>CM028132.1:1033362500-1035762500 GCA_016271365.2 Neoceratodus forsteri
CATATATATCCTGTTGCTATATTCACCAACCCCCCCCAATCTGGTCTCTCTCCTTGCCTGGTAGTCCTGTGCACAGGTGCCATGATTGAGTCACCCTTTTTGAAAATGCTCAGTCGCAGTTGCCATCATCACAGGCTACCCCATGGGATCATTCACACTTTGATACCATTGGGGTTTTGTATACCATATGCAAATTCTACACATGACAGGAAGGCACTACGTACTCTTTGACTGCAGCAAAAAAAGATGCCTCTTATCAAGAATTGTTCTCATGTATTCTTGCTGCATTTACTGCAGAGTATTCCAGAACAATCATGCAACTTCATCTGGTAGAAATTTATTCATTTAAATGTTTCACCAGAAAAGGCACACTGAGCAGAAATGTTCATTTCCAAATGCATCCTAGGGAAGAGGGGATTGGAACACACAGTAAATACAGCAGCAAATGTCAAAACATCAAATAATGAAAGTAGAATACAAAAATCAAACAGAATGAGAAAATAGACATTACATTGCAATGACCAATTAACAACATCAAGAGAAAAAGTGCTAGGAGACTATAAAACAATCAAAACCATAAGTTGCATGAACTAATACAGCATAAGTGCTAACCTACAAGTGAGTGCAGATGCAAAAATGGAGAAGGAGAATTAAACACATCTGCAGGAAGGAGGGAGTTTAGGATCTGAGAGGAGTCAGCAAGATGGATTTTAGGTGGGAGAAAGCTCCACATATTTGGGAAATGGTAAGAGAATGCAACTTGGCCAACAGATGTAGTCCTGGATGGGCTGGTTAAGATGTAGTGATCATGGTTTCTAAGTGAGTGAGAAGAAGGTGGTTTAAAGGAACTAGACAAGGATAGGTAGGGAAGGAGAGAGTTAAACCAGAATTTGACAAGAAAGTTGGCACAGTGTATATCAAGGTATTCTGACGCTCATTTCTTCTGTTAGGGTGTTTAACCCTGATCAGGTTCTTGGTGATAATTAGAGATGCACATGCATCACAGACAAATGTGTATATCAGTAATAAACTTGCTTATTACTTCCAAAAGGAAATCACAGTTGACCTAAGTAGTTCTTACCATAAGACACTGGGAGCCAAGTCTAGCATTCCTCAATACCCCAAGAGTGAACAAGGTCTCTGAGGGGAGAATGTAATACATTACATTATATACTATGATAATCACTATGTTTACCCTTAGTCTGAAACATTATTAGTTACATGCAGTGAGCCCTATTGACCAAATGTTAGGTGGCTCCACAGTGTTATCTGGTCCTATGCAATATTAGCTAAGTCAGCTATATCTTAGAACAATGAGAGTATATGCAGTATATGAAAATCTCAGGATGTAGTGTAATTATACATAAAACCAAAAGATGGCAGTGTAGACTACATAATTTCAGAAGATGACAAAGACATGAATGTTTTTTCATACTATGTGCAGTTTCCATGCATAGTGAAAGTAAACAGTATTACAATCATTATATATCCTAACACTTACTCTTGTATGGTAGGTGTCTGTGCTCTGTATGTTAATATAGCATATCCATATTATGTGTAACATCAGGTTTGTCTAAGGTGTACAGTGGGATACCAATCAGGGTGTAGGGACCTCACATAACATTCACCTCCTTGTTGCTTACTGAAAAGGCAACAACACTATATGAATGTAGTGAGAACAAACTTTCATTTATAGACCCGGTGCATGAGCCTTGTAAAGGAATTCAAGCTGCTTTCAATGTTGTTTGAACAGTCACCTTAGGCAGCAAAATGTTAGTATTAAAAAAGAAGATCAAAAATGCCTGTGTGATAACAAAATCTTTAAAAGTCATTTTTAGCCTGGTATTAGAAAGTGCATTATTTAAATCACCATCATTGATGGGGGCATTAAGGGCATCTCCAGCTGCAGAGATGTTCTAACTTATGTGGATGAGATGTGTATCTTTCCTCTCTAAAAGGGTTTTCAGTGTTAATGTCAATGGGTCTATGTGAATGTTAAAGATGGGTAAATATTGAGATAGAGCAAGTAAATATTCAGGGTCACTGTCAGTAACATCAGGTACTGTGATGGGAACAGGAGTAATCATTGTGTTTCCTACAACAGTAGTTTGACGAGGAATAAAATAAAATTAGGATGTGATATTTCATAAACGTTTTGACCATAGGATAAAGTTTTATGATTAGTTACAATGCAGTACAGAATTATAAGTCATTTTAACAGTTGGTAACCTCCATTCTTGCAGTTGGACTGGGCAGGTGTAAGATTGATTCAATAGTCTTGTAGTCAGCTGATGAACCTGTTCTGTATCAGTCTTGTAGAGTTGTCCACTGTTCACCAGTAGTGGTGGTGCTGATCGTGCTCCTGGGGTATCTGTGTCATTAGCAGTAATGTTCTGGTCCAATGTGAAGGACTAATCAATGCTGTCAGGAGAGTATCTACAAACTGGTTTGCTAATATCAAAAACATCACAATGACGCAAATAATGATAGCCCTTTCTTGCACAGCAATCCTTGTGAGATGAAACCCATGTGTCCAGGGTTGGGTGGAAGACCAGGAGAGGTGGCAATTCAATCCATTCTCTGTAGATATCCTCGTCAAAGTGTTAAATGGAGTAAACTGTAGTTAGTTTATTAAATATAGCTGTATTTGTATCAAAGTGTGGTAATGAGACTGTAAAGGTCACAAACATAGTGTCTAGAATAGTACAGTGTTTAGCAGTGAAGCAGGGTCCTTTATTAGGATGTCTGGATACAAAGCCTAAGTTCCTAGCAGTAGGTATTGGTATAGAAATAAATTGAGACAAACACAGTGCAATGCATGCAGAGGATTTACAATGTGGGCAATACCATTTGGAAATTCTTCTGTCGTGAATGATATCTGGAATATGTCCAGATTCCAGAGCACAGAAGAGGTTATTGATGGTGGGTATGATATAAGAGCCATAAGCAGAGCTGAGAAGTTCCCTGGCAATATATTGCTTGTCTACCATCTTGTTATTTTGTGCAATGAGTTGATTTAACTTATCCTTAGCATCAGTAAAACTTTTAGCAATTTCTTTCAGATTGTATATAGTGTATCTTTCTTCTTGACTAAGGCCATCCGCAACATTTAAAAATGAGGGTATTATCTGATTAATCATACCTTGTTGGAATTTTGTGAGTGATCTTTGATAGTAGCAATGTCTACCCTGTTCCAGATAAACATAGTGCTACTAAAGATGCCAGTTAGGGTGCCTGTTGCAGCAGTAACATCAGCTGTTTCACGCTTCTTCTTAGAAGAATGAGATTTTTGTGTAGACTGATTTGGTCTAGAGCTAAATAAGCCTAGATGTTCCACAGTGTATACACTAGCTATTGGGCCTTGTGTATGTGTCTGGTAGGCTGCCAGACTATCTAATAACATAGTAATAAGAAACCTTGATGTGTTAGTAGTGAAACACATACTAAATTTTGTCATATTCCAATCTGTGAGATTGAAAAGCACAGGGACATGCATATATTGCAAATTGTTGATAAGGGTACTATGTGCTGAATTTGCAGTTAGGCCACTAAGTGGGCCAGATTCCTGTGGGGGACATTCAAGGAGTTCTGCTTCCATTGGTGGAATAACAGACAAATACATGACAGCAAAGGGCATAGAATTGAGTGTACAGTATTCTTTTGTGGAGTCTTTGGACAACCTCTCGCAATAGGCAGGGTCAATCAGAGCAGTAAGATTATATAAATCTGAATGTCGATTATTGGTGTGTTGAATAGATAAAGTACCATTTTATCATTTGGCCAACCATGGAAGGTTTCCTTCGACAGGTGGACCATTGGGAGAGTTTGTCCACTAAAAGCTGTTTGCCATTCAATTTGTAGGGTAGATTTGTCAGGGGCTACAACCAAAGCAGTGAAGTAGGCATCTTTACCTTCCTGTACAGTAATCAATTTGTTTGGGACTGTAATTGAAACTCCTTCTGGAGTGGTAGCAGGAGGATGGTCTAGATGTGGATCTACTGTGCCTTGGATGCAGGGGAAAGCTCTTAAGATAAGGAGTAACATATGCAAGATAGCCATTTTGCAGGACTACCTGTAAGGAAAAAGAAAAGGTCAGTCAGTACAATTCCGCCCAATGGAGTTAGGAAAAGTAATTATACTCTTTTTTTTTATAGCTTTATTTGGTTTGCATGCAACCATTTGTCAGTAAGTTTTTTCATTTTGGAGAAGTCTAACTTGGTAGATTGCGGGACTGAGCTTGTTCACAATGGGGTAGGGTCCTTCCCACTTCTTGCAGAAAGAGTATGTAGGGTGAGCAAATATGAGTACCATTTCCTGATCTCTGACTTGCCAATCCACTTCTTGTGCATGTTTTTCAAACTGGATTATGGATTGTTGTTGGGCCTTGCCCATGTAGTCTGCAGCATACAGATGGGTAGTTACAATGTCTTCTTTGAGTCTGGCCACATACTTGTCTACAGATACTCTGTCTACAGTGGGGGTGTTGAGGTCAAACAACAGATGTTCAGGTAATCTCATGGTTCTACCAGTCATCACCTTGAAGGGTGTCAACTGGGTGGTGGTTGAAGGAGTACCCCTGATAGCCATAACGAGAAAAGGCAGCAGGCAATCCCAGTCCTTGGGATTGTCCTCAATGAATTTGGAAAGCATTTGCTTAATCTGTCTGTTGGCTTTTTCTACTTGACCTGAAGGTTGAGGGTGGTAATGTATATGGAACTTCTGGTGTACCCCTATAAGTTCAAGGGCTTCTTTCATCAACTCACCTGTAAAGCTGGTTCCTTTGTCAGAGTCTACCTTCAGAGGTAAGCTACACCTGAAGAAAATCTGTTCCACCAGGGTTTTAACAGTTGCTTTTGCAGTGGATGTCTTAGTGGGAAAAGCTTCAACCCACTTAGAGAAGAGGTCAGTGACAACAAGTGCATAATTGTTGTTTCTGCTGGTATTGGTCAAGGGGTCAATGAAATCAATTTGTATGGCATGCCAAGGACCGGAATGTCTCCATGATAGTAACTTGTCATTAAGTTTGGTTCGTATTAGGTTGTTTTGTGCACAGATCAGACCGTTGTCAATATAGTGCAAGACATCCTTGGTGATGCCAGACCACCAATCAACAGTTTTGAGTCTCTGGAGTGTATTTTCAACTCCCTGATGTCCACCAGTGGGGGTGTCATGCACCTGGTGGAGAAATTTTGACCTCAGTTTCTGAGGGACCACCTCTAATTGTAGGCTAAGTCCTCTGGTTGATACCAGATCAATTTGCCATCTTATGACAAATGTAACCTACTTGTTTGTCTCCTGTATGGACTGTGGGTAGGTAAGTCTTGTTCAGTTCCTTTATCAAGGAGCTGGAACATGTCTTTCAGTTGGGGATCAGCATGTTGTGCCATGGACAAGTCCACTGGCTCAAATGGTTCTGGTTTCTTTTTGATAGCTGCAATTTGTACAGCTGCTGGAGCATCAGGATGATCCATCATTCATGTGTCCCTCCCTCGAGCACCATCTTTTGCAAGAGAGTCTGCTCAGTCATTGTAGGAGTGGTAGGGGTCTGTTTTAGAATGAGCCTTAACCTTGTGGATGAAAAGCTTGTGTTTAAAGTTCTGAGCCAGTTTGTGAATATAAATCACAAGTGCTTTATATTTCACTGGGATGCCATCAGAAGATGCAAAGGAGTTCTTCTGCCAGAATGGTAAGAATTCAGTGAGGGAGCAGGAGACTCAATTGGAGTCTGGGAAAATGATGGTGTCCTCGGTTCCATGTTGTATGAACTTGAGGATGCAGGCCACAGCTGCCAGTTCTGTGTACTGTGAAGATGCAACACTGCAGTACTTGGAAATTCCAACAGTGTTGCCACTGGGATACACGATGAGCACCCCAAGTCCAGCTACATGTTCTCCTTGGTGATATGAGGCTGAGCCATCCATGAAGACATGATACAAGGAAGTGTCTGCAAGGAGCTTTGGAGTAGCAGGGAGAAATTGGCCTGGATCAGGCAAGTCAGGGGGTTGTAGATCACAATTGTGTGGCTCTCCTTGGTAAAGGAGTCCATGGGCCATGATGGAGGGCATTTTGGCAGTGTGGACCTGGATGTCATGGTCCTGGAGAAGAAGAGAGCAATGAGTCAGTCTGGTGTTGGATACAGATCCATCCTTCACTCTGTCTGATAGCAAGAAAGTTGTGGGGGTAAGGTTGGTGTTTATAATGATAGGTGAGTACCCAATGATATACAAGAAATGCTTGACAGTCCAGTAGGTAGACAGAAGGTTCCTTTTACAAAGGCTGTACTTCTGTTCCACTGATGATGACATTTGAGATGCATGTGCAGTGGGTCTCAAAGTACCATTGACTTTCTGAGCAAAGTCTGCAGACATAGCAATGTCTGACGTGGCTGATTCCAGATGGAAGGGCAGTACTGGATTTGGGTTCACTAAGGCTGGAGCAGAGGCCAAGGCCTGTTTCAGTGACATCACAGCCTGGGAGTGTATGGGACCCCAAGTCCAAGGGACATCCTTTTTCAGGAGCTCATATAAAGGGGGTGGCCTTCTGGGCAAAGTCACAAATGAAGTCCCTGTAGTAGCTGATCATTCCCAGGAAATGTCTGAGTATTTCCACACTAGTTGGTAGTGGCAAATCTTGTAGGCCTTGGATCTTCTTCTTGGCCAGATTTCTGCTGTTGTCTGTTATGCATAAGCCCAAAAAATTACTTCTGTATGTCAGAGTTGTGCCTTTTCAGGGTTACATTTGAGGCCTGCCCTCTGCAGGAGGGTCAGTAGTTCATCCAAGAGGTCAAAGTGTTGTTCCTTGGTGGCAGTTGCCAACAATAGGTCATCCACATACTGCAGAATTCACTGTGGAGCAGAGAAACCCTCCAGGGCATTCATCATGTGTAGATGGAAAAGAGAAGGGCTATTGTGGAACCCCTGGGATAATCAGGCCCATGTATACTGCCTACACCTTCAAAGGTGAAGGCACATTTGTATTGGATTTTGAGTGCCAGTGGCAGTGACCAGAAACCATTGGAGATATCAAGGATGCTGAAGCACTTATGGTTAGGGGTCAGCAATTTGAGCACATCAGGTGCTGATGTTACTGTAGGTGAGCAGCTAGGAATGACTTGGTTAAGTCTCCTGTAATCAATTGTGAGTCTTCAAGTTCCTGTGGGTTTGTTCACATGTCACTTAGGTAAATTGACAGTAGAGACACAAGTCCTGATCACACCTTGTTGGAAGAGTCACTGAATGGTTTCTCTGAGTGTTGGTAAGGTCTCAGCAGGAAAAGGGTATTTCCTTTGCCTCTCATGGGCTGGGCCTGGGATTTCAATGACAGTTTGCATCCTACCACAGTCATTCTTGTTTGTAGCAAATGCATTCAAATGCTTCTGCAGAATGGGAAGGAGTCTTTTAAAAAACTTGTAGCTTTGGAATAGAGCTATGACATCATATTCCTTGTCATTGTTGGTTATAGCTGCAAACACATGCAAATCAGTAATCATGACAGTATGGTATTGTCCTCTGATTTGGATCAATAGCATATTAGCCAGATCCACCACACAGCCACGTGCAGCAAGAAAATCAATTCCTATGATGCTGGGATGTTTAAGCAACACCATGAGCTAAAAGGTATATTGTACCTTAAGGTTGCCTATAGTCCCTGAGAGCACAATTGAATGGTATGTCTATAGCTTTGTGCCATCCACACCTGACATATCAGTCCACCATCCAGTAGACCAAGGAGAGCCTGCCGGGTCATCATCATGTAATACAGACACAGTCACTCCTGTATCCAATAGCATTGTCAACTGGAAGCCCCCATCCATGCCTTGGTGCAAGACCTTCCATTTGTGTCCAATGCCAGCTTGTTCACAATATGGACTGGGGCCTGCAGTTGTAAGTCCATACTGTCAGCAGTAGGGTGCCCCTGGGTGGGTGTTTGGGCCTGTTCATGTTGGGCCTCATCCCTATGCTGGATGGCTGCCATGAAAGGAGTGGCGTCAAGGTTCCAGCCTGTTGTGGCATGGTGTCCTGAGGTTCCGGAATCTCCGTGGCCTGTTGTCCTGGGCCTATCGCTGCAAGGGCCCACACCAGAACCGCATCCGACACAGGGCAGACCTGTCCAAGGAGGTTACAGAGGTTTCTGTTCTCCTCTGTGATCTCTCTCTATATGACTAGCCTGATCAATTATTCCGATTGCCCTGATTGGACTCGGAATTCCCATTGCATTTGTTTTTGTTGTAGTTCTGGTTCCTACCCCAGGACTGGTGACACTGTTGGTTGTCTGAAGGTTCATGCTTCTTTTCTTGGGCATTGCCCTCCACAGTATAGTTGGTTGCAGACTCATTGGTAGACTTTATCATGGCCACCTTTTTTGAACTGGAGCTAAGGTCTCGAATGTAGAGCTGGTAAATCTGCTCCATTTTCCAAAGAATGTCTGCAAAACTGTCTGTAGTGGGGAAAATTGTTGGTTCCACCTTTTCACAGACAGCAGGAAGCACGTTCTGGAGGAACAAATTTTTGTATTCTACGAGGTCAGAATTTGTGTTCTTCCTGTGAGGTGTTTGCCTGCATGGTAGGCCATCCACAATCTCTGGTGGAATGTCACAGGGCTTTCTTTTGCATTTTGTTTTACAGAGTGAGCTAACATCACCCCAACCACACCTGGGCAGTGTGCGACAATAAGCTCAGCTACAATTTGATCAAACATCACTCGAGTGTCCTGGTGAGCTACATCTGGGATTTTCATCCACAGGCTGGGTTTGATAGTTTGTCAGAGGATCTGTACATGGTAGTCCTCCACTAAGCTAAGCATTTCGCATTTGGAACATACCTTCTCCAAATGACAGCTGAGGTTGTCAGTGGGACCCATGCGGCCTACGCTGTCAGCAATCTGCTGGATAGAGTGGGCCATCTGTAGGGGATTACTGGGAATGTGATCAGTGATAAGGGTATCTCATGCACTGTGGATGGCTGCCTCCGCTGTGGTGTCAGCCACAATTCAGACCATCGAATCATGAGTAGCAGCCTTTTTCAGCATTTGCTTCATCTGCACTTTGAAAGCTCTTTTGCTTTTGTCAGGTAAATCTGAATCACCCAAAGCAGTCTTAATCATTTTCTCAATCTCCTCTCTGTCACCCGGTGATTGGAGCAGCCATTGATAGGCCTTGAGAAGGTGGTGGTAGGCCTAAGCCTCCCCCCTTTCATGGAGGTCACCATCTTGATGTTGCACATGATAATCATCATCACATTGATGATGTAGGGACGTGTTGTCATAGCAAGGGTATCCGCCATCTTGTGGATGGTGGGGCAGAGTTACTGGACCATAGTAAGGGCATGACTGGGCATTGTATTGGAAGATGTCATCATCAGACTTATCATCTCCAGATGATGTGAGGTCAAGGGGTGCGTAACCACCCATTGCCTTAATGTAACCAGCCAAAACCTCTCTCTAATGACGCAGTTTCGGCATCTTGTCTTTTCAATCATCATGACAAACTTTTGCAATGTACTATTCTACACCTTTTGTAACTTCATCTGTATCGCTCTATACATGGTGCTCAATTCATAGTTGTCCCTATGTGCCCTATCCAACTCATCACGTACCTGTTTGAAGTTGCTTTGGAGTTCCTCCATGTCCTCTCACATTTGATTGTTAGGTTTACTGAACAAATCATTCATTTGTAACACCTGTCTCTTATCCTGTCTCAAACTTTCACATTCATCTCTCAACATACAAAGTTCTTTCTGATCACCTTCACCTGAACAGTGCAAAAGAGTCTCTTTCTCATTTCACAACAACTGAATGTCAGTATCCAGTTGTTGCTCTTTTCTCAAACGTTCAGATCCCTGCTATCCCATTTCTTTCTTAAGGGATGAGAGTAGCAGTTCAAGGCTGCAAAACCTCTATTCAGAGGCTTCTAAAGCAGCACAGAGAGCTGCAACCAACAGCCCTTTAGCCTCACTCTTTTTGGCTGTGTGTCTCGTCTCTGAGTGCTGGGTTGAAATCCCCAGCACAGGGTTGTCAGATTGAATTGCGTCCAGCGTGAAGTCAGTCCACCCTTTATGGGAGGCAAAGAAGTTAGAGACATCTAGTCTCAAGTCCGCACATATGTTTGGTATCTTGGCCATTGTGATACCAGTAACAGTTATTGGAGGAACTTAAAATCAGAACCCATAATAGGTTGCTGTGTTATATATTGATCCACAACAGGCAAAGCCAGCAGACGGGTAGGCTACTGTACTTTCATAGTCCTGTAATTCAAAACTGCCATTGGGTGCGGTGATTTGGCAGCAACCGTGCCCAGTAAGCAGCCAGATTTTACAAGTTGCTACGTAGGTGAAAATAACAGGAAAGGTGATGTGGGAGTGCACTCCTACTGTTCCCATAGGGAAGGGACATTTTTATTAAGCAAAGAGGGAAACTTTGCACCATCTAAATTGCCTGCACATGGTTGCCAATTTGTTAGAGTGCCTAGCCCTGATCAGGTTCTTGGTGATAATCAGAGATGTAAATGAATCACAGACAAGTTGCATAACAATAATAAACTTGTTTATTACTTGCAAAAGGAAATCACAGTTGCTCTAAGCAGTTCTTATCATAAGACACTGGGAGCCAAGTCTAACATTCCTCAATACCCCAAGGAGTGAGTGAGTGAAGAAGGTCTCCAAGGGGAGAATGCAATACATTACATTACATACTATGATAATCACTATGCTTACCCTTAGTCTGAAACATTACTTGTTACATGTGGTGAGCCCTATTGGCCAAAAGTTAGCTGGCTCCACAGCGTTATCTAGTCCTATACAATATTAGCTAAGTCAGTTATATCTTAGAACAATGACAGCATATGTATTACATGAAAAACTCAGATGTAGTGCAATTATACATAAATCCAAAAGATGGCAGTGCAGACTACATAATATCAGAAGATGACAAAAACATGAATGTCTTGGCTTGCTATGTGCAGTTTCCATGCATAGTGAAAGTAAAGTGTATTACAATCATTATATATCCTGACACTTACTCTTGTACGGTAGGTGTCTGTGCCCTATACTGTATGTTAGCATAGCATATGCATATTATGTGTAACATCAGATTTGTCTAAGGTGTACAGTGGGATACAAATTAGGGTGTAGGGACCTCGCACAACACCTCATTTATACTTGAGTTGTCTTGTAGTTTAAAATGCTGGAATGGCTAATCACAGACTGTGTATTCCTTTTGCTTCCTGTATGCATTTATTTTTTTTTCTTTTGAATTAATATTTACTGGTACTTCCTTTTGTTGATATATTGTTTCTTTTCTGTATTTTCCTTTCATTGTATTACTTTTGCATGTATAAGTACAGTCTTCATTTTCTTTTATGTGTGTTATATTGAGTTTTCAGTTTCAACTTGATTTGATTGTACCTTATATTGTAATTTAATACATTTAAAATTTGCCTTCTCTTCATCGATAAGTGTCATGGGCTCATTCACTTCCACTTGGATAGTGGCCAAAGATGGGTCAAAGGAGACCTCAGTTTAATGTCTCATCTGCAGGATGGTACCTCAACTGTCCAGCATCCCCTTGTACTACATTACAGTGTCAGAAATGGGTTTACCCAAAGTACCTGGTGTGAGGCTAGAACCCATGATCATCCAGACCCAGAGGTGAGCATAATACCTATTGAGCCACTGATCCCCATCAGTTCCGGACACCAATGCTTTCCTAAATGATAATTCCAAATAAAACATCACTTTTCCCTGTATGAACTGCTCCCTATAAGTGACTTATTATGTTCTCTACTAAGTTTTATTTTAAAGTAAATTCAAGTTTTGCATTACTGTACTGTTTTTCATCACTTTGCAAATTAGGATTAAGTACCCTCATATTTTCCATTTCTCAGCTACATCTTGGTTAAGGCGAACAAAAGCAGGGGAGGCAAAAATGTTCACCATAAACTTAAATAACTACAAACTGTACATGGTTGTCATAGTGTTACATTTTACAAATACTGTGAATAACTAGAGATGGTGATAAAATCATTAGCATTTCTGGAAAAGCTTTAACCAAGAGTGTTCCATAAATGCAAGTTTTAATTAATTAGTTCTGGATATGTGTCTAACTGATATGACATATTATTCCATAAAACATATATAACACTGGAAAGCTCTTTTGTGTGAGATTAAATTTAGTTTTGGCAATGATAAACATTCTCTGAAAAAAACCAAGGGTATCAACACAATAGGTAAATGTTAATATGTCGTTGTGTGACAGGGGAGCTTTTTTGTGAAACGTGTTGAAAACAATACTTAACCACTTGTATAGTTCACTGGAGTGCAGTTGCAGCAGCCACTTTGAAGAGTGGGGTTATTCTAGATGCCCTACAGGGGGCATGCCTTAGACAACTAGTATTGGAGCCCATTCGAGAGGGAGCAGTCTTAGACCTGGTTCTCTCAAATGAAGATGAAGAGAGGATCACAGATGTAGAAGTGGGTAGCCATCTGGGAACTAGCAACCATCGAACAGTATGGTTCACAATAAACACAGCAATAGAGTCAAGCCATACAAAGGCAAAAGTACTGGACTTTAGGAGGGCTGACTTTGCCAAAATGGGTGAGTGCCTAAGGAATGCACTAGCAAATGGGCAGGAAGGAGGGGTGGAAGAACAATGGGGTATAATAAAAACTGCCATCACAGAGGTAACAAGTCTTTGTGTGAAGCAATTAAATGAAACGATGTAAGAAACCACTATGGTTCTCAAAGGAAGTGGCAGTGAAGGTTCAAGAGAAAAAGAAAGCATTCAGGAAGTACAAGGAATCGCAGAAGGAGCAGGACAGAGAACTGTATCAGTTAAAGCAAAAGGAAACTGGGAAGGCAGTCAGAACAGCAAAGGTCCAAACCAAGGAAAAGATAGCCAACTCAGTTAAGAAGGGGGATAAAACCTTTTATAGGTACATCAGGGAGTGAAGGAAGACCAAGGGAGGGATAGTGAGGCTTAATAAAGGGGATGGAGGGTGGGCAGAGGGTGAATGTGAAAAGACAGAGATACTAAACAAATATTTTGCTCAGTATTTACAAAGGAAGAGGGAGAGGTACCTAAAACAAACAGTAGAAACACTCTAGATACAGAAGTTGATACCAGCCCATTTACAGAAGAAAGGGTTCTGAAAGAACTCTTAAAACTGAAGGTGGACAAAGCAATGGGGCCTGACGGGATTCATCCCAGAATTCTAAAAGAACTAAGGGTAGAACTAGTGACACCACTGACTACCATCTTTAACAAATCATGGGAGGATGGGGTGGTACCCACGGACTGGAGGAGGGCAGATGTGATTCCCCTTCACAAAAGTGGGAGCAAGGCAGAAGCAGGAGACTACAGACCTGTTAGTTTAACCTCAGTGGTAGGAAAAATGATGGAATCACTTCTGAAGGAAATAATTGTTGAGTATCTAGAGGCCAGAGGGGCACAGGACCCAAGGCAGCATGGATTCACAGTGGGAAGGTCATGCCAGACAAATCTGATAGATTTCTTTGACTGGGTGGCCAAAGTAGTAGATCAGGGAGGGGCTGTGGACATGGTCTACGTAGACTTTAGCAAGGCATTTGACACAGTCCCACACAAAAGATTAATATACAAGTTAGCCAGCCTGGGAGTGGGTCCCAAGATGACAGCCTCGGTAAAGAATTGGCTGGAGAATAGGACACAGAGAGTAATAGTTAATGGAGTCCACTCTGAAGAAAGGGGGGTTACTAGTGGGGTACCGTGAGGGTTCAGTATTAGGACCGGTCCTCTTCAATGTCTTTAGAGCAACATTGCAGGGACTGAAGGAAAAGTATGTCTCTTTGCAGAGGACACAAAGATCTGCAACAGAGTTGATGCACAAGGTGGGGTGGAAAGGATGAGAAGGACTTGGCAAGGTTAGAGGAATGGTCAAATGTATGGCAGCTTAGATTCAATGCTAAGAAGTGCAAGGTAATGCACCTGGGAAACAAAAACCCAGGGAAGAGTACACAATGGGGGTGAGATACTAACAACAACAAAATTGGAAAGGGACCTGGGGTAGTCATATCAGATGACCTAAAGGTGGGCAAGCAATGTGAGAGGGCAGCAAGGAGGGCTGGGGATACTGGGATGCATAGGGAGAGGCATCGCCAGTAGAAAACAGGAAGTTATTATCCTCTGTGTACAGGCAGCTGGTGAGACCCCATCTGGAGTACTGTGTGCAGTTCTGGAGACCCAATCTCCTAAATACATAGACAGAATGGAAGCTGTCCAGAGGAGGGCAACTAAAATGGTGCAGGGTCTGCACCGAAGACATATGAAGAGAGACTTAAGGAGCTTAATATGTATAGCCTCGAGGAAAGGAGGAGAGGGGGACATGATAGAAACTTTCAAGTACCTCAAGGAATCAACAAAGTCCAAGAGGGTAGCATCTTTCAAAAAAAGAGGTGTGCAAGAACAAGGGGCACAATTTGAAGATAGAGGGGGGAAGCTCAGAGGTAATTTAAGGAAGTATTTTTTCACAGAGAGGGTTGTGGATGCATGGAACAGCCTTCCAGAGGAGGTTGTGGAGTCAAAAACAGTGGTGGAATTCAAGCATGCATGGGACAGTCATAAGGCAATTCTAGGGGGTGGGGTAGGAAGAAGTAGGCTACTGGTTAACTAGGATCTGCAGCTTATCCATTAGGTAGGGAAATGGGCAGACTGGGTGGGCCAAGCGGTCCTTATCTGCCATCAGATTCTATGTTTCTATGTTCATGTATCTGGCTTTGTAAGGAAGACTACAGCATTTGAACACATTGCACAGTGCTGTGTTAACCTTAGAGCACTAAGTGCAACTCTACTTTCTGTATGGTGCATCAAATTGGAATAGGGTACAAAAGCAGGTGCAAAAAGCGTAGTATTTCAAGTTTTACTCACCTGCCAAAATCTAATAACTGAAGCTTAGTAGCAGGATGAACATAAACAGTCTTTTATTTCTTATTTTTTAACTTGGCAGTGAATTACCCACACCAGCCAGCCAATGTTTCAAACTGAATTGGTACCTTACACATACGTCTTTTATACTCATTAATGTGAGGGTGTCAATTAATTGTCACCTGACACCAGTTAAAATAGGCCAAACTCTATCAGGTAAAAATAACATACTCTACAGAATAAATACAGCTACTGGTATTCTACAGTAAATGAGAAACACTTCAGAACATATTATAATACAAATACAACTGTGTGAATGACAATAATAATAATATAATAACTGGTCAGCAATTTTTCCCATAGCCTGACCAAGTTTTAATTTGCTGTTATAACCCGGGGGTTGGAACAGTGAGCATGAGCCAAGTCACTCAGACAGAGCTGCTCCCTCCTTGGCTGTTCATGTCCTCTGGGTGGGCTAAGCACTTTTGAAGCATGGTGGCTCCTCATTTGCTTAGTGCGGAGCTGCCAGACTAAGTTCTCGTTGCTTTTTCTTTTTTTTAAAAAAACAAAAGTACACATTAGCCTTAAAAACTATTTGGTTGATCCTACCATTTGGAAACCACAGCATAGAACATCTCTAAGTCTTGCTTGCTATCTGGTAGATCCTGCCATTCAGCGGCCTCACAGAAAAAGAAGTGGTGGGGGAAAGGCTCTGACATCCTTAACTTAGGTAAGATCGTAACCGAGAAATAAATGTAAAAAAAAACTTGACCAGCAATTATAAATAATAAGAGATGGAAAAGTGTACAAAACTTGGATTTAATGATCACCCTCAGTGTGGGATGCTGTAATAAACCCCTTGGACTTCACCCTCAAGGTTTATGTAGCATCCAACACCTTGGGTGATCATTAAATCCTCTTTAAGAACACTTCCCCATCCATTATTGTCTATGTTATAAGCCTAGAAATACAGTTGTGACTAATTACAATGTAAAGATGCTTGTAATAAATATACTTGATGTAATAATTGCCTGTGTATCCTTTTAAAACACACTTACAATCTATCCACATTTAATAATGAATATAGTATAAATTTTATTTCTCCTTCTACGTGTGTGCAAATAATCATGCTACATATACATGACATAAGCAAAAAGTCTGGAAATATGATACAAACAAAAAATGTGTATGGTGGTGGAGATAAAGGGGTAGGGGATTGGGGACAGAAAAAGATGGACCAAGGAAGAGGGTAATGGAATGGGAAGGTAATATAGGGTGGAAGGAAAGGTATATAAATCAGAACCATAAAAACAGGGAGGCAAAATATATTTTTGCCTGTTTTACTCTTAAGCAATTAAAGTTGTTATAGTTAAAATTCTTCTTGTAAAACTATTAATCTAAATCTACTTCTTAGTACATCACTATTCTTTATGGTTCACTCATTTTGCACAGATGTGCTGTATTCAGAATTCTTCTATACTAAAATACCATACTCTGCATTTCTCATTGTCACTTCATAGTCATTAACTTAATATACCTGTTGCACATGTCAACAGTTTTTAACAGTGCAACAGGAGTTTCATAAGATTTACATTTTTGAGAATGCAGCAACAACCCAATGAGTAATTTTTTTAGTTTCAAATACCTCTGAACCAAAATTGCAAAGAAGTGCAAGGTAATGCACTTGGGAGCAAGGAACCCAAGGAATTGTTATCAGCAGGGGGGTTACAGTTTGTTATTACAGAGGAGGAGAAGAATCTTGGGATAATAATAAGAGGGCAAATGGACCACTCAGCACAGTACAAGAAAGTGTTAGCCATGTCTAATAAGACACTGGTTGTATAGCCAGAGGAGTCACCTCCAGGAGAAGGATGGTAATCCTGCCACTGTACAAGTCCTTGGTGAGGCCTCACCTGGAGTACTGCATGCAGTTCTGTCACCTTTACTTAAAGAAAAAAGTTACATTTTTGGAGGGGGTCCAACAAAGGGCAACCAGGATGATCCAAGGACTGGAAGACAACCCTATGAAGGGAGGCTGCGGGAGCTCAATATGTACTCCCTGGAGGAGAGATGAGATAAAGGGGACATAATAGAAACCTTTAAGTATATGAAAGGATTAAACAAGACTGGTACAGAGGGAATTCTAAAGCTTAAGGGGGACGGATATGAGGGGGTACAGTCTGAAGTTAGAGGGCAGAAAATTCAGGAGGGAAATAAGAAGATATTATTTCACAGAAAGGGTGGAGTCAAGGTGGAATGCACTGCCTGAAGAGGTGATATCCATAAAGTTGATGAACAGCTTTAAGAGGGGATGGGACAAGGTCAGGGGGAGGTTCAGAAAGGGGACAAAGGGAGATGGGGTGCCAGCAATCTCAGGACTGAATTCAGACAAAGGGGTAGGCATGGGCAGGGCAGTTATTGTGTAATAGACTGTTAGCTGCACATTTGAGCAGATATGGTAGACCATCTGGCCTGTATCTGCTGGCATTTTCGTATGTTCATATGCAATATTTAATCTATTAAAAAGGGGACCAACAGAAAGTTTTCAATCAGATCTCATTCTTGATGTTCTTCAATTGACAGTGCCAGAATGCTTTCCTTTTAAGAAGCATTCTATTGAGTCTCACTCTCCTCTGTCCCAAGCCATCTTTTTCTAAACCTACAAATTTGAACCTGTGGTCTGCACCATTTCTCCCAACGTGTGACCAGTGCATTTTCCATGTCCCTTCTAACAATTGTATGTTCATTTTCCCCAATCCTAACTTTAAATTTCCTGATAGTTTTCCCTATATAAAAGGATCCCACATGCACAGTGCCATATACACAACAGCACTTGTGTTACAATTAATATAACTTTAGGACTGGCATTCCCTGCCTGAATTGTGGTCTACTGTACAAATCCTGTTCCAACAAAGATGTCCTTATAACATTTACAGAAACCACAACTAAAGGTAGCTTTTTCTCTGTGGGGTCAACTTATTGTGGCCTGCTGGAAAATGTAGGCTGTGAACGAAATTTATCGAATAGACTGGTTCATAGTCTACATTTACCAGCAGGCCACACTATGATAACACCACAGGAAAATGTACCTTTAGTTGTAGTTTCAAGTTCAAATTCAAATTCTTTTTTGATCAGCATATTTCAGCCTTTACAGTAAAAACACAAAATTTAGTACACAGTTAAATTTGGTCATACTTAAAAAACATTATAATCTAAAATATATTGGTATATAAATACATATAAATACACATCCTCCCAGATTCCAAGAGATTTCATTTAAAAAAATGCATCTATTGCTATAGTATTTTACCATCAGAATTTATAATAAGAAGTTTAGGTGTTTTCACCTTATTTGTGAGAACAGCAAGTATGTTTTTAGTGACATAAGCATATCTTTAGCAAATTTAATAGTCTGTGGATGCATTAATAATCTTAGTAATTCTTCCTTTGATGTGTCTTCATAAAGCATACATTGTGACATTAGCTGTTCATTAACATGTTTATATTTAGGACAATATAACATAATATGAGTAAGCTATTAAATTTCCCCATACCACGGTCACTTTGCAAATCCTTATTCTGTGCAGTAGTTTTAGAGTAAATATATTCTAGAAATTTAGAAGGGTACAATTCTGAACAAAATTTTGCTAACATTCATCTCTCTTTTCTGTCCTGCAGGACCAGCTCTAAGACATGATTTATTTTATTTTGGGAAACCCATCCATGAATGTGAGATTCTTATTTTTTCATGTCCTCATGGATGGAGATGAGCTTAATTTTATTTTTTTATACATTTGAAATATTGAAATTAAATTTTTATACCCTTAAGAAAGTGATTCCATAACTGATCAGATTATGATTTTTTTTATAATTTATAGAAGACCAGTTAGCCAGGATGATACATAGCCCTTATTATACCAATTTACTTTGTCCTTTAATACAACACTAGTTAATTTAGATTCTTTCTGAGTGAAAGCTTAATCCAATAGGTGATCTTGGCTGCCTTTGCTAAGAAATTCAGCTGTATTCTCCCTAATTCAGTCCTCACAGTGTCTGCTGCAGTACTTTTGGAACCTGAAGAATAACTGTATAAAAAATTAAAAATGTTTTTTCTATGGGTTCAAACCTCTTATTATACCATACCAAAACACCATACAGTACAGTGCAATAGGTGTCATTTTTGCTTCCACTACTCTTAATATTGGAAGGATTGAGTGCCCAGCAAAGTGCGAATTAGACCTGAGTAAATATTCCTAGCCTGTACCAATTTTTTATCAATATAGGCTACATAAGTGTTAATTTTCATATTATAAGAAAAATTATGTACCAGATAAAAGAAGGATTTTACAGCCTAAATATTGTTATTTCCAAACTTCCAGGTAGTTCTGTTAGAACACTTACAATTTATTAGATTTTTAGTTTTTTTCTTTGTGTGTATTAATTACCAGCTGGTTTGACACACAATAATTATGTAATAGTTTCAGGTATTTTTTTAGACCTATTGGTAAAATCCAAATTAGGGCTAAATCATCTGCATACATTAAAGCAGGTATAGACATACCTTTAACAGCTCGAGAATGTGATTTTTCAGATAAAAATTGAGCTGGTAAGTCATTCATAAATAGATTAAATAATGATGGTGCCAGGATACATCCATTGTTTGCCCCTGGTTTGTTCTGATGGATGTTATTAGACAACCCTGTATGTTATATCTAATTTTCGTCCAGTTTTCTGAATATAAATTTATTATTGTCCTTAATATTGTAGGATGCATATGCATTTTATATCATTTATTCCATAGCAACCCTCTATTGATCTTATCAAATGCACTTTTAAAGTCAACAAATGCAATTTAGATTGGCATCTTCTTCCTTATATAATATTTTTCCAAAATATGATACAAGCCAAATATGTGGTCCACTGAAGAAAAACCTTTCCTAAAACCAGCTTGAAACTTGTTTAGTGATTCAGTTTCTTCTAACTATATGTCTAATCTATAAAGAATTACTTTTGTGAAAATGTCACTTAAACAATCAGTTAAACTAATAGGCCTATAGTTTTCTGGTAGAGGTGGATTTTCTTTTTTTATGTAATGGGATGAAACTATTTCCAGTCCAACTTTTTGGAATACAATTTTCAGTGATCATTTCATTGAATAATATGGCCCATATGCTACTCCACCATGTAATTTCAATTTTATATATACCAGCAGGGACCATATCAAGTCCAGGGGGTCTTGTTTGACTTCATACTTTTTATAGCTGTTCTAGTTTCCATAGGTGTTATATTAATTGAAGGAAAAAAATTATATTTCAGAAAGCACACTTACAGCTTCTTAAAATTTTTTGGTAGAAAGATATCCAATTCATAGGGGGTGACATAAGTTTCAATAGTGGAGCTCTATCCCCCTACTCCTTTAGCTACTAATTGCCAACATTTTTGTCATCTTCGGCTTTGATAACTTTCAACATCATCTCCCAGTTTTTTACTTGGAATGCACTTTGTTTACTCTTTAAGAATTTTTTATACTCTATTCTAGTTTTATTTTTATTCTTATAACCTTCTGTTGATGGGTTGGTTTTCACTGTCCTAATTAATTTTGATAGATCTGATTTATGTTTCCTACAATCATTGTCAAACCACGATTGGGTTACTTTTACCCCACTACCAGTTACATAAATTAAGGGAAGTATCTGTTGGCCAATTTCATACACTTTATCATATATATATATATATATATATATATATATATATATATAAGAAGCAAAAACTCTGTTTAATGCATCAGTTAGGGTTGTTCCACAGCGACAAAAGTGAGGAAATTTAGTTGTTAGGGTTGAAAGCCCCCCTTGGACCCCCAGCCCACCCCAACCGGCATTGGGGTGCGCATTGGGTATTCAGTCTAACTCTCCCCATTCTCCTATACTTCTGCTGCTTTACACATGTGATGGGGTGAGAGTTGGGCCGATGACCCTATCAAATTTACCAGTTGGGGTGGGCTAGGTCCAAGGGGGTTTTCAACCAACACCGAATTTCCTCACTTTTGTCTCTGTGGAACTACCCTAACTGATGCATTAAATGGAGTTTTTTGCCTCTAATTTCCCTTTTTTTTGACAATGATAATGAGAAATAGTGAATGTAATGCAGGGCCACGCGCTCCCGCCACATGATGTCTTGTGACATAGTAACAGGAACAGCAATGCAAACAGAAGTGCTAACAGTGGCACACATGGTAATGCAAGCATGAATGAGAACAGAAAGTGATAACGCACACGGTGGCGTAGACGGGAATGGTCCACCACGTGATGTCTTGTCACATAGTAACATGGTGCCCGCAAACGGAAATGTCAGTGAGCATGGTGATGCAAAGTGAAACAGAAAGAGAAACAGTACTGAGGACACAAATGCAAAAAATAACAGAAACGCAAGTGAAAATGAAAACGCAAAGGATAACGCACATGGCGGCGTAGATGTGAACGGTAAGTGAAATGAGTACGGAACCGCAAGCGGAAAGGGCAAAGGTAACAGTAATGTAAGTGCACAGGCTGGTTTTCCCCAAAAGCTACATAGAGAATGACAGTGAATATAAAGAATGTATGCATAATAATGGGTCTCGGAGCAGAAAATGAGGAGTTGGAATACTAAATAGCTTATATCTCAGGAACCATACGACGTAGGAAAAAATGTAAAAGTCATATGATTTATGGCTTTCCTGGCTAGTTTTGAGGGGGCTAAGCATTTTTTTGATGAAAAGTCCATATCTCACACCGGTTCCGAGATACGGGCCCTGAAAGGCACAGCGAACGCTGTAATGTTATCCTATGGGAAAAAAAGAGAAGTTCGGAGTGTCATAACTTTGGCTCCCTATAAAATTGTTTCACCAAATCACTACAATGCACATCTATGGGATGTTGGCTGTCTTCCCTCCAAATTTCAGCCCAAAAGACCAAGCCGATATATTACAGCAGGGCGCCAAAGGATTGCTGCAATGCGTCGGATGCCGTAATGTTATCCTATGGGAAAAATCATCAACTTTGCAGTACTTTAACTTTGGCGCCATGTAATATTTTTGAAACATAACACTGAAAGGCACATTTGTGAGATGTCAGCTGCGTTCTCTCCAAATTTCAAGCCAAAGCACCAAACTGTTCTTTTGCAGCAGGGTGCCAAAAAATTGCTGTCATTTTCCCACAGCCTAGAAAAGTACTGTCGCAATTTGCGAAAGCTTTCACAAAAATTTGTGACACTTTCATGAGTGCAACACTACTTTGTGAAAGTACTTTTTCCAGAAATTTGAAAAACTTATTTCTGAGGTGTTTTACCCCAAAATAAAGATATGGCTAGCATCCTCAGGGCCCGACTAGGTGAATACAAAAAGAATTAGGTTGCTAGAGGGTCCTAATTTTAAATGCCAAGCATTTTTCTGATCACTAACTGAAAACAAAATGGTGGATTTGCGACAGTAAAAGGGCCATTTGCGAAAGTTAAAATGCATTTGCGACACTGTCGAACTTTTGCTAACTTTTCCCATTGACTTATAATGGGAAATTGTTTTTTGAATAACTTTTGAACCGTTTTAATATTTTTCATGAAATCTTTGAAAGGCACATTGGAGACCCTGGCTGCATGTTCCCTGAAGATTTCAGGCCGGTCACACAAACCGTGCAACCTATAGGCACGACCGTAGAATTCCAGAAAAAGCGTAAACGCAAGCGCAGATCATGCTTAATAACGCCGCAGCCGTGTATCCGACCAATACAAAACTTGGCTGATCCCAAGGCATATGGGTCTTGATCATGTATTCCAAATTTCAGGAAAATCCGTCAAACAGTTGCAAAGTTATTAAGGTGCAAAATTTTGGGTTTAACATGTAAATGGCTCCTCAACCCTAACTACTGTGCTACCATAATGCCTTTTACTAGTAATTGGTGAATTGCCACATTTATATTAAGTTGTGTGTCTGGATTAATAAAGTATTATTTTATCTTGGTCCTCAAAGGTGCTAGATATCACAATTATGTTTTAGTTTCTAAGTTCAATATTTGGTACATGAAACAACTCCTCATGTTTCTTTTACTCTTTCTTGTGAGTCATATAATTAAGTCTAATAGGGTGATGGTCACTTCTTGGTCTTAAAATTACATCAGAGGACCTTCTAAGCAGCAATTGACATGGAAAAACGCATATATAATCAACCATACTTGCTCCAGACTTAGCTGTATAGGTCTTATAATTAAAATGTAGCCCTTCTAAAGTTTCAGTCATAACTATTAGGCCAAATTTCTCAATCATATCTAACAAACATCTCCCATGAGAATTGATTGCCCTATCCAGAGACTTCTTAACTGTTATAAAATCTGAGAGCTCCTGTTCAACCTTCAAACCAAGCGTATGATTGCCAGCCTGCATCACAATCATTGATAGGAAGTGGGGTAAGTTGCACACCCTTAATACATCTTAGTCTCATTTATGGTCCTTTGTTTATTTCCTGGGACTTGCTGTTACTTTGTTCATTTTATGATTTCTTGGATTTCTAAGAATCACTCTGCAGGGTGGGTAAGGGTGGGGGTTGCAGAGGTTTTGTTGTTACTGGTTATTTTATATCCATTTGCTAGTTTTTATGTATGATATTTTTAATAAAGTTTATTGAATTTAAAAAAAAATCTGGATCACTACTGGGTCCATGCCATCCTATTTGTGCCTTAAAATCCCCTAATAGGATTATTCCCATATCTGAGTTAATGATCAATGCATCATTAATATAATAATTTTTCAAATCTTGCCAGACATCAGCAACATAATAAGTTGAATTCACAGGAGGAATACAGCAAATTACTACTCACACTTTATCAGTATACCACATTATAGTAACAATTACACAATTAGGCATCATTTTAGGATTATTAATAAACTGATATTTTTGCTGAGGTTTATAAATGTTGTGATACCACCTTGTGGCCCACCCATTTTTAAATATCTACTTGATTTTGATGTAAAATTTGAATATCCTTCTAGGCTTTTTTTATATGTAGCCCAATTTGTTTGTAAATAAATTATAGAATGTTGCATTAAAAATACTTTCACTTGATGATCTACATTTCTATGAAAACCCGTAATATTCCAGGAAATAATACTATCAGTACAACCATTATTTTTTTGAAGAGAACGATTATCTTCATCTACAATTATTTCTGCAGCCCTCAAGTCAGATGTCCTCCTCATACCAGTATCCTTGAGATTTGAAACTGGTAAATCCATGTTTATGCCAGATAGGAATTGGAATCTATTTAGAGCTGGTACATTTATGATAGTGCTGGCATGTCAATTTTGTATTGGACTCTTTGTATTTAAATAAAGAGAGCTCTTCCTTCCTATATTAGGAATGTTAAATACAGAGGGTTTATAGGATTCCATTTGAGTAATAAAACATGGCCATTCACAGAGTAGTATATCCAGCTCACCCAATCTTTAGGCTTCTTTCAAAATCCATCTATACAAGACACAGTCTCTCACATCCATGGTTATTTGGCATTTGGCCTTGACTGGTGACACTACTTTCTCTTTGTACCCATTTCACACTAAAAAACCTAATCTGACCCCAAACAGATTTCTGATTGTGTAACAGACCATTTGCATTAAAGATTGTTGGGTTTCAGCTGATGTTTGTTCCATACCATGTAATACGAGGAAATATTTTTTTCTCCATGGAGCCTGAGCTTTGTTATCATGCTCTCTTCAGAGGAAACAGTTTTTAAAAACACTTTTCAAATGATATTTTCCTTGATAAAAATATTTTTTAGGTTCATTAAGGAACACTGTGAGGGTTATGGGTGGGTCAGCATAAGCTCCTAACTGAGGTGAAGTTAATATTTTCTTCCATACATTTTTAGCCAATTCCCTATCAGTCAAAACCATCCACATTGTTCCTTCACTGGTTCTTTTATCTCTAAATACATATATCACACCATTTTTACCTTTACTAATTCATAGGTAGATATGTAAAGTTTGTATGTGCTTGACGAAAGTCATTTCAAAGTACATATGGATACTTAAAATAAAAGGTTTACAAATTTTTAGTAATTACATATAAAAATCACAGTATTGCACATACCTTCTAAATACATTTTAACTCAACTTGTCTATCTAAAATCATTTTATGTCCATTTTCCAGTGAACATACTTAGATATTCAAAGATTTCAAATAACTATACAATCTATACAGTACATTGAAGTCTTCACTATTGAACAAATACATAATAAGTTGATCAGGAGGGAGACCAAGGGTAGCTAATATCGGAGTTAGCAATTTTCTTCTTTTTATTTCAAATTGTGGATAATGTAATAATACATGTTTAAGATCACCTATTACTTCCAATTGAGTACTGTTTGGGCCACTTATATAAGATCGTTTTTGATTATAAAAAATATATCTTGCTTTATAAAGCTCTAATCTGTATCTAGTTATCACTCTTCTTTGTTCTGGATTTCTGAGAATACTGAAATATGGCTGTTATTTATGATCTGTTTTTATTTTTTTATACCATTTAAAATGAAATAAATCATTAATTCTTGCTTGATCTTGTTGAGCAATGACATCACTTAATCTATTCTTTATCAATTGTTTAATTTGGAAACATGGAAGTTTATATATTTCATATAATGTATTTCCCAGAACCATCGGAAGAATATCATCACATATGGTTTTTGTTATCTTTGGTGTAAAAATCATGTCATGATACTTTATTTGTTCTTCAAGATATATCCGAGGAAGTTAATTATCTTGGAGAAGAAATAACCACAATATAAATATGATTCTTGTTTCTAAGGCCAAAGTACTTAAGGGAAACTGATTTGTAGGTCTTGTTCCATAAATCGTGATATTTTAACTGATAGGGTTTCCTCTATTTCTAATTCATTGTGATGTATACCATAGTAGGAGATTATAGCTTCATTCCCTGATAACCAGAAGCCCTGATCCATTTCTAATTCTTGGATCAGGGAATCTGAGTATGGAAACAACATCATTTTATTTTGATTCAGTTAATTTTAAAGGTTGTTCATGTTGTATGCTATGTTCTTGGATAGTTTGTTTTCTTGGTGATGGATCTTTATTCTCTATATTTTGTATTTTAGAACCAGGGGCTTTTAGCAGCTCTAATCTTTGCACTTTATTAGTGCTAATTTGCTCATTAGCCAATTGGTCCGCACCTTGTTACCCCATAGGCTTCTTTTATTCTTAATTGTTTCCCTAATGCTACATCTTTCACCTTCAGTTGTTCCTATTGTTTTTCTTTTTCTTTTTTTCCTTTTCCTTTTCTCCTTAATTGTGTACCCCACTGTGGAAAACTGGGTTATTGATTCCATGAATTTATCCTGCTAGATTGAATACTGGTTTCAGAGGTGTTTATATTCATTGAGTCCATATCTATACTTGGTTGCATGTTGGCTATTTCCTTAAAGAGATTTCTAATCAGATTTTCCTGAAAAGCCATTGTAGCTTTAAAACCTGAAAGCTCATCTCTGATGATACACATCTGTTCAAACAATAATATATTAGCCCTATGTTGTTCATTAAGGGCATCTGTTAAGCGAGGAGTAAAGGGAGTGGGGTAATTTCTAACTCTCTCAGACCAATTATAAGGTTTTATTTCTTCTACTGTAAGTTCCTTATTATTTGGTTCCAAAAGTAAAGATACATCTGGAGATTTCTGTAAAAATGATGTAATCATTTTGATTTTAGTTGTTGACTCTGGATGTGGTTCCCATTCATATTCTGTGGTAGTTGGAGAAGATACGATTGCTTGTTTATTTGTGTCAATAATTATTGGGAACTTAACAGAATCATTACTTATTATTATAGGTGATGAGGTAGATGATCTCACTGCTCCTTTGTCTTTTGCATTCACCTTCACCGCCTTGATTTCGAAAGGCACTTTATAAATAAACATGACTTGACTTGACTTGACTTCTCATTCTTTGTAATATTACTATTTAAAACCTGTGCGGTAGAGGTGTAAATAAATTTCATTAATGTGGTTGTTTAGAAACATTGTTTCCCTTCTGAAATTCTACTTTAGGTTTTTTATTCTTAGTGATAGTCTTTTTCCCCTTTTCCTTCTTTTTTGTTTTATTTTGCTCTGTTTGAGTATAGGAGTCCTTTCTATGGAAGTTGCTGAATCCATGTTTTTTTAATCCTAGTATTGACTTCCATTTAAATACTTAAGCAGTAGTGCAAAATAAAACTGCTACTAAGCAAGTACTAAGAATCATACAAAACACCTCTATAGAACGCAGATGAGACAATACAGTTAGAACAAAATAAAAAAAAATGCATCCAAGAATTTAATTATAGAAATAAATTCCTCTGTATAGTTGTTACTTTTTATTGTCTCTTTTATAGCTCTCTAAGGTCTTATTTTCTGGCTCGGATGAAAGTTCCAGCTCCTTCAAGCTGGCACTTTCAAATAACTGTTTCAGAAGAGAGCTTTAGAAGCAAAGGACTGATGCTATCACTGTGGTTATCAGGAGTTCCTTAGAGTCCTATATATCTATATGCTAAAATAAGTCCTTCCAACTTTTAAGCATCACTAATTTTGGTACCAGTTTTGCTTTAGCCTTTATCCTTCTAAATGACTGATGTTGCAGGAGTCTATAATAGGCTACAACTAGAGTATATAAAAACAAGACTGTGTATACAATATGCATTAAAATTAAGCTAAAAGGTGTTTTTATAACTATACACTCCAGGTATCATGAATATATAAAGGAATTGACTGTAGTAACAACTTTTACGGGGTTTGCTATTTGTATTTTATAGGCTTCAAAGACCTAATAATATTAAATAATCTCAGAATTCCTTAAAGTGCTTAAATGAACCATTAATTAAATACTAAAATGTCACTAAACATTACTGAGAGGACAGTAATAAAACAATACCTCCACAAAATACATGGATATCCCTAACCTCTGTCTTCCGGAGTCCCAAGGTTAGCACTATTGAGTTAAAATGCTAAGCCTTAAAGAAGATAACATTTAGCATCTAGGAGAGAAGATGACATTGGTTTCCAAACATATCTCTGAAGAATTTTAAAAGTAGCTGACTAAAAGATTACTGACTTTAAACTTCAGTTAAACTCCAGGTAAGTTAAATAAACTGAATGTAATAATCATAAGAATAAGATCTTTTTAAATTGTGCTTTAAAATGTATCCTAAAACTATGGCCAAAGCAAAAATAATGCCCTGCCGTGATCTTCCTGCATGGAAGGTTCTTATCAAAATGGCAAATTCCTGACTTAGAACACCACGCATTCATATGTTATCACGGTTAGGGGAATGCAACTTATGTCACTTCACCCAGAAACCCTCAAAATTAGGTATTTACATTTAAAGTACTGTACCTAGTGAGGGAAGTAAAATTATTTAAAATAATTATTTTTATCTTGTTATATTGAGCGATAACAAGAAACTCCTATACAGAAGGGAAAAAAAAACTTGCAAAACTGGCACTTTTGTTTGAGCAAGTTTTTGTGAGTAAAAGAATGATAGAATATGGCAAGATAGGAGCAAAATAACAACATTCTCCTGTAACTTCCTTTAAAGGCTTTTGTTACCCTAATGAGCAGATATTTCAGTAATATCCCAAATATGTTTTTCCCTTTAGCTTTAGCTTTGGAGCCAGTTCACCAGCCAGCTTTAGTTCACTGTTCTCAGTTGTTACAGCCATATTGCAAATGTCTCTTCCTCCCTGTGTCCTGATTCTTGCGTCCTGTATTCTGTAAATGCTCCTTTCTCCACGCTCTCCTTAATTCTCCTTTTGGATTTCCTTCTTCTCTCCAACGATCTAGGTTCTGAACTCCATTACTCCATATCCAAACTCTTTAAAAAAAAACAGAAGACAAGAGGGCGACTAGTGACTGCCATACCAGAGGTCACAAGTACCGATAAATATAAGGCTTCTAAAAATAAGGTAATAATAGCATACTTTCTATATATCAAATAAAGCTTTTTAGAAGCCCTGCATCCTTTAATCCTCTGATGTCCTCCACAGCAATGATGTGAGTGACTAGCAACTCTCTAGTTTCCCCTGTGTAGCCACAGTAGTGTTCACTATCCTCTAGTTGTAGTTTCTGCAAATGATGTCAGGACAGCTTAGATGGAGCAGGATTTGTGGACCAAAATTTGGACAAGGAATTCAAATCATTGTTGGCTGAGAGAGAGGTGGACATACAGTAGTAGCCATCACAGAGATTTGGGCACCACAAACCATGACTGGTACCTAGCAGTTCCCAGTTATAAAATGTACAGAAAGGACAGAGGGATAGAAAGGAGGGGAGTGGCTCTGTGTGTGTAGGAGATAACTTGTACCAGAAAGGAAGTGGTAGAGGGTAAGGCTGAAGCATTATGGGTACAGCTACAATCCACTAAAGGGAGGAAAGTAAGGATGGTGTCTGCAGAGGATATTGGGGTCCAACATTATGCATCTGTCCAGCAGGAGGGGAAGTAGTAATAATGGGGGACTTCACTCTACTTGGGGTATACTGGAAAATCCCTGCTGCCTCTTGCAATAGGGAACAAGTACTGCTGAATGCATTTCAGAGTGGTTTTCTGACTCATGGTGTCATGGAGCCCACAAAGGAGATGACCATCCTTGACCTGGTCCTGTCAAATGTGTGCATGTTCAGGAGCTGAAGGTGGATGTACTATTTGCATGAAGTGAACACCACATGGTGTGGTTCCTTCTGGTCATGGACAGAGGGAAAATCAGGATCAAGATGACAGTCTTGGACATTTGAAGGGCTGACTTTGGGAGGATAGGAGAAGTTCTGATAGGACGCCTCGCTGGAATCAGAGTGGGGATAGATGTTGAACAGAAATAGGACATACTAAAGAAGGGACTGATGGATGCCACTAGTGAGTGAGTCAAAATCAAAGTAAGAAAGCTAAGGCCAAAAAGAACAACTAGTATGCCAAAAAGGTGGCAAAAGCAGTAGGAGACAAGAGGGTAAATTTCAGAAATTACAAGTGTACTCAGAAGGAGGAGGATAGGATAGACTACTCTGCTAAATCTAGGGAGGCAAGTGAGGCAGTAAAAGAAGAAAAGGCTATGATAGAAGTGCAGCTAGCACAGTGGGTAAAACTAGGTGGGAAGTCCTTTTTCCAGTATATAAGGGAGAATATTTATTTATTTATTTATTGAATTTTGTTGACCTGGTAGGAACCTAAAGGATGAGATTCTCAAGTTAAAAAAGGTGGTGCAATGGGCAGAGTGACAAAATAATGGAGGTGCTTAAGAAGTAATTCTGTTCAGTCTTCACTAGGTAGAAGGATGAACCATTACCACAAGATAGCAGGGGGGCAGAAACTGGGAGTGAGTAAGTTATGGATGTCACAATACAAACTGACAGGGTACTCAAGAGCCTAAGAGCCCTAAAGGTGGACAAATCACCAGGGCCAGATGGCATGCACCTGAGGGTTCTTAGAGAACTGGTGGAGGTTCTGGCTGGTCCCTGGCAGACCTGTTAAACACCTTTCTAGAACTTAGAAATATACCCGAGGACTGAAGAATGGTGAATGCGGTGCCTCTCTACAAAAGTGGGCCATGGCACAAATCAGGGAACTTCAGACCAGTGAGCCAGAACTCAATAGTGATTACAAAGATGGAGACCATCCTGAAAGAAAGTCTGGGTGGCTTTCTGCAGGAAAATGAGCTCCAGGATGTGAAGCAGCATGGGTTTGTGTCAGGGAGGTCCTTCCAAACTGATCTAATTGATGTCTTCAATTGAGTCACTAGGACAGTGGACAAGGGCAAAGTGGCTAATGTCCTTGATCTGGACTTCAGCAAGGCCTTTGACTCTGTGCCTTATAGGAGACAGATCAGAAGCTGGAAGACCTGGACATGGGGCTATGCTTGTGGTATGGGTCAGAAGCTGGTTGCAGGACAGAAGCCAAAAGGTGGTGGTCTGGTGAGAATTCCCATAAGCAAGGCCTGTGACCAGTGGGGTCCAACAGGGATCAGTGTTCTATCTGGTGTTATTTAAAAGTTTCATAAGTGACATCACAGATGGAATCAGGAGTACAATCTGTCTGCTCATAGAAGACACCAAGCTCTGTGGGAGGGTGGACATCAAGGAGGGAAGAAAGGAGTTCAGGGAAGAACTGGCTAGGCTAGTAAAGTGGTCTGGCATTTAGCAGCTGGGGTTTAATGCTTAAAAGAGCAAAGTTATGCAGTTGGGGGAGAAGAATCTGGGGATGAAATTCTAGTTGGATCCCATTTCACACTCCTGTTCCAACCCTACCCCTTAGTAGTGGTGGGTGAAGTGGCCGAAATTCATGTTGTAGGGTGGAATTTGCGTAGTACTCCACAATGTGAAGCGAAGTACTTTGCATCATAATGAGGATCGTAAAGTCATCGATTTTAATGCACTTCGCATTACTCCATCTTCCCCCATCCACTTCTGTGCCCATTTTTTGGTGAAGTACATTGATTACAATGTACTTCACATCACTTCATCTTGTTTTTTGGCTCCAATGTGAATTTTGCATTGATTCATGGGATTGCAGGTCACATGGGCTCTAGATTGTTCTGCACAGCCTCAGTTCTGTCTGCGTAGTGTATGTGTAGTGGTAGACTAGTTGGAGACAGTTTGCTGTCAGAGCTCTGCGATTGAAAGCCTATAAAAGCTATTACAAAAATCTTTTTTGAGCCATTTTTTTAGCTTAAAACATAGTACATCTACTGCAGGCAACCCTTCTATACTCATATCATCAAGTGTTTATTGTTTGTGTGTGGACTTTGAATGTTAATTTTGAACATTCAATCTGTGTACTGGGAGACAGTTGAAGAGTGCTTTGGGGAGGAGCATATCTGGGTGGTGTAGGTAGATTTAGATTAACTGCCTGGGAGAAAAAGGCAGTCTTTTTGTTTTGGTTATATTTTTGTTGTATAGCTGTGTTAATGTACCCACAGTAATAGTTTCAGTAATTCTTGACATCTTTTTGGCGAATTTTGTGTTGCAGCAGTGCGTAATTGCAGTTTGTTGAAAAGATCTGGTTATATTACCAAAGTTTTCAATTTACCATGCATTACTTGTAGCGTGTGTGTGTGAATGTGTGTGTGATGTCACGTGTGCCATCAAATCACAGTTCACAGACACCTTTATTGTGTCACAGAGTAATTGCAGCAGTGTGAACCTGCTATCCACCGCAGCTGCATGATTTCGTATTGCTCTGTGGTCAGGATTATGGTATATTTATTTTGTACTGTTACTGCAGTGCACTGCCCCACCCCCCAACTGGCAATAGGTATACTTTTCCATATTGGATTTGGATTGTGACTGTTGCAAGCAGCAGTGGTTAAGGTGGTGTTGTGACTTTGCATCTGCATCTTTTTCTTGATTGTGCGGCGCAATCTATTCTGTCTGTGCCTGCCTTTGCATCTGCTTAGTTCACAATCTACATCTGCAAGCCACTGTTGTTTTTAGTTTCACACATCACATCCAGTGTGCCAGAGTGAAAGTTCCAAAATTTAAATAGGTTCAAAATGTTCTTTATGATCCCCAAAATGCCCTCAAAGAGACATGCAAGCAAAGCTGTTTCTGGCCGTGGTACTGCTGGCAGGGGTAAGATTGTCTGTGAGCATGGTAGTATGCAGAAGTGCATAGCTGATGTGAGGAAAGGGATTTCTCCATCAATGTTTCCTACAGCACAATCTGTAGCTTCATTCATAGTTGGAAGAGATGATGATGTCCCAGCTGGTGGTGTTAGTGCAGGTTCTGCTGGCATGAGTATTGCTGCTTCAAGTTCCACTTCTGACCATTTAACCATGTCAAAAAATATAGTTGATTCAAAAGCAGTGAGTGACAGTGTAGATGATGCCATACTCCCCATCCCCAGTAACATCCCCATGGTAGTTGAACATGATTCTGATCATGGCGACGATAAGGCACAATGTCACATTTCTTCCACTGCAGTGGAGGTCATGCCTTTGCCATCCAATGATTCACAGTGTGGTGCAAAAATATCAGGTGATGATGATGATGATGATGCTGCTGTGGATGCAACATGTAGTCCACATGACACCATCCAAGCAGAAAATGTGGATGCAGATGATGTTGATGAATATGATGATGGTCATACCTCTCAACCTCTCAGCATTAAAAATCAGAGCACTGGCCTTCAAAAATCATAGCAAAGGGCCAGAATGTGTAGCACTTACTTATTTTAAACAATATTATGTCTATAGATAGTGGGATCCATGTAATTTATGATAATGAATGTTTCTATCAACTTACTTCAATGATGTAATAGTTTGTGTGTCCAGAAACAGCTCTAACATTACGAGGAAGATCAATAAACCTATGAGGAGCAAGGGTAAATGTGAGTGTGAAAATCATAGCTCTATGCAGAATTCATAGCAGTTAAGAGGTATGATGATGATGTCAGTGACCCCTGTTGGGAACTGGAGAAAAAGAAAGTCAAGGTGGCTGTGTCTGGGTCTGTTGGCGTTAAATCCCCCCCTCCTGAAAAAAATTGTGATTTAGTGGTTCCAGTTGATTTTGATGATGATGATGATAAAAACTTAGAAACATAGAAGTTGATGGCAGATAAGGACCGCAAGGCCCATCCAGTCTGCCCATTTCTTTTTCTACCTTATAAATGTGCCATCGGACCTTGCTCTGTCAATGGCCTATCTATTCATACTCATCTGTATTGCTCCCTTATGCCTATCCCATGCCTGTTTGAAGCCCTGCACTGTTTTCATATCCACCACTTCCTGAAGTAGGCTGTTCCATGCATCCACCACCCTTTCTGTGAAAAAGAACTTCCTCACATTACCCCTTAATCAGCCTCCCTCTGTTCTCATGCTGTGTCCTCCTGTCCTGCTATTTTTCTTATATTGAAACATGTTAGACTCTTTCACTTTGTTAATGCCCTTAAGGTGTTTGAATGTTTTGATCATATCACCTCTCTCCCTCCTTTGCTCTAGGGTATACATGTTGAGCTCCATTAATCTGTCCTCATATGTTTTCTGATGCTGTCCCTACAACATTTTGGTTACCCTTCTTTGGATTGCCTCAATTTGGTTAATGTCCTTGTGAAGGTGTGGCCTCCAGTACTGCACACAGTACTCCAGATGGGGCCTAATCAGTGTTTTGTAAAGAGGGATTATTACCTCCCTCTTTCTACTTGTGATACCCCTTCTAATACACCCCAACATCCCCCTAGCCTTACCTACTGCTTTAGTGGTTTGCTTGGATGATTTCAGGTCATCGGTGATGATGATGCCCAAGTCTCTTTCTGCCTTTGTGACTGCCAGTAACGCCCCTCCCAGCCTATAGGTGGCTTCAGAGTTTCTCTTCCCTATGTGCATGATCTTGCACTTCTTTGCGTTAAACCCCAGTTGCCACTCTTCCGACCATTTTGACAGTTTATCTAGATCTCTTCTCATTCTGACCACCCCATCTGGATCATCTACTCTGTTGCAGGTCTTCATGTCATCTGCAAATAGACAAACCTTACCCTCCAGTCCATCTGCAATGTCCCAGTAATAATAATAGGTAGCCATGGTAGTAAGTTGCAATCCACGTGTGTCCCACCTGAAAAATCATGTAGCACACACCCCATTTCAGGGTTTAAGAAAACAGAGTCCAATAAGCAGTATCAGGGACATGTTAAAAGTAGGGGACCACAATCCCTTGTTTGGCATTTTTTTGTTCAAGATGCAAACGATGACTCAGTTGCTATCTGCCAGCTTTGCCATGTGCGTATGAGTAGAGGTAAAAAGGGGAGTCATTTTGGCATGGGAGGGGCAGCATACACATCTTAAGAACAGACACATGGCACTGTGGACCCAGCACCAGATGGTAGCTAATGCCATATTGGGGCATTCACCCTCATCATCAACCTTAATGAGCATGTTATCCCCTTCCATGACTGTAATAGGAAGTAGGAATGTCTGCAGTAGAGATGAAATAACAGCAGAGGATTACTACAATCATGATGAGGTGGAGGATAATGATTTTGAAATCTTGTCAGGTGGTTGTCAGAGTAGCAGTGGTGGTGGTGGTCAGTGCAGTACATCTAGTACAAGTGGTACATCAACCCTGTCTGTAAATCTTGGAAAATAACTTTACTTGTGGATATGTCACCTGTGCAGCCCTCTTCATCACATGTTCACACACACCCCCATCCATTCACAGAGCAGAGCCATTTGTCACACCCCATGCAAAATGTATAAGTCATCCCACATTGCAGAGTGTTTTGGCCTATAACCTGAAGTACCCACCCAATCATGCAGTGTCTAGAGAACTTAATGCTGCTGTAGCTGAAATGCTGGCAATTGATTTTTTGTCCTTCTACTTCATGGAGAATTCTGGATTCCGGCAGTTTGTGGCACACATCTGTCTGAAATAGAAAGTCCCATCCAGGACATACTTTTCCACTTGTGCTGTCCCCAAGCTATACCGTAATGTGGCTGACTCTGTAATACATGCCCTTCAACATTCCTCCTATCCGTTCATCCCTTTAAGTATGGACATGTGGAGAAGTGGCAAAACAGCAGGGAGTTCATATTTGTGTATAACTGTACATTGGGCACAGGAGCCAGAGGGCTGTTTGCACACTGGTATGAGAATAAGTAGTGTAGTAAGGTGGACTGTTGTCAGCATGCAATGCTTGCTATGCACAGTGTGACCTGTTCACACACTGATGAAAACATGTTGGACTTGCTACTGACTGAAACTGATGAGTGGCTGAACCCCCTGTCCCTGAGAGCTGGGTTTATAGCAAGTGACAATGGGTAAAATGTGGTTAAATGCATCACGAATGGTGGCTTTGTTCGGGTTCCATGCATGGCTCACTGTTTAAATCTTGTGGTGCAGGAGTTTCTGCAGCACACTAATATACAGGAGTTATGACAGCTGCACGCCATATCTGTTCTCACTTTCCATGCTCTGCAAAGGCCCATGACCAGTTTCGGCAGTTTCAGATCCAAAACAGCCTACCGCAGCACTGCCTCAAGTTGTAAGTTGTCACCTGGTGGAGCTCCACTTTATACATGGCAGAGAGGTTGTATAAATAATACAAAGCCATCTGAGAATATCTTGTCATGCACACTAGCCATGACACTTCTGGGGCCTCCATGTCTCTCACGACTGAACAGTGGCACCTCATGGACTCTGTAATGACAATTTTGAGGCCTTTTGAACATACTACACAGGCAGTGAGTGGCAAGTCTGCCTCCATTAGCCAATCAGTTCCACTGCTGTGGGTGTTGAGGCAGGCATTGCTGAATCTACAGCATAGCCTTGATGGTTCCGGAAACTGTGCTAGCAGTGTGTTGCTGAAACACATACTGACACTATTCAAGCACAATCTGCACTTCTTGACCATTCAGCAGAGTGATGACTTTGCAATAGCAACAATGCTGGACCCACAAATACAAATGTGGAATTGCCTCACTACTGAAGGGAGGGACTGAAAAGGTAAAAAATGTCAGTGGACAATTGGTGCGCTTTTTGGTTCATGGGGCACAGAAGTCATGAGCCAAGGTCAGCAAACCTCAGCAGCATAATCAGGCTGAATGTCAGTTCAGAGTAGCATCAAGCACATTCTGTAAGGGGGTTGCAGTTCCAGGTGGTCTGTCATCAAAAGTGGTTGTCTTTAACCCACTTTGGAGTGCTTTGTCCCATGTTGGGATTTGTGACATAAATGATTCTGGAGAACAGGATAATGCATCAACCACCGGACTTCATGCAGCACAGCTAATGGTTGACTCATATTTGGCTGAAAACAGGCATCTGTTAATAACTGATGATCCTCTTTTATACTGGCGTGGAAAGGTCAATGAATGGCCAGAGCTGACCTCAGTGGCACTGAAGTACCTGACATGTCCACCCTCCAGTGTAAGTGTTGAGAGGGTATTCAGTTCAGCAGGTGCAATAGTTCGGGATCATCGTACAAACTTCTTTCCTGCAAATGTCAGCTTGCATAAAAATTAATGAGGGGCACATACCAGCTCGAACTGCAACCTCAGTATTTGTGCCCCAGCATAGTCATGGATGTGTTGCTGATGTTGTAGAAATGGACCATCCTTGTGGTACTGGCAGCATTAAATGGCCTACCAGTGAGGTTGATGATGACACAATGGAGAAAGAATTCCCTAGTGGGCAGAATTCAGACACTGATGACTGCAAGGGCAGCTTTCTGTACGAGGATGATGATGAGGTTGATATTGGTAGGTTTTAAGTGAATTGGTTAAAGGCTCTCACATTTTTTCTATGGTACATGTTTTGTTTTTCATAAAGTTAAAGCAGTATCCCACTCCGAATGACTCAAATTATATTTGTAACACAGTGCACACTATAACCCGCCGCCACCAACCTGTGTGTGTCTGACAGTGATAGTGAATGCGTTGCAGGCTGCAGCTGTTCCCCCATGATCACCACCAGAAGAGCACTGTTAGCCAAAGCCACCAGATGCAGAGAAATGTAAGAGAGAATGACAAAATCATGTGCCCCATGACCAACACCAGAAAAGCATTGTTAGCCAAAGGGCACAGATGTCATAATGTCGCAAATACAGCACGATTCCTGCCATGAGGCATAAATCTTTTTTCTGTGGGGGGCTCCACCCACCACACCCCTCGTTACAGGGGGCTGTGCCCCCTGACCCCCCTCACTAAAGATTCTCAACTCCGGGGGGGGGTCAACTCAGGGACCACAGAAGTAGAAAAAAAAAGTTTTACAGGTTAACCAACCACTCTCCTTCCTTGGAGGACTATGGTACTGCAGTATTGTCTATAGCCACCTACAGGATTGGATATCCATTTACAGATCATTAAGTATATCAATTTTATTTAATCATTTCTTTTTGTTTTTCATTTTTTCAAAACAGTGCAAATCTGACTGATGAGTCATATAAAGAAGGTGTCATAACATGTACATCACATAATATATTTGTCATGCACATCACACACTGTATTGTTGCAGCAGCCATGCCAGTGTGAACATAGTTTGATCCAGGTCGTGAATTCACAAGCTGTGTTTTCAGTGTAACTTGAGTTAAGACATAATTAGGGAAAGTGACACAGTGTATGGGTTACAGTACTGAATTTGTGATTGTGATGATGATTTGGTCTTCTTCATGTGGCTTTGGCTTAGTGACACAGCTTGTTATCTGTTAATCACCATATATGACAGGATGGAATAGCCACACTTTAAACATGTGTTACTGCAATCAAGTACTAATAATGCCTTGTATATCCCTTTTAGCAGGAAACTGTCTGATGCTATGTGCTGTCGTTGCTTTCTCCAAATAACAAGTTCAACATCATACTCCCCGGGCTGAAAGACATGATGCAACAAGTAATATGAATCCATCACCATCCATGGCCATGACCATTAGTACTGGACTAGAGGAGGATCCAGATTAAACCTGTGAAGGATTTACCAAAACAATAAACCAACCATTTATGAAATGTTCTTGAAATTGAAATGCCCCCCAATAAAAAAACTTACCTTCACTAGACTGACAGTATTCCAATGCCACAGTTCCTCATCAGGCACAGAAATGCGCACACCAAGTGCGACTATGTGACCTGTCACACAAAACAAAACAATGATTATATGTATATATAGATAACAAATGTTTTATATATATATATATATTTTCACACAGTTAAGGTCAGGTTGTGTAGAAAACAATGATGGTGCCAGGCAGGTACATTAATCAACTTACCAAGGGTAGTATTGGTGTACACACAACTGGCATCCTTCCAGATTGTGTCAGTGCAGCCCACTTTGGGTAACCAACAGCATTTTCATTCTCATTTTCATTCTCATCCTCTTGGATGGTAAACTCAGTGGTCACGTTATACTTCTTGCACAACGTTTGGCAAGACATTGTGCATCATACCATCACAGTCAGATCAGCTGCAGCATTTCATGTAATCCCAACAGCAGCAGCAGGGCACTTAGTTCTTATTGGAGTGTGGAGACTTTGTATTTCTTGTTACACTCTGGACACAAGACAGTAGCATTTTGGGAATGCACATTAATTCTGGTGACTGTGTGTGACCACTGCGTGCATGACTGAGTGGTCCATTAATTCTGGGAGACTTTGCATTTCTTGTTACGCTTTCATTTAACTTTGTCTGGACTGGGTAATTTTCTGGACACAAGACGGTAGCATTTTTGGAATGCACATTCATTCTGGTGACTGTGTGTGAGTGTGAACACTGCACCAAACACTAACTGTGCCATTAATTAATTCCATCCCTAGTTATAGTCCAACTTCAAAATGTCTATTTCCAAAAATAAATATTTTTGGAGCCTTAGTAATGTTTACTTTCTGTCATGATAGCGTGAAGCGTTTGTTAAAAAGCAGGACTGAGCAGTGCAATAATACTGTGCTAAACTTCATATATGCAGTGTAATCTCCTGTGTGTGCAGACACTGGCCAGCTTCTTGCAAACATATATAAGATGACTTGTTTAAGTGTTTATGGAATAAAGAATAAAGATAAGACTATATAACGTATATTTTGTTTGTACCATCAGCAGCAGCAGTGTAGTTGGTGGGCAGTGTGCACCTCAGTCAGAATGCACACATGACTTAGGAGATCATAGCACTGCTCACTCCAGCTTTTCAACAGACCATACCCAACAGACATGCAATATTGCTGAGACACCCAAAATATTTCATGATGTACAGACATTATAAAGTCATAAAATATATAACAGGTCCAGTCCACTGCAACCACACTGTGCTACCACATTTCTTCTTTGCATTTTTTTGTTCTGGACTTGGTGATGTCTTTCTAGTTTAGGCTGGCAGTGGCAGTTCTGCATCAAGTTGCTGTACACCACAACATGGCACCAGTGGTAGCACAGTGTGGTGGCAGTGACTGGACCTGTTATACATAATGTCTGTACACCATTAAATATTTGGGGTGGCTCAGCAATATTTCATGTCTGTTGGGTATTGTTTGTTGAAAAGCAGAAGTGAGCAGTGTGCTATGACCTGATCTCCTAAAAGTCATGTGTGCACTGTGACTGAGGTGCACACTGCCCACCAACTGCACTGAGACCTCTGAAGACATATTATGTGGCTTTGTCTGCTGCTGTTGATGGTACAAGTAAAATTTTATATTCTTATCTTTATTCTCCATACCACAAACACTTGAACAAGTCATCATATATGTTTGGAAGAAGCTGGACAGTGTCTGCACACACAGGACATTACACTGCACACATGCAGTTTAGCACAGTATTGTTGCACTGCTCAGTCTTGGTTTTTACCAAACACTCCATGCCAGAAAGTAAACATTACTGATGCACCTAAAATATGTCAGGGTAAACATTCTTAACTTGGAATATAACAGGCCCATAAGAAGCACACTGCACTATGTGGACAGCTTCTGGTACACAATACCTGGCTCCAAAAGTGCAAGGCAAACACACAAAGCCAGCACTCCATATGAATACATGCCACAAAAAAGCACAGGGTCAAAATATCGCATGGCAGAATGCCGTGCGACTTAATTGCATTGCGCGATATCTTGTTATTTTATGTTCTGTGGGGGGGTCCACCCCCACACATCCTGTTATGGGGATTGTGCCCCCCGATCCCCCCACTTAGGATTCAGGGTTCGCACATAATGCCATATGCTATTAAGCATATGACATTATGACCTGGTAGGCTACAAAAAACATTCAAAGATACTGCAACTTTATTGATGGCAAAACAAGGCACACACAAATTACCACTTTATTTATTTATTTATTTATTTAAGTCTAGGATTACAAGTACCTTTGAACCAAGGCTCTTTTACAAATGTTCCACGTCAGGGACAGGATAATACAGTGGTACACAGAGGAGCAGAATGCAATAAGTAAATAAAGCAAGTGCAGGTTTAGAACAGATTTAGCATACAGTTTCATAATAAAACAAGGAGAGCCTGCCAGAAGCAGTTGTCAAATAGTAAATAGGTGTGGGAAGTGGAGTGGGGTGGTATGGTAGATAGCGGGGGATATGGTAGATGGGAGGGAGTGGAAAGAGGGGAGAGGGACAAGGAGGGGGCACTGCATCTATGACTGCAGGACTGAGCTGAGTGGGTCCGGCTAGGTATGACAGTCACAGGTGCTAGAGGCAGAGAGGTGAAGACGGAGCCTTATTTTGAATTGACCAAGCACGGGAGCAGTGGAGATCTCAATGTTAAGGCTATTTCACCAACAAGGAGCCCGGTAGGCAAATGAGCATTGACCCATGGAGGTTCTGCAAAGTGGGACCATCAGGCGATGAGACTCTGAGCCTCTTGTGTGTTGGGGGTTACTACTTGGGCTGAGGAGCAATAGAATCCCAGGGGGTGCCAGGCCCTGAGTGATCTTCTTAGCCATGGTGCAGGTTTGGTATTTTATGTGATTAGATAGTTGCAGCCAGCCAGATTGAGAGTAGAGATAGCATGTGTGGATTAGGCAGTGTGACCCAGTGAATAGACAACATGCTTTGTTGAGTGAAGTGGAGATATGTCTGATGGCAGTAGTGGTGGCCGAGCCATAAATGATGAGGACATAATCGATGATAGAGACAACTGAGCTTTGTATAGCAAGGCGAAAGGCAGCTGGTGTTAAGCTAGATCTGTGCCTATAGAGAAGGCCAAGATGCATGTTGTCAGCCTTAGCGACATTGTCAATATGGGACACATAGAACAGGTTACTGTCAAGAGTGATTGAAGGTTAGAACCTGTTTGAGGATTCAGCCATGTTGGTTTGATATGATCAGGACAGGTGCTCTGTGTTTGCTATGGGAGTTACGGAAAAGCATAGTCTTGGTTTTTTTTGTAGTTGAGAATAAGTCTCTGTGTACTGAACCAGTTTTCCACTGATGAGAATCCATGTTGGAGATTTTTTTGCAGGGAGTGCTGGTCCTTATGGGAGGAAAGAATTACGGCATTGTCTGCATAGAGAATAATTTGTTTGGGGCAGGATTTAGGGAGGTTGTTCAGAAAAAGGGAAAAGGGAAGCGGTCCCAGTATGGAGCCCTGGGGAACTCCCGAATGGACTGGCAGAGTGCTAGAGAGAGTGACTGCAATCTTTACTCATTGCAATCTGTTTAATAGGTAGCTTTGGAACCAGGCAGTAGAGTCAGGGGAGAGACCTGCAGTTGAGAGCTGGTTCAGAAGCAGGTTGTGGTGGATGGTATCAAAAGCCTTTGTTAAATCAATGAAGACTGCCCCGGTAAGGTGGCAGTTGTCTAGGGGAACTGTGGATTGCTGCGCTAAATTCCATAAAGGCTGAGGTGGTGCTGTGCCCTTTCCTGAAGCCATGTTGCTGAGAATGCAAGATGTTGTGGTTGTCCAGACAGTTGGTGAGTTGGTCAGTAACATTGCATTTGAGTGCCTTTGAGAGGAGAGGTAGTATGGAGATTGGCCAGTAGTTTCCATGGTGAGTCTTGTCACCGTTCTTGTATATGGAGGTAACGCTAGTAGTAGTAGTAGTAGTAAACATTTTTATTCATACAAAAAATGAATAAGGATATCTCCACTGAGCCTAAGCTCCTTTACAGTGAGATCCAGGTATCATTTCCAGTTACTCTTATAAGTTAACAATATATAACGAAGGAAAACACATATACACTATAATTATACATCAATAAATATAACACAGTTCTGAATCATAAAACAAACTAGGACAAGAAGAACATACAAAAAAACAATAATTAATTCACAATATACATTTGATACAAGTTACAATCTACCATCCTAAGATTCAAACTATTTCCCATCATGACTAATATTTTCGATAAGCCATTGGTTAATTTGGTGCAACTGAAAATTTCCCTCAAGGGGTCTAAACTTCCCAGGCAATTTATTCCATATAGAAGGTCCAATATTAAAAAAATGCTTATAGTATATCCAATGATAGTGGATTTCCATAAGTCAAGGAACTGTCCAAGGCAGAGGGAGAGGTAAAGGATCTTGGTGAGAGGTCTGATGACCTCGTCGAGCAAGTGGAACAGCAGTTTTGGGTCCAATGAGTCCCCGCTATACCTTGTACCTAGGCAATGGCCTTGCCAATGTACTTGCAAGCTTCATGCTGCTTGACTGATTTGAAATAGAAGAGGGGGAGGTAGTAGAGTAGGGAGCATTGGTAGTGTCGGATTCAGTGAAGAAGTCAGGTGGGAGAATGGAACTGAGGTCAGTCAAAGCAGTATTGAAGGTATTGGAGATAGTTGTGAGGTCAAGTGTGATAGTACCATTGATGCTGAGCATATTTGGGGGTGTCTTTGGCTGTTTTACGGTCACTTCCTTGATGTTGTTCCAGAAAGCGCTACCATTATCCCATGTGTAGTGAGGGCTTCCTTGTAATAGGTGTTTTTGTGTAGTTTAAGGGCCTTTGTGCAGTCATTTCATGCATGCTTGTAGTTTGGAATGTCAGTTGATGATTCTGAGTCACGGGCCAAGATCCAGATGTGGTCCCTTGATTTTAGCTGTGCTATTAGGTCAGCGGTAAGCCAGGGATTGCAGGTGGACTTAACTTTACACTTTTTGAAGGTGCATAGGGATCACAGGCTTCGTTGAAGATGGAAATGAAAGAGTCCAAGGCTGTGTTGACATAATTTGCCTTGAAGATTGGCATCCAGTCCAAGTTTCTGAGATGAGATTTAAGGAGATTCAGGTTTCCATGAGGGAGGATTCTACTGGTGATGACTGATGGTGGGGGTTTGTGGAATTTGTTGGACCACACACAGGTGATAGGAGAGTGATCACTAAGGGAATCGGGGAGGATGGAGATTTTGGAGATTCGGGTGGGGTGGCTGGATAGAATCCAGTCGAGTAGTGAGCTGGTTCCAGTTCTGTAATTGTGCCTGGTCAGCGAGTCAACCAGTTGTGCGAGGTGAACAGAGGAGATGGCATCCTTGAGACCTCCAGGATGAGGGGCAAGCCAGTTTATGGTAAAATCCCCAAGCATGATTAACTCAGAGTTAAGTGGCTGCATTCCGGAGAATTCCAGGACAGCGTTTAGGCCTTTCACGTGGTCTTTGGGGGGATGCAGACTGCGGCAACTGTGAGTGCTTTGCCATGAGCTCCAAGTATGATGCGGATAGGGAGGATCTGTGCCTGTGAGTCTGAGAGTGGGGCTGTTAGGGGGTGGCCCAGGAGGGAATATTTGAGGTATAGTGCACAGCCTCCACCTCTTTTGGCCTGTCAATCCAGCCTGAAGACAGTGTAGCCAGGCAGTGCAATTGCGAAGTCAGGAATTCTGGGTGTGAGCCAGATTTCGACAACTGAGATGACGTCAGGTTCATGCAGGTTTGTGAAAATTTGTAGGGCATCAAGCTTGGGAAGGAGACCGCAAATGTTTAAGAAAGCAAGGGAGAGAACTCCAGTGTGCTTCAAATTCTTTGACAGCCCATTGGTAAGGGGGCCAGGGTTTGGGTGAATATTCCCTGACAAAAGTAGCAGAAGGAGTTGAAGTTTCAGAGAGGATAATCATAAGGCCCTGATGGAGAGTTTATGAGACTGCTCAGTGTTGTTTGTACGGGTGGGCTGTGGGCGAAGCTCCCAGAGAGACGTCATAAATTGTAGTAGGGGGAGCAGAGGTAGAGGGGCCAAGGGACCTTGAGTAGATGATCCTGTGAGTTGCCACTTAAAGCAAAAGTAAGGGGCAGGGATGCGGGAGGAAGGAAGGAGAGGGTGCCTGTGGGGTAGTGGGTGAAGTCAAACAGGTAATTGGGTAGGGGGGAGGGATGCAGGCCCCAGGGAGGTAGCAGAGTGGAAGTAGTGACAGGAGAGTAAGTATCCGAGCAAACATAGTGATTAATCGACAACCATGAATAAAAGGCACGGGTTGGAAGTAGAGGAGCTTACAAGAAAGAGGGAGAGATAAAGGAGTGAGTCACAGTAGAAGGAGAGAGAGAGAGAGATGGGAGGTCAGGTAAGAGTAGGAGTGGTAGTGGTGTAAGTAGATACATTGGGACCAATAGGGAAAGGGAAGGGTGGCAGCTAGGAAAGTGGGTGGGGCTTAAGCCTATTTAATTAAGGCTGGGGGGGTGGGTGAAAAAATGTGGTGTTTTGCAATGCTTTTCTATGGGCGCAGTAGCCCAGAATCAGCATTAAACAAGGCAGACCAATCCCAGGCAGAGGCATTAAAGCCTAGTCCAATCAGAGGCGGCAGCAAACCGCAGTAGCCAATGAGGTCGACACAGAGCTGTCCCGGTCGGGTCTGCAATCTTACCCGGCTTCAGGAGCTCCAAGGGCTGCTGGTAGTGGCGAGGGCGGGCAGCTGGCTTTCTGAGCCACGGCCGCTCCAGCGGCAGAGGTGGGCCTGTGCAAGAGCGGAGATCTGTGGGGAGAGAGAGAGAGAGAGAGGAGAGAGGGAGGGAGTCAGAGATAAGCTCAGGAGGACAAAGGAGCAGTGACACAGGTGTGAATCAGGGGCAGGGGAGACAGCAGGAGGTCGGAAGCAGAGGAGGAAGATTAACGCCCGAAATGAGAGAATGGGGGGGGGAGTGGCAGCTAAGAACAAGAGATGTAATCACCTTCCTGGCACCACAGGGGGGAGGGAAAGAGATACGGCAATTAAACCAGGGGAGTTAGACTGGCGCACGGGAGAAAAACAGCAGGCAGTGCAATCAAAGTCAGCAGATAACAGCTATTTCAATGGATTGGTACAGTTTTTAAAGACAGTTAATAGTAAGCAGTAAAATTAGGCACAAAAACAGGTTTTAGGAGGGCAAGTCACAAGTCGAGCAAAAAATGGGGCATTTTGCAATGCTTTTCTATGGGTGCAGTAGCCCAGAATCAGCATTAAACAAGGCAGACCAATCCCAGGCAGAGGCATCAGCAAACCGCAGTAGCCAATGGGGTTGACACAGAGCTGTCCCGGTCGGGTCTGCAATCTTACCCAGCTTCAGGAGCTCCAAGGGCAGTTGGTGGTGGTGGCAAGGATGGGCAGTTGGCTTTCTGAGCCGCAGCCGCTCCGGCGGCAGAGGCGGGCCCATACAAAAGCTAAGATCCAGCTTCAGAAGCTCCAAGCGCAGCTGGTGGTGGTGGAGAGAGCTGGTGGCTGGCTTCCTGAGCCGCGGCCACTTCGGCAGCAGAGGCGGACCCGTGCAAGGGCTGAGATCTGGCTTCTGGAGCTCCAAGGGTGGCTGGTGGTGGTGGCGAGGGCAGGTGGTTGGCTTCCTGAGCCACAGCCACTCTGGAGGCAGAGGCAGGCCTGTGTAAGGGCCGAGATCTGTGGGGAGAGCTCTTTACTGCTTAAGCCTTCATTAGGCACACCACTGAAGGCCTAACCAGCAAAACGCAAGGCTCATTACTGCGTGCCTTGTTTTGTCATAAATACAGTTGCAGTAGCAGTGAAAGTTTTTTAGTAGTATCTACTCATGAGCAGTTATGGATTTCTGGTTTTGTTAAAGGAATAGTCAACACAAAATTTGAAAAAAACATATGTTATGCAGAACACTTCTGATTTGTATGTAAAGTTGTACTGCGTCCTTCCCTCTGTCTGCTATTAGGAATTTTACTAAATTAGCCTGCTACCTTTATGGTAGTTTTATGAGCCCTTTGGATCTTCTTCATGTAAAATCAGTTTATTGCCTTCATCGATCCAACATTGCACTCTATGTCATGCGACAGTGATGTAGCATAGCCCATAGATTTACCATATGCACAACAGCAGAGCTAGGTGAGTGGGGTTTCTGTGCAAAAACTGCTAGTCAGTTACACAGCTCTGCTGTTGTGAACTGTGCATTTGGTTAATCAATGGACTATACTACATCACTGTCACATAACACAGGGTGCATTGTCGGAGTGATAAAGGTAATAAAGTGATTTAACATGAAGATACAGTTTAGTAAATTAGTAAAAACTCCTAATAGCAGACAGAGGGAAGGAAACACTAGGGGAGAGACTTTACATGCACATCAAAACACTCTGCATAACATGTGCTGTTTCACATTTGGGTTGGACTACTCCTTTAAGTTGAAATAATGATGGCAGGGACAAACCATTTTAACTTAAAACAAGGAAAACCAAAATAGTGCACACATACTTAACAAAAGGAAAGGGGGGAGAGGATACAAAGTGTCATGCATACAGAAGACAAGAAAAAAGTACATAATTAGATACAGAGGGTGGTGGGGGAATACATTTTTATGACACATCAGGGAGGGTGGGTGGCACATGATGAGAGGGAAAAAATGCTAGTGCGCGATCCCTTGGTGGTCCAACAGCCATTGGAGCATGGACATCAGCTGCAGTTGATGGCCCTCTATCCATGCCAACTGCTGCTCGACAGTACTAACCCTCTCATTCGTTGTATCCACAGTACTCCATAGAACTTCAATATCTGCTTGAGTTACAGGCAGTTCTCTGGAGTCTGCAGGTGCTGCAGCTGGTGGTGGTGGTGGTGGTGGGGGTGGTGCTGATGGAGCAGCAGGTGCTGCCGTGGCCCTCCTCCTCTTAGGGCCATGTACAGCCTAACCCTCTGCCACAGAAGGGCCAGCAGGTGCAGGGCTGACCTGTTCTGTGGCAGTCTGCCACTCCATCAGGTGGTGGTTGACCATGTGGGTGTGCTGGCCCCCAGTTCCCAGGTGAGTCCCTCGGGGGCCATGGTGCACCTCCACCCTACAAATGCAGCACCTGACCAGGCTGCTGTCCGCCCCAACACAATCAAATAATTCCCAAACCAGGGAGGTACAGGGGGGACCAGGCACAGGTGGAGGGGGGAAGATGCACTGGCAGCCTGGTCATGGTGCTGAGGCTCTACACATGGGGCAGGGGGCGTAGGCACATCCTGCTCAGGATGAGCTGGAGCTGGTGGTGGTGGTGGTGGTGGTGGTGGTGGTGGTGCCACTGCCTGAGGAGGTGGTGGTCCTGCTTTTGGGGGGGGGGCCCTGCAAGATTTTTGTCCAGTCCAACATGACCCGGGCATGGCCCCCACACATGCGCACTATTCCCTGGCCAGACCACGGTCCTGGATCTAACCCCACCCAAGACGTTCCCTGACCCTGCTCCATCACTGCTCAACTCGACTCAGTCAACTGTCCTCCCTCAGTCCGAACAATGACACAAAGCAGTCACACACAAGACACAAACAACACAGACACACACATAGTCAGACACAGACAAACAACTACTTATAAAATTTAGAAAAAATGAAATTCGCAGGAACAAATTAAGTAAAAAAAGAGTCTACATGAAACACAAACAAATGTAGTTTTTAAAAGAGCTGTTGAGTCTATCTCTTTCTCTCTCTCTCTCTCTCTCTCTCTCTCTCGCTCTTTCTCTAAATCTCCTAACTACTCTCACAATCTCACTGCCTCCTCTCTCTCCCTCTGTACAGGAGAAAGTGAAAGTATCTCCTTGCATGAGTCACTTCCTTCCTGCCTGGCTAAAGCATGTGAGTTACAATACTGTAAGCCATGTGATGTGTGGGGGCTGCCAATAGACTTGTCACTCCACCTTACTTTGCATTAAGGTGGAATAACAACGTGTAGTAATAATTACAAGGCGAAGTGAGTCTTTCATATTGGCCACTCCGCATAGAGGAATGGCAATGCTAAGTGTTCAATCTGCAGGCAGTTTGCCAGCGAAATTTAAATTTGCTGTATCTCTACCCCTTAGCCGTACAGTGGCCTATCCCAAAGTGATTCCTACCCTTGCACTGTGCTACCTTTGTATCTCCTTCTCTGTTTCTTTCCCCTTCAGTGCATCCACGGTTTTGAAAAATGTATGTATGCTTTTTTATTATGCTGTCTCAACGTGTTATGGTTTTGTAAAATGTATGACTTGTTATGATGTCTTGTACTACTTGTGATATGTCCACCCAGGACCACTTTGTAAATCAATTTGCTCAATGATGCATTCCTGGTTAAATAAAAATTGAATTGAACTGAATTGAGTTGAATGTGCAGATAGCCAGGTCAAAGGAAGAAAAGGACCTGGGAGTAATCATCAGTGACCTGAAACACTCTGCACACTGCAGGCGAGGAACAACCAAAGCACATCAGATGCTTGACTGCATAGCCAGGGAAATTACAACCTGGAAGGAGGAGGTGGTCATTCTGCCACTGTACAGGTCACTTAACCGCACCTGGTGTACAGTATACAGCACTGGTTCCCGTATCTTAAGAAGGATATCAACTTGCTGGAGACAGTCCAGAGAAGGACAACCAAGATGATCCAGGGCTAGCAGGGTAACACCTATGAGGATAAGCTTGGGGGACTCAACATGTACTCTCTCGATCAGAGAAGGGAAAGGGGAGACATGACTGAGACCTTCAGATACCTTAAGGGTATTAACATGGTGAGATCTGAGGGCCTCTTCAGCCTTAGTGGGAACAAGACCACTAGGGGGCACAGCCTAAAACTGATGAGGGGAAGGTAGATGAGGAGCCACTCTTTCACCAAGATGCTGGCAGCCAAGTGAAATGACCTACCAGAGGAGGCAGTCTCCCTAAAAACAGTGGACAGCTTCAAGACGGGATGCGACAGGGTGAAGGGGAAACTTGCAAGTAGAAGGGGGGCAAATGGGAGGAGCAGGAAGTTGAGGGAGGTCAGAAGGGAAATGGAGGGAGGGGCAGTTCCCTCTGTAAGCACACAGGGAAATTCACATGCAAGCAGACTACTGTACATAGACCATAAAGCTTTTATCTGCTGTCATGTTCATATGTTTGTATGTACCAGTCCAAAACCTATATTAATTGCAACACAAATGCCATTATTTACACGGCACCATGCATGTGTGAAACATTATGGGAAAAACTATCAGGAAATTTAAAGACAGGATTGGACAACATAAATAGGCAATTGTGAGAAGGGACATGGAAAATGCACTGGCCACACAAATTGAGAGAAATGGTGCAGACCACAGGTTCAGATTTTTTTTTTTTTTGAAATTTCTGTTTATTCCTCCTCTCTAGCCTGCCACCTCCGACCCTTCCGTGGGACAACTGGCAGCATCCATGCTCTGAACCCTACAAGCAGACCCCTGGCCCCATGGAGTGTGGATTACCCCGGGTGGACAAGTTGGGGCTCAAACCCCATTACTTACGTTTCATCAGTCTGAGGTCTGCTGAGTGGGCACAGGCAAATTGTGGGCACGGCCATGGTCCTCCCATCTTCCCGGCTGAGGCAAGCTTGTTTCCACGGTTTTCTCCCTCCCCGAGCAGCAGGTAACCTCCCCCGACGTCATGACGCACGTGCCGACGTCCGTACTGCTCAATGGCCGCCCATCCCCAAGTGGAGCTTGCAGTTCCTCGAGCCTCCGCTCGGGGTCATGCAAGTGTCGGGCATTGGCCAAATCCTCCCCGGGAGAAGGCGAAGCTGTCATTGATCGCCCAAGCCTATCTCCTCGCTGACCCACCGACCACTCCGAGTCCGCTCCCGAACACAGGTCGCCGGCATGGCGCGAGGTGTGGCATCCAGCACCTCAACCCTCAGCGCCACCGGGCCGGACACAGGTTCAGATTTGCAGGTCTAGAAAAAGTTTGTTGATAGAATGCTCCTTAAAAGGGAACATTCTGGCAAAATTAATGTAACGCACATGAAAGAAGAGAGCATAGATACATAGATGTTTGTTGGTAGATAATGGCCTTTGGCCCACCTAGTCTGCCCATTAGTGTTTAACCACCTCCTCTGGCAAGCTGTTCCATTTGTCCACCACCCTCTCCATGAAGAAGTACTTCCTCACATTCCCTCTGAACCTCCCTCCCTCCCATTTCATCCCATGTTTCGTATTTTCCTGCACTCTATTCCTCTTTGCGAGGTACGTAAACGTCTTGGTCATATCTCTCTCTCACTCCTCTCCTCCAGGGATCCTCCTGCCTATGCAGCCCAGCATCCTATTTACTTTTCCAGCCACCTTGTCACATTGCCTTCCTACCTTGAGGTCATCAGAGATGATAACCCCTAGGTCCCTTTCCTGATTGGATCATTCTGTTTCCTCCCCTCCCAGTCGATATGTTGTTCCCAGATGTCTGTGCCCCATGTGTATTATCTTGTACTTTTTAGCATTAAATCCCAACTGCCAATACCCCCCTACCAGTCCTCAAGCTTCTGTAGATCTCTCATCATTCTATCCACTCCCTCTGGTGTTTTCACCCTGTTGCAGAGCTTTGTGTCATCAGTGAACAGGCAAATTTTCCCCTCCAGGATTTCTGTAATGTCACTGATAAAAACATTGAAGAGGACTGGGCTGAGCACTGATCCCTGTGGTAACCCACTGGTCACTTTGCCCTCTGCAGAGTAGCTGCCATTTACCACCACCCTCTGTGTCCTGTTATCCAGCCAATTTTCTACCCACCTTACCACTATCTCACCCACTCCAACGTTCTCCAGCTTGCTTAACAGCTTTCTATGTGGCATAGTAACAAAGGCCTTGTTGAAGTACAGGTAGGCCATGTCCAATGCACCCCCACCCCAATCCACCTGTCTAGGCACCCTGTCAAAGAATTCAATGAGGTTGGTCTGGCACAACCTCCTTACAGTGACACCATGTTGCCGTGGGTCCTACAGACCACTGGCAACCAAGTGTTCTTTCCTTCAGTAGTGTTTCCATAATCTTTCCCACTACTGAGGTCAGGCTGACTGGTCTGTAGTTCCCTGCATCCTCCTTGTTTCAACTTTTGTAAAGGGGGACTATATCAGCTCTCCTCCAGTCTTTGAGTACCTCCCCTATTTCCAATCACAGGCTGAACAGGGTTACCAGAGGTTCCGCCACCATATCTCTTAGCTCCCTCAGCACCCTGGAGAGAATCCCATCTGGTCCCATAGCCTTCTTTACTCTTATTTTTTCCAGTTCACTTAGGGCCCTTTCCTTCAGAAAAGGACTTGTACCCATTTCTCTGCCCTTCTTGCCCTTCTACTGATCTCTGGCCCTTATTCTGCCCACTCTTCTGTAAAGACTGAGCAGAAGTATTTGTTCGGTATGTTTGCTTTCTGGTTGTCATCCTCTATACTACACCTGTCCTCCCCCTTCAGCCTCACAATCCCTCCCTTTGCCTTCCTTCTTTCCCGGATGTGCCTGTAAAAGGTTTTGCTTCCCCCCCCCCACTCACCACTGATTTTACAAATCATTCATCGGTTTGTGCCTTTGCTTCCCTAACTGCCCTTTCTGCCTCCTTTTGTTTCTCCTGGTATCTGTCCCTGTCCCCTTCCTCCTGTGTCTTTTTGTATTGCTTGAATGCATTTTTTTTACTTTTACTATTTTGGCTACTTCCTTTGAAAACCATAATGGACTCCTTTTTTACTTCTTCTTGCTAACCTGTCTGCCACAGAGTTGTGTCACCATTGTTATCCCTGATTTTATTGTCTCCCACTGTTCCTCAACCCCCATTCCCCCCCCCAACCCGTTCTCCCCTATTCTGAACAATGCCTCTTCAGGGCATTTTCCTAAAATCTGCCTTCCTAAAGTCATGGACTCTTATCCTTGAGCGACTAGATTCTGCCCCCTCAGTTATCTCAAACTCCACTGATGGGTGATCATGGAGGTCTGAATGGAAACTTTAATTTGGCCCCATTTTTAATAGATTAAATATTGGTTCAGAGGCATTTGAAACTGATAGATTACTCATGAGGTTGTTGCTGCATTCTAAAAAATGTAAACCTTAGGAAAATCCTTTTGCAACGTACAAAAACTGATGACATATTTGCAATAGGTATATTAAGTTAATGACTAAGAAGTGACATTGAGAAATATAGGGTATAATATTTGATTATTTAAAGGGAGTAACTAAATATATAAGAACCCCAAATACAGCACAACTGTTCAGTATGAATGAATTATATACAGAGCACTGATGTATTAACAAGTTGATATAGATTATTAGTTTTATAAAAAGAATTTGAATGATAACAGCTTTAATTGCTTAAGAGTAATAAAGGTAACAAGATCTTTTGTAATATTTGGTACCTAGTACTCTCCATGTTTATGTTGGCTCACGGTTGTGCGCCAACCAACATATTGCATTAGTAGCAGATTTCGAGGTGCGGTCACTGTTGGGTGAATGCAGGGTACGCATCAGTAGGTGCGTCCCTCATTCCCCAATAAGCCTGCATGCCGATGCCACACCAGGAATGCATAATATGGCGAGCACATCTAAGGAAAGGTCTGCTGCAATGCAAGCAAAACTCGTCATATGCAGTGGCACCTCCCAACATGCTTTCCCTGGTGAAAAATTACATAAAACATGGCGGCAAAATGCCGACTTCAGGGGTGCTCAATCCCCCCGTTGGTATACCCTGACCCAATGTATGTGCCAACGGAGGGGTGCACTCCCCATTGGCATAATGCACCCCCCCATTTGTTATGTGCTGATGGGGGTGCCCAATCCCCCATTGGCTACAGCATCCCCCCTCCAAACACTTAGGTGGCATGCTGGCAGCCCACCCTAACATGCCAAATCCCCTGAAAAAGAAAAAACATCCCACAATTTTTTTTTGTTTTTTTTTAAACCTGTGAAAGAAGAAAATGGTCCCTCATGGTTTCCCTGCCCCCTCCAACAACCTGCACCCACCCTCTGGGCATCCTGCCTCCCCACACACCCCCTCACCCCATACTTACCTCCGGAGTCCAGCGCAATGGACCGGGAACACGTCAGCACTATTCAAATCCGACCATGAACTGAAGAAATGCCAGTAAGCTGTATAATGGCATAAATAGGTTTTTTTCAACTTTAGTGCATATCTCGGGCATTTTTTGAATTTTTTGCACCAAATTTTCAACATGGGGTTATTGGGACTCCTCCTCATGAATTCAGTCACTGTCATGGCGTTATTCAGTCCTGAAAGGTGATTTCATGGTCACAGCACGGAATTACCTTTCGGGACCGAGTAACAAAATGACAGTGCCACTGTTCATGAGGGGGGGCTCTCAAAAAGCCTATGTTGCAAATTTGTGAAACAAATCCAAAAAATGGCTGTTTTATGAGCGTGTGTTGCACTGTTTCTACGCGTGCTTGTAACTTTGTGAATTTGTAATATTTTCACTCCAGATTTTCAAAATTGCCATTTTCCATCCTTATGAACAGTACAGCAGTCATTTTACATATCCTGGCTGAAATGTGTTTTCACACGTCCGGCGCAGAATAGTGTGGTTGCTGTGCAAAATCAGTTTTTGGGACAGTTTGAGAAAATGATGGTAACACTGTTCATGAGCAGAGGTCCTAAAATGCCTATGTTAAAAATTTGGTGCGAAAGTCTATAAAATGACTGTGTTACAAGCGTGCATTCGTAGTTTCCACGCACCTTTAACCTAAATTTGCAATGTTTTCATGCCAGATTTTCAGCACTGGTATTTTTTTCACACCTCCTTATCAGCAGTACAGCTGTCATTTTTCACAGCCTGCCCAAAATGTATTTCTGCACCTGTGGCACACAATGGCGTGGTCGCTGTGGGAAATCAACTTTTGAGACAGATTAACAAAATCATAGCACCACTGTTCATGAAGGGAGGTCCCAATATGCCTATGATGAAAATGTGGCTAAAAAACACCCAAAAATAATTGGATTACAGACGTGCATTGCGCAGTTTCTATGCATGCTCATGACTTCACCAATTTTTCATATTTTCACTCCAGATTTTCAACTTTGCCATTTTTTATGCCTCCTCATGAAAAATACAGTTGCCATTTTCACATCCTGCCCAAAATGTGTTTTTGTCCCTGTGTCGCCAAATGGCATAGCCACTGTGCAAAACCACCTTTCAGCTAACAAACTGATTGTGCTGTTCTTCATGAGGTGGGGGTCACAAAAAGCCTATGTTGAAAATTTGGAGTGAAAATACCAACAAAAGCCTACAGCGATAGGGTTTCCAACTGTAACACCTCACTCTGTACAGACTGACAGACATCAGGGGTGTGACTTGGGATCATCAGCTGTAATGCTCACATCATTCCACCTCCACCCCCACCCTGCAGCCAGTGATAGGCATCATGGTGTGCCTTGCAGTGTTCAACCACAAAGTTCACCCCATTATCCTATACTGCACCCACCTCAGTGTATTTCCTTATGGAATGGGGTAGGTATAATGCCCAAAGACCCCAAAGCACACCATAACACTTGTCAGTGTCTACCGGGTAGGGTGAGGTAAAATGGCGTGAGCGTTATAGCTGATGACTAGGAATGTAAGTTTGTTATGGCAGTAATACACGTCATTGATTCCATGATGTCTGATCTTTTTTCAGGACTTCCATGACTTTCACTAGTGTCATCAGAATGTAGCAATGATGACAGTGCTACAACATTTACTACTGTTTACTAATGATTTCATGAACAAACAATGAGTCATTAAAACCTCATCCATGACAAACTTACATCCCTGATGACCCAAAGGCACACCACATCACCTGTCGGTCTCTGCAGGTTGGGGGTGGGGTTGGCGACACTTCAGTACTTCACTGCCATTCCTATTATGCATCTCTAACTCCTGCACTACCAATGCCAATGCCAGCGAGACAGCATTCTGCATTGACAAATGTGTGTTTACAGTTGCAATTTATACACCTTCCCTATCACCCTGTATTAGTTCCCCATTCCATTGCCCTCTTCGTTATTTCAGCTATTTCTCTCCCCAAACCGTCCCCTGCCCCTTTCTTTCCACCCTCATACATATCTTTTGTTAGTATCTTGTTTCCAGTCTTGTTGCTGGCTCATATATATGTAGCATGATTATCTGCACACATGGAGAAGGAGAAATAGTATTTACACTATATTTATTACTGAATGAGGATATATTGTAAGTGTGTTTTTAAAGGGTACATAGACATTTACTACATTAAGTATATTTATTGCAAGCATCTTTACATTGTAGTTAGTCACAACTGTATTTATAGACTTACAAATAGTTTTTTCATCAGCACAATTGCATTTGTATTTATATAATACCATGTTCTGACACTTTCATCTGTTACTATATGGTACCAGTAGCTTATTTATTCTGTAGAGTATGACATTTAGACAGGATAGAGTTTGGCTTGTTTTAAGTGGTGTCAGGTGACAATTAATTGACACCCTCACATTAATGAGTATAAAAGACACACACATATGGTTCCAATTTATTTTTGATAAAGCACTCAGCATGAAATGTTGGCTGGCTACTGGGGAGCATATAACACTGCTGGGTTAAAAAATTGAAAATGAAAACTGTTTATGTTCATCCTGTGACTAAGCTTTGGATATTAGACATTTTGTAAGTGAGCCAAACTTGAAATACTAGAGTGCAGTGACATGAGGTGGCTCCTGCAGTACCTCTTGAGCTACCTTATAGTTGAAAGGGCACACAAAGCTGTATACTCACACTAATTTGCATCTGGTACAAAAGAAGGTACTTTATATTGGAGACCTCATGTTAATGCACTGGGCTGTGCAAAGAAGTTTTTAAGGTAGCTTGCTAATTAAAGAATAAGCCATATTGTCAGGGGGTGCTGGCCAAAAGAGCAGGGGTGGCTAGTTGACTAGCTGGGGGAAGGTAAGGCTATGATAAGGAGGGGATTATGAAAAAGGCAGCTGGGAACCAGGGAAATGATGAACGGCAGAGGAGGAGCTAGGGAGGAAGGTCAGGGCTGGTGGAAAAGATATTAAGGGTGGCATGCAAGGGGGGCAATAGGAGACTATAAAAATGAGGGTAGATCTTCAGTCCCCCTTCTTCATCTGCTAGAGAGCCAGTTTGGTAGTTGATGGTTCTTTTGGCTGTCTAGCACATTCAGTTGACAGGTATTTTCACCTGAGCATGGAGACTTGGACATGGTAAGAAACATAAGGATTGGGGGTGAAAGAGCAGTCAGGAAAGGAGCAGGGAGCTGGGGAGCAGCTTGGCTGGCATGTTTTTAGTGGCATGGAGGCCATGAGTATAAGGCTAAGGTAAAGATGCAAAACAAATTGATGATGGCTGATGTTCAAGATGTATGGTATTGTTGGTGGATAGGAGTAAAAACAAAAGCAAAAAAAAAAGGGGGGAATCCAGCAGCTCTCCAGAGGCTAACATGATGAGCAGGCTAGGTGGGACAGATTTGGTTTGTAGTAAGAGAGTTGGGCCTTTAGGAAAATGTGGCCAAGACGTTTAAGCAGAGGCTGGCAGGCACGTGGGTGATGGAAGGCAGCAGAGTGAAGGGCTGTTACTGAAATAAGCTGACCTTAAGAAGACATAGGGAGATGGAGCTTGCAGACTGCGTGGCATGGGGGGATCTGCCACTGACTACGTGGCCAAGATTTGGGCAACAGAGATGGTACTGGGTGGTGGGGAGATGGCAGCACTCTGGACATCAAAACAAAAATGGACAAAGATAAAGAAAGCAATGTTGGCCAGAGGGCTAGATTTTATAGCCTCCAGTTGAACCATAGCTAGGGGAGGCAGCATCCAGCAAGGGGATTGGCTGACAATAACTAGGGGGGGGTGACTGTGTGGGGAAACAGAGTCCGAGGTTGCAAATAAGAATGTTGGGCTACAAGTAGAGGCAGAGAAATTGAGGTGGTGGAAGTGGTAGGATACAAATCGTGGGGTTAGTAGATGGCTAATATTCCACAGATGCAGCTGTTCAGTATTTCCTTTTGATGTATTTTGTTCCCCGATATTGTGTGCTAGACTATAGATCTGTTTCCTTTACTCACCATTGCAGAGCATGGGACATAATTTCAAAGTGGGTCCAAGCAAGGACAGGAAGCAGGGTGGGCAGTTCCAGTCTGTCAGAGGTGCAGAAGGAGTGGTGAAGTGGCATTCAAATGCTGCAGGCAGAGCTCAGTGAAGAAGTGACTGTGCATGTGCACATCATGGTCTGCCATCTTGGAAGAGGCAGGTGATTAATGCATTAGCATGGACATGGGATGACCACACATGTGCAATGATGCTGGTGCCATCTCGGGCATCACAGCATGCATGCACACATGGTAAGCGTCCTACTCTCTTGCATGTTATGAAACATTATTTAACAATAAAAAAAGAAATAAAAAAGGAAAAAAAGCAGTGATAAAGGAAGTGGCTTGGGATTACTACAGAAGTTGCCAGACAACTGATTCTGCTTACATGGGTTGACTAAGATCAGAGTTTTAAGAATTTTTAAGAAAAACAGTTAGGCTCAAACACCTCCCTTCAGCAAAAAAGCTAGGTGTTAGATAACAGGGCAATTTAAATTACAACAAAGCATGTAGAATCTAGACACATTTTATCTGCACACTTTTATACACAATGGCTTGCTGCCATAAGTTAGAAAAATACTTAAGTTTATTCAGGCAGTACCAAATCAATTTTATTTATTTATTTTTATTTATTATTTAGTTAGTTTTTGTTGACCAGGTAAGTACACTAGACAAATTCTGCCTATTTTCAGGCACTACCCAGGGCAGGGGGAAACAGATGAATGCCAATTGATCTTGAACCAGATTAACCTGTTGGTGGTATATTTTTAGTGAATAGTGGGAAATTTGGCCAGGACACCAGGGGAAATTCCCCTACTCTCCAGTAGGGGGACCCTCTTGGCTGGTCAGCACAGATGACCAGTCTGCCAGAGACTCTGGTGGAGATGGAGGTGGGTCAGACTGAAGAAAGGAATTCTTCTCCTGTGATAATCACACAGGAATCAATGGATGTCACCTTAAACTTGGAGCTAAATTCAGACTTGGATCCCATCCTTCTCGAAGAGCCAGTCTGACAGTGGAAATGTGAGGCTTAGCATTTATGTGCATCCAGTAGAGACAGTAACGCTGGAACAGCTGCAGACACAGCTTTTGTTTTTATAAAGTGAGAAAGAGAAGCAAATGAAGAGATTGCAAGAGCTTGATGCTGCTTTTGCTACTTTATTTATTTATTTATGTTTTTGTTTACCAGGTAAGTGCACTGATCCAGAGGACCATTTTCAGTCATGACCTGGGCCACCAGGTGGCGATGCAGTGGTACAGAGTAGATACAATATATAATCTATATAATTGTTTACAGAGTAGATATAATATATAATCTATACAATTGTTATACAGTAGAGCATAATTAAACAACGAAACATATATTTTTACATATGTTCAACAAACATGGCAAATAAAGTACCCTAAGAAAGCAGGAAGTAGTATTTTGCATTTGTACAATGCATGTAGGTTTCTGCTCTCGACATAGGGGACAGGGGTGGGGTAAAGAGGGCACCAGGTTTTGGTAGGATTATGGTGGCATTCAGGCTTCTACTCCACCCTGTGAGCATTTACAGATGGATTCTTCCAGTAGCCAGGCCTTCAGGTTTGCTTTGAAAGACACATGGGTTGGAGATGTATGGACGATTTCATGAAGGCGGTTCCAGAGGGAGGGGGCAGAGACAGTGAAAGCCTTACTACCCATCATTGTAAAGACATGGAGAACTTCAAGGATTTGACCGGAGGAGGCCCTAAGAGGTCTAGTGGCCATTTTAATTGTGAGTAGGGAAGCATAGAGGGATAGTTGGTTACTTCTGAGAGCACTGTCCACTAGACAGCCTGTGGCAAAGCAAAGTGTGCCTGGAGAGGGAGCCATGCCAGAGACTGGTAGAGTGAGCAGTGGTGAGTTAACGAGGGGGTTTGAGAACAAAGCAACAGATGGCATTGTATGTCATATTGAGGCTGGAGTGTTGCATCATGGACATGTGGGAGTAGATGGAGGAGCAATAATCCAGGAGTGGGAGAAGGTTGCCTTGTACAATGGCAAGGCGAGCTTCTGGTGATAGCAGGTAGTTTGCGCGCTACGCTGCACCTAGCTTATGATTTATCTTAGTTATGGTCAGAGATACATGATCACTGTAGGTGAGCGATGGGTTGAGAGTAATCCTGAGATATTTGAAGGAGGTGTTCTGCTCGAGTGGAGGGCCCACAGGTGTACATACTGTGAGGGAGGAGTTGTGATTTGGCGGCCTTAATTAGGAAGGGCTTGGATCCAAAGAGCATGGCCTTCACTTTTTCACATTTACAAGGAGCTTTCGGGTTTTGAACCACCCAACTGCCACAGCATAGCAGTCAGTGAGGGTGGAGGATATGGATTCAAGGGACTTATTGCTGTGGTAGAGGACAAAGTCATCCGCACAGAGGAGGGCATTGCAATTCAGGCTGTCTATCACTAGAGCATTGATAAACATAGAAAAGAGAAGAGGGACTAGAATTGATCCTTGGGGAACTTCAGTGCAGTTGGGAAGTGAAGTTGAGGCAACTTTGCCTATGAGCACGAACTGAGACCTGTTTGTGAGGTAACAATGAAACCAGGCTACAGGTCCAAGCGCACAGCCAAGTTGACCAAGAGTGGAGAGAAGAAGATGATGGTCTACGAGGTCAAATGCTTTAGACAAGTCTACGAAGATTGCACCCATGGCCTTTCCCATGTCCGTGTTTCTGAAGACATGGTTTGAAAAAGTTGCCAGGGCAGAGGAGGTGCTGTGGTGCTTGTGGAAACTGTGCTGATAGGGGCAAAGGAGGTTGTATTTATTAGGATAATCAGCTAGCTGTGAATGGACTACCCTCTCTAGCAGTTTGCTAAGATGTGGTAGTGGGGAGATGGGTCTATAGTTTTCCAGAGCTAGGGGGTCTCCAGCCTTAAAGATGGGAACCACATTTGCCTGTTTCCAGGTGTTGATGTAGACAGTGCCAAGTTGAAAATGTGAGTTAGTGGTCTGACAAGGGCTGGGGAGATGATCCTCAGAAAAGCAGGGTAGAGTCCATCACTTCCTGGCCTACCGCCTGAGTGGAGGGTTTTCAGGAGTTTTATGATGTTCTGCTGACCAATGGCCCTGAAATAGAAGGGGGGTAGATGTACTAGTCTCAGTTGGCTGTCAGCCCACCTGACACTTCTGTCAATAGCAGTGTAACTATGCAGCAGGAAATGACTCACCCTGAAGGAATTCCAATTTCAGTTTCAGTTTCAGTACTGCTAAAGGAATCTGTCAGTGAAGAAGGTAAACCGAGTGAGGTTCCAGCTAAGGCTGGCAGTGAAAACAGGTCTAATCCTGTATGCCCACAGCCTCCTTGCTTAGTTACAACAGATACAACTAGAGATGGGTGAAGTGGCTTCAATCCGCTCCGTGGAGTGATTGGCGGAGTAAAGGCAAATTCACGGAGTGCTCCGCAACATGAAGCAGAGTACTTTGCTTCATAATGGACAATGCGAAGTCCATTGAAGACAATGACTTTGCATTACTCCCCCTTCCCAAATCACTACTCCACCAAATTTTAAGGTGAAGTACATTGAGAACAATGTACTTTGCCTCACTTCGCCTTGTTTTTAAGCTCCTAAGGTGAATTTTGCAGTGGTTCATGGGATTTCAGGTCACATGGGCTCTAGATTGTTCTGCACAGCTTCAGTTCAGGGTAGTGTGTGTAGGAAGCTGTAGGAGACAGTCTGCTCTGAGAGCTCTTTGTGATTCAAACCTTCTAAAAGCTGTTAAAAAAGTATTTTTGAGTAATTTTTTTGCTGAAACTTTAGTTCATCAATTGTAGGAAACCCTCCTGTGCTCATATCATCGAGTGTTTATTGTTTGTGTGTGGATTTTGAATGTTAATGTACAACATTCAGTCTGTGTACTGAGAGACAGTAGAAGTGTGCTTTGTGGGAGGGGCGTATCTGGTGTAGGTAGATTTAAGTTGGAGAAATAGGAAGTTCTTTGTTTTTTGGTTATAATTTCTTATATAACTGACTGTGTTAATGTACACACAGTAATATTTTCAGTAATTGTTGACAATTCTTTGTTGATTGTGTGTGTTGTGGTCTGGAAGGACCTGGTGCAGCAGTGAGGTTGTTTAAAATACGTTGTATATTACTGAAGTTTTAAATTTGTTACTCAATACTTGTAGACAAATTGTGTGTGTGTGTGAGTGTATGTGTGCGGTGCATGATGTGACATCAAATAATACACCCTTTATTGTGCCACAGTGTAATTGCAGGCACAGCAGTGTGAACCTGCTATCCACTGCAGCTGAGTGATTTTGTACTGCCATTGTGGTATCTTTTCTTGGTTTTGCACTGCAGTAATCTGCAGTCAGTGCTCCCCCAACCCCACCAGAAAAAGGTATTCTTTTCCAGGTTGGATTGTTTGTGACTTGAGAACACCACTGGTTAGTTAAGGTGTTGCTGAACTTGTTGTGACTTTGCGTCTGCATCTGTTGTTGAAGCCACAGTTGTTTTATTTCCTTCACATCCAGCATCACCCCCAGCCCCACCCAGAGTGAACAATCCAGAATGTAAATTTGTTTAGAATATTCCTGTTGATCCCCCATAATGCCAGCAAAGAAATGTGCAAGCAAAGCTGTTTCTCACCATGGCACTGCTGCCAGTGGTAAGATTGTCTGTGGACATGGTAGTAGTATGCAGTTGCAGAAGTTCATTGCTGATGTGAAGAAAGGTATTTCTCCTTCAATATTTTTTACAGTGCAATCAGTAGCTTAACTCATAGTTGGAGAAGATGATGTTGTCCCAACTGGTGGTGTTAGTGCAGTTGCTGGTGGTGGTATGAGTATTGCTGCCTCAAGTTCCACTTCTGACCAGTTTATCATGTCCAAAAATATAGTGCAGTGTGAAGCAGTGGCAGTGAGTGACAGTGTAAATTATGTCATACTCCCCAGTAACATCCCAGTAACTGAACATGAGGATTCTGATCATCATGTCAATGATAGCACACAAAGTGACATTTCTTCCACTGTGGTTTAGGTCCTGCATTTGCCATGCAATGATTCACAGTGTGGTTAAAAAATTCAGGTGATGGTGGTGCTGAAGATGATGATGTTGCCGTGGTTGCAACATGCAGTCCATATGCCAGAATCTAAGCAGAAGATATGGATGATGTTGATGAATATGATGATGATGTCAGTGACCCCTGTTGGGAACCAGAGAAAAAGAAACTCAAGGTGGCTGTGTCTGGGTCTGTTTGCATTCCCCCCCCCCGTAAAAAGTTACGATTTACCAGTTTCAGTTGATGATGATGGCCCAGTAATAATGATAGGTAGTAGTGGTGGTCAGTTGCAGTCAAAGTGTGTCCTGCCTGAAAAACATGTAGTACACCCCCCACTTCATGGCTTAAAAAAACGGAGTCCAATAAGCAGCATCGGGGGGGACATTTTTTTTTTTGTTTTATTTTATTTTATTACAACTAGGATTACAAATACCTTTGAGCCAGGCTCTTTTACAAAGGTTCGAGTCAGAGAACAAATACAAGTTACAGAAATAGGAACAAAACAATAAATAGGTTGGCATATTAGGTTACAATGGTAGATCAATACAATAGCTAGAATAAGTAGAATGCATACATGGGAACACAGAGTAACAGAGGGATAAGTAGGAGGGAGGGTGGAAGATGAAGATAAACGCGAGGAGCGAAGTTGGAGAGGGCAGGAATTGCAGCCAAAGGGCATGGTCATCAACTGGGGGCAGGCTGAAACTAGTCAACAAAAAGGGAAAGATCACTGAGGGCTCAGAAGAGGCAGGGAGGTGAAGGAGGGAGAGTCAGGAGTGGTGAAAAGAAAGAAGAAATAAAAAAGTAACATAGAGGAAAAGGAGGGGGTGGAAATGTGGTAGGTGATAGTTGGAGGGAAAACAAATGAGATGGCTGAAGAGATTATAGGTAGCATTCACAGGAGTTAGAGTTAGTAAGGTGGAGGTGGAGTTTTTGTTTGAATGAGCCAAGGGTGGTAGTGGAGGAGATGTCAGGATTGAGCGCATTTAACCAGCTAGGCGATCTGAAGGCAAAGGATCTTTGGCACTGAGAGATGCAACAGCGGGGAACCTGAAGGAGCTGGTATTCAGAGCCACTGGTGTTACGTGGCTTTAGTCTATAACTAAGCAGTGCTTGGACTCCCAGCGGAGCGAGACCCATGGTTACTTTCTTTGCCATAATGCAGGTTTGGTATTTTATGCGATTTGAAAGTTGAAGCCAGCCAGATTGGGCATACAGGTCACATGTATGAGTGAGACGATGAGCACAACAGATAAGCCTGCAGGCCTTGTTAAGTGATGTTGAAATTCATCTCAGGGCAGTGGCAGTGGCAGAGGCAGAGCCATAGATTATAAGACCATAATCAATGATGGAGACCACTGAGCTTTGGATGGCAATCTTCAATGCTTCTGCAGTAAGGTGTTGTCTATGTTGGTAAAGTAGTCCTAGGCACATATTTGCTGATTTGGCAACATTGTCTCTGTGTGCCCCATAGGAGAATTTGAGTCCAGAGATAACCCTAGGTATCTGAACAACTGCACTTACTCAAGGGTGTTGCCATTGCTGGTAGAGATAGCTAGGGGGTGAGATCTAAAACTACAGCATCAAAATCCCTTGTTTGGGATTTTTTTTGTGGAAGATGCAAATGATGAGTCAGTTGCAATCTGCCAGTTTTGCCAGGTGCGTGTGAGTCGAGGTAAAAAGGGAAGCCATCTGGGCACAGGCGGACAGCATAAGCATCTTAAGAATAGGCACATGGCACTGTGGACTCAGCACAAGATGGCAGCTAATACCTGTACCACAGTGGAGTGTTCACCCTCATAATAATCCATAACAAGCATGTTATCCCCTTCCATGACTCTAGCATGAAGTAGAACATTAAATATGTGCAGTAGTGATGAAATAAGAGCAGAGGACTGCTATAGGCATGATGAGGTGGAAGAGCAGAATGATTTTGAAGTCTTGTCGAGTGGTGGCGAGAGTAGCAGTTTTGGTGGTGGTGGTCAATGCAGTATGTCTAGTGCAAGTGGTACATCAACCCCTGTAGGTAAATCTGTGAAAATAACTGCATTTCTTAGTTTGTCATCACCTGTACAACTGTCTTCATTACACGTCAACACGCCACCACCTGCCATTTGCAGAGCAGTGCCATTTGTCATCACACCCCGTGTAAAACATTTAAGTCATCCCACGTTACAGAATGTTTTTGTGCATAAGCTGAAGTACTCTCCCAATCATACAGTGTTACGTGAACTTAGTGCTGCTGTAGCTGAAATGCTGGCAATTGATATTTTGCCCCTCTCCTTTGTGGAGAATTCTGGGCTGCTGCAGTTTGCTGCACATGCCTGTGCGAAATGGAAAGTCCCATCCAGGACATACTTTTTGACCCATGCTGTCCCCGAGTTGTACCATACTATATCCAACTCTGACCATTTCACACACTGGTGCAAACATGTTGGATGTGATACTGACTGAAATTGACAAGTGGCTGAACCCCCTGTCCCTGAGAGATGGGTTCATAGCAAGTGACAATAGGTCAAATGTGGTGAAATGCATCACGAATGGTGGCTTTTTTTGGGTTCCATGCATGGCCCACTGTTTAAATCTTGTGATGCAGATGTTTCTGCAGCACCCTGATATAAAGAAAATGCTGACTGCTATACGCTGCATCTGTTCTCATTTGTCATACTTTGCAAAGGCCCATGACCAGTTTCAGCAGTTGCAGATCTGAAACAGCCTCCCGCAGCACAGCTTGAAGCTGGAAGTTGTCACCCAGTGGAACTCCACTTTATACATGGCAGAGATGTTGTATGAACAGTACAAAGCCATCTCAGAATATCTTGTCATGCACCCTAGCCGTGACAGTTTCTGGGCCTCCATGTCTATGATGACTGAACAGTGGCTTCTCATGGACTCTATAATAAGGATCTTGAGGCCTTTTGAACATGTCACACAGGCAATGAGTAGCAAGTCTGCCTACATTAGTCAATCAATTCCACTGCTGCAGGTGCTGAGGCAGACATTGGTGAATGTAGCGCTTAGCCTTGATGTTGCCAGAGATAGTGCTAGCAGTGTGTTGCTGAAACACATGCTGACAGGATTCGACCAGAATTGTCACATCTTGAGCATTCAGTGTAGTGACAACTTTGCAATAGCAACAATCCTGGACCCACAATACAAACGTGGAATTGTCTCAGTACTGGAGGGCGGGCCTCAGCCAGTAAAAAATGTCAGTGGGTAATGGGTGTGCTTGGTTTATAGGGCACAGAAGTCATGTGCCAAGGTCAGGAAACCTGAGCAGCATAATCAGGCCAAAGGTGAACCTGGAGTAGAATTAAGCAAATCCTGTAAGGCGAAGGGGACTGCAGTTCCACGTGGTCTGTCATCAAAAGTGGCTGGTGTTAACCCACTTTGGGAGGCTTTGTCCCAAGTGGGGAATTGTGACATAAATGATTCTGGAGAAGCGGACGATGCATCAACCACTGGACTTAGAGCAGCACAGCGAATGGCTGAGTCATATGTGTCTGAAAACAGGCATCTGCCAATCACTGATGATCTCCCTTTATACTGGAGTGGAAAGGTCAGTGAATGACCAGAGCTGACCGCGGTGGCACTGAAGTACCTGACATGCCCACTCTCCAGTGTGAGTGTTGAGAGGGTATTCTGCTCAGCAGGTGCAATAGCTCGGGATTGTCATACAAACCTCTCTCCTACAAATGTCAGTTTGCTGACATTCATAAAAATGAATGCGAGGCACATACCAGCTCAGACTTTAACCTCAGTATTCGTACCCCGGGATGCTCTTGGTTTTACTGATGTTGAAGAAAGGGACCATCCTGGTGGCAGTGACAGCATGAAGTGGCCTACTGCTGATGTAGATGGTAACACAATGGAGTAAGAATTTCCTTGTTGTCAGAATTCAGATATAGAAGACCGCAAGGGCAGCTTTCATTCTGAGGATGATGATGAATGATGATGAGGTTAATGTTGTCAGGTTTTAACTTAAGTGGTCAAAAAGCTGTTGCATGTCTTGTATGATACATGTTCTCTTTTTCATAAAGTGAAATCACTGTCCCACTCATAGTGACTAAAATTCCATATGTCACATCATCACATTTATAACACAGAACACAGTATTTCCTGGCCCCCAAACTACCACCACCATAAGACCACTGTTCTCCACTACCACCATAGGGAACGTGACTGTGTGTCCCCGGACTACCACCACTATAAGACCGCTGTTCACCACTGCCATTACCACCAGATGCAGGAAGATGTAAGAGGGAATGTCATCATGTGCCGCAGCTATGACCACCACCACCCACCACCACTGCCATTGTGACAATGTTTTTCCATTACATTGGCCATGCCAAGGCAGAGGGAGTTGAACAGGAGACCACATCCATCAGCCACAGTCACAAGGCTTCTTACTATTAAAACTAAAAAGTGAGTATGCGTACTAATGTTTTTCATGTTATTCAACTTCCTTTAGCTGTGTGTTTTGTTTTGTGTTGCTTTTCTGAGCTGCAGTGGTCAAACACATATGGTCAACTTATTTTGTTTTTTTAAAGGTTAACAACAAATGACTCTCCTTCATTGAAGGCCTGTATCAGTGGTACAGCAGCAGCAGTACTGTCTATAGGAACCTATGGGATATCCATTTCCAGTCCATACCAGTAAGTATATCAATTTTATTTCATCTGTTCCTTTTTTTCATAAGAGTGCAACAAATCCGACTGATGATTCATAAACTAGGTGACATGTACGTCACAAAAAATATTACTGCAACATATCATACACTGTATTCAAAATTTGCAGGTGTACAGCCATGACAGTGTTGAAAAAGTTGGACCCAGGTTGTGTTACTTGACAAGATGTGATTTTAAAATGTAATTTGAGTTAAGATGCAGGGACACTGACACAGTATATTTGTTACACAGCCTGGTACTAAATTAAATTGTGACCTGATGATTGCAGTAGGACAGCTTGCTATCTGTGTTAATAATCCAGATACCCATGGAAGAGGCACAGCTTAAACATAATGTCTTACTGCTGCAATCAAGTTGTAATAAGTCCTTCATTTCTTTTTTAGGAAACTTCCAGATGCTTTGTTGTGTCTTAGTTGCCTTATCCAAAGAACTTCTTCAACATCATGCCCCCTCCCCCGGGCTGGGGCAGACATGCAACAAGCAGAAGTCATTTCAATCGATGACCATGACCATCATTACCGGACTGGAGAAAGATGCAGATGAAATCTGTGAAGAAATAACCAAATAATAGACCATTAATGAGACCTACTTGCAAATATGCTCCCCCCCCAAAAGAAATACCTACCTTCATTGGCTTGAGAGTGTTCCATTTCCAATTTCAATGCCAAAATTTCTCATCAAACAATGGAATCTGCACGCCAACAGTATGTGACATGTGATACAAAACAATACAATGAGTCCATGTATATACAGTATATGTCAACCCCCCACCTAGAAAATACATATATATATATATATATATATATATATATATATATCAAGGCTACTATTAGTGTACACACAAAGAGCACCCTTCCATCCAGTTAAGGTGATCGCATCGCATTCTCGGGAATCCCAGCACACTTTGGACCAGCAAAAATTCTCTCACGGTCATCATTTCTGATGGAACACTGAATGGATTCATGTCATGTTATCCCTCCTTCACATGGTTTGGCAAGACACTGTGCACCATGGCATCATCATCACAGAGTATGTAAATTTTCTGGACACAAGACAGTTGCATTTTGGGGATGCAGAAAAATTCTGGGGACTCTGTGTGACCACTGTGCATATGAGTGACTATGCAATAAATTCTGGGGGACTTTGCATGTGGTGTAATGCTCCCATTTCACTTCGTCATCACTTGGGAATTTTCTGGACACAAGACAGTTGCATTTTGTGTGTTGTGATTGTGAACACATAATGTCATACTTAAATTATAAATTAAAGCAGCAGTGCAACAATGTGGTGAAAATTTTGACCTATACTTTTTTGTGCTATTTTAGATTGCCAGCCACTAGTTACCTCCTGACTTGTATGAATGCCAGCCACTAGTTACCTCCTGACTTGTATGATACCCTTCTTTTCACAATTTGTGTTTGCTTTACTACTTTTTCTCATGTCTGGAAAAATAAAAGAAGCACACCTTTCAATATGGCTCTGACCAGGTTTTCATCACTATTTGCAGCTGTTTTTGAACAAATATTGTTCTGTGAGGTCATAAAACACTGCCTGCTACATAATTGTTAATTTTACAACAGAAGTAATAGATAGACAACTGATGGAAAAAAACAGCGGAAAATACTAACGAAGACCTGGTCTGCACTGTATTAAAAGGAGTGCTCCTTTTATTATTTCAGTCATGAAAAAAAGTACTAAAGCAGACTAAAATACCGGAAAGAATGGTATCATACAAGTCAGGAGGTAAGTAAAGTGGCAATGTAAAATAGCATAAAAGAGTATAGGTCAAACTTTTTACCAGATTGTTGCAATGCTGCTTTAATGTCTATTTCAAAAAAGAAATATTTCTGAAGCCCCAGTAATGTTTTCTGTGTGTCAGAACTTGTGAAGTGTTTCGAAAAAAGCAGGACTGAGCAGTGCAAGTATGTTGTGCTAAACTACATGTGTGCCATCAGTGTTCTTTCCTGTGTGTACAGACATTGTCCAGCTTCATGCAAACATATATATGGTGTGACTTGTTGCAGTATGTAAAGAATAAAGATAAGAAAGAATACATGACGTATATTTTATTTGTACCATCTGCACCAGCAGAGTAAGTGATATGATATTTTTTCAGAGGTATCGGGTCACTATGCACCTCAGTCACTCACAGTGCACACATGACTTTGCGGAGATCATAGCACAAAAACACATGCTCTCCTAAAAGTCATGTGTGCAGTATGTGACTAAGGTGCACTCTGGCCAGACACCTCTGAAAAAATATCAGATCACTTAGTCCACTGATGATGATGGTGATAATAAAATATACGTTATTCTTATCTCTGTTCTTTATATCATAAACACTGCAACAAGTCAGCATATATATGTTTGCAAGAAGCAGGACAATGTCTGACGTCACAAACACACACACGCACACACACACACACACACACACACACTCACCGAAACAACACTGACTTCACACATGCAATTTAGCACATCATACTTGCAGTGCTCACACCAGCTTTTCCACAACCACTCCACAACAGAAAGTAAACATTACCGAGGAACTGGATTATAATATCTGGGCAATAAGAAGCATGTATGTCTGTATGTGTATGTATGTATATATTTAAAGGGAAGCAGTCAGCAACAGGAGCTCCTGCCCCCTGCAAGGCTTACCCTCTGGTTAAGCCTTTTATGTATGTTGTAACACTTTTCTCATGCCGCAACATACTTTATTTTAATAAAGAAAAGTCAGTGACCTGGAAGTATGGCAGATGCTATGGGAGCTCCATTATGTGTAAAGGAAAGGTGCAGCGGCAAGGCACCATGCACGTCAATACTTTTGTATTGATATGCATGGTGCGTTGCCATTGCACGTTTACACATAATGGACCCCCCATAGCTTCCGCCATACTTCCGGGTCACTGACTTTTCTTTATTAAAATAAAGTATGTTGTGGCATGAGAAAAACACTGCAACATACTTAAAAGGCTTAACTGAAGAGTAAGCCTTGCAGGGGACAGGACCTCCTGTTGCTGACTGCTTCCCTTTAAACTAATACTGTGGCCTTCCCTCTGTCTGTTATTAAACATAAACAAAAGACAAAACACTACAGCAGTGGGGGGGAGGTGTGCTGAAAAAATAAGCTAATGAGGGATCCCTAGATGCTCCAGCAGCAGATGGAGCATGGACACAATCTGTAACTGGTGTTGCTCGATCTGCTCCACTTGCTGCTGGATAGCACCCACTCTCTCATTAATTTCCTCCATCATGGCATACAAAAGTGCTATGCCTGCCTGAGTTGCAGGCATTGTGGGGTCCATTGGTGCAGGGGGGAACCAGGTAGTGGCGGTGGTGAGGATGGTGCTGGTGGCAGTGGTGGGGGTAATGGTGGAGCAGCTGCTGCTGTGGCCCTCCTCCTACTGTGATGATGCATAACAGCAGCACCCTCTGCCACTGCCACAGAAAGGCCAGCAGGTGGAGGACTGTTCAGTGGCAGCCTGCCACTCCACCTTGTGATGGTTCAGCATATGTGTGCATTGGCCCCCAGTCCCCAGATGTGTCCCCTGGGGGCCATGGCACACCTGCACACCACAAAGCAGACACACCACAAGGCTGCTGTCCCCCCCGACACTGTTGAAAACTGCCAAACTGGGGAGCTGCGGGGCCAGGCACAGGAGGGGCAGATGCAGTGCCGGCAGCATGGCCACTCACCTGGGGCTCCAACTGCTGCTGTGGAGGTGGAGCTGCTGGAGCTTCTGCAGCTGCTACTGGTGGTGGTGGTGGTGGCGGTGGTGGCAGACTTGGTGAATGTGGCGGTGACACTGGTGGTGCTGCTGCTTCTGGAGGGAGGGAGGCAGGACCAAAGAGTCTGGAGCGGTCCAACAACACCCGGCTATGACCCTCATGCATGCGCACTCCCCTCCGGCTATGGGCCACATACTAGCCATGGTCCATCGCACAAAAAACACTCCTTCCCTCTCCCATGCAATGAGTGACTTCACACACACTCACACAACACAGGCACACACACAGTCACACACACACAAAAAAAAACTTATAAAACAAAGAAATCGGTCACCAAAAAGAACTGACAAAACAGTAAAAAAAAGCTAAAGAATTAGCTTTTTAAAAAGCTTTTGAGTTTTTGGAATTTGCTCAAGAAAGAAACTTGTTAACACGAACTCTCCTCTCCTACACAAAATGCTTCCTCTCTCTACCTCTGCAAAGGAGAAAGTGAAAGTATCCACTCGTATGATTCACTTCATTCCTGCCTGGCTAAAGCATGTGACTTACAGTACTGTAAGCCATGTGTTGTGTGGGGGCGCTGCCTAAAGTGCCTATATTGTTGTCATTCCACCTTACTTCGCGTTAAGGAGGAATAACAATACGAAGTTATAATAACAAAGCGAAGTGAGCACTTTCCAATGGCCGCTTTGCATAGTGTAATGATAACGTGAAGTGGCCACTTCTCAGGTGGAATTTAATGTCACTGCATCTCTAGATACAACCCGACAAACACAGCGGCAATGCTTAGGGCCTGGCTCAGCAATGTGGTCCCAGGCTAAACTCCAGCATTCCTCTACTACATCTTCTCTACAGCCCCCTATTACAGAGCAGATTTATTCCTTTACAGAATGGCAAAAATCCAGAGACTAGGGAGATATTATGGACAAAGACCTGAACTCTATAGACTGGTCCCCCAAAGCCACACTAGAAGGGGCCAGATGGTTACAAGAATCCCCAGGACAATGGTCACCTTATCCCAGGGACCCCTCTTTTCATGTCATGATTAAGAAATCAGTAGCACCAGTGGCCACCGATGCTGCACCAACTGCAAATTCCAACTCACCCAAGGGTAATTCACCTAACATTAATATTGCAAAGGTTGTTCCTAATGTTGATGTTGCTGAATTTTCTACAGTACAAGCAGTTTCAGATGTTTCCCCTGTTATCACACCTCCTGAAACCCCTGGTATTCCAGAGAAACTTGATGATAGGCAGGCAGATAAAACAGCTCCAGACCCCCTGTTTAAATTGTCAGGTCTCTTTGCGACCAAGGGAGAGCCAGCCCCTAGGCACAACGCGGTCAGACTTTTGTATAAGGGTGGTCTGGAAGACCCTCCTAGCAGAGTATATATTGCCAGAACAATGCTAAAAAATTGAATGCATTATTTTTCCTCTGAAATTTTTGCTCTGATTAGTCTGGGAAATGGCAACTACAGTATGACATTAGTTTCAAGAGCATTACTAATTTAGACTGATTTTGGACTCAATACCAAACCCTGAAGAATACCCCAGCCTGGATTCCATTCCATGCCATACCACTGACCAAACCCCTAGTTAAAATCATCACGGTCATGTTTAAAAATGAGGGACTCCATGTAGAGGACATTTTATTTTGGTTAAGACAATGTTGTGAAATCCTGGGTAAGCCCACTCCAACACTTGACAGTGAACAGATTTGGGATAGGGGTGGCGAGTGAAAGTCAAGCTGCACTCTACAGACTCAGGGCCTATGCATCTCCCAAGCTTTTTCTTTTTAGGGAGGGACCTGGGATCAGTTTTTTACAGTGGCAGCCAAGATCCTGCTTCAAGTGTGGGTCATGAGCCAACCTTAGCTCTGCATGTGATACCCCATGCTGTAGTCATTGTTTAGGATTTGGCCATGCTTCTTGTGCCAGTTTGCGTGAGCACACGGGACATACTTATGTTCATTGCCCATGGGCCTCACACAACAGGGAGAATTGTCCCCTTCACATGAGGTACTAATTAACATCACTCAGCATCAAGACGCCAAAAGAGTAGCCGAGCAGAAAAGGCAGCCTCCCTCTGAGAAGGGCCCACAAGACCCCCCACAATCATCAATACCAGCACTGTCAGAGCAGATGGAGGTGACAGAAACCACTCAGGATCTGTTACTATCAGACCCAGTAATTGACACCCCTCCCCCTGGGCTGGGGACTCATCCTGGGGTGGTCATCTTGGAGCAGAGGGACATACCCCCCCGGGGACAAGGATGTAGTTTTTATAGTGGTTGCTCAAAGAAACGGCCACAGCAAGGGAGGATGGGGTCTCAGAAACCCAAACAGACCACTGTTAGGCCCAGTTCCAATGCTCCATCTTGGAAAATAGGAAACAAATATGCATCGCTCCCAACAGATAGCACAGATAGAGATCCAGAGGGTGGTGGGTCTGATTACTCCTCTATCACTTCCAACACAAATACAGAGGGAGGGGGGAAGGGTCAATTGCTAAGCGAATTAGGCAGCAACGGATTTCAAAGACTCCTTAGTTAAAGCCCTCATATGCTATGATTCATTTTTAACCTTGAGGTCCCCTGATGGATAATCTAACTATTAGTATTATTAACATTAATAGTATTAAGAATGAGAAGAAGTTCTCTGGGGCTATACTTTATCTAAAGGGGCTCCGCAGTGATATAATCTGTGTACTAGACACTTGTTTAAAAACTCTTAATGAATTACAGCAGACCTCTACAGCATGGTCCTTGGGTCCATCTTTTTGGTCCACAAGCACAGATGTCTGTGACCGGTGGGTATCTTGTTCTCTAATCCTCAATTATGTGTCTCTAGGTTGGTGGATATCCACCCTGGAAGAGTCCTCCTGTTAGATATTGTTTATTTTTCCAGTAGACTATGTATCCTAGCAGTGTATGCCAAATAAACCAAGGTGCAGAGGGTCTCTCTAATTAAAGAAGTGCAGCCCTTTCTGCATACATCACGATTTGTCCTCTGGCTAGGGGACTTTCATTGTGGTCTGACAAGAGCTGATAGATGTCTCCAAACAGTCAAATTGTTTAATGATACTATTTCCCTACAGAACATCTTGAATACTGCAGGCCTGATAGACGCCTATAGGAAAATGCATCCCAAAGGGGGGCATACTTATCACAGGGGTCCACTTAAGAGTCGTAGTGACTTTATTTTTGTTTCCCCTGCACTGACCTTAAGGACATTTTTACTTACCCTTGTGATTTGTCGGACCATATGACTATTCAATTAAAAATCCTATGGGGATCAAGTCCACAGTGTAATAAAAATCAGTGGAGATTAAATGAGTCTGTTCTTGCTGACCTCCCACTCCAGAAGGCCTGAAGGAGGGAGTGGGCGGCTACACTCTCAGTGGTAGCATGCTACACAGATATTTTGGAATGGTGGGAAGACAAAAATTTGTCTTGGCCCAAGTTTTTTCAGCAAAGGTCCCACTCTTGATCTGTAGCTGACTATTTAACATATTTGCAGCTTCAGCATCAACTGCAGCACCTTATGTCTCAAACAGAAGTGACAGGACAAGATTTTATCAATCAGTCAATCAATATTTATTTATAGCATGCTTTTCAAAAACTGAAGCCCAAATACATTATAAACACAACAACAAACATTCAATTAATAAAAACATACATAAAAATATATAAAAAGGCAGCAGAATAAAACTAAACATTATCTCCAAAAGCCAGATTAAATAAATATGTTTTCAAAGTGGCTTTAAAAGTCCCAGTGGACAAGCACTCTCTAATCCCACGAGGTAGAGAGTTCCACAGGGTCGAAGCCACAAAAAAAAAAGCCCTGGCCCTAGATGACTGAAGATGGACCCTGGGAACCTCTAACAATACCTCTTCGGTGGAGTGGAGTGGACAGAGGGGGCAGTAGGGCCGAAGGAGATCTTGCAAGTAACCCGGTCCCTGTATGTGTAGGGTCTTATAGGTCAGCAACATGACCTTGAAGGTGATCCTCCACTGCACTGGCAGCCAGTGCAGTTTGTGCAGTACAGGTGTGACATGGCAAGTTCTTGACAACCCGATCAACAATGTGGCTGCAGTGTTCTGCACCAGTTGCAGGCGATGGAGATCCATCCCCAGTAACCCTAGGTATAGAGCATTGCAGTACTCAAGATGAGAGGACACAAAGGCATGAACCAATGTAGTACTCAGGTTAGTACTATTAAACATCAAATGACTACAATACAGTATGATAGGACAAAAACACTGCAACAAGAGCTCTGATTTGGCACACAGATTGCTAAGGGCTCCTTAGATCCCTATAAAGAATGTAAGCAGAGGACTGATAATAGGGTCATTACTGAATTGTTGGCACCATCCTGGAGAATAGTAAGCTCCCCTTGGGAACTTTTGGGATTAGCAGAAAATCAGGTAATGCAGACCTTTGGTTCTCCTCCTCCCAAACCTGAAGTTCGGGATATACTGAACTCCCTAGGATTGCCCCAAGTTTCAGAGGTTAATGCACAGCACCTGATCACTCACGTATTCCTTGAGGAGGTGAAGGTGGCAATCTCGCAGCTCTCCAGTATACTGCCCTTGGGTCAGATGGTCTCAAATCAGGGTTTTACAAAACCTTTATGGAGGATTTATCTCCTGCTTTGGTGATTTTTTTAAATCACATTTTGAACACTCCCCATTACTCTGCCTCAATGCTGGATGCAGTACTGGTCCTAATTCACAAAAAAGGGACACAGCAGGCTATTGGGAACTAGCGACCTTTGAGCCTATTGAATTCTGATCTCAAAATATTGAGTAAGATACTTCTGGCATGACTATCTAGAGTAGCACAATATCTTATTACTCCTTATCAGACTTGTGCACTGGCAGGACTTCAGCAGCACGATAATCTAATAACCTTACGTGAGTCCTATTATAGAGGGGAAGTTGAGGGCATAAAAGGCTATGTCCTCGGGCTGGACCAAGTGAAGGCCTTTGATAGGCTTTCTCACCATTTTTTATTTTCCTCCTTGTTGGGCTTTGGTATTCCTGTAATTTTTGTAACTTGGTTAAGGGCAATGTATAGTGCCTCTTTTCTCTGTCCAAATATCAATGGTTGTTTCAGAAGGAAGGTTAAAATTCATAGGGGAGTAAAGCAAGGATGACCTCTAAGTCCACTCCTCTATGTTTTTGGAATAGATGTTTTAATTAGGTTAATTTGGGCAAACAAACATTTGTTAGGCATAGCGCTCCCAGAGATTTTGTATATAAAGGTATTGGCCTATGTAGATGATCTCGTATCAACACTCTCCACGGATTCTTCTGAATTGGCTCTAATGGCAGTATTGGCAAAATTTTCCTACCTCTCTGGCTCTAAGATCAATATCTGTAAAAGTAAGGTGGTTGTTCTTGGCCACACCCTCGTGCCCCAAACAGGTCAGTGGGCAGGTATTTCAATAACAGCAAATCCAATACCCATATTGGGTATAAAGTTTTGGCCTGGGGATATGGTACAGTTGAACTGGGAAGCTAGAGTGGCACAAGCCAGTAGGCTAGTTTCAAGTTGGAAGGGACAGCAGTTATCAAAAAAGAGAAGGGTAATGTTGATTAAATCCCAGCTGATGCCTCAGTTCCTTTACCACTGCTATATTTTTCCCCCTCCACAAGTAATAGTTACAGGGTTGTTTGAGGTATTTTTCAAATCTTTTAGGGCTCATGTTTGAACCCAATTAAGTGGGAATTTACGTATCTCCCTATCAATAAGGGTGGAGTGAGTACGATCATCCCATCACCTTTTACTTCAGTTTGTTTTTTTCCTATAATATTTGCCCCTCCCTTTCATCCTGGTGACAAACATTGGCTTCCCTTAGTTCAGGAATGGTTATCCCCCTGCCTCCCACCTTGGGAGGAGAAAAAAATGAGGTCCCTTCCCTCAAATATTCCTGCACATGGTAGAGATTGCATTAAGAATGCCATTAAATGTGGTATTACTTCTGTACAACTTCTAACAATAGATAGGAAGACAATCTGTGCTGTGATTGTGGCCTCGGAAAATACTTCGGTGGTGGAATTTCCTGGGTGTTCATTGAAAAAATTACCATATGTTCTGAAGCAATTAAATAACCCTAGAATTCTATCATTTGCATGGGATTGCACCTGGATAAGCACCTAAGACAGATTAGCAGTTAAAGGGAACAGTAAGCATAAACAGATGTCAGAAAAATACTGCCCAGGGCCATCTTGTTTTCAGGTAATAGAAACCCAGCAGCACCTCATTTTAGATTGTCCCTATGCCCACTCCTTTTTGGGAGTACCTGTCACATTCCTGGTCAGAAGCCCATTTGGCAGCTCTCCCGTATAAAATCCTAATGTATGGGTCAGATGACAATGATTTTGGCAAATACCATAAAGAAACCATATATGTAGTCCTTGCCATGATTAGGTATTTCCTATGGCAATCCCGTTACATGCTGATCTTGCAACAGAAATCTATCATGTATCTAGAACTACTGAATACTGTATATACTCGCACACAAGTCATTTTTTGGGGAGTTTTCTGAGCATGTTGAGTTGGGGTACCGACTTATGAGAGAGTACTCGTGCTGAAAAAAAAGGTTGCTTGCTAACAATGTGTGGAATTCGAAAGTGCTGTGCACACCCTACTTCATGTGGAGGATAACTGACATGCTGAAAGGCTGTTAGCACCTCTGCTGGTGCTTAATGGCCTGTCATTACCTGCCTTTGCTGTATGTGATTAAATAATTAAATAACTAAGTGATTAGTGTTAATCTCAATATCCTGTATTAAAACCCTGTTCAAACTCCTGTTCATGTCAGCAGTAACAGCAGTTGTGCTGCTCAGAATGCCCTCAGTCAAACGAAAATGGAGTTCCTATACTGCAGATTTTAAACTTCACGTGATACAATACGCAGAAACACATACTAAAGCCGCCGCTGAAAGAGAGTTTCATGTTAATGAAAAATTAGTACGGGACTGGTGAAAAAGAAAAACTGAGCTTCGGTCAGTGGGCAGAAATATGAAGAGGATGAAGATCAGCACTTCACCTGTTGCAGCAATCGAGTCCGAGCTCAGTGAATGGGTGCTTGAACTTAGACAGCAGGGGTACATAGTAAACCACATGGCTATCCGATTAAAGGCTTTGTCAATCTTGAATAAATTAGGTCTCCAGGGTAGCAGCACCGGTAAGTTTCTTGCTTCTGCTGAGTGGTGTACTAGGTTTATGCAGCACCATGGTTTATCTTTGAGGCAGAGAATACACATCGTGGAAAAGCTGCCGGCTGATGTGAATAAAAAAGTGGACAATTTCCACCACTTTGTTTTGAATGAGAGAAAACAGCACAATTACCAACCCATATCAATTGGGAACATGGATGAAACTGCGATTAGCTTCGACCTCCCTTCAAACAGAACAGTCCACATTAAGGGTGAGAAGACAGTAACTGTCCGTACTTGTGGAGCCGAGAAAAATCACTTCACAGTAGTTCTGTGTTGCCTTGCAGATGGGAGCAAGCTTAAGCCCATGATTGTTTTTAAGAGAAAAATGCTACCTAAACAAAAAATGCCAGCTGGTGTTCTGGTAGCAGTGCATGGAAAGGGCTGGATGGATGAGGTGCTGGTAAATACATGGGTGGACGAAATCTGGAGCAAGAGATCTGGGGCACTAATACATAAGCGAAGCCTACTTGTGTGGGAAATGTTTTGGGGGCATCTAGTAGATTCAGTCAAGCAGAATCTAAGAAAAAGAATGACACACACTGCTGTGATTCCAGGGGGCTGTACATCCCTATTGCAGCCACTTGATGTAAGCCTGAACAAACCCTTCAAAGTGAGAATGAGGGAGTACTGGCATCACTGGATTATCACAGGTACACACACACTTGCTTTTCATTTTATTTTCTTAGTACATTGATAAGGAAAGGGAAAGGGTATTTTATTGTTCTCCAACTGTGAGAATTATTTTTTTATTTGCTGGTAACAAGGAGTTCACAAAAGGAGGAAATGTAAAAAAGCCAAGTTTTGTAATGGTATGTGAGTGGGTACGTGATGCCTGGAATGCCATTCCCTGTGAGGTCTTCATAAAATCATTTAAAAAATGTGGCATTTCAAACAGCTTGGATGGCTCCAAGGACCATCTACTATATGAGGATCTAAAGGGTTCTGATGCAGACTGTCCTGACAATGTTGAGGCAGATGAGATAAATGCAGAACTAGAGGACATATACGATGATGTTATGCTCTCTGAGCAGCAGCTGCATATTCTCTTTGTGTCAGATGACGAAGATGACACAGAGTTTTTCGGGTTTAGTGATGGGGATTAATTTAAAAACCAAGAGACTTAATGAATGAAATGAATGATAGCGCTATTATTTTAAATAAACAGTTTTTTTTACACATACCTCATTTGATGTTCTCTTATATCTTCATACTTTGACTCGATTTACTTAGGTTTAATGCTATCGTATGCACTTGCACACAATTGGTATGCTGCATTAGCCCCCTGACTTATATGCGGGTCAAAGAAAAAGACCTTCAAATTACGTTTCGAATTATATCCCCCCGACTTATATGCAGACAGACTTATGTGCTAGTATATACGGTAACATTCAGCATTCTCTATGATTAATGCAACAGCTGGATATGAAGTGACATACTTTTGAGAAAACCCAACATTTATGGATCCATTGTGATGCCTGGTTAGGCTAAAATCTAATATGATTATGAAATTTCTGCCTCTACATGGTTTAAATGCTTTAATTGTATTATGATATCTGTTTCTTTTTCCCTTTTGTCTGTATTTAAGCTTAGTATGATTAATTTTTGGTTTTCTCTCTCTTTGGTTATTACTGTTTGTTTTTTTCTTTAATATGATTTGTAATGTAATGAAGTCCCCTCACAGTAAAAATTTGCCTACTCTTTTTGAGAAGTGCCAAGGGATACCTGAATGACCTTCTTATACCTGCTGTCTAGGTCCGTTCCCTGCGTTCCTCTTCTCGGGGCCTCCTTGCGATTCCCAGGACGAGGTTAAGAACTGCAGGTGACAGAGCATTTAGTGTCGCCGCTCCCATCCTGTGGAATTTGCTTCCTATAGTTGTTAGGGAGGCCCCGTCTGTTGAGGTTTTTAAGGCCCGACTAAAGACATTTTTATTCGATCAGGCATTCCCTGACTATGTTTTATAGTTTATATTGTTTAATTCTTAATAATGAAACAAATTGTGTAGTAAAATAAGGTTTTAATTGTTTGGAGTTGTATATTTTATTGATTGTATTGTGTTGTGTTGTTTTTATTTGATTAATGTACAGCGCCCAGAGCCTCCGGGATGGGCGTCCTTTTAAATAAAATTTGCCTTGCCTTGCCAATTTGCTATCTTTATCATCCACCTGAACTTCCACCAGACAGGCAGATGGGACCTCAGTTTAACGTCTCATCTGAAAGACTGTGCCTCAGGAGTGCAGCACCCCACTCATGCTGCACTAGTGTCACTATTGGGGTTTAACCCAAGTGCCTTATTTTACAACATATCACACTCTGTTTTTACTAGATAAACACATTGTTAGTCCATTGTTAAAGTCTATCACATGGTATCACTGTACCAGGGAAAATTTCTGGTTTCTGATTCCTGTGTCCCCCTTCAAATCCGTTATTCTTCTTCGATCAATTGCCTATTCCAATCTGGTATTGAAAAGTTCTTTACACTTCTTTTTCCTTTTCTTCACAGTAGTATTGACCACTGTAACTGAGCTCTGAGGATGGGGTGTTGTTACTCCGAAACATCAGCATGTTGTCGCACAGGCTGTCTTCGAGATGGTGGACAGTTTTGAAAAAAGTGGTAGAACCAGAGGATGCCCCTAGCCTGGGGACCATGAAGTTCTGTATACCACACAAGGAGAATTTCTACCCCAAATTGTGGTCAGCGGTGACTTGATGCAGTCTTCATTAGTAACTATGTCAGTTACAGTAGTCAATACTACCAAGAAGGGAAAGGACAGGGACTGTAAAGAACTTTTTGATACCAGACTGGAATAGGCAGTTGAGCCAAGAATATTGCATTTGCAGGGACACAGGAACCTGAAACTTTACCTGGTACAGTGATACAATGCCTGCCAAAGAGATGGAGGAGCCCAGTCTGGAGGAGGATAGCAGAGGGGGTGGATGTGGTAAGCATCAGATGGATACAGACCATTCTTTTCTAGTTGAAGATTCCGTTATTGCTATTGAACTTGATTTGCCAAAGGAAGAGCTTCATTTGAAGCATGAATTTGAAGAAAAAAAGAAACACTTACTTTTGATGATGTCAGAGGCCGAATCTCGTTATGTGCAAGAGAAGTCCAAGTTGGATGAAGAGAGGAAGAGGAAATGAGTTTCAATTAGCCCCTCGGGTTTGCCAGAAAAGAAAATCCAACAATGTCCGCTGGTGGTGGAGGAAACTACTAGCTCGATGATGGATTTGCCATCTCCTACACACTTGCACTCAGCTCCTATTTCGTACTGGTCATCTGAGGCAGCCCTACTGAATGTAGGATGGATACAGCTTATAACTGGAAAGTGGGCTCCAGATGACTCAGTCTCCTTACTGGGCAAAGTTCTACCTGTACCCAAGGAACCTGCAAATGTACCTGTTTCTATTACCTCTCTGGTTTTGTCTCCTGAATGGTGGTCAGCTGCAGCAGAGAAGTCTACTGGAATGTCTGTTGCTTTCTCTATGACTGGGGCAGGTGAGCAGCAACTACCATGATCTCAAACCCCTTGTGTTTCACAAAATAATTCTGCTTCTACTGAGTCTGTGTCTACTGTTGCTATGAGCCAGTCTGACATTATCCTTGAGCCACTGGATATGAATCCAGAGAATCCAACTGGGGAGGTACCTCCTTCCAAACCCCTTAGCTATGCCAGTCTTTTCCACCAGCCAGTGGAGGCGGTGAAATGATGACATGCAGTTCATCTCCATTATCAGGACTGCTTTGAAGAACTGCCTGACAAGCATTTTGTTGGCTAAAATCTTATTAAGGATTCATTAAAATTTTCACAAGCTGATGTTTACACATTCATTCATGTGCTGAAGGATTATAATTTTGACATTAGCTTTTCTTAATAAATTGTGGGCTGCTTATTATGCAGTAAAAGACTTTCCTGACTGGACATCCTTTGTGGCAATTCCATTGACCAACCCTACAGTCAAAACTATTACTGTCTTTTTCCATAATAAAGGTGGAAATGAAAATGATATTCTTTAATGGCTTCATAAATTATGTGACTTACTGGGCACCCCAAACCCCATCTTTGATGACCTGGGGTTTTGGACAGGGGGCTGGCATTTCAGGATAAAGCTGCACCAATCTGAGCAAGGGATTCAACATATCCTTGTTTTTATTTAAGGAAAGAACATGGCATACTTTTTTATGTGGGCCAGTCAAAATCTTACTACCATTGTGGGTCTCTCTCTGTAACCAGTGTGGCGATTTTGGACATACTGTACCACCAATCTTTGCAGCTGTCCACCAAGTGCAATATTTGTAGGAAAGAGGATAATTCCTTTTGATCCTGTCCCTGGGCTGCTCATAACACTTCAGATTTCATGGAGCAGGATTTTTATATCCATACTGCCACTAAACCCTATGAAGCAGCTTCTGACCTGCAGACCACCACCCCCCCCATTCTTTTTCAAATTTACCAGATGTGGTTGCTGAGGATATTGTTTCTCTATTACCAGAGACCCAGTCTACTTTTGCTGGACCTAACATTTCTGCTTCTAATACCCCAGATAAGCCTATGGCCCTCAGTGTTTTGGCCTCTCCTGTTCAGAACATGCCCCACCCCCTCACCCTCCTGATGTTTTCCAGCTTGTGGGAACGGATAAGAGAGGAGAAAAAAAAGGTCATAAAGAAAGCTGCTGACATTGAACCAGTTCCTTTGGAGAACTGCTACACCACTTTAATGACATGCAGTGATGCTTTTGATGATGAGGGCTCCAATATTTCTGGCAACTCCTCATAAAGATTTCCTTTCAGAATTGGAGGAGCCCGGCACTTCAGAGGCTACTGTTCCACTCCATCAGTGGGTTACTAGGTCCAAAACAAAAGTCTTCCCTCTGACTTTCTTTCTTTTCCTGGTCTTCTTTTCGGTTGCCTGTTTGAATGTGAACAATATTAAGCTGGATATTAAACTGATGGTTATATTTTCCATGTTACAACACTTTTCTTATGACATTTCTCTGTTACAGGATGCTTGTTTGCATACAATTGATGACACTAAAAAAGCAATAGGAAGCTGGAACAGGGGTGCCTCTATATGGTCTATGGGTGAAGATCAGTGTTCTGGGTTGGGGTTTTGCTCCACAAACCCTGATATAAAGGTCATTAAATTAATTGATGTTTGTCCTGGCTGAGCCATGGTGATTGATCTTACTTATCAGCAACAGGGATGCAGAACTGTTAGTATATATATGCCCCCCAGATCAAGGCATTATGTATTGATTTGTTGAAATGTGTTGAGCCATATTTGTTTACATCAAAGCATTTCATTTATGGTGGTGAGTTTAATGTTAACCTGCTCCCCACTAACAAATCTACTAATTCTGCTAAAGATTATTGTGATAAAAACCTTTTACATACTTTATTGATCAAATCTGGTTTAAGGAATGCTCATTTAGAAAAAGTCCAAGATCCCAAACATACTTTTTTTAAAGGATGATTATCCACCAGGATAGATTTTTTATTTATTTCTTGACATCTCCCGGTTGCTCAAGTAGAGACGACACTGGTTGAGACTTCAGAGCATGGTCTTATTGGAGTAGTGTTATCCAATACTGCTGATTGTGCAGTGGGTCCTGGGATCTGGAGACTGAATGCTGATTTGCTGACTGACACTGCATTACTGAAATTCCCCAGCATTTGGTAATTTCAGCTAGAAAGTCAGTCTTTGCCCTTTATGATTCCATACTTTCTGGGTGGGAGGACAGCAACATTTGTTTTATGGATTTTTTCTTGCTGAAGGTCAGAGAAAGGGGCAGGATAAATAAGACAAATATCTCTCCTTATAAAACAAATTCAATCAGCTTCTTTCCTTACAAAGTACTATGAGGTAGGATCTTTCAGTTCAAGTTGCTGAGGTTAAGAAAGACATGGGGCAAGATATTCAAAACTTTGTGCCGGGCAAAAAACATTTGGGCAGATTTAGCATGGGATTAGCGCAGGTTTGCTGTATTCAAAAGGCCAAATAGCGTGGGCAAACTGCAATAGCAATGGGCAAAATCATAATGTATGCAAGGGGCAAATTGACATGAATACAGGCGCAATGCTATATTCAGCGATTAGCACCACGCAAAGTAGTTTTGCGTGACTTAGCCTTATTATTACACCTAGCATGGTGCACATTACCACCCAGGAAAAGCTTGTCTTAAATCTGAGCAATCAGCTTTGTGCGACACTATGGCTTTGTGCGGTGTTTGCGTGGGTTTTGTGTGGGTTTTGCATGACTCTAACAAATAAATATGACACATAGACAAAGCCAAACATAGAGGAAGCATGCTGTTAACTGATGGCATCACAATGATGCCATCATCTGCCACCAGTCCCAGCCATGCCAGGCAGTAAGTGGTGACCCTGCCACCAGTGGACAGCATGGCAGTGTGGCCATACAGCACACACCTGAGGACCACACTTCTGTGGACAGCAAACAGATGCCAGCACACACATGCAGCACTATGGGCATGGAGGATGTTGAGGGGAGAGTGTATAGATGGCCAGCCTGTGCCACAGACCAGGTGTGACCACTAGGCTGGGACACATCATGAAGTGCACATGGGCCAGTATTGGGCATACCCCAACACCAGTGTGCCTTTCTGATAATATATGCCCTCCCGGCCACATACCACACAGCTGTACTGTGTACAACTGCCACAACACACAAAGCTGGACATGTTTATGTCACTGTGAGCATCCCATGCCAGAGGTGCAGCGTCTGTGGGTCACACAACAGTGTAACAGTAATGTCCATGTCAGTAAACACCTGCATGTTGGGCCTATCACTGTGTATAGTGCAGTCATCAGCACTGCTCTACACACCGCAGGCATTGCTGTGTCCACACACTACTGGCCCCCTTGCTACTGTGGTGTCTGCTGTTGCATGCAGCACCACCATCATCTGTGCCTATGCTGTGTTGTCCCCTGGGGTAAAATATTCTATGCTATGCTGTACTGTTTACATGTAGCCTACAGCTACCATCATGCACTGCCAGATTGACATACAGATGAAGCTGCGGTTGGACCTGACCAGCCCCTGTACTTTCAGACTGACCTACAGATGGAGTTGTGGGACCCTGCAGTAATGCAGGGCAAACTGCATGCAAATCAAGGCATAATGAGATGCTAATCTGGATGTTTGCCCAGAGTCTACATAAGTAGGCTCATTTGCATGTCACTTTTGAATATGGCAAAGTTTAGCGCTGGGCAAACATGTTTGCACCCGGCTAACAGTTCAGCCCTGTGCTAAACCCATGCAAACATGTTAGCACTGCGCAAACAGTTCAGGGAATATAATACAGCTTTGAACACTGTACTTTCACATGCACTGCTGCCTGCAGCTGTACTGGGTCCACACATTTGCTGGCACACACATTGGCCACATAGTTCACCTCTACCTACCTTCATGTCGTAGTGCACTGTGTTGCAGTTGTGGTTTGCACTTCCAGGTTGCTATATTCAGAGCTAAGTTTGCCCTGCACTCCCAGCCCAGTTTGCCTGGCCTCATTCCCAGGCTAGATTCGGAAGCTGTTTGCCCCGGGCTATTCCTTTTGAATATAGCTTGCTTTGTGCTCTGGGCTAAGCTGGCCCACCAGGCAGTGTTAATTTAGCCCCGGGGCAAAGTTTTGAATATCTGGCCCCGAGTCTTTTAAAGATTAACTTTAGCACTGACAATTTTTGAAAGAGCATCTATCAAAATACATGCCATGTCACCAGTCAAATTGTTTTTCACCAGAAGGCAAAGATCATCTGCATAGGCAATCTTTTTAACTTCCTGAGTAGACTGCCATGCTATCCCTGGTATGTCTGGAGATAAATGTATAATTCTAATTAAGGGATCAATTGTTAAAATGTGTAAGAGGGGATAAAGGGAACAGCCCTGTCATACCCCCTTTTAATATAACATCTATGTCCCAACCAGCCATTCTCATATGGTAATACATAAGTTGAAAGATAACACAATTTGCTCCAAAGAATAAAATCCTGCAGAAATCCATAATGTACTAAACAAAGCCATAAAAAATCATGGGAGACACAATCTAATGCCTCAGCCTGACCAAGGCTGAGAATAAAACCTTCTGCCTGACCCAGTGTATTTTTTTCCTGAACCTCTCGTAATAACATTAATGCATCAGATATTTTCCTGCCTGGGATAGAACAAAACTGTATGGGATGAACAATGTCATCCAACACAGTCTATAATCGTTTCCCCAAAAGTTTAGTCAAAATTTTTAAATCCACATTCAATAGCATTATCCGCCTCCAATTGAAAAAGTCAGATCTGTCCCCAGCTTTAAAAAGAAAAGTCAATAAACCCTCATATATCTGATTAGGCAAATGAGAACTCAAAAGTAATTCTTTATAAAACATAAGCAATTCAGGAGCTAGGGCAGGCCATATGGCCTGGTAAAATTCTCCAGGTAATCCATCAGAACCAGGCGCTACCCCATGTTTTAATTCATTAATAATACTTCCCACCTCAGAGCTTGAAACAGGTTGTGTTAAGAGGACAAGCCTGTCAGCAGAAATACTAGGCAACTGAACAGAATCCAACAATAAATCCATATCCGGGGTACTAGGGACAGGAGACCCAAATTGAGTCTAAACGCACTGTTCCAAAGCTTCAATTATGTGTTGGGTTCCCATCACTAAATAACCAGAAGGGTTCCTTAAATGAGTAATATGTCTATGGGCAATTCTAGCCTTACATCCTTCAAAGGGATTGGTCAGATGATTCTTCCTCTGTGTTCCAAAATGCTGTTCAGCTTCTAATGATATCTGCCTGTTATACTGGTAAGAGACCATGGGCCAGATATTCAAAACTTTGCCCCAGGGCTAAATTAGCACTGCCCAGTGGGCAAATTTAGCCTGGAGCACAAAGCAAGCCATATTCAAAAGGAATAGCCTGGGGCAAACCACTTCTGAATATAGCATGGGAATGAGGCTGGGCAAACTGGGCTGGGAGTGCAGGGCAAACTTAGCCCTGGAATAAGACAGCTCTGAATATGGCAACCAGGAAGTGCAAACCACAACAGCAAAACAGTGCACAGCGATGTGAAGGTAGGTAGAGGTGAACTATGTGGCCAAACGTGTGCCAGCAAATGCGTGGACCCAGTACAGCTGCAGGCAGCAGTGTATGTGAAAGTACAGTGTTCAAAACTGTAAAATATTCCCCGAACTGTTTGCGCAGCACTACATGTTTGTGCCTGTTTAGCACAGGGCTAAACTGTTAGCCAGGTGCAAACATGTTTGCCCAAGCTAAACGTTGCCATATTCAAAAGTGACATGCAAATGAGCCTACTTACGTAGTCTCTGGACAAACATACTAGGAGTCATACTAGGAAATATAGATGTACAGGAGGCCAAGGCCCATGAATGTACATCTCCTGCCATAGCAGGCATTAATCCCCATTTCCAACATTTAACAGAAACCTATCAAGCTTAAGTTTAAATAAATTGTAAGAATCAACTTCAACAATATCTTTGGGTAATGAATTCCATGATGAAATAATTTGTTGAGTAAAGAAGTTCCTTCTTAGCTGAGTTTTTGGTTATGTAAGTCCTAATTGATAACTATGACTTCTTAAAGAGAAAAGCCGTTGATGTCAGATAAAGCCTAAGTCACCAAACAATATTGGGTCCCTTATAATTTTTAACATTAGTAAGAGATCTCCTCTTTTTCTCCTAAGCTCCAAGGAGTAAAGATTTAAAGAATGCAGTCTATTATCATAATCTACCCTATGAAGGCCCTGAACCATCTTAGTAACCCTCCTATGAACCCCCTCCACTCTCCTGACATCACCACGTAAAAAGGGGCTCCACAAAGGGGAACAGTAATCCAAAATGGGTCTTACATAGGCCCTATACAAGGGAATTATACAATTCCTATCTCTGGAAGTAATTGAACGTCTAATACAGCCAATGAGTTTATTAGCCTTTTTAACTAATTCAGTGCAATGATTACTAAATTTTAAATCCTTTGATATCAAAACACCTAAATCTTTTTCATGTTCCACAGACTGTAATTGATGACTATTTAAAAAAATAGTTGAAGCATTGGTTATTGTTGCCCAAATGAACAACTACACTCTTATCCAGATTAAAGAACATGCTGTTTGTGACTGCCCATGATTCCATTAATAAAAGATCTCTACAAAGGTCAGAGTATCCATCCATTGTGCCGATGTTCAAAGCAATTTTAGTATCATCAGCAAACTTAACTGAGAATCCCTTAATGTCCTCATTTAAATCAGATACGAAGACTGAAAATAATAACAGGCCCAAAACTGAGCCCTGGGAGACCCCACTAGTAACCCTACCTTTGTCAGAAGCGTATTCTCTAATCCTGACAGTTTGTTCTCTATTCATCAACCATTCCTGATTCCAATTTATAATGAATCCATTTATCCCGTGGTTACTCATTTTTTTAATGAGAGTTACATGCGGAACCTTGTCAAAGGCTTTACAAAGATCCAAAAAAATAATATCTACTGCTTTTTTATCCTCTAAAAGTTTACACATTTTTTCATAGAAACAAAGATTAGCTGTGAGGCATGATCTTTGGGTCCTAAAGCCATGTTGTGTATCATCAACAAAACCTTTCATTTTTAAATCAGATATAAGTATGTCCTTTACAATAGATTCCATGATTTTACCCAGAATGCAGGTCAGACTGATTGGTCGATAGTTTGTCATGCTACCATTGTCTCCCTTTTTATAAATAGGGACCACTAAAGCTTGTTTCCAATCATCTGGAACCTCCCCTGTGAGTAAAGATTTATTGTAAACGACAAATAGTGGCTCAACCAGCCACCATCCTATAGCCTTTAAGACACGTGGGTGCAATACTGTAAATCTGGTCCAGGTGTGGTATTTATTTTAATCTGATTTAATTTACAATGTATTTGATCCCTAGTTATTTTAATTTCGTCAATAGAATTTACAACAATATCCTGTAAAGGATTAATATCCTTATTGGAAAACACAGAGCAGAAAAATGTATTGAACTCATTGACCATATCAACAGGGTTGCTCAAGATGTTATTTGAGATTTTAACTGGACCAACTCTACTGGAGTCCTTCTTTTTATTATTTACATAATAAAAAAAGGATTTCCCTCCATCCTTAATATGTGCTAATCTGAATTCAATATTCCTTTTTTCCTTATTAATGGTAAGTTTACATAATTTTAGTGCCTCCTTATATTTAGAGTTATTATAGTTGGTAGATTCTCTTTTCATAACTCTGTATGCTCTCTTTTTTGCTAATATTAGTTTACGTACTTTATATGTATACCATATAGGCAACTTCCCTTTTTTGTTATATAGGGTACTTTTGGGAATGTGTTTATCAGTTAGTTCAAGAATTTTTGATTTTAATTAATTCCATAAATCGTTTACAGGAGTGGTATAGTCTAACTGGGAATAATTTTGTAAATCTTCATTAATAGCTAAAAAATGAGCTTTGCCAAAATCCAAGACTTTTGTAACCCCAGTTTGCTTAATATGTTCATATATGATATTCAGAGTAATGATATTGTGGTCACTGTTAAACAGTGGATCACTAACCTCCAAATCAGTAATATTTTCAGGAATATTTGTGAGTACAAGATCTAATATATTTTTACTCCATGTAGGTTTGTCAACTACTTGTTGCAAACCATTTACAATACAAAGTTCCAGCAATTCATGTTCCTGAGTAGTAGTTGCAGTATATTCATTCCAGTCAATTCCTGGGACATTAAAGTTTCCAAGTAACAAGACATCTTTATGATTCAAGTTATTTGCAATGTCTTTTAATTAGGGATGAATGATCAAACTTGGTGATATCAGGGGGCCTATAGCACATACCAACCAAAAGATTTTTATTAGAACTAGTCTGTATTTCAACCCAAAGTGTTTCATTTTTGTCATTAGATATAAGATTTAGTTCTCTAAATGTTATTGTCTTATTAAGATAAATTGCCACCCCACCCCCTTCTATAATTTCTATTCTTGTGAATTAGATTATAACCAGGGATAGAATAATTCTGTGTTGAAGTATCATCCCACCAAGTTTCAGAGATTGCAGCAATGTCAACCTTGTTATTAACTAGTAATAACTCGAGTTCATCTTTTTTTATATAATGGAGACTTCTGGCATTAGTCAGCAAGACTTTTAGCTTCTGATTCTTATTTCTAATACTATTCTGCCCTTGTTTGATGGAAGGAATTGAACTGGTTAATGAATAATTCACTAATTCTATTCACCCCTCAGTTGCCAGTTTTTTGGAATTTCATTTGTACCATTTATTATCTGGTAAAAAATATCCCCCAATAATTTAGAGCCTAATTTGCTCAGGTGTAAACATCTGAGCAAAACAAACAATCATTAGTAGAAAACATTTCCCATGTCTGTAGACATTTTATATTGTTTTCCAAGCACCACCTGCAAAGCCAGTTATTGAAAGATTTTATTTTTTTCAATCTTGCAGCAGATGCTCATGGTACTGGTAGACTCTCTGAAATAATAATTTCAGCTTTTAGGCTCTTCATTATGGACACTGCTTCAATTAACTCATTAATCATATCCTGTGTTTTAGATTTATTTATGTTATTCATACCAGCGTGAAAGATAACAGTATTATGATCTTCAGTCTTTTTTAGAATGCCAGGCAACATTTCCGCGATATCGCTTATTGAAGCACCACTGTAACTACAGCTGGTAACTTTGGATTTATTTCCTCTAGTAGAATTACGATCTGTATAGCTTGTGATTGAATCACCCAAAATGTAAAACAGTTTGTTAACATCAGTTTCAGGATTCTTTAAACCCTTTGAATTAGAAAATGCCTTAGAGTTTTGACAGGAAGTAACATTAGTGGAATTCTGTAACCCCTCATCAGACCTAACAGATTCTGCCAGTTGATCATTATCTAGGTTGTTACCAACAAGAGTACTATGGGGCTCATTAATTATATGGTTTGTATTAGTGATATTTTCCTTCTGAACAACTACAGGTGTCAGTTGGTAATCATTATTCACCTCAATCTTGTTTGAGGCGCCATTATTTTCTTCCACATCCTGATCACATAAGCTAAGAGGGTCAAAACTATTTAGGAGAGGTAGTGTGAAAAGTTCAGCTTTCCTTCCTTTCTTTGTAGCTCTCTTGCTCTGAACCTCATACCAGCCCTCATCATTTAAAAGACCAAAGTCTTCCTCAGAATCTCACTTTCTCTTACTACCGTCACCCAATAAGGTTGATGATTGACTAAATGAGGTAGTTTCATTGATAATAAAATTGTTTTCCCTAGATGTAACTTCAGTATTTTGAGTTATTATCAAAATAGAAGGGGTGACAATGTGTTCAGGGGTAGAAAGCTCCACATGAGAAAATTTATTTACAGATTGTTTAGATGTAGTTAAACAATTTACTACACCATTAGGGACAGGGATGTGCTGTGTGAATTCAAGACACCTAGATCTATTATAAAAACCTGCTAACTCCTTAAGCAGAGTCTCATATTCAGTGCATTTAGTACATTTATATGGTATCTGTGGTACAGGAACTAACATTAACCTATACATCAGACAACAGGAGCATTTTAAACCAATATCCCCCTATTAATAGTACTTAACATTTTTTTTAATATGCTAGGTAAACAAGTATTAATGGAGCAAATATCAGACTAAAATACTCAAAACCACAACTACTGTGTAACCATGTACAAACTTCCAACGCTTACCCTTCACTACCCTTGCTTCCCACTGCTTAACATGCTCTGATTTGCATGCTGTTTGTGCCGGCTAGCAGTTTAGCCCTGGGCTAAACCCGCACAAACATGTGATGTGTCCTAGCCTTGTGGACACACCTGGTCTGTGGCACAGCCTGCCCACCCGTACACTCTCCCCTCAGCATCCTCCATGCCCACAGTGCTGCATGTGTGTGCTGGCATCTGTTGGTGTCCAAGAAGAGTGGTCCACAGGTGTGTGCTGCATGGCCACACTGCCATGCTGTCCACTGGTGGTAGAGTCACTACTTACTGCCTGACATGGCTGGGACTGGTGGCAGATGATGGCATCATTGTGATGCCATCAGAGAGCAACATGTTTCCTCTATGTCTGGCTTTGTCTATTTGTCATATTTATTTGTTAGGATTGTGCAAAGCCATGCAAAAGCCATGCAAACACTGCAGAAAGCTGATTGCCAAGGGTTGAGACAACCTTTTTCCTGAGCGGTAATGCACACCACAATAAGTGTTGGGCTAAGTCGCACAGAACCACTTTGAGTGGAGCTAGTCACTGAATTTAGCATTGCACCTGTATTTATGTACACACACCCTCAGTTTGCCCATTGCATACATTATGATTTTGCCCGGCAATAATGCAGTTTGCGTGCGCTATTTGGCCTTTTGAATATAGCAAACCTGCGCTAATCCCACGCTAAACCTGGGCAAATGTTTTTTGCCTGGCACAAAGTTTTGAATATCTGGCCCTCAATGTATACAGACACATATGGCAGCTTCTGGATGTCTGACTATTGCTGGGGTGCCCATTGCTATGCAACCTTGTAAGATTTGGGGGGATATATGTTGTCCCAGGAGATATGATGACTTATAATTGGAAACTTCTGCTGGACAAAGGAAAAAGGTGAGTGGTGTTATGGAATTCCTGGCACATTTGTAAACTTAAATATATTCATATGATCAAAACTTACTTACTACCGATGTTTTTGTTTTTGAGTTACACACTGAATCCCACCAGGATGAAGTGCAGTATCACAGGTTTCCTGTATGGAAAAAGGGATTAACTCCCTTAGAAACTACATTGTTTGCTGCAGTAACTCTACTGCAGAATTCTGAAGAGTTGGGCTTTATCCTGGTGGGCTTCACTGTATATTCCCTCTCCCAAAGTTCTTAGAGTCATCCTTATACAGTTGTTTCCTTCAGTGTGTTTGGGAGAGTTGTCAATGACATTAAGAGAGAGATTATGTACCTCGATCTGCAGGGTGGGAGGATTAAGAATGATTAATACATTGGTTTTCTTTTTGTCCATATTTTTGTAGGCCAATTTGGCTCCTATTATGGCCGGAGCAAAAGCCACGTGGGTCACATTGCCTGACCCATTGTTACAGGAAATTGTAGGTGAATGGACTACTGGTCTTTTTCTTCATAAAAATAAAAGGTGTTATGTCCTGTCTGTGGGGTAGAATTATTGCTTTGATAAAATTAAACAGTGGGGTGTCACTACTACTCAGATACTCTCTATGCCTAGGAAACAGATGTATGGGACTATTACAGAATCTAGATTCCTTGAATCCCCCCTTTTTGTCTGGTATCCATAGTATCATAGTAATGTAGCCACAGAAAAGGACCACCCTGGCCCATCCAATCTACCCATCTCCCCCCTCTTCTACTGGTCACTGGTGCACAAGGAGCCTATCTTCTGTCCTCTAACCAATCCCATATGTCTATCCTGTGCTCTCTTGAATCCCTCCACTTTTTCAACATCTACTGCCTCCTCGGGTAATCTGTTCCAGGGTTCAACCACCATCTCAGTGAAATAACCCCCCCCACATTACTTTTAAATCTTCATCCTTCCAATCTTTAAAGAATGACATCTTGTTTAAACATTTTTCCAGCTTGATATGATCTATGAATTGTTGGCAGATAAGATACTTCCTTTGAAAATGTGGGATGTAAACTTGCTTTGTGGTCATAATAGACTAAATGTTTAGGGCAATTTAAAAAACATGGATTTAACTGAACAAATTTGTCCTTGCTTATCTTGCCCTCTAGTCATGGAAACTATGGCACACTTGTTTTCTGAGTATCCTTTTATTGTGTATGTTTGGGGTATGTTGGCTAAAAGATGGAATAACGCTCTTTTTTTGACCCTGACCACTGATTTTCTGTTTTGGGGCATTTTTCCAAATACTTAGAATTTGTGTGAGAAGGCTAGTATGAGGCTTCTACTTGCTTGTTTCAAATTTTGGTTATGGCAGGTGAGATATCATTTGGTGCTGCAATGGCAGCACATCACCCAGGATGAAATATTGCAACTTATTTTAATTAACTTTTGATGCATCCTGGAGGCTGAGAAAGGTCAGTGTGAGCCCATGCAGTATGCCTCTAGATGGGTGTCTCTTTCCAGAATTAAATAAAGAATAATGAAAAACAAAACTTTCTGGATGTTTGAGGGGAGATGATTTCAGTTTTTTCTTTAGTTCATGATTCTCTTGTATTTGTGATTTCCTTTAGTTTAGCTTTTTGTGTGTTACTCCTGTATGATGTATTTACTGTATTTTGTTCTTTGTTTCACATTATGCCAAATAAAAATTCCTCTACTCTTTTTCAGAAGTACCATGGAATCTTTAACATCCACCTGAACTACCACCAGAACAGGTAGATGGGACCTCAATTTAACATCTCATCCAAAAGACGGCACCTCAGGAGTGCAGTACCCACCTCATGCTGCACTATAGAGTCAGAATTGGGATTTAACCCAAGTATCTAGTGTAGGAATAGAACCAACAGCCTTCTGATCTTCTGGCCTCAGAGGTGAGTGTGCAACCTGCTAAGCCACTGACATTGGTTGGAGGTGTACCAGGATACAAAAGTGAGGAAGATGTTGTGGGACAGTTTTATGTCTGGCTTTGACCTGCAGTATGAGGGGTAGCAGAAAGCAGTTAGGGCCAAGAATCTCCGGTCTGTGCTAGAGAAAGAGGACATAGTGGCTAAGAAAATACAAAAGAAGGTAAAAGCAGGAAGGGAGGAGAGTTCTTATTTATTTTACTTTTTTAATTTATTGCTATTTCTCATTCACTGAACCCCCGTTTGAGAGGCTGAGGGTATAGCTAGTGCCCAAACATCAGAAAAAGGGGTGTATCAGCTGATTTGCTATCAGTCAGATGGGGATTCAGTTAATAATTTCATAGGGGAAGAGCAATGGATGGTATCATATGCAATGCCAGATGATGTTGTATAAAGGATTAAGGCAGTAAATGGGGCATGGTTAGCAAAGTTATCCAGGTGGCATTCCAGTTGCTACAGGTGCAAGTTGGGCACTGGGCATTATTGGGGTTTAAGTTCCAGGATCACTACAATTCTGACAAGGCAATGCCCTTGGGTTGTTCCATGGCAGGCACAGCATTCAAAACATTTAGTACATGGTTGCAGTGGGATTTTCAGATATGGTATGGGCACGAGGCAGTGGTACATTACTTGGATGATTTCTTACTGATAGGAGATGGGAAAGAGAGAACAGCTAGAATGCTACATGACTTTTTGGAGAAGTGCAACAGGTTGGCGCTTCCATTTGTAGGGGGGGAGAAGATGGAGGGCCCGAAAGGAAGCTGGAATTCCTGGAGCTAGAGTTGGACATAGACTCAGGGTCCTTCAGGTTACCAAGAGACAAGGTGGAGAAATTGAAGGAGTTGATAAGAACAATAAAAAGGAAGTGCAGGGTACCCCTGGCAGTAGTACAGCAATTTTTAAGGCATTTGAATTTTGCCTGCAGAGCAGTGACACCAGGGCGGGATTTTACTTGGTGATTAGCTTGGGCTACAAGAGGGGCTAGACTGCTCCACCACTAGATGGACATAACCAAAAGTGTGAGGCAGGATTTGGAGGTGTGGGAGAAATTCTTAGGGAAGTACAACAGGGTTACATTCTGACAGAAGGATTGAATGTTTAATACAGATGTGGAACTGTACATGGATGCATCAGGAGCTTGGGGTATGGGAGCATATTTTAAAGGGGAGTGGATATTGGAAGCATGGCCAATGACATGGGAGTCTAGGGGGCTGACAAGAGATAGTACACTTTTGGAAATGTTTCCCATATGGGTAGTGTGATGCTTGGCCAGCTGGTAATGATTATTGTATGCTATTTGTAATATAAAAATATAGTATGTGATTGTCTCACATAAGACAGCCTGTGCTCCATGGGTGCCCCCCCACCAGGTTTCAGCGATGCTGCATATATTACACTGACAGGAGATCCCTATAATGTAATTAACTTCCTTGAGAAATTGCATTTTATGGCTGTTTTATGACCTGTTGCTGCTCTGAAGCTGGGAAACTAAAATATACATTTTTATGACTTCAGAAACAGGACATCATTAAGCTGATTCCTGCCAGATATCTAGCACCTAGGTGAGAGAATTGCAGGGTTGTAAACTTAAAAGGAACTGGTAGATCAAAAGACTCAATTTGAGAAATGAGTTTTTGCTGATGTCACCTAATTTAATATACCTCCTGATAGGACATCCTGTTTGTATTTTTTTTATATTCTAAAAGGAGGAACTAGATGACTCACAGAAGGGATGTGGAGAGACACAGTTTAAACTATACTGTGTCTGAACTGTTGATATATTCCACCTTGGGACCTAGAAAGACACACAGCTCTGATAAACACTTAAAGAGGTAATATATTAGAAAAGATCTAAACTGTACATTGGTAGGAGTTTGTCTATAGTTTTCTTTGCTTTTCTTTTAAGTGATTGTATGCTCTTTGATATATTGTTCTGTGTTTACATTTTTCATATTTTTATCATCTTTTAGTAAAATACCTTTTATTTGAAAGACTGCCTGGGTGTCTCTCAGTTCTTTTTGCATGTGATGTATAGAAGATTAAGTCTGATAAAAACTGTTCAGCAGCATGATGGTGTTACTAAACTGTGAAAAGGTAAGAATATACCAAAGGTCTTTTATAGAGTTTTAAGGGTTCATTTTGGAAGCCTGGCTTGGTGCACCTGGCAAAAGACTGTACTGCAATCCCTCGAAGAGTGTACGGATCTGAGCCTGTACATTGGGTATGCTAGCATAAGTTTCACAGTTTGAATCCCCCAGAACTTGAGACTAAAGGTGATTTGGACCCAAAAGCAGACAGTTAGGGTTACCCTGTCTGTTATCTGTTCACACTATTGTGCTCGGAGGTTGGCACTATGGGAGCAGAGGGCCTGACCTGCTGAGTGCATTTGTGACAGATTTGTTTGACAGCGGTGCAATAAATTTGGTAACACAAGCTTTAACTGTTCAGTGTGTCAGCCTAATACTGTACAGCTCACTTGCAAAATAAGGCAGTGATTTATTTTTTTTTAAAGAGAAAACAAAACTATATCACTTTGCTTACAGTCAAGTTCATACCTGTTTTATTTTTTTTTCTAAAGTGCAAGTTAGAGTAGCCATAGTTAGGTAAGAAGATGGCTTCCAACTACTGTGGGTACACTACAGACTACTTGAGGCAGTTGTGCCAGGACAGAGAAGTCCTGCACAAGGCGAGAGCCACCAAACAGAACTTTGTGGATGCCCTGATGGCAGTAGATGCCCAGAGTGTTGAGTCACAGACTGTGACTGTAAAGGACCAAACCTTGGGCATTGAGGAGCCAACAGCCAGTGCAGTGTCCAGATCCAGTGAGGAGGGTAGCAGGGCCAGTGCAAGCAAAGGGCAACAGCAGCAGGGGAAGGTCACCAGAAGCAATTAGGCTGCAGACTGAGTTGCGTAGAATGGAGCTCGAGTTTCAGAGAGATGCTGAGCGAGAACGGCAAGAAGCAGAGAGAGAGAAATGAGATGCAGAGGAGAAGAGGGAGTGAGAACAACAAGAAGCTGATCGTGAACAGAGAGAGGTAGACCGAGAAGCACCAGAGGAAACATGAACTGGAGAAGCTATGACTCCATGCACCAGTACCGGAGCAGGCAAGTGGCTTGGGTTTAACTGGAACTACAGGACTGGGTTACAAACTGAACTTCAAATTGATAGCTGAATTTAAAGAGGGAGAGGATATGGATGCCTTTTTAAACTACTTTGAAAAAATTTGTATTCAGGCAAATATTTCTAGAGGGTCCTGGAACTTCCAGCTATCCCCGCTACTTGGAAAGCTCGGGATGCATTGGGTCAAATGGACAATAAGGACAGTAATGATTACAGCAGACTTATAGCTGGACTTTTAAAAAAGTTTGATTTAACTGTAGAAGCATACAGAGCTAAATTCTGTAAGCTCAGGAGAAACCCTGACATGCGCTACAAGGAGCTAGCCATGAAACAATGTCAATGTTTAAAACATTGGTGGAAGGGAATTGAAGCAAACTCTGTAGATAAAATTGAAAATGCTATTTTGTTAGAACAGGTTTTTGGGGCATGCCCAGCAGAGCTGAAAACCTGGCTGGAGCACCAAGATCCCAAAACAGTGCAAGAGGCTGCTGAACGCTATGTCAAGAGCAGACCTACTCTGAGAGTGAATGAGATGGGCGTGGCAGCACAGAAAGGGAAAAGCATGCCTTCAGGGCAGCTAAAACTCTCTCTGCCTCCACCAAAACCAGTTAGCCCCAGCTTTCAGAGAAAAGATTTCTCTGAGAAAAGAAACAAATGTTGGGTTTGCAAAGAAACTGGGCACATTGCCAGACAGTGTCCCAAAAGGATGAGCAATACACAACATGGGGCTAGGAAAGAAAAAGGCTGTTTGTGTGTCCCTGGAAGCATGCCTGTGAACATGAGGCAACACATGCACCCAGTCATGGTGAATGGTGTATAGACACAAGGGTTAAGAGACATAGGGGCATCCCTGACATGGGTGAAAGGGGATCTTGTAGAGCCTGGTCAGCTTATACCCAATATATTTGTAACTGTACAAGGGTTCACTGGTAAGGAGACCATATTGCCACTAGCTAGTGTTCTCCTAGACTGGGATGAAACAGGAGGAACTTTGCAACAGGTGGCTGTAGCCAAAACTTTAGAAGTTGACATCATCCTTGGCAACAATCTCGGATAGGGGATGGTGTGTACAGTTATCCATAGCCAAGTGGCAAGAGAAAATTGTAGTTCCCGGACCTCACAGAAGCCATTGTGGAAAACACTGAGGGGTTGGTTCCCCAGCCTGTGTCTTCTGATAGGGAGACTAATGAAAAGGGGGTAGAAATGTATTTCCCCAGTAGCAGTTAACCAAATAGCTATTGATTGTTACTCCGAAGAAGGAGGAGTGACCCATTGTCAGAGGGTTAGTGTTGACAGTGATCCCGAGTGCCCTGACACTAGTGCTAGGGTACCTAGTTTAGAGACTGAAGGGGACCTGTCCCATGCCTTGGGAATGTGTAAGGAGTTTGGAGCTGCTCAGAACAGTGACTCTAGTCTAGAGAAGCTGAGGGCTTGGGCAGACTCTGATGGAGCACAGGGAGGGACAATAAACATAAAGTTTATTGGGAAAATGGACTGATGTATACTCAGGATGTGAAGACAGAGGGAGAGGTGATAGGCAGGCAGCCTGTCATTCCCCAGGGGTATCTTGAGCAGTTGCTCAAGATTGCACACAATATTCCCTTGTCTGGTCATCTAGAAATTGCATGCACTATGTAGCGGTGGGCCAGAATTTCTATTGGCCCAACTTCACCCAGCAGGTGAAGGAGTATTGCAGGTTTTGTCACTGGTGACAAGAAATAGGGAAGGAAGGTAAGAAAACCCAAGCCACCCAAATTCCATTGCCCATAGTGGAGGAGCCATTCCAGAGGGTGGGAATGGATATTGTGGGGCCTTTAAATACCCACAGCTCCTCCGGGAAGAGGTTCATCCTGACTATGGTGGATTACGCCACATGGTACCCAGAGGCAGTTGCCCTATCCTCACTGAGGACAGACAAAGTGGCAGATGCCTTACTTGGGATTTCCTCCCGTGTTGGGTTTCCGCAGGAGGTTATCACTGATTGAGGGGGTTCCTTCATGTCAGACCTGATGAAATGTTTGTGGGAGAAGTGTGGGGTGGTGCAGAAGTGCATGACACTTTATCACCCACAAGCCAATGGACTTGTGGAAAGATTTAACAGTACCCTAAAGTCAATGCTCCAAGCATTTGCCTAACAGCATGGGAGGGACTGGGAGAAATACCTTCCCCACCTGTTGTTTGCAAACAGGGAGGTGCCCCAAGAGTTGACAGGATTTTCCCCCTTCGAGCTCTTAAATGGACGCTGGGTACGTGGGCCCCTAGACTTGATCTGGGAGGACTGGGAAGGCAACCATGCCATCCAGGGATCTCCCATAGTGGATTATGTCCTTAGGTTTAGGGAAAGGCTGAAGGAGCTTATGGGGACAGCCCAGAGCAACCTGGCAGCTGCCCAACAGAAACAAAAAGTGTAGTACAACCACAGAGTCAGAGCTCGCTTGTACACAGTGGGTCAGGAAGTCATGGTCTTTATTCCGTTCTGGAAAGACAAGCTGCAGGCTGAGTGTACAGGACCGTACAAAGTAGTTAGAAAGGTAAATGATGTGAACTACATCATAGAGTTACTTGACAGAAGAGATACAGAAAGACTGTACCATGTCAACATGATGAAGCCATATGCTAATAGGGCTGACACGGTGTTTGCAGTGTGTAGTGCTGGGGAGGGGATGGACAAAGGAGACTGCCTTCTGGACTTGCTGGAAGAAAACAAGTAGGATTCCTCTGTGGAGGCAGTTAAATTGTCTCCCCAGCTGGACCCAGACAAGATCCAGGAAGTAAGGGAGGTTTTAGCAGACTTTGCCCCACTGTTTAGTGCAAAACCTGGACTAATCCACTTAGCAATGCATGATGTGGAGACAGAGACACAGATGCCCATATGGTGGACAGCATATCAGGTGTCAGAAGCTATCCAAAAGGACATTAGGAGGGAGGTGGAGGAAATGCTGGATTTAGGGGTAATCCAGAGATCCCACAGCCCCTGGGCCTCACCCGTAGTCCTTGTGCCCAAGCCAGATGGCTCTACTCATTTCTGTGTGGACTATCGTGGACTGAATGCAGTCACAAATTCAGATACCCACCCGATGCCCCGGAGGGATGAACTCCTGGACAAATTGGGAGGGGTGACATACCCTATGACTATTGACCTTACAAAGGGGTATTGGCAGGTAGCGTTAACTGACTGAGCTAGGGAGAGGTCAGCCTTCATCACTCCAATAGGATTATTTGAATTTAAAGTAATGCCTTTCAGAATGAAGAATGCCCCGGCCACCTTCCAAAGGTTGGTGAACCAGATGTTAATTAGTGCTGAGGAGTATGCCATGGCATACCTGGATGACATTGCCATCTTTAGTGCCAGCTGGGAGGAACACCTGTCCCACCTTAGGGAAGTGATGGGTAGGATACAGAGTACCGGGCCCTCTGTCAAAGCTGAGAAGTGCCAGGTGGCCATGGCTGAAGTGGCATACCTCAGGCATGTTGTAGGCCGGGGACAGCTCCATCCTAACCAAATAAAAATAGAGGTGATCAAGGCATGCCCAGACCAGAAATATAGAAGCAGGTCAGGAGTTTTCTAGGGACAGCAGGGTAATATAGGAAATTTGTACCCAATTACAGTGCCCTGACTGCTACCCTATCTGACCTAGAAAAGAAAAAGATGTCTAAGAAAATTACCTGTGAACCAGCCTGTGAAAAAGCCTTTACCAGACTAAAGGAGGCACTGTGCAGTGCTTCTGTGTTGACAAGTCCTGATTATAGCAGACCACTTATAGTCCAGACTGACCCCTCAGACGTGGGTATTGGGGCAGTACTGAGTCAGACATCTAACCAAGGGAACGATCACCCTGTAGTGTACCTGAGAAAAAAGTTACTTCCCAGGGAGAAGGCTTACTCTACTGTGGAAATAGATTGTCTTGCCATAATGTGGTCCCTAAAGAAGTTAGAGCCATACTTATATGGGAAGCATTTTGAGGTACAAACTGACCACAACCCCCTGGTTTGGCTGACACAAATGGAAAAAACTAATGGTAGACTATTAAGATGGAGTCTTGCCTTGCAAGGGTATAACATGATGATCTTACATAGAGCTGGAGCGACCAATCAGAACACAGATGGTGCATCGCGTCTATATGACGAGTGAACTGACTTGGGAAGCTCATCCCATGCAGGGGACAGAGCCCACAAATTCAGTCTAGGAGGGAAGGACTGTGACGCTTCGCTGGTTATGATAATTGTATGCTATTTGTAATATAAAAACATAGTATGTGATTGTCTCACATAACACAGCATGTGTTCCATGGGTGTCCCCCCCCCCACCAGATTTCAGTGAAGCTATATATTATACTGACAGGAGATCCCTGTAATGTAATTAACTTCCTTGAGAAATTGCATTTTATGGCCATTTTATGACCTGTTGCTGCTCTGAAGCTGGGAAACTAAAATATACATTTTATGACTTCAGAAACAGGACATAATTAAGCTGATTCCTGCCAGACATCTTGCACCTAGGTGAGAGAATTGCAGGATTGTAAACTTAAAAGGAACTGGTAGATCAAAAGGCTCATAATTTGGGAAATTAGTTTTTGCTGATGTCGCCTAATTTAATATACCTCCTGATAGGACATCTTGTTTGTATTTTTTTTATATTCTAAAAGGAGGAGCTAGATGACTCCCAGAAGGGGTGTGGAGAGACACAGTTTAAACTATACTGTGCCTGAAATGTTGATATATTCCATCTTGGGGCTCTAGAAAGACACATATCTCTGATAAGCACTTAAAGAGCTAATACATTATATAGAAAAGATCTAAACTGTATGTTGGTAGGAGTTTGTCTGTAGTTTTCTTTGCTTTTCTTTTAAGTGAGTGTATGCTCTTTGATATATTGTTCTGTGTTTACATTTTTCATATTTGTATCATCTTTTAGTAAAATACCTTTTATTTGAAAGACTGCCTGGGTATCTCTCAGTTCTTTCTGCATGTGACATACAGAAGATTAAGTCTGACAAAAACTGTTCAACAGCTTGATGGTGTTACTAAACTGGGAAAAGGTAAGAATATACCTAAGGTATTTTATAGAGTTTTAAGGGTTCATTTTAGAAGCCTGGCTTGGTGCTCCTGGCAAAAGATTGTTCTGCAATGCCCGAAGAGTGTACGTATCTGAGCCTGTACATTGGGTATGTTAGCATAAGGTTCACAGTTTGAATCCCCCAGAACTTGAGACTAATGGTGATTCAGACCCAAAAGTAGACAGGAGGGTTACCCTGTCTGTTACCTGTTCACAATATTGTGCTCGGAGGTTGGCACTCTGGGAGAGGAGGGCCTGACATGCTGAGTGCATTTGTGACAGGTAGCAGTGAGGATTTTTTTTGGGGGGGAGCTGAGGAATAGGAAGATCATATTTTGGTGTGATAACAAGGGGGTGGTGGAAGTATTGAATAGATGGACATCAATGACTGAGCTGATGAAGAGGATACTGAGACAGCTGGTACTGGAAGGATTGCAACTGAACCTGTCATTTAAGGCAAGACATATAGAGGGAGTCAAGAATGAGATAGCTGACGGCCTTTCCTTTCTTCAGTTGGACAGGTTTGGGCGTCTGGCGACAGCAGACAAGAGAACAGAGGTACCGCCCCAGTTATGGGGGATTAGATGGCAAGAGACCAGATGTTGTAGAGGAGCTCCTGGGTACCTAGGACACTGAAGGCGTACAAGAGATCTTGAAGATTATTCCATGACTTTCGAACAAGGGCTAGAAAGGAAGTAAGTGGGCTAGTAATGGAAGAGCAGGTAATGCAGTTTATGGTAAGAAAGTGGGATGAAGGGATATCACAGTCCACCAAAGGAATTCATTTAGCTGGGATAGGCTTGGTATGCAGCTAGAAAGGATGGGATGAGCCGTGTAAGGCTCCAGTCATCAGGAGGATGCTGCAAGGGTGTCAGAGATTGAAAGGGAAGGTAGTGGACAGGAGATAGATGTTGTCAGCAGCACTGTTGAGCAGGCTGATAAGGGCATTTTTCAGCCCCTACCCTGTGGAACTTTCTACCTCATCAAGTAATGGAGTGCCTGACTGTTGAGAGCTTCAAATCAGCTCTTAAAACACATCTTTTTAACCTTGCTTTTCAGACCTTGATTAATTTGTAAGTTGTTTTTATTAGACTTTTATTCTGTTTTCTTATACTGTGTCTTTATTCTACTTTAATATCTTATCGTTCAAGCGCTTTAGTCATTTTATGGAGTTGTGCTTTTTATAAATAAAGATTGAGTGACTGATTGATTGATTGATGGAACATCTGTAACACACACTATAAGACAAAACTGTTCACCACCATCTTTTTAGTTATGTTTAAGGGGGCCTTTCAGGTGAGTGAGGTAGTGGCATAGAGTAAGCTAGATGCCTCAGTGGGGTTAAGATGGGAGAATGTGTGCTGGGGTAAAGAAAGGATTGAGATCTGGCTAGGACAATCAAAGATGGAACAAGCAGGGCAAGGAACTTAGGTAAGGATAGAAAAAGGAGGAGATGGAGGATATGCTTTATGTGGGCCATGTGGAAGTACAGGGAGGTCAGAGGAAAGACGGGGGGGGGGGGGTGAAAACCAGCATCAGCATTCCAGGTGGCAGCAGTGTTGAAGAAAGGAATGAAGTTCATTTTTTTTTTATTTTAATCTTTATTAAATATGAAAGTTCCACAAGAAAGGGTACAAACAAATAAGGCCACAGATAAAGCACAGCAAAATATATCACTTACATCACGGATCCACAATATAATAAATATTAATGAAATCTCAAACAGATTATGTACAGCAAAATTAGATGGAAAGGAATAAGGTTCTTGGGGGAAGATCCAGACAGGTTCTGTTCACATTCATTTTGGATCAGGGCAGCCTCAGAGGAGGCCACAAAGGGGAGGTTGGAGGAGGACATCAAAAGGGGAGGTAGGTGGAAATCTGGTTGCTACAAAAAATATGTGAGAGACCTGATGCAATAACATGTTTTGTATTGTTCTTCCCTTCGAATCGGGCAGAAAAGGATGTGCATGACTTATTGGTCATTCATTTATTTACTGGGAGGAGAGGAGAGCAGCAATTATGCCTAGGGGGAGACAATTACAGAGGAACAAGAACACGACAAGAGTGTATTGGAGATGCTTAAGGGGGATGAGATGGGCCCAGCTGCTGCCGCTACCAGAGGAAATGAGGACCAAACTTCCAAAACCAGACTTGCTCATCTTACATTTTTATTTTGGGAGGGGGGGATTATTTGGGTACAAAACCATTGTTTGGTCTATGGAATGATATCAAAAAGATGTGCATATAATTAAGGGGTGGTGGCCAGAAGTGGTGTTGGCATAGTTTGAGGTGATCCCAAGAAGGGTTTGGCTGCTTGTGCAGGATATCAGGGCAATAGAAGGGGTCAGGAAAAAGCTGAACAGCAGGGTGGTAAGGCAGGTAAAGTAAATGGGAGGGATCAGTATAATGCATAGGGATATTTCCTATGAATTGGCAAGTTTGCACAGAGAAGGCAGGGTACACCTCAGTGACATAGGCCTTGACACATTCAATTTACAATTGGAAAGGGCACTGGAGGAATGAGGGGATGGGGTGGACACCTACAGAGGGAAGCCCATCATCCGGTGCAGTAATTGGAGATGGGCTAGTGGAAGGAAGGGAAGAAAAGGGGGAGCAAGAAGGTGGGGGGGGATTAGGAGGCACAGGAATAGGATATTAGGGACCCAGGGGGTACTGGGTTGGGAAATCAGGACACAGGCTAGGTTTACACCCAGACGTGCTGGGGAACCTTTTGAGGTTTGGCACCTCAGGGGGCAAAGGGAGGTGTTGGGTTTTCACCCAAGCCAGGGTGTCAGGTTTTCACCCAAGCCCAGAAAAGGGAAGAGGAAGAGAAAGAGAGAATAACATATTATAGTGTATGGTGAAGGCTTGTTGTGTATGGAACTCAGTGGCTTTCAAAATGTTGTTGTATCACAGTTCAAAAGGTCATGGAACATGATTGTACCACACTATACTGCAACAACATTTCGAAAGCCTCTAGAGGCTGCACACACTCAGCTTGTTTTAAAAGTGGACCAGACACAGAAAAAACTCGAAGCAGCGGCAGTGGCACGATCATCCCCCGAACTGATGACGAACAGGGCACCACAAAAAAAGGCAGGATTGACCAGATACTTTAAACTATTAAAAAACTGCAGGCTCAACTAGATATTTAAAACTGCTCACATTAACAGGTGAATCCTTGTACTCACGGTCCTCCTCGCTTAGCAAGAGATATGTCCACCATGTTTTTTTTTCTCAAATCCCCTCCCAAAGGCAACTGACAGCCAATGACAGACCATGCTACAGACATAGGGATGCTTGGTCCATAACAACCACAGCACTAACCTTAGCAACCTGACTTGAATACCAGACTAAAATGCAGTAGAAAGAATTCCTTTTACGGCTTCAAAAAAATTAAAATGCTCACTTAAATTATCGTAGGGGCACCATACACTATAAAAATAATAGATGGGCAATGTGCCCAACCAGTCTTCATACTCCTGGGGTTCTGATTTCATAGATCTCGAGCTTCGCTCTTGAGGTCATAGGGAATCAGAACCCCTCAGTGGCACAACATAACTGGTTGTGCATACTTGCCCATCCACTATTCTATATAAATTATTAAATGGAATAATGGAAATATACATTGGGACACATAGATGTATATTTGGAGGTATATATGAAAATATATGTAAATATGAATTGAAGTTTATTAATATGTAATAAAGATGGAAGAAAAGTGATTTTAATAATTTGGAAGCCAACTAAGGACCCAATAAAGGTGTGGTGTGATTTATTTTGGGGGGGGAGATCCCCTGACAAGGTGATTTGCTAATTAAAGAGAAAGCCCTATTGTCAGGGGGCATCCAGCCAAAATAGCAGGAGTGGCTAGTTGGCTAGCTGGGGGGGAGGTGAAGGCTAGGATAAGGAGGGGGGTTATGGAAAAGGCAGCTAGGAACCAGGGAAATGATGGCTGGCAGGAGAGGAGCTAGGGAAGGAATGACCGGATTGGTGGAAAAGGTGGTAAGGGGGATAAGGGGGGGTGATAGGAGACTATATAAGTGAAGACAGAGCTTGAGTCCCCCTTCTTCATCTGCTAGAGATCCAGTTTGTCCAGCCACCCACCCAGTTATATGGTGGGGGGATCTGGTAAGGAAGAAGGAAATGGGTGGTTGCTGTTGGAGGCAAGCAGCAGGCTCAGATATATCAATACAGGTGACCATTGTGACTGACTGAAATGGGGCAGCAGTTCTTTGGCCAGGGCTACTATTAGAGGCAGCTGGTGCAGAATTGGAAGATGGGTCACAAGGGCTGGTGCAGAAGGACAGCAGTCAGTTGACTGTGACTGCCGATATTGGACAGCAGATGGTAAATTAAGTAAGGAGCCAAAAGGGTCTGCTGGGTAGGCAGCAGAAGGGTGGCTCAGTGTAAGGTCCGAGCGAGAGTGGTTTGGGGGGAAGGGGGTAGGAAGGAAGGGAAGGGAAGAAAAGGGGAGCAGGAGGATGAGAGAGGGGAATAGGAGGCACAGGTATATGATATTAGGTTCCCAGGGGGTACTGATCCAGGAAATCAGGACACGGGCTGGGTTTATACCCAGATGCGTCTAGGAACCTTGTGGGGTTTGGTACCTTAGAGGGCAAAGAGGGGGTTTGGGGTTTTCAGCTGAGCCCAGGTGTCAGACTTTCACCTGAGCCAAGAAAAGGGAAGAGAAAGAGAGAAGAAAGTATTAAATGGAATGCTGGGACTATGCAATGGGACAAATGGAGGTATATATGGAAATATACGTAAATATGTACTGAAGTTTATTAATATGTAATAAAGATGGAAGGAGGGTGATTTTAATAAACAGAACCCAACTGAGCACCCAAAAAAGGTGTGGTGTGATTTATTTTGGGGAGACATCCCTGGACAATGTATTTTTTGTTAGTGCACTATAAAGTAAAGCCCAAACCCTGTCCTAATTGAAAAGCAGAGGTGTCAACACATATCCTACACCTCTAGGCAGTTCGTAAGCACAAACCTCACAGTGCCAAAGTGCTAAACTATGACATTGGTACATAAAAAGCTAATGACACCACTCAACATGATGGGCACATGCCATATGGTTAGCACCTCATTAGTCTACATGCTGCATTTCGCCATTTAGAAGCTGTGGCTTCGATTACATTTTTCTGTTTCTGGCTGTGGCTTCTAAATGGAGGTGGCTATTAAACAGGGGCAGCTTTAATAACTAGTGGTATGCTGCCCTCCATACTGTGCTCTATACTGTGCACTCTCCCCTTAATTTCTCCCAGTACAGCCATATAGCATTCTACATAAATAAAGCAGCATAAGAAGCATACAGTAAGCAGAGCAGAACATACCGACAGGGTAGATACTGGGCAGATACTGATACAAATGGAAAATGATCACATGGTGCATGTCTGGATGTGCACTGACCTAAGAATGCTGATTGGAGAATGCCAACTGTGGACCAAGTCGGGTCCTTTATTGGGCACTGGATTAAATTCCTCTTTACAAAAGTGAGATTTGTTGTTTAAATAGTGAGTTTCCAGTAATATACAGAGAATGTGTAGAGTATAGAGCAAGAGAGGTCGGTGGCCTGGTGGTCATTTGGCTTTGTATCAGCTTTGCTATGAAGTACCTGTGGCATCATAATGGTCCAGGTGCTCCTTGCTTGTTTGGTGGCTTTCTGAGTGTCAGGGAAGCAAGGTAGGCAAGGGTGGTAAGGTAGGCAAGAAGAGCAATACTGGCTGAGGATTCCACTGTTTCACTGTTTCCAAGCCACTCCCATTTAGAAGCCATAGCTACAAATCAGGGGCAACTTTTACTTAGAAACTTTATATGGCTGCGGCTTTTATTCTGGGGCAGTTTCTAAATGGGCGGCTCTAAAACAGTCAGTGAAATATGCTAACCATGACAAATTGCTCTGCACATCTTCCACTGAATGTTGTATGTGTTATCACTGCTTATCCTTGCCGTGAACAGAGTAATACAATCCTGCACGCCATTCCCAGTCATGATATTTCTGGCATTTGTAGCCCTCTCCTGGTAACTGGTGATGATAGTTCTCAGCATCAAGTGCCATTCACCTCCCTCTCCCAGTAACTGGTAATAATAGTGTAATTTACCCCCAGTGTATGTAACTAAAATCTAGTCGTGTATAGTTCCACCACTTTATGTAATCTATTTGCATAAGTATACTTGTCTATCTACACTGTATTACTTAGGTCTATGTAAAATGCTGTTATCTGATCATGTTTATGTTGTTCATGCTGCATTTGGTCATGTACTATACTCCTGTATATCTAACTAATTCTGGCTTGCCCCTGCAAAAGGGACCCTTGCTCTCCGTGGGCCCATCCAGTTACCAAATTCAAATAAAATAAATAAATAGTCCCTGGCTTCAGTGCCCCCACCCACCCACCCAATCTTGATTAATATAGTGTTGCCATCCAGGATACAATACAATAACGTGCAATAGGTGACATGACACAAAATACTGCAGGACAAAAGAACTTAATTGCCATTGAATTACAGTATACCATTGCATTACAATACACCATTGCCTGCAGCATACTGCAGCATTTTGCAGTAATACTGCAAGGTACTGCATTGCATCCTGGATGGTATTGCTATAAGTATTCTCTGTTGTCCAGTAATCCCCATCACATTCCCGGTCCAAGCAATCCTTTTCTGGCACCAAGTGCCTCCCTGACTCTGTGACAGCTTCCAGCACCCACCCTCAGCTCACTTTTATCAGCTGCTGTCTGCCTCCTGCAAGTACTGTATTGATATATAGGCAGGTACTGTCTATTTCTATAGTACTTGAGGGATGTCTCTGCAAAATCAGGGAGCTTCCTAGGGTTCACAGGACTGAAACAGGAGGAGGATTCCCCAGACACCAAGAAATACTTATTAATGTGGATTAGTAGGGGAGTGGGAACCACCTGGTATCATTTTACCAAGGATTGGGTTGGGGAACTACTGGGTGTCAAGGATCCTTTTACTAGGGATTGGGGGAGGGTGGGGTGTGCCACTTGCTGTCAGGGAAGTCATGCCTGGGAATGGGGAGATGGTGATGCTCATTACACATATTTAAAATCTGCTTTTTGGAAGTGCTCATGAGTGTTGCATAATCAGCCTATTAGCACTTCCAAAAATCATTGGATTTAACAGTGCACCCATATGCCTGCCTCAGTATTTTGTTTCAATGTGTTTCTGGTGTGGCTTAATGCTAGTGCTCACACGGTTCCACATTGTTAAAGTGCCGGCATTATTCTGCTGGCATCACAGCACTGGCGAATTTGCGATGGGAGAAACAGCGAACTGGGCTCATCACCGAATGTTAATCTGAGTGACATGTGGGAGGTGGTGCAAACAGTCGCAGACAAACAGTGTGCTGAGGTAAACATGTCAGCAGCAGAAACGATGTAATGCATAAATGTGCAAGGAACAGAACTGGGCAACAAGCACAGCAGACCGACACATAGTCAACACCGAAAGGTGCCCATGAACAACTGGAGTGGAACAGCAGCAAAGCAGGATCGAAGCTGCCTGCAGCATGGATTTTTCCCAACCACCCACAGGTACACAGTACACTGACCCTTCAGCCACAACCACAGTTGCAGACAGCACAGCACAGAGGGCAGCCCAGACCACAGTACAGTAGGGGGTACCTGCAAGCAATACCCACACCCTGAGAACAGTACTCACCAGTGCAGGACTGCAGCCAGGGAACAGAACACAGGCCCTGACCAAAGACGTGGTGAACAGACCCCAGCCCCTGTCCACATCCCACCGTGAAATAGACACCATTATGCCATCACAACACCACGACCCCTAATCACCACGGGCCAAGGCCGACAGACTGCACACACAGAAGGCAGAGACACAGGGTGCCACAGCACACACAGAGGGCAGCATTAGGGGTGCAGTGTGGGGACTTCAGGCTGATAAAGAGGCCAGGCAGGGAGCAATTCAGGCACGGTGCCTGGAATGGGCATGGGGTACTGGTGGCTAGGTGTAGCACATCCTGGACCAGCAACAGCTGGCCGCCCATTAGGTGGGGTACAAACAAAGACCAGATAGTGCTGCAGTGACTGGACAGCAGATGACAGTGGTAGCAACATGCCTTTATAATACATAGATAGTCTCTGTGGCAATAAGCTTCTAGTATATGATGGCTATGTGAACCGCAAGAAGCGCACCCATGGGGCCAAGACATACTGTAAACGCTCAGAGTGCCAGGGTGGCCAGTGTAAGGCGTGGGTGCACACCATGAAGGAGGAGATGGTCATCACCCTGGGTACACATAACCATGTCCCACACCGAGCTGGCATTCAAGTGAGGAAGGTGCGGGAAGACATTAAGAAATGTGCCCTCACTACAACAGAGACCTCACAGCAAGTGGCCGCTGCCTGCAGAAGTGCTCTGCCTGAGTCTGCCAGTGGCAGGCTGCCCCATCTGGAGTAGCTGAAGTGGTCAGTTCAGTGTCTAAGAAAGAAGGCCAGCAAGGCACCCACCCTCCCAATCACACTTGCTGACCTCGAAGTGCTGGAGGAGTACTGGGTCACCCAGAAGGGTGAGCCTTTCCTGATTTGGGACTTAGGTAGTGGACAGGAATGTTTCTGCTATTTGCCACCGAAAGCAACCTGCAGTATATGGCCCACTGCATGGACTGATACGCTGATGGGACCTTCAAGTGCTGCCCCCCATTGTTCCACCAACTGTATACCATTCATGGCGTGGAGTACAAAACTGTCATTCCTACTGTATTTGTGCTGCTGGCCAGCTGACCACCACTGCATACATGGCCATCCTGCATAAGCTGCTTGAACTGCACCCTGGCCTGAACCCACAGTCAATAATGGTCGACTATGCATTGGCAGCATAAAAGCATTCTGATCAGTCTTTCCTTAGGCCGTACTATGGGGCTGCTTCTTTCACCTTTGCCAGGCCATGTGGTGCAAAGTTCAACAAATGCCTGAGACACAATGGTCCTACATGGAGGATGGGGGCTTCACCCTGAACATCTGCCTCCTTCCAGCCCTGGCATATGTGCCCCCTGAAGATGATGTGCCAACTTTTGAGGAACTCTGCGCCTGGGAATTCTTCTCAGATTGGGATGAACTGCTCGCCCCACTCTTGGATTACTTCAAGGACAGCTGGCTTGGCAAGCCAGTCTGTAGTGGACTCCAACATAAGCCCACATTCCCTGTGGCATTTTGGAATTGCCATGAGGCTGCCTGTTCCAGCCTTCCAAAAACCATCAACTCAATGGAGGGGTGGCATAGGGTGTTCATTTCCCTGCTGGGGGCTACAAACCCCAGCATCTGGACATTTATCTATTGCCTTCTGTCTGAGCAGCAGCTCAACGAGATTAAAATACAACAATTTGTGTCTGGGACTGCAGTGCTAGTGTCACATAAGTGTATAAAGACTACAGTCAGCGGATCATGGAGCTGATGGAACAGTATGGCACACGCTGAATGCAGGACTACCTGATGGGCATCGCCATGAACTTCCACCTGCAAGTGTCGGCCCTGTTGCATATGGCCAGTAGGAGTGTGCCACAGGTGCACCAAGCATGCCTGAATGTGGTGCCCTTGTGGCTCTGTAGCCATGTGGTGCCCACTGTGTAATGTACATATCCTGTTTGCAGTAGTAAAGTGTGCAGTGTCAGCAACATGGCATCCAGTGTTGTTTGTCCGGCTACTGTGTGTGCTGTCAATGCTGGCTTGCGGTCCTGGCCCCTTCTGCACCAGTGCTCCCTGTCCACACTTCCTGCTGCATTGTACATGTGTCCAGGTCCTGGGTGTCTGGCCCCCCCAAATGGCGACATGGTCCCAGTGTGCTGTTGCACTGTATGTGCCTAATGGGCATGCATACAGGAATAGTCATGGTGGTGCTGTTACACACCCACGCCCCGTCGGACTGTGTCACATGGTACCACCACACCTGCATCTCAGCCAGTGGGACTCAGTCTGCTGGCACACCCCAATGACCACCTCCATGGCCGGAGGACCTATGGTCTGCAATGACAGTGTATGTCCACCATTGGGGGGCTGCTGCACCAGGTGGGGGGATGCTGTCCTGTCCTGCTATGGGGTGGGCATTCCAGACGGGTCTGCTGGCTGGTGGTGCATCCTTCTGTTCACCTGGGGGATGTTGCAATCCTGGCATACTACTGCCCGTGGGAGGGGGTATCCATCTGTGCACCTGGGGGAGTGGCTGATATGCTCTACTGCAGGGTGGGTGTTGGGTAAGGGGGCTGTGGCATTGCGGTCACTGGGTGATTCCATGGCCATTGTCCACCACCATGCCAGGCAACATTCCTGCATCTGTGAGGAGGACAGTCGCAGTGCATGGTGGTCACACTTTGGGTGTCCCCATGGGTGCATGCACCTCACGTTATGGTGCTCCCATCCCTGTTGCGGTGCGGCCAGTCGCGCCTGGTGTGCTGCACCCTTGGGGTCTGCATTGCTGTCTTCCATTGACTTTATTTATTTATTTTTTTTATTTGCCCTTTTTCTGGCAGGACCACCGGGGCCATCCGCCCTGGTCACGGCCCCCGGAGACCTCTACCTCCATCAATTGCTGCTGGGGACCCACAGTCACTCCCGGCTTGCCCTTCTGGAGGGTGGGGCCGCGGGCCACCTTCGTGACCCCGGAACTGTCTTCTGGTCGAGGTCCCGCAGCGATAAGCGGCAATGTGAGGCTCTCAGGGAGGGCTTCATAGCTCGTGGTCCTGCCGCTTCTTTCCACCAGATTTTCTCCCCGGAGGAGGCAGGGCGTGCAATGCGCAGCATCCGCCCAGCCTCCCCCCGTCGGCGTCGGTTGCGTGGAACTCCTGGTCTCCACCAGGGGTCCCTATCGCACCGAGTGCCTGTGCCTCCCCAGAGTGGGAGGCTGCCCATCGGACGCTCGATCCTACTCCCTGGCCGGCCTCCGGACGCACCGGATCCGTCAACTCCGGTAGCCGGGCGCCGCAAGCGGAAATCCACCGCTGCGCCGACGGGTCGTTCTTCCATTGACTTTATGCTGGAGCTCTAATTACCATTGCATTTTTCTTGGCACACCGGCATGGGTGAACTGCTCACAAATGAATTACTTTGCTACATGCAAATGGAGGCCTCCAGTATGTTTAATAACTAAAATATTCAACGCTATTTGTCATTTTGTTTTACTTATGCCTTATAGCACCCATTATCATGTTTTGTGCTCTCAAACTGGCTGGTTACCTCCAAAGTGAAATTTTTTATATTACCTTGGTTGTTTAGTACACAAAACAGTAAGAACAAAACATTCATCTACTTTATTCAACTATCTAGATTTCAGAAAAGAATGCAGAGTTTTAAGAATATCATCTACTTCACAGTTATTAATCCTGAAGATTTCAACAACAATGGAGGAGCGTGCTTATTTTGTTCAGGCAGCCACATTTTGGAATACCTTGCCATTACCCTGCCTCAATGGAAGTCACCACTCTGTATTTAAAATACAGATGAAGTCACACTTGTTGCAACAAATTGTAATTGTTTTTAGTGTTGTATGTTATTGATGTACTCTTCTGTCTTTTTCATTGTTAACATTGTTGTGAACCAACTATTTCATCTTAGTCGCAACTTAGTGGCTGTGGCTTGTTCCTGAAAAGGGGCCTTTGGCTCAGTGAACTTAATCGGTTAACAAAATAAATAAATAAATAAATAAGTAAAGCACCTAGTACTGACCCACAAAACAAACCTCAGTTTGTGCTGAGCAAGGCAGTTTGCATTGTGCTAAAGCTTCTAATATGGTAAGCACAGTGCTAACTACTGAACCATGGAGCAAACCTGTCTGTGCTCAGCAAATAGAGAATAATGCATATGTAGGTGTGTGATATGCAACTTTTTTACAGACCCAAGGTGTGTGATAATATATAAACCTCGAGAGCAAAGCTTGAAAGGTTTATATATTGTCACACACTGAGGGTGTGTAAAAAAACTGCAGATCGCACACCTTCATATGTGTTATTTTTTATAATAACTGGCGCTAAGTAAACAAAGCTCAGAGTCTTAGTATTACATACTTCCTGCATTGCTGATTCGACCTCTGTATGGGCCCCATAGCATGCTGGTTGTTATAATGACAAGGTGAAGGTTCAACGGCTTCTCCATTGTTTAAAGTTTAAAAAAAAAACTGTGAATAGTTAAATTTTCTGACTCGGTAACTACCTTAGCATGGTATACACAGCCTGGCGTGAGACAGTAAAAGTCATATCAACTTGCTGGTTGATACAATTTTGCCATAACAACTCGCAGGTTGATACGACTTTACCATATCAACTTGCAGGTTGACATGACTTTTTACAGGTCTCAAAAACAGGTTGATATCGGAGGTCACCAGTTATTATAGCTTGTTTACATGCTGCTAAAGCATCCAATATGCTTCCCATATTGTTGTAAAATACTGTTAACACATTCATTTTAACAGATATACTCTACCATGGAATAAATCGGTCTATATATATGTCAGTCTGTTCTTATTTTTCATTTCTCTATCTATTCAGGATACCATTTGGCCAGTCTACATACTGTAGTCAACTATGTTTTAATTAAGCAATAACATTGGGTGTACACATTGTGGTGGATAATGTCACACCTCATGTGTGATGTGAGGCACAAGGCATTGCCCAGTGCCTACAACCACACAAGAAGTGCTGTTGTCCCACTGTAAGGTACAATCTAGTGTGAGCAAAATGAAAAAACTCCAAAATTCATAGAAACATAGAAATTGTTAACAGATAAGGACCACTTGGCCCACCCAGTCTGCCTAAAATTCTCTAGCTATAGTGCCACCGGAGATCCTACTTGGACTCTGGCTTACACCCCCCTCTTGCTTCTAAGATTCCCTTGCATTTATCCCATGCATTCTTAAATCCTGTGACCATTCTAGTAATCATGATTTGCTCTGGGAGGCTGTTCCAAGGGTCAACCACCCTCTCTGTGAAGAAATACTTCCTCACGTTTCCTTGAGCCTTCCCACTCCATCTTCATATTGTGTCCCCTTATCCATGAGCATCTTTTCCTTTGGAAAATGTTCCCTTTCTGTACCTTGTGTATTCCTGTGAGGTACTTGAATGTCTCAATCATATTCTCCAATTCCCTCCTGTCTTTCAGTGATTACACGTTTAAATCCTTGCACCTCTCTTCATAGAGCTTCTGATGTGGGCCCTGCACCATTTTGGTTGCCCTCCTTTGCACTGCTTCCACTCTATCTCTGCCCTTCCAGTGATGAGGCTACCAGAACTATATGTAGTACTCGAGGTGGGGTCTCACCAGAAATCTATACAGGGGTATTATTATCTTCCTCCTTCTGCTGGTGAAACCACTCCCTATGCATCAAAGTATTACACTAGCTTTTCCTACTGCTTTGTCGCACTATTTTGCTACCTTTAGGTCATCAGATAGTCTGAGAGCCATAGCCGTGGTTCTCTGATGAACCCAACCTGCCAGACTGCCACCTGCAGTCCAGGTCTGAAGCCACCAGCCCCTCACAGAAAAGCAGGTAGTCTGAGAGCCACAGCCGCGGTTCTCTGACAAACCTGACCTGCCAGACTGCCACCTGCAGTCCAGGTCTGAAGCCACCAGCCCCTCACAGAAACGCAGGTATGGACTTGCCCTCAGGGACGGATTACCTCCAGGAAGGGAGCCCTAGCTGCCAATGTTTGCTTTCTTTACATGAGGACAGTTGTCTCTGGGTTTAAATCCAGAGTCTTTTACTGCTGTGGCTCACTGGCTGCAGTCAGCCCCAGGAGCACTCAGATTGGCTCCATATAGCTCTGCACTGTTTATGTTTGATTATATTGTGCTAGATTATGTTTTCTGTTAAAACTGTCTTGTTTGTATTTTATAGCTGAAGTTTTCTGATTTAATGTAAATGCCTGTATTCTGTTCCTCATAAGACCAGTAGCAATCTCAGTTCAGGCCTTTGAACTCCCCCCGCTTCACCTTTTTACGCTAGTATTGTGTTTTAAATAGCCCTGTTATTGGTCACTCATACTTGGAGGCACCTTGCCTAACATCTTGGTCTGCAACACCCCCCCCACCGCTTAAGCCAGTTTGCATTTCTGTTTAGCTCCATAAGCTACCCCATCCATTCTTACTTTCTTATTTACTTCTCCTCTGCCTTCTCCTCCCAGGTAGTCTGGGAGCCACAGCCGTGGTTCTCTGAGAAACCCAATCTGCCAGACTGCCACCCGCCGTCCAGGTCTGAAGCCACCAGCCCCTCACAGAAACGCAGGTACGGACTCGCCCTCAGGGACTGATTACCTCCAGGAAGGGAGTCCTAGCTGCCAATTTTTGCCCCCAGTCCTGATTAAATACACATAAACCCTGTCCTGGCTTTCTAGCTCACTCCTCTCTAGCTCCCCCATCCGTATTCCACTATATGTGTCAAATCGTGGATCCACTTCTGGTCCTTCTTCTGTCTCATATCTCATGCCCAATATATGCCACCTCAAGTCTTTATTACTGTGGATACTAATCTGATCTGCTCTGTAACTAGTTCCTGTCCCTACGTGGATATATGCCTTTTTAACTCCCGGTTCTTCAACACTATTTTCATATTACCTTTAACGCTGGTACACAAAATTAATTATTACCTCAGCTTATGACTTCCGCCAACATCATAGAGGCATCACCTCTACAGATCACAGTCAGAGTACTCATCTCTGCCACACTTAGTGGGAAGGGCAAAAAATGTTGGGGCGCACCCCCCATGGACGATAGCCCAGAATGACTTAAAGGCGTTACCAGTACGAAGCTTACTATTGCCACGCTAAGAAAACTTTTACTCCTTCTTCTCCTGTGCTCAGGAAATGTGGAGCTCAGTCTGGGGCCACCAGCAGCAATCACATCACCCTCTGACCTTGCCACACTGAAAGGCATGAGTTTCCTCCACATTAATGTATGCAGTCTGTTAAAAAAGTTCTCCATGATCCAGGCCTGGGTCCTCCATACTCGACCAGACATCCTAGTGGTTTCAGAAACCTGGCTTAGACCGGCCACCTCAGACAGGGAAGTCAGTATCCCTAACTATTTACTATTTAGAGCAGACAGACATTCCAGAGGTGAAGGGGTTGCCATCTATGTCAAGGATAGGTATATGGCATCCTGTCTGAGTGCTTTATCTGTTGCAAATGCTTATGAATGTCTGTCTTTTCAAGTCACCATCTCGCACACTTCAACATTATGTATCATAGGGTGCTATAGACCTCCTTCGGCTGATCTACAATTGTTACCTCATCTGAGTAATATTATTGAACAACAATTCTCAGAAATAATTATTCTTTGGGATCTTAATTTAGACTGGCTATCTAAAACCGCCGCTCCTCTCATAGCTTTCTGTGACACCCATGGATTATCACAACTCATTGTCGAACCAACACGAGTAAATAAAAAGAACGTGGATAACAGCTCCCTCTTAGATGTTATCCTAGTGAATAAACCACACCTCTTCTCCTTTGCCGGCACCTTCTTCAGTGATATCAGTGATCACTCATTTATTGCTTGCATAAGATCAAGCAACAAACCTACTATTTTGCCGAAGTTTGCTGCTAAGAGATCTAGACGGAACTTTGATCTCACTGCCTACATAAATGAAATGAAACACTCCTTGTATTGGCAAGAGTTCTATTTGGCAAAAAACATGCAATCAGCATTTGACATATTTAGCAAACTTATCCTAGACGCCCTAAATAAATATGCCCCTATAGTTAAGGTGCGAATAGCGAAAAATGTATGTAGATGGTTCACACTAGTATTAAAATCTGCATTGACTGAAAGAGATAACTTATGGAAAAAAGCACACAAAACTCAGTCTGCTGCGGACTGGTGCAAGTTCAAAAGGGCATGAAACTCATGTACTAGAATGGTTAGAGATACAAAAGCTGCATACTATCATTCTGAATTTCTCTCTGCCTCCAAAAATCCTACAAAATTTTGGAAAACTGTCAAGGACTTGTCTGGTCACAAGCCCGGTGGCTCACTACCTGATGAAATCTCCTTAAACAATAACACCATTAGTGACAGACTGGAAGTTCTGGGTGCATTCAATAATCACTTTGCGACTGCAGGCTTAGCCTTCGACAGTTCCCCTGTGAATTTGATACGCTCTCAGGTGGATAATCAAGGTGCAGATCGTAGCATCACTGATTCAGTCATCTCCTTGTGTCCTACTACTCTGAAAGAAGTTGAAGACCTATTGCTAAAACTGTATGTAAAAAAAAAGTGCTGGTGCGGATACCCTCAACCCATATTTCTTGAAGGTGGCCATCCATGTGTTAGCCATGCCCATAACCCATTTATTTAACCTATCATTAACTCAAGGATCCATTCCTTCAATATGGAAAACAGCGCACATCAAACCCCTGTTCAAGTCCAGAAATCCCTGTGATCTAAATAATTATAGACCAATTTCAATTCTCCCGGTCTTGTCAAAATTACTTGAAAAAGTTGTAAGTAACCAGCTGAGGCAGTATCTAGAAGCTAATAACCTGCTTAATCCAGTCCAATCAGGGTTTAGAGCTGAACATATCACCATCACAGCACTTGCTAAAGTGACTAATGACTGGCAAAGAGAGCTGGACAACAGGAATTACACCTGCACCGTATTCGTGGACCTCAGCAAGGCTTTCGACACTGTCGACCATTCTCTGCTACTCTCTTCCCTGACCTCACTAGGTGCTGACCCATTATCTTTACAGTGGTTCAACAACTACCTCTCTGATCATTTCCAGCAGGTGAAAGCGGAAGGAGATCTCTCAATCCTCTCCTAAGAGGTGTTCCCCAGGGTTCTATCTTAGGACTGATCTTATTTGAATATACATCAACAATATTGATGAAAGCATAACTAATGCCAACATTCATCTGTTTGCAGATGACACAGTTCTTTACGTAAGCCACCCATCATCACAATCTGCATGTAATGACCTTCAATCTGAGTTCAACCTGCTGCAACACCAGCTCCTAAACAAAAAACTATTACTTAACGCCAAGAAAACAAAAGCAATGCTCTTTTCTCCCTCTGCCCAAATGGTAAATTCAGCCCTATCAGATCCTGTGCTGCAGATTACTACAGTTCTTGATGAGAAGTTGGAATCTGTCCCTAAATTCAAATACCTGGGAGTGTGGCTGGACCATAGACTGTCCTTTATAGAGCATGTTGAAGATCTACTCAAAAAAATACGATAGAGACTTGGCCTGTTCTTTAGGATAGCCCACTTCTTAACGAGATGCCAAACTACAGCTGGTACAATCAGCCTTTCTATCCTTGATAGATTATGCTGACATCCTCTACAGTCACTATTCCATTTCCTACCTCACCAAACTTGACACATTATATCATAGAGCTTTGAGGTTCATCACAGGCCTGCCTTATTCCACTTACCACTGCTCCCTATATCAATCAGTGGGGTGGAGTTCTCTTCAATTCAGGCGTGATAAAAATGCAGCCTTATGGACCCTGAGAGCCATCTCCAAAAAACTGCCCCAATACACTACAGACTGTCTTCCTATAAAACCAGTGAGCAATTACGCCCTGAGAAGTTGCAAATCTCTCCTACTGATGGTTCCCAAAGTTAACTCTCGCTTTGGCAGGGCTGCTATAAGCTTTACACTGTCCTCCTTGTGGAACAAATTGCAAAAAAAACTGAAACTGAGGTCATCCATCGGCATCTCATCTTTCAAGCTCTTATATTCACATCTCAGAAATGATCAGTGCAATTGTTTCCCATGACCATGACTTGTCATCATGCTAACCTGTACCATTTAACCATGACCAAATTACTTCTAGTGCTTGTCTCCTCCTTGGCCCTAGTCTGTCGTCATGCTTTCATGTAACACCTTGATGCCTCTGTCCTCCCTTTGATACTGGTCTATCTTCCCTCTTTCTCCAGACTTCTTTTCACAACTCTATACTGCACTCATCCACAATCTACAAGCAATCATAATATGAAAGTACTAGCTCCCCTTTCCCTCTCCCCATAGGCCCCCACTGCTTCATCAGTTCTACCGACCTATCCTTGGGACTTCACTTCCCAAAATGTTTATCCTTCACTTACATATTACATACCCCCCCCCCAGTACCCATCTGCCGTTAGTTGGTGGTTCTCCAAGCAATTTTCATGGCTAGTACTAGTGACTGCCCTTGGTAAATGAACTAACTGGTACTTCTACACAGAGAACATGGTTTATATATAGTTGCATGGTTCAATGGTGCACCTGCTTCCTTGTATTTGAATCCTCCTCTGTTATGGCTTGCCTTGTCTTCCTTTTATCATTTGACTTCCCCTATTACTGCACCATTGTGTTTGTGTTTATACACTTATCTACATGTATTTATATGTTTTTATGAAGGATGTTACCTGACCCTGTTCTAACCAGGTCCATCTTGTAAAAGAGCTCAGCTCAATGATGTTCACCTGGATAAATAAAGATTTTGATTGATTGACTGATTGATTGATCAGAAATTATCACACCCAGGTCTCTTTCCTGCTTTGTGACTGTTAATACCTCTCTGTCCAGTTAGTAGGTTGCCACTGGGATTTTGTGCCACATGTGCATGCACACTTGTGCTGCGAGAGTTGCTCTGGCTGCCAGTGTGGTGGAGAATCACCATCAAGGTCACATTGCTGACCTATAAGACCCTACATGGTCAGGGACTGGGCTACTTGCAAGATCTCCTTCATCTCTACCACCCTCTCTGCCCACTCTGCTCCACTGATGAGGGATTGCTAGAGATTCCCAGGGTTCGTCTTCAGTCATCTGGGGCCAGGGCTTTTTCTTTTTTGGCCCCAACCCTGTGGAATTCTCTACCTCATCAGATTACAGAGTGCCTGTCCTTGGAATCAGTTAAGGTGTCTCTGAAAAGCCATTTATTTGCATTAGTATTTGCATAAGCTTATGGCTGTTTTTTACTGTTTTATGTAATTATTTATTATTGTTGATGTTTATATTTGATTTGTATTTGCGCTTTGATATATTGAAAAGCCCTCTATAAATAAATTTGATTTGATTTGATTTAGTATGTTGCCCTGGGTTTTTGTGCCATACATGCATGATTTTGCAGTTATTTGCATTAAAACCCAACTGCCAAACCCGTGATTATTCTTCCAGTTTTTTAAATCGTCCCTCATTCTATCTACCCTCCCCCCCCAGTTGTCTACTCTGGTGCACAGTTTTGTGTCATCTGTGAACAGGCATACTTTCACTTCCAGTCCTTCTGTAATGTCACTAATAAAGACTTTGAAGAGGACCAGCTTCAATACTGATTCTTGTGGCACCCCACTAGTTACTTAATCTACTCCAGAGTGGGTGCATTTACCACCACCTTGTGATTCCTACTGCACAACCAACTTTCTACCCATTTTACTGCTTTAGACCCTACTCCAAAGGCTCCCTAGCTTGCTTATCAGCCTCCCACGCAGAACCGTGTTGAAGGCCTTATTGAAATGTAGGTAGGCCACGTCCACTGCTTCTCCCTGATCCACCTTCTTGGTCACCCAATCAAAGAACTTTGTCAGATTTGTCTGGCAAGATCTCCCCCCATAAGACTATTTTGCCTCTGATCCTGTAGACCATTGGCAACATAGTATTTCCCAATCCTTTCCTTCAGTTGTGATTCCATTATCTTGCCCACCACCGACATCAGGCTTACAGGCCTGTAATTCTCTGCCTCCTCCCTATTCTCACTTGTGTGTTGTGGGACTACATCTGCCCATCTCCAGTCCCCTGGTACCTACCCTGTTTCAATGACATATTGAAAAGGGTCTTCAGAGGTGCAGCCAACACCTCTTTCAGTGCCTTTAGTGTCCTCGGGTGCTCCCCATCTGGCCCCATTGCCTTGCCTACCTTTAATGCTGATATTTCCTTTAGCAATATTTCTTCTGTAACTTGTGTCCACCTCCCACCCCATCATACCCTTGTCTTTAATCGTTGGCCCATTTCCATCTTCCTCCTCCTTAAATACTGAGCAGAAGTATTTGTTCAATAATCTGCTTTTTGTTGATCTTCTTCCACACAACCCCCTCCTTCCACTTTTAGCCTTACTATCCTTCTGTTAGACTTTTTCTTTTCACTTATGTATCTAAAAAATGTGTTATCCCTCCATGAAACTGATTTGGTGATTATTTCCTCTACTTGCACTTTAGAGCTCCGAACTGCCTTCCTGCCTCCCTTTGTTTCTCTTGGTAAGTTTCCCAATCTCCCTCCTTCTGTGTTTCTTTGTACCTCATACCTGTCAACCTCTTGCTTCATAAATCAGGGACAAGGCTTAAAAAAATCAGGGGCAAAGACCCAAAATCAGGGACACATCTTAAAAATTGGTAATATTCACTCAGAAAGCTGTCAGAATAAGGGGATTAGTATAGGAAGCATTTGCTGAAGAAGACCAAGTCTGTAACTTTAATGTTTAATATTATTTTGTGCTTACAATCCCCAATGTTCAGTCACAAAAAGAGACATTTTATGAGGGACAGGTGAAATTTTTGAGCCAAAATCAGGGATGTCCCTGAAAATCAGGGACAGTTGAGAGGTATGTTGTACCTTCTAAATGCCATCTTTTTTACTTTCACTTTTTTCGCTGCTTTCTTAGAGAACCATAGTAGTTTCCTTTTTCTCTTACCATTGCTAACCTGCCTGACACAGAGGCTCATCACTCGTTCAATGCCCTCTTTGATTTTTGCCCACTGTTCCTCGACTCCCTCTAGTTTTCCTGTCCCTGCTAGGGCCTTCCTAAGGCATTCTTCCATTTTCTCAAAATTGGCCCTCCTGAAGTCTAGCACCCTCATCCTTGTGTGTTTCGATTCTGATCCAGATATTTTATCAAACCATGATGTATGGTGATCACTGGTCTCCAGTTCATGTAGCATAGCATGAATTGCATCAATTTTATGCTATGCAGTTCTCACTTTTGGCAATTGTATTACACAGTTCATTGCAATTCACAACTTTGTGGTGAATGCTTACTGCAAATTGCATCAAAGTTCACTGCAAAGTGTAAATTGTGACAAATTTGTGTAGTATAATTTGCCACAAAGTACAAAATGTAGCAAGTTTACATAGTGCAGTCTACTCAAATTCTCCACCTTTTGTGTGATACACAAATTTGACAAGATTCGTGTGCAAATTTTAAATTAGCAACACACCTATACAAGACCTGGTGTATGTTATGGCAAATATAAAATATGTCAAAAATTTGAGGTGAGGTGAAAAAATGCACAAGAATAAAATAATTGTAAACATTTTTAAATTATTTTTATTTTTAAAAGTTCACCCCACCAAAACAGTCCCAGCACATGTCATAGGGTTGCCACCTTTGAATCACGCCAAAATATTACTGATAAAATCCACCCCTGATCTATACCCTAGCCCCATCCCTCTGCCACTGGCCACACCCTTTTTTTCATTGTTGCCCCATGACCTGTCAAATTTCAGGTGAAGTCACCAAGAGTGATGGTGGATGGTTACGAAAAACAATGTTTCATTAGTCCCTTATTGTGGGTACATCAAATTAATATAATTCTAATGAGATAAAACAGAACACAAGCACACATTGATAATGCTAGCTTTATTAAATAAGAATAACAAATGTGCAGACTGTAGTATGTAAAACCACAAGCAGTGGTGGAAGACAAAATGTGCAGCACATGTACAGTACATAAAAGGTAAAGGAAACAGATAAACTAAAAACAGTTTATTGCACAATCCCATACTTATGTAATTTATAGACTATTATTTTTCAACTATCATCTCTACGGTGGTACTAAGTACAAATTTTATCTATATTTAAAACTGTACTCTGAATCTCCTCCTGATGCTTGGCCTGCAGCTGCCAGCTTAGGGTCACAATGTGTACTCTTTCTTCTCCTTTGCAGCACAATTTCACTGGCCTGCCTGCTTGAATCTACAGTCAAATTCAGTGTGAATTAATTAACTGGAATGATGATTCATGTTTCTCTAATTATTTCTAAAGTTTTCTCATCAAAAGTCACTCTTTTTTCACATGACAGGAGTTATTTTCAGTAACCAGGTCCTTTCCCATGTGAAAGAGAGCTGAAAATGGTACTGAGATGTGCACAGTGCAAGTTCTCAGTCTCCAGTATAGTTGACTGGCTGTTGTAGGTCATGCAGCTTGCCAACAACTTGGACATGCTCAAGCTGGCCTGGTGGCGCTGAGGGTTGAGGCACTGGATGACACACCTCGTGCCACACCAGTGACCTAAGTTCGGGAATGGACTCTGGTTGCTCAGGGGGCGGTTGGGTGAGGAAGGATTGAGCATCTGTAGGCAGCTCTCCTTTCTCGGGGAGGGTGGATTGCATAGCACACTGCAGACTGTCACCCAGCGGTGGCTGGCTGTCATCACAGATGCACCACCAAGAACAGGAAATGGCCCAGATCCAGGGTGTTATGCTGCCTCCAGGGAGGTGGAGACAGCCAGTCATACCATTGCACAGTCTTGGGCCTGGGAGAAAAAACAGCCCAAAACTGGGAGTCAACAGGGTCCATGATGACCCAACTACCAGGTCAGAGAATGAGTCCTTCCAAGGGAGGGACTGGAGCTCCCTGTCGGCATCCAGTACAAAAATAATAAATAAAAAAAAACTTTGACATACTCACTGTGTGCTCCTATTAAAACGTGCTGTGTCCTGATCTTCAACTGCTGAAGAGAAACCAAATTTTCCAGACCTGCTTCACCAGTGTCCAAATCACCAAATTTTGGCACATTTGAGGAATGTAAATTTTGCAAAGGTTCACCCTTAATCCAGTATATGGCTTCCTAACACAAATAGGTTGAGCCCACACTATAATTGATGCAATTCGGTACATTTGTTGGTGTAGCCAGATTTGAAAACAAGAAAATATAAAGAAAAAGATTAGACTAAATAAGCACAGATTGCAGAATTCAAATTAAGTATATTAGTACATTGCTGGAAAGGTGTGAGGTCAGTTTGGTCATTTACACCAGGCCATGAGTGGACCTCTAAGTTACTAATACATAAGGACTCTCTCCTGACTAACAAAGGGTCCAAATTACCCTCCTCTTGCCCAGTACAATCTTCTCAATGACTGCATAAATCAGTTTGTGACCACCAGAATCAGTCAAATCATTAACATGTACATCAAGAGCAATTGTATAAAGTATCCATGATTGTTTCAACACATTTTAACATCAAGATACCAAATAAATTGGACAAACAATGGGGCAGATATTATGAACTGGGTTTGAAATGTTTTCATTAAACTGAAATATTCTGTGGGAGCATTTAAACATTATTCCTAGTTCTGGTTTGTATTCCACAAGCAGCTCTGGGTTTTATTATCTCAGTGACAAATGCTCTGTCACTGTTAATAGGATATTTCTCAGCAAGGACTTTTTCATATGCAGGCCAGGTTCAGTATGTCATGCAGCATGATGGCAATAAAGTTGACACGAATTTGTAATGAACTTCAATTACAAATAGATTATGGTTAATGGGAAATATGTGCAGCAAAAAGATGAGTTTTTATAGGTACCTTCTGGTGCTCTACTAAGCCATGATTTATGCCATAGTCTATATTATCACCTTCTATGGTAAAAAGCTTGAATAAGTGACAAGTCACTACATACTTAGCTTTTGTCTGAACCAATTATGTACTTGAATTCAAGGAGAATGCAATTTTAGGTAACAAAACACAAGATAACATTTTTTATTATGGTGTTAGAATACCATAGAAGCCTTTTTACTTTGCTTGCAATGTGTGTCAGGATGGAAAGTAATACCTTATACAGTGGTCTGTGTGTTTTAAGCCATATTGAAATAACTATGTGATGCCATTTAAGGGAACCAGTGTGCCCCCCAACCCACCCCAGAACACACATAAACACACCTTAACGATGTACATATGTTCATTTTTTTATTTTGTATTTTATGTACCCAAGGTAACCATGATGCAACATATTTGCAATGGAGTCTTGTCTCTTCCTAATCTTACAGTTGGAACCATTGAAGTACTAGAAGGTCAAGCGACAAACCCACTGTCAGGCAATGAATCTGAGATATGTCACAGACACTTCTGATTCACAGTTCATTGCTCTGACCTCTAGATCACACTATTACACATTGAATTTACTGAATAAATATAATGTACAACATTTAAAAAAGAATATATTTTATACTATATAACAGTAGATACACTATTGCTATGATGTATGTTCATCTGTTGTACTAAAAAGTACTGTAATATAAGCCACCAAAGGCCATCAGTTTAATTACCATTTCCGTGAGCATGCTCAGTATACTTGCATGAAAGTGTGACTAGAATATTTGAAACTTTGTAACTAACAAACACCAGGCTGCTAGTGAGGATCTGCTGTTGTTGTGAGTTATTGTGGGATAAGGGTACACAGCCTGTGGGGGTTAAACCATTGGGTAATGCAGAGTGCATCCACCACCTCAGAAGGGACATTATTCCATAACACGCATCCTGATGTCCTGATTGAAATTATGAAATGGATCTGTATGTGCCTTAATGAATAACTTTAAAAATGGTTTTGTGTTTAAATTGATCTTTATGTTGTGTTGTGTAGTATCATTTAAAAAATAGTTTAGCACAGTTCCAAAGTTTGGGCAGTGGGTGGCGCCCGCACAAATACAGAATGGCCACACTGAAAGAAGGATAGAAAAGGCAAATGAAATTAAATGTGGAGATATCAGAGAATTGGGAACATGTAGTGACAGAGACAGAGGCAAAGCAAGACAGAGCAGACATACAGTAGTGGAGAGTAATGTACCTGTACTTAGATTCTTACGTAACTAACAATCTGTACTGTTTCCTGTTACCCCACACACCTGAATTAAATAGAACTCAATGCAAAGTAAGCCACACAAGTGGAGCATAGGTGTGAGGGGGTTATGTGTTTGATTTGTATGTAACATATGTTGTTCTTTTTGTGATTGATGTATGTTTCTCTATTTGATTACTAGTAATGTATGGATTTTGTGCCTGTCTTTTTTTAACAGGACAACTTTGTAAACAGGTCCCCGGGCCTAAAGTACTTATCCTTTTAAAAAATAAAGTTTTAACTAAATAACTAACTAACTCACTGACTAAACTAACTGAGTAGGATGGGGCCATAGTGGATGGTTATGAGAATGGGCAAGAGTTATGGCCAGTGGCAGTTTATGGCAGAAGCAGAGAGTGAAAAATGCGGTTAGCAGAATTTGAAACAGAAGTTAGGCTCAGAGAGTGTACTAAAGGTGTGATTGGTGAGAGAGAGCAACAGTTTCATCAGTAGTAGGTTTGCTGCTAACACCTGTTGGCTAATGAGGAGATAACAGCCAGAGGGAGAGGCATAAGCTGCTTAAACTTTGCAACACTGAGGGAGTCTCCACTGAGGTGATGGGTTCCACTAAGTACTTAGGGGTATTCATTTAAAAGGAACTTTAACAGGATGAATACAGTGCAGAGCTTCAAACAGGCATGGGATAAGCATAAGGAAGCAATACAGATGAGTATAAACAGATAGGCCATTGACATAGTACAGGTCTATGGCACATTCATAAGGTAGAAAAAATAGGTAGACTGGACGGTCCTTGTGGTCCTTATCTGCCATCAACTTCTATTTTTCCATGTTTCTATGAACTGTCATTTCAACCCCACATTGATTATGTTACAAAGACCATGCACCAGGAGCTTGGACTGTTGTATGGGCTCAGGCCCTACCTTACAAGGAAAGCTTACCTCACAATATCCAGTAGCACCTTTCTCCCTGTACTACTATATGGTGCGCCTATCATCTTCTCCCAAAAAAACTTGAACTAAGCAGACTCAGGCTACTGTACAAGTGCATTTGCCATTTTGCAGCTGGTGGAAACAGACAAGCTCATCACTGCTTCTTTCTCTCTTCCCTGAACTGACCTTCAGTAAAGGGGAGATTGAAGATCTCATTGCTGTGCCACATCTTTAAAATTCTGAATGCTCCACCTCCCAACATAAGGGACACTATTGTGTGTAACCCAGTCTGGAGATCCCTTCACTCCTCTGCCAAGCCCATCCTAGGTGTATCAAGAGCAAACTCCTCCTCGGGACAAAGATACTGCAGCTGTACTACAACACAACAGTGGAATGCCTCACCTTCTATCATCCAGAACTTCTTCCTCTCTGTCTTTAAAAGCAAACTCAGGACTCACATCCTTGATGTTAAATGTTTTGTCTGTTCTCACTGACCACTATTAAAACACTGTATTTCCATCCTCTGCTGTTTTATGACTATGTACATTAATTTTATTTGATGTAAGGTATCCTGTTGTTATGTATGTGAAACTTGTAGTTGCAATCAACTGTCTCCAATCCTGTTGTTTCTGTAATTAATTCTGAGCTGCAGGTGAAAAAGGGGCATACTGTAGGTCTCAACGTGTCTATCCAGTTATCAAAATCCGATAAATCAATATCTCTCAGTGGGTGACCAGTATAGCCTTCCCTCCACCACATCTGGTTGCCATCTCCTTTGTTCTCCCCCCCAATCACAACTAGTAGGGGGAAAAGGCAATCTAAAAATAAACCTTCACCCCAATCCTGCTGTCAGTAAGCCAGTGCCACACCATCCAAGCACCCCTAATTTAGGTATTTTTGGAGGCAGGTGCCCAAACCCATCACTGGTAAGCACTTTGCAATCCCTGAACCCTCACGTACCTTCTTCCACCCAGTCCACCCTCCCCACAAGTTGGCAACCCTTTATTAAATATTAAATAACTATGTTCCTCTGTGGGTACCTGACACAGCCCATCCTCCAACACAGTTGGTCACTGTCTACCTATAAAAAAAAAAACTCCTTCACCCACCCACTGGCACCCATGCCCCCCTCCTCTCCCCAAGTGCCTATCTGTTCTGCAGTAGTGTCTTTCATCATGTGATTAGTGTTCCTTGACGTGCTCCTCTGTCTGTCACCAAAAAAGGTACAATTCACACTACAGTGCGAAGTCCTAACACATGCATAGTACATGCATTCTACGACTTAGAAAACACTTCTCAATGTTTTTCACATTTTTTTTAAGTTCCAAAATGTGAGTACTGCACATGCTCCTAGGTTTAGAATTTTTAATAACATAGTTAACATTTATTCTTAGCCATTTTTATGGAATTTGTTGCACACTTTTTCAGGGTGGTCAAGTCACCATGCCACCTGATGACCATGCAAGTGGGTTTATGTAAATGAAATCCAAAACAAGCTTGAAAATTTGGAAAAAAAATTCAAAATAAATGGCTAATAAATATCAGTTAAAAAAGTTATTAAAAAAATCTAAGACTAAGAGCATGCACAATATGTGGTTTTCTGGGTATAGAAAACAAAACTGAAAACCTTGCAAAGGTTTTCTAAGTTCAACACAAACAAAATAAATAAAAATGGTGGCAGTAATTTTCAAAGTCCAGCACAATCAACACATATCTTGAAAATATTTCAAAATCCAACATAAGCAAAATGTTTATAGTGCCAGAACAGTTGAAGGGTTCCAGAGTAATGTTGCATTTTTTCCTGTGCCTATACCATTCCAATAAAGAACTGTTTTTCACCACTGGAGATGATGAAGGGCTTGATTCTTAAAGCCCCAGACATTGTAAAAGGGGCTTGTGCCACAAAGAATGATGTAAAGTGCCCCTTGCACCAAAAGATGCACTATGAGCGATTCTCAGTGGCAGTCTGCAGGCTTGCACCACCCACGCATCATACAATAAGCTGCGGCATGGCACTAGGTGGCTTGCGGCAGACACAGGCTGCCATATCCCCTAATGCAGGATTCTTAGAACCATCATGAATGGCAAAATACTAAGTATCCTTAGACCGGCCATGGCTGGTCTAAGGGTACTTAGATATGTCCTTTGGGAGGGCTGAGAGGGCTGCCAATGTGCTGCATCCCCTGCCCCGATCCCTGATGTCGCCCATGATTTCAATATAGATAAATTCCCTGTTCCCTGGTGGTCTGGTGGTTCCTCTTTTGACCACGGATGCCACCCAAAAAATATATATATATATATATATGTATATATATTCAATTCAATTCAATTCAATTCGATTTTATTTATAAACACCTTTCAAAATCAAGGCACTGTACAGGCATTAAAATTAATAAAATCCAACATTTAAAAGTCATTTAAAAGTCAGCCACAAACTAACAAGGGTATGCTAATTCAAACAAATATGTTTTTAAGGCAACCTTGAAATTATCGATGGTTGGGCATTCTCTCAACCAGCGAGGTAGAGAATTCCACAGGGTAGGTGCCAAAAAGCAAAGGCACGAGATCCTGATGACTTCAATCGAACCCTGGAATCTCCAGCAATCCTCGCTGGCGGAACGGAGAGGACGGAGGGACAGTAGGGAATCAGGAGATCTTTCAGGTAACCGGGTCCCTGATCATGTAGAGCTTTAAGGTTAGTAAACCAACCTTAAGGTGATCACTTCACCATACAGGCAGCCAGTGCAGTTCACGGAGCACAGGCTTAATATGACTGGTTCTCGAAGTCCCAGTCAAAAGCCTGGCTGCCGCGTTCTGCACTAGCTGAAGGCGGTAGATATCAACCCCAGGTAGCCCTAGGTAGAGGGAATTGCAGTAGTAGAGATGAGTAGTGACAAAAGCGTGGACCAATGTTGGAAGGTCACCCGGGGGAATCAGATGTTTCACCCGGGCGATATTCCTCAGATGGTAAAAAGAGGATTTGACAACAGCTGACACCTGAGATTTCAGGGTCAGACCATCATCAAAGATAACGTCTAGATTCCGCACCTGTTCAGAGGTAGAGAGCGGTACACCACCAAGTAATAAACCTGATGGCTGTCCAGGTCCCACACCCATCTCCGGATGACCTGGATCCACCACCAATACCTCAGTCTTGTCCGGATTGAGTCTCAGCCAGCTCGAACTCATCCAGAATCTGATCTCATCGAGGCAGTTGTTAAGTACGGAGAGTGCATCACCCTGACTGGGGAGAAAAGACAGATACAGCTGAGTATCATCTGCATAGCAGTGAAAACCCAGACTGTATCGCCTGATGATTTCTCCCAATGGCAGCATGTACACTACAAACAACATAAGGGCTAAGATGGAGCCCTGTGGTACCCCACAAGACAGGGAGTGAGCGCCAGAGGAATAAATTCCAGTGACAACTCTCTGAAACCTGCCTGTGAGGTAAGAACGAAACCATTCGAGGACTGGACCAGACAGCCCACAGAAGACCCGCAGGTGCTTCAATAGCACTCCATGGTCTACAGTGTCAAATGCAGCAGATAGATCGAGAAGGACCAGAATGGTACGCGCCTTTCGATCTCTGGCCATAAGGAGGTCACTCAATTGTGGACAAGGGCAGTCTCTGTACTATGCCTTTTCCTGAAACCAGACTGGAGAGTATCATAGACATTGTGAGATATAAGGTGATCATCCAATTGCAACGCAACTGCCTTTTCAATAACCTTACCAACAAATGGCAGGTTAGAGATAGGCCAGTAGTTAGCTAGACAATCTGGATCCAAGGAGGATTTTTTAAGGAGTGGTCGAACTACCGCCTCCTTAAGGGGGGTCAGGAAAAAAAACCCTCTCCAAAGATTTCCAGACAATGTCTGCAAGGATTGGGTAGATGGCTTCTACACAACCTACTAAAAGCGGTGTAGGACCCGGATCCAAACTACAGCTAGTTGGTCACATTGTTTGGATGATCTTCACAATGTCCACAAATTCTGGCCGGTGAAAATCTAACCAGACAGACCTAGGACAAGCCACTTCTCGTCGACCATCACACTCCCCCATAGGAGAGGTCAGGCCGATGCCGGACCTGATGTCGGCAACCTTATCCGCAAAAAAACGAGCAAACTCCTCGCATCTTAGCTGAGAAAACGCTTCTCTGGGTTGAAGACAGACTAGATTGCACAGTCTGTCCACAGTCCAGAAAAGCTGAGCCGGTCGATTTTATGCAGCAGAAATCTCTCTGGACAGGAATTCTGCCTTCTTATGAGTGATTTCTGATTGATAGCTGTCATAATGTGCCATCGATCTAAGCCTGTCGGCATCAAGGCCCGATTTCCGCCAGGCTCTCTCCTTCCTTTGGCCAACTCGCCTTAACTCCTTCAAGGAACCATCAAACCATGGGCTCCTTGGATGGAGGGTGAGAGGCCAAACACGAACAGGAACAATTTTGTCCAGAGCATCTCCCACAGCCTTATTATAGGCTAATACAAGATCATCTGGACTCATGCATTCACCCGACAAACTCGATAGATCCAGTACCGCCATTAGGTCATTGGGGTTAACACCCCACAAAGTGCGGTACTGAATCATCTCCATAGGGGCAGACCTATTAGAGGGGGCCCTGAAGCTGAACCTTATGGTGTAATGGTCAGACCAACTGACAGGTTCCACCCCCAGATCAGTGATCTCCATACCGATGAGAAAGATCAGATCCAATGAATGACCCCCTATATGGGTAGAGGAGGTAACAACCTGTGTCAGGCCCAGCATGTTCATCAGCTGGAGAAGATTTTGACCAAAATGAAAGATTTCATTGTCGACCCAGGCATTGAAGTCGCCCAGAAGTATCAGCCTGGGAAACCTCAGCACCAGGTCGATGATGAAGTCTGCTATCTCCTGCAGGAATACTCCGCCGTCACCTGGTGGATGGTGAGTGAGGAGAATCCCGCAGCCTGCACCCTCTCCCAGGATGTATTCAAAGGAACTGGTGTTTCCCCGTGGCACATCCACAAGGCCCAGTTCAGATTTAAACATAATGGCCACACCCCCACCCCTACGATCCAGCCTTGGATGGTGTATCACCGAGAACCCGGCTGGGACAGCCAAAGCCAGAACAGAGCCTGGGTTTTCATCCAGCCAGGTCTCGGTGATGCAAGTCAGATATATGGGTATGTTCATAAAAATGTTGTATCAAATTGTGACATGAGAGGTTAATTTTCAAATGCAAAGTAGATAAATTTTTTCTAGCATTTTAACATGCCATGACCCTACAGTGAAAAATGTACTGTGTTACAAGATAACTGACTTTTAAATGACCAAGAAAAATAAGCTTCAGTATTCTGAATGTACCAGTGGACACCAACCTTGTGTTCTGAATGTTCCAGTGGACATCAACTTTGTGTTCTGAATGTTCCAGTGGACACCAACCTTGTGTTCTGAATGTACCAGCAGACACCAAATGTGCATTGTCAATGTGGCAAAGACCAGCAAACAACAATGTAGGTTCATAAAAGTTTACTAGTTGTGATCTATGGTGTCAAGAATTACATATTCACGTAATGAATTGCACTGAAATAAGCAAGAAACCACCAATAAGATGTAAAAATAAAAATATCATAGAAAAGATTGTGCATAGCAAATGATCATATTGTCCAACACTTTAAATGCAATCAATTCCAGCAACTCTTGAGCTTTTCATATTTTGTGGCGATAGTTTGCAGTTCATCCTGTGCAATTGTAAAGCTTCCATTTCCTGACAGATGTACAGGTCCATGGAAAAGTCTCTGCAGTCTCACTGTATCAGAGTCCTGCTGTTGTGGCCATGTGAGACTCCGATTTGCATGCTGGTCCTGGAGTTTGACAGTGAAAGTATGTTGCAGTTCATTAAATGCAAGAACTTGCCTGATAAAAAACTGTTCAGAATAGTAGACTGCATAGAATTTTTCCAGCTGTATCTTGTCTGGGTTGAATTTTTTTTTTTTAGCAGGTGGAAAGTAAGCCAGCACACTAGGGACAGAAACAGTGGAAAAGGCCATTGCTGAAGTTTCGTGAGTAGAAGAATTATCCATTGCTTCAGTGCCTGAAGCAGCAATCAGGTCACAGCAGAGGGGGTCTGTCAGTAGAGTGGCAGCAGCAAAGCTGGGGTCTGTTAGTAGAGTGGCAAGAGCAGAGGAGGGGTCAATAACTGTAGTGTTGGAAACAGCAGGAGTGTCTGTATCTGCAGTGCTGTGCTCATGCGCACTCTTTTTTTGTACACTGAGTTGTAGAGGAGTCTGGCACTGGCATTGCTGGACAGTGTCATTCCTGAGTACAAGCATTTGAGCTGTCTGTGAAGTACTGGTGCTGCAGTGTTTCAGTTTGAGCCTCTTTGAAGTCCTTTGATCCACATGCTCCATGTTCACACATGGGCCATCATCATTTTGGCACTCATGGCAGACACATGACAATGCTCTGGTGGCAACCACACCACCTTCCACAGATCTTACGCTCAGGACATGTGTTGTCCCAGGAGAAGCTATAACATCTGCTCATTTTGGACTTCTTATGGATTTGTCAGGCACCCAGAAAAATGTTCTCTTGGAATGCCCACACCCATCACTTGGAGGTTTTCTGGTCAGATTGTCACGGTATTATGTGAACATCTCTTCTGCTGTTGAAATGATAGCGATTTGTGATTTCACAGCCCTCATTGCTGACCATTTCCCCACACCACTCTCCTCATCAGAGGGGTGCTTACCATGATGTGATTCAAAAATTGGCACATTCAACAGGGAATCCAAAATGGTCCTTCTATGAAATTTCAAAGGCTTTATCAGAGTGTGATTTGTATTGACTGGCATAGCCATCTGTGAAAAGTACCTTCTTTGTAATGTTTGTGGTGAGGGTTCATGATATGTTCACTGGCCATCTTAACAAAATGTCGAACAGCATGGTGGTAATGTGTGAGATCATCTGAGATGAATACTAGGTATTCAATGACAAGGTCATTACAATGTGAGCACCTGTAATATCTAACTCTCTGGAGCACTGTAGCCTGCTCTTGATGCCAGTGGCAGGACTGGATCTCATCCTGGTACTTGCAGACATAGTTTTTGGCAAAGTTCAGCACCATGATGACCCAGCCTTGTGGTAGATTTGTCTTGAGTAATGTGAATTGCATTATTTGCCACAATGCCGCATGTAGATGGTGACCAAGAAACTGTAAGACTTCCAATAAGTTGTTGTAACGTGGTCTTCTTGCAGACCAACACTTTGCAGGATGTTTTCATGTTAATGCCATCATTTGTTTTCTTCACTGTGATGGTTTTCCACTGGTACCATCTCAATATTCTAACCCATGTTGATTCAATACAGCCTCTGCATGTTTTTCAATTGTCTTCACTACACAAGCCCCACATACTTTCTCCAGATAGTGTTTTCTGAAAAACATGGAACCTTCATTTGCGCACATTGTTAGCTCCACAGTTTTGTAAATATTGATGACTTTGCACTCTGGCAGTTTGTAAAAATCTGCCATGTGGTTTAATGATCGCAATTTTAATGTGGCATTTTCACAGTACTTGCATAGGCACTTGTCCAGTTTCTGTTGTCTGGCAAGTTTTATATGCTTGGGGTACAAACTGTTGAACATGATAGCAATGATATGATACTCTAGGTGTTGCTTCAGAAATTCTGCATGTAGTAAATGAAGAAGTTTTGATAGGAACAATTTGAACATTGGCTTCTTTTTAAGAATGCCTTCTTGTATGGCAGAGGGGTTGCTGACTGTTCAAAAAAGCTTTTTACTTTGTAATTTCCTGAGGCAGTACAGAATTGTGTATGCTTTTTAAAATGCTTCTGTTCACTGTGAGATGTATTCATGAGTGTTGTCCAGCTAATTCCAAGGTTTGTGCTTACGTACATAGCATCTTGTATTTTTTCAGCACCAAAACTGCTCTGACCCCCTCCCTTTTCTGTTGTATATTCTTCACATTTTCCTTTATGACATCCATAATGTTTGCCTCCAAATTGTGACATCATTTCATGTTTAGTCCTCTTCTTGACACTGCTGCCTGCTTTGCAGGTGAACTTGATATTATCGCTTATCACTTTATTGTTGATGCAAACCATGCAGGTGACTTAGGCAGTCCTGCTTGAGTCCTTTGAATTGCCTTTTGGTTTGCAATGTCTGATCGTGTGTCTCCGACTGGAATTGCATCACTGAAATTTACTTGCACTGCTACTGTTGTGGCTGTGTATATTTATTTCATAGTGGAGGAAAGGAAGAAACAAAGAGATTGCCCATGACCAGGGCCACTGGAAAATTGCGCTCACAATTTTTTTGCAGAATCCGCAATTTTCACCATTCTCCGCAAAAAATTACATGTTCTGCAATTTCTTGCAATTTTTGAGTTTTTATATTGAACTGTATAAAAAAGTATTAACATTTTAAATAAAATACTCTTCAATATATTGATAATTTTGCATGCAGACTTGGGTTTGGCCAAAACAATGCGGTGCAAGGTAGGGCAAGGGTTTTATCTGACACCGATTTCTTTTGAATCCTTGTCTTTTGGTTTCAAAATCCACTGGCCAAGCATAAGTACACATAAACACTTAACATTTGTTTTGTGTTGAAGTAGTCTATCAGAAAACTTTTTGTTGCCACACAAACTGAAACAAAAGATGGGACAAAAGGTGCAAATTATCCCATTCACTTAAATGGGGTGCTAACTATGAAGCCTTTTTGTAAGTGGCAGGGCAAGTTTTTCCTTGTGAGCATACTTTCATTCAGACTAGTTTTGATTCAAACAGCTGAGGATTTTTGGATGGCCCTGTCAATTTTAAACTTGAATAAGGTAGTTGCTAACAGTGATCTCACTCTTAGCAACTACCCCCTAGATGCTCACATGCAAAGACTACAATAAAAACCTGACTAAAGTCTAAAAACAAGCTTATAAAACACAAAAGGTATCTGAACATTTATCTTTAATTAAACAGAATCACTGCAGCCAGAGTAAAATAAAGTTAAATTATAGGGTACTCTGACTACTGTATGATGCAGATGCAGTAAAAATATATTGGTATTTTTGTATACTTTGATAACTACGTAAGGCCTGTTTTCAGGTACAACCCAAGAGCATTGAGGAGGTTAAGTGACTTGCTCAGAATCACACAGTATGCAAGTGGAGGTTGTGGGAATCAAACCCAGGTCTGCTAGATGTCATCAGCTCATTCAGTTTGTTACTCTAACCTCTAGATTATACTGCCAGCCCCAATAACCTCCAGATTTAATGTTTAAATATATGATTTCAAAAATAGTGTACAGTACCTACAATACAAATTATGTCCATTAAACACTTTAACAACATTTTACTAAAACTCAGTTATTCACCACTCTATCTGCTTATTTTGTCTTGTACCAAAGTAGATGAATAGCTGGCAGAGCACTGTAAACAGCTGTTGATTAGGCTTCATTATTCTACAGCCAGAAACTAAGAAAAAATATATTTCTTCTGGCTTAATTTAATATCGATTTGCTGTGGCTCACATTATAGAATCTATTTAGCACTGTATGAGGCAGATGCTTTTAAATTTTGGAAGATAGGCAGTGCTTATGATAGCTTATCAGTTTAGTATTCTTTTTAGGAATATAAACTTTTCTTTATGTTTTAAACATATTCAGGTGTCAGTGTAATCATTTAGCAATTTTTACTGACTAATATATGCTGCAGAAAACATTGAAAGATTTATTGTGAAGCACTCGGGGTCTATAGTAGAACCCCCGCAATTTCCCGCAATTTTGGGTAACCTTTTCCGTAGTTTTCCAGTGGCCCTGCCCATGACTTACTTCACAGCAGATAAAGCAACAGAACATAATTTGGATAATTACTTCATAGAGGAGGAAAGGAAGAAACAAAGATATCGCCCATCAGTTGCTTCATAGCCGGCGAAAACAGTGGAACAAAAAGTGGGCAATTACTTCATAACGGGGGAAAGGAAGAAACAAAGAGACAGCCCATCAGTTGCTTCACAGCAGATGAAATGGCAGAACAGAACGTGGGCAATTACTTCACAGTCGAAACAAGAAAGAAACAAAGAGATTGCCCATCAGTTACTTCACAGCATATGAAATAACGAAATGCAGAAGGTGGACAATTAACGCACACCTGGTGAAAGAAGATCACCCATCAGTTGCTATACAACACAGTGTGATGAATGTAAGGAGAATGGGGCACTTCAACAGCAGCTAAATTCCAGTATAGCTATCATTTGTATCCCACCACCACCATCACACATGGTCTTCAAGTGAATTTCCATGAGCTCATCCCTGCAAAAAATTTAAATTTTAAGTTCATAGTTTTAGCATGGGAAGGGATCATAACTGGCGCCGAACACTAGGTCTCTCGACCCCTTCTAGCTTCCTGGTGCCCCTGCTCTGCATTAACTCTGCCCCTACAGTCTCTGAAACTGTGACTTGTGGCCAGGGAGAATTCCAGGCAGCTGCAGATCACAATTTTATTATATGTATCTCTACATATACAAAGCATTAAAACAGCATTTCAAATATTATTTTTTATTTTTTCCTTACTTTATATCTTCAGTCTTCAGTTAGAGAAGGCTGGGAGAGTAAGTAGACTTGAAAGATTTTCTTAGCTGTTAGTGCTTGGAGGTGCAGTGAGGGGCAGACACAGGGCTGATACACTCTCATGAGAGTTGGGTGTAGGTCCTAATCCCACCATCCCCCAACCCTCCCTTCCAGAGCTCAGCTCATTTATAGGGGAACACCTGCCCTGCTATTGAAGGAAAAGGCTTCAGGTGCAGCTTATGTAGTTCTATCCACCGGGGGGTTGGGTTTAAAGGCTGGGAGAGAGGAGCTTAGGGAGTTGCACACTTCCCCTATAAGTTTACCATGTAGTACTGCACCTAGTAATGGGGGTACCTGTTCACTGTGGGACTGTATCAAGGATTAGTGGGTGACCTGATTAGTGGGTAGGGGTGTATCTTGGACTAGTGGGGAACCTGGTGGTTCACCCAAGGAAACCTACTTGGATGGTGATGGGACCAGACGTCATTAGGGCCGGCATCTTTGGGAGGGTGGTGGGGTGCACAGGGTGTGGGGCAGCCATGATACTGGACTGGGCTTGGAAGTTCAGTGGTTGCCCAGTGTGCTACCAGCTGGCACAGCTTAGGGAGGAGGTTGAGGGGATTAGGAGACAGCTGGAGGGAGTGGGGAGGTATGGGTGGGGAATAGGGCAGATGCTTTCCCACGGGGTTGCACCAAGCACTAGTGGTGGGGGCATAGGGAAAGGAGTGCAGGAGAGTACTCTGAGGTCACATAGGGACTCTGACAGAGGGGGACCAAAAGGAGGGCACTACCAAGGAAGCAGGCAAGTATCTGGGGACCCTCACAGAGGGGTGCCAAAGGGAGGACATTCTTAGGGTAGTAGGCAGATGGCTGGGGCTGGACAGAAGGAAGCAACTGGGGGAGGTGGATTGGACCTCAAGCTCAGTAACCACTTCAATTCTCTTTTTCTGCTTGAGGATGAGGGGAGTGATGTATCCATGACAGGGGTCGGTTAGAGATGGAAAGGGAATGGGGGGCAGGAGGCAGGGGCCAGATAGCAGGGAGAACAGGGGGGATCTTGGAATGTGGGAAAGTGGGGGAGCGGGGGATCAGAACAGGAGGAGGATGAGGGGTAGAGGGAGGAAAGCGCAAGGAGAAGGGCCAGTTGGGAGGAAAGGGCAAGGAGAGGGACAAGAAGTACAAGGAGGATACAATAAAGGGCGCTGAGGGTTTAGGCCAGGGGAGCACGGCAGGCAAGGAGGGGCTGAAAGGAGACAGGAAGGAAGGGAGGATGAGCCAGGCAAGTATAGCAGATGGGGGAAAGGACCAGTTGCGAGCAGTGATGAGGGGGTAATGGGTACAGATGGATACTCGAGAGGAGGAGAGGCATAGGATCAGAGGGGAAGGGTGGCCAGGATAAATAAGGAGGAGGCAGCAGGTGGCACCCAGATAGGGGGAGCAGCAAGGAGCCGGCTGAGGGGAGAGGCCATTAGAAAGGATGAGGGACATGGAACAGGGGAAATGGAGGAAAAGGGGTGGTCAGAGTGCTCCTTTTGGGTGATTCCATTATCAAGGGTATCAAATGGGAAAGGGAGGGGGAAGCCTGTCCGGCTAGAACAAAATGTTTCCCTGGACCAACAGGGCACAGGGCCAAGCATGAGGTATATCAGCTGGCAAAGGATTGTGGAGGTTCCCCGAACATACTGGTCCACCTGGGTACCAATGAAATTGAGGGAAATCATGAGCTAGAGATACAGGCAAGGTTCAAAGAGCTTGCCAGGGTCTGCCATGACATAGGATGCATGATTTTCTTCTCAGAAATCCTGCTGGTGCCAAGGGCTAGTGGGGAACACAAGAGGAAGATTAGGGAGATAAATCAGTGTCTCAGGGAATGGTGTGGGGCCAGACAGTATGGGTTGATGGGGGATTGGAGGTAGACCTGGGAGGATAAGGGACTACATGCTAGAGATAGGCTTCATCTCACTTTGGAAGGGAGTGAAATCCTTAAGTTGAAAATAGAGAGGCTCATTGGTGAAAGGTGGGGTTTAAACTTGTGAAGGGGGGAGGGATGGGAGAAAATGCTGTCGAGGGGGGTCCGATAAAGGAGGCAATCTGTCTCCACTCCCCTGGGGAGCTGGAGGAATGTGGGAAAAGGCTGACTGGGGGACGACGTAATCCCCATGGGAACGTGAGCAGGGGAAATGGAAGTATAAGGAAAGGGTGGAAGGTAGTCCTGCTAAATGCCAGGAGCTTGGGCAATAAAATGCCTGAGCTCCAAGTGATGCTAACTGAGAGAGAGGTGAATGTGGCATCGGTCACTTAGATCTGGGCCACCACAGGACATGACTGGGACCTGAACTTGGAGGGTTACACCATGTTCAGGAAGGACAGGAGAGAGGGAAAGGGAGGAGGGGTAGCAATAATAGTCAAAAGGGGAGCGACCATGCCACAGTCTGGTTCTGCTTGGACCTAGGAGGGGTAGAAGGCTGCACAAAGACATAGGTAACTGACTTCAGGGGGGTGGATTTCAAGGAAATGGGAAGCATCCTTAAGAAGCATTTGGATGGGATTGGGCCAGACATGGACGCTGACAGTAGGTGGGAAATCATCAGGAGGGGGGTGCAGGAGACTACCAGCACCTGTGCAAGAGTAATACAAAAATGCGGTAGGGCCCATTAAATCTGCTGGTGGACCAGGGAGGTTTAGGAGGTGGTGAGGGGAAAGAAGGTGGCTTATAGGCATTTCAAGTGCTCAAGGAGTGAAAAGGATTGAGGGGAGTACGAGTTGATGCCCAGAAGGGCCACTAGGGTAGTAAGGGCTGCTAAGGCAAGGAAGGAGCAGAACCTGGCCAGGGAAATTAGGAGAGGGAACAAGGAGTTCTTTAGATACATTGTGGAAAAATGAAGGGTGAAGGGGCAGACTAGCAGGATTAAAACAGGGGAGGGATGGGCACAAGACCCAGGGGAGTAGGCTGAGGTACTAAATGAGTACTTTGCCTCAGTTTTCACCAAGAAAAATGGGGGGGCCGCATCATACATGGGAAGACACAGTGAAACTGAGGAAGGGGGGGACACTTACCGATCGGCAGGTCTGGGGAGAGGGGGGCCATCAGTGGCCACAGGGGGGAAGACAAAGCAGGGGGATGAGGTAGTGGAGGTAGAAATCATGGCAGAGAGAGTGAGGGAAGCCCTCAGGTCCTTTAAAACAGAGAAAGTACTGGGGCTGGATAAATTACATCCCAGAGTGCTGAAGGAACTGGCAGATGTCCTGGCAAAACTGCTGGTGGAGCTTTTCAGCATCTCTCTGAGGACAGGGTGGGTGCCCCAGGACTGGAAGGAGATGCATATAGTGCCTATCCACAAGGAGGGATCAAGGCAGGTGGCAGGGAACTACAGGCCCGTCAACCTGACATCGGTGGTGGGCAAGGTGATGGAGGGCATTGTCAAGGAGAGGGGGGGACCTGGAAAAGTCGGGGTGCCTGGACAATAGGCAGCATGGATTCATCCTGGGGAAATCATGTCAGACAAACCTTGTGGAGTTCCATGATTGGGTGACAAATGCCTTGGATCTGGGTAGACCGTGAATGTCCTCTTTCTTGACTTCAGCAAGGCGTTTGACTCTGTTCCTCAAGGGATCCTGTTGGATAAGCTGGGAGAAATGGGGGTGGAGAACCAGATGATCAGATGGTTAGGAGATTGGCTCCAGGACTGGAGTGGTTGGATGGATAGTCTCCTCCCCAAGGAGGGTCATTAGTGGGGTCCCTCTTGGATCAGTCGTTGGGCCCCTCCTGTTCAACGCCTACATCTCTGACATAAGGAAGGGTGTCAAGAGTGAGATAAGTATCTTTGTGGATGACTCAAAACTGGGGGCAGCGGTGGATGGGGAGGAGGGGAGGGTAGCCCTACAGTGGAATGTGGAGGCTCTGGAAAGGTGGTCTAGAAAGTGGAAGCTGTGGATCAATGCATGGAAATGCAAGGTACTGCACCTGGGAGCCAGAAACCTGGGCCAAGTGTACACCCTGGGAGGGGAATGCTACAAGTCTCAATGGCTGAGAGGGACCTGGGGATGGTGGTGGATGTCAAGATGAACAACTCTGAGACTTGTAGGAGGGCAGTGGCCAAGGCCAACAGGATGCTGGGATGCATCGCTAGGGGGATCACCTCCAGAAGGACGGAAGTGATACTCCCTCTGTATAACTGCTTGGTGAGTCCTCACCTTGAGTACTGCATACAGTTTTGGAGGCCACACTTAAAGAGGGACATCGAACTCCTGGAGAGGGTCCAGAGGAGGGCAACCAAAATGATCTGGGGCTTGGAGGACAGGACCAATGGGAAGAGGCTTGAAGAGCTAAATATGTACACATTGGAAGAGAGAAGGGACCGGGGCTACATGATAGAGGTCTTCAGGTACATGAAGGGGGTAAATAGAGGAGGAGCAGTCAGGGTGCTCCAAAGGAAGGAGGGGGGGCAACTAGAGGGCATGGGTGGAAGCTGGAGTGGGAGATTCAGGGGAGAAAGGAGGAGGTACTACTTCACTGAGAGGGTGGTGGAGCCATGGAATGTGCTGCCCAGGGGGCTGGTGGAGGCAGAGATGGTGGAGGGGTTCAAGAGGGGGTGGGACAGGTACAGGGGAAGGGTTCTGGAAGCAAAGTCCTGTGCAGCAAGAATATCCCGGACTGGGAAGGGAGAATTCAGAGAGGGTGAGGGGGGCAGCAAGGTCAGCTCCCAGGGTGGGGGCTGACCAAACGAGCAGACACAAATGATGATTAGGCCTATTCTGCTGGCATTTTGGTATGTTAGTGTATCACACTCTTAAAATTTCCATTCCATTGGTACAAGATTTTCATGAACATAGCCATATATATTTGTGGCATAAAAATGCATTTAATGCATCATTTAGGGTTAAAGTGAAGAAGTCAGGAAATGTAACATTAGGGTTGAGGCCCTAACCCCCCCACACACCTGCATCCTATCCTCCACAGACTGACAGGCGCTTGAGGGTGTGCCATTGGGGTCGTGTGGCCAACTCTCACCCATTCCACATGTAAGCAGGTTGACATGCTGCAGTAAGGGAGAATGGGGTGAGATTTGGGTCCTCTATGACCCCAATGGCTACACCCGCATCTGTCAGTCTGTGGAGGATGGGGTGGTGTGCGAGGAAGTTAGGGCTCAGCTTACAATGTTTAATTTCCTGAAATTTTTACTTTAACGCTTAAATGATTCATTAACATGTGATTTTGCATGAATTTCCTTGCTTTTTGAAAAAGTGTAATATAACTATTAAAAAACATGTATTCGTGGGATAATAATATTCTACAGAGCCATATAGCAGCCATATAGGGCATCAAACCTTTGTAACAGTAATTTGTGCATATCTTGGAACCGTAAGAGCTAGAAGCATCATTGTAATCATGACAGTGAGTACTTCATGCAGCATCAAACAATCAAACCCGTGTCTCACATCATTTCTGAGACATGGACACCGAAAAGCACTGGACAGGCACTCTTTGAACCCTTGTGATAGTAATTTCACAATGTCTCATGAACTGTGCAATGTACGAAAAAAACTCCAGTGCAGGCTTACTCTATGATTTCAAATCTTTTTTCCAGTGGCATAGATCACCTGAAGGTGATCTAAGCCACCAGTAGGGAAAGGTCTGTATCTCACTTTGTTTCCAAGATAACGGCTCCAAAAGTCATGACACAGACCGCAATGTAATCCTATGCAAAAACATCACCTCTACATTGCACATCTACGAATCTGAAACCAATGTGAAAAAATAAAAATAAAAAAAAATACCCCCAACTGGCTTCCCAAAGAAAAAACAACTAGCAGGATATAAACTAAATAAGATAAGATCCAGGAGGAAACAGGTATGTCTGTAAATATGAAAATGTGCTCTGATAAAGCCAACAATACATTAGTAGTATATCAATTAAAAAAACAGAAAGCAGAGAAAAATCCAATAGGAAGGCTGAGTTTAAGCAATGCAGCTGGAATGGAGCTTTAACGGTTACCGAGGAGAATGAAATAAAAAACATAATCTGCTCTTGAAAGTATGGTAGTTGCAATTGAGAAAGAAAATGGAAGGACAAAGGATGGATAAAACCTAAGCCTGCAACATTAAATTGCCTTCCAACATATAAATATATGCTAAAAGGGCAGCCAGACATAGGACTTCAGTTTCTTTTTCAAAGCATGCTCCATTTTGTATGTTCAGAAAAAAACTATACTGAGTTAAAAAATAATAGAAGCAATAGTAGTGTAGAATAACAAGAAAAGTGTGTGTTCTTGTGTAGTCTATGCAATAATATAATAATCACTTCACCTAGCAAAATAATATAAAAATTCAACAGCCTGGTAGCAAACATCTACTACAGCCGTCATATACTAATAATTGCTGCTCAATTGATAGAAAGGTAAGGAAACCTCTTACAAAGACCACATCCTCATTTAGTAATAAATAAAAAGAAATCAGTAGAGAAAAAAGGAAAAACAGACATAGAGTCAGAAATAATGACCAGAAACAAACAATAGAAGGAAATCATTAAAAAAAACATAGTGAAGGGGACAGACAAATCAAATAACTAAAGCCAGTAAAATGAAAGTGAACCTGCAAATCTATAAAAAATAACAACAAATCAAGACAACTTAAAAAAATAAGTCAGAAATTAAAATAACTGAACCTAGAAAAAAACTTACTAACTACCAAAGACCTGCTCGGGGAAAATCAAGGCAACACCATAGAATAATAAAAAAAAAAAAAAAAAAGAAGGTAATTCAGGATTGAGTGATCAGAAGTACAATTAGTAAAGATAGCCAAACATAAGCAATTCTGGAATAATATAGCACAAAGCTATCTTATAGGTATTTATCCACTTTATTCTGGGCAATTTGGGAAGCAGTCCTTTGAGAGAAAAACAAATATATAGTTTACAACAACATCCAGCTGGTTCCTCACACCAATTGGTTAGAAGCATAGCCTTAATTTCTTTTTTAAGGCAGATTCAGTCCATCATTTCTTGCTCAAGGGGAAATCTTGGCTCCAGATGTCCTTCTGCAAAGCTCTTTTATCCCAGATATCAGAGGACTCCATGGGCACATCTGATGGTTGCAGGTTCCGATTACCAAGTTCTTGCATCACTGAATTCACATCCTTGAATATCTTACTGCCATCAGCAAAGTGGACCTTGAGCCAATCAGGCTATGGTGTGGAAAATGTTATTTTATGTGCTCGCAGGATCCAGAGGACAGGAGCATAGCCATATCTTTTTGTTTGGAGAACTGGGTAATAGTCATCCACACAGAGTCATACATTTTTATACATTAAATATCCACTGTGCCAGGCTTTTAGTAGGACTTCTTGCATAACCGCATAGTTACAGAATCTTATGAGTATAGAGTGGGGGCATTGCACAGGAGAAGTCTGTTGCTGGCCCACCACCCTGTGAGCTCTCTCAGTTGGTAAGGGAACAAGGTCTGAAATGTCCACAATAGTGGGCAGGAGTGACTGTAGATAGGGAACCATATCTCTTTTCTTCTCATCGTTCTCTGAGATGACATAAAGATGCAGATTGTTTCTCTGTGTGCTATTTTCTAAATCTTCACATCTTTCCAATAGGTGGTGGCAGTTCTTCAGTGCGCGCATCAGCACCTGCTCCATCCAGTCTACACGGAAATCTGTATCAGAGGCTTGCTTAGTTAACCCATCTACTTTCACTTCCAAAGTGAGGAAAGATTATTTTAATTTGGAACACACCGAATGAGTTTCTAGTTGGAACTCCTTCAATTCCTGTAGTTTCACTGCAATATTGGGGATGGGTGATGTAAGTGGCTGAGTTCCTCCTTCTACCATGGCTCCAAGCTGCGGTCTTTCTTATTGTGCAGCTTTAGGTTCAAATGTAGAAATGGTGGCTGAGGTAAGATTTTAAAGTCTTCTCATCTTGCCCATATGAAATACAGAAAGCCTCTATATCAAAAAAATGGCAACTTAACTGGAAAGCTCAATCAGATGAGGCTTTTATTGCAGTGCTAAATGGAGCTTCACTTCTATCCTGCCAAACTAGTTGAGGGTGGAACCAGAAGTGACCACAGTTGTTCTCAGTTTGTTATAAGCACACATATATTGCATTGCTTTCATGTCTTATGCGCCATATTCCAGCATCTGGATTAGTGAGATCAGGTTTTATGACTTATAATAAAAACAAGAAGTGCAAAACTCACAAAACCTTAAATGTCATTGCTGCAACTTGATTAGATAAGTTGCATTTAACATACTTTATTGAAAATGTTGAATAATACACAGGACAAAAATAAATCTTACCCACATCTGACAGAACACTATAAGTTGCATATAATGATATTTTAGTTCTATTAGGATATTATTCAAGAAAAACAAACTAAAAGGAAGTTATGTGAATACTGAGCATTTATAAAAGCAAATAGTGTTATATTTTATTAGTAGTGGAAAAACTTATTTTTAAACAGGTAGTAATAGTAACATATCATTGGGAAAGAATCTCATTTTCAAGATGGACCTGTATTAGCTTTTGTTCCAAATTTAAATACAGTGACATAAAATTTACATCAATAGACACTAACACACAATTTAAAATACATCTATATCTGTCTTAGACAAGAACAAAATACAAATGTGTACCCTCATACTTTAACAATAGTCGAGATGAAGACTCTAACCATTACATATACACTTCATTTTCAGATCATATCCAATCACATCCTTAAAATGCTTAAATTTTTGTATTTTTCACTTTTCTACCTCAATAGGAGCCCATAAATGAGCCACTTTATAGCCAACCGTCATTTTTCCATATTTGTTCATTAATTTAGGTGTAACAAAGGACTTCTCCTCAGTTCTTCTCAGTTTATGTTGATGTCCATGGGTAACGTATAACAGACTTTCTACTAAATATCCAGGGGATTGCTTATGAACCACACCATGAATTAATTGAATCCATTTTTGCTCCCTTTTTAGCTCTAAGAGTGGCCTTTGTAATAAAGAGAACATATCACAATGATGCATATGTCTATCACAATTTAATATAAATCTAGCCAAGTTATTATATAACACTTTTACCAATTTTAGTTCAGATTTATTAGCCATACCATATATATGGCTACCATAATCACTACATGGTATGATTAATTGATTTATAACATCCCTTCTCATTTTCAGATTCACACAATACCTAGACCTCTGAAAGGCTTCCAGCTTATTTGTTTTATGAATCAATTCCTTAATATGGACATCAAATTTTAGATTTTGGTCAATATAAACCCCCAGGTATTTATAAAATTCAACTTGTGTTAAAGTTTCATTACTACATGTTTTTAGAAGAAGTTTATATCGATTTAGATTTTCATTCCCCTTAGATGTAAATATCATGGTATTTGTTTTTTTATTATTTAAAACCAGCTTTGACCTCCTCAACCAGTTTCCCAGAATGCTAAAATCTCTTTGAAGATGTTCTTCCACCATCTGTAAGGTTTTACCACTTGTCAACAAAACAGTATCATCTGCATACGTTCGTAAAGCCGAATAATTTACTACTTTAGGAGCATCATTTACATACATTATAAACAATAAAGGTCCCAAAATCCAGCCTTGAGGGACTTCTCTTCTAATAAACCCTGAGTTTGAAAGAACATCTCCAACCTGAAGTTGCTGCTCCCTATTTGTTAGATATGACTGAAACCAAGGAAGGGTTTCATTGTCAATCCCCAAGCTCAATATTCTTTCATATAAAATGTTGCGGTCAGTGGTGTCGAAGGCCTTGGAGAGATCCATGAACACTGTGCCCACCAATTCACCTCCATTTAATTTGGAGGCTACGATGTCAACCAAATCGGCGAGCGTGGTGTCTGTGGAATGGTCCTTTCGGAAGCCCGACTGGTAGCTGGACAAGAGAAAATTCTCTTCCAGAAAGTTACTCAGCTGCTTTTGAACTAATCTCTCCAAGACCTTTGACACCACGGACAACAACGAAATTGGTCTATAATTTGTTGGTTTTCCCATAGAACCACCTTTGTGAATAGGGATAACCTTTGCTCATTTCCACATGGTCAGAAAACTTCTTTTTAATAAGCTCCAATTAAAAAGTTTTGTTAGTATTGGAGCTGTTACCTCTTGGGAATCTTTTAAAAATATATTTTCTATCATATCCAACCCAGGGGCTTTATTTACTTTAAGTTTTCTTAATTCTTCCTTTACCTCTCTACAGGTAATTACTCTAAATCTAAATGTTTTCCCCGGAGGATACTGATGTTCCCTTAAACCATTCTCCTCAAAACATCCATAGGGAGTTTGGGTATCTGGGAGTGTAATAAAATAGGTATTTAACTTCTCTGCTGAATCTGAAGATGACAACAATATATCATTTTCCCTAATTTGAATAGGTTGCTTATTTACAACTGGGTGCTGAAAAGACTGAATCAAATGCCAATATTTTTTCGGCTCTATACATTATTCAACCTTAGTCATGTAATATGTTTTTTTTTTTTTGCTAATCTAATATTACATTTAAGTAATTTTTTTTCCTTTTTAAATTTCTCCCAATCATTTGTTTCCAAAGTTTTGTTTGCTCTCCTCCATTACCTATTTTTATATTGGATATTGTGTTTTATTTTATCTGTAATCCAAGGAACATTTGTTTCTCTGTTTGTTCTAACTTTGGCAGGTGCAATTTCATTACATGCCTGAATGAACAAGAAAGTAAATTCTTCTATAGCCCAGCCCAGTTCAGGTATTAAAATAATCTATCCCATCTAATATTCCTCAATTTATGCAGAAAAGCCTCTTTATTATATTTTCTCATATTTCATGACCTTACATGACTATTAATCAATTTGTTTTAAAACTGTCCACCCCCCATGAACAAACAATGGAACAGTGGTCCCCAAATATAGGTTGCTTAACAGCTATAGATGTTACCTGGATTCCCTCAGAGGTAAACAGGAGGTCCAAGATGTACCCCTCACTCACAAAGGAAGTTTTCTTAGTAGTAAGGGCAACATTTTGGTTCAAATTTAATGGAGCCAAAGTATTCCGTAATGCATTTCCTCTCAGCTTATTCCATGCAGCATTGAAATCACCCACTAACAACAGTTCAGAACCATAAGAATGTAAATGTAACAAGTGGGTCAATTTATTAAAATCTGTAGTTTTAACCTTTGGGGGGGAGTAAATTAATCCCAAGACCAAGTTCAAAACTTTAACTTTCAGAAGAATACATTCAATCATACCTAGTTCACCCACGAACAGCACATTTAATTGTCCAAAATCCCATTTAAGGTATAATAGCAAACCCCCACCTCTCTTCCACCTCTGTATCTCTTCTATACAGCTCATACCCTTGTAACCCAAGTTCCTCATCTCTAATTTTTGGGGTCAGCCAAGTTTCAGTTAAAGCTATGATATTTGGATTTTCTGTGGCCTCACAGACTCTCAACATATCTACCTTATTTTTTAAGTTTCTAGCATTATCATATATTAATTTACAGGAAGGGGGGAGTGGCAGAGGATTTGTTTCTATGTCCCCACCCATTATCAGGATCAGATATATATTTGTTTGTTTATCTAAACATTTAAAGTGCATAAGTAATTTAAAAGACCCAACACTAAATACGGATTCCCTTACCATAGAAAAAGGGTTATGTCTTTTTAATCTTTTTGGGGACATTTTGTCCTCCTGCATTTCCCTCCATTGATGCCTTAGACATGTTTTTGAGGCTAAATCCTCAGTATTCTGTTCTTCAACTTCACTTAAAAAGACAGGACATAGTATCAAACATAGGGCAAACCAATACACCCAAATATTAAGAACACCCATTCTTATGGGTTTAAAAGTAAATATAAAAACAAAACCCAAACTTAACAAGTTTTAAAATTAGTTAATTATTCTGAGTTCACTTTAAAGTGTAATAAGAATGAAACTAGTTTTATACTAATCTTTTACCCCAACCATACTATTCAGGCCTCCAGTTTAGCAAAGATCAAACATTCCTCTCCTGACTCCATTTCTCCTTTGAGTGGTGCTCATGCCACTCACGCTCACGAAGTAGCAGCGCGATCTTTAAACTTGTAGGCTGCCCTCCTTCTTCTGTGTTGCAAAGCAACTCCACACCCGCCCTCTCACAGCTGATGCAAGTCACTTAGTTGAAATTTGCAGGCGGGAGAAGCACTGGCACAATCTAGACTCAGGATAGTGATATATTAATAAAACAACACAGCACAAATGTTTGTAGAGCTCTTGCTTGCAACAGTTCTTATTTCAAGAAGTGTACTTGACCACGAAGCTGTAGCAGCGTGATCTTTAAACTTGTGGGCTGCCCTCCTCCTTTTGCGTTGCAAAGCAACTCCACACCCACCCTCTCACAGCTGATGCAAGTCACTTAGTTGAAATTTGCAGACGGGAGATGCACTGGCACAGTCTAGACTCAGGATAGTGATATATTAATAAAACAACACAGCTCAAATGTTCGTACAGCTCTTGCTTGCAGCAGTTCTTATTTCAAAAATAAGATTAATACAAGATACAGTCTAAGAACCTAATCATGCAATCGAAAACATTTCAATGTAATTACATTACTGGGCTGTTTAATTTGAATGATGTCTGATGCATTGAAACAGGTTTATTGAATGGTTTCTCTAAGTTTACAAACTATTATAGTAAAATGATTGGGCTATTGTACACCAATTATATAAGGTAAAATAAAAATGAATGCATTAAATTAATGAAATATATACCATACTGTAGCTGTGAAGGACCAGATTTTCAAAAGGATCAGATGCAGATGCAAATGTATGCTACACCTGCATCTGCCTCATTGTGACAGAGCAGCCCTACTGCTATTTTTAAAAGATGTACTAATTTGTGACTAAAAGTCATGAATTGCACTAAATAAATTACACAAATGTTATCTGCATAATTTGTTTGCAACAGCAATATATTTTCCTTAATACAAAATTCAGATGCACTTAAAGCAGGGGCGTAAGCATGGCTCAGGTGGGGTACCGGTTCAATGCTTCACATGTAAGACAGTGAACAGTGTGGTATTAATCATGCTGTATAGTGAGCGCCTGGGTTTACAGTGACAGGGGTAGAACAGTAGAAGGGGAATATCGATACCCCTATCACAGCATACAGAACGGGAGAGTGGAGAAGTTGCCATGTGCTGAGTGCTTGGTCAAGCAACCCCTGTGGAGGAGTGGTTAGGGTACCAGCACACAGCATAGTTGGGAGACCTGGGACCATGGTTTGATTCCCTCAGGTCTTCCCTACTATAACTTTTTGCCAAGATAGTTTAGAAAAACAAAGCAAACTACCACCCTCCCAAGTTTCTCCCCATCCCAGAGCCCCCCTCCCAGAGTTAGTTATTTAAGTTCTGTGGTGGGGCAACACCCCGCCGGGTTGCTGGGGCAAATCCTGCAAAAACATGAAGACCCATTGTTTTCAATGGGTGCGGTGCACAGAACAGGTCGGTGTTTTGCCTGACTCTGTTTTTGTCTGGTGCTGTTTTGCTGTGGCATTTTTAGCCACGCCATTTTAACATGCAATGGAATTATCCCATGCCACTCAGTTGGCAGCACATCTGTCTCTGAGCCAGAAGATCATGAGTTCTTGTCCCACCCTGGGATTGGGCTCATACCATAACTGAGTGAATTAGCAGAGGAATGCTGTACTGCTGGGGTGTGCCATTCTTCAGATGAGACATTAAGCAAAGGTCACTTCTGCTCATCTCTGATGCTGTCCTAGTAGGTGTCCAGGTGAATGTCAAACAGCCCAAGGCACTTTTCACAAGAGTAATGTATTTTCCCTGGTGTTCTGGCCAACAATCTCTTTCCCATAAAACTGGTTAATGCAATTACCCAAAGCTGTGTGTTGGTGTTGATGTGCTAAATGGCTGTCACTATACTTTTACTGTCACACCTCTATCATTCTATCATATGCTTGTAGAGCACTTTAAGATATAAAGTGCATGAAAAATTATATATAAATGCGTATTCTTCTTCAATGTTATTATTTGACCTGTCCAAGTCATAGTGCAAAATTGCCCAATTAATCCTTTATATGCACATCTTGGCTAGTACTGCTTCTCCATGGCTTCTAATTATGTTGCTGCTGTGGCCACCTTGACTCACTACTAGCTACAAGAGTTGGACTGGCCTACCTGGATACTTGGACATTTCCAGGTGGTCTCTCCTTTGGGTACTTCAAGTATATGTAAAATGCAAAAATATAACTAATGTGTCAGATTTAAGTGGAATACTGATATGGGTGTGTCACCTTGGGCCCCTCACCTATTGATCTTCTAGCTGGACTCCTCTCACCACTTTCTAGGTGTGCCATTTGTACCCCATTCCAACCCTGCTGGCTGCTCACTTGGCATGTGTGTGAAAACTTCCAGAAGTGAAAGTCTCTGTTGAGTTATAGTGTGTGGGTTAAGTATGTCTTTCTCTTCCTAAATCTGTTCACTGCCCTGTGGGTGAGGGGTACTAGTGTGGAGAGGTGCATGATGTCAATGGATACTGTATCTGTGGAGCTGCATTACATGACTGAATATCTGCTACCATAGAATGGTCTGGTAGTCTAGGGGGCATGGAAAGAGACAGACATGAGACTATGGCTCTCTGGCATGTCTTTTTTCACTGGGGATAGGGAGAATGTGCAATAATCAGAATATTTCTGGACCTTGCAGTTTATATTGTATAAATATGCCAGATTCTCCATTATAATGTTGTGCATCTGTGGGCTTAGAGTCAACATTTGTTGTTGGTTAAAGCATAAAAAGTTTAGGGTAAACCCCTGACTTTAAAATATGATTTAACACATTAGTGACATTTTCAGTTTAAAAATAGCAGCAAGTAGATCGTGTACAGATCCCTTTGAAAAATCTGCCTAAAACATTCAGTTATGGCCTCACATGTAATTTTATATTGTACTGAAAATAGCACTCAAAGGAGACACAGTTATGAATACTGAATCTAGTACATTAATACTGTTTGCAAGGTAAAGGTATAACAATCACTCCATCTTTCCATTACATTATAGCTCTATATAATTAGGGTGAACGAGATTATACAAATGTATGAGAAAGGTTTATTTTACTTTATTAAAATAATTGCCATAGTGTTCAGATTAAATTAGTATAGCAATATAGGTATATTAAAGGTGTAGTAAGCATTAATAATATAGCTCTTTTAGGCTGTAAAATTACAATTTTAACATTTCAGTAGATGCATAACAAACATTTGAATGGATACATGAAGAACAAGTTCTAGCCAAAGTCGATAGGGCTCTAAAGAGCTACCAAATGACCAAAGTTAATTTCTTGGTGGTGTCATATAGTGCTGTTTAGTCACAATCATCCACAAATGCCATGCTACTAAATCAGTCCTCAGTGCTCCCAGATTAAGTTTGCCTTTTTCCTTTAATGGCAGGGCAATTTTCCTACATTTTCCTGTAGATTACATTTCCAGCGGAAGCAAAATTCCTTAATTTTCATGTATAACTAATGCAAGTCTATGAGAAGAATTTCCGTGTAGATGGTTCCAAACCCCTGTAAACAGACTTCTTTACCATTTAGATAAAATACCTGACAATCTCTACAAGCGTAGTTAAAGGAGAACTGCACTGAACCTGTGAGCAATGTTTCCTGTAGAAGCTTTTTTTCATACGGTGTGTCGCCTTCTGTTTCTGCTCCATTTTTGCTGGCATTTTAGTTAACCCTTTGGATATTTATGGGTTACACACTGCTGCAAAGTGCCATCTAAGAACTGTATGATGTTATTTATGTCCCCGTGAACCTAAGAATTCTAAATTAGAACACAGATGCATTGTACCAACAATGTAAGTTCTTGACAAGATCATACTGTTCTAAAATGGTCAATGCCAGCAGTGTGTGAATCAGAAACACTCACTGAATTTACCAAAATGCCAGTTAAGATTAAGCAGTAACAAAAGGAGAACAGGTATTTTAAAAAATAATGTCTACTTCTACAAAAATGCATGTTTGTTGATTCAAGGCAGTTCTCCTTCAAGATATTAACAGTCCAGTCTAAATTGTTCACTATTTATGGGGCTGGCAGTATAGCCTAGAGGTTAGAGTAATGGGCTGTGTACATCCAGCATTCAGACATGGGCTTAATTCCCACACCCTCCATTTCCATACTGTGTGGCTCAGATTAAGTCACTTAATCTCTCCAGTGTTGCTGGCTGTCCCTAGAAATAAGCACCTATGCCTAGTTGGCCTTACCTGGTTACCAAAAGAAAAAATAAATATATTTATTAAATTACATTTATAAACTGTAAACAAACATTAAACTCCAGTACACAGATTACAGATCCATGCAATAACCAACCTCCCTACTCAATCAATCAATCAAGTCTTTATTTAAGACTAAATGGAGTCCATTTATGCACTCTATCCCTCAGTAAATCTGTTATTTTTTTTTTCTTTTAGTTTAGTTTTACACTGACCTTCTGCTGCGTGGGAAGGAATGCTCACTCAAACAGATCCTCAAATCATAAATCCTAGATAAGAGATGGACAGTATGCATCACATGGCCCATCCCAAAGCAGGATTGTAGACAAACACACACACACACACACACACTTAAAAGCACTTTCCACTTGACACTTCCAACCCCAGAAACAGCAAACAAGCACAAAGAACCTCTTTTATTCTACGTGTGCCTGGGCAGCTGGACTTAATTGTCTCTGTCAGGCTAGTTTATGCTTAGTTTTTTGTTTGTTTGTTTAAAGAGCAAGATCCTTCAGGCCAAAAAAGTGATGGGGCTACAGTCCCCCCCCCACCCTGCAGTTCATATGTTTGCCCATAGGAATGAAATAGCTCACAGACTGCAGGTTAACTGTCTGTAATCTGACACTGTAGACTACAGACATCATACAGTGAGTTAACCCCTAGGTTGCTGAATGAAATAGAATACATCTATTATACTGAGCTGGACAGATGATAGAAACAGCAATTTAAAAAAAAGTTTTTGTTACTATCCTGAGACATTCAGAGGTACAATGCAGTAGCATTCCCCCTCTCTTCAGATGCCTTTAACATAGAGCAGCAAATAGCAAAAATCAGAGAGGGAGTGCAGTACCATGCAGCTGTGGAGGAATACATCCAAATGTCTAAAAAGGGAGTTCCATGAAAAGCCATTTTAGAGTTATAGTCTGATCAATGACAGAAGGGCTGTAGGCTCTGCCCACAGCCCTAAAAAGTACTTGGAGATTGTTTCCAAAGAAGCACTGAATCTCTTATTGTACAAATTAGAAAAGGTAACAAGCCACTGCAAAAAATTACCTTCATCTTTTGTGCCTGGGTTGGAAGAGAACCAGTCAAGGCATCTGACACTGTCAACCACCAATTTCTACTACAACGTCTCCAATCCATCGGCCTCTCAATAAACACTGTTACCTGGTTTGAAAGCTACATATCACACACAACACAATGTGTGAAGGTTTTCAATACACTCTCTGAGCCTAGGGAACTCAACCTTGGAGTTCTCCAAGTTTCGGTACTGGGCTGCTTTTATTTAGTCTATTTATAAACTCCCTACCATCTGCCTGCCTGGCAAGTATGGTACTTTACACTGATGATGTAGTCTTCTCCACACCTGGTACTGGAATCTCCATAATCACCACTGATCTGCAGGACAATTTTCAAAGGCTGGAATCTTGTTTTTTCCCAGCATAAACTGTTACTCAATTACAAAAAAAAAAAGTGCATGCTCTTTACAGTGCCTCAGAACAAGAAAAAGTGTGGTCCATTACAAATAATGAACCAAAAAGGAGAGTTGCTGGAGCAGGTCAGCACCTTCAGATATCTTTATGTACACCTTGATAATATGCTGTCCTTCTCAACAGATATTGAACAGGTTGTTAAAACAGCTAACTCCAAACTGGGAGTTTTATACTGACATAGACACTCTATGCCTCCAGAGGCTCAGAAACTGATCACTTGCAGCTCTGTATTATCTACCATGGACTATGGTCTGGTGATCTATGGTGCTGGTTTGGACACCACTCTTAAAGAGCCCCTGACACTGTTGTGACAACTTTGAGAAAATGTAATGCTTAGCGCAAGTAAGCTTATGTTTTAATATTGTTTTTGCATTTCTCATTCTTCTCTGTTACTGAGGACATCTGCATGTAAACAGGATCACTGCCCTGTCTGTTCTGGCTGCTTGCCTACATATGACATCACAGTTCTGTTTATGATATCACAGTCTGTTGCTGTGGGGATAATTATGATGCTATAAACGGGAGATTATTTATTTTATTTATTTAAAAGTTGGTAACTGGGAAAAGCACCATGACCAGAAGCTCATTTCCAGGTGCAACCCAGATTATGACGTCATATGTAGGATAGCAGAAAGAGCAGATAAAGTCTAAGGGACAGTAAGCCTATTTCATACAGCTGTCCTTGGTAATAAAGAAAAAAGGTAAATAATTATGGAAAATACATGAAATATAAACTGAACTGTGTAAATCTCACATTTTTTCCAAGTTTTTCTAACTGTGTCAGGGGCTCTTTAAGAGGATCATTACCCTCCTCAACAAGAGTTGCAGCCTGGTCCTTGGGGCTGACTATCTGAAGCATACATGTACATTGTACACAGAGACCGGGTGGCTTCCCCTCCATCTCAGAATCAAATACCAGGCTTGTCTCTTGGATAAAAAATCATTGCTTGGCCTTATGCCCAAGTCCACCTCAAGATTATTCAAAAACACTCAACCTACCGTGAACACCAGAAGTGCACCCAAAGGAGCATTTCTAGTCCCCTTTAAGTGCACCACACTCGCATGATGATCTCTTTCTTATCAGGGTCCTAAATGGCTTAATGACCTCCCTACTGAACTCCTTGGTTGTAGCAAAATTAGCCTGTTCAAATCTGGACTCCACAGTCTCTTGGCACATGAAATCATCTGCTATTGTTAACTATAACACTGCCCTTATTGGCTTTCTCCCATCTCAGCCGCCTTACTGTCTTGATTTACCCCCCATCCCCCACCCTTACCTACCTTCTCTCCCCTTTCCTGGACAATGCCACCCTGGCTGCTGCTCCCTCTAGTTTTAAAGTGCTAACCTGGGATCTGTCCCCGACCCCAAGTTCACATAAGAGTAATTCCACACTATTGCAGTGTTGCTGTTGATATCCCTTGCACTTTCTGATTGCACTTCTGTAACCTATCATACTGTTTCTTTCTGCCACCAACTGCTAATTTTTCATGCTTATTGTGTTTACATGTACCCCTTTATCCCTACTGTATGTTGTTCACTGCCTTTACCTTCATCTCTATATTTTTTGTTATCAGACTTGGAACCTTTGTAAATAAGTCCATGCTCAAGGATAATTAATCTGAATTAGAAGAAATAAATAAATACATAAATTTGGTGGCTGAAATATCTATAATGGCATCCATTTCATGTAACTTTACAAGATATACCACAAAAATGATGTGACCATGTAGCTCAAACATAAAATGTCTGTTTTGTCAGATTTCCATATCCAGAATATGGTCACTGTATCCTTCATCTGGTATCTTAGCTGAGTGCATTAACTGTAGATTCTTCTGTTCCAGTCCATGGCATAGGCTGATAGAATATTGGCCTAGGCAGCAAGACAGAATAATCATCTACTGTGTTTCTTTCATTTCCTTAAGCTTCTCATGTAAACCATGGCTGCTGCTGTACCTCATCTGCAGTACCACATGCTAGCCAGGGGGTGATGCTGTAGCACCAATCAGATGTCCAGTCCCTCCCTTGAGGATGAGATTTACTTATGTGATGCTGCTTAGCCGTTGAGTGCATGAGGTGAAGTTTTAAGGACAGGACTGTCTAACACTGTTTAAAGGGTTGAAAAGGTTAAATTAATTATGTTTTTCAAATTCTTCATGCTTCTCTCTTTTGTGAGAAATATAAATATTTTAAATATACAAAGTAAGAGAATGTGGAATGTGAGAGTTTTGTGGGAGTAGAGGAATACTGTAACACATGCACAGCTGTGAATGAAAAGTGATTTAACAGCTTTGTAATTTATTCATATACAACACATTATATAGTAATTTAAGACTGAAATTATGAAATTTTCATGGGAACTTATTAATTGTCCTAAAAATAGAATGACTATGAATAGCAGTAAATCTTGATAGAAAAATGTCAAAGAGTCAAGCTATTTGTCTAAAAGAGATGTTAAACTTAAAACCCACACTGCTAATGAGTCCAAGAGGCAGACGCAATAGAACTTGCATAGTAAATAGGGGTGGGCGAAAGTGCGGTTTTCCACCCACGCAGAACTTCTGCGGAAATCAATGAACTTTGTGGCGGAGTGGAAAACTTCTGCAAAAGATATGGGTGAAATTTTGCCCTAGTGGCAGAAAAACACATTTCTGCTGCCCATCCCTAGCCCTGGTGGCTAGTGGCCCCTCCCCCGCCAGATCACCTGCTAGTGGCTCAACTTTACAAAGAAAATACCCCATCCCGCCAGGATGCAATCCCTTCCCCACCCCATCCCTGCCCAACAAAAAATGCTCTGGTTGCTAGTGGCCCCTCCCCTCCACCTCACCTGCCAAAACTAAAACTGTCCAGCAGCATTTAAAAAATCAACCCCCCCCATTCCCATCGCTGTCCAACCCATACTTTTTTATAAAAAAATGCTCTGGTGGTCTAGTGATTTCCAACACCCTCCCCATCCCCAATCCCCAGTCACATTATTTCCCTGGTGGTCTAGTTCCATCCCACTCCCCACCCCAGCAGGTGTCCCACCACCCAACTCCCACACTCATCTCAAACCCCAGTGGGTGGACTGGTGTAGCACTCCTCTCTCCTCCATGGCCAGCCTGTCCACTGAGCTGTCAATGAATGAGTGCATTCTTGTTGAGAATGCACTCATTCATTGACAGCGCAGTGGGCAGGCCAGCCGTGGTGAAGAGAGGAGGGCTGTGCCGGTCCACCCGCTAGGGTTTGGGATGGGGTAGGAGCTGGGTGGTGGGACACCTGATGGGGTGGGGGCACTAGACCACCAGGAAAATAATGGGACTCTTGATTGGGGATGGGGAGGGTATGGGAAACCACTAGACCACCAGGGATTTTTGTTTTAAAAAGTACAGGTGGGAGGAAGATGGGGATGGGGGGGTTGACTCATTAAATGCCTGTGGGCAATTTTAGTTTTGGCAGGTAAGGTGGATGGGAGGGACCACTAGCCACCAGGGCATTTATTGTTGAGCAGGGATGGGGTTGGGGGAGGGATTGCAACTTGACAGGACTGGACTGGGCTTTTCAGTGGTAAGCTGGGCAACTGGATTGGGCAGCGACCATGGGCGGAATTTCCGTAGAAGTTCAGAAATCAATTTCCGAACTTCCGTGGAAGTGAAATTCAGACTTTCGCTTGAATTCCATCCGTGGAATTTTTTTTTTGCACATCCCTAACAGTAAATTGCTTAGCAACTCAATGTGCATGTGCATGCATGTACATCTGGTGGTATCATTAGAATGTCGGATGTCAAGCCCTTTTTGACTCATAATGGACAGGGGAACAGCCACTCACTTCTTGTCAGTGCTTGGAGCAGAAACTTGGCCTGTGAGAAGTGATGAGTCAAATTCAGAAAAAAACTATTAGTATGTGAAAAATGTTAAAATCAGACAGAGAAAGTAATACAAATTCACAAAAATGCCTTTATATTCAAGGTAATGCTCAGAAACCAAAACAAGACAAGTTAAAAGCACTGAGCCTAAGAAAAACAATAGCACTGACAGGCATAGACTGAGCTAACCTCAGTCACGGGGAAGAATGCAAAACAATTTTGCCGCGCACAAATCAGAAATGGATGTTGGTGATGGAAGCTAATAATTAAATGCTTAAGGGTAACAACAGGATTATTAAATTGTGTCCATTTTCTTGGACAGCAACAAAAACAGTTAATAAGACAAAAAAGAAAAAGAAAAATATTTTTACAATAAAAGGTTAAGTTGCAAAACACCATCTGATTTATATAAAGAATTGTGCAAAATGATTATTGTTTTTTTTTTGTCAGAAAGCAAAATTTATTAAAGTCTTTATTTTAAGGTAAACAAAAATTGCTACAAACAGAATTCCCTTGAGAAGCTATATAATTCTAAGTCAATACATTTGGACTTATGCTATTTAATAATTAAAAAAAAGCACTGAAAAATGCTACATGACTATATTGTTCTTCATATTATAAAGAAGCACTCCCTCCCCCATTTCTCTGAGAGATGATGCTATAGCACCAAATAAAGTTCCAATTCCTTCCTCGAGATTGAGAAGATTTATTTATATGGTGCTGCTTAGCCTTTATTGACCTGGGGGGAAGTTTTAAGGACATGTAAAAAAAAAAAAAATGTATCTCGCATTACTTGAATAAGCTTGAGGGAAAAAGGTGAAAAGACATGCAAAAATGGGAAAATCCCCCTGTAAATAAGGAACTGAAGCTCTTAGTTTAGAAGCTTCAAAAAGATAACCCCCATCCTGAAAAAAAAACTTTGCTGAACCCTAAAACTTATCATTGCTCTCTTGTGTTGCCCGTATCATGGTATATAAATAATGCTATAATGAGACTTAAAGAAATTAGGAAGGCACATTATTATAGGCACATTATAGCATCATTTTATGAACCCTGTATGCACTCTAAAATATCAGAAGATATCTCAAATTTTGTGAAGAAGCATGCCGCTATAACTATATATTCACTGCAATCATTTGAAGCTTAGCCACGAGCTACTGTTCGAAACCTAGTATTGTTGTGAAACCATGCACTGTGACAAACAGCAGTGGAGAATATGGTTTCAAAAAAAAACATTAACCAGTTTAACTTTCTGGTTCAATAACTATTGCAGCCAAGGTATTATTAAAAATAATCTTTTCATCTTTCTGTGTGCTACATTCCGGCGTCAACAAAAACTCTGTAATTTCTTTTTTTAAACTGGAGGGAGCAGTTTTACAGAAGTTAAGGGCTTCTGTAAGAAAATCTAGCAAAAGCTCCCCTTCCTCATTTCCCTCAATAAAGCATTTTGTTATGTCCATATCAGATGGAAGATCATAGTGTTGGTACTTTATCTTCATATTGTCAAGGGCATTTTCGACATCTTTGGATGTGATGTAATTGCAAATGTCATTCAATGGTAAGCGGGGTCCATATTTCTCCCAAAAAGGTGCCCATCCACTGTTTCCTGTCAAAACATGGAGAAATATTTATTTGCGCATCTAAATAAAAATCATAGTAAATACAGTATTAAGAAGTGCATTTTGACTTAAATTAAACAAATTAGTTTTAAATCAGTTACATACATTTCATTATATTCAAACCTTTCACCAACTGTCCTTGCTGCATTTTATTGAATTACAGTCATAATAACAAGTACTGTATGGCTAGGTTTCCACTTACAGATATATTTTAAAGCCTTAATGTATTGTCAACACAGGCACCCCTCAGAGTTACTTTTTATTCCTTATTAAGCTGGAGCTGAATAAAGTAATTGACTTGTTTATTTATTATTTATTTATTCATTCTTTGGTAACTAGGTAAGTGGACCGATCCTGGGGACTGTTTTCAGGCATGACCTGGGCCAGCTAGAGACAGTTAAAAATATATAGATATTACAGGTAATAATCATAGTACAGGTGCAATACAGGTAATAGGTACATACAGTAGTGTGTACAGGTAGTCACAAATACAGTTACAGTACAGGTAATAGGTACATACAGTAGTGGTCACTGTAATGTTACAGACAGGTAGCAAATGCAATTTACATTAAAGCATACAAGCCAATTTAATTTGTACAGGCAAACAGTGCGTATTTGGATACAAGTTACAAAAGGAGATATGCACTGTAAAAAAGATGCCTCAATTGTAGGGAGGGACAAGGGGAGATAGGAAGAGTGAAAATTGCCAGAGGTGCAATGCAGGCAGGGTGTGTGCTAATGACAGGGGCAGTTACAGTTGTATCTGTCCAGAAGCTAGGATTTGAGGTTGTGTTTGAAGATTTGGTAAGAATCTAATACTCTAAGAGGGGTGGGAAATCCATTCCACAGGGAGAGAGCCACACTAGATAGAGCTCTCCCACTCATACTGATGAGGGTTTAGGGTACCTGGAGGGTGGGCACCATAGAAGAGTGTAGGTTCCTGTTGGGGGTTCTGAAATTGAAGAGGGTGTTGAAGGGAGAGACATTGCCATTTCTGGCAGCAGTATCCACAAGGCAACCAAGGGTATAGTCAAAATTCCCCTGCAAGGGGAGCCATCCAAGGGAGCCACAAAGGTCACAGTGGTGAGCAGTGTAAGGAGCGGACAAGGCAAATTGACAAGCATTGTTATAGGCTACCATGAGCCTAGCCTGAAGGGTGGTCAAGCTTCTACAGTATATGGGAGGGCAATAGTCAAAGATAGGGAGTAGGCTACCAGTGACTATGGCAAGGAGGGCCTCATTGGTCAGGTAAGGCTTTAAGTGGTAAGCAGCACCTATTTTCTGGTTTACCCTCCTGACTATGTTGTTTATGTGGTCATTGTATGTGAGAGAGGGGTCAAGCAACACACATAGATACATAGATACATAGATACATAGACAGTGTCGGCAGATAAGGGCCTATGGCCCACCCAGTCTGCCCATTTGAGCTTGTAAGTTCAGTTTGTTTTCCTAGAAGTCTGTTGCCCCTTACCCCTGACCTCCAGAATTCCTTTATGTCTATCCCATGCATTCTTAAATCCCGTGATTGTTTCAGCCCCCACCACTTCCTCTGGTAGTGTGTTCCACTTGTCCACCACCCATTCTGTGAAGAAATTCTTTCTCATGTTTCCTCTGAATCATCCTCCTCCAACTTCATCCCATGCCTCTAGTCCTGGAACATCTTTTTGCTTAAAATAGTGTTTTCCTGCACCCTGTTCCTCCCTGTAAGATACTTGTATGTCTCTATCATATCCCCTTTCTCCCTCTCTCCAGGGAGTACATGTTCAGTTCCTTCAACCTGTCTTCATAGTGACTTGTGATGCAATCCATGCACCATCTTTGTTGCCCTCCTCTGAACCTTCTATACCCTGTCTATGTCATACGTAGGTATGGTCTCCAGAACTGTACACTGTACTCCAGGTGGGGCCTCACTAGTGTCTTGTATAGCGGAATTATGACCTCCTTTCCTGCTGGTGATGCCCCTGCCTATACATCCCAGCATCCTATTTGCTTTACCTGCTGCCTTGTCACACTGTTTCCCTACCTTGAGGTCATCAGAGATGACAATCCCAAGATCCTTTTCCTGCTTGGTGCATGCTATATCTTCACCCCCCCCAACTGATATATTGTGCCAGGGTTTTTGTGCCCCATATGCATTATCTTGCACTTCTTTGCATTGAATTTCAACTGCCAAACCCCTGACCATTCTTCAAGTTTCTGCAGGTTGCTTCTCATTCTGTCTACACCCTCTGGTGTGTCTACTCTGTTACAGAGCTTTGTGTCATAGTACACAGGTACTTGAAAGTGGACACATTCTCAAGGGCAGGGCCATCAGGGGGCTAAATGAGAAGGTCATCATTGGCATGTAGAGTCTTGGCTAGATATAGTTTTGAATCAAACAACATGGCCTTTGTTTTTTTCACATTGACTAGCAGTAGATTGGATGAGAAACGGTGTGAAGCTGTGCAGTAGTTCTCAGATAAGATGGAGGAAATGCAGGAAAGGAATTGGTCACTGTGGAAGATTATTGGCATAGAGCAGAGAGCTACAGGTGAGGCTGTTGGCAGGGAGGGAGTTGTAAAATATAGAGAAGAGTAAGGGGTCCAGGATGGAGCCCTGTGGGACACACATGGAGAAAGAGGAGGGGAAATGTTGGTACCAATACACACAGATTGGGAGGACCCCAAGAGGCAGCTTTGGAACCAGTCTGTGGTTTCAGTGGAGCAGCCATTGGCTGATAGTTTAGAGATAAGGAGGGAGCGATTGACCATGTCAAAGGCTTTTGATAACTCTACAAAGACGGTACCAGTGGCACACCCACAGTTCTTATTAGGGAGGATGTGGTCTGTAAAAATGGCAAGGGCAGTTGCAGTGTTGTGATGCTTGCAGACACCATGTTGTTGGCTAACTAAGAGATTGTGTTTGGAGAGGCAGTCTCTTAATTATATATGTATGACCCCTTCTAGGAGTTTGCTTAAGTGAGGAAGAACAGATATGGGCCAGTAGTTGCCAAGGGAGTGGGAGTCCCCAGATTTAAAGATAGGGACTACTCTAGTGTATTTCCAGGAGGCAGACATAGTGGAGGTCTGTTTGCTGTAGCTGAGACAGAGAGCAGCTACCAGCTTTCTGAAAGCAATGAGGTGATCTAATAGAGTGCACTGAATTGAATTCTTCATTTTGGAGCTTGTATAAGTAAGTAAAAGTCAGTGTTTTGGGTCTCTGTTTTTGGGGTTGACTTTACTTAGTGTAACTTTTATTTGCCAGAGAGGAAATCTAGCTGGGAGAATATCTGCAGTCATTTGTGACCACACCTGTTACTTAAACTCTGTGAAATAGGTGTCTGATGAGGGAAGGAGCTGAAGGGGGTATGAGGAACTGTGGAGACAAAACAGGGGTTCTTTGTGGCCTCTGTCTGCTGTAGTTCAGACAGAGAGCAGCCACCAGCTTTCTTAAAGCAAGAAGGTGATTTAATAGAGTACACTGAATTGGATTCTTAATTTTCTGGCCTGTGTAAGTAAGTAGAAGTCAGTGCTTTGGTTCTCTGTTTTTGGGGTTGACTTTACTTGCTGTAACTTTTATTTGCCAGGAAGGAAATCTAGCTGGGAGAGTATCTGCAGTCATTTGTGACTGCACCTGTTACTTAAACCTTGTGAAACAGGTGTCTGAAAGGAAGGATGGCTCTCGCTGAGGTGGTGAGTCAGAGCTGTAGTTGCTTGATTCTGGAGGGCACAGGCTTAGTCCCACCTATCCTGCCCATGACCCCACCCACCCTAAGCACATAATTTCCTTTATATCAGGGGTTCTGACTTCACTTCCCCCAAAGTGCAAATGACATACACCTGTTCATATCCTTAACAGCACAGCACACTGAATAGGGGGTAAACACACTCACACAAACTAAAAAACAAAAAAACAAAACAAAAAAATCTTTAACAGGAATGGAGACAGATGTGGGGAGTGGAGAAATGCACTGGCTGTGGAGTAACAGTCTTCTGGGAGACTTTTTGGAGGCTGCAACGCTTCCCTATTTGCAGGCACCTCTCTGGTCTGAGGGAGGAGGATGCCCGTCTCCATGCTGACCTGAGTAGGATTCGAGAAACCTCCTCCACGAAATAGGGACCACCCAGGCAACCACCACTGCCTCAGAGGTTGCCAAGAAAGAGGAGCATTTGGACCATGGTGGGCTTAGGGAGGGTGAGGATGGTGGAACAGAGAGGCATTCCTCCAGTTATGCCTCTTCACAATTCATTCAACATTCTGGCAGAGTGTGGTTCCTCAATGGAGGCACCCATAGTGGAGACCAAGGAGGATGCTGGGAACCTCCACAAAGAAGACCCATCTGAGGGTGGCACAGGACCCTACAGGGGAAGGAAACAACTCCTGGTGGGGGATCTAATCATAGGGGTAGAACTGGGGTAGGGAGGAGGGAGAGGGAGGTGGCAGTGCCTGCCCGGCGCCATGACCTGGAGTTACAGGAAGTGAATCCTCAGGATCATCGGAGCAACTGCACAGGGGAAGGAGCTGGATGTCATTGTTCACCTAGGGATGAATGACCTAGCTGGGAATAGGATCAGAACAGTGCAGCAGAAGTTTGTGGAGTTGGGGAGGGACCTTAGACAAGTAGTACACATGGTAACTTTCTCAGAAGTGCTGCCTGTCTATGGCATGGGTGAGGCTAGGGTACTCCACACAATGGGATTCAATGACTGGTTGACAAACTGGTGCAGAGCTCAGGGATTTGGCTTCATTGGGAACTGGGGTTCCACCTGTAGGGATGAAGGCCTATACTGGCATGATGATCTGCATCTGTCTGGGACAGGAACCAGGATCCTAGGTGATAGACTTAAATGCTTCATTGGCAATGCATTTAAACTAGCCAAGGGGGAGACACTGAAGAGAATCAGGGAAATCCCAACCCGCCCCAACAAAACAGGGTAGTTAGTGAAGTAGACACAAAGGTAGAGACATCGATAGAGAGAAAGACAGGGGTAAATCCAGAAAAAGACAAAAGCAGTAAGGAGAGGGATGGGCCTAAAAGGGGTAAGGCCATCAAAAAATGGAGGGCGATGAGTACCAATGCCCGTAGTCAAGCTCCCTGAATTAGTGGCCTTGATGGAAGAGGTATGCCTGGATATTGCGGCAGTCATACACACATGGTACACAGAGAACCATGACTGGGATGTCAACATACCAGGCTACTCAATCTACAGGAGGGATAGGGAGGGTAAAAGAGGAGGAGGAGGAGGAGGAGGAGGAGCTCTGTACATAAGTGAAAGAATCAAAGCAACAGAACCGAAGGGTAAACAGGGAGGGTAGGAGGCATTGAAGGTCACCCTGCAGACAGGAAATGGCACCATAATCCGCACAGGGGTTGTTTACAGACTCCCATCTCTGGAGGAGGCAATGGACAAGGAAATGATAGATGCAATCCTTAGAATGGCAGAAAAAGGAGCTATATTGTTGATGGGGGACCTGCATATGTCAGATATTAAGTGGAGCACCTTTCCTGCAGCAACATCCAAGAGCAGGGTCATTCTCGATGCCATACAGGGGGCATGCCTCATACAGCTAGTGTTGAAACCCACTCAGGAGGGAGCAGTCTTAGACCTGGTACTCTCAAATGGAGATGGATAGAGGATCTCAGATTTAGAAGTCGGTAGCCATCTGGGAACAAGCGACCACCAAACAGTGTGGTTCACAATAAATGCAGCTGTAGAGTCAAGCTATACAAAAGCAAGGGTGATGGACTTAAGGAGGGCTGACTTTTGCAATGGGACAGTACCTCAGAAAAGCACTAGCAAATAGGCAAGAAGGAAGGGTTGAAGAACAATGGGGAAAATCAAAACTGCCATCACAGAGGCAAAAAGTCTTTGTGTAAAGCAAATCAACAAAACAAAATGAAGGAAAAAGCCACTATCGTTTTCAAAAGAGGTGGCAGAGAAGGTTAAGGAGAAAAGGATATCATTCAGGAACTATACGGAAACACAGAAGGAGCAGGACAGATAACTATATCAGTTAAAGCAGAAGGAGGCAGGAAAGGCAGTCAGAATAGCAAAGGCCCAAACTGAGGAAAAAACAGCCAACTCTATTAAGAAGGGAGATACAAACATTTGTAGGTACATTAGGGAGCAAAGAAAGATCAAGGGAGGGATACTGAGGCTTAACGAAGAGGAGAGACTGTGGGCAGAGGGTGAGAGTGAAAAGGCAGGGATGCTGAGCAAATACTTCTGCTCAGTATTCACAAAAGAAAAGAGGAGGTACCTAAACCAAACAATAGAAACACTCTGGATAGAGGGGTTGATACCAGTCCATTCAGAGAAGAAAGGGTTCTGAAAGAACTCTTAAAACTGAAGGTGGACAAAACAATGGAGCCTGATGGGATTTACCCCAGAATTCTAAAATAACTAAGGGGAGAAGTAGTGACACTACTGACTACCCTCTTTAACAAATTATGGGAGGATGGGGGTGGTACCTGAGGACTTGATGAGGGCAGATTTGATTCCAGTTCACAAAAGTGGAAGCGTGACAGAGGCAGGAAACTATAGACTAGTTAGTTTGACCTCAGTGATAGGTAAAATGAAGGAATCATTTCTGAAGGAAATAATTGTTGAGTAGCTAGAGGTCAAAGGGGCACAGGATCCAAGGCAGTATAGATTTACAGCTTGAAAGGTCATGTCAAATTAATCTAATAGATTTCTTTGACTGGGTGACCAAAATAGTAGACCAGGAAGGGACTATGGACATGGCCTACCTAGGCTTTAGCAAGACAGTTGACACAGTCTTACACAAAAGATTAATAAAAAAGTTAGCCAGTCTTGGAGTGGGTTCCAAGGTGGTAGCCTTAGTAAAAAATTGGAGGAACAACAGACACAGAGGGTAATAGTAAGCGGAGTCCACTCTGAAGAAAGGAGGGTTACTAGCAGGGTACCGCAGGGTTCAGTACTGGGACCGGTCCTCTTTAATGTCTTTATTAGTGATATTGTGGATGGACTGGATGGAAAAGTATGTCTCTTTGTAGATGACACAAAGATATGCACCAGGGTTGATTCACAAGGTGGGGGTGGAAAGGATGAAAAGGGACTTGGCAAGGTTGGAGGAAAGGTCAAATGTATGTGAGCTTAGATTCAACACAAAGAAGTGCAAAGTAATGCACCTGGGAAACAAAAACCCAGGGGAAGAGTACACAATGGGGGGTGAGATACTAACAACAACAAAAATGGAAAGGGACATGAAGGTAGACATATCAGGTGACCTAGAGGTGGGCAAGCAATGTCAGAAGGCAGTAAGAAAGGATGGAGAATACTGAGATGCATAGGGAGAGGCATCACCAGTAGAAAACAAGAAGTTGTTATCCCTTTGAACAGACAGTTGGTGAGACCCCATCTGGAGTACTGCATGCAGTTCTGGGGACCCCATCTCTGCAAGGATATAGATAAGATGGAGGCTGTCCAGAGGAAGGCAACTAAAATGGTGTAGGGTCTGCACCACAAGTCATATGAAGAGAGACTAAAGGAGCTTAATATGTATGCCCTCAAGGAAAGGAGGGTGAGGGGGGACATGATAGAAACTTTCAGGTACCTCAAGGGAATCAACAAAGTCCAAGATGGTAGCATCTTTCAGAAAAAGAGATATGCAAGAACCAGGGGGCACAATTTGAGGATAGAAGGGAATGGCTCAGACATAATATGAGGATGCATTTTTTCATGGAGAGGGTTGTGAATGCATGGAATGGCCTTCCTGAGGAGGTTGTGGAGTCAAAAACAGTGGGGGGAATTCAAGAAGACATGGGACAGACATAAGGCAATTATAGTTGGGGAGTAAGAGGAACTAGGCTATTGGTTAACTAGGATCTGCAGCTTATCCATTAGGTAGGGAAATGGGCAGACTAGGTGGTCCAAGCAGTCCTTATCTACTGTAAAATTCTATGTCTCTATATTTCTGTGTTCTGTGTTCTATGAGGTAGTTAAGGCAAGGTTGAAGACAAAGATGAGTGGTTTGGAGATCTGTAGGGCGACAAGCTTCAAGAAGACTGGAGACAGGCCATCTGAGCCAGGGCTACCCTGATTAGGTAGTCTCTTTGGCATTTTGTAGATCTCTTTAGGTGTTATAGACACAAAGTAAAAAGGGGTGGGGGAAGTTTTTGAGAGGGTACTAGGAGATGGGGTGGTGGAGGGGGTAGATCATATTCTGGTCCTGGTAGATTAGCTGGTGGGAGCGGGGTGGGAAAGTGGGGGGTGGTGGGGGTATCCTGAGGGTTAGGGAGGCTAGGGGGTAGATGGCTGAGGAGGGCTGGAAAGTCAGAAAATTTATTGTTTAGCACTTCAGTGACTTCATAGGGGTTAGTTAGCAAGCCAGAAGGGGAGTGCAGCTGTATGTTGGGACTATGGGTGTGGGGATTCAAGAGGGAGCCTATGGTATCCCAGAATTTTCTGGGATTGCCTAGGCTCTCTCTCTGTAGCCTACTAGAGTAGTCGCATTTTAATGACCCGGTGGTGTGTTTACATTTGTTTTGCAGGTGGCGGTACTCATTCCAAAGGGCAGGGGAGGGGGCCAGTTAATATGCAGCCCACTTGCTATCTCATGACTTCATGAGGGTCAAGAGCTATTTAGTTATCCAGAATTTGCATCCACCTTTGATGTGCCTTGTGGTGATGGGAAGTGGCATTCTTGGATGGCCAGTAGAGCACTAGTGAAGTGGGTGGTGGCTTATGATAAGTTAGAGATAGTACAAAGGTCCTGCCAGTTTATGGCACCAAAGTCCTTATTGAGGCAGGGCAAATTGGGGTGATTAACATTACGGACAGATATGTACTTTGGGGAGGGTGTGGGGCCTTTGAGGGCCATATGATGAATGTAGGGGAGTGGTCAATCATGGAATCGGACAGTGAGCCTACATGGGTGATCTTGTCATCACTGTTTGTTTCCCTGCACCGTTACATTGTTAGGTAAGAAAAGAGGGTTACCATTAAAAAAAAGTAATTCTTTTATTATTTGAATTTCTACCATTTTCCCTGGGATCCATTTGATTTGCCAAAATGCATTGGCCTGATGCTCCGTATCCCGACCCCGGGCACCTGAAACATGGTTGCCCGACATCTGGATTCTACCCCAGCGGGAGTGAGAATCCTAAGTATATGGGGGTAATGGGGTGAAGCCCTGAGTCACTGCTGGGTTAAATCCCAATGTCGCAACTGTGTTTTGGGCACCCAGGGTCGGATACGTAAGCGTCAGTCAATGCATTTCGCAAATCATAGTATATCCTTTTCCCTTTAGGTTCCCTCAACCCCCAACTACTTCCCTTATTGCTCCTCTTTACTCCTGGGCACTAAAATTTGCAGAGACCCTTTTCCCTTGCTATGTGACTTCCCAGCTTAAGGTCAGCAATACTGGCTGTACTTGAAGGAGATGAGGTTCACCAACAGCAACATGTGATGCTAACTCTCAGAACATGACTCCATTATGCCTTTTGAGATTGGAATCAAAGTCCATTGATGCCGAGAGGGCTACATGTCTTCTCCCCCTCATCTGCTCTTCCAGTGAGCAGTTTGAACCTACTCCCTTAGTTAGGGCTGGAATGGATGCAAATAAGAGGTGGGGTCATACATGCAGTACAAGGAGCGGGGCATTATTCTTTTTCTAGCAGTACTTTGTACTCCTACTGCTGAACTGGCCCCAGTCAGGACCAGCCCCCCAGCCCTATCACTCAGCTTCTCTGAGACATACTTGATACTGTTGCCACTCTGCCAGAGGATCCCTGGAGAGCCTGGTCACTGGTGTGGGGCCTGCGGAGGACTTGGCCACCATCCTGTCATCTTCAGGGATGTTCCTCCATGCTTTTTTCCATAAACACACAGCACATGCAATGACACACTGTATGTCTCTGCCTCTGTGGAGATGACCTCTACATCAGATGGATGGGACACCTTCCCTGGCATCCCACTTGCTGCTACTCAGAACCACTAGCAAGCATCCATCAAGCAGGATGCGCTCCCCTACCCACATGAGGGAGAAGAGCTGTTCTTAGGACACTCAATCCTCCCTCTCTGGCTGAACCTCAAGTGACCCAAGTCCATTTCATTACCTGGATCCCCAGCATGGCATGAGGTGAGGTGCCTAGTACCTCAGCCTGCCACATCACTGGGCCAACTAAGAAGATTATTATTGGAAGCAAAAGTGTTCTCCCAAACTAACTGTTCGCACTCTTTAAAATACAGAGTGCTGAAAGCAAGCGTTAACCATTTGCAAACAACTGCAGGGCTCTTGCAAGCACAATCTTCCATATAAAATATATGTATTACTGCTGTATGCTACTATGGCACCCTTCAGAAGCAGTGATGGCTATTGGAAGTTGTGCTGCCAGGTGCAATCCCCACTGTAGCCCAGCACTTACAGTGTGACCATGAGGAAGTCACAAACTACCAGTGAAAAATGTTTGCTTGTTTGTTTATTTATTTATTTATGTTCCATAACTGGTAACCTCACAATGCATACTGTGCCAAAGCTCGTTTCATGTGCAATCAGTGATGAGAGGTACAGGAAAAAGGGGAGTTGGACATAGCTGCCATCACGGAGATATGGGCAACCCAAAACCACAGCTGGGACTTGGCCATCCCAGGATTTAAATTATTCAGGAGGGACAGAGAAAAAAGGCAAGGGGGGAGTAGCCATTTATGTAAGGCAAGATATTGATTGTATTAGGGAGGAAGGGGAGGAGGGCAGGTCAGAAGTAATTTAAATGTAACTTCACAACCCAAGGGGGGCTAGGGTCTGTTTGGGGGTTGTTTATAGGCCCTCAACCCAGAAAGAGGATATAAATAGGGAGCTAGGAGAGCAGCTAAAGAGACTCTGTGGCAAAGGGAGCACTGTGGTGGTGTGAGACTTTAATATACCAGGGGTGGATTGGAGCATCCCAGTTACCACATGTGCCAGGGAGCAGATCCTCCTGGATGCAATCCAGGATGGTTTTCTGACTCAAAGGGAAACAGTGCCAAGTACTGAGGAGACATTGACCTAGTGCTGGACGATGGGAAACTTGCCATGGATGTACAGGTGGAGGAACCACTGGAAAGTAATGATCACCACACAGTGTGGTTCTCTATCAATTTTGGTAGGTAGATCACCACTACAAAAACTAAGATCCTGGGCTTCAGAAGGACAGACTTTGGGAGAATGGGGCACTTACTCAGAACGCACATAGATAGCATTCACCTTGATGTGGACGCAGAACGGCAGTGGGCAATCATAAAACTGGGACTGACTGAATCCACTAAAGCCTGTGTCAAGAGTCAGCAAAAGAAATCGAGGAACAAGCAGCCAAGCTGGATGACTATGGAGACAGCGGAGAAAGTGAGGGATAAGAGAAGGGCTTTCTGGACCTAGAGAAGAACCAACAGGGCAGAGAACAGAGAGGATTATGTGAGAAATTCCAGGTAAGTGAGCAGAGTGGTATGGGCTGTGATGGCAGCTAGTGAGAGGAGATTAGCACAGGGGATTAAAGAAGGGGAAAAGGATTTCTTCAGGTATACTGGGGAAAAGAAGAAGAGCGAGGATCAAATAGTTAGGATCAGGAAAGGAAGTGGGTGGGTAGATAAGGGGTCAGAGAAGGCAGAAGTACTTACTGAGTACTTCTGTTCAGTGTTCACAATGAGGAGGGATGGGCCCATACTTGAAGGGAAAGGGGGAGTGGGAAGGGGGGGGTGAGACAACCACAGATGGGGTTATCACAGAGGAAAGGATGCTGAAGGGCCTTAGGTCCCTGAGGGCAGACAAGGCACCTGGGCCAGACGGAGTTCATCCTATGGTGCTGAGGGAGCTGGCAGAGGTCCTAGCAGGGCTATTGACAGACCTGTTCAACACCTCACTGAATATGGGTCGTGTGCCAGGGATTGTCGAAAGCCGCACATGATACCTCTTCATAAGAGTGGGCCCAAGGATGAACTGGGGATCTACAGACTGACTGCAATTGTAGGAAAATTGATGGAGTCTATCCTTAAAGAGAGGCTGGTTCAGTTATTTGAGACTAATGATCTAAATTACGAATGGCAACATGGGTTTGTCTCTGGCACATCCTGTCAGACAAACTTGGTTGATTTGTTTAACTGGGTAACAAGAGCACTGGAGAGGGGCCATGTGGTGGATGTTCTCTACCTGGATTTGAGCAAGTCCTTTGATTCAGTGCCACATGGTAGGTTGACCTGCAAATTGAGGAGACTAGGAGTTGGGTGGAAACTAGCCAGATGGGTTGAAAACTGGCTAGGGGACAGGCAGCAGAGGGGTAGTGGTGGGGGGGTGAGGCAGCAGAGGCCAGAGTGGTGACAAGTGGTGTCCCACAAGGCCTGCATCTGCTGGCAATTTCCTATGTTCATATGTTTGTAAAAAATATGAATACAGCATGATACAAATACAGAATAAAATTGTATTGGCAATAAAATACAGACAATGAATGATACAGGTGAACAGTAAAGTAAAAACTGCTAACAATAAATTATAGACAGAAAATTATAGGTGCAAAATATATGGTAAAAACTGTACTGGCAATATGTAAATTGAAAAGGTGCAGGCAGGAATGGGAGCAAAAATACAATCATGAACACATGACAATGTGCAGACAGTCAAGCAACATGAATAGTTAACAAAAAGGGTGCACATTGGTGTTACACATGATTCAGGAGAGGAGCAAGTACAGCAAGGGAGTAGCCAAAACAGTTTAGCCAGAACATGAGGGAGAAAAATTAGATTTAAACTGATGTTTGAAGGAGAGATAGAAAGAAGACAGAGGAAGCTGTGGGTAAAGTTGTTCCAAATGGAAAGGTGATGAGAGGAAATAGTGATTTGTCCATCAGCAGATTTAAAGCAGGAAATAGAGTAGATGTGGGAGTCTCTAGATTGGAATGAGTAGAAGGTGGAGTTGATAGGGGAAGAAAGAAGAGAGGACACAAAAAGAGTTGGAGGAGAACACCAATTTAAAGAGAAAAGAGGAACAGTGTGCAAGGCAGTGGGAAGCAAGAGAAGGGAGAGAAGCTGATGTAAAAGGAGCAACAATGAATACAGGAGAAGGTATTAGATGCAAATTGACAGAAGGCATGAAACATTGTCCAGCTTGGCTACAGGAGAGTTGGGGGCAGCATCACAGACCACATCCTCATTATTTATTATTATTTATTTTATTGTTGATGGGGAAAGGAGGGCTAGGCAATTGCGCCTACTTCCAGCTTCATAAAGGGGTGGGGGGAAATACAGATGCTAACTGACTTTTTGAATCAAGTTAAGCTCTTGGTGGCATTTTTAGTGAATACTGAACATTCATAGTTATGTACCAGGACACTTTCTTAGTAGACCAAGAGCAGTAAGCAGTCCTTGTTGCAATGGAGGGGACTCAATTTGGGGCAGAGCTTTTCTGAATGGCAACAATTTTGGCACTGCAGGAGAGTCTTCCATCTAGCTACACATCAACATACTTGAAGGGTTGAACAGCTTCAAAAGGGGTGTCATACAGTATATAAAAGACTGGGAGGCGACACTTGCAAGCTGTTGTCTTGTGTAAAAGGTCATAGACACTATTTTTGGCACTGGCCATTAGTTGGTGAGATTGTAAAAAATGTTGGATACCACTAAAGCCATACTTTACCAATGTTTTAGAGGCAAAGACTGAGGCACCAGGATCATAGAATATAATGTTGACTGCATACATACGAATGTGCAAGCTGAGGGGAAGTCATTCAGGAAACTAGAAAACAAAATGAGACCCAGGATTGATCCTTGAAGAACCCCAAACAAAACTGGGGAGACCAACACCTCTCAGTTTGACCAGAAGGAGAACATGGACTACCATACCGAAGGGAAGCCATTCATTCTACCACATGAGGTCTCACTCTCAGACTTCTCCTTCTATCAACGGGACTGGCCCAATAAGAGAGGAGGAGGTGTACTGATCTACATTAAGTTTGGGTTGGCAGTCAGGGAGCTAACTGGCCATGAATCAACCCTGGCATTGAACATCTGTTTGTTTCAATTACCCTCAGACAGGTTAAACACATAACTATAGGGTGCGTCTACCTACCCCCTAAGCTTGCTTCCACCTCCTTCGCTGAACTCTTCTCCAGTCTTGACTCTCTCCTTCTCAGTGATACCATGCTCTATGGAGACTTTAACCTTGATGGGACCAGACCCAATGGTGCTCAATATCAAGGTCCCCTCATGGATGCCAGATTTGAACAATTACTAGACCAGCCAACTAGGCTCAACATGAAGTCTGGTAACCGCAGCCTACTGGACTGGATACTGACTAACAATGAGATCCACATCAAAGCCGCCAGAATCCTCCCTGATGCACTAAGAGATCAATCACTCATATTCTGTGTCTGGAAAAATAACTTCCTCCCTCCCCAAAAATGATTAAATCCAGAGATCTGATGCATTTCAATTCCTCAGCCTTCCTACAAAGTCTGACTTCAGTTAACTGGACCCCCATTACCTCTCTACCTGACATAAACCAGACATTAAAATACCTTGTCAGCACCTTTACTACCATCCTTGACCGCAATGCCCCCTTTCAAATTAAAATACGCCAATGAATCCCACTCCACCTGGCTATCTCAGGACCTGATGAACCGAATGCGCTCCCATGACAAAGTCTAGAAATCCTTCAAACAATTTGTTCTACACTCAGATTGGATAACCTATTGCCAACTGAAGAATATTTGTAAAGCCAAAACTAATAAATCAAAGCTGGACTATCTACTATTAATGCAAGAATCGCACCTTGCCAACCCTAAAAGCTTCTGAACCCAAATCAGTGCCCTACTCAAGGGTAATGAGCGGAACATCCCTCAAAATATGATCTCGAAAAGCACCATACTAGCCTCCTGTATTAATCATTTCTTCAAGGATCTAAGTGCTTATAAAATGGGTCTACCAGTTATCCACTTAGTCTTGCAACTTTCTGTCGCTGAAGACTCCCACCCACTCTTCCGCATAAAAACCACCTCATGAAAAGAAGTCCTCAAACTCTTAATGGGTCTCAACCCCAACAGTTCTCCAGGATTTGACTCCCTACTGACCAAATTCCTTAGAACAGAAGCCCCCGCTCTCGCTCACCCTATTGCACTTTTAATCAACAGATCCTTATTTACACAGACCATCCCTGATAAGTGGAAAACTGCAATTGTCGTCCCGGTTCACAAAAACAGTCTGACTACAGACCCATATCAATACTGTGTCCTATTGCGACAATTTAGGAAAAAATAATTTACAACCAATTCTACTCCTTTCTAGAGTGGACTGACGCCCTCACTCTACACCAACATGGTTTTCAAAAATCACACGGGACAGTATTTGCTTTTCTGTGGGTCACCTCAGATATCTTCCAGGCCATGGATCAAGGTTTGGCCACTGGGACTGTCTTCACAGACCTAACAAAGGCCTTCAATCTTGTAAATCATCCACTCACCGTTTCTAAGCTCCACTGTCTAGGCCTTGATTCTACCTCTCTAACCTGGTTCTCCAACTATTTATCAGACCGGTTTCAGTTTGTCAAATGGGTTGGTAGCCACACCTCCTTATCTCCAGTCACCGATGGGGTTCCTCAGGGTTCAATCCTTGGGCCTCTATTATTCTCCATCTTCATCAACGAGCTTCCCCTGAACAATGGAGGTGCTTCAGTTCAGTTGTATGCAGATGATGCCATAGATAGATAGATGGATAGATAGATAGATAGATAGATAGATAGATAGATAGATAGATAGATAGATACTTCATTTGTATAGCTCTCCTTCCAAGGACTTAGAGCACTTCACAATCAATACAATACAATGTTTTATAAGTATACAAAAATACAGTTAAAATCAGCACTAATAACCAAACACAATAAATCAACTAGAACTATCTATCTAATCAATCCCAGTAAACTCAATTATCTAAAAATTAAAAGCCTGGTTAAATAAATAGTATTTTAAGCCTCTTTTGAAAGTATCCACTGAGGTACATAAATAGTGCGAACAATGACAAAAAACTGTTTAGGTAGTAGATTCCACAGGGTAGATGCAGCCACCGAGAACGCTCGAACACCCGAGTGGCGCAGCCTCACCCTAGGAATATCCAAGAGACAACCCTCAGTGGAACGGAGAGCTCAAAATGGGCAGTGAGGCACAAGGAGCTCTTGCAGGTAGACTGGTCCCCCTTAATGTAGGGCTTTATAGGTCAGTAACCCAACCTTGAAGGCAATCCTCCACCTAACTGGCAGCCAGTGCAGTTTGAGGAGGACTGGTGTAATATGATCATATTTACGCATACCCATCAATAATCTTGCTGACACATTCTGCACCAGCTGAAGTTGGTGGAGGTTACTTCCAGATAGCCCTAGGTACAGGGCATTGCAGTAATCCAGTCTGGATGTTACAAAAGCATGTACTAGTGAGGCTAGGTCCTCGGGGGGTAACAGGTTCTGAATTCGGGCAATGTTCCTCAGATGATAAAATCCACTCTTAACAATGGCCAACACCTGAGCATCAAGCATCAAGCCACTGTCAAGGATTGCACCCAGATTTTTCACCCATTCAGATGGGGTCAGCAGCACCCCACCAGTACAAGACTAGGTGGTCTCCACAAACCCCCATTCCCCCAATGATGACCCGGGTCCACCACCAGCACCTCTGTCTTCTCTGGGTTGAGTCTCAGCCAGTTATGGGACATCCAAGTCTGGAGCTCAGACAGGCAGCTGTTAAATACAGAGTCCACCATCTGGTTACTGGTGCACAGGACAGGCATAGCTGGGTATCATCTGCATAGCAGTGAAATTCCAGCCCATACCACCTGATAATGTCTCCCAATGGCAGCATATACACTATGAATAGTAAGGGCGACAAGATCGACCCCTGCGGAACACCACAGGTAAGAGGCTTCGGGCTAGATGAGGCCAACCCCATCACTATCCTCTGCACTCCACCTTGTAGGTATGACCTGAACCATTTGATAACCTTACCAGACAGGCCACACCAGAACCACAGTCAGTCAAGTAGCACCTCATGGTCCACAGTGTCAAACACCTCTGAGAGATCCAGGAAGACCAAGATGGAATGATCTCTCCTGGCTCTTTCCATTAGGAGAACATTAAGTACCTTCACCTAGGCAGTCTCCGTACTATGCCCAACCCTAAACCCGGACTGGAAAATCTCATTGGTGGAGGAAGAAATAAGACGTTCCCCAAGCTGACTTGCCACCACTTTTTCTATAACCTTCCCTAAAAATGGGAGGTTAGAGACTGGCCTGTAATTGGCGAGACAGTCCACGTCCAATGAGGATTTCTTTAATAGGGGTCTAACCAAGGCCTCTTTCAGGGCCAATGGGAAGATCCCATTCCTCAAGGAAGTCTGGACAATCTTAGCAACAACAGGTGCAATCATGTCCATACATCCAACTAAAAGTTGCATTGGACCTGGGTCTAGAACACAATGTGTTGGCTTCAGTCTCGAGACAACCCTCACCACCTCCTCCACATCAACTGTATCAAACTCAGCCATGCTGTATGGATCCAGCAGAGACGTCTCCTCCATCAAGACTGACCTGAAAAAAGACTTCTAGCAGCTTGAATTCTGGTTCAAAGAGAACTTGCTGGTGTTGAATACTAAGAAAATGAAAACCATGTTATTCCATCATACCTCTTTCAATATGTGTTCCCAGCCACCCTTGGTAGTCAATACCTTCTCTGGTGTACATCTAGAAGGAGTGGACTCATTCAAATATCTGGATATGACTCTTGATGAACACTTATCCCTTGAATCACATGCAACAAATGTCATTTTTGCTACCCCCTTCCTCACACCCCAAGCTCGGAAGACCATTGCATTGACTACTCTTCTCCCTGGGCTATTCTATGGGGATCTATAACTCACTCTGCCAAAGCCTCCATCCTGGCCATACTTAAGCAGGCCTATCACAGCATTACACGCTTTGTGGCCAAAGCTCTGGATCGGGCCCACCACTGACGAGTTCAACACCCTAAGCTGGATGTTCTTTGAGGTCAAAAAGGTTTTCCCTGTTGTATGCCCCATCTTCATACTTATCCATCTTCCCTCCCCACCCATCCTCTCCAATCTAGTTTCATTGAAATCCTTTCTTAGGACTCTCAGATCTTCCCTATACTAAGCATACCCAAAACCCGTTTAGCCATAGGCAGGAGGTCCTTCCCTGCGGCAGCACTTCAGAAATGGAACAACCTTCCACACGGGTTATTATCGTGTACATCTCTTCCACAGTCCGAGAGATTCTACAAAGAAATTCTCTTTCCTCCACCTATATGTAACTCTAACCACTCCTAATCTCCTTTTGTCTAAATGAGAGTCCTCCCCTCCTCTACTTCCTCTCTTCACTTGCCCCTCCTCACCCTGACACACTATTCCTCACCTCATCCCTCTCCTGACTTAACCTTTCCTGCACCACGCTGCATGTCTGTTTGTATATAATGTAATATAGGTATAATTTGATACCCCTTTACCAGCCTTAGAATGATGTTTTGTAACTTCACTGCCTGTATGTATCCATTACTTTGCTCAAATGCTGTTGTTTATTAGCAATCCTATGTATTGGTGTCTGCGTACATTTGTCTTGTATTACTATTTATTGTATTCACTGTTTCCTCCGTCTGTAATGGCTTTTCCCCAGGTCGACCCTGAAAAATTACTTAAATAATTCCATTACTGCCCACTACTCCATCACTCCCTCCCTTATATTTATTCTTATTTTTGCTTTGTTTCTTTCTCTTTATATCTCCTTCCCTCCCTTCTCTCCCTCATTATCCTTGCACCTACTAACTTCCTGTCCTATCACGTTTTCCCCCCTACTTACTTACCCATCACTTGCTGTGGTTACTGATGGTGCCCAACTTTTTGTACATTTCCTTTCTATTGTATATGTCCCTTTGTATAATTAGCTGTTTGCTGCTATATCTTAATAGGTACAGTTATGTATATCTGCCATGTCTGACAAGGTTGTTATCAATTTGCACCTAGGTTTGCTTACTTAACTTGTAAATAATTTTTAGTCATTGTTCGCACTATTTATGTACATTCAATCCTTGTCTGTCATCTCCTCTACATGAAAATTGTTGCAATTTACTGTATACTCATGCTGTCATGCCTGGGTCGACCCTGAAAAAGGAACTGCAATTGTCTCAGTGGTCTTACCCGGTTACCAAAATTCAAATAAATAAATAAATAAAGGGACATTCATCTCAGTGGGCCTTCCCAGTCATGAAAATTCAAATAAATAAATAAATAACATAAATAAGGTTAATAAGATGTGATAATTAGATGCATCCCTGATTTGAGTCACTTGTCCCTGATTTTATATCAAAGGCCTTAACAAGGTTAACAAGATGAGATAATTGGATGTGTCCCTGATTTTTTCCTCTTGTCCCTGATTTTTTTTTAAGTCTTGGCCCAGATTTGCAAAAGCAGGAGGTTAAGAGGGGTGTAGCCCATTTCAGCGCTTTTCATTTCAGCGCTAGTCAGTTCAGCACTCACATTCAAGTGCCACCCAACTCAGCACCATCTCATTACAGCGCTTCCCATTTCAGCTCTGTTTTTTGGGGTTTTTTTTTTTTTGCAGTACTTCAAAATCCAGTACAACCCCCTTACATTTCTGGGTGATTTTACTGAAAATAAATTAAACATCCAGATCAACAGCAGAAATCCCATAGTCTACCTGGGAAAGGCACCAGCAGTCGGGTGAACAGTTGCCATATTAACTAAGCTGGAAACAAAATAAACAACTGGAATCAGCATGCAGTTGTAAATAATGAACTGCAAACTTAAAGCATTAGAACTCAGCATGTGATGCTGAAGCAGAATACCCAGGATATAAGGCAAGATAACCAGCAACGGTAGGCAGGTAAGACAAGAGGCTCACATGGGTTTTATCATCTGCACCACCATATTATTTATTCACACTAGGATGTTCTTTAATATTATGGATCTGGTCCCACACCCATGTACAGTGTAATGTCCAGATCGCAACTGCTTAACTAACTTTTGGTTTGATTTCCTGAAGTTTATTATTTATAGTTTATTTATTCAGGACAACCAGTCTGAGATTAAAAATCTCATTTTCAATAGGGCCCTTATGTTTCAGAATTTTACAAAGGGTTGGGCTTGCTCTGAGTAGCATAGTAAGCACGTGACTTCTTTGGTGGGATTTGAGCCTAATAGAACACAGCTCCCTTATTACACAATAAGTTAATTTTTTATTGAGTATTTTATTTAATAATAAAAAGTTCTTAATTGCTAGACTAGTTAGTTACACTTCTAACACTAAAATTAAACAGCTCTCACTAATCTAGCACTGAAATGAGACAGCTGTCACTAATCTCGTGCTGAAATGAATGGCACTGTAATGACTGGGGCTGAAAGTAAAAGTGCTGAACTGATTCGCACCCATTGAGAGGCATGGCATCATCATTCACACAGCAACAAACTGTTATGTCACAAGTAGGGGATTATGTGACTTTAGCTCCAGAGTCTGCCCCAGCTGTAGGTGAATAGCAAGTAACAAAGATTTATTTATTTATTTATTTGTACAGCAGTTTGGGAAAACCTTTGAGCCAGAGGCTCATTTACAAAGGTACCTTGTCACATAAAGGCAGGTCACAATACAACAGCATGTAAACAGTAACGGGTACAAAACAATGGGTGCTACATCAAGTGATACAACAGAGAGAGAAAAACAAAAATATCATCCAGCAATCTAACATTCAATAGTCATAAGCAGCTTTCAAGTGGCCTTGTCATATTGTTTATCAGGCTAAAACTAATGGCAAGTACAGCCTCGAATACTGATTAGGTGATTTTACGTAGGGAGGTTTTGAAGCAGGATATAGAAGGGTATCGGAGATGGATGGGGCAAAGTGTTGAACAGAAGGGGCTCTATAGCCGTAGGCTCATTGACCGTCACGCGTCCCAGCCCTAGGGATCGATATGGTGGCTTTGGTTAGCAGAACCGGTGTGCACTTGAGAGTTAGCATCACAGCGGTGGCCATCAGACCTGGTGGGATAGCCCAAGAAGGGTTTTTTGTTATGATACAGGTCTGATATTTGAGCCATTCATCAAGGTCAAGCAATACAGCTTTCTCTACATAACTGACAGGTGTGTGTTAACCTGGGGTTTCTATGATTAGCCTGCAAGCTTTGTTCGTGTATGGTGTGAATTTTGTTGAGAGCTGTCTGATCAGCAGCGCCATACACAGGCAACCCATAATCCACTAGTGACAGTATGGATGAGGTGACTGCGAGTCGAAGGGCCTCAGGGGGGAGACACTGTTTGTGCCGGTGTAATATGCCTAGTCTGATATTAGCCGCTGTGGCAAGGGCTGAGATGTGGCCATGGAAGGAGAGGGAGGGGTCAAAGTGGATCCCAAGGTATTTATAGGAGCAGACTTGCTCATGCATAAGCTTGGAGCTTCAGTGTATCTGGAGCTGAAAGTTGCACAACTTGTTTTGTGGGTGAGCAAAGACCATGGTTTTAGTTTTTTTGAGATTTATCACCAGCCTATGTTCCTTGAACCATCCCTCAGCTTTATTAAAGGATCTTTGCAGGGAGTCTTGGAGAGCGATAGGGTTACGATCAGTGGCAAAGACAACGGCGTCATCCGCATACAATAATATATTACCACTACAGGAACCCGGGAGGGAGTTAAGGTAAAGGGAGAAGAGTAGGGGTCCAAGAATGGAGGCCTAGGGGACACCGGAAAGGATGGAACGGATGTCAGAGAGAGCCCCCCAATTTTTACACGCTGTGAGTGGGCTGACAGATAGCTAGCGCACCAGGAGATAGGCTCAGCGGCAAAGCCAGAGTAACTGAGGGCATCCAGAAGGAGGGGATGGGAGACGGTGTCGAATGCTTTCGAAAGGTCTACAAACACAGCCACAGCCAAGGAGCCCTGGTCAAGGGAGGAGTGGAGAAAGTTAGAGAATTCTAGGAGGGCAGTAGTGGTACTGTAGCCAGCCCAGAAACCGTGTTGTTCAGGGCAGAGATTGTCATAGTTGGAGAGGTAGTCAGTAATTTGGGAGGCCACTACTTTTTCCAGGGCTTTGGAAAGAGAGGAGAGAATGGAGATAGGCCGGTAATTTCCGGCCAAGGTCCTGTCTCCACCTTTATGAATGGGCGTGACTGTGGCAATTTTCCAGATAGCTGGGAAGTGCCCCAGGCAGTGAGGTTTATTGAGTAGATTAGTAATTGGCGTAAGGACCAGATCTAGAACTTGCCGAAGAATACAGGGGTCCAGGGTGTCACTACTCATACTATTGCTCCTAAGGGCGTTGACTAGGTGAGGTCTGAGTTCTTGAGCAGTGACCTGGCAGAAGTGAAAGTACAGGTGTGTAAAGACGGGTGCAGACGAAGGGGGGGGGGGTGAAAAAATCCTTAGGGAGGATAGGGCTAAGATCCGTAAAGGAGGTGTTGAGGTAGTTAGTAATAAGGGCAGGATCGGAGGAGATAGAGCCATTGATACTGATCTGGGGGGGCGCGTACTTCCATTTAACTGTTTGATACTGTCCCAGAAAGTTCTGGGATTTCCCCAAGAGGAGGTAAGCGAGGCCTGATAATGATCAGCCTTGGCCTTTCTGATGGCCCAGGTACATTTGTTTCTGGCAGCCGCGTACACCTGTCTATCACTAGGCCGGCCAGTCTCAGTGGCACAGTGCCATAGATTATCCCTATGTTTAAGTTGTTGGATCAGGGCCGGGGTCACCCAAGGAGCATTTTGCATCTTGGATCGGCGGACTGACAGAGGAGTGAAGATATCACAGGCTTTATTGAATGTTTGGATAAAGAAGGTAAGTGCAGTGTCAGTGTCAGGGGCAAACAGAATAGGCGACCAATCAATTTGGGACAGAAGTTCCTTGAGTTTCTTCAGGCCACCGGGCTTCTGGCACCGCCGGGGAAAGGACTGTGCAGATGATTTGGCTACTGTGGAAGTCCAGTGAAAAAGTATAGGAGAGTGATCGCTAAGTGAGTCGGGAAGGATTTGGATGTCAACAATCCGATCAGGGCGATTGGAAAGGACCACATCAAGAAGAGTACTAGTGCCTCTCTTTGGGTTGGTCCTAGTGGGGTGGGTGATGAGTTGGGTCATATTGACCGCAGCAAAGGAGTCACAGGCAGAGGAGGAAGTGGGGCTAAGCCAGTTGATGTTAAGGTCCCCCACTAGTATTTGGTCCGAGGGGTGAGGCAGCGAGGAGAGGTAATGTAAGGGAGGCTAGAGCTGGGGTTTGATTTCTAGGGAGCATGTAATCAGTTGTTAGATAGAGCGGGCCCTTTAACGGGTCAGGGGTTAGCTGCAGTGTCAGCGCCTGAGCCCCAGAGTCAAGGGTAGGAGCTGGTAGGGCAAGTCCAGGGAGGGCTTCTTTAATGTAGATGGCATAGCCACCACCCCATTTACCAACCCAGTCCGCCCGGAAGAGGGAGTATCCAGGGGGAGAGAGAGACAAAGGAGTCTGGGTTCTGGGAAGTCTGGGAAGATCCAGTTCTCATGTACATGTCCTTAATAATGATAAACAGCTGGGTTCCAAAGTCTGACATTTTGAAACACTTCTGTAACTGAATTTTTCTGACAGTAAGTGTGATTTGTGCACTGGTGATCAAAGGCCTTCTTTGATCTATAGTGTTATTTTAAATTCTTCACCTATTAGAAAATAATATATATTTAGAGTATTAAGTAGACGCATTTATAGTAACAGATACTGCATTGTTCATAGTGTGGTATACACACCCCTGTTGAGCAATAAAACTACTGTGTTCTGTTTAAACTCCATTGATAATTGCAACACTGATGTCTTGGAGAATAGAAAACAGTAAAAGAATTCAAAATTATATTGTCTAGTGGCAAGAAGTTTTTTGCTAGAAATACATCTTCAGAACAAAAATAAAATACATGTTATCTCGCCATCAGTTCTCCAAATAAATTTTGGAATGCAGCCTGTTTTAATACAGCTCATTGTGAAGACATTTTACTCTGTATGACCATAACAAAGACATAGAGCTTAGTAAACTTTCTGTGAAAATCCAAAACACATTTTGTTGTGTTGATGATTTACTTACTGTATAGAAATACCATACCACACTCTCTTTTTTGAAGGCTCAATATTATGCTTTCCACTTGGCAGCAGCTGAGTGCCATGCACTAATTATAGAAAATGTAACTCTGTCAAAGCTCAGTGGCTCAGTGCTATTTAATTTCACAGAGCTGAGCAATCAGATGCTACTTGACTGATACATTATTATAATGGCTCTCAGTAGGTACAGCATATGGCACTACTTTTTTTCCTCTGAAAACAAAATACTATTTTCCTTTTACTCGTTTTTCTATCCTTAGCTTTCTTGAAAAAATATTTTTTAACGTCACAAACTTCTGTTAAAGATATTTAGTTTAGTCCGTACACCTGCACACAAGAGGGTTTAAGTTTTTACAGTGATATACAGAGCTGGGGTCCCCTTTTTCAGTCAGTATGGGTAGTTGTAGAAAATAGATGGGAAGGGCGCTGAATACACAGCTGTATTGCCACAGAATAAAGCCCTGCACTAATCTGGGTGCATGTTGTAAAATAAAGGAGCATAGAAAGGTGTCAGGAAAAAAAATATTTAGGGACTGATTCTCAGCTCTGAGTCAGGGACCTGTGCCACAACCGTGCTATATCATTGATGCATGCAACATTATATTATACCACCAAAAATGTGGTCAAACTTTATTTATTTATTTATTTATACATCAGTTTACAACCTTTGAGCCAGAGGCTCGTTTCCAAAGGTACCTCGTCACAAAGAGGACAAACACAGTACAACATTTCGTTACATCATTGTAGATAACAGCATTTTTTTTTTTTTTTTACATCATAGCAGGCAACAGTTTAGGCAGATATATGCTGTAATTACTTTGTTTACAATAACAGTGTAACAGGTTAGGTATTCACAGGTTAATACAGTTATTCAGATAGGATTGAGAGGTAAGCATACATTGGTTAAGCAGACAATTAGTCTCGAGCAGGGACTGCTGGTTAAGTAAAAACAGGTGGCTATGGGACAGGGTAGATGATGGGAAGAGGCGAGCCACTTTGTGAGTTTGTCAGTTGTTGATTGTGAAGCTACTCAGAGAGTTTTGTAGGGTACAATGACCTTGAACACCTATGGCGGGGACAAGCACAGCTTCGCATGTTAAATAGTTGACTTAAGTGCAGTTTTGAAGCTGGAGATTGAGCGGGTATCGGTGATGGAGCTGGGAGAGTATTGTACCAGGTGGGGCTCTGTAATAGAAGGACCGTTGACCATGGGTGGTCCTGGTTCTTGGGATAGACAGGGTGGCCTTGGAGGAGCTACGAGTTTGGACTAAGGGTTGAGCTAGGTGGATAGAGGCTGTCAGACCGGGATGGGATAGTCCAAGGAGTGTTTTTTTAGTTAGGAGGCAGGTTTGGTATCTGAGCCGTTCGTCCAGGTTGAGCAGCTTAGCAAAGTCATATAGCTGGCAGGTATGGGTTAATCTGGTGGCTACTGTGATTAATCTACAGGCCTTGTTCAAGGTGTGTCGAATTTTATTGAGGGTGGTCGTATCCACGGCACCATAGACAGGCAGGCCATAGTCCACAAGGGACAAGATTGAGGAGGTGACAGCTAGTCGGAGGGCCTCAGGGGTGAGGCAGTGTTTATAGCGATAAAGGATACCTAGCCGAGTATTTGTAGCTAAGGCTAGAGTATCAATGTGGTCGTGGAAAGTGAGGACAGAGTCAAAGGAGACCCTAAGGTACTTGTACAGATGGACTTGCTCGAGAGGAAGTTTACAGCCAGGGAGGATACGGAGTGGGAAATTACTGAGTTTGTTTTGAGGATGGGCAAAGAGCATGGATTTGGTTTTCTTTAGATTGACCACAAGTCTGTGCTCTTTGAACCAGGCTTCAGCATCATTGAAGGCTAGTTGCAAGGAGTCTTGAAGGGAGATGGGGTTTCAGTGGGAGGCAAAGATGATGGCATCATCTGCGTACAGCAGGATTTTACCCATGCAAGCTCTGGGCATGGTATTGAGGTATAGTGAGAAGAGAAGTGGGCCTAGGATGGAACCCTGGGGCACTCCTGATCGAATGGGACATGTATTGGAGAGGGTCCCATTAATTCTAACACGCTGAGAGTGGTCCGACAAGTAGCTGGAGCACCAAGCGACCGGGCCGGCGGTAAAGCTGATGCGGTTGAGGGCATCCAACAATAGGGGGTGGGAGACAGTGTCGAAAGCCTTTGAGAGGTCAATAAACACTGCCCCTGCTAGTGAGCCTGAGTCTAGGGAGGAATGAAGAAAATCTGAGAACTCAATAAGGGCAGTGCTGGTACTGTGACCTGCACGGAATCCGTGCTGTTCATGACAGAGGATGTTGTATTTGGTCAGGTAATCTGTGATTTGGGTTGCCACCAGTTTTTCAAGGGCTTTGGAGAGGGTGGAAGGATGGAGATGGCCGGTGGTTCGGCTGAGGACTGCTCACCTCCTTTGTGTGCAGGCAAGACTGAGGCTGTTTTCCAGTCTGAAGGAATTGACCCAGGCAGAGGGACTTGTTGAGCAGGGTAGTTAGGGGGCAGGACCTGATCCAGGACCCGGTGGAGGATACTGGGGTCCAGGGAGTTGCTGCCAATATTATTGCTCTTAAGAGCTTGAAGCAGGTGTGGCCTAGCTTCCTGGGAGTCCTCTGCATAAGTGGAAGCTAGGATATTGAAGTCAGGGGCGGGTAGGGTTGAAGGAGGTCAAAGGAGTCTGGGGAGGACTGAACTAAGGTCGGTGAATGATGTGTTGAGGAAGTTGGCTATGTGGGCAGGGTCAGTGGAGACAGAGCCTTGATGTGATCTGGGAAGGGAGGGCGTGTGCTCCCATTTTGTTGCTTAATGTTGTCCCAAACGTTCTGCCTCTCCCCAGGAGGAGGTAAGCGCCGCCTGATAGTGATCGGCTTTGCTTTCCTGATGGCCCATGTCATTTGTTTCTAGCAGCATTGTAGGCCTGTCTGTCCATATGCAGGCCCTGTTTCAGTGGCCAGGTGCCACAGGTTATCCCTGTGTTTGAGTAGTTGCAGCAGGGCGAGGGTAATCAGGGGCATTACTAACTTTGGTCCGGACTGCTGTCATGGGGGCAAAGATATCACAGGCATTGTTGAAGGTTTGGGTGAAGAAGGTAAGGGCAGAGTCAACATCTGGGGCGTGGTGTATGGGATCCCAGTTAATTTGGGCAAGATGTAGCTTAAGGCCTTTTTAGCCCTTCAGGTCTGAGCGCCGAGGAAGAGTGGGATGAGCCGTGGGTTTGGGAGTGGGGTGGCCCAGTGGAAAATGATAGGGGAGTGGTCACTAATAGAGTCCGGAAGGACCTGGGTATCATGGATTTGTAGTGGGCGGTTGGTGATGACCACATCTAGCAATGTGCTGGTACCTTTCTTTGTGTTAATTCTGGTGGGTTGGGAGACTAGTTGGGACATGTCAATGGCTGCAAAAGAGTCACGGGTGGTGTTGATGGATGAGCTGAGCCAGTTAACATTCAGGTCTCCTACAAGGACTTGGTCAGCTGTGTGAGGTAGGGTTGAAAGATAATCAGTGCATGACGCCAGTGCCACAGTTTGGTTTTGGGAGAATGTAAGCAGCAGTGAGATAGAGAGGACCCCTGGAGGTCGGGAGTCAGTTGAGGGGTTTGAGACCTCGCTCTATGGGCGAGAACAGGGGCAGGGAGTGTCAGTCAGTGAGAGATTCCCTGGTGTATATCACACAACCCCCTTCTACCTCACGATCCTCCTGTAGAGGTGTGCCAGGAATAGTGAGAAATGAGTCTGGCGTGGATTTTGTAGCCAGGTTTCCACCACCCGTGATGACATCTGGCCTATGTGAGGTGACCCAACATTGGAGGAATCTAGTTTTTCATCAGGCTGCATATATTCATAGACACAATGCAGAGCCGGGTGTCCCTGTGGGAGGTTTAGAGGGAGCTGGGCCAGGGTTGGGATGAATATTGCCTGTCAAATAGTAGTATAACCACAGCCCTGGCCAGGGGCGGTGAGGGGTGAGCTTCGATATGTATGGCGTGTGGAGGGGTGCTTTTGGGCACAGGGTGGGCAGGGTTTTCCAGGCTGTGAGCGTGAGGAGGATAAGTCTTAAGTGAGGCGCCTGAGGAAGTTGTAGTAGGGAGAGGACTGGGGGAGGGTGTTGATGACTGGGGCAGGCAGATGAGAGTAGGGTGTGGCTGGGCTAGCTCAGAAGAATAGTAGGATCAGGTGCCATTGTGCCAGGGGGGGTATTCGGTTGGAGAGACAATGGAGCCAGGGTGAGGATGAAAGGGAGGCATTGTAATAAGAGGGCTAACATATTGTTTGTGGTTGCAGCTGGGTGGTAGGTTGAAGTTGTTTTTGTGTCACTCAGCAAGTGTGGATGCCACTTTGGAGTAGTGGTAGTGACATGGACTCTGGTGGCCACGGTACCAGGTTCAAGACCAACTCAGGGCAGTTGGACACAGGACCTAGGTAAGGGCCGTGCTCCACGTTCTGGGGCCAGGACACAGGGTAGGTTTGGGACCAAAAAGAGGTGCTTAATAGTGACTCCTAGAGGCCACTTGAAGAAAAGGCACAGCCATAATGGTAGAAGGTCCAGGCAGGATGTAGTACAGCATCTGGTGTGGGAGGGGAGCAGACAGGCCCAATGTGGTCAGGAGGATAGGAAGAGGATAGGTTATTGAGAAATCCAGAATGGGGGTTAAACCAGTATGGGCTTGGGGGTGGGAGGGTCCAGGAATAAGCTAGTTTAGGAACAGGTGTAGGGGTCGGGAGGAGAGGACAGGTAGTTAGAGGGTCCAAGGATAACAGGGGGGAGGCTTTCAAAACTAAAAGAGTTAGAGGCAGTAACAGAGGGTCCCTCTAGTGGCTGGCAGGTATAACCTGCAAAGGGAAAAAAGGGGACTTAGTATTTCAAGCAGCAGGAAGTGATGTCATGAGGTAGGGACTATAAACAAAGGGATGACCCTGGGTGGGTGGGGCAGTTGATGCGTGTAGCTGTAGCATGTAGTGTGTACTTACAGTATGTGTGCATCTGCTGCACACTGCAGCAAAATGAGAGCTCTATAATGATGCATGTATTATTGTGTTACTACAAAGTGAAGTCAAATACAGTAAATGCAGAAAAAATATTTAAAAATAGCAACCAAATCTTTGGTCGGATTTACCCTTCTTCAGGCATATGCCAAAACTAAGAATTTAATGTGTGGCAGGACCTCTGATAATGCTGCCCTTATAGCCCATCATGTCTGCCCACTTTCTACATGAGTTATACTTACTGTACCTCTACTTGGTCACGCATAGAAACATAGAAAAGTGTCAGCAGGAAAGACTTGTAGTCCATCATGTCTACCCATTTTCTACCTGAGTTGTATCTACTGTACCTCTTCCTGGTCATTACAATATCTAAACAGCTTGGCTTCTCAGTCTCTGCTCCCCAAAATACATAACGGTGCTGTATGTCAGGATAACAAACTTTATTGCAGTAGAAAAACTCAGCAATGAGATACTCCATGCACTCTCCCTCAAAACAGTGAATTGTTTTCACTTGATACATGTACTTTCTCAGGTCTTGAGAAAACACAAGTATCACACGAAAACATTTGGATGTTTGCCGAGTTTTTCTATGGTAATAAAGTTTGTTGTCCTGACATAAAGCACCGTTGTGCATTTTAGGGAGCAGAGACCAAGAAACCAAGCTGTTTCAATATTGTAACTACTGTTTGTTTACTTTGCTCTGGTCTACAGCTGTTTGAGGAGCCACCTGATAGTTCTCTTCTTCCTTGTCATGCACAGAAACATATATTAGAAAGGTGTCAGCTGGAAAAGACCTACAGTCCTTCGTGTCTGTCCATTTTCCTATGTGCGTAGTATCTACTTAACCTCTTAGGGGGAGTTGTTCCCCCATGTGACAGTGGAGCAATGCAAGTTACACATCCAGTTATTAGAATATGCAGATAGGGATTGCACATGTTACAAGGTAGGATGCCACCTACAGGCAGATGAAAAAACATGCCACCACATACCAATGGGGCTATAAGCAATTCAGTATATTGAAGAAAGCTAAAACATAATGCCATACAACAACAACCACAATGCCAGCAAGCCCTATCATGGTTTTTGCTGTATGGTGATGTGTTTTAGCTTTCTTCCATGAACTGAATTGTTAACAAGTTACAGTTACCTATATGTTTCCCAATCCCCCTCAGCATCATGCACCCCCCCAACAGTCTTTCTTTGCCAATGGGGGCCAAATCCCCATCGGCTTCAGTCCCCCCATTCTCAGTTAAATCTGCTGATGGGGGAGCCCCACTCCCCATTGGCATAATGTGCCCCCCATTTGTTGTGTGCTGAGGGGAGGTACCCAAACCCCCTCGGCTCTTGCCCCCCACGGTATGTGCCGATGGGGGTGCCCAATCCCCAGTTGGCTACAGCCCCCCTAAAACACAAAAGTGGCACACTGGGAGCCCATCCCAGCATGCCATATGTCCCTGTAAAAAAAAAAAAAAACTTCCTGCAATGTTTTTCCTTTTTTTAAAACCTGTAAGACAGAAAATGGTCCCTCGTTGAGTCTGGTGGCACCTCCCCCAACCTGTGCTCACCCTCTGCACAAAGTGTCACCCCACACCCCTCATCACCCCTAACTTACCCATACTTAACTCCGGAGTATGGCGCAATGTGGTGGACCGGGAACACGTCTGCACTCTTTAAAGCCGACCGTGAACTGAAGAAATGCTGGTAAGCTGCATAATGGCATAAATAGGGTTTTTTAAACCTTGGTGCATATCTTGGGCATTTTGGGGAATTTTTTCACCAAATTTTCAACATGGGGTTATTGGGACCCCTCCTCATGAATTTAGTCACTGTCATGGCATTATCCAGTCCCAAAAGGGGATTTTGTGGTCACTGCAGGGAATCATCTGTTGGGACCAATTAATGAAGCAATAGTGCCACTGTGCATGAGGTGGGCTCTCAAAAAGCCTATGTTGCAAATTTGGTGAAGAAAATCCAAGCAGTGACAGTTTTACAAGTGTGCATTGTGCAGTTTCCATGCCAGCGTAACTTCATGAATTTGTAATATTTTCACTCCAGATCTGCAACATTGGCATTTTTCCACACCTCCTTATGAACAGTACAGCTGTCATTTTACATATCTTGGCCAAAATGTGTTTTCGCACTTCCGGAGCAGAATAGCACAGTGGCTGTGGGAAGTCAGTTTTAGGGATAGATTAGGAAATGACAGGACACTGTTCATGAGCAGAGGTCCTAAAATGCCTATGTTAAAAATTTGGTGATGAAAGTCCATAAAATGACTGTGTTACAAGCATGCATTGTGCAGTTTCCATGCACCATTGTAACTTCACCAATCTGCAATATTTTCATGCCAGATTTTCAACACTGGCATTTTTTCACACCTCCTTATGAACAGTACAGCTGTCATTTTCACATCCTGCCCAAAATGTGTTTTTGCACCTGTGGCGCACGATGCCATGGTCGCTGTGGGAAATCAACTTTTGGGACAGATTAACAATTACAGTGCCACTGTTAATGAGGGGAAGGCCCAAAGTGCCAATGCTGAAAATGTGGTTAAAAAATCCCCAAAATAATTGGGTTACGGACATGCGTTGCACAGTTTCTATGCATGCTCATGACTTCAATTTTTCATATTTTCACTCCAGATTTTCAATGTTGCCATTTTTTTACACCTCCTCATGAAAAATACAGTTGTCATTTTTCACATCCTGCCCAAAATGTGTTTTCATACTTGTGGCACCGAATGGCGCTGTCACTGTGCAAAATCACCTTTCGGCTAACAAACTGATAGTGCTGCTCTTCATGAGTTGGGGTCACAAAAAGCCCATGTTGAAAATTTGAAGTGAAAATAACAACAAATGCCTAGAGTGTTAGGGTTACCAACTGTAACACCCCACCCTGTAGAGAGTGACAGGCATCAGGGGTGTGACTTGGGATCAGCTTTAATGCTCACGCCATTTCACACCCACCCCAACCCAGCAGTCAGTGATAGGCATCGAGATGTGCCTTGGAGTGTTCGGCCCCAAAGTTCACCCCATTCACCTATACTGCACCCATCTCAGTGTATTTCCTTATGGAATGGGGTAAGTATAATGCCCAAAGACCCCAAAGCACACCACAACACTTGTCAGTGTCTACAGGGTAGGGTGAGACGAAATGGCATGAGAGTTATAGCTGACGACCCAAAGGCACACTCCAACGCCTGTGAGTCTCTGCAGGGTAGAGGTGGGGTTGGTGTCAGTTCAATATTTCACTGCCATTCCTATTAAGCATCTCTAACTCCTGCATTACCTATGCCAGTGTCAGCGAGACAACATTCGGCATTGACAAATGCTTGTTTTTCTTCTCAATTGTTTTCTAAGCTTATGTGTATACCATATGAGGATTTTACCCTTGCTGTTGCATATTGCTTTGTTAGGTACATGTATTTCTGCCAATTCAAGCAATTTATTTTTGCTTTTACCCCAAAATTCTTCTTTTGTAACATTTGCCGAGTCCCAGTCCCAGCTGGAGAGTTCCCGTCTTATTGCTTCAAAGTTAGTCCTATTATAGTTTTATTATAGTTATAGTTTGTAATTACAGTTTTGCTATGAATAGGTATTGGTTTCATATTGTAATTGAACAAGAGAACATTGTGGTCACTATTTATTAATGGTTCTAAAATCGACAGGTTTCTACATTCTTCTGGTCTATTAGTGAGGACTAGATCTAAAATGGTGTTGTTTCTAGATGGCCTATTGACCATTTGAAAGAAACCATTTTCTACACACATATTGAAAAAGATGTGTTCTTTGTTGTTATTAACAGTACCAGTTTCCCAGTTAACACCTGGGAGGTTGAAGTCCCCCAGTATAAGAACATCCTTGCTAAGTACGGATTTAACAGTGCTGTTAAGAATGTCTGTGTGGTCTACTAAGTCTGTATCTGGAAGTCTGTAACAGACACATAGAAGTACCTTTCTAGAATTGGATACAGTTAATTCCACCCACATGGGTCACACATATTGTCGCTCATGTATCCATCCATCCATCCATCCATCCAGCACTTACCAAATGGAGAGGATGCCTCTCTACAATGTGAGATGGTTTTCTTTTTTATGGGTACAAAAAAGATTGTTTTGGGGGTGATCAGGGGAAGTGAGGGTGTAGGGGCCAGGAGGTGTGGGTGGGGGGGAGTCAGTAAATGATGGCAGTCAGATTGGGTGGAGGGAAACTGAGGAAGCTGGTTTTGACATATGGGTGAGGGAAGGGTTTTACTATGACTGATCTGAACAGCTGTTGAGCATTTATCGGGTGGTGAACTTCATCAGTGGGGTGGTGAAGAGAGGGTTCTGTACAGAAGAGGGTGGCTTGGCATCTGGAATTTAAGTTGCAACACACTGGGTGGTGAGGGGGGTAGGTACTAGCAAATTGAAAGGGTGGGAGATGGGATTTTTGTAACCAAAGATATGTTGAAACTTCATCATCCAAAGTTCATGCACGTCTGGAACATTTTGAAGCTTCACTAAATCCACAGTTACCGGCTACACACTAACTTTGTATATAAATTTTTAATTTGCTGCTTATTGACCTGGGATCTGTCCAACAGGTAGAAACTGTGCAATTTGGCCACATGGTATAATAGTTCAGCATCCCTGAACATGTCTCGTAAGAAGGGTTGGTAAACAGTGTTGAAGGCCTTAACTTGAGGATATTTTTCAGTTGCTCTACTTGTTAGATAACATGGTTAATGTTTCTTTTCAGCTGAACTTTACAAAAGTAACTGTGGCTTTCAGAGACGTGATACTTTTGTATATTAACCAACTCCACTTACTCTTGTTATGGTCTTCAGTTGAGTCTGTATTCCTCAGTATTTCTCATATGTTTTTGATTACTTATTCTATGTAATACCAACTATATGAAAATTATGAGAAGAACGTTTATGAAAAAGCACAATACAAGAATGTAGCTGTGGAACTTTTAAGACTGTATCTACTAGTTCTTATGAGAGGAGAAGCAGGAACCCACTCCTATGGGGCATCACAGGAGACACCCAAAATGGAGCAGTTGTGCTCATTTATAAAGTGCAGACTTTGCTGCACTGTTCAGAGTCTTCATGCCATTCTGGATTGTTTCCTCTGGGGTCTTGTTGCACCCTCCCAGACAAGAACCTCTGCCACTTCAGCTACACAACTCCTGCTACTTAGGCAATGCAGCGCATATTCCTTTAGCTCTTTTTCTCACATGCTCCATCTAGGTCTAGGGGCTGATCAGACTTTTATGCTGGTATCATGCCCCTTCATTTGCATCCAGTTGCAACACACCCTGTATACAAAAAAAGAGCTGCAAGCTCTACGAATTTAATGGACCAGTGCCTCATGTAAGTCCCAGTTAAACTAAGATTGGCCCAGTGTCAAACTGCTTAAAGGCTTGCATCCTATGCAAGTAAAGGCTTTGAGCCCCAACAAACATTTTTGAGATCAATTCCAACAATTCAGGCACAACACCAGCATATATACTTGACTCCACCAGGTAAAGTTTGCAATTTTTTGTTTAAAGAATAAAATCACAATCCCGGCACATGCTTGATGTGTTTCTGAACCTCCTGGTTCCTTTCACAAAAGCTTTAGAGAAAGAAACCAGGAGGTTCAGAAATGCGCTAAGCATGTGCCAAGATGGTAGTTTTATTCTTTAAATAAAAAAATTGCAAACTTTACCGGGTGGAGTCAAGTATATATGCTGGTGTTGTGCCTGAATTGTTGGAACTGATTTACAAAGTTTTTTTCATGAGCACCACCTGCCCAGTGCACAGTTTTGTTTGTTTTGATAAACATTTTTGAGACTTGTGCCTACATGAATTATAAGGCTGCTGCCACCATCAATGATGGGCCATATTATGTTGCTCCTTAACCGCTGTCTGCCCGGGACTCTACATTGATAACAAGCACATGTGCTATTCCTTGGCTCTGTTCCATCACAAAGGGACTTCCCACACCTTGTGACAGTGGCTTTCTCCACTTAACTAAGCCACTCTGCCCTTCCAACCTACTGTTCTTCAGTGGCAGTGTTGCATATGATCCATTGGATCAGCTCCAATTCCATTTAGGGCTCAGTGCTCTAATGCAACTAGTGCTCAATTATAGAGGCTAGTGCCCCTACATATTTAGTTGTTTGAATTAGATTTAATTAATATGATCCTCATCAATTCAGATTCAGTGCACTCTGCAAACTGAAGGGCTCCTTGATGAAACTAAAACAAGGCTCTGTGCCAGCTCTGGTTAAAGGATTCTGGGTCCATTTGAATTTAGGGCACCTCATACTACAGAAATTAAAAGGCTCCATGCCTTTCATTTACAACTAAGGGACCCGTACTAAGCCACCAACGTGCTCCATGGCAAATGAAATCATACCTATCACCCAACTGATTTCAGAGTTCTGCACCCAAAATTAATCAAATGGCAGTGCATCCTTCATTTTCAGTCACTGCCCAACCACCTTAGGACACCACAACCAAATAAAAGCAGGACTCCATACCCCACCCAATTCATGTCTCTGCACCCATATAGATCAAAAGCCTCTGCACCCAACTACTTCAGGGCCTTGTGCAACTATAAATCAAAAGCTCCATGTCTCATTTAATTCAGGATCCACAACAATATAAATTATGGTTTTGTGCTATGTAAGCATGCTATTATCCATTTTAAGGTTCTACACCCTTCTGATTCTGATCTTAAATCCAAGCTCCATGCTCTTAGAAATCATTGAAGTCCTGAAACCTTTTGATTTAATTTGGGACCTATCTCCAAAAATGCTCCACTCTCTAATCAGCTCAAAGATTTCACACCTATCAGGATTTATCAACCCAAAGGCTTCAAATTTCCAAACTTCGACAGCCTTGAATTCCAGTCCACATACAGTAGCTTGAAATTGTCAACTTTAAATGAGAACCTAGGTCTTTGGAAGACTGAAGTACAAGAGAATCTCTCCAACCAAGGCCTTTCTCCAGTACAAAGAAGAAATGTCTATCCATAATTCACTTTTTAACATACAGGTAATGAACTCGAACTAAGCTTCAGTTATCTATACACTCTTAGCAAATTGCAGCCCCTGAAGCTAAATGAAAAAAAAAGTTTGAACTTTATTCTGCTGCCCTAAAAGAAACCAACAAAATGCAAATCATCAATCTCTAAGTCCTTCAAACCCTGAACAAGGACACTGTAGTTAGTTATTTTCCATGCAATCTGCAGCAATCAATTTAAATCTAAAATGAATGCCACAGAAGAGACAGCAGATGAAGGCCCCCCTCTTCCTTGAAGCTTATGAGCCTTTGCCTATGGACACTTCCCCCTGATGGCTGGCATACAATGCCAGGTAGGGGAGAATAGGGAGTAGGGGAATAAGGAGAGAAGCACAGAGAAGGGGCAGTAAATTGGAGGGGGGGGTTGGCTGGTTGAGAGAAGCTAGGATGCAACTTAAGGGACAGCGCATGTGAGCTCAGCCTCTTAACTCCTTCCACTAGGTTTGATTGCAGGATCGAGAGATGTAGCAGCAGGTTCCAGCTAGGAACAGGACCAGGGAGAGCAAATTGAGCAATACAAGTATGTAGGCATTAAGGGGTCCTGGGATGATGGCTGCCCAACAGTGGTGAATGTATTAAAAAGAAAAGGGATGAGAGACATCCCTGGGTACAGCAGAGGGTGCAAGGAGGGGAAGCTGAGGGCATAGGAACATCAAGGAGCCTGTTTTCTGCACAGCCAAGCTATCATACATGGCAGTTTGGAGTGATTAAAAAAGGAAGGAGAACTCTGCCTGAAAGTGGTGCTGTTCATAGGGATGTAGTTTCCTCAGTGGGTGGCAGGCAATGTTGAACTGGCACCTAGGATCACCCCAAAGAGCTTCAGTTGGCTTGGGGGGCAAGAGCCAGTCAAGGGCAAAGAGAGGGCAGCATGGTGAGCAAACAGATGAATATGCACCTGAGTGGAGGACTCATTTTCCAAAAGAATATAGTGATAAATAAAATTGATTCATTCCATCAGTCCAGTTGCAAATGGTTGAGATTGGAAATATAAGCAGGCAGTTGGGGGGGGGGACTGCAAGGATTCCACTAGAAGCAGCCCCAGTGGTGCAAGCATATCAAGAAGAGCAGTGTGGGTTGCCTTGGTAACCAGTCGGCACTGGGAAAAGGTGTGGAGGTGGCTAATTGGAGGTAGCAGGCAGTGGGTCATTCTAGCATAAGGGACATCCGAGTTTGGATGCTAGCAGCCAGGCAAGTGAAAGAGAGAAGCAAGGTGGAGGGATTATGGAGCAAATACTGGCAGCAGGTCCAAGATGGCAGCTGCTGCCATGGTAACATGGGTCATTGTCTTTGTAGAGTGGGGAAGAATGGTCAGTTTCGTGGCAACAGAGCCTCTTGTTCTTGCTTTATAGCAGCATGTCCAGCATAGGGCTAGAAAGCCAAGATAGTTCTATATTAGAAATGATGCTATCATGGTGCAAGTTAACTACAGAGAGGCTGAGGTCAATGGTATGGTGGGTTTCAGAATGCAGACAGATGGGTGCAATATATACAGGTTGGGTTTTAAGTATGTCCCCAGAAGAACATTAATTTAAACAAATAAATAATAAAAATAAATAACTAAATAAATACAAAAATAATAATAATACAAATAAATGACTAAATAAATACAAAGGGGTTTCATGTATGCAGTCAGAAGGCTATACCTTGTACAATGCTGGGTCACTTGGTCCCTGGCACCATGGTATTCCAGTGGTTCTTGACAAAGGTGCTCTGACTATGGGACTAGGGAGCCAGTTGTTGGCAGGAACTGGCACTGGCAGCATTGTAGTGCCTTCTGAGTTGGGAGCATGTATGGTGTGGGTGTATGCCCAACAGTGAGTTGACAGCCATTTTGAGCATGGCAGCACTGTGTGGGGGGAGCTGAGTCAATGCATATGCATGGTAGAATAGTGGTGGTCACCTTGAGCATGGCAGTCCTTACCGTGAAAACTAAGTGCAGAGTCCCCAGCCATTATTTTAGTGCATACGATTGCTCTAAAGTCATTACATTGATGGGTAACAGTGCCCAACAGGCCAGAGCTTTGACACAAATATTAGTGAGGATTGCCTGAGGGAAGTCCAAGTGCTGGGGATCATTATAGGATAGGCAATCTGGGGCAGAGGTGCTAAGAGGGGCTGCATACAATGGAACTGGTGGGCATGGAGCCTGGGGGATTCAATATGGTATTAAAAAAAAACAACAATAAGGTCAAGATTAGGACAAGAAATAGAGGGAGATATGGCACTGGTGGGGCACTGATGATTCAGGGCCAGTTCTGAATGGTGACAGAAAGCATCTAGGGTGAAGGGGAAGCATTAGTAAGAAGCCAGACTGCCACAGCAAGGTCCTCCCCAGTGAGCCCAGGGAAATTAAAAAAATATGTATATGAAACAAAACAAAGGGATAATAAAAAGGGGATGGAGCATCCCACAGAAGGTACAGGGAGTGGGCTGGGGGGATGTCATAGGGTCATAGGACTGGTTGTAGTGTACATAAGAGTATACAACTATGGATCAGCAAACTGGGTTATGTAAATGACTGGGGCAACAAACAGGATTATACATAAACAGTAACTGGGATAACAGACAAGCTTGGGGCAACACACAAGGTCAGTGTGTCCAGCTGGTGTACAAACCTTGCTTTCCTAGCTATACTCCTGGATTCAGGTCAATATGCAAATGCTTTTCCTACTCACACCATCTTATACTGTGTTTTTTTTTTTGCTCTAGTGAACCTAATCAGTTTGAAACCTGCCACTCCAAATCCTTTGTCCTTCCTCTGACTCCTACTTTGACTTCTATACAACAGCCCCACTGCTTCATTTGGAGCTACTGTTGGTAATATTATCCATGAGGCTCTCTATTCTCAATCAGTGGCCTAATTGCTGTGGCCTTTCTTAGTCATGTTTTCTATACCTTGTGCCTCAATATTTAAGGTAAAATATAGAAGAGAAAATTTCAATCACATAAGACATACTTCTCCCCCTCTTTCATCACCCCTCCCACCCACTCCCTTAGATCCACTGATATGCATTCCTTATTGATCCCTCGGTGATCAATCCTTATTGGTCAAATTAGTTTCTTCTACCACCTCCCCAAAATCTGGAACTTCCTTCCTGCCCAAGTTCACCACTCCTCCTCTATTAAATCTATCAGCTCAGCCCTCCACAACTACCTATCTTCCAACTGCTCTTGCCATGACCCACCCTAACCTATATTCTTGCATAGGATCGAGGTTCCCAATACTATAATCATCCCCTGCCCCTTCCCCCTCTTTAATTCTCTTATAGCCTCCCATGGCCCCCTTGCAGGGTTCCCAGCATCCTGAAGGGGGTCTTCCTTATAGGCTCATCTCCCCCTCCATCCCCCCACCCTTTGCCCATTGGTATCATGTAACTAGTTTCTGCTAACTAGCCCTACTCCCTCCATCTCATCCCTTAACCCTCCAAACACCTCACAGGATTCCCAGCATCCTGGAGGGACACCCCCCTTTAGGGTTGTCAGAACCCTCTGAAGTTCTGGGTTCTAGTTCTAGTCTAGAACTTTTGAAAAAAGTTCTAGGGTTCTAATCTTTTTTAGAACTTTTTAGAACTCTAACCCTATGTTTTAATTGTGCTGCCAGTAATGAAGATAGTAACGAAATACATGTAAAGGAAAAACTGTTTAATGTAAGGGGGAGAGAAATGATCATGTGTGACATCGATAGGACTACAACTAGGTTTATCTATGGTTTCTTCTGTTTGCTAAAACCCAGCAACTTAATACATAACAGGCCCACCCACCCACCCATATGTTAAAAGTTTTCCTACTGCAGCTGCATCATAGTTCCTTAGTGAAAGAAAGTAGCACATTAGCCATTTATGTACTCAGTTATATATACTCATCTGCATGAATTATTAGAAAAAAATAACTGATATTACCTAATCTCAGCTATTTGCTGCTTTGTGTTTTAAATGAGTAAATCAAAAGTTGCTATGTTTAAAAGAAAGCTTTTATAACAAAGTCAAGCCAAGGTACTGCAGCTGCAGCGCATGGAACTGTTGCAAAACATATTATGTCATAACGTAGTCAGTCAAGACATTTGAATAAAAAAAAATATGCCAGTCATTGTTGCTGGAAAAAAATGCATGCAATTTTCTAAGATAATGCATACATATACCAACATTCTTGTTGGCAAATTGAAGTGATACATACAACTTTCTAAGATAATGCATTTTTCCAGCTGATACGTCAATAAAATCTGTATTTCAGTCTCATAAATAAAAAAAGTGGTTTCCTCACCACATACTAACTTAAGGAACATTTACTGTAGCTGCAGCAGTTGGCATGTGATGTTTAAGGGACAGTGTCTGTCAACCCCATTATGTATCAAATTATCACTACTTGTAAAGCAAAAACACTTTATGATAGGTCACATTCTGTGAAAACTGCTGATGCAGATTTTCTTTTATTTCTGATTCCTTTATTCTTTTTTTAAAGGGGATAGGACACTTGTGCTAGGTGGCAGCAGTTTGCAAAATATTTAATAAGAAAAAAAAAAAAATATATATATATATATATATATATATATATATATATATTATATATCTAGTAGGTTCTACAGTGGGCAATCGGTACAGCCCTCCCATACCATCGGTCTGTCATTATCTTTTTCCTCACCATCCCCAGCTGAACATGAATCTGTAAATGAAAGGACTAAAACAACACCCACCTTTCACCCCAGCACCCATTCCACTTTTCTTCCACCACCCTCATCTATGCAGTAGCACCCATACCACCCTTACACCCATGTTAAAACCAACCCACAACCCTCACCCCCTCAAACACATATTCCACTCTCCTCCCTCACCTAAATGTTTAAACTACCCCCACACTTAGTCATGAATTTCCATTCATGTCACCCTTCTCCATCCTTCACCCATGTTAAAACCCACTTCCCCAACCATCACCCATGTGCTAACAACTATGCCGTGTTTCTCCCTCCTGCATCCATGTTGAAACCAACCCCCAACCCTCACCCATGCACTAGCATCCATGCCATCTTTCTCCCTCTTGCATCCATGTTAAAACCAACCTCCAGCCCTTCCTCACCCTCCAGCACCCATTCTACCCTCCTCCCCTCTCAAATGCTAAAACTACCAGATGCTTACTCAAGAAAAATGAAACTCTTGCCTCCAAATGAGCCATACTTAACTGTTCCTTAATAAACAACACTTATGTGAAAAACTGTCTTTTCAATTGCTTTCTTCTTATGGACAACATTCTATACAGTCCTCTTCATGGAACCAGTAATTTGAGAGTTTTTGCTATTATGCCATGGTCTATGTACAACAGAATGTTAAACACGAGCTATTGTGGTATGAGACCTATGCTTACAGAATGATATGTGCTCAACCATGACATAGGTAAAACTCCCGATGACTCTGTTTCCCAGGAGAGACTTGTAACAGGATGCTTCCCATAGAAACATAACAATACAAAATAAAGATTTTCCCATAATTTTTTATTCTGTAAGATAAGTTACACATGGATCATTTTGGTTTATGGCTAACATTTCTGTAATTGAAAAAATAATAAACAGCTTTCAATTAGAACTCATTGTTTTGTCCTCTTTAAAATTGAAAAATAGACCACCCCTGGTCCCAGCCCATACTGATGCACCACAAAGTCACAGAAGGTAAATCCAAAAATATATGTTTGCACTTTAACTATAAATAATATGATACAGAAATGATTGACATGACAGTGTCCCTTTTATGCCAAATTTGGACCTGTTCCCACTGATGTTAAAATTGCCCTGTATATAAAACTTGTTGACTTTAGACCCTAGCTACAAAGCAGTTTGTCATGAAATGGTGAAAGTTTTGGGGGGTATATAGTCCAAGGTAGTAGATCAAGAAAGAAGAGAGACAACCAAAGTCATCACAGTCTGTAAAAGTTTCCTTTTGGTGCAGAGAGACTCTGTCCCACACAGTATTTACCAGCCACCACCATCTGAGTTGTCATCACCATCAACATCCACAACATCAGTCACTTCAGGATCAGTTTGTATTCTCTTGTAGGGATACGAAAATCTTGACTTATTAACTTTAATAAAAGTTAGCGTGTGTACATTTTCTGGCAGCAACCTATTTCTGGTGTCTGTCACAAAATTGCCAGCTGTACTAAACATGCATTCTGAAGAGACACTTGTTGCAGGACAAAAGATATTTACAGGCTTCATCATACAGCTCTGTCCAAATCGACTTTTTGATCTCCAGTATTCAAAGGGCATGCATCAATAGGAATATGCAGTTCTTGCAGGTAACTGTCTACCATGATGGACAGAGACAGCTCAGAGGAGGAATCAGCATAAGCTGGTATGGCAGCAATTTGGGAAAGGTTTTGCCACAGATTTAGCTTGCTACTAAGGGTTGAAGAAGTAGCAGTTGGGGAACAACTACTGTTAATGTTTGGCGACTTTTCCAGTTCTGTATCCCTTTGTGAAGATGAACCTGCATGTTGTGGTGATGACAACCTGAGGGTACTGTGCGTGTCTGTGTTTGACTCCTGTGAGTGCTGCAGCTCATCTAGCAACAGACATTTGTACTGCTCTATATCATCTGTTTTTGGAAGATGTTTAGCCTTGAACCTGGGATCTAAGAGAGTTGAAAGGATGTAGTGTTTTGATTTCATCATTGCAACTAATTTGTCATTGGTTTTGAAGCGCTCGCTCATTCTCTTTATGAGATTCCCATGATACAGGTGACATGTTGTCTGAGCTTCAGATCTGTCTTTTTCTATTTGTAGATTTAGAACACTAATATGATGTGAAATCAGCATTATGAGTGGGATAACCTGACTCACAGATGCGCCTCCAGAAGACATGTCCCTTGTAGCTGTCTCAAAAGGAGCTAGGATGCAACACACTGTCTCCATTAATTTCCACTGCAGCACAGATAGCATAATGCCATCTCCAATAATGTAACGGGAGCAATACTCATGTACAGCTTGCTTTTGCTCCAAAAAGCACTGCAGCATACAAAGCGTTGAGTTCCAAAGTGTCGAAACATTTTGAATCAGCTTTTGCTGGGGCAGCTTGTGTTTTTTTTGCAGTTCGGACAATGTCCGTATAGCCTTGGTTGAATGTGAAAAGTGATTCACAATTTTTTTGCAAACAGCAATCATACCATCCACTTGTGTTTCACTGCTGAGAAATCCCGTGACAATTAAATGTAAGCAATGTGCAAAGCAAGAAGCATGCATAAATCCTCCATCCTGTACTGCTTTCAAGATGTTGGCTCCACTGTCACTTACTATGAAGCCACATTTTAGACCGTGAGAATAAACCCATTCATCAAGGAGGTCATTTAGTTCCTGCAAGATGTTTGCAGCTGTATGACTTTGCCCAAACTTCTTTATATGCAGCAGTGCCATCTTTTGGGGTGTCTTTGTTTTTGAAGAAGCAAAAGAAAACGTGACCCAATGAGCTGTAAGGGACATGTAATCTATGTTTTGAGTGCTGGTCCACATATCTGTTGTGACATGAATAACCTCACCCTCTGCAGTTTTAATTGCAAGCATCACTGTCACTTTTAAAGCTTGATAAATATTTGGTATTTCAACATAGGAAAAGTACCTTCAATGAGGAACATTGTAACAAGGCTCTGCTAGTTTCATGAGCTCCCTAAAATCCTCATGATCTACCAAAGAATATGGGAGAAGGGCTCCAGCTAACAGTTCACCAATTCTGTGATTAAGATGAAGGGTCTTTAGATGATTTTTAGTAAAGGTATTCTTCCTTTCAAATGCCTGAGACAGTGTTAGCTGTTTACATGTCCCTGCTGGTTTATTATACACCGAGCTTTGATGGGCAGATGGACACTGGGATGGTGGACTAAGACTTACACATTTAGTGCCATCACTGGATGTGAAACTGGTACTAATGGTGCTGGCATTGGTGGTAACAGTGATCCTAGGGCTGGCAGTGGTTCTGTCCACATCAAGTTCAGACAATTCAGTATCCATTTCAGATTTCTGACCCTTCTCATGTGTGGTCTGGAAGATGGAGGACATGGGTTTTGGACGATCAAGCAAAATTGAATGCTTTTTCAGATGGCATTTAAGAGCTGTGGTGCCAAGGCATGACACAGCTTTACCACGGCTTGCACTCTGTTTACACAGGGAACAAATTGCTCTGCATGGATCAGTTTTACTGACAGAGAAATAATTCCACACCTCAGATGTGACAGATTTTATTTGAGTGCTAGGAAGACAGCTAAAGACTGTTTGTGTCTTTTCACCTGTCCTAACAGAACCCGGGACATGGTCCTTGGTGCTAGAAGAGTGGGCAGAAGACTTTGATGGATTTTCATTGCTGGCTGACACAGAAGTGGTGGATTCAATGGATATGTCCTTTTCATTGCCAACAGTGCTGGATGTATTTGCAAGTGCACTACCTGATTCATTGTCAGCAGACTTGCTCATTTCACTTTGTTGAGGAAGTAATGATATGTTGCATGACACAACAGTGTCGGACTGAGACAAAGAGCTACTTTCTGATTCAGAGAGGGACTCACTGTCACTTGCATTATTACTGCTAGTCACAGGGATTTTAACAGCATGAACAGTATGCCTTATGGTGCCTCTCTGTGTGACCCCAGCAGCTGCAGAGGTTTTCTTAAAAGGTCCCCCTTTACCACACTTTGCTGATACTCTTTTGCTGTTTGTTGAATTTTTATCATGTGAAACATTTTGGTTATTTCTGCTAGCACCAGGATTACCACTACCACCAACACCTGCTCCAACACCAGCACCAGATGCTCCATCTATGTTGGTGTCAGCCATAACAGCACCAGTATACTGCAGTGAACACACCCACACCCACACAATTCCTGTGTAAGAAAGCAATGTGATCTGTGATTGCTGGCTACAACTCCAAAATTTTATTTTGGCTGTGTGACACTGTGATGCAGTGGACTGAAAGTACTTGAAGAATATGATGGTTTGCAACTAAAGGATCCCAGGTCCGAGGCTTACATAATGATTGGGCTGCTGGGCATAGGCATACACATAGCAGTCGAGGGGCGCACAGCAGCAGGGTGATGGACTGACCACAAGAGACGGAGTTACACACACAAACTGAGGAAAGAGATTCTTCTGTCTCTCCTCCCAACAGGGAAATATATTTTTAGGCTTCTGTCATGTATTTAAGGATAATGCCAGAAAGTTTAGTGAAGCCCCCCCAGCACAGTCCTGGCTGAGAGAACCTGTCTTCCAGACAACTTTTGGGTGGGATTGGGACCAAATTATTTATTCATTTTTTTGTGGGCTTAGACTAAAACATCAAGTTTTCACACAAAACCTCTTTTTTCCTTCTCAGGAAAAATTCTTCTTTTCTTCACCCTCTCCCAGCCAGGAGATCTCCCTCCTCCCAAGAGTGCCACGAGTCACATATAATTGTGATTTGTGAAGAAATTCAGCGAGCAACTAGAGGGATGTTTATTGTGTGCAATGCAGATTAAGCACTCACACACAGGCAGTCTCCAGGCAGCAGTCTGCTGCAAGTTAATTCCATATTCTTTCTGAAGTAAAACAGTCCTCTGTCCTCTCCCATTCTTAGCTCCTTTCCCACCCTAGTTTCACTTTATTTCCTCAGTTCTTGATCCCAAGTCCCTCCCAACTCCCCCCCTTCCTTTTCCCCACCAGCCCATCAACTTTTTTTTAATTTTCAGGAACTGGCCACATGCACGATAGGTTTAATAAGTTCAGTCACACGTCATGGTACAAGTTTGAACTGAGAGCACAGGTTGTGGCTCCTTCTCTGCTACAAAACTGAATGCAAATGGAGCCACAGCTGCGCAGATGACTTCATCACACTTAATCCCTCAACTCGCGAGACTGACTCAAGTCGCTTTACCACCATGATCTGACTGCATAGCAGATGGTCAGGTGGTAGCAGCCTGAAAGGGCCTCAAACAAAGCACCCTCAGTGAATGAGTTTACCACATAGTCATAGTGTAAATATCGGGAATGGGAATGGGAGGGATGCAAAGCACACAGAAAACAAGTGAGATTTTGAATGATTCAAACCCTTTTGCGAACCCTGTAGTGTTCGAGTTCTAAATTAGAACTCATACACCAGGGTTTGAGGAGGGTTTGAATCTTTCTAGAACAAGTTCTGACTACACTACCCCCCCCTTCCCCTTCATGGGGCTCTCAGTACCCTAGAAGGACCCCTTCTTCCTTTCACACTTCCTTCTTTCCCCCTTTCCTCCTCTCCCTAACCTACCCCTCCTCCTCTAGCAGTCACTGAACCCTTGCAGGGTTCTCAGCATCCTGGAGGGACCCAAAGGTTTGAGTTCCCTTCCATGCCCCCTTCGCCCTATTCAATATGGCACTTGCTCCACCTGCTCCACTCCCCCCCTTTGCACTTGAGGTACTGACAAAAGCAAAAGCATTTAGCTTGACTACCTTCTCTACACTGTCTATATCTACCTGTTTCTCTTAGTTATTTCTCTATGTTATAGATTCCTTCATGCTTCTCTCCACTTACACTATACTGCCTAAGGTTAAGTTACCCACTATTCTTATTCACTGTATGTAACTATTGTCTTATGTACCCCATTTGTATCTACTGTTTATGAAAATATCTGTCTAGTGTAAAACACTGCTTATCCTCTATGTACCGCCTCCCCCCAGGTTGCACTGGGAGATGTGCAACTTGTTGTTCAGTGTGCCTTCCTGGTGAAACATTCTGAACAATAAATAAAATAAAAAAGTGTTAGCCTTATTTATGACATAACTGAAATTTGAATTATATATTTTGGCAATGTTCCTGTTACAATAAACAGCACAAGTGTTCCACTATGTGGAATGCAGGTCAGCACTAAACAAAGCTATGATGATGACATAAGTTGAAATATGTGTGTCTTTCCATCTAGAGGGGAATGTTTCTGTTGTGTGTTACAGGTATTGTAGGCAGTTTGCCGGTTGGTAGTTCTTTTTTTCAGCTTTGAGATCTCAGCAAAACCTGTCAGGTTGTTACTGCTACTGGACACTTACTTCTGTAAGTAGAAATAGTTCATGCTGAACCAATATTGAACTGATGTTGTGCACCAGACTTCTTTTTTAACTACCTATGTACACTAGATGCAAACTTACCTGTGAAGCCATTTTGCCACTCAGGTGTGCTGAAAGAAATCTTACTTGATTGTACTGTTCTGCCCAGCAATCATTACCACTCACAACATTTAAACCTGTACAATTCCCTTTTCCTTTTATGCGGATGAGCCTGCCAGTTCTGTTTGTTCTTATACACAATAAAGTAACTATACATGAGAAAAAAATATTTTTTCCATGGCTTTGTTTGGTGCTATTCTGCGTTCCACATAGTGGAAAACTTGTGCTGTTCACTGTACTTTACACTTTCTGGTATGTGCACATAAAGCCAAGTAGTGTCTTCCTTTTAAGGTGAGCCTCTTCTCCTTGCATTGTTCTAAATGTTCCTGTTACACTCAACACCAGCAATACACACCTCCTGAAGAAACGTACAGTATCCTGCATTCATTACTGTGCCAAATGTTTCTCATCATTTTCTATGTAAAACCTCTCACCCACCACAAGGAACTAGATTATTACCTTTCATTATTATTGAGGTACTTTATTCTATGATTATTACAAGGAATTTTCACTAAGGTGGTAGCTATGTTCTATTGATTCAATATTTCAGACTACAAGTAATACATTATTCTGACACTATTTTGCCAGACAGAGATATGTCATGGGATGTAACCTCTAACCAGTCTACTGATTCACTCTTCATTCTGGCACCTCCACAGTATTCAGTGTTATCAGTCATTCTATTTCCTGCTCTGCTACCTTTGTTTATAAAAGCAGTCCTGTAAATTTGCATTGCCTATCTTAGGAACATGCTGGCTTATTCTCCAGCTATAATTTAAAAATAATGTTCTAGTTGAATATCCATATTTTCCACTAACATGCATAACACTGGAAGGTAAAGATGATGAAGAACAGGAATGGATTAGAGGTAGATGATAGAGAGGCCGTACTGATATACCAAAGCGTAAACAACAGTGTTACAGCAGAAGAATCAATGGTAGAGGTGGAAGAAAGATTATTATAAAAATAGATTTCTTTTTTTTTATTGTATAAGAATTTTATTGAGTTTTAAGCTTTTATAATACACAGCAATATTGTCCACTATAGTTTGACAATAACAAACATAGGAGATAGATTCCAGTATCACCCATGCATTGTCTCTAAACTACAATTGACTTGCACTGTTACAGAATTAGCTTTAATCAATATACAGTATGCAATATTATATCTGATCTGGAGAGTAGAATGCTTACACCTTCTATTAAAAGTGCAGGAGAACAACAAGCTCTTATCAGGATGTCCAATAAATAATCACTGGTGGGGAGGATTTGCAGGTGGAGAAGGGGGTTTACAGAGATCAGACTGCAAGTATGGTTCCCATTTGGATTGATAGTATGCCAGATTCTCTCCTTGTATGTATGATAACCTTTCAAAAATAGATAATCTTGCCAACACTGCATGCCATGACTTCCGCTTGGGAAGAAGTACTGTATTTGACACCAGTGAGAAAGTAGCAAACGTTTAGCATCTAAGAGGGCTGAGAGAATCGAATCTTGGAGTAGTCTTGAGAGGTGGGATAGAGAGGTGGTATCTCCTAATAGAAGTTTAGGGTCATTGAGGGTTACAGGTGCCTTAAGTACTTTGGAGAGGTCCACCGCCACCATGTTCCACCATGATATAAGATGTGAGCATGTCCAAAGAATGTACAAGAGGTAGGCATTAGATTGGGAGCATCTTCAACAGAGTGTATGGTTAAGCAGGCCTCTTGTATGGACAGCTACAGGAGTACGGTGCCAGAACAACAACATTTTTAATTGTTGAAACCATCTTTTAGTGTTTCTATATACTCGGTAGGCATTTTTAAGGTAGGTATCCCACTGACTCTGTGAGATGGGGGAAGCCAAATATGTTTCCCACCATTGTTTACATGTCAATGTAACAGTTTGTTAGGAGCCTCTCCATGTGGTATAAAAGTGCCCCAGCAGGCCCTTGGTAGTAGGATGTTTATGTAGGGTATTCAGCCACTGCCATGGTGTCATTGGACAGTGGTTATTAAGGAGAGGTTGAAGAATGCTACGTAATTGTAGACATTTCCAAAAATCTTTATGTGAGATACGGAATTTAGCTTGGATTTGTGTAAAGGACAATAGTTGCTGCACCCCAGGTGAGCATATATCTTGTACTAACCTGATTCCGACATTCTGCCATGAGGGCCAGTAAAATGGTGTTCCATCAATTTGGAATAGGGTATTGTGCCAAAGTGGAGCATGAGTGGAGGTGACCATGCCTGTTTTAGTGTGTATGTTTTGAGTTTTAGCATTTTCCATGCATTCACCGTAATAATGATCGTAGAGGGCAGAGATAGTGGTAAAAGAGGTTTGAACATGAGAAAGCAGAATAGAGGAGCTCCGCCAGCCATATCCATTTCAAGCTGCACCCAAAGTGGTGGGCTTGTTTGATTGGGTATGAACCATTTTGTCACCTGTGCTGCCATACAAGCAAGATAGTACCCTAGGAATCAGGGGACATTGAGTCCCCAGCATGACCAATGTGCCCACAATTTTTTGTTTGTTCCATCTGGGGGGTCTATTATCCCAAAAGTATGTTGATACTTGTCATTCTATGGTAGTAAATAACTTAGGGGAAAGTGAGATGGACAGACTGTTGAAGAGATACAGGAGTCGGGGAAACAAGAGCATATGTATAGCATCCATCCGCCCACAGAGAGAGAGCTGTAGTTTACGCCACCTCTCTATCTCTGTTATAAGTTGAGTGAGTAAGGAGGAGAAATTGGCAGATTTGAGTGAAGACCAATTAGTGGGGATTTGAATACTGAAGTATGTAAAGTCCTGGGTAGCCCATGTTATTTCGGTACCTTGAAAACAGTCATTTGTGCACCTAGTGTTAAGGGGGCTACAGTAGTTTTCCTATGGTTTACTTTTAGGCCGGATAGGGCAGCAACATTTTCAAGAAATTTCAGGGTGGCAGGGATGGACTGCAGGGGGTTGGACAAGGTCAAAAGGAGGTTGTCAGTGTAGGCGGCAACCAAATAGGTGTGCTCTGCCACCCTAATACCATGTATCTGGGGAGAAGCTACCAGGGCTCAGATCAATGGGTCTAAGGCCACCAGAAAAAGGCAGGGAGAAAGGGGTCATCCTTGCCTTGTACATCTATTGAGCAGGAAAGGAGGAGATATGTCACTGTTGGTGAGGATACACGCTGTAAGGGAACAGTATAGTGTACGAATCCATTGCCAAAATTGTGCCCCGCGAAACCATAGATATCCAATATTTTGTGAAGCTAGGACCATTTGATGGAATCGAATGCCTTTGAGAAATCTACAGTCATGGCAGCCATCAGGGATATAGATCTGGATACAAACCATTTGAGATTAAGCAAAAGTCTAGTATTGTCAGTTCCAGACTTACCATGCATGAAGCCTGCTTGTGCAGAATGGATGATTGATGGAAGAATAACCATCATTCTAGAGGCCAGCACCTAAGCAAAAATTTTTGTATCGACCGATAATAAAGATATTGGCCTATAACTGGCACAATCCAAGGGATCAAGTGATTTTGGGGGAGCAAGGTAATCAGGGCATCCCGCATCGAAGTTGGAAGAGATCCAGCCATGTGAGAGGCTTGCAGAGCCGACTTAAGAGGTTGTAGGATGTCAGGTCCCATGGTTTGGTATAGCTCCACGGACATGCCATCTGGTCTGGGAGCTTTCCCGTGGGCCATATTAGAAAGCACAATGTGAAGTTCTTCACAGGGGAGAGGGGCATCAAGGAGGGCTACTTGGTCTGTGGTAAGGGTCAGCATAGGAGTTCATGCTATAAAGTCAGCTATACCCTGGGAAAGTTGAGCTCCTGTCATAGAGGACTGGGATTGATAAAGGTTTTCATAAAACCTTTTCATGGTATTGTTAATGCCTTGTGGGCTCGAGATAGGTGCTCCAGAGGTAGAGCGTAGTGAGAAGATTTTGATTGCCGCCCATTGCTGATGGAGATGAAAGACAAGAATTTTGCCAGCCTTCTTTCCACTATCCCAGTACATTTGCTTGGACTGAAGTAGGAGCCATTCTTCTTTCTGATGAAGAATGATATTAATTTGATACTTTAATCCTACAATTTTTCAGTGCAAGGTGTGATCTACTGGGGTCAGAGGGGCTCTTTTTAAGCATTATTTTAGCACATAAAGGTCTGTTTGCAGTTTAGACAACTGCAACTTCCAAGCCTTATCCCAGGCAATAATATGGCCCCAAATGACAGCTTTGAATGCCTCCCACACTGTTCTGGGGGAGACGCCACAGTCAGAGTTAACGGCGAAGTAATCTTGTGTTACTTGTGTTGACATAGAGTGGAAACTTGGGTCTTTAAACAAGAGAGGGTTGCAATGCCATCTGACCCAATGGGGGAGACTATCTGGAGGAGTATAGGAGATTTGAACAGTTGCATGGTCTGAAATAAGGATTGACCTAATGGACGAATCCGAGATACCTCAGGCTGTCAGGTCGTTGGCAAGCCATAGGTCGATATGGCTGTGGGAGCCACGGGGTGCAGAGTAAAATGTATATTCCCAGCCTGTGGGATGATCTCTGCACCAGATATCTACTAGGGCCCATTCCTCCCATCATATCCTGCAATGATTGTCTGCCTTTAGGTGTAACATGGGGTGTGGGGTGAGATTTAGCTAGAAAAATATCATTAACTATATTGAAATCACCACCAAGCACTACGGGGATAGATGTGCCATCAGGGTTTAGTGCGGAGAGAGCTTGGCTTATTTCTGGGAAAAAGTTGATATGGTCAAGGTTTGACGTGTATAGATTCCCTAACAGCATTGAGCTCCCCGGTGAGGATAGCTTCACCACTACCAAACGTCCCTGGGTGTCCTTTTTAACATTCTCCACTTTCCATATGGATGCAGGTCTAAGAAGAATAGCCACCCCTTGGTTTTGTTTGCAGCAGAATTTGCCACCATTTCCCCCTACCCAAGATTTCTTGAGCCATGAAGTGGTTCGGGGCAGTAGGTGTGTTTCTTGTAATAATGCAATGTCTGCCTTAAAGGAGCACAGGTGCTGCAGTACTTTTGTACACTTAACTGGGTGATTCAACCCTTTGACATTCCATGACACCCAGTGGAATGCATTTGGTACAGGAGCATCTGCTGCCATAATGTAAGGTAATGAATGAGAGGTACTCACTGTGGGCCAACGAGAGGGAGGGGATGAACTCACCCAAGTTGTCTTTGTGTAACAGCACCCAAGCCAAAATAACACTGCAAATCCATAGAATCCGCCACAAGAAGGTGTAAGCATTACTGAATCAAACAGCATGCGCTGACTGAGGTTCAAAACAAACTGTATAAGCATAAGAAAGAAACAAACAGTTAATCTACTATAAAGACTAATATATCTCTCAAATAGCTTCAATAGCAATTATGCTAAGAATGTGGAGGTCAAGACAAATGAGGGCAAACAGCTACCCTACAGCTATGCTTAATCCAACACTCAAAAAGGGAGTATAATGTGGAAGTCCAATCAGAAAGACCCTCCTGCACTGAGAGTCCTCTAAGGTTGGACCTCTCGATCTTGGGGGGGGGGGTGTATAATATGGGTGAAGAGATAGGGGGAAGATGGTGGGTTCACCCACCTACCAGTGAGCTTCAAAGGCAACAGGCCTGAAAGGTAAACTGTGACCCAGGCTACAAAGGGATGGGGGGAGAGGGAAGGGAACATTCTCCATGTATAAGGAGAAAAAGAGGGCGACTACAATGTAGCAACCCTTCTGAAAGCAAATAAGGGCCTTTAGCTAGTGAGTGGGAGTAAGAGAGGATGTGCCCAGATCTGGTTCAGATAAATATTGAACCACCACAAAATACAAGAGCGACCCTATGATGGAAGTATTTAGATCATCAGGTGATCGATCCTTTGGCCTGCTCAGGAATGACCTGGGCAGGAGTTCCAGAGTTCAGGGTAGTGCTTGCAGCACCTGCACCATAGGAAATTAGACCTGGTTTAATTGGTGATATTTCATTCAGCAATGGGAAGTCTGCCCAATCTGTCGGATGAGTAATGTCCATGTCCTGGGAGCCGAGTCCCTTAGTGCCATGGCAGGAGGAGAATCTTCTCTGCTAATCTTTGCATGAGAGGCTGTGAGGTATTTACTGGGTGAGTATTGTGGCCCACTTCTGGTGAGATTTAGTATAGGTGCTGGCATCTCGCTGGGGTAGAAATGCTGGTAAGGACCGTTTTGATGCAGCTGAGGCGGCCAGGTTTGGAAACGAGCCCATTAGCACTGGGGGACCCGACTGAGGTAGGACTGGATAGGCTGGTCCATCAGGTAAATTGCTCCCCAGTACCCTTATAGGAGAAGAATTGTTCCTAGTAGAGACCTTAGCAGAAGATGGCTCCCATAGCCTTCTGGGAGTTGTAGTCAGCAAAGGCAGTGAGGGACAGAATCTTGCTAGCCAGCATTCTAGCTCTTTTGGCTGATCCACAATCACTTCTCTCCCTTCCTTAGATACCTGTAATCTGATAAGATTTTTAAATTTAAATCTGAAATTGTGCTGGCACAAGAAATGTTTCAAGGGGCCAAAAGCCCTTCTCTTGGCTGCGGTTTCCTGAGCAAAGTCCTGGTATCATGAAATTTGGGTCCCTTGCCAGCGGAGCTCCCCAACATCTCTGGCAGCTCGAAGTATCCTTTGAATAATGGATCAAGTAGGCAACCACTGGTCTTGGCGGTTCACAGACTTATTGACCTGTGTAGTCACATGGTGTGCCCGCTCTACATTGATAGGCCCCTCCAGCGGTCCCCTAGTATAAGGGGAAGGTTGTCATTTAAAAACTTCTCCATCGACTGTCCCTCAGTCCCTTCAGGCAGGCCAAGTAATTCTAAGGTTGTTATGCCTGCCTGTTTTCCTGGTCCATAGTTCTGTCCCAAAGAGCTGCCAGGCGTTCCTCCTGCTGGTGCAGGCATTGCCACATTTGTTGCTGCTGCATCTCACAAGTTTCAATCCTTTGTTCAGAAATATTCATACAGTCTTGGAGCTGGTGCATTTTGGTAACTGTACCTGCCAGGGTTGAACTGATACCATCTATATGTATCAGGACTGTTTCCAGAATTTTTGTTATGTTTTGTAGTGAGTCTCCTACCGAAGCTGGTTGTGGTGTCTCTGAGTTAAAAGGGAAGGCAGGTTTAACAGTCAGAGTATTTGTTGGTGGATCCATGGTTGCAGGGACCAGCAAACTGAGATGTGAACTAGTCCACATCTGTAGTCGCCATGTAGTTAGGCAAAGGAGTGTGGCTGAGCTAGTGGCAGCCTCAGAGTTGCAATCGCAGCCTGATCAGCCTAACTAGGTCAGAGGTAGTACAAGAAGAGAGCTCATAGATTAAGCTGCCATCATGTTGGTGGCCAAACCACGCCCCCCCCTCAAAAAAATATAGATTTCATTACTTAGAGGGAAGTACAATCCCTATGATATGTGGAACCTATGAGCAAGAGAGCATTTTTGTCCTGGGACCTGTTCAGGTGAGTGTACTATGTGGGAGGGATGCAGGGTGGTGGGTGCTCAAAAGGAGGATTGGGTGGAGGATCAAAGATTGGTGAGGGACCATTTTCTTTTTTACAGGTATACAAAAACATTGAGTGATGGTTTTCTTTATTACAGGTTACTTAAATATCGGGATGGTGATCAGAGAGCAGGGGTGCCACTAGACACCAGAGAAAGATTAATAAATAAGGCACCAGCAATCAGCGGGGTTTGGGGTGCCAGTAGACGTCAGGGAAAATATTAATAAAAATGGGGATGGCAATTGGAGGGTGGGGGGTGCCAGTAGGCACCAGGGAAAAAGTAACACATTTGGAGATGGAAATCGGAGGCTGGGGGGCTGCCATTAGACAACATGAAAAACATTAATAAGTATGAAGACGTCAATCAGAGGGGTGCCACTGAAGAGCTGGGCATGGTGCTTGGAAGATGGGGGTGCCACTAGACATCAGGGAAAACATTAATAAATTTGAGGATGGTGATGGGATGGTGGCAGTGCCACTAGACAGCTTGGAAAACATTAATAAGTGTGGGGATGGCTACTGAAGGGTGGGGAGTGCCATTAGACACCAGGGAAACGGTAAAAAATGTGGGGACAATGATCAGATGATGGAGGGTGCCTCTATACACCAGGAGAAACATTCATAGGTACTGGGATGGTGATCAGAATGTAGGGGTGCCACTAGACACCAGGAAAGGATTAATAAATATGGAGACAGCAATTGTAGGGGTTGGGGTGCCACTAGATGCCAGGGAAACAGTAACGAATTCAGGGATGGTAATCGGAGGATGGGGGTGACACTATACACCAGGGAAACAGTACTAAGTACTGGGACAACATTTGAAGGGTGGGAGTTGTCACTAGTCACCAGTGAAAGATTAATAAATATGGATATGACAATCAGAGTGGTGGGGGTGCCACAAGACTTCAGATAAACAGTAATGAATATGGGGACAGCAATCAGAGGGAAGGGGTGCCACTAGACATCAGGGAAACAGTAACAAATTGGGGGTGCCAGTAGACACCAGGGAAAGCATTAATAAGTACAGTGATAGTGATCAGAGGGAGGGGGTACCACTAGATACCAGGGAAAAACAGGGAGTTATGACTCCTTAAAGAGATCCACCAAGTTAAATAAAGTGGGATTTGCACCTGCTAGATTGATGTCTTACCTCTGTGAAATGATACTGATGCAAAGATGATCAAAAGTATTCCAACAGGTTAAATATTGTAGCCCTCATAAAATTACTCCCACTGGGTCACTCTGGAGCCGCCCACGCTCTGCCCCCACTCTCAGCCACGTTATGACATGATCACAGGGAGAGCACGGGGATGTGCTCCATTATAGTCTATGGGGGAAGCTTTCACATTGTTTTTATATATTGTAATGGTAATTTGGTGATTAATCAAGGGCAGTGGTTTACTAACAAGGCCTTGTTAGTCGACCGGTGCCCTTGATTAATCACCAAATTACCATTACAATATATAACAAGCATTTGTCAATGCCGAATGTTTGCTTGCTGGTTTTAGCATTGGAAATGCAGGAGTTAGAGAGATGCAGAATAGGAATGGCAGTGGAGTATTGAACTTCACGCCAACCCCACCTTCACTCTGCAGAGATGGACAGGCATTGGGGTATGCATTTGGGTTGTCGCCCATAATGTTCATGCCATTTCACTTCACCCTGTTCAGCAGACACCGACACGTGTTGAGGTGTGCCTTGGGGTATTCAGCTTTACAATCACCCCACTTCATAAGGACACATGCTGTAATGGGTGCGATATAGGAGAATGAGGTGAACTCTGGGGCCGAAGAGTTCAAAGCACACCTTGATGTCTGTCGCTAGCTGCAGGGTGGTGGGGTGGGAGGGAATAGCATGAGCATTACAATTGGCATTCCAAAGGCACACCTCTGATGCCTGTCAGTCTGTACAGGGTGGGACATTATGGTTAGAGACCCTAATGCCCTGGGCGTTTGTTGGCATATACACTACAAATTTTCAACATGGCCATTTTGTGACCCCCACCTCATGAAAGCATTTGGGACCTCTTCTCATGAACAGTGGCACTGTGATTTTGTCAATGTGTCCCGAACTTTGAGTTTCCACAGCAACCGTGCCATTGCAAGCCAGATTTATGAAAACACAGATTGGGCAGGAAGTGAAGAATGACAGCAGTACCATTCATAGGGAGGTGTAAAGAAATGGCAGTGTTGAAAATCTGTAGTGAAAATATTAAAAATGCTCAAACCTCCGAGCGTATGTGGACACTGCGCAACACATGCACGGAACACAGTCATTTAGTAGAATTATTTCACCAAATTTTCAACATAGGCATTTTGTGACCTCTGATCATGAAGACTGTCACTATGATTTTCTTAATCTGTCCTGAGCATTGATTTTCCACAGTAATCATGCTATTCTGTGCCAGATGTGTAAACTCATGTTTGGGGCATGATGTGAAAAATGACAGCTGTACTGTTCATATGGAGGTCTGAAAAAATGCCAATGTTGAAAATCTGGAGTGAAAATACTACAAATTTGCGAAGTTATGAGGATGCGTGGAAACTGCACAATGCACACTTGTAACAGTCATTTTATGGACATTTGTCACCAAATTTTTAACATAGGCATTTTAGGACCTCTGCTCATGAACAAAGTCACTGTGATTTTACATACGAATATACATACGAACATATGAACATATGAACATATGAATCTGCCAGCAGAACACACCAATCTGTCTATGTAAGTCTGCCCGAGTGTGCAGCTAGCACCCTAAATTGCAGCTGCCCCAGCCTTCTCCCCCGCTTGTCCCAGCCCCTCCCCCCTGACTCTTCCTCTTGCTTTATCCCACTCCTTCATGAAGCTACTGACTGTCCTACATGTTACCACCCCCTCTGGCAGTGTATTCCAACTAGACACCGCCCTCTCAGAGAACTAGTGCCTCCTCATTTCCATCTTGAAATGTCCCCCTTCCAACCTTAGTCCGTGCCCCCTTGTCTCTCTTACACTCCTCAGTTTAAGCACACCCTCAGTGCTAGGTTTATTTACTCCCTCAGGTATTTAAACTCTTCAATCCTATCCCCCATACGTCCTCTCCTCCAGTGTGCACATGTTCAGCTCCTTCAGCCTAACTTCATATTCCTTTCCTTCCATCACCTTTAACATTTTTGTTGCCCTCCTTTGCACCTCCTCCAGTAACTTTGTGTCTCTCCTCAGGTATGGCCTCCAGTATTGCACACAGTACTCTAGGTGCAGTCTGACCAATGATCTGTAGAGAGGTAGGATCACATCCCTGTGTCTGGATAAGAACCCCCTTTGCGATGCACCACAGCATCCTGTTTGCCTTCGCTGCTTCTCTCCTGCACTGGGCCGAGTTGTTCATGCTCCTAGTTACCAACACCCCTAGGTCCTTCCCCTCCTCTGTGATCCTCAACCAATAGTCTCTCTTCTGGTTCTTAGCCCCAAGGTGCATCACCTTACACTTTTTTTGTGTTGAATCCTAGCTACCACCCCACCAACCATGTCTCTAGTTTGGTTAGGTACCCCTGCAGTTTTTTCCCATTTGCCCTCTTCATCCACCACAGCCCCCAATTTGGTATAATCTGCAAACAGACTAACCCTGATCCCCACTCCATGTGCTAAATCAAAGATAAAGAGCCCGAATAGCACCAGACCCAGCACTAACCCCTGCGGCACTCCACTTGTCACTACTCTGGGTGCTGAGAGCTTCCCCCCACCACCACCCTCTGCACCCTCTCCTGTAATCAGTTCTTTATCCATTTAGTCAGCTTTTTTCCCACCCCCACTGCCATCAGCTTCCCTCCAGTCTCCCATGAGGCACTGTATCGAAGGCCTTACTGAAGTCCAAGTACAGGACGTGTACCGCATGATCCCTGTTCAACTCCCTTGTCACCCAGTCATAATACTCTATTAGGTTGGTTTGACAAGACCTCCCTAAAAGGAACCCGTGTTGCAGCCCATCTTGGAGGCCATTACTCTCTAGGAATGCCACCAGCCTCTCCTTCTGTATTGCTTCCATAAGCTTACAAACTATGGACGTGAGAGTTACCAGCCAATAATTTCCTGGCTTCTCCCTAGGCCCACTCTTGTGTATGGGCACAACATGGGTGAACCCTCCATTCCTGGGGCACACACCCCATTTCCAGAGAGGTGTTGAACAGATCTACCAGTGGCTCAGCCAACAGCTCCATCACCCTCTGTACCCTGGGGTCAATGCCATTGGGACTTGGTGCCTTGTCCAGCCTTACTGCCCTCAGCCCCACTAGCACCCTACTCCCTGTGATCACTTTGTTCGTCACCACCTCCCCCTTTCCCCACCCCCCCAGCACATTCTGGTAGTGGATCATCCCTCTCCTTAGTGAAAACGGAGCAGAAGTGCTCATTTAGAATTTCCACTTTCTCCTCTCCCTTTTCCACCCAATCCCCTTCCCGCTTTATCCTCACAATATGCTCCTTGCACTTCCTCTTTTCCCTGACTTACCTACAAAAGTCCTTTTCCCCTCCCTTTATGCCCTGTGAGGACCTTAATTGCCTGAAGGCCTTAGCTTTTTTCACCCTCCTGGCAACCTCCCATGACCAGTTCCCAAAAGCCTCCTTATCCTCTCCCTTCCCTGTTCTCCTGTACTTCCGGTATGCAGCTGTCTTTGCCCTCACCCCTTGCAGCACTCCCTTGTTCAGCCAGCATGGTTTCTTGGCTCTGCTCTTCTTACTCCTGGCCATGGTGCAGGCTACTGTGGCCTCTGTTTGCCCAGTCTTTATGACTCCCACTTTTGTTCTGCATCGATCCCCAGTCTTATATCCTGGAGTCTCTCTTGCAGTATTGCTCCCATCCTCCACCCTTATAAAGTCCACCGCCTTAGCGCCCATGCCTCCTGTCTCTCTGCTCAGCGTGACAATGAGCCACACTGTTTGGTGGTTACTACCTGCTAGTGGGTCCTCCACCCTTACCTCCCTCACCACCTCCCCATTTGCCAGTACTAGGTCTAGAGTGCTACCAAGCCTTGTAGGCCCACTTACCAATTGCATCAGAAGGCCGTCCTGGAATGCATCAAGAAGCACCTGCTCCATGGTACTGCTAATGGCCGGCATGCTCTAGTCAGCCTGTGGAAGGTTTAAATCCCCCACTATCATCACACTCCCCCTTCTACACACCCTCCTTATCTGCTCTGCCAACGCCCCATCCAGGACCCCAGATTGGGCTAGCGGTCTGTACACCACTCCCAGCCTCAGCTTTCTGCCCTTGGAGTCCAGGAGCTGCACACAAAGTGCCTCTGTCCTCTCCTCTTCCCCCTCATCCCTTATGCATTTAATCCCTTCCCTCACATAGAGTGCAACCCCTCACCCCTCCAACCACCTGGTCCCTCCTGTATATCCTATATTCCAGGATTGCCAAGTTCCAATCATGATACTCTGTGGCCCAAGTCTCTGTCACTGCAGCAATGTCCATCTTCTCCTCTGAAAAGTGGTGCCTGAAGCTCTGCAATTTTGTTCCCCAGGCTTCTTGTTTTGAGAGAGACCACCTTCCATCGTACCCCTCCTTCTCCTCACTTTTCTCCTCCTTGGCCTGTGTCCCTCTTCCCTGGTAGTCTGCACCCTTTCTCCTCCTTACTCTTACTGGGTGGTGGTGCCTTCTGTATTACACTCAGACCACTCTGCGCGCCCCCTTCCATGGTTACTACGACTCCGCCTTTACCTATATCTGGGGGGAGGTGAGCTCATTAGACTCCCCTGTCCGGACCTTTCTACCAACCTCAGTCTTTTGCACCCCCCTACTATTTTAAATCCACCTTAGTAGAGATATACCCCTCTAATTCTGCCTTTAATACTCCCTTCCTCTTTTCTGCTCAAGTGTAGCCTGCCCCCCACGTACAAGTCACTATTCCCCCAGACCCTACCCCAGTTAGTCACTAACCCATAATTTTTGGTGTGGCACCAATCTCTCAGCCACTCATTGAACTCCTCAATCCTATCCTTCCTCCCCATGCTTGCACATGGTACTGGGAGTACCTCCGAGAATGCCACTGACTCCCTAACCCCCTTACAGTGCCTGCCCAACTACTCAGACCTCCCCCTCACTACATTCATAGTCTCCCCCACCAAGTCATTTGTACCCACATACAACACTAAATGAGGTTTCTTCCCCCCCTTGCTGCACACTTGAGCAGTGCCTGCCCTTCCCCTCATGCAGTCAACCTGGGGATAGCTTCAACCCAAATACGGCTGTGCCTTTCCCCCCTTCTGCTCCATCTTACCCCTTTCAGTATAGAATCCCCAGGACAAGTACCCCCCCGTCCATTACCACCTTTTCCTTCTAATGCCCCTTCCACCACACCAGTATTCATTCTTCCCTGCCCCTTACCCCGGCCAGATGCACCCTCTGTGGCTTCTGTATCAGTACCCCATTCGTCCACCACACCCATTTTCTCTGCCTTATGCCTCCCCCTTGAACCCCCTTGAACCCCTTCCCAGCCTGACTACTTCCTACTGGGATTCCCATGTAGACCTCCCCTCCTCTCCTGCTGATTTCCAACCCCTCTCTTATCCCCACTGTTGTCAATTTACAGCCCCCATTCCCTTCTACCCTGATAGTGATGTCCCTCCCATCTTTCCCCTTCCCATAGCCTTCTTTCCTCCAGTCACCACCCCTCCTTCCTTACTAGCCCTCCTTCTACCCTTTCGTCCTCACTATCTCTTCCACTACCTGTTGTCATCCCTCTTATGCCCTGCTTGTCCTCCCCCCCTTCATTATGTTCCTGCTTCCCCTATCTCTCCCATAGCAAAGGATTGAATCTATTCCTAGTCAATGCTCCTTCTACATCTGTTCTCCCTATCAGTTCACCCCTCCTACTTGTTCCCCTCCATGCCACCCCTGGTCCCGCCCTACCCCCAGCCATTTGCTCTCTCCCCCCTGGTACTTCTCGTGGACTTTTCCTCCCCCATCAGGAGTCCCCCCTCTCCTCGGGTACCCCTCCCTTCTTCTCTCTTTTCTGCTACTGCCTCTGATACTGGGGTTGGTTTCAGTCCCTAGTTGTTCTTACTCCATCCCCCCCTTGCCATACCCTATTCTCCCCCAGCCAGGATGCCTACCATACTCATCTGCCCTGGCACTTAAGACTTCTCCCTAACCTCCACAGCTCCTCCCTCAAACTAGCCAGTCATCTACAGACCACACAACCCCCATCCTCCAAGCCCAGTCCAGGTTCATGGCAGACCCACACCTTTGTACCCCACCATCCTTCCAAAGATGCCTGCCCTATTGACACGTGGCACCTGCCCCATTTTGGCCCCCATCTTATGCTAAGGGTTCTTACTCCCAGTTTCTGTACCCTACGTCAACTGTTAGGCCCCTATTTACTCAAATTCCTGCCACCCCACACTAGTTCTCCTACTGCCCCCTTGTCAACCAGATTAATTCAGTGTCAATTCTCATCCATTAGATACTGCATTACTGTAGCAATCCTACAGCCTCCTTATCTGTTTTTCACCCCTCAGCTACTATACTTTTTGTTCTCAGCTCTCATATAGTTTCACTTAGCCCAACTATTGCACTCCAAGTATTACTCAGCTCTGTTAGAGAAATAATCAGAACAAATAACTATGTATTATTACAGCAATCCTAACAGTATAGCTCAGTACTTAGCTCAGTTAGAGAAAGAAACAGAACAACTAAATCTGTATTATTACAGCAATCCTAAAAGTATCAAATCATTGCTTTGTCTCCACCACAGAGACCCTGCTGTAATATAGGATCATAGAAGACCATGGTCAGGAGGGTGGGCAACTCTAAAGTCCCAGCAGAGCTCCGTTGAGCTTGCTCACTCCTGCTCTCTCACTCTCTCATTCTATTTCTTCCGGTGCTGCAGGCTACCCTTTTGTATTTGGCTCCTGCCTGCATTGGCACCTTTTTCTGCCCATAAAGAAATCTGCAGCAGTCCCGACAGAGCTCCATTGAGCTCGCTCACTCCCCCTCTCTAACTCGCTTGTTCTGTTTCTCCTGGCGCTGCAGGCTGCCCTTTTGTACTGGGTTCCTGCCTGCATTGGTGCCTTTTTCTGCCCAAAAGAAATCTTCAGCAGTCCCAACAGAGCTCTGCTGAGCTCACTCACTCCCCCTCTCTCACTTGCTCGTTCTGTTTCTCCCAGCACCGTAGGCTGCCCTTTTGTACTGGGCCCCTGCCTGCATTGGTGCCTTTTTCTGCCCACAAAGAAATCCACAGCAGTCCTGACAGCGCTCTGTTGAGCTCACTCACTCCCCCCCTCTCACTCGCTCGTTCTGTTTCTCTCAGAGCTGCAGGCTGCCCTTTGTACTGGGCCCCTGTCTGCACTGGCTGCTCTTTGTACTGGGCCCCTGCCTGCATTGACACCTTTTTCTGACCACAAAGAAATCTGCAGCAGTCCCAACAGAGCTCAGTTGAGCTTGTTCACTCCCCCTTCCTCACTCGCTCATTCTGTTTCTCCTGGCGCTGCAGGCTGCCCTTTTGTACTGGCTCCTGCCGCTGTTGGCATCTTTCTCTGCCCACAAAGAAATCTGCAGCAGTCCCAACAGAGCTCCGTTGGCCTCACTCACTTCCCCTGTCTCACTCGCTTGTTCTGTTTCTTTCTACGCTGCAGGCTGCCCTTCTGTGCTGGGCTCCTGCCTGTATTGCCACTCTTTTCTGCCCACAAAGAAATCCACAGCAGTAATGCTACAGCTCCATTGAGCTTGCTCACTCCCCTTCTCTCACTTGCTTGTTCTGTTTCTCCCACTGTTGCAGGCTGCCCTTTTGTACTCAGCCCCTGCATGCACTGCTGCCTTTTTCTGCCCACAAAGAAATCTGCAGCAGTCCCAACAGAGCTCCGTTGAGCTCACACCTTCCCCCTCCCTCGCTCTCTCGTTCTGTGTCTCCTGGCACTGTAGGCTGCCCTTTTGTACTGGACTCCTGCCTGCATTGGCACCTTTTTCTGCCCACAAAGAAATCTGCAGCATTCCCAACAGAGCTCAGTTGAGCTTGCTCACGCCTCTTCTCTCACTCACTTCATCTTAATCTGTCCCAAATATTGATTTCCCACAGCAACCGTGCTATTCTGCACTGGAAGTGTGAAAACATATTTTGGCCAGTATGTTAAAAATGACAGCTGTACTGTTCATAAGGAGGTGTGAAAAAATGCTAGTGTTGAAAATCTGGTGTGAAAATATTACAAATTTGTGAAGTTATAAGGGTGCGTGGAAACTACGCATCGCACACTTGTAACACAGTCATTTTATGAACATTTGTCATTAAATTTTCAACATAGGCATTTTAGGACCTCTGCTCATGAACAGTGTCACTGTCATTTTCTTCATCTGTCCCGAAAACTGATTTCCCACAGTGACCACACTATTCGGTGCTGAAAGTGCAAAAACACATTTTGGCCAGGATGTGTAAAGTGAGCTGTACTGTTCATAAGGAGGTGTGGAAAAATGGCAATGGTGAAAATCTGAAGTGAAAATATTACATATTTGTGAAGTTACAGGCGTGCATGGAAACTGCGCAATGCACACTCGTAAAACAGTACTTTTTTGGATTTTTTTCACCAAATTTGCAACATAGGCTTTTTGAGAGCCCACCTCATGAACACTGGCACTGTTATTTTATTAATCAGTCCTGAAAAGTGATTCTGTGCAGTGACTGCAAAAACACCTTTCAGAAACGAATAATGCCATGATAGTGGCTAAATTCATGAGGAGGGGTCCCAATTACCCCATGTTGAAAATTTGTTGCCAAAATTCCCAAAAATGCCTGAGCTATTCACCAAAGTTGAAAAAAAACTTATTTATGCCATTATAGAGCTTACCGGCATTTCTTCAGGTTGTGGTAGGCTTTGAAGAGTGCAGACATGTTCCCAGTCCACCGAAGATCATCGCACTGGGCTCCTGAGGTAAGTATGGGGTGAGGGGAGTGTGGGAAGACAGGGTGCACAGAGGGTGGGTGCTGGTTGGGGAGGGGCCATGGGCTCAACGAGGGACTGTTTTTTGTTTTACAGGGTAAATAAAAAACATCGCGTGACTGTTTTTTTTTTTCAGGGACATTTGGCATGCTGGGGTGGGCTCCCAGCATGCCACCTGAGTGATTTTTTGGGGGGGCTGTAGCCGACGGGGGATTTGGCACCCCTGTCAGCACATACAGAGTGGGGGGGCAAGAGCCAAGGGGGATTGGGCACCCCTCTCAGCAGACAACAAATTGGGGGGACATCATGCCAATTGGAAGTGGGCTCCCCATCTGAAAATTGAACTGGGAAGGGGGGACTGAAGCCAATGGGGATTAGGCACCCTGTTGGCAAAGAAAGACTGTTGGAGGTGCATGATGCCAAGGGGGATTGGGCATCCCCTCAGCATACAACAGAAACTTGGGGGTGGGGACAATATGCCAACAGAGACTGGGCTCCCTGTTGGTAAATGAACTGAGTCTGGGTCATGTAGACACCAAGGTACTGCCCTGCAACGATGGGTCGCTCCCTCATGACAGTGGAATGGCTGATGCTGCAATGATGAGGCAGCCCCTGATTGCAGTGGCAAAAATGTTTCAAGGTGGTGGCACGCTGGCTGAACTAGTGTCAGCAGCAGTGTGCCACTGCATTGGGGAAATCAGGACAAGCCTCAAAAGGCACTGGGGCCATTGGCCCCAACAGTGCCGCACCTCCAAAACCCCACTTCTCTCCTAAGCTGTGCCAAAATGTTTCTTGCGCGCGTGTAAGCAAACATAAAGATGATGTAAAGCTGTCCCTTTTAGACTATAGTGGATCATGTTCCCAAGCTCTCCCTTTGATCACACCATAATGTGGCTGAGCATGGGGAAGAGCATGGGCAGCTCCAGAAACCGGGAAGTTGGAGAGACCCGATGCGGGTAATTTTATGAAGGCTACAACATTTAACATATTGGAATATTTTTGATCATCTCTGCATCAGTATCATTTCACAGAGGTAAAGTACTGAACTAGCAGGTGCAAATGCTGAGGCTGGTGAGTCTCTTTAAATGTCCTATGCTATGCTATGGGAATTTTCAGTTTTTAATGTTTGTAATATTTTTATATAGCCCCTACATATTTGGGAGGGGGGATTATGTGTTATTCTACCAGTACTCATTAAGACCTTTGCTTTTATATATACTTTGTCTCTTAAATCCAAAGTTTATGGCAATTATGGATTCTGGAACTTAAAACCAGTGAAAAAAACTAAATTTGAAATCCTTTTCCAGTTCTAGGAATCTTTTTTAGTATGAATCAAAAAAAGCATATGAAAAAGGATCCCTTGAAACAAAAAAAGAATCAGAAAAATAAACTACTAAGTCCAACATATTTTTCTGTATGAAGGGATCCTTTTTTGTGTGAACCAAAAAAGCATATGAAAAAATATCTCTTCAAATGAAAAAACTAAATTTGGAAAAAAAATGATGTCCAAAATATTTTTCTATTTGAAGGGATCCTTCTTCGTATGAATGAAAAAAATACAAAAAAGGATACCTTCAAATGAAAAAAGAATGAAAAAATGACTAATTCCAAAAACTTTTTGCATATGAAGGGATCCCTTTTCATGTGGCTGAATTCTTTTTTGTATGGCCATAAAAAAAAAAGAAAAAGCGAGTCATGAAAAGGATGTGAAAATTAAAAAAAAAAAGATTTGGGGGGGCATTTTTACATCAACGAAATGCAGAACCCATGTAATGGATTCCTGATGAGCAAGATACATGTATTGATGTCTCTGCAGTATGTATTTTTGTGGGTTTTTAAAAATAGTTTTTAAATAGAAACAAGATGGCAGCCAAATGAAAAAAGATTTTTTTTTTCATATGAAAAAGGGTTAGCCCCCATATGAAACCAAATCCTTTTATGTATGGCCAAAGGTTTTTTTTTTTTCTTTCCAAACATCTATCCTGAAGTGCCTACTGAGCATGATCAGAACCAAAATTGTGAAATTTAATAACTTTGGAATGGATTAATATTTTTTTTCACCACACTAGTGTAATACACACCTATGGGCCAAGCCCTTTCTAACCTGAAATTTCAGACCAAAATTCCAAACCATCTGCATGCAAGGTGATTACAAAAAAAAAAAAATTAAAAACAGCACAGTTTTACATCTTTTCACTATCCACATCTCGGAATCTGCACATCCAACTGGAATAAAACTTGGCACATCAAGAGCTCTAACCCTCCCCACCCCCACCCAAAAATGCACATACAAAATTTTGTGCAGAGCCATTGAACAGTCGTGAATATATTAAAGTGCAAAATTTGAGGTTTAACATAGAAACCCCAGTTCAACTCTTACTACAGTGGCACGAACACACCACTATAATACATTTTTTTGTAAAATTCAAAACCCAGTCAAAAGGTAGGCTTCTCTACTCAGTAGTTTTGCATTAAGTTCAAATTCATATCAGACAACCAACTTCCATTTAGTTTTATATATAAGACTGTCTGGAAACAACTACCATGTTACACAAAGCAGCCTGGAAGTAAGGAGAATTATGGACTTGAATCCCCAGAGGTTTATTCCACTGGAGATGTTCTCATCAATGAGAAAGTTCCACATCTCCACTGGTTAGATGGAGTGACATAATTAATTAGTAAGGTGTCTGAACATGATCTCCTTTTTTATTGGGTGGGGGGTTCTGGCTCATCATATTCTTTTAAATTTTCTTTAGTCAAATGGAGATTATTCACATGGCTTCATTCAAGGAGTACAGAGCATCTTGGCTGCAAGATTCAGAGAAACCATCTCCAAATAAATCATATTTTGCCCAAGTGTTTGAGTGGGCATATTTTCTCAAGAATCTGGTGAACATACAGGCTGTAGCCTTTTTGTTGAGGGGGCGGGACAGAAACTCATCTTCCCCCATGAACTTCACATAAGATATGAGATATGGAGTGCTTGTAGTAATTTCAAAATATGCATTAAGTTCATCACCTCCTCCTTCAGTGCCTGCCCCTCTTTTCTGGTAAGGTGTGGTGGTAGCCTCTTTGCCACCTCTCCATGAGGGTGTGAAATCTTTGTAATGTGACTTAATGAGTCCATTTTCAAATTATTCCTGTTTTGCATGAGCATGTAAACATGCCAGTATGGATTTTCCTGTTGATCTAGTGAACCAAGTATTGCCTTTATCTGTACCAGAACCAAGAACACATTATTGTTTCATAGCAGAGAACACTATATAGATTTAACACATTTCAGAAAAGAAAAAGACTTGCTCGTTGGAGGGAATTGGCATGAGGTACAGAATAAGGCAGGGGCATGATATGCATTGTATTTGCATTCTTACTGTTCCAGGAATGTGATGCACATAGAGACATCACTGCAATGAATTTGGGTCTATAGAATTAGGTGTTACAACAAATCTGTACCACAACTTAACCTTTTGTTTTTATCCAACATAATCATAGGACCTATTTTAAAAATAGACTGTATTAGTGCAGTAAGCACACATATTGCTCATGCACATCTACATTAGCTGAGAGGCTAATCCTTCAGCTGTCTCAAAGGTCACCATCTGCAAAGCTTCTCAGTTAGTAAGTAGACAGTCCTTTCTGAAAATACAGTAGCAGCATTTATTCACAGTGGAGTCTGCCAGAATGCAACACAGTAACTTACAGATAAATGACATGTCACAAAATACTGCAGCATTCTGCAGTAATACTGCAACAGCCAGGACGCAACAGAATAGCTTCAAGTAAATGACATATCACAAAATACTGCATTACAAAAAGTCTCAAGTGCCACTGAATTGCATTGTTCCCTGCAGAATACTGCAGCATCCGATCACTGTGTTTTATACTATCTACACTGTTTTTTTTTGCTAATGCACTATGTATATTACTTAAATGAATGTACATATTTTTAACTATGTACACTATATGTTACGTGTGAACATGTCAGTGTCAGTGGCTCAGCAGGTAGCACACTTGCCTCTGAGGCAGGGAGATCAGAAGGCTGTGGGTTCTCTCCCCACACCAGGCACTTGGGTTAATATCCCAATACGGACACTGTAGTGCAGCATGAGGGGGGTGCTGCACTCCTGAGGTGCCATCTTTCAGATGAGAAGCTAAACCGAGGTCCCATCTGCCTGTTCTGGTGGTAGTTCAGGTGGATGTTAAAGATCCCATGGCACTTCTCGAGAAGAGATGGGGAATTTCCCCCGTGGCCTGGCCAAATTTCCCCCATTCACTAAAAAAAAAATACCACCAACAGCTTAATCTGGTTCAAGGTCAGTTAGCATTCATCTGTACCCCATCCCCCCGGGTCGTGCCTGAAAATAGGCAGAATCTGCCTAGTGCACTTACCCAGTCAACAAAAATAAAATAAAATAAATAAATATAAATTCAGTCTATTTGGCGATGTAATAAAATTCACCTACTGCTAGGTACTGTGTGGCATTCTGGCTGCCATCACTGTATCGTGCATTTCAATGTGTACAAAACAAGGGTACTATTTTGTAAGTAACAGAAATACCCAACACGGTGGGTGGTATTGTGCAATGCCAACACACCCAGGGACGTAATGAGGCCCAATGCCACAGACAGAGGGCCTTATAGCTCCTGGAAAGTCTGGTATTGCCCAATATTGCCCACCCTGGAGGGTATTATTGTTCTTAGAAAATGGCCCACTGGTGACATTTTTGAAACAATATATAAAACGAATAATATATATACATAAAAAAATGTAATAAAAAGCAATTATAATTAAGTTTTGAGGTAAAGTGGTTCCTATATTGGATGAATAACCAGTGGAGGCACTGCTGCTTTTTAATTTTTTATTTATGTATTTATTTATTTATTTAAATCTCAGATTACAAATACCTTTGAGCTAGGGGCAGCTCATTTACAAAGGTTCCACATTAAAGGAAAGGGTTACAATATGGTTGGGAGTTACAGACAACATTCATGGTAATAATGGAGGTACAGACAACATTCGTGGAATCATCGGAGCACAGCAAGTCAACTGGTAACTAAATGGGAACAGTGCTACACACTCAAGATTACAAGCAAGAATAGAAAACCATAAGGTACATTTGAAACAACATTGCTAATCAGAGGTGGGGGGGGGAAGAGTAAGGAAGAGGTAGGGGAGATAAGAGGGCAGAGTCCAGATAGAGAAGGAAAAGAAAATATGGCAGCCAAAGGCTTTGTCATAAGGTGAGAGGGAGGGGAGGCTAAGGTGGGAGAATAAGTAAAAGAGGGGAAAAGGAGGGAGGAAGAAGGGGAAGAAGATAAGGGAGAGTGGGAACCAGAGGGCCTGGACAGGTCCAGGAAGAGGGGGTCAGTGGGATAAGAGCAAGGAGGAGGTGAGGTAAGGGAGGAGGTGGCAGGGGAAAAGGGGAAATTGTTCTGTCAGTAGAGGTGAAACAAAACAGGAAGCCAAGCAAGAGCCTCAGAGAGTGAAAAAAGTGATATAACGGTGTCTGCAGAAGTGGGAAAGTAGGTGTAACAATCACAAGTTCTTTCAAATAGGAGATGCTGATGAAGCATAAGTTTAAATTGGTACACACTAGAAAGACTGCTCAGTTGGTTGCTTAGATTATTAAACCACAGGGGGGCTCTGTATTGAAAGGATCACTGGTATTGAGCAGTCTGACAGTGGGGTACTAGAAGGAGGTCAGAAACTGAGGTATGTGTGTGTTGGGTCTTAGGGGATTTGTTTAGCAGGCAACCAATGCTCGGGGGTAGTAATCCAAGTAGAGCTGTTTTTCACAGGAGGCAGGTTTGATATTTGATCCTGTTATTTAGTTGGAGCCAGCCAGATTGAGCATATAACTCACAGGTATGAGTGAGGCACGCAGTACCCATAACTAACCTACAGGCTTTGTTCAGGGCCACCGTGAGTTGTTTAAGAGATGTGGAGATTGTAGCACAGTACATGATTAGACCATAATCAATGATCGAGAGGACCGAGCTGTTAACTGCAACCTTCAGGGCTTCTTCGGTAAGACTTCGTCTGTGTCTGAAGAGGAGTCCAATTCTGGTATTAACATATCTGGCAACATTTTCAATGTGAGGCACAAAGGTAAGGTGACTATCCAGGGTTAGACCTAGGTATTTGAAAAGCTGAGTTTGTTCAAGAGTGTCTCCGTGGTTGTTGGTGATTGTGAGTTGATGGGCCTTAAACTTATTCCGAGAGGACGAAAACAGCTGGACTTTAGTGTTTTGGTCTGGTCCTTTGGAGATCTTAGGGCTCAGCTCCGGGCAGCATGGGCAGAGATTGCACGCCTTAAATTTCATATTCAAGAGGAAATACATTATAAGAACCACCCGCCATTTCCCCAGCATCCAACAGAAAAACCTCGACCGCAGAGGGTAGTTGGTCCAGGAGGTTGGCAGGTGGTTAGGAAGGGCAAATCGGGTGCCCCATCACTCTCTGCTCTCCAACATATTGCCTCCAAAAACCATATAAACACTACAAACAGGTATCTGCCTCTATCTCTGAAATCAAACAAAGAGGCAGAAGACACTGCAGAGCAGGACACTGCAGCACAGGAGCTAGCACAACAAAACTCACCCAAATCAGGAACCAAAACAAAGAAAGCAAAAAGGAAATCCAAAAAACTTTTGATCATAGGAGATTCCATGATTCGGGGAGTTGATACCCATCTCCAGCCAGGGGTAATGGTCAGATGTCTCCCAGGTACATCAGCATGGAGAGACACTGACCGCATTGCTAAAATTGTTCACAAAGCAGGAGAAAACATTGATGTCCTAGTACACATAGGGACTAATGATCTCGCAAGCTGGTCAGATGTGGAGACCAAGGAACACCTGACCAGGCTGGGTGAAAAAACTATCATCTATTTCGTCCGGCATCACCTTCTCTGAGATTCTGCCAGTCTGGGACAGGGGAGCAGATGGATGGAAGGTCAGAGAAGGGGAGATAGGGGAGCTAAACACGTGGCTCAAGGGCTGATGCCAGGAAAAAGGACACAGATTTGTAGGGAACTGGCAACAGTTCTGGGAGCGAAAGTTCTTTAAATTTGATGGACTGCATCTGATTAAGGAAGGAGTCAGTGCATTGGGGCAGAAGTTTGACGTCTTTGCAGAATATTTAAACTAGCAAATTGGGAGAGGGGTGCAGCACCCCATACGTCGAATGGGAAGAACACCCCTCCCCCCTCAGCTAGTGGTCAAACAGGGATTCAGCATGTTTGCATTTCTTTTGCAACATCAGGTAAGAAAAAAGGTTTGTCTCCCCATATGACACACAGGGGTAATGCCAAACCTCACCCAACGACTAAAACACCAAAATCTGGCCAATGGAAAATCATGTACACAAATGCTCACAGCCTGGGAAATAAGATCCCAGACCTGCAGGCAATAATGTCAGAGGCTAAACTGGACATAGTAGCAATTAGTGAGACGTGGTTTACCAGTAACCACACTTGGGAGACTTCAGTACCTGGCTATGTATTGTTCAGAAGAGACCGAGGTGCAAAAAGGGGGGGGAGGAGTGGCCCTGTATGTCAATGAAAATATCAAAGCTACAGAAATTCAGAATACACATAAGGAGCCAGAAGAACTGTGGGTCACCCTGGAAACAGGAAATGGGACAGCCATAAGAACTGGGGTTGTCTACAGGCCCCCAGACCAGGGGGAGGACATAGACACATTACTGTTAGAAGATATACAAAACATGATAGCTAAAGGGGAAGTTCTGATAATGGGAGACTTCAACATGCCGGATACAGATTGGTCAATACCAGCAGGAACATCTGCCAGAACTAGACACATAGTGGATTCCCTGCAGGGGGAGGGCCTCAAACAACTGGTACAGCAACTCACAAGAGACAGGGCTATCCTAGATCTAGTACTGACTAACAAGGAAGGGATCACAGATCTCCAGGTAGAAGGTCACCTAGGCAGTGACCATCACATGGTATGGTTCAATTTGGCTACTACATCTAAATCATCCCATTCCAAGGCAAAAATATGGGACTTCAGAGGAGCTGACTTTGATAAGATGGCCAACAGAGTTAAGCTAGCCCTGGCAAAAAGAAACACAGGTGAGGGGGTACAGGCAAAGTGGGCAAGCATTAAGGATGCAATACTTGAAGCAACATCCCATTGTGCTAGACAGAAAAGGAAGTGCAAAAGAAGAAGGAAACCACTTTGGTTCTCAAATACAGTAGCAGAAAAGGTCAGAGCCAAAAGGCTGGCCTTCAGGAAATATAAGGGAACACAGCGGGATGAAGATAGGGAGGCATACCAAACTGCCCTAAGGGAAGCAGGGAAGGCAGTAAGGCAGGCAAAGTCCCAAACTGAGGAAAAACTAGCACTAACAGTAAAAGAAGGTGACAAGACTTTCTGTAGATACATTAGTGAAAGGATAAAGTCCAGAGGGGGTATTGCTAAGCTTAATGGAGAAAAGGGAGCATGTGAGGAGGAGGACCCTGTAAAGGCATCTATCCTAAATAGATACTTTTGCTCAGTATTTACTGAAGAGAAGGTAGGGCAGGGCCCACAGCTCAGAATCATGGACACAGGGCGGAGGGAGGTGAGCACTACTCCCTTCACAAAAGAAAGGGCCCTACAAGAGCTTGCTGAGCTCAGGGTGGATAAGGCAATGGGACCTAATGGCATACATCCCAGGGTATTTAAGGAGCTAAAGGTGGAACTAGCAGAGCCATTAGCAGAACTGTTTAGTGAGTCTCTGAGCACAGGAGAGGTCCCAGAAGACTGGAGAAGGGCTCATGTGATCCCGCCTCCACAAGAGTAGAAGCAGGAGGAGGCGGAAACTACAGACCAGTCAGTCTTACCTCAGTAGTGTGCAAGATTATGGAGGCACTCTTAAGGAAAGGATAGTGCAACACCTGGAATCTATAGGGCATAGGATCCAAGACAGCATGGGTTTACAAAGGAAGGTCCGCAAACTAATCTCATAGATTTCTTTGACTGGGTAACCAGAGTGGTGGACCAAGGAGAGCAGTTGATGTCGCCTACCTTGACTTCAGCAAAGCTTTTGACACTGTTCCACATAGAAGATTGATAAATAAGCTGGGTAGGCTCGGGTGGGTCAGAAGTTGGTCAACTGGGTGGCAAACTGGTTGAAGGGCAGAAACAGAGAGTGGTGATAAATGGTATACAGTCAGAAGAGATGCAGGTCACAAGTGGGGCACCTCGGATCAGTCCTGGGGCCAGTCCTCTTCAACATCTTCATTAGTGACCTTGCAGATGGACTAGAGGGTAAGGCTTGTCTGTTTGCAGATGACACCAAGATCTGCAACAGAGTAGATGATCCAGATGGGGTGGGCAGAATGAGAAGAGCTCTAGATAAACTAGCAAAATGGTCAGAAGAGTGGCAACTGCGATTTAATGCAAAGAAGTGCAAAATCATGCACATAGGGAAGAGAAACCCTGAAGCCACCTATAGGCTGGGAGTGGAGTTGCTAGCAGTCTCAAAGGAAGAGAGAGACTTGGGCATCATCATCACTGATGACCTGAAATCATCCAAGCAGGCCTCTAAAGCAGTAGGTAAGGCTAGGTGGGTGTTAGGGTGTATTAGTAGGGGTATCACAAGTCGTAAGAGGGAGGTAATAATCCATCTTTACAAGACACTGGTTAGGCCTCATCTGAGTATCATGCAGTATTGGAGGCCACACCTTCACAAGGACATTAACCAAATTGAGGCAGTCCAGAGAAGGGCAACCAAAATGGTGCAGGGACTCCATCAGAAGACATATGAGGACAGATTAACAGAGCTCAAAATGTATACCCTTGAGCAAAGGAGGGAGAAAGGTGATATGATCGAGGCATTCAAACACCTTAAGGGCATTAACAAGGTGAAAGAGTCTAACATATTTAAATATAAGAAAAATAGCAGGACAAGACGACACAGCATGAGATTAGAGGGGGGCCGATTAAGGGGAATGTGAGGAAATTCTTTTCACAGAAAGGGTGGGATGCATGGAATGGCTTACCACAAGAAGTGGTGGCTATGAATACAGTGCAGGGCTTCAAACAGGCATGGGATAGGCATAAGGGAGCAATACAAATGACTATGAATAGATAGGCCACTGACAGAGCAAAGGCTGATAGCACATTTATAAGGTAGAAAAACAAATGGGCAGACTGGATGGTCCTTGCGGTCCTTATCTGCCGTCAATTTCTATGTTTCTATGTTTTTGTAGTTTAGCACTAGTTTGTGATGGGTCTATGTGATAATGGCAAATACTTAATGGCGATCGCCATTATCGCTTAGAGTGCCAAACACATTTTCGGCACTCTGACAACCCTGGCGCACCAGCACAACGGTGCCAGGACATATTTTTAATACTTTCTGTGTGTGGGGCTGCACCTCCCCCACACCCAATCTCACAGGAGGTTTTGTCCCCCACACCCCCCTACTTAAGGATTCTCAACTCCAGGGGGTGCAAGTTGGGGGGGAAGGTGAAAGTAGTAAAAATGTAAAAGTTAGGGCAGAGTGCAATAAAAATCGCACAAGCGCCCGGACCCGAACCCAGTACCTCAGCCACCCCAGCCATTGCCCAATCCCTGATGTCACACCGCAGCTCAATCAACAACCGCAGCACCACTCCCTACAGCCTCTCTACCCCCAGCCCACACTTGCCTTGCTTGCTCCCACCCCCTGCGGCACATACGTATAGCGACATCCTGTCGCCTAGTTCACCCACCCCCTCATCTGGTCACCCTACCCGTTGGTCACCGTGAGTGGATTGTGTGAGGAAGGTGTCACCGTAATGGACAGCGCCTTTCCTCATGCGCCCACTTCATGGGTTACCGTTTGTGATTATTAAACAATCTCTCTGCTTCTGTGATGCCTTGTTGAAGACTGTTTTCAAGAGCGTTGGGATCCAGGTAGCTAGTAAAGATGACTGCATCATCTGCATAGAGGAGAGTACACTGGTTGTTGACAGCTGGAAGGGCATTCAGAAAAATACTGAACAATAAGGGACCCAGGATTGAGCCTTGAGGTACTTCTGATCGGACAGCCCTCTGCTTCGAAACTACATTTGGTATCCTCACCCTCTGCGGTCTATCACTGAGGTAGCTTCTGAACCATTTCAGGGCGTTTGGGGCAACATCAGTTTTAGAGAGTTGGCAAAGCAACAGTGTGTGATTCACTGTGTCAAAGACTTTTGTTAGGTCAACAAAGGCTGCACCTACAATCTTGCCTTGATCGATTGCCTGTTGTATGAAGCTTGTGAATTCTAATAATGCTGTGGTAGTACTGTGCCCCTTTGTAAAGCCATGTTGTTGTTTGCACTGGATGGAGTATGTGTCCAGATAAGCACCAAGCTGGTTGGTAACAATTCACTCGAGCACCTTGGAGAGTGGAGGAAGAATGGATATAGCCTATAGTTACCCTGTAAGGAACGATCACCAGTTTTATCCACCGGAGTTATGATGGCCGTTTTCATGCATCAGGAAATTGTCCCAGTGTAAGAAAAAGGTTTAGAATCTTAGTTATGGGTGGGATAACTTCATCTAGGGTTAGGGTGATAAGCTTAAGGTCTAGTCCGTCACTAATGTGGCTTGCGTTTCTTAGGACCTTAGCTAGTAGTTTTCTAACCAGGTTGCATGAGACCCTTTTAAAATAACAAGGGGGGTGCTCAGGACTATTTTCATCACCGTGGCTTGTGGAGTGGGCAGCATCATCATCGAAAATGTCAGGTGGGAAAACACAGCTCAAATTGGTAAAAGCATTGTTAAAGGCATTAGCAATTTCCAGAGGGTCAGCGGTAGGAGTCCCATTTATGTTTAACATTGTAGGCGATACTTTAGGTTTTTTGCCAGTGATGTCATTTATATTAGACCAGAACCTTCTGCTATGACCCCAGGAGTTGGTAAGCATCTCCGTATGGTACTTGTCTTTTGCCTGGTGAGTCTCCCTCGTGCAGTTGTTTCTAGCAGCTTTATAGGCTTGTACGTCCTGCTGCTTACCAGTTAATAGTTTCTTTCTGACAAGGGTCTCCTCCAGCTTATGGTTGCTTGCTGCTTTGTCTGCCTCCACCCCCCTCCACCCATTCACACACACACACACACACTACACACACAGAACAGTGGACAACCCCTTTATTTTGGTTGGTTTTGGTCGCTTTTATCAATGCCTACACTGAACAGGGGAATGTAGTGCTGAGATGTATGCAAACTGAGGTAATTTTTTTTTTATATTTATGATCGTCTTTTCAATTGTGCCTCGAGTCTCAACCGCTAGTTTCAAACTGCGCCATCTCTTAATACTGTTTAAAATAAAATAAAGATTTGTGTTGTTTCTGTGTTTTTTTTATTTCTTTGCAGTGTGGCTGAATGCGGGAATACAGCAAACTGTGCTAGCCTAGAGCTGTGAAGAAGCACCACTTGTATATTGACAGTTGTTTTAAATAGTCTCACATTTCTTTTCCAAAATCAGAAATGGGGTTACATTTTTAAAATAAACACTGGCAATAGAACTATGGGAGTGTTTGTGTTCATGTTTGTGTGTTGTGGGGCCGAGTCCATTTTTTCTGTCGCTTAGCGAATGGAAACAAATGGTGTCTACTGTATTTTAAAATTGTAACTGGCACAAAGTTATTAGTTTCAACATTTGGACATACAGCTGGCACATTTTTTCAGAGGGCTCTATCAAAAAATAGATGCACACCTTTGGAATGTTGCCAGTCAATCAGCAGACAAGTATTTTGTTTGCCATTTTCTAAAGTGGAATAAGTGTTAGCTTTTTATTTGTATACCCATCATCTTTCCCACTATGAGCTCTACATACAGAATTAAGGACTTCACAGTATTGAGGATATTTCTTCTGTTCCTGAGAGCAGTTTTATGAGTATGGAGCAACTTGAGTATTAAGTACACCTTACTATTAAGGAGAAACTCTACGCTCCCAATAAAGTCCTTAATAGACAGGTTAACACTGTATTTGAACACTTTGTCATGTTTAGGGATATACCGTGATGCACACCAGGATGCAATGCAAAGTCCCAGGTTACTGCATGACAAAAGGGATTAACTGCCATTTAAATTGTTCTATTTACTGCAGTATCTCTGCTGCAGTATGCTGAAGTATTGTGTTGCATCCCCGCAAGCTCCACAGTAGTAGTTTTATGCATATTAACAAAGAGTATGAAGTAACACATCCATTCTCACTGATTATGTCATACAAATACTCAGCAGATGACTCATGAAGGTCAAGGTCTGTTCTGCCATTTTCCTTACTCCCTTGTTTGAATATGCATACTGTATAAAATGCATAACTACTACTGCCACATACTATACCTATATGAAGACATGAAAAAAAACTAGTGAGAACTTCATTCAACTGTCAAACATTTTGAACCCCAGAACTATGGAATTACAGTGACTGCTTTTGTCAGATTACTTATTCATTGGTTGTCAACAGCTTTCAGATATAATGGTCCTGAAAATGTAATACCAAAGATGTCCATACTGTCCCATAATGGTACGAAGAAGAAAGTCAGGAAACAATCATCATGCTGATTCAAACACAAATACCTTATGTCCAATTATATGTTCACATTAATACTCTTCAAAAAGTCTTGCCAAAATAACTCCTTCAGTTTATACCTTTGAAAATGAAATAATGCATGAACTAGCTTTTGTTCACAGAAACATGTCTCTTACCTGAGACCAGGATAATAAGGAGTTTGCCATTTTTTTCCAGGAGGCCATGGAAGAATTTTATAGTTGCAGCTATATCTTCAACATAATAAAGCATCTATAAAAACACATAATTCAAGAAACATTATTGTTAAGGGAATCTGTTACTCAAAACTATAAAAACATTGTTACCAGAAGGCTATTGAACACTTGCGCACTAGCATAGTTTTACTTACATTTTGCTTCTTTAGTAAGTAATTTCTGCTTAATATATAGTAAGGCTGGTTTCCACTTTTTCTTGAGATATATAGAGAATAATGGTTAGTCAAGTGTGTGATATGGATTTTTTTTACACACCCAAGGTGTGTGATGACCCGTAAACCTCGAGAGCGAAGCTCAGAGGTTTTCAGTCATCACACACTGAGGGTGTTTAAAAAAAATCCATATCACACACTTGACTATCTTTTATTTTTTATAATTATTGGTATTTTGCGCTGTTTGAGCAGCCCAAACACGACTTTGGCGGCTTTGCGTGACTTTGCGTGACTTTGCGCAGGTTGATATGACTTGTCATATCAACTCACAGGTTGATATGACTTTAAAAGTCTCCAAAACAGTTGATATCAGGGGTCTCCAGTTATTATATTAATATAAAAGAAGGCATAAAATACCAAACTCATATGCAAAAGTTAAATAGGAAAAGGAAAAGGGAAATTGTTTAACCAGGAAAGGCACACTCAGATGAAGCTTGGTTGCTGGTGCAGCCTGGGAGCACAAGGAAGTTAAATGATTTGCTCAGAGTCACGCATTATGCAAGTGGAGGCTGTGGGATTCAAACCCAGGTCTCCAGGTTTGCAGCTCAGTGCCCTAAACTACAATGTTAGAATGCCTCCTAAATTAATGTAATAACCATTTGATACATGTTTAAGTATTCCCTGTATGTCAAAAAGAAATTGTATATTCCTTTACTACACCCTTGCATTTTAATCTGGAAACCCATTTAAGGCTGTAAATTAATTGTTGAGAATATGCCCCATTATATTCCTTTGTCAAATGCTTTTAGGAATGTAGCTGTTATTTTAAACACAATAAGTAACATGCTTATATAGAGTATACACAATTAAATTTTGCATTCCAAAGTCATCTTATCATAAATGTAATATACAGAATCTTATTGCTTCTTAATTTACTATACTTGCTTTACATAGTGCCCAGCCTTCAGAGAACTGTTGTAATTGTTCTTTAATATTAATGCCCCCAAACCAAAAAAAGATCAAAAACAAATCAAATCAAAACACAGAACCATATTATAGGATTAATAATGGGATTTATGTACAGTGGAAAAAGCTTTAAAATTGAATAAAGGATTTATGTTAGTTATTAAAATGTTTCAACAGGAAATCCAGATTTAGATGTGACATCTTATTTAAAACTGCATCCTGGAGAACAGCAGCAAAGGACAAGGATTACAATCACATAGTTAAATAGCATTAACAATCATACTTTTTAAAATCTTCGAGCATAAACATTTGATACATTATTGTGCAAGATTGATTTATTAAATCTGTAGAAACTGTATGCTTCTTTGCTCTCTAGTGGCACACATTCCATTCCCTAATGCACAATGCTCAAAGACAAAGTTGCCAAAATTAGACATAACTCTGGGAGTCAAACGTTATGTCTATAGTGGGACATAATGGGGAATGCTGAGACATCTCTATTTATTGGTGTAGAAATGCATACACCATGTTAGTCATATCTCACAATATTTCTTGGGAATGTCATATTCTGGGCTCTGGCCATTATTTTTGGCAGCTCAAACTAACTGATCCCCCACCCTTACAACATGAATGTTGTGCTCCACTTAATTACACATATTACTAAACACATACAAGTAAGTACTGCTTTAATTTGATTCTCACATTATGCCATTTCAGAAGTATAACATCAGGGCCCGGATATTCAAACTGCACCAGGCTGTGGTGCAAGCCTGGGTGCAGCTCAACTTTGTTGTGCAGGGGTGTGGCCTGGGTGATATGCAACGGAGCTGCGCTATGGCGCATCAGCTTTGAATATCGTACCCTGGCCACCCCCACTGTGCATGGCGCAGTGGCACTGCGCCAGCGCAAGTGGCCAGAGGGAGCATGGAGATACAGCTGCTATGCCATTGTGCCATGCACAGCACCTGCGACATTCGAAGGGACATGCAATGGGGCAATAATTTATGCAAGGTGCACATGGGGCCATTTGCATGTCATTATGGCCCCATTTGCATCCCATTAGCATGCAGGTGTGCCAATTCCCGACGACTTGTGCCTGGCGCCCTGAAAGGCAGCAGCCATCAGGGACAGACGCCCCTGCAGCCCAATCATGGGCATTCATCTGAAAGAATAAACCCCTCTAATATCCCTGGTGGTCCAGTGGACCCCTATGTGCCCAATTGTGGGCATTGGTATAAACTCCCCCTGTCCAATATCCCTGGTGGTCCAGTGGACTGCACTCTGCTGATCGGGGCATCTGTAGAAAATAGAACAGTCCTATTACCCGGTGGTCTAGTGTACCCTCCCCACCCGCCCACTAAGCCCCACCGCCCACCCCCAGTCAGCCGGTGGGCGGAAGCACCCACTCCGCCTGCTGCCCCAATGCCCGCTGATCGATTGAAGTTGGTGGCTGCACACCCATTGGTTCACAGCGTGAGCCAATGGGTTTAGAGTTCATACCAGAACACAACCCAGATATGTGAATGAATTCATCTACATATCTGGACCGTAGTAGAAGGAGCATGTACCTCATTGGCTCATGCTGTGAACCAATGGACGGCAGCCCTACTGAGTTGTCAATCGAGCGGGAGGGCGGGCGCAGGCGGGTGGTGCTGCCGCCCGCCGCTGACCGGGGGAGGGGCGTGGGGTTCAGTGGTGGGTGGGAGGGGCACCTAGGCCACCGGTAAAAGGTCTGTTCTATGTTTTATAGATGCCCACAATCGGGCAGAGTGCAGTCCACTGGACCACCAGGGATATTGGACGGGTGTTTATATTGATGCCCGCGATCGGGCACATAGGGGTCCACTGGACCACCAGGAATATTGGACGGGGGTGTCTTTACATGGATGCCCGTGATGGGGCATGGGGGCACCGCCAGGTGTGGCAGGAACTCGGGTGGCCACCCACAGGTGGCAGCTGCCGTGTTGTGCCCTGCAATGCTGCAGCTCACCTGTGGGTGGCCATCATTTGTTCCTTTTTTGGGGGGCTTAACTTTGTGCAGGCGCAGGTAGGGGTTGCGCATGCATGACTCTGCACATCCCAGGCTCAATATTGGGCTGTGCAGGTTATGCATGGGCACACCCCCCCACCTGTGCCTGCATACATTACTGATGCACTCCGGCGCATCGGGATTTGTGCGGCGCACTTTTCCCTTTTGAATATCACGCCAGGGTGCATCAGTGGGTTGTGCATGGTGCAACACTGTTGCGCCATGTGCAATCCTTTTGAATATCTGGGCCCAGGTGTACAAAGTGATGGTTAACAAATACAACTGTGTATCAAACTGGTGGAGGGGAACAAAGAATCACCAAAGAGGGTTCTAGCTTACAAATGTTATTTTCATAGCAACACCTCTTCCTATATCCCAATTTATCCACAAAGTAACTAAGGTGCTGATCATACTAGCATAATCATTTCAACTTAGAGGAAGCAGTTGTTTAGTATTAGTGAGAACTGGAGTAAGACATCATAGCAGGATAAATGGACTGTTCCAAACATGTTGTAAAGCCACTGATCAGAAAACAATGCACTTCACTTTCAGCACTGGCTTCATGTTGTATGTACCCCAGTTGGAAATCCAGGACCATGCACGTGGAATATATTCAGTCATGTTGTGTATGTGCACGTATAAAAACAGTTAAGTACCATGTGCACTGTGCATTACAGTCTAAAAATGGGCTGGTTGTCTCATGTTGATTGTATGAAGGGGGTAAGGTTAGGGAGGGGGAGTTTTAAAAGTCAGTGTGGAGTGAAGGAAGGTTCTTGCAAAACACCAGAAATCATTTTAAACTATAGGGGAACAGAGAGGGGGTGGGAGCACTAGATGACTGAAGGAGTGGAAGGCGGTCATGTAACTAGCACTTGCCATGTGAGAAGCGTAATATTTTTTTTTTACCTTTTTTGTCAACGCAAGTACTCATAATCCTGAGTAGGGCCAAATATTCATTATTTGGATCTGAATAATGAATAGCTTATTATGGTATTCAGGAATTCATAATTGATATTCATCAATGATATTGCCTCCATTTGGCCACACTTTTGGAATTGTAAGCCATTGGCATCAGGAACATTCAGAAACATTTGCTAGCTGGGTGCCACCCGTAATGATGTGCAACACTGATGCCTGTTAAATGTGGGAAGACCATAACTGTTCAGTTCTTTGTCTACTGGCTACTGCTCATCAGCATGGGATTATTATGTCGCAAGACATAATGCTGCATGGCACTATATAGCTGCATGATTTATGCCATGAGCCATCATGTCTTTGTTTTGTGGGGGGGCTCCACCTCCCCACACCCCTGCTACAGGGGGGGCTGCACCCCCAAGCCCCCCCCCCACTAAAGATTCTCAACTCCAGAGGGGTCCAGCTCAGGGAAGGCACAGGTCTGGGTTTTGCCATAATGCTGTACACTATTAAGCGTGCGACATTATGAACCAGTACGCTGCTCATCGGACTTCAAGAAAGACAATGCCCTTGATTTTATTTTCTAAAGTATATTTAACTTAACGTATTGTTATAATTTATGCCACCATTGAAAGAATCTTTTAGTGTTTGTACATGCAGTTACAAAGATTTACAAAGGTGACGTGCACATGGTTTGTCTTTACTGTTTGTGCCTATCGCCACAATGTGAGGGCTTGCAATATCTGACAGGGATTTCATCAGGCCACAAGAAGATACCAAGGAAGGTTCTTGAGATCTTCATCACCATTAGGGCTATGGCAGCTATGGTCAAGTTTGCAGGCACTGAGCTGCTTTCTCCCTCTTGCTTAATGGCCATAGCCGGGAAGTATCCCCACTCTTCAGCATCACATTGACCAAAGGGATGCTGAAGAGTAGGGATGCTGAAGTCTCCCCACTCTTCAGCATCCTTTTTGTCAATGTGATCACTGATGTTGAAGAAGAATGACAAGAAAAAAGTCATTGAAATCCTCTTCTTCACGCCATCATTAAAAGAAACATAAGGACAAGGCTTCTGTTTCTTTAGTAAAGTCAAGGTCTCCATTAAAGGACAGTAAGTCCTCTTCATCATCCACTCTGTTGGAGATAACTACTGCTCCCCAACTGTCGATAATACACTAAAGTTGGGGTCTTGCTTTGGCACTGCTGTTCCCACTATGGATGGTTTGCAGCCTCTGTTGACGGGTACTAACCCATCAATGAAGGTTGTCCTGGGCCTTAATGGAGTGTGGTTGACTCCCTGGTCATGCTGATGATGGTCTTAGAATTATCACTAATTACTGCAGCTGGTCCCACCAATGATAATGCACAATCTGTATGATGGAGCCTAACCCATTGTCACCACTGTTTCAGATGGGTTCCAGATGCAAACCTATTATTCCTCCCTCATAGCTCCTGTTGTTGTTGCCAGCTCTGCCTGCATCCCAGATCATCATTCCAGATGATGACAAGAAGGAGCATAATCCTTACTTCCTTAATATGGAGGAGAAGGTTAGAGTATGAAGACAGGGAACATGATCCATGAGGGTGGATTACCTTCTAGTTCCACCCTGTCCTCTTACTGTGAGGCCTCTGTGGTTTATACACCCAGGTCTCCCCCAGAGGATGCATCTTTTCAGACATTATTGACGCAAATGCAGGGTGCAATGGGCCTTGCTGCTGAGGAGGATGACTCCACCAAGAAGAACTTGTTAGAGTTTTTGTAAGTTCCCTACTACTCCATCTATTGTCATACTCCAGTATATCTTCCCTTGGAAGATGATACTTTAGCTGCCTGATACAGGCAGGCCAGAAAGGCCAACAAACAAGTACCCTGTACAGTCTGCTAAGCCTTATTATATCTCCAGACCTGAAATTGATTCTGAGGTTATCATGGCTGCTCACCATCCTTCTAGGGCTCTTTGATGTATGAACTTCCTGCCTCCTGATAATGAAACCAGGAGGCTGGATGTTATTGGCCAAAAGACTTATACCTCTGATTCTTTAGGTTTCAAAATAGTGCCTTACCAGTCCTGTATGATTAAATATCAGACTACCCTGTGGAAATCTGTCATGTCCACTATTAAGTCTTAGCTTAAAGCTGCTTCAGCTGTTGTGGATACCGGTAAGCATCTGTTGCATTCTGCATATGATGCCTCTGATGTTTCAGCCAAGGCTGCTGCCTCTGAAATTTGCCTTTGGAGATACTCATAACTCTGTATGACTATTTTTGCCCCTAATGTACAGCAGTCTGTTCTGAATGCCCCTTTTAAAGGATTACAGACTGCTTGAGGGTGATATTGAAAATGCTATACATGAGCTTCAGACCCCAAGAAGGATTTTGTGGTCTCTTTAGTCACTGGCCCCTCAACCCTCCAGGGGGCATGGTAGGGTCTCTTTTCTTTTTTTTAACAAGGCTTGTATCCTCCTAGGTGGACCAGGTAGCTGATCAGTCCTATACCCATCTGCCATCAGCTGGCCTGCTGCCCCTCTCCTTCATTGGGGGGGCACATTCTCCCTGGATTCCCCCTGTGGTGGGGTGGGGGGTGGCTGTCCTTCTCCTCTCCCAGACACTCACATTCAGATTCCCTCTTACCCCTCTTAGAGCAGCAAGGTGGGCTGTGACACCTCAGGCAGGGCCTCATCAGGGCTGGTCCACCTACATTTTCCACTTTTGTCTTTGCCCAGGGCTATGGCAAACCCTGATGTTGCATTTGCATGGAGGTGCGCATGTGCTGCAGAACTGCCATCCCCTTCCAACCACCTGACTTTACATCAGCCTCCCTTGCATTGGCACTATCACCAGACCTCTGCCTGGTGGCAGCCAAGAGCTGGGACAGCTCACCACACTAGTCCAGGAGAGGAAAGTTGCCAGGTGACCACATGATCCTCTCCAAGCCCTCCCTACCCCATTGACCCCTGGCAACCCCAGCTCATTTTTAACTCAGGTCACTGACATGGTGCAAGGTAAGGTGATTTGCAGCATCTCAGCCCTCTTTGCCACTAGGCTGGTAGTAGAGGTTATTTTCACAGTCCCGCTGCCCATGGTGGCCATACTTCCCTCAGTAACCCCATGCTTGTGATGGAAATCCCCTCCCCATCTGGTGCTCACACTATGAAACTCAAAGGTATTGGTCAAGACATCCCCACTGTCCTAGTACCTTCTGACTTCACACCTCCTGCTCCTATACTGCTACTCCCAGGGATTCAGTCAAGGGAAGAACCTCCCTTTATCTTCAAAAGTGGAGGGTGATCACCACAGATGAGTGAGTCCTGCAAACAGTGGAAGAGGGGCATGTTCTGGAGCTGCTGTATTCCCCTACATTACATTCACTACCTCTTTGTCATTAGCCACTGGGACACTTGTCCATTCTGTTGACAGAGGTTCAGACGTTCGTACAAAAGCTTCCTATCAGACCCGTTCCCTCCAAAGAAGAAACAAAGGTTTCCACTCCCAATACTTCTTGGTATTCAAGTGGAAAGGAGATCTGCATCCTGTATTCAAACTTAGAGATCTGAATCTGTTTATTAAATACAAAATATTTTGAAAGGTGCTTCTTCAGGCTCTCATCCCCCTTTTGCAATAGGAGAATTGGCTTGTTATGAAAAATGCATACCTTCATATCAAAATTCAAAAGTGCAACAGGCATTACCTTTGCTGCATTTTGGAGGTCAGTTCCAAGTCTTGGCTTATCCTCAGTACTGTGGTTATTTATCAAATGCTTAGTGGTTGAGACATCAGCCCTTCAGGGGGAAGGGCTTTATGTCTTCCCATACTTGGATAACTGGCAACGGAAGGCCCATCCAGGAAAGTTACTCTATACAGGTATGTTCAGAACAAGACAATTCTTGAAGGAACTGGGTGTCACGATGAACATGCTGAAACACATAATTGATCCTTATTAGTGCCTCCAATATATTGGAGTTGTGCTGGACATGGCAGTGGTCAGTGTCTTCCTGCCCAGAGATAGGGTGAAGGCCCTCATTGCCTAGGCCCAGCTGATACACAGAAACCATTATGTACCAGCTTGGATGATGTTGTATTCACTGGTGCTGAAGGCTGTGGCCATCATTATGGTCCTTTATGCCTGTTTTCACATGCATCCCACATTGGACTCTTAGGGTACCAACTGACAGATGAATTGGAACAAGTGGTTCTCATCACATCCCCTCTCTTTCATCGTCTAGTTTGGTGGATAGGCCCCCTGCATCTTTTACAAGGTATTCTGTTCTCTTCCCTGACTCCTCCGCAAATCCTGACAACAGATGCCTTGGGGTCCAGCTGGGGTCCCTATCTTGGGTCCCTTCAGACACAGGGTTCCTGAACCAATCTGGAGTCTGACCCCCAGATTAATATTCTGGAGATGAAAGCTGTTCTGTTTGGCCTACAGGCATTTCAATCCCATCTCAGCCTGGTCTCTCACTAATTCAGATAGATAATGTCAGTATCATGCACTAAATAAACAAGCAAGGGGCACTCACCCTTATCCACTGTGCAGGAAAGCATTAAGAGTGTGGTACTGGATCATGTATCATAGCCTTCTGCTGTCAGTTGTGTTTCTCCCAGGTGTCCAAAATGCTCTGACAGACATGTTAAGCTGGTCTCAGTCTCTGTGCATGAATGGGAACTGCAGATTTCAATAGTAAATGACCCCTTTGCAAGATGGGGTCATCTGGAATAGAACCTTTTTGCATTCCCACACAATGCAAAAGTGTCATGTTTTTGCTCACTCCAGGGCCAGGAGTTTTTTGGTGAGATGCATTGTTCCTCTCCTGAAAGGTAGGTTCCTTTATGCCTTTGCTCTGATCCCTCTAATTCAGATGGTTCTGCTCAAACTTTGAGCAGAACATTCCCCCATTAATATTGGTGGCTCCCTTCTGGCATCAGCAGATTTAGTTTCTACTTCTTCAGCACCTAGCAGTGGAGCCTCCTGTTCAGCAACCTCTAGGTTGGGATCTATTGTTGCAAGATTATGGGACCCCGGTCCATCCAGGCCAGTGGTCCCTGCATCCTGGCTACTGAGGACATAGCCATTGCCCATTTTGGAGAGTCACCTAAGGTGGTTGATGTCTTCCTTCAGTTGGAAAACCTTCTATGAGATATACCATTCCTTGAAATGGAAGCATTTCTCAGTGTGTTTGCTTCCCATTCGGTGGAACCATTTACATGTCCTGTGAATACTGTAATGGACTACCTTCTGTCCCTCTCTGACTCCAGTCTTCAGTACTTTTCTACTAAAAGGCAGTTGGCAGCCATTTCAAATGTCCATTCCCCTACTAATGAGCACAACATTGTACAACTAGAAGTGTCCACTATGTTTCTTAAGGGTATTTTACATACAATATGTGTCACCCGATTCATAAACCAGTTCACCTGGGGACCTTAATGTCACCCTTGAGAAACTGACTCTGGCTCTATTTCAGTCTGCTGTGACCTGTGAGATGCATTTCCTTTCATGGAAAGCACTGTTTCTAATTGCCATAAAAATATAAAAGCAGAATCTGACAGAAAATTAGGTCTGCTTGGCCCAACTAGTCTGTTTTTTTTCCCCTACCTATACTGTCACCACAGATACTACTTGATCTCCATCTCCCCCACCTTGCTTCCCACTAGGATTCTCTTGTGCCTATTCAATGCATGCTTGAAGCCCACCTCTGTTTTTGCCTCCACCACTTCCACAGAAAGGCAGTTCCAGGCATTCAGCCCTCTTTTACTGAAGAAGTACTTTCTCACATCTCTACTGAATTTACTGCCTTTCAGCTTTATTGCCCCGTGTTCTTGTGTGCATTTCCTCTGAAAATTACTCAACTCCTGTACCTTATTTAGCCTGGTGAGGTATATATAGCTGTCTAGTCTATAGTTCTCTATTATGTTGCCCTTACTCTTCTTTCTTCCATGGTGTACATATTAAGGCCTTTAGTCTCTCCTCATAGGGCTTCTGATGTACACCCTGCATCATTTTAGCTGCTGTCCCCTTGACTGCCTCCACTCTGTCTATGTTCCTCCTGAGATATGATCTCCAGACGTGGACAGAGCACTTCAGGTGGGGTCTCACCAGTGATCTATATAGTGGAAATACCTCCTCCCTCCTGCTTCTCGTAGAATTTCTGAGATGCAGGCATACTTGCATGAATCTTTGTATTTGATTTTCCACAAGGACAGAATTTCCTTGCAGACCAATCTTCACTTCTTGCCTAAGGTTGTTTCTGATTTCAGACACTGAATTAGACCATGCACCTCCCCATGTATTACCATGAGCATGCTAACAAAGGTGAGGCATTGATCCATACACTTGTTGTACATAGAGCTTTATGTTTCTATACCGATCATGCTAAGGACTGCAGAAATTCCTCTCTGCTTTTTGTTTTGTTCGCCCCTAGAAAAGAGGGCACCTCTGTGACTGAACAGTGCCTGTCCAAATGGCTGGCTAGCTATTACATTATATTATAGAAAGTATGGAAAGGAACTTCCTGGTGCTCTACATGGCCACTCTGCACATGGTATGGCCACTTCTGTTACTTGCTTTCTGAATGTTTCTGTGACTGACATATACTGCTGGCACATGGAGTATTATGCATACTTTCAGTAAGCATTACAGTCTGGACATTGCCTCTCATAGATGTGCTGGTTTTAACTTTGTGGTACTGCAAGGCTTCTTGTCATAGTTTCATAATTGGACATTGTCATCCTCCTTGGGTACTTTGAGTACCGCTTGGGTAATGTTTCAAAAGGTATGGCCCAATGGAGGAGAAATCCTCAATGAAGACAGAACACCTACGTACTATAACTCTAGATATTCAAGAGACTGTCCTCCATTGGGCCACAGTGCACCCACCATCCTTGCCTTACTGAGGTATAAGCCGAGAGGATTATCCACAGCTTTGTTGGAGGCTTCAATAGGTTCTTCATATGTGTTATGTTTTCCAGTGCCATGCATATCTTTTTATGCTTGGTCCTGATTTGGTCTCCTGGATCCTCCTGGTAAGACACTATCTGAGCTTGCCTCCAGTGGGGAAATGAGGAGTGATGGAACATAGAAACATAATATGTGTCTGCAGATTGGGTCTATGTGGACCATCTAGTCTGCCCATGTATACTACTCCCCCCCCACCAAAATTGGGCTGCTGTCTTAAGCTCAAGGATGCCTTTTTTTGTAGGTGCTGACTTTACACTTCATCATGGGCAGCCCCTAGCTAGCAAAAGGTTCTGAGTGGCCCTGATGCCAGTGGCTTACAGTTCCAAAGGTGTGGCTCAGTGGAGAAGATTCTATCAAAGATCTATTATTATGATAGGTAACTGTTCTTTTCTTGCATAACCCTACTCATGCATGACTTGTTTCCCCCTGCTCCACCAGTTATGTAATTTTTGTGCTTAAATACAATGTTTTAAAATTGAAAATATAGGGAGATTAAAGGAAGGAATGGAACATAGAAGCCACAAAAATGTCCTATATTACAGATAAAGTGATACAATATTCCTCTTAAGGCCTTTTTACATGACAGTTGAAATATCTGAATTGGTAATTTATGCCCAATGGAACATCCCAGGTGGGACCCTGTGGGGGAAAAAAAAGCTTGGAGAAGTCTGGTCTCAACAAGCATAATAACATATGTCAGAGTTAAGAGAAACAGATCCACTCACCAAATACATAGTTCTTTATAATTTTTTATTTGATTGCTAAGAGTCCCATCTTACCACTATAAACACTTGTCAAAATATTGCCAATGTTTCAAGGATTAATTCTCTTCTGCAGTGCAAAATAATGTGAACTACACACATATGTGTGTGTATATATATATATATATATTTATTTATATATATATAATTATATATATATATATGTACACAAAGCAATTCCAAGTTATACAGTAATATTAGAATAATTCAATATATATTAGAATTGCAGTACTATGCGAAAAAAAGTACCTTGTGTACATCACATCCGGCTTACAATTCCCTCTCATTAACTTATAAATCCCAATCTAGTATCATAGTACTCAATTTTTGTTATTTTCATAATAAGACTCATATACAGTACACATCTATAAAAATATATTGCCTCATGTAGGGCAGCATTGATACTGATATGTACGTTACAGTGTATGGCCATTATCACCCCAAACCTCCAATTGTAGCCAAAAATGTACTGTATGCTGTAACAAATAAAATAAGTGAAACAATCTGATATTAGTAAACTCCTCCTCTTGTAAAAGATAAGCACACACCGACAGAGGCAAGGTATTAAGCACTCACCGGACCGCCCAGGGCTTAATGAGGCCCGGCTTGCAGGTGGAGGGCCTTATAGCCCCTGGAAGGTCCAGTATTGCCCAATACCACCCACCCTGGAGGGTATTATTGCACTTAGAAAATGGGTAACTGTATTCTGTTTGTTTGGGAAAAAAATAAATTTGTTTAAATGTTAAAATCCTTAGTTGTTTTAAGCTTTTTGAATAAAATAGTTCCTCCACAGCATTTGAGTGCTGTTTTTTTTCACCTTAAACCTAAGGATGTTTTAGTGAACCTCCCAGAGTTAACTTCTTGACCTGGTTGTCATGGTTAGCTGACCCCTCCACTCCCCCTCCACCCTCCACACACACACACACACACACACACACACACACTGGGCTTGACATTTTAAAGCCTTTTTTTTTTCTTTACCTTGTTTCTCTCTTTGTGCTGCCGCAGTGTGAAATGTGATGCCCCCCCCGTACAGTCCAGTAAGTTTATGAAGCTCAGCACTGAAGGCAGAGAATGACCAGCGCTGTCGGGAGTGCGAGGACAAGGGGAACAACTGCCTCAAAGTTGGTAGTACTGACGGCTTTTATTTCGCACAGGCAGCCTGCCAGTCTGGCTGACAGCTTGAACAGTCAGAAAGTGTTTTTTTTTTTAATAAAGAAATGGGATGCTGGTGTTTGGGATGCTCGGCAAGCGGGGACAATACGTGGCAACTCATGGTGGAGCCTATCTCAAGGATGGGTCTTACTTTATTTGTTCTGCTGGGAAAATCAGCCCAAGGAGTAGTGGCGGCACTTATGACCTTTTCTGCCCAGGTATTGAGACGTGCCGCTGGTTCCGTTGTTTTACTACATCGGCCGGTTTTTGGGAGAGGGCATCATGTTATGCCTCTTGAAGTATGGACAGTTTGTGGAGGCTGCAAAACAGTGACTAGTGTATTTTTTTAACATTTTGTGATTTTGTTTTGTGACTGTGTGTCTGGTTGGACAATCAACTGTACATTTATTGTATTTTAGGGTGGCAGGTCACAAATAGCTCGCTAAGCGAGCAGAGAAACAATGGTGGCTATGGAGCTTGCAAATTCGGGGTGCCCAATAATACACCAAGTAATAGGGCATCCCGAATTGGCACTCATTTTCTAGCGGGCTCTTTCGAGAAATACCCACCTGCTAAACTTACTGTGCAATGAGAATGCTAGGATTTACTAGCCCATTTTCTGATAAAGAAATAATAAACTGTCCCTCTATCATAATGCAATGTTATTAGTAAATATAAAATTCTTTGAGTTAAATATTTCCTGGTCATACAATAAAATGTCTTGAAACTGTCTTTCATAATAACTTCTAATTCTTTGTAAAATTTAAATCCCATAAGGAAGCAAACCACAAATTTAAGCAGTCATTTTATTTATTTACTTAAAGCTGATAACCAGGAAAAGCATCATGAACTAAAGCTCATTTCCAGATGTGACCCGAAGCATGGAGTACATGAGTGAGCAGAAAGAAACAGCATACAGAGTTCAAACAACAGGCAATATAGTACAAACAGTTCAATATAGGACAATAATATAGCTGTACAAGTAATAAGATAGTAGAATTCTAAAATATACAAATATACCAACATACAAATACAGTTAGGTGTATACTATCAAACGCTAATGGGAGAGGAAAGGGTGCAGAAAGAAAAAGAGCAGGAGAGAGAGAAAGGTGCTAGGAGGGAGAGCAGGTGCAGGAGGTAGTAGGAGTTTGCCTGAGTAGGCCCTTGAGAGCAGAGAAAAAGGGAGTGACACAGATGGGGGGGTAAGCTATTCCAGAGGGAAGGAAGACAGAAGGACAGTGAGGACTCGAGGAAGGGCAAAGGTGGGGGGACAGCTTATGAACATACAAACATACAAAATTTGCCAGCAGATAAAGGCCTAGAGGTCTATCAAGTCTGCTTGAATGTGCAGCTAGCACCCCTTATTCTGCAGCTGCATCTCCCTTCCACCCTTTCCCTCCATTGACCCTCCCCCTTGTTCTGTCCCATCCCCTTTTGAAGAAATCCACTGTTCCACTGGATACCACTTCTGCAGGTAACACATTCCACCCAGCCATTACCCTCTCTGTAAAAAAGTGTCTCCTCATCTTCCTCCTGAACCTTCCTCCCTCCAGTCTCATATCATGTCCCCTGGTGTCCCTCCCCTCCCTTACTTTGAACAGCTCCTCTGTACCTGTCTTGTTTATTCCTTTCATGTACTTAAGGGTTTCAATCATGTCCTCCCTATCCCTCCTTTCCTCCAGAGAGTACATGTTCTGCTCCCTCAGACTCCTCTCGTATGATAAGTCCCCCAGCCCCTTGATCATCTTTGTCACCCTGCACTGCACCCCCTCCAGTAACTTAATGTCCCTCGTCAGATATGGGTGCCAGTACTGCATGCAGTACTCCAGGTGGTGCAGTCTAACTAATGACCTATTCAGTGACAGAATTACCTCCTCCCTCCTCGAGGATATTTCTCTTGCAATGCAGCCTAGCATTTTGTTGGCCTTGCTGCCTGCCTTCCTACTTTGTGCCGAGTTGTTCATTGACCCTGTAATGATCACCCCTAGATCCTTCTCCTCCTCTGTCTGGGCTAGCTGCTCTCCCCCCGGCAGGTAACTCCTCCTTGGTTTCTTCATCCCAAAATGCAGCACCTTGCACTTTTTGGCATTAAACCCCAGTTGCCAGGTGTCTGACCAGGTTTCAAGCTTTGCCAGATCATTCTGCAACTCCTGCCATCCCCTAGGTCATCCACCACCGCTCCTACCTTGGTATCATCAGCAAACAGACTGATCTTGCTCTTGATGTCCAGGTGCTTGAGGGTGAGTTGTGGGTAGAAGTGGGGTGGCAAGAGCCAGAAGAGAGGCAAGGTAGGATGGGAGAGTCCCAAATCAGAATTTAGTGATAAACGTGGAGAAATTGGAGGAGCATCTGTTAGTGAGGGACTGGAGGGAAAAGGAAGAGTAAAGGACACAGTGGTGGGTTGGAGGTGGGAAGTTGGAGGCAAACCTGCAGAAGACATGAAAAAGCACATCTAGTTTAGCAAGGGAGGTGACAGGGGCAACGTTGTAAACAGTATCCACATAGTCGAAGGCAGGGAGGATCCACTTGACTAGGAGATCACTTTGTACTGGGAGGGAGAGACTAGCCTAATGGTGATAGAATAGCCCAAGTTTGGGATGCAGTTTGGAGTGAATGGCACTAAAGTGAGAGAAGTCAAGGGAAGGATCAAGCCAGACACCAAGGAATTTATAGGAACAGACATCTTCGAGTGGGTCATTAGCCACAGTGGAGAAAACTGGTAGGGAGAGAAGCCTAGCAAGTTTTTGTTTTGAGCTGAAGGTCATGGACACTGTTAATTTGGTGTTTAGTTTGAGGAAGCTGGCAACAAACCAATCAATGACTGCTGAGAGATCATCTTGAATGGGGGTTTGGACAACTTGGGAGGGAGGGCCAGAGAAGAAGAGGACAGTGTTGTCCGCATACATGTGGATACAGGCATGGGTGTATATAGAGGGGAGATCATTGATAAAGAGGGAAAAGAGAATGGACCCAAGGATGGAGCTCTGGGGTACACCAGCAAGGATAGGGATGGGGAGGAGAGGATGTTACAGACTGAGACTGACTAGGAATGACCAGTTAGGTAAGAGTTGAACCAGGAAACAGATGAAGGGGAAAGACCAATAGAGGTAAGCTTAGAAAGCTTAGAGAGGAGGAGGAGAGGGTGTGAAACCGAGTCAAAAGCTTTAGCTAAGTCTTTGAAAATTGCAGAGGTAATATGGCCAAGATTGATAGCAGAGTGCATAACATTAGTTAAGCAAAGGAGGGATGATGTAGTTAAGTGGCATTTCCTAAAGCCTGATTGGAAAGGGGAGAGGGTGTTGTGAGTAAGTAAGAAATCATTTATTCTGGAGAGGATTAAAGATTTCTGGAGTTTGGCTAGGGCTGGGAGGAAGGAGATGGGATGATAGTTACCTGGAATGGTGGGGTCACTCCCTTTGTGGAGGAGGTGGACTGTGGTAGACTTCCAGGCAAGGGGGACTGTAGCAGTGGAGAGCAAGAGATTTAGGATGAAGGTAGGGGGCCAACTATACTGGGAACAGAGATATTGAGTAGACTTGGGTGGATTTCATCGGGGCTAGTCTTGAAGGGATTAAGTGTCAGTAGCCCATGGAGAACTTCTACAGGTAGAATTGGAGGAAATTGGAACCATAAGGGCTGTAGGAGGGATTGTGAGGGGGATTGGGGGGTGCCAGAAGAATGTGTGGGGTCTCCAGATGGGATGGCACAGGATGTGAAGTAGTGATTTAAGGTGTCAGCGACTTGACATGGAACAGAGATTAGTTGGCCATCGACACAAATAGAGGGAGGAGCAGACTCAGAATAAGGGTGGAGGAGCGAATGGAGATCCTTCCAAAAGAAGGATGGAGTGCTACTTGAGGGGTGAAGATGTGAATTGAAGAAATTCAGTTTGGCTCGCCGGATGCTGATAGTGCAGTTGTTATGGAGGGAGTGAAAGGTTTGGAGGAAATGCTGACTGGCAGAGGATTTATAGTGACGCCAGGCCCGATCATGGGCTCTACATTTAGCAAGGATGTCCAGGGTGATCCAGGGATGGTAGACTTGTTTTACCCTTGAAGTTTTAAGAGGGCGTGGGCATCCCAGATCTTTAGAAAAATGCATGTAAAATAGGCAAGGGCAGAGTCAACCGAGAGGGAGGAGAAGACTGGGGACCAATCAGTAGAGGCCAGGTTGTGGAGAAGCTAACATTTGTTGAGGGATCTGAGGGGGTGAAAGGCGATGTATTTAGGGGGGGTGGAAGGAGGGTGATTCTTTCTAATACAGAAGGTGGGGAAGTGATCACTAAATACATTGGGAAGGATACCAGTAGCGCAGATGTGGTGCAGATGGGAGGAAAGCACCCAATCAAGAAGGGTATGGGACTGAGATTTGAGGTAAGGATGGGTGGGCTCTTTAATGAGTTGGGTGAGGTTTAGGGCCTCTGTCCTCTGGCAGGAGTTAAGAGAGGAGGGAGCAAGCCAGTTGAGACTGAAGCCTCCAAGAAGGATGAGTTCACCTGCATTTGTACAAGCACAGATGGCAGTGATGCAAGAGACAAGAGAGGCAGAAGAAAGTTTAGGGGTGGTGTAGAGAGTCCCCATGAAGAGGGGAGTACAGGACGGAAGGCTAAGATTGATTATGAGGAGCTCATGGGAATGGGGGATAGCTTCATGATGGAGGGTCGAGAAGTTTTGGAATTTTCTGAAGTAAATAGCTACCCCTCCTGCATGTTTGCCTCGATCTTCTCTGGCAGATTATAATCAGGTAGGGACAACTGGGAGTCTGGAGGAAGAGAAGATAGCCAATCACACACACACACAAAAAAAAAAGTAGATAAACATGTGGGGAGTAGTACAATGTAAAGGTTGTGGGGCAGCAGTCTTCCGGGAGTCTTTCTGGAGGCTGAGATGCTGCCCTATTTACAGACAACTCTCTGCCCTGAGGGAAGAAGTTGCCCGTCTTCAGGCCACACTGGACAGTACTAAGGGAACCTTCCCCCAGGCCACAATGGACAGGAGGAAGGGAACCTCCCCCATCCAGGGAGCACCAGAGCCACCACCACTACCTCAGAGGTTGCGAAGAAAGCACAGCAGTTGGACCACAGTGGGCTCAGGGAGGGTGAGGATGGTGGAACAGAGGCACACCCAGTCAGTTGTTCCACTCCACAATCCATACACCATTCTGGGGGAGCATACCTCCCCTATGGATGCACCAGCAGAGGAGACTAAGGAGGCTGAGGACAACTGTCACAAGGGAGGCCCACAGGAAGGAGGCAGAGGACACCACAGGGAAAAGAAGCAGCTCCTGGTGGGGGACTCAATTATTAGGGGAATAGAACTGGGGGGAGCAGGGAAAACTTCAGTAAGATGCCTTTCTGGTGCCATGGCTTGGAGGGACAGGAAGCACATCCTCAGGATCACGAGAACAGCTGCACGGGAGTCTGAGCTGGACATCATTGTCCACCTAGGGACAAATAACTTGGCACATCATGAGATTAGAGCAGTGCAGGAGGACTTTGTAGAGTTGGGGAGGGGCCTAAGACAAGTAGCACACACAGAATCCTTCTCAGAGGTGCTGCCTGTCAATGGCATGGGTGAGGCGAGGGTACTTTGCACCATGCAGTTTAATGAATGGTTGAAAAAATGGTGTGGAGCACAGGGGTTTGGCTTCATTGGGGACTGGGGTTCCACCTGGAGGGACACCAGCTTATACTGGCAGGGTGGTCTGCATCTGTCTAAGAAGGGAACAAGTCTTCCGAGCAATCGGTTTAAATGCTTCATTGGCAAGCTTTTAAACTAGTCAAGGGGGGAGGCACTGATAAGCAGCAGGAAAATCCCAGCCTTTCCCTACAAAACAGGGTACTAAATGAGAAAAAGACCGCGGTAGAAAGGTCAGTGGGGGATGCTGCAACAGAAGGTAAAGCCATAAAAAAATGGAGAGCAATGAGTACCAATGCCCGTAGTCTGAGTAACAAGCTCCTGAATTAGTGGCCTTGATGGAGGAGGAACATCTGATACCGTGGCAGTCACAGAAACATGGTACACACAAAACCATGACTGGGACATAAACATACCAGGATACACTATCTACAGGAGGAACAGGGAGGGTAAAAGAGGAGGAGGAGAGCCTACATAAGGGAAGGAATCAAAGCAACAGAACAAAAGGGTAAACAGGGAGGAGAAGAAGCACTGTGGGTAAATTTGAGACCGGCAATGGCACCACAATCGCACAGGGTTAGACAGACTTCTCTCAGGGGAGGAAATGGACAAGGAAATGATAGAAAGTATACTTAGAATGGCAGAAAAAGGGGAGATATTGCTGATGGGTGATCTGAATATGCCAGATGTTAACTGGAGTGCAGTTGCAGCAGCCACTTTGAAGAGTGGGGTTATTCTAGATGCCCTACAGGGGCATGCCTTAGACAACTAGTATTGGAGCCCACCGAGAGGGAGCAATCTTAGACCTGGTTTTCTCAATGGAGATGGAGAGAGGATCACAGATGTAGAAGTGGGTAGCCATCTGGGAACTAGCGACCATCGAACAGTATGCTTGCAACAAACACAGCAATAGACTCAAGCCATACAAAGGCAAAAGTACTGACTTTAGGAGGGCTGACTTTGTCAAAATGGGTGAGTGCCTAAGGAATGCACTAGCAAATGGGCAGGAAGGAGGGTGGAAGAACAATGGGGAATAATAAAACTGCCATCACAGAGGTAACAAGCCTTTGTGTGAAGCAAATAAACAAAACGAAACGATGTAAGAAACCACTATGGTTCTCAAAGGAAGTGGCAGTGAAGGTTCAAGAGAAAAAGAAAGCATTCAGGAAGTACAAGGGATCACAGAAGGGCCAGGACAGAGAACTGTATCAGTTAAAGCAAAAGGAAGCTGGGAAGGCAGTCAGAACAGCAAATGCCCAAACCGAGGAAAAGATAACCAACTCAGTTAAGAAGGAGGATAAAACATTTTATAGGTACATCAGGGAGCGAAGAAGACCAAGGAGGGATAGTGAGGCTTAATAAAGGGAGGGAGGGTGGGCAGAGGGTGACTGTGAAAAGGCAGAGATACTAAATAAATATTTTGCTCAGTATTTACAAATGAAGAGGGGAGGTACCTAAACAAACAGTAGAAACACTCTGGATACAGAAGTTGATACCAGCCCATTTACAGAAGAAACGGTTCTGAAAGAACTCTTAAACTGAAGGTGGACAAAGCAATGGGGCCTGATGGGATTCATCACAGAATTTAAAAGAACTAAGGGTAGAACTAGTGACACCACTGACTACCCTCTTAACAAATCATGGGAGGATGGGGTGATACCCGAGGACTGGAGGAGGGCAGATGTGATTCCCTCACAAAAGTGGGAGCAAGGCAGAAGCAGGAAACTACAGACCTGTTAGTTTAACCTCAGTGATAGGGAAATGATGGAATCACTTGAAGGAAAAAATTGTCGAGTATCTAGAGGCCAGAGGGCACAGGACCCAAGGCAGCATGGATTCACAGCAGGAAGGTCATGCCAGATGAATCTGATAGATTTTTGACTTGGTGACCAAAGTAGTAGATCAGGGAGGGGCTGTGGACATGGCCTACCTAGACTTTGGCAAGGCATTTGACACAGTCCCAAAAAAGATTAATATACAAGCTAGCCAGCCTGGGAGTGGGTCCCAAGATGACAGCCTGGGTAAAGAATTGGCTGGAGAATAGGACACAGAGAGTAATAGTAAATGAAGTCCACTCTGAAGAAAGGGGGTTACTAGTGGGCACCGCAGGGTTCAGTATTAGGACTCAGTCTTCAATGTCTTTATAAGCAACATTGCAGAGGGACTGGAAGGAAAGTATGTCTCTTTGCAGATGACACAAAGATCTGCAACAGAGTTGATGCACAAGGTGGGGTGGAAAGGATGAGAAGGGACTTGCAAGGTTAGAGGAATGGTCAAATGTATGGCAGCTTAGATTCAATGCTAAGAAGTGCAGGTAATGCACCTGGGAAACAAAACCCAGGGGAAGAGTACACAATGGAGGGTGAGATACTAACAAAAAAAAATGGAAAGGGACCTGGGGATAGTCATATCAGATGATCTAAAGGTGGGCAAGCAATGTGAGAGGGCAGCAAGGAGGGCTGTGGGGATACTGGGATGCATAGGGAGAGGCATCACCAGTAGAAAACAGGAAGTTATTATCCATCTGTACAGATAGCTGGTGAGACCCCATCTGGAGTACTGCATGCAGTTCTGGAGACCCAATCTCCGCAAAGACATAGACAGGATGGAAGCTGTCCAGAGGAGGTTAACTAAATGGTGCAGGGTCTGCACCAGAAGACATACGTAAGAGAGACTTAAGGAGCGAATATGTATAGCCTCGAGGAAAGGAGGGAGGGGAGACATGATAGAAACTTTCAAGCACCTCAAGGAATCAATAAAGTTCAAGAGGGTAGCATCTTTCAAAAAAAAGGGTGTGCAAGAACAAGGGGGCACAATTTGAAGGTAGAGGGGGCAGCTCAGAGGTAATTTAAGGAAGTATTTTTTCACAGAGAGGGTTGTGGATGCATGGAACGCCTTCCGGAGGAGGTTGTGGAGTCAAAAACAGTGGTGGAATTCAAGCATGCAATGGACAGTCATAAGGCAATTCTAGGGGGTGGAGGTAGGAAGAAGTAGGCTGCTGGTTAACTAGGATCTGCAGCTTATCCATTAGGTAGGGAAATGGGCAGACTGGGTGGGCCAAGCGGTCCTTATCTGCCGTCAAATTCTATGTTTCTATGTTTCTGTTATGCAAAGAATGTCTTGGGAATGTTGAGTGATCCATACTTTTAGGTCATCAAGCTTGGGTAGGAGACTGTGTATATTCATGTGGAAAATGCAAAGGCCTTTAGGGAGAGCTAGAGGAGTTGTGGTAGGGGGACTGGGAGGACCTGGATTAGGTTCAATGTCACCTGCAATGAGCAGTAGGAGGACCAAAAGGTGCAGGTGAGAGGTATGGTTCTTAAAACTGAATCTGTAAGTATGATAATGGACATGCGGGGAGGGGGGCTGTGAGAGAAAAGTTGGTGAATGAAGGCTACACTTAAAAGAGGACAGCAGAGAAGACCATGGTGTATTGCGATATTATGGGGCAGAACAAGGGAAGGTGAAAATAGGAGGAGTAGTGGAAAGAGCAGAGAGGTTAAAGGGGATGACAGAAGGAAAGAAGGAGGGGAAGAGGGTTAGGAAGGGGGTGGGCAGAAGGGGTGCAGGGGGAAGGAGAAGGAGAACAAGAAGAGGGAGGGTGAGAGTGTGAAGGAGACACAGGGGGATGCTAGGAAAGAGGTGGGAGAAGGAGATGCCATCCATAGGAGATGCCAGAGGAGCTGGATATGAGGGACGCACAGAGATCTGCTAGCAGAAGTCAGAGGAGGAAAGGAAGCCGGGAAACTGCAAAGAAGGAAGAGTAGTACAGAGATCAGCCAGGTTAGTGACTGCTTCAATGGTACAGTGGCTACGTTTTTCACCTCTAGGGTGAAGGGTCAGCTGTTCAAGACCTGAGGGAGGTCAGGGTGACTACAGAAAGGGAAGAAATTGCAGAAAGAGGTGGGACGGATAGGTAAAAAACAGGACAGAGGAGGTAGGGTTGGGAGGGAATGGAGCAGAGGCAAGGGAGCTCAAGAGGGACTCCTAGTGGTGACAGAATATAACTTTCATATGGGAAAGTAGGGGGATAGATTCTAAAAGGCAGGAGGTCACATCACAGGAAATGAGCTATAATTTAGGGATGGACCAGGGTGGGTGGGTGGCGGAAGCACTCAACAAAATCTCAGTCAGTTTTTTACAAGAAACCTGGATGTATTCAATAGAGCAACTATCCACCTTCAAGAGAGAATGGCCCCAGGGTCCCTCCTACTAGTCCTTTGGAACAGATAGTGTGGATGGGATAGGCATTTTATTCAACTCCTTTGATTTCTCACTCCACAACTTGATAGATCTCATTCCCGGTAGGGTCCTGGTCTTAGATGGGAAATGGCAAAATGTTTGTTATAGATTTATTAATATCTACAACCCTCAATCAAAAGTTGATAGAGTAGCTTACATGAAGGCAGTGCAACCATATTTGGTCACTTCTGTCAACATATTATGGGGTAGGGATTTTAACTTCAGCTTTATCAATACACCCCAGCAGAATAATAAAACTTATTGTGACTCCAATGCACCAACCTCAATAATTAAGATTGCCGGTTTACTCAATTGCATGTCCTTCCTTTCTCAGGGACCCAGATTTTCATTTCTAAAAGGGAAATTACACTCTCTCGTCGATTATATGTTAGTTTCTCCATCAGTGCTGGTTAAAAGGTTTTCAAATGAGTCCTATAGAGTTTTCTGACCATCTATTTTTAACATGCTTCTTTCAAACTGAAGGCCCGACCTCTAAAAGATAGGTTCGGTGTTAACTAAACACTTCCATTTTAGATTCCCCTCAAATAATATCAGGTGTAAACTTTATTTTACAGGCCTGTTTATCAGTGACTTTTTTGTACACAGATATGGGGGCTTGGTGGACAGATACCAAATTAGTTCTCCAGAGTTGGTTTAAAAAACAAGGAGTCGTAGCTAAAGATCATACATTTTTTACAATACTTATCTTTAAGACAGCAGCTTCAAAGGCTGATGTCGCTTACATACACTTCTAAACAGAATTATTCAGAGCAACTTAATGTGCTTAAAAACACTATGAAGGCATATGAATTTGATAGGGCAAAGACTTTGCAAGCTATTTTTTCTAATGGTACAAGGAAATCCCCTATAGGAGACCCATTTGAGGCTTGCAAATTATTAAAAGAATCTTCCACTATTGACTTTCTAATCAGTGCAGATGGTTCTAAAGCAGTAACAAAAGAGCAAATCAGGGATTCCATTAAACAGCATTATCAGTTATTGGAACCTGTGTCCCCTATTTTAGAGGATACAGTTATTAATTTTTTAAATTCCTGCAGCCTACCTTCCGCACCAATAGAGGCTCTAAATTTACTAGGACCTGTTACCAGCACAGAGATAAAGAAGGTCATTCAAAAAACGAAGCCAAACATGTCACCTGGATTAGACGGGCTTCCTAACCAACTGTATAAATGTTTTTTGCAAGAAATCTGCAAATGTTTAGTAATTTTATTTCAGTATTTTTTGGGCACTAATTCTATGTTCCCATCCTTTACTGAAGGATTGCTGATACATTTATTTAAAGCAGGGGATAGGAATAATATTAAGACTTGGAGGCCTATTACTCTCTTAAACTCTGATTATAACATATTTTCCAACATACTAAACAATAGACTTAAAAGGTATGCAAAACTGGTTAATCCCCATACCAGTTTTGCAAAATCCCTGAGAGAAGAATTCAATCTGCCTTAATGATAATATGAGATGTGATTGAACATTTATCTCTTACTAGTAAATCTGGTTGTACAGTAGTTGCAGATTTCAAGAAAGCTTTTGATAGGGTTACCTACCCTATCTTTTTTCAGCATTAAAAAGTTACGGGATCCCAATAAAACTGATTAAGATCATTAAATTACTTTATCAGCATAATACGGTTTATCCTTTTTCACAGGGGGTACAGCTCAAAGCTTTCAACTAAAAACTGGAGTCTAGCAAGGATGCCCCCTGAGCCCTCTTTTGCATCTGCATTGATTAGAAAGTCAATAGTGGAAGATTCTTTTGTATATTTTCTCATTAGACCCCCGTTGCAGTTTTTAGTTAATTCACCGAGATGGATAGGTATTATTGGGGATACTCCTGCTAACCAACTCCACTTACAAGCCTATGCTGGTGATTTAAACCTATATTTTTCAGACCAGGCACAAATTCATGAATTTTTAAGCTTTTCTCAGCGGTTTTGAATGCAAAGTTAAACTTACAGAAGACTAAGGGCCAGATATTCAAAACTTTGCACTGGGCAAAAATCATTTGCGCAGGTTTAGCGCGGGATTAGCGCGGGTCTGCCATATTCAAAAGGCCAAATAGCGTGGGCAAACTGCATTAGCGCCAGGCAAAAGTATAATGTATGCAAGGGGCAAACTGACATGAATACAAGCGTAATGCTATATTCAGTGGCTTGCGCTGCGCTAAGTGGTTTAGCGACCCAGCGACAGTTAGCTGGGGTGATTACCGCCCAGAAAAAGCTGGTCTTAATCCTAAGAATCAGCTGGCGCAATATAATGGCTTGTGCTGGATTTGTTGGTTTAGCGCGGTCTTATGCCGACCCAATACATAAATATAACACATAGATAAAGCCAAACATAGTGGAAGCTTGTTGCTAACCAATGGCATCACAATGATGCCATCATCTGCCACCAGTCCCAGCCATGCCAGGCAGTAAGTGGTGACCCTGCCGCCAGTGGACAGCATGGCAGTGTAGCCATACAGCACACACCTGCTGACCACACATATCTGTGGACAAAACAGATGCCAGCACACACATGCAGCACTGTGGGCATGGAGGATGTTGAGGGGAGGTGTATGGGTGGCCAGGCTGTGCCACAGACCAGGTGTGGCCACAAGGCTGGGACTCAGCATGCAGTGCACATGGGCCAGTATTAGGAATACCCCCAACACTAGTGTGCCTTCGGATACTATATGCCCCCCAGCCACATACCACACAGCTGTACAACTGCCACAACACACAAAGCCAGATATGCACATGTCACTGTGAGCATCACATGCCACAGGTACAGCATCTGTGGGTCACACAACAGTGTAACAGTAATGTCGACTGTCAGTAAACACCTGCAGGTTGGGCCTGTCACTGTGTACAGTGCAATCAGCATCACTTGCCCCACACACCATAGGCAGTGCTACGCCCTCACACTACTGTCTCCCTTGCTACTGTAGTGTCTGCTGTGCACTGTAGCATGCCCTACAGTGACAGTTGCATGCAGCACCACCACCACCTGTGCCTATGCTGTCCTGTCCCCTGGGGTACAATATGCTATGCTATGCTATGCTGTACTGTTTACCTGTAGCCTGTAGCTATCATCGCACTGCCAGACTGACCTACAGATGGAGCTGCGGTTGGACCTTGTCTGCCCTGTACTTCCAGACTGACCTACAGGTGGCTCTATGGGACCCTGCAGTACGCTTAGGCAAACTGTGTGCAAATCAGGGTATAATGAGATGCTAATCCGTTGTTTGCCCAGAGACTACCTAAGTAGGCTCATTTGCATGGCACTTTGAATATGGACATTTTAGCTCCGGCAAGCGTGGTTTTGCTCCAGGCTATCTGCTTAGCTCGCCAATGTAAGAAGGCCATGGTACGGGGAAGACAGTAAAGTTTTGATCACTGTTCTTTCTCATCTGCTGCTTCCTGCAACTGTACTGAGTCCATGCATTTGCTGGCACACACATTGGCCACTGAGTTCGCCTGTACCTGCCCTCACGTTGCTGTGTACTGTGTTGTTGTTGTGGGTTGCACTTCCTGGTTGTTTTATTCGTGCTGTCTTATTCCAGGGCAATGTTTGCCCTGCACTCCCAGCCCAGTTTGCAGGCCTCATTACCATGCTATATTCAGAAGCTGTTTGCCCTGGGCTATTCCGTTTGAATATGGCTTGCTTTGTGCTCCGGGCTCAGTTTGCCCGCTGGGCAGTGCTAATTTTGCCCCTGGGCAAAGTTTTGAATATCTGGCCCTAAAGGTTTATTTATTGGGGCACAAAGCCCAGGAGAAGTAGTTCAGGATAATATTTGTATTTCTAGAATACCATTGAAAATTTTAGGCATTCTTTTTGGACCCCAAAATCTACCAGTGGAAAATAGGGAGCTAGTACTGGGAATGGTGGAGAAAAAAGTGAATAGATGGAAACAGTGGAAATTCTCTAAACTTAAACGGATACATATTTTAAAACAATTTATTATACCCGGTTTACAGTATATTGCCATGATTTTCCCTTTACCATTACACTGGAGACTAAACTTTACAGTGTATTTTTTCAAATGTTCTGGGGAAACCACCTGAACCCAGTGAAAAGACACTACACTTATTTGGAGAAAAAATCTGGTGGTTTGGGGATGATAGATCCAATTGTGTTTATGTTTTCCCTCTTTTTTATGAATACCATCAAATGTGGATTGGAACAGGTAGAGAGTGTTCAAAAGAAGTGAGTGGTTAGGGCATTGAGCTATTATTTTAAAGTTTGGCATAATTTAGCTCCCAAACTGAACCCTCATTTACATATACCCTCATATTTTAAACCGGCAGTGCAAAAACTGTTTAGATGGCAAATCACTGAAACCATGATTCAGAATAATAATATGCAGTCCGTGTATAGATTAATTATGGCATCAATTCATCCACAAACTCCTTGTTTTAAGAACTGTCCCTCTGCTATGAATCCCACAGTGATGGCTCAATTTAATAATCCCAGATTGCCTCTACCTCAATGGGAAACTCAATGGCTTATTATGTATGGCCACCTCAATGTTAGGGGAGATGCAAAATATAAAGTTAAAGAAGAGAGGAACTGTCCTTATATTGATTACATTAATGTTGAAGAGACTATGGAACATTTTTTTCTTACAGTGTTCCTATACAAACAGACTGTTTGTTTATTTGGCTAATATGTGGAAGTTGAAATGGTTTCCTATGATTACGTATGACATATTGGTGTTGGGGATTTATCCCCCTAGTTTTGCCTCCTATCATACCAGCACTTTGCATTTATTTTTTAGTTGTGCAAGGTTTACTTATGGCAGGCAAGATGCCAATGGGTCCTTTATCAGAGGAAAATGGCTTATGAATGTTATGCTTGTTTAGTATCAAATGTACATTCAAAAATATACTCACAGGAAGCACAGGTATGCACCTCACTTAAAGTTAAGAAATGGTGGAAAGGCTTTACACACTTTATAAAGTTTAAGTAGCTTTCTCTATGTAAAATAGGAATTGTAGAATTATAATGAGTTTACTTGTTTAACAAAGTGTTAAATATTTGGGATACTTTGTATTACTGTGTTGTGATTGATGTTTCTTATTACAATAAAAACGCCCCATCTCTTCCTGCATAGGGCGCTGCTGCACTACAGGAGAGATGGAGGACCTCAGTATTGTGGAGACTGTGGAGGAGAGAGGTCATGTTGTTGAGGCTCCAGAGCTCTTGGCTTCTCCTTCTTTGAATATTGAAGGTTTTGTGTTGGAAAAAGACCAAGTAATTGCTCAGGCCTCTGTGGAATCTTCAGCTTTCCCATTGATGGATGAGGGAATTATGGCAGAGGAACTGTAATTACAACATGAGCTTGAGAGGAAGAACACTCAATTATTAGAATTAATTTCAATTGCAGAGCAAGATTTTAATTCTTGCAGATAGAAATTGGAGCCAGAAAGGAACGAACGTAAGCGTTCTTTAGCAAGTCCTTTAAAGGAAGGAAGCAAATGTTTGCCCTTTGAGCAACATGATCCTGTGAGTGAGAGTTTAAATGTTGCTGTGGCTGAATCACAGGATATGCTACATGATCAAGAACATCTGAACAGATTTGTACTTCAACAGCCTGGTCCCCTGGAGAAGCCCTTCAGCAGGCTGGATGGCTTTGGTCAGAGAACAGATGGATTCCTGACTCTTTGATCCCTATTCCAGGATCCCCCACCCCTTTACAAAAGGTCTCAAAAACTTTAGATGTTGTGACTGAGTCATTACCTGGCTCACCTGTTGCTCAGCAGAAGTCCCCAAATTGCCCTAGTATGAATGCGCTCCCAGCATAAGGCTACAGAATTGTTTGCTAAGCCAGATGCTGGACTAGTGAGAGGTGCACCCTCGGTTTATGGGTGTACCTCTCAGGTAGACGAAGTAACTATGGATCCTATTCTCTTAGCCTCAGTTGTTGGGAGACAAGAAGATACTGGACTCGCTCAAGGTATTGTGAGGGGGTACTTTGGTTTCTAATGAAAAAACAACATGGGGTGACTCTCCACCTGCTGATTCTGGACCTAAGTCATATGCAGGTTTATTCAGAAAACCAGCTGTAGCAGCTAAATTTCATTTCTTGGTTCACTTTCATTACAGAGGTAAAGCGCCGGTGGTTCCAGATTGCATATGGGTGGGGAAGACTTTGCTTATCAATTCAATGGGGTTTACCCCAGCAGAGGTGTATGCCTTCATACACCCACCAGGTGACCACAATTATGATGTTAGTTTTTGTTCCATAATTAATTTGGATAAATTTTGGAGGATCTATTACAAGTTAAAGGATCAGGAGATATGGAGAGATTTCCCAAACTATACCCATAACTAATCCCACAATTAAGACAGTAACTGTACATTTTAGAAACGAAGGGGTTAACATTTCCAATATAATATTCTGGTTGGAGAAACAATGTTCAATTTATGATAAACCTAAGCCTATAATGGATGAGAATGGTTTTGGGATGGGAGGATGGACAGTACAAGCACAATTGAACCAAACTGAGGAAGGCATACAACATTTACCCAGTTCTTTTTTGGGATTTGCCTCCTAGGAAAATACAATCTGAAACTTGGAAGTGAGTGACCAGATCTAGTGTAAAACTCCCTAAACCCCCTCCCTAAGCCTTCCTCTCTGTCAATAGCAACTCTAAATTTGAATAGTTTGAAATCCCAAGCTAAACATATGATGACATTTGGGATATTATTAAATTTACATTACGATGTATTCCTTTTACAGGATACATGTTTTCACTCACTAAAAGAAGTATCACAAGCCACTAAAGATTGGAATTGGGGGCTTTCGTATTGGTCTATCGGTGAAGAGACATGTTATGGAGTGGGAATATGTTTCCTTACACCTGAGGTTCAGGTTTATAGGTTGGTGGATATTGAACAAGGTCGCGCTCTTCTTCTAGATGTAGTTTTGAAGGGTTTACAGTGCCGATTAATATCTGTTTATGGTCCTCAATCAAAAACTCTTAGGATGACTCTGCTGAAGAAAATGCAGCCATTCCTTCATACCAGCAGGCAAATATTTTTCTGTGGGGATTTTAATGCTAACTTTCAGCAGAAAATGTATGTTGGAAACAGTATTGTGATAAGGTATTTCTCAAATCAGTTCTTTCATTAGCGGGTTTGGTAGATACTCAGTTGGCCGCATTAAGGCAAAACCACAATTTTTTAAAGGTACTTTATCCTCTCTAATCAATTTCATTTTTGCACATAAAACCCTAGTGGTTACACAGCTAATTTATATGCCTATTGAATCTTCAGATCATTCCCTGATTGGGGCCAGGTATTTGGAAACTTAATACTCCCCTTTTATTGTACCCTAATATTTAATTGGATTTGGAATGGATTATACATGATAAAATTACTACTATAGGGCTGCATGAGAATATCAGTAGTTGGTGGGAAGAGTTAAAAATTTGTTTGGTGGGGTACTTTCAGGTGATTGGTAAATCTCATGTACTGACTTAGAATGAGATTTATTTATCCCTCAGACATACTTTAGGAACTTTATTGTCAACTCAAGTGGAGGATAAGGAAGATTTGACAGAAGAGATAAGATTGATTAAATATGAAATGGTACAATATCAGTATGATCAATTACGATCCCTATATAAGGAACAACCATTTGGTACTCAGTGTAAGACAGCACAAGTTAATCCATTTTTGGCCTGTCAAACATGTAGAGAAAAGAGGATGTTTCATTGTTTATGTACATCTACTGGGTTAAAGGTTTTTGATAATTCTGGCATTATGAGATTATTAGATACTCATGTTAATGAAACCTTTGGGGTGCAGAATACGGATTCAGAATTTGTGACCTGAGGGCAGATGTAGTTGGCACATGCCCCAGAATTTGTGACTAATTTTTCAGGTGGCTGATCTCCCCTGCTTGTCCTCAGTATTACAGTTATCTATGATGATAGATTTTACTAAAGCTGACTTAGAATCAGTAATACTTTCACATAAGCAAGACGTTTCTCCTGGATCCAATGGATTGCCTAGTGAGTTATATAAACTTGTGTGGGGAATTATGCCTAAAGAGTTATTAACTCTGTATAATTTTTTTCTCTCCGATATATATTTGCCATTACAGATGTATGAAGGTTTGATGATTTTTCTTTTTAAAAAAGGTGACCAAACTGATATTGGAAATTGGAGACCACTCACATTGCTTAATGTAGATTTTAAAATGTTCTCCAAATTATTGGGAAATAGATTGTCATTGGTAATACCTGATTTAATTAGTACTTCACAGTTTTCTTCTGTTCCAGGATGAAGTATTACGGACGTCTTAATATTCCTTTGTGAAATTATGGAGAGTGGGAGGAGGGAGGATGGGGCTGCAGAACCTTTTGGGTTACCTTGTAAGTTTAGATCCAGCTAAAGCTTTTGATGAGATTTTGCATAATTACTTATGGCAGTGTTTACTAGCATATGGTATTCCTAAATTAAATTAAAGTAACAATGGTTACAATTATGCTATGCTTTGGCATATGTTATCCCTTTTGAAAATGGCTGGAAGAGGTCTAAACATAGGATTCTTAAAGGGGTTCATCAGGGATGTCCCTTGAGTCTGCTCCTGTATGTGTTTGCTTTAGACCCTATGTTATGGGTGCTTAATAGGTCTCCCTCTATAAGAGGAATACAAGGAGAATTGGGGATTCATACTAAAATAATTGCATATGCTGATGATCTTTGTTTAATAATGCGTGATGGGAATTCTATACAAAAAGCTTGTGATCTGATTAAAGCAATAGGGACAGTTACTGGAGTATGAATAAATGAATCTAAATCTCATTGTTTGAATCTGGCAGGTTTTCTGAGTGAAACTGAAGTAGTGGGAGGGTTTCAAGTAGAACAGACTCCTTGTAAAATATTAGGTGTTTATTTTGGGGGAGTTGATATTGCCGGATTTAATTAGAGTAAAACTCTGCGAGTGGGTTTTTCCAAAGTGGCATATTGGAATAGATGGAAATTATCCAAACATAAAAGGATCTATTTGATGAAATCCTTTTTGATTCTGGTATTCTTATATTTAAGTAATGTTTTTTTGTTACCTAAGTGTTTAGAGACATCGTTGATGAGATTTTTTTTAGTGGAATCTGGGGTAGCCGTCTGAATCCAATAAAGCGGAATATGTTATATTTTGATGTTAAATTAGGAGGCTTGAATATGGTGAACCTAGTGCTTTTTTTCTTTACAGTTTTTTTTATTCTAATTTAGTACCTTTATTTAAGGAATGCAAGTCTTTTTGGGTTTCTTCTCTAAGTACATTGTTACATGGTATTTTAAAGGAATGGAGGGGTAATGATTTTGCTCATAAAAACAAGAAATGTCTGAGATTGGCTAACAGATGGGATGGGGTTTTTGATAAAATTCGGCTCTGGAGTATTAGTTGGGAATCTGCTTGTGGTCGTCCTTGGAAAGCATTATATACAGAAGTTTTACATACATGTTTTTCTTATTCCCCATTTGTAGGTTTTTCTGATGCTTCCCAATTGAGTATTTCAAGGTATATTACAAACCCTCGTATTCCGTTGCATATGTGGGACACTGCATGGTTAGGGATCGATGGAAAGATAAATGTTAGAAATAATCAAACATAAATGCTTACAGGAGCGTTATTGCCTGAGGGGGAGTTGCGTTATGTTGTTGGAGATGATAGAACATTTATATTTTCAGTGTCCTATGCTGCTATGGAATTTTGGGATGTGGTGAAACACTGCTGGAAAGGTAGAGTCTCAGTTCCCCCTTCCCCTGAGCTTTTATATTTTGGGATCAATAGCAAGGTTATGGCACAGGTCTCACTTAGTACTATGCAGGTGATTGGTTGTGGATTTGTAGATGTAGGTTATTGTTACAACAACAAGAGATTTCAGCATTTGAATTATTTTGTATGTTAAAGGAAAACTGCACCCTCGTATCTTCTAAATGTCATTTGCTTCCATGTCAACAGACAGCTCTTTTCATGTAGCTGTTAAAGATGTATGCAACGGCTTCAGTTAGTTTTCACACTTCATACTAGGCCCTGTCACTCTCCTGGGAGGGTCCATTTCATGGTTGTTGAAATCTCATTGTCCCTGAGAGCTGCATTAGCATATGAGAATGTGATGCGTAATCAACCTTTAAACTCCCCAGTATGCCTGTCTGCTTGGGTAGTTTTAAAAGAACCAATCTGCAGAAAGGTGTGAAATACCTCATTTACCTTCAGTGAGTTTTACAAGCTATCTGAGTTGTAATGCAGTTTTTCCCCCCTTTAAACTCCATTCAGTGTATAAGTTTCCAGAGAGTTTTTGCAGGGTATTTGTTATTTTAGCATAGAGATACATGATATAAATGGTTGATCTGACATCATGTACTCATATGCTAATGCAGCTCTCTGGGACAATGAGATTTCAGCAACCACGAAATGGACCCTCCCAGGAGAGTGACAGGGCCTAGTATGAAGTGTGAAAACTAACTGAAGCAGTTGCATACATCTTTAACAGCTACATGAAAAGAGTTGTCTGTTGACATGGAAAGAAATAACATTTAAAAGATATGAGGGTGCAGTTTTCCTTTAAGCCAAGATATCAGTCGAATAAAACTGTCTGAAAATCAAATTTTGAATTATCATATTGGGATAGTTTATGGAAGTCTTATGATTTTATATTATGAAATAAATAGCATGGGACATAGATTATTTGTATTATTTAACCTCCATGCTCTTTATGTGGGGGGAAGGGGAGGTGTAGGACAGAACAGGTTGGGAAAATTGAATGAAATTGAATTTAATATATATTAACACTGATCCTTAAAGTTTGGGGGCAAGAGCCACAGTTGTGATTGAGGTCTCGTCAGTTGAACTGATGTATTTTTTGTAAAGTTTGAGACATTATGATTGTTATGTTATATTTAAGTAATACTGTGTGAGGATGTATTTATTTTTGTTATTTTTTGTTGGTGTTATGAATATAATGTATAGCAGTATTATTATTTCTGTATCTCTGTATTACCTTGTATGTGTTAATAAAAATTCCCCCTACTTTTTTCTGATAAGTGCCATGGGATCTTTAACATCCACCTGAACTACCACCTATCCAAGCAGATGGGACCTCAGTTTAACATCTCATCAGAAAGATGGCACCTCAGAAGTACAGCCCCCCCTCATGCTGCACTACAGTGTCAGTATTGTGATATTAACCCAAGAGGCAGATGTGGGAACTGAACCCACAGCCCTCTAATATCCCGGCCTCAGAGGTGAGTGTGCTGCCTACTGAGCCACTGACACTGAGTACACCAGCCTCCCATGTCGTCCGTAGTCCCACCTTCTGATCACTGTCCCAGTACCATTGTAAGTAAGCCCTGGTGCCCGGTTGTCCCCCCACCCCCGATCACCAGCCTGTATAGTACATTAATAATTTTTGGGGCTTAGCAGTCAACCTCCCATTGATCACCAGTTTCCATAGTAAGTTGATAATCCTTGGTGCCTCATTGTACCCCCTCCCTCTGATCACCAGCTGTATAGTAAGTCAATAATCCCTGGTGCCTAGTAAATTCCCCGGACCTGATCCCTGGCCCATAAAATAAACCAGCTCCCTGGTGGACACTGGTTCTACCCTAACCTTCTGATCACTGTCCTGTTTAAGGTAAGAGATGTCCCTGGCATCCAGTGGTCCCTCTGGGTCACCTATCCCCGGCCCCATAACAAAGACAACAACCTGTACTGTGCCTATGGGAACTGTGAATAGAATGCAAGTTGTAGTGCAAAAAAACAGCTCAGCATATTGCCTGGTGTACCGTGGTACTCCCCCCCTCTGATTGCCATTGCCCCTCATGTCACATCAGAAATCTTTGGTGTCTAATGGCCCACTGCAGCACTGATCACCCACTCTGCTATCTCCCTTACCTGAATTTTTGGTGCCATGGGAGCTCATACAGTGACCAGTACAATCCTCATCACACCTCCTTGATTGCAAGCGAACATCCTAATAATGCACAGAGCATGCATCCTCTACTGTAAACTTTACAGTAGAGGATGTGTGCTCTGTACATTACATCGGACACAGGCTCTCTGGATTTGCATAAAATGGCAGCTGAGGAGGTGTGAGGAGGGCAGTGCTGGTTGCCATATGGGCTCCCACAGCATCAACGATTCAGATCAGGGAGTGGCAAGGTGGGTGGTTGGTGCTATGGGAAGCTGCTAGACACCAAGCATTACCTATATGACACCTGGGGAATGACAACTGGGGGGGGTACCACTGGACACCAGGGAATATATTGTGTTGTTTTTGCACTGCAACTTGCATTCTACTCATAGTTCCTATACACAAAGGACAGGGTGATGTCTTTGCTATGGGTCAGTGATTGGAGACTGGGAGATGGGGACAAATGGATGCCAAGAAATGCATTGTATGTGATGGGACTGGGTCGGGGATTGGAAGAAGGGGGGCCATTAAACACCAGGGATTATTCAATTACTATATGGGCTGGTGATCAGAGTGGGGAGACCACTAGGCACCAAGGGTTATTAATTTACTATATGGGCTGGCAATCAGTGGGGTTAAGGGAACTACTAGGCACCAGGGACTTCTCTGTCTTGTAGGGGACTGGGCAGTCAGGGTGAGGGCAGTGCTGCACAAACCTTCCACTGCTGGCCATGTCAATGACCCTGTAATGGGAATGCAAATGGTTCCTTAGAGCCTTGTATGCCCAATGGTCTCATTTGCATGTGTCCTTCTAAATATAGCACCCAGCGCTCTGGCGCTAATGGGTCTGGTGCTGCTATTCCTTGCACAGCAGGGATCCATGTCAGGGAAGTGCTACCTGTCTTAGCACTGCATCAACCTGCCCCTCTAGTCAGTCAGATAGCAATGGTGTGCTGTCTGACAGAATATAGCATCCTCAGACTCCTGAGCAAGGGCAAAGTGCAGTGCAAAACATTGTGCTCCATTTTGCCAATTTTTGAGTATGGGCCCCTGGTTACATAGATGACAAACATAGGTAAAAAGTATATGCATATATTATGAGGTCTTAGTAATAACAAAATTTACAGTCTGGCAAAATTACTTATAGTATAAGGCATACTTTGGTAAAAAAAATATTTGCATCTGTACATTAGTGGTCCCTGGGAACAGATAGATAAGTTAAGTAGGACACTCTTTGGTAGCACTTTAAGCCTTGGGACAAACTTTGGTAGCGCTTTAAACATTAACACAAAATATTTCAACCATATCCAAGGTTGAGACAACATGCCAATGGTTGATTTGCCTGATGCTAAACTCAGTTTTTGCATATTATCAAATATTATTAGTTTCAAATTTGGTTTTAGCTGTACTGGCACTAAGTTCCAGTTGCAGGACCCCTGCTAAAGAGGAGGAGTCCTATCAACATTAGTCCTGATAGAAGGAATCAAAAACTCCAGCCCACTAGAAAATCTCCACCCATACTAGCCGATTTCACAGTAAAGTTACAGTGTATGGTGGAACACTGTTGTGGATAAAATTCATTTCCTAGAATAGGCTTGTTGTGCTGTGGTAGCGATGTCACAATTTTGTTGTGCTACACTAGCAAACATCAGTACTGCAGCACAACATGACAGCAAGTCTTCGCGCAATCTCATTGTTTAAACCACCACACTTAACGAAGCAGCCCCAGCAGTGAGAGTTGTCCCAGGAAGTGAGCATCGCTTGAAAAAAACACTAAAGTAAGGCATTTGGGTACTATGGGGGGACCTCGTTGGACACACACTTGTATTAATGGTTGTCCATACACTGTAAAAGATTGTGTATGAGCAACCATACACATAGAAGGCTGTGTTTCAATCTTGTGGTTTCTGTGGTAATGAGACCTCTCGAGCTGCACTCGAGGTTTCTTGTTACCACAGAAACCTCTTGACTGAAACACAGCCTTGGTGTGTATAATTGCTCATACACAATCCCCCTTAACCAAGGTATAGTCTGGAAATGAACCTTTATAACCATTGATCATAAACGTTAATAAATGAAGTTTCCTACACTCTTTTAACCTCAACCATTTTACATCCTTATACAGTGGATCCAGTTATATGCATACCCTAAATGCCTAGCAAAAACATTTTCTTATAACCAGGTTGCTCTTCTAAGCGGGCTTTATTGAAAACCATGAAAATCCTTGAAAAATCTATGGTTAACCTCATGAAACTTGGCTCAAGCTAGTTTTTAGAGAACTCATTATTAAAGGGACACTGTCAGCCTTTTTTGCATCATATTATTTTTAGGTAAAACCACACATTTTATGGTTGCTTACCTTCTGTAAAATTCATTGATGTTGCTGGTTGTTTTATCTGCCTCCTTGCCTATTATAACTGAAATGCACTGTAATGTATAGTTATACCTAGCCTTGTTTTGCTTCAACCCACTGAACTGTTCTTATTGCATACTCCCTGAACATTAGAAATACCCTCAAACAGTGCAGCTACTCATGATGCAATAGTCTCCTCTATTCCCACTACATAGTGAGTGGCAAATTGTGTTGGGGGTGTTCCTGAGTCCAGGAAAGATGTAGTGGGAGTTGGTCAAGAAATGTAAAGAAATATGTTTTGGTGTGGTAACACCAAAATGGTGAGCACTCAGTTGTTTCACTTTTTAAAAGAAAAAAAGGATCTGAATCAAACTATTGGCTACATCAGTAATCTGTACAGAATGTGAACAATCATAAAATGTATTTTTTAGGGCTTTGGGCAGAACCTACAGCACTATTGCGATTGCTCAGTAGCTCTAAAAAATGGCCAATCATGGAACCTTCCATCGACTTTTGGAAGCATCCTTCTGAAAGCCCAAGGGAGCTTGAACCCCTTCACCATGATTGGCTGCTATGAAATAACAGCCACACTATTTCAGCTGTTACTTTCGCATTCCAGTGGCATGAACTGCATATGCATGACTTGCCTGCATGTGCAGTTCTGCTGACGTTGTCATGTATGGCAAAATGCCATTCACCACAACTGCACATGCGTGACTGCTGTGAATACATAGTTGCATTACTGCCACCAGCTCTGCGGCATTCTGTGGCCCCAAAAAACTCATGTAGTACACTGGGAGCCCAACCCAGAGTGTCCAAAGTTTTTACTTTTGCCCACCAAAATTGGGGTGCCCAATCCCCATGTCGGCTGCCACCAGCTCCGTAGCATTCTGTTAACCCCCAAACTCATGTGGCACACTGGGAGCCCACCCCAGTATGCTGAAAGATTTTGCTTTTACCTGCCAACATCAGGGTGCTCAATCCCTGTGTTAGCATTATGTGCACCCCCCAGTCATGTGGCACACTGGGAGCACACCCCAGTGTGCCTAACTTTTTTTTTCTTCCCCCCAACCCACCGCTGCTGACATCGGGATGCCCAATCCCTGTGTCAGCATTATGTACACCTCCCCAGTCATGTGGCACACTGGGAGCCCACCTCAGTCTGCCCAAATGTTTCTTTTTTTCTGTAAAATAGGAAACAGTCCCTCGTCGTTGCTCCAGTCTTTTTGTTTTTCTCCTGTAAAAGAAAACAGTCCTCATCATCGCTGCAGCCCCCTCCCCATCCCCACCCTCCCAATGAACACCCCCAAACCGAACTTACCTCTGGAGATCAGCGCTGTCATCTTCTCTGGACCGGGACATGTCTGCACTCTTCAAAGCCGAACCGCGGACAGAAGAATCAAAGGTAAGCATGCTATAATGGCACTTAATGGGGTTTCCAACCTAACTTGATATCTCAGCCATTTTTTTGAATTTTGGCCCCAAATTTTCAACTTGGGGTTCATGTGACCCCAGTTCGTGAATACTGTCACTGTCAGTTTGTTACTCAGTCCCAAAAAGTGATTTCTGGTCCATATGCAGAATCACCTTTGGACCAGTTCACAAATGACAGTTCCACTGTTCATGAGGTGGGTCTCAAAATGCCATTTTGCAAATTTCATGAAAAAATTCTGAAAAATAACTGTGTTCCGAGGGTGCATTGTGCAGTTTCTAAGTATGCTCCTAACTGCAACAATTTTTAATATTTTCACTCCATATTTTTTTAACATTACCATTTTTGCACACCTCCTTCAAAACAGTACAGATGTCATTTTTCACAACCTGCCCAAAACATGTTTTCATACCTCTGGCACAGAATAGCATGTTTGCTCTGTGAAATCACCTTTTGGGACAAGGGAACAAAATGCCACTGGCACTCTTCATGAGGAGGGGTCCAAAAATGGCCATGTTGAAAATTTAGTACAACACTTCCAAAAAATGGCCAAGTTACACCCTGGCATTGAATAATTTCTACCCTCATGTGTAACTTTGGTCACTCGGTAGCTCTTCACAGCCCTATCAGCTCTGGCTAGACATTTGATTAACTGGCTTTTAAAAAAACGTGGGTTCATGAAAGAACCATTAGGAAAATCAATGGTCTTCTATAGGGCACACTGGATTTGGATATGTGTATTACCCGTGACATACGCAATGGTGTCATCAGTGTGCAGGTGAAATTGTAAATGTGGACAAGGAAAAGTGAGTCAGTTGATGTAAAATTTAAAAAGCAATGGACTCAGGATGGAGCCTTGTGGGAATCTAGATACTGTAGGAAGGGAACTAGATGGGTAAGTATTTAAATCTAGTTGTAATACCCCTGTCAAGAAGGCCATATCCATTCCAAAACAGCAGTCACTGACATGCCCAAGAATTTGTATTTGTCCAATAAGATCTCATGGTTAAGAGTGGTGAAAACCTTTGACTGGTCTGTAACTATTGTCCCCACTATTAGTTTTTTTCAATTTTTTTATTTAGGACATTCTGGATATCTCTAACATATTGCCCCCACTATTAGTTTTTTTTATTTTTTATCTAGGGCATTCTAAATGTCTCCATCCACTTTTATCAGTGTGGTGACTGCACTGTGTTTTCCCCCTGAATTCTGACTGACAGGGGTTCAACATACATGCTGCTGGACAATTTAAGTGGCCACCCAGACATTGCTGGCCTACGTAACATTAAGTTAATTTTCCTTCCCTCAAACACCAAGCCATGGTGCTTTAAGAACCAAACAGCATCCCAACAGCATCCAAAAACCATTGAAAAACACATTCAGTTCATGTCCATATACTGAGCACACAAGAGCATGACAAAAACGCTTCATGCAATTTTTTGGCTAACTCAGACATGTCTCACCTATGAGTCAAAGAGGTGGCTGGTCCTAACTACCTTCCTATCATTATTGGACTACACCGACTTCATTTACAGTCAAGCTCATGGGACAGCCATAGCCAAACTTAATGTTCTCTATCACAGAGCCCTTCGTTTCGTCTCTGGGAAACCTTATTCTACCCATCACTGTGACTTGTACTCGGCAGTGGGTCAACCGTCTCTTGCTTTCAGAAGACAAAGGAACGCTGTCCTTTGGACCTACAGAGCAATTACTAAGATGTTGCCCCAGTACATCTCTAACTGTCTGTCTCTATGTGTCTCTGGCAAATATGTACTGAGAAGCCAATCTTATATCTCCCTAATGTTACCGAAGGTCAAAACCCGCTTTGGAAGATCCTCCTTTAGCTTTGCACTATCCTAGCTTTGGAACAAGATTCAAATAACCCTAAAATTAGCAATTCCCATTAAAATCCCTGAATTCAAACTCCTGTAAGTGAGACTTTTCTTTGAACGCTGTAAGTGCTACTCCTGATGTGCCCTGTCAGGTTACGACAACTAGAGACCAACCCCGGCCTCCTACATGCACTTAAAGCATTCCACCTCAGGCTTCCACCTCCTGCTCCTTCCTAGGTTCTAATTTCCCTTGGCTGCTCCCCACTCTCTTGGGGTACATAATGTTTTGCCTCATACTAACAATATGGGATATTAAAATATACTGTTCAAAACAAACATTTTGGTGTGAAACTTCTGTATCTCACCTGACTATCTAGCTTATGTATAGCTTTATATAATTATATGCTGTCTCATTTGTTTCCTGTTTGAATTCCCACCCTATGTATAGCCCGTATTTTATTTTGCTTTTTTACCTGTGCTACTTGTATCAGGAGTAGTACTGCTGTACCTGTGTATGCATATATGTTTCTCTTATGTATTGGATATTATTTCTGTATGCCCAAGCCCACCTTGGAAATGAGCTTGCTCAATGGTGCTTCACCTGGTAAAATAAAGATTGATTGATTGAGTGCTATGAGAGACAAAACCACCCAGACCGAATCAGTCCATCATAAGCAGCTTTGACTGTATTATTAGAATCCAGAAAAATTTCTGCTGTATGCTCAGAAAGTTTGGACACTGTAGTTAGCAGAGAAACTTCCTTATAATTACATAACTCTGTTTTTCTCCTGATTTATAGATTGGAATCACCTTTATACTTTTCCAGTTTAATGGGGATTCTCCAGTTCTCAGGGAGATATTGGAAATAGTGGCTAAGGGATATGCTATGACTGATGAATCATATTTTAATATGTTAGCTGGGATTTTATCAAGTCCAATTGACTTTGTTGTGTCCAATTTAATAGTTTAGTCAGGACATCTGCCAGCCTTATTTCTTAGAATCTATACTCATGTTTGATGTTAGATGATGTGGTCCAGTCTAAATTAAAGTCCTGTGGAGGTTTTGTTGTTGACTCCAATACTTTACATAGGTTACATAGGTTGCATAGTTTATACAAGCTACATAGACTTTCGTCCTTAATGCTTGCCTTGCTATCTTCCACTATATTAGTTTACTCTTATCCTTATAAAAGTTGTCTAGTCCAAGTTTAAAAGAATCCATAGTTTTGCTTTGTACGATGTCCCTAGGTAAATTATTCCACAGTCTTACCCCTCTCTGACTGAACCAAGTTTTTCCTTTCATGGTATTCCATTTGTCCATCTCCAATTGTAGCCTGTGCCCCCTATTTTCATACACATAAGTTTTTTTGACTATGAGTCCCAGATTCTTACAAAGTTGACTGTCATGAAAAGCCCTGCAAATCATACACATATCTCCCCTAAGTCTTCGGTATTGCAATGTATATAACCCCAAGCCCTGAAGTCTCTCCTGATAAGCTTTGTTCTCCATTCCACAAATTCTTCTCGTTGCTCTTCTCTGCACTCCCTCCAACCTTGCTATGTTTGCCTTTGTAAATGGGGACCGCATCTGTGCACAGTACTCCAGATGAGGTCTTACCATTGCCTGATAAAGAGGCAAGATCACCCTTCTATCTCTGCTCCCAATGTGTCTGAAAATACAGTTTAATGCCTGATTTGCCTTCTTGACAATTTGCCCACAGTACTTACTAAATTTCAAATCACTTGTTACCATCACCCCCAAATCTCTTTCACCTACAGTCTTTTGAAGTATATTTCCTCCTAATTTGTATTCAGCATTGGTATTTCTTCTCCCCAGGTGCATCACTGCACACATATTTATATTTAATGCTAGTTTGAACTGCTCTGTCCATTTTACCATCATGTCCAGGGTTTGTTGAACATTTTGATGTTCCTTAATATTGTTAACTGTGCCCCCTATTCTGCAGTCATCTGCAAATTTGTTCATCCAAATATTTGGGAAATTACATGCAATTGAAGAGACAAAAATATTATATAAACATGGCCCCAGCACTGACCCCTGTGGGACTCCGCTGGTAACATTCTCCCAATCAGACATTTCCCCTCTTATAACAACTCTCTGTCTCCTGTTAGCCAACCATGCCTCCACCCAGTTTACTATGTTAATAAGTAATTTAGTGCCAATCAAAACCTCAATCAATTCTTTGTGTGGTATCTTATCAAATGCTTTGTAGATGTCCAAAGAGATAATATCCACTGCATTACCCAAATCCAGTGCTTTATTAGCTTTCTCATAAAATGTTAACATATTGGTTTGGCATGACCTAGTCTTGATGAATCCATGCTGAGTTTCATCTGTCAAACCATATAGTGCTAAATGGGCTAATATGTGTTCCTTTATAATCCCCTCAAGTATTTTACCCACTATAGATGTTAAACTGACTGGTCTAAAGTTATCAGACTTTGTATTTGGCCCCTTTTTTAATAGGGGGACCACTTTGGCATCCCTCCATCCCTGCACCACTGAGGCTTGATCCATAGATCTTTGAAATATGAAAGTCAATACTGGGGCTATGCTATCTGCTAGCTCTCTAAGTATTCTGGGATGTATACCATCTGGCCCTGGGGATTTATTAATCTTAATATCCTTCAATCTTCTCAGTACCTCTGCAGGTTCAATCAGGATTTGACCTTTCAGTGAGCCTATCTTAGTCTTACTAACTGAATCAGTCTGTTTGTTAAATACTGAACTAAAGTATACGTTTTGCATATTTGCCAGTTGCAGGGTGTCAGTTACAGTTACCCCCAGTGTATTAATATAGGGACCAATATTATTTTGTGACTTCTTTTTGCCATTTATATATGTGAAAAAAAATTTATAATTTCCCCCCAACCTTGTAGCTAGCTTAAGCTCATAGTTGGCTTTGGACATTTTTATTTCTTTCTTGAGCTGCTTGACCTTCTGCCTATAGATTACCCAATCTTCGGAATTATTCTTTTTGTTTACCCATTTGAAGATTTTATCCTTTCTTTAACCAGTTTCTTAAGCTTAGTATTAAACCATCCCATATTACCTGACATAGCAACTTTGTTCATTTTAAGTATGAAGTTATTTGTTTACATTAATAACTTATTATTAAATTCTTCCCACATATATTTCACTAATTGATTTGCAAACTCTTTTTCCCATTCCCAATTGGCCATTTTTGCTTTTAACCCTGGAATGTCTGCTCTTTTAAAATTTAATTTCTCTGTTATCCCAGTACTTTTATTGTTAATGCCAGGTTCCCCCATCATTTTTAACAGGCCCATGCGATGGTCACTATTTCCTAAGGGGCTACTAGACTCAATGTTATTTATACTGCCACCCATATTTGTTAAGATGAGGTCCAGAATATTTAAACCCCTGGTTGGAAATGTCACTTTTTGCTCCACCCTTATCTGGTCTAATATTTCTAAAAATTCCACCTCCATGTTAGTTTTGCCTTTTAATTCTATCCAGTTGATATTAGGCATGTTAAAATCACCTACAATTAAGATATTTTTAGCTGGGTCTAGGTTGGCAATATATTCCAAAAGGAGGTCATTATCTTGCTTAACTATAGATGGAGGTCTATAAACCAGGTCTAATCTAGTCTTGATTTGAGATTTGTGCATTATTTTTATCCATAATATCTCCACATTTTTTAATTGAACCATTTCTTGCTCACTTTTTATGGCATTTTTTATATATATTGCTATACCATCTCCTCTCCTTTGTTCCCTTGATCATGAATATAGTTGATAACCTGTATTATAAAATGGGCTAAACAAATCCAGAATCCCGATTGGCTGGAAGACAGTCTCTGCCATGTCCTTATCAGCATGTATTCTGCCAACCAGCACTACTGCCCACCAACATGCTCCACCACATCAACAAATCAGTGACCTCTGCCAAGCATAAACCAAAACGCTGGCTGACAGAGCTCACAGTAAGTGATGACCGCTGTACCGAGAGAGTGCTACCAGTGTCTCAAACTTGCAAGTAAAACAACAGACATCTCCCCCCCCAATTTTCTCCACCCAAATAAATTCCCAAACTTAGTACCTCTTCATGTTTTTTTCCTTTGTGTTTGTTCTTGGCCAATACAGATTGATGTATCGATTCTTCCCAGCATTTTAAATTACCAGCCGCTAACAGTAAACCTGACATCAGCTGCATCGCAACCACACTCTCCATTCTGGCGTTCACCCAACATCGATGACAGGACAGAACACAGGGCAACATTTTTATCCCTACATATACCTTTTCTTCATTTTTCTATCTTTCACTGTCCCTCACAACAACTAGCAAGTGAAAACCATGCAGTACAGCAACCGCTAAACCAGAAAGTGAAAACCCGGCAGTACGGTGGCTCCGATATGACACACTCGCTCACGAACTTACTCACTCCTGGAAAACTCACTGGACTGCAATCAGCAAGAAATGGTTTAAATCTATACTAAGTTTTAAAAACAAACCAAAAAAATAAAAGTCCCCGACAATGAATACGCTCATTGTCACTGAAATGACACAGTGGCGCATAGCATGCTCGCTGTCAAAGAAATCCCCACTCTACTACTTACGAACCATAGATTTAATTAAAACCACAGTGTGTCAGTTAGCAATACAGTATGATGAGACAACAACATTAAAATCACTGCCTCTCAGTTACAAATACATTGTCAGAAGACAAAAGCAAACAATTTGACCAGTACCTTTCTTTCTGTATCTGGACCAATGAGGGACTATTTTTTTACTGGTTCACTCTTAAACCTCACTTTTCATGTTTTTACTAATTTTTTTATTTTTATTTTTTTTATTATGAACTAATTACTTATCAGCCCATTTCATAAGCGCAATAACAAACTCTGAGGTGTGGGTTACGTGCTGATAAGAGCACACCCAAGGGCATAAGGCACTCGGTGCAAGCATCTCGTGCCTTAGTACACCCCCGGGCGAGCTTTTATCAGCATGTAACCCACACATCATTGTGTGTTATTGCTTGCATATTCTTCTCCCAATAATCTGATTCATCCCACCAGGTTTCAGTTATTAGGGCAATGTCAATGTTATAAGCTACTAGCATATTTTGGAACTCATGAAATTTTGTTGTCAAACTTCTTGCATTTAGCAATGCAATATTCCACTCCAACCCTTTGATTTCATGCAAGCTCCCTGTTTTTTTTTGTTCATTTATGAATGTAATAGCCTGTCCCCCTCCTTCCAGTTTAAATGAAACTGGATCACTTTATTTAGTTTTGTACCCAGGATTCTAACTTTAGTACCCATTCCAATGAAAAGTTTATTAAATCCATTTGCTACACGAACTCTAGTAGGTAACCAATGCACTATTCATTGCCATAATCTCTGACAAAGGCAGGAAAGTTCATCCCACAGTCCGAAACCATATGCAAGCAATAAGGATGGCCTGGCTACTTCTGTTACTCCTGTTACTCTCGGGTAACATCCATCCCAACCCCAGCCCCTTGCCCCCTACACCAGCTCCCCTAAAGAGAACTGGTGCTTGACAATAGCATCCATTAACATCTGCGGCTTCATGGCCAAATTTGACTCATTACAGGTGTGGGTATCGCAACATAATCCCGATGTGCTCTCCATTGTAGAAATATAGCTCTCACCAAGAATTTCAGACATGGCCATTCAGCTGGACGGGTATACCTCCTTCAGGTTGGATAGGATTGGGAAGTAGGGTGGGGGTTGTGTCATTTATGCCTAGGATGCATCCTCCCATGCTCTTCCACCTGCAGAAATGTACAAATGCTGCCAGTTAAACTTATGCTAGGCACTCACAGCAAAGCTCTAACAATTGTTATGGTATACATACCACCGGAAGAGCAATTAACAGGCCTTGCTGAAATCCTCAACTACCTCTCCAACCTGGACCAGAACTCAGAGGTTCCTGTCTTAGGTGACTACAACATCACTCTCCCAATTTTCATAGACTGCATATACTGCCACCCAAATGTCCATCCTTCGGTCACACTAGACCTCCTAACCTCCATTACTTTCTTTGCTCGCTCTGGGGAATTATTCATCCTAGGCTACTTCAATATAAACTGGTTGTCACCTATAACTACCAAAACTAAAAATGAAATTGGAGCCCTAGACCTCTCCCAACTGATCTCTGAACTCACCCACCCAAACCACAAAATACAACAACACTCCTGACTGGGCCCTTACCTCCCACCCCAACTGTGTTATCACCTCTGGCATTCTCCCTGATGCTCTCAGTGACCATAACCCAATATTCATAGTTAGGAAAGTCCGCAGAATTAAATCACCACACAAAACCATACAACTATGCCTTTTCAAGTCTCTTGACCTTGAACCTCTCTTGAGTAACCATTGCCACTTCTGACTTGTCCCCCCTTCCCACTTCCCTCCCCTGGGTCGATAAGACCCTTGCCTACTTCAAAGACTCTTTCTTGTAAACTGGAACGCCATTGCCCTACTCAAACAAACCAAAGTCAGCAGTAACCACTTACCTTGGATAACCCCTGAACTTCTGGCCTGCCTCAGGGCTAGAGATCGAGCTGGAAGCATTATAAAGCTAATCAGCATCCTAGTGACCTCATGAACTACCACATGCTCCAAAACATTTGCACCAGGGCTACAAGGTTAGCCAAGTCCGAATATTTCAAATCTGCCTTCATCACCAACATAAATTCCGCTTCAAAGTTCTGGAAGGTGATCCACGCCCTATTTACCCCCTCATCTCACCCACCTCACCAGGTACTTAAAGTAAATAGCTTTCTAGTGTCTGACCCACCAGCAGTAGCTGCAGAATTGATCTCCTACTATACCTCCTGTGCCACTGAGCTACTGAAATCCATCCCCTCCTACCCATCCCCCTCCCCACCCTCTACCAATGTGCCCCCTCCACCACCCTCCCACCTCCCCTTCTCTTTTGCTACTGTAACCCCAAATCATGTCCTAAGTGCCCTCCTCACCATTAACCCCTCTAAAGGTGCCTCCCCGATGGCCTCTACCCAAAAATCCTCTCCCTCTCCACTTCAACCATTGCCTAACCCCACTCAATAATCCTAAATCTCTCATTCTCTACTGCCTCAGTCCCCTCTTCACGGAAACATGCAGTGGTTCTCAATCTACCCACAGGGGGTGCCCCTCATCCCCTGGCAACTATCACCCCATTTCTCTCCTCCCTACCCTTGCCAAACTTCAAGAACACATTGTCCTCTCCCAACTCACCTCTTTTCTATCTGAAATTCCTTTTTTCACCCCTTTCCATTCTGGTTTCAGGAAAAAACAATCAACCACCACCTCTCTCCTATGGCTCACAGACTCCATCCTAACCAGAATGGAGAATGGTAAAATTACCTCTGCCATTTTTGGTGACCTGGCCAAGGCCTTTAACACCTTCTCTCACTCCCTTCTTCTTGACTCACTCCTGGCAGCTGCCTTATCTCCCTCCACCACAAACTGTTCAAGGTCTACCTTTTGGCAGAACCCAACAAGTTAAGATCTTGGATGCCACTTCCCCTTCCCTCCCAATTAGCACTGGTGTCCCCCAAGGCTCTGTATTATGGCCCCTCCTATTCTCCATCTTGTTAAACAACCTTTCCTCTGTTTGCTCCCCCTCCTCCTCCTCTATACTGCACATATGTATGCCGATGATACAGTCCTGTATGCATCTGGCTCCTGTACTGCTGAGGTTACAAGAAGCTTACTGCAAGACTTCAGCAAGGTTCAGCTCTGGTTTGCTAATCATCAGCTTTTCCTCAACACCAAGAAGACTGTCTCCATGACCTTTGCAAAAGGCAGAGACTCTCTAGGCTTCCCTCCCTTCCCACTTTCCACACCCTTGATGGGACTTTGCTTGAGGACACATTCTTCTTCAGGTACTTAGGTGTTTGGTTGGACCAGCATCTAAACTTCTCTGGACACATTGACGCCATCTAGAAAAACCTGTGTCCCAAGCTTGGTGCCCTGTTCAGGAACCATATTTGCATCCCTCCTACGGCTAGGCATTAACTTGTTCAGAAGATGATACTGCCAATTTTTGACTACTGTGATGTAGACCATGGTGCTGCCCCTAAGTCCTCCCTGGCCAGACTGGACACCCTCTTCAATTTCTTCTGCCACTTTGCCCTATATGTCCCCCCTCTCACCCACTACTGCAATCTTTATCATGCCCTATCCTTCCCCTCTCCTACAAATAGGCAACTCTTCCACTGTGCTAAATTCACCTCCAAGCACTGGTTGGATGAACTCCCTTCCTACCATACCTCCTTCTTTATAACAACCTCCCCATCCTCCCATTCCCTTAGATCAACCAACTCCTGCACTCTGGTAGTCCCCCACAGGTCCACCCCAATCGGCCAATCCCTTTACTCTCACCACCTTACAAAAATGTGGAATTCCCTCCCCCCCACAAATCTGGTACTCGTCCTCCTCCTACTCCATCAGCTCTGCCCTCAGTAATTACCTTGCACCTACCTGCTCCTGCCATGTCCCTCACTAATTTCCTCCTCAAAGCCCTGGGCAAACCCTGCCCCTCTACCGTCACCTTCATTTTACCCTGTACTCCCCCAACCCCCAAATTTTAAGCTGTCCTCCCCATCCCCAAATTGTTCTCCCTTACTGGCCTCCCTTGATCTCTCACAGAATGTAAGGGATCCCAAATGCTCTCCATGGGTCCCTCTCCTACCACCCACCCAAGAGACTCATCTACTCCCTTCCCCCACCATCCCCTCCTATCTCCCTAGACTTACAGTCCTCTTGCAGGGTTTTTAGCATCCTGAAGGAGTACTAGTGCATCTAAGCTTTTCTCCTCTCCTTCCCCCTCCCCATCTACCTGTCCCCCTAGCCTTTGCAGTCCCCTTGCAGGGTTCTTAGCAACCTGAAGGGACCCTATTGGGCCTTGACTTGACTCCTCTCCTTCCCCTTCCCCATCTACCTTTCTCCCTAGTCTTGCAGTCCACCTAGCAGGGTTCTCAGCATCCTGAGGGGATTCTACTCTGCCTAGTCTTGTCTCCTTTCCTCTCCTTTCCCTTCCCATCTACCTTTCTCTCTGGCCATCTCAGTCCCCTTGCAGGGTTCTCAGCATCCTGAAGGGCTCAAACTGAGCCTAAGTATGTTCTCCCCTGTTCTTTCTTGTCACTATTTTGGCTTCCCATGACTACTAGCAGGGTCCAATGTATTCTGATGGACTATTGATTGGGCTCCATCCCCTTCAAAGGCTCCAAAGGTGCAAATTCTCTTTCCCTCAAGGGCTCAATTCTCATTCCCTCCCTCTCCTATCACTCTCTTAATCTCTATATTCTAACCTTCCCCAACCCCCTTGCAGGGTACCTATATCCTGAAGGGTCCTCTCTTGGGTTAGGTCCTATTCCCACTCCTAGCATTAGTTCACACCTCCTCCTTCTCTCTCCTCCCTCTTTAAATTCCTACAGACTTATCCCCCTTTCTATCTAGGCCCACAGTCCCCTTGCAGAGTTCCCCATATCCTGGAAGGGTCTCTCTGGGGCACTTCCTTATCCCCCCTCTTTCCAGTCCCCCCAGTCCCCTTGCAGAGTTCCTTGCATCCTGAAAGGGGTCACTAGGGACATGACTCATCCCCTGCCCCCACCTAACCCCTCCCTCTCCTTTCCCCCTTTCTTTCAAGTGAGCAATTGTTTACTTATCAACCCAGCACTTATTATTGTCCACTCTTTCTACCTATTATGCGCAATACTGTTTTAACACTGTTTGTAACACCTGCCTTACAACTGTATGTTAATGCTGATCTTGGAACTTGAATGTTTAATGTCTCATTCCTATTGTACCCTTCCCCCCATGTCACACCGGGAGACGGGGTGACTTGTCACTCAGTGTGCCTTTCTGGTGAAACATTTCAATAAATAAAAATAAATAAAACATCAACTGGCATTTGCCTGATGCAGCACTGTACAAAGATGCAATCTACTTCCTATACATGTTACAGCTAGTAGACTCTCCCATGAGAAGGAATTATTGAACTGGTTCCAGTTCACTGCTGGACTGGCTGATTATGAATCGGCCTGAGAGAGTTACCCACCCAGTTGTCTTTCCTGACTCGCAGTGATCATTCACCTATAATCTGTACCTGGTTGAATAAATCCCCCAGAACCCCTGCTAAAACAGACACTTCCTAAGTATTGAAAAAGGGCATCTGGCCTCTTTCAGAGCACACCTTTTGCAACTGGACTGGTCTTATCTTTTTCAACTAATGACATTGATTCTGCACTCGATTATTTCATCCAGACCTTCAATATGGTCTGTAATATTTATGTCCCTTCTGTCAAGAGCAAAACCAAGGAGTGAGGTTTGTCTTGGATCACCTCGGCCCTCCTCGAGCAAATGAAATGTAGTGACACTCTCTGGCACAAAGCCAGAAATACTGGCTCCTCCATTGACTTCCAGAGCTACAAAACTGCCTGAAATAACTGCATATGGGCTATTTGCTTAGCAAAGAGTCACTACGTTAAGAAAGAGTTGTCTAGCAACAGAGGAGATAGCCACAAATTCTCGGATAATTTGAAGACTGTCACTGGTAAACCCAACAAATTCCCCCTAACTCTACTCAATCTAAATGGTTTAACCCAGGATCCTGTAACTACAGCCAACACCTTTAATAGGGCTTTTACAGACTTAAGTAGCATACTTCCTCCAGATTTCTTTCTGCCTCCAGATGTTGACAACCCCCTCAACCATATAGATAACATCTTTAATAGGGATTTTACATACTTAAGTAGCGTACTTCCTCCAGATTTCTTTCTACCTCCAGACATCTCCATCCCCTTCAACCCTTCAGGCTCTCCAGCTGGCCCCACCCCACCTTTCCACTTTAAAATATCTCCCAGGTCAAAGCAAAAAAAATACCCTTCACAAGTCTTCAGGAAAACCAGAGTTGGCAGTGACATGCTTGATCTCAAGTTCATTGCATTAACCCTAGATAAGGTACTACCACCCCTTACCAGAATCCTGAATCTCTTGCTCATTAATGGCAAATTCCCTCGGGCATGGAAGAAGGCTTTGGTCACCCTGTCTTCAAAAGTGTGGACAGAGCAAGCCACGCCAATTATAGGCTGATCTCTATTCTCTCCCCTCTCTCAAAAGCACTAGAATGAATTGTCTATGACCAGCTTGTAGACCACTTTGACAAATATCAGCTGCTATACTCAGAGCAGCATGGCTTCCGAAAACAACACAGCACCACCACCACCTTGGTGAAGTTCACAGGCTACATCCACGATGCTCTTAACTAAGGCCAGTTGGTGGGGGCAATTTATATCTACCTCACCAAGGCCTTTTATACAGTCAACCATGGAACTTGTACTGGACCACCTAACCCACTTGGGACTCTCTCCAGAAACTGTATGTTGGTTTAAGAGTTACCTCTCTAAGAGTATACAACAATTGAAAAACACTGACGTCCTCTCCAAAAGCAGGGCTGTAATTACAGGGGCACCCCAGGGGTCATATCTGGGCCCCATGCTTCTCATCCTGTTATTGAACTACCTCCCCTGAGTATATCTGGACAACATCCTCCTCTATTCTGATGATGTGGTGCTTTTTCCCAGCCAATCAGACCCAATAATGGTGGAAAAACAGATGCAACTTAATTTTGTTGCCGACGAGTCCTGGTTCATCAACTCTAAGCTCCTATTAAACTAGAAAAAAAAAAATATGCTGTTTGCCCCCATAACTGGCACAAATCCTACCAATTGCACATAATGAACTCTAAAAATGCCCCCTAGAGATGGTTCAGAGTTTCAAATACCTCTGGGTCATCTTGGGTAGTTCCCTTTCTTTCACTCATCACAATGACATAGTAGCTAAAGCAGCCAATGCTAGGATTGGCCAACTATTTAGGCACAATCACTGCCTAACAGACGGTGCACTAAACCTAGCCATTGCCAGTTCTGTTCTATCTGTGATTGACTATGGACTGGTAATATAAGGGGCTGCCACCGATACAACCCTCAAGAGGGTCAAAGTGGCTCTCAGCAAAGCCTGCCGGCTTGTCCTTCATGCTCTCCACCTAACACATACCTGTGACCTCTATTCTCAATTAGGGTGGCTAAACCTGGACTGTAGAATTTCGTACTAGGTATGCCTTCTAGCTAAAAATTCTATGATAGGGCTTGCATCTCCTGGTGTTCAAAGCCTTCACTCCCCCTCTGACAATACCCACACCACTAGGGGGTACAGCATCTGGACCTTAAAAGTCCCTTTCCGTCACACCATCTAGGGCCAGTGCTCCTTCTTATATCATGCTCCCTTCTGGCTGAACTCTCTCAGCAAGGATATGCTATCCAATACTAAACTTGGCCTATTCAAAGCTAAGCTTCATGACTATCTTGCAACCCTAAGCTGTTGTGACTGCTACCTTTAACCTGCTCAAGCCCCTATCAACACCTCAGCTACCCCTCCTACATTCCCTGCCTTCATATATTTTTCTCAATGCCTCCCTCAGTGTCCCCAGCCATGTCTATCTCCCCCCACACTCCACACCAGTATATACATACCCCCTCCCCATCCCTCCTTACTCCCCCCTCTATCTACTCCCCTCATCGGTTAAACCTTGACAAGGCCTACTTGGCTGCTCCAGTACTCCCCTCATCTCCTCTCTTAGTCCTTCCTTCACTATCCCTTTCCTCCCCTCACCCCCTGCAACCTGTCCCTTCCCACCCATGGTCCTCTCTCTTTCTCCTGCCTTGCATTATTAGTGCACTTACTGTATGTTACACGTGATTTTGTTGTTCCACATACTGTACCATAATATCTGTACTTTTATCCTACATGTTAAATGACTGTATCTGAATGGCCTGTTTGTTTTCTTTGTTAACACTGTTTTGACTTGTATAATTTTAACTACTATATCCCTGTTTTGTCATGACATAGAATCTTTGTAAATGAGCTTCCTCCTCAAAGGTTGAAATCTGAGATTTCAATAAATAAATAAATAAATACATTTACCATTCAGCAAAAAAGCATCTAGAAACTCAGCACTGGTCAATGACTGTACTTTTAGAATGAGCTTCCAAATGTCCTTTGAGTTTACATGACTAGGGACTGGTAGTGAAGTTTTGAAAAACTTGTATTTTGCCTTTTTATTTTCATTCAAATACATGTTTCTGCCCTATTGGCGCCCTTCTTAATCCTCTTTAGAGTTTTATTGTTGCTAATTTCCAGCATTTGTCCCTCATTGATATGAATTTAACTAAGTTGCTGTTGTTTGAGGGTGCACTGATTGATTCAACTAGTTTCTTTTTAGTATTGCATGTCTGTTACAAACTAACATGAATTTTCTCTGGAAAAATAACCAGGCTTCATTTGCCGTAGAGATCAAATCGATCCTTTCCTAGTTAATTGCTTCCAGGCCCATCATAAAAGCCAAACAGACAAAGATTGTTTTAATACTTTATGAAACAATCTTCTGGACCCCAGTTTTTTATCCTTAGCAATTACACATATGTACCTCTGGTGGTGCTAAAAGCATCAGGTACTGTGAACAGGAGAAGTAGATGGGTCCAAGGGAGGGGCTATGTGGGAAAGAGGAGTTAAAATGATCTAGGAAGTAGGCTGGGTGAGTGATGTGTGCACAGTGGGTGGGTGGCAGGTTTGAAATGGTATGAAAAGTTTTTTTTAAGTGCAGCACTTTGCATAGATCTCTGCAGCAAATGTTAAGTTATTTGGCAAACATTGGACCAGATTCGTAGGGTTACACCTTGCATAACAGCAGTTGCGCCAAGTAGAATGGCGCATGTAGCAACTTATGCCAGCAGTTGCAACATGCATGATTCTACAAAGTGGCCTGTGACATGTCTCAGGCCACTTGCGTCAAACAGCCGTTATGCCACATAAGACCCCTTCAACATGGTGCTAGGGGGTTTACAGCAGCAGATGCACCCCATTCTAGAAGGGCAGCCACAAAGTCCCCACATCGGGATTCTACAAGAACCCCCAGAGGAGATCCAGCATCATAAGTTACACCAGCATTTAGCTGGTATAACCTACAGCTGCCCCCCCAGGGGTCCTGTAGACCCACCTGCAGACATGCCAGCATGCTGCCATCCCCCCAACCTTGGCCTGAACCACAAGTCGCCAGCCGCATAAGCGGCAAAATGCCAGCCCTGGTAGTCTAGTGGCCCCCCCTGAACTGTAATATAATAAATATACAGATCCCGTATCCCTGGTAATCTAGCAGCCCCCCAGAACTGTAATAAAATAAATATACAGATCCTGTATCCCTGGTAGTCTAGTGGCCACCCGATCAACATAAAATACATACTGTACACCCAATCCTTGATAGTCAAGTGGCCCTTCCATGCCCCAACCAGCTGGGGCGCCCACTCGAATGCCCCCACCCATCCCCACCAGCACCTGGCTGGCCACCTCTCACCACCACGTTTAGCTACTGACTGGTCAGTATCAGTACATACTGAACAGATGTGCTCAGATATTAATATCTGAGCACGTCTGTTCAGTATGTGCTGATAATGGACCAGTCGTGAACTACCTGTTAAGAGGTGGCTGTGCCAGTCACCCGACTGGGGACGGGTGGGGGTGCTGAAATGAGCTGGCATGTAACTGGGTGAAACCACTGACTACCAGGGATGGGTGTGCAATATGTATTCGGAAGCCGCTGGGCACCAGGAGATCTGAGATCTATATCTGTTTATTATAGTTCAGGGGACCACTAGACTACAGGGATATGAATCTATCTATTTTTTACAGTTCAGAAGTACCCTTAGTCTATCAGGATCTGAGATCTATATCTATTTTATTACAGTTCGGGAGGGCACTAGTCTACCAGGGATACAGGATCTGTATATCTATTTTATTACAGTTCAGGGGGCCCCTAGACTACCAGGGATACAGGATCTGTATATCTATTTTATTACAGTTCAGGAGGGCCGCTAGACTACCAGGGATATGGGATCTGTATATCTATTTTATTACAGTTCAGAGGGGCCCACTAGACTACCAGGGATACGGGATCTGTATATCTATTTTGTTACAGCTCAGGGGGGCTGCTAGACTACCAGGGCTACCTGGGTATCTGCCGCATTTGCGGCTGGTGACTAGGGATCGGGACATGGGTGGGGGGTTTGACCATGCCACACTGATGTTGCAGCTTGCAACATGCTCGACAGATACACCTGTAGTTCGACGTACCTGGATGCATGTTGCAGGACTTAGCTGCAATGACCCTGCCCCTACTAGAATAGGGTGCAAGGTAAATGCCACAGGTGTGGGTGGTGCAAGTTGCTTCGGGGGCCAACTTGTGCCACCCTTCTAGAATCCAGCCCATTTTGTTTAGTGTTACTTCACCACCACTTTCACTGATGAAGTGCCTCTATGAGTAGACTTTGCAAGGCAAAGTAGGTACTTTGCCAGTCAAAGAACTGCATGAAGTGTCACTATGCACTACTCACTACGTAAATTCAACAAACTTCATGAAGATTTTCACAAAGTGAATTCTCCTGAATTAGCACACCTCTAGTTAGAACCCATCCCTATTAGAGGTGGGTAAAATCAGCAAATTCCAAATTTGGGAATTTTCATGAAATTTCATAAATTTTTTTGAAATTGTTGAATTTGCCATACCTCGGTCAGTTTTAAAGCTAAGGATCTGATATTTGCACTCATATTGTCTGGTACTGGCCATAAAAGCTTGCAAAGTGTCATGATATTTGGATGAAGAGTGGGGACGTTATAGTGGTTCAAAGTGTAGCAATTTAATATTCATGTGAATGTTTCTGAAAATATTTCTGTGCTTACAATTTAGCCACCATTAGAGCTAGATTACTGAAAACTTAGATACATGCTTTCCTGGAAGAGTCATTGAAACTGCTAAATAGAGATGGTAAGGTTTAGTTATCACCTGCCTCCCAACACTGCATACAGGGGCTTGCTTATGAACCCACGTCATCAGCATGACAGCATGACGTTATGATTCTGGACCACAGTGGTTGACTTAAAGCTTAATATTTAGAGTCAATGAACCTAACAACATTGGTGATATTCTGTTCTCTAGCTTTAAACATACAAGGGCCTACAATTCAGCAAGTTACATAATTGTGAAATGTGATGTTAACATTTCTGAAATTTCAGAGGCTTATAACTCAGTCACCTTTAAAGCCAAAGATCCGAAACCTGGTAGACAAAGGTATGGGTATCGGTTATGTCACCGCATCAGATGTGGTACAATTTGCTCTTACTCTGTTAATTTACATAGTTAACTGTAATTTAAAAAAGTTCAAAATGTTTAGAGACTTACACCTCAGTCATTTGTAAACACATAGATCTAAAACTTGGTTTAGCTCTGTATGGGCACAGGGACAGCCAATGCACCACATGTGGTGTAAGTTGGACAAATATTTTTAAAATTAGATGGAAATAACCAAAATAACAATTCTGGCAAAACCTAACAAACATTTTTGTGGAAATTTTATGAAATTTCATGGAGGTGAAATCAGCATTTCACCAGAATTCTGCTGGCAGAAGAATAATTTCATCCATCCCAAATCCCTACCCTTCAGATGGAGATACATATTGGCACCAAGATGATGTAATAGGAATTTCACAGAAAATGGAAACTCTGGTTCTGTCCAAATCCACCTACCAACTCAGATGTGTTTGACCACCTGGCTACACTGTTCCAACACATTAAGGGATGGAAGCATTATCATGGTGGACAGGTTCACATATTTATCTGGCAGGTACAGCTACAAAAGTAGAACTGGTGAAGCCATGTGGATGAAAAAGAGTTAGCTATACCGCCTCAAGCTCCACACCATGGGATTCAATCAGTGCTTGAACAACTGGTGCAGCACTCAGGGATTTGGCTTCATTGGGGACTGGGGATCCACCTGGAGTGATGCAGGCCTATACAGGCATTATGGTCTGCATCTGTCCAGGAGGAGAACCAGGATCCTAGGTGACAGGTTTAAATGCTTCATTGGCAAGCATTTAAACTAGCCAAGGGGGGAGACACTGGAAAGGAGCAGGGAAATCCTAGACCCCCCCCAAAAAAAATCAGGGTAGTAAGTGAGGTAAACACCAAGATAGACATGTCGATAGGGAGAAGGGCAGGGGTAAATGGAGAAAGTGACAGAGGCAAGAAGGACAGGGATGGGGAAAAAAGGGGTAAGGCCATCAGGAAATGGAGGATAATGAGTGCCAATGCCAGTAGTCTGGGCAACAAGCTCCCTGGACTGGCGGCCTTGATGGAAGAGGGGATGCCTGGATATCATAGCAGTCACAGAAACATAGTACACAGAGAACCATGACTGGGATGTTAACATACCAGGGTACACAACCTACAGGAGAGACAGGGAGGGGAGGGGAGAAGAGGGGGAGGAGTAGCTCTCTATGTAAGGGAAGGGATAAAAGCAACTGAACAAAAGAGTAAACAGGGAGGAGAGGAGGCACTGTGGGTCACCTTAGAGACTGGAAATGGCACCACAATCTGCACAGGGGTTGTATACAGACCCCCATGTCAGGGGGAAGGAATGGACAAGGATATGATAGAAGGCATTCTTATGATGGCAAAGAAAGGGGAGATACTGTTGATGGGAGACCTGAATATGCCAGATGTTAACTGGAGTACATTTGCTGCAGCCACATCCAAGAGCAGGGCCATTCTCGAAGTCCTACAGGTGGCATGCCTCAGACACCTAGTTTTGGAACCCACTCATGAGGGAGCAATCTTAGACCTTGTACTCTCAAATGGGGACAGTGAGAGGATCTCAGATCTAGAAGTGGGTAGCCATCTGGGAACAAGTGACCCCCTGCACCCCCTTCCCCCTCGATCTCCTACCCTCACTTCCCCACCACCACCCCTTCCCTTGTCTTGCTCATAGCTCAAGTCTTTGTACTGGTTATTACATGTCTGTAAGTCAATGACTATATGTTTGTAACTAAAAATGATGACTGTTGCACACGCTGACGTGGAACCTTTGTAAAAGAGCCTCAGCTCAAAGGTATTGTAATCCTAGATTGAAATAAATAAATAAAAACAGTGTGGTTCATGATAAACTCAGCTACAGAGTCAAGCCATACAAAAGTGAGGGTACTGGACTTCAGGAAGGCTGACTTTGGCAAGATGGGAGAGTGCCTTAGAAAAGCACTTGCAAATAGGCTAGAAGGAGGGGTGGAGCAACAATGGGGTAATATCAAAACTGCCATCACAGAGGCAACAAGCCTTTGTGTGAAGCAAATAAACAAATCAAAACAAAAGAAAAAGCCACTATGGTTCTCAAAAGAGGTGGCAGGGAAGGTCAAGGATAAAAAGATAACGTTCAGGAAGTATGAGGAAACACAGAAGGATCAAGACAGAGAGCTGTACCAGTTAAGGCAGAAGGAAGCAGGGAGGGAAATCAAAATAGCAAAAGCCCAAACTGAGGAAAAGATAGCCAACTCAGTTAAGAAGGGGGACAAAACCTTTTATAGGTACATCAGGGAGCGTAGAAAGACAAAGAGAGGGATAGTGAGGCTGAATAGAATGGATGGTGGGTGGGCAGAGAGGGACAGTGAAAAAGCAGGGATACTGAACGCATATTTCTGCTCAGTATTCACAGAAGAGGAGGGGGGGAGGTGCCTAATCCAATTAACAGAAGCACTCTGGATAGGGGGGTCAATCTCAGTCCTTTCACAGAAGTTTCAATGCCTGTAGTCTGGGCAACAAGCTCCCTGAACTGGTGGTCTTGATGTAAGAGGGATTCTGAAAGAACTCCTAAAACTGAAGGTGTACAGAGCAATGGGGCCTGATGGAATTCACCCCAAAATTCTAAAAGAATTAAGGGGAGAACTAGTGAAACCACTGACTACCCTTTTTAATAAATCATGGGAGGAAGGTGTGGTACCAGAGGACTGGAGGAAGGCAGATGTGATTCCCCTTCACAAAAGTGGGACCAAGACAGAGACAGGAAACTACAGACCAGTCAGTTTGACCTCTGTGGTAGGGAAAGTGATGGAATCACTTCTGAAGGAAAGAATTGTTGAGTACCTAGTGGTCAGTGGGGCACGGGACCCAAGGTAGGATGGATTCACAGTGGGAAGGTCATTTCAGATGAATCTAATTGATTTCTGTGACTGGGTGACCAAAGTAGTAGACCAGGGAGGGGCTATGGACATAGCCTACCTAGACTTTAGCAAGGCATTTGACACAGTCCCACACAAAAGATTAATAGTCAAATTAACCAGTCTGGGAATGGGTCACAGCATGGTAGCCTGGGTAAAACAGTGGCTGGACAACAGGACACAGAAGGTAATTGCAAACAGAGTCCACTCTGAAGAAAGAGTCATTACTAGTGGGTACCGCAGGGTTCCGTACTGGGTCCAGTCCTTTTTAATGTCTTTATAAGTGACATTGCAGAGGGACTGGAAGAAGAGTATGCCTCTGCAGATGACACAAAGATCTACAACAGGGTCGATACACAGGGACGCATGGAAAGGATGAGAAGGGACTTGGCAAGGTTGGAGGAATGGTCAGAAGTGTGGAAGCTTGGATTCAATGCAAAGAAGTGCAAAATAATACACCTGGGAAACAAAAACCCAGGGGAAGATTACACAATGGGGGGTAGGTAGTAACAACAACAAAAATGGAAAGGGAGCTGGGGGGTAATCATATCAGATGACCTTAAGGTTAGCAAGCAATGTGAGAAGGCAGTAGGGAGGGCTGGAAGGATACTGGGATGTATAGGGAGAGGCATCACCAGCAGAAAACAGGAAGTTGTTATCCGTCTGTACAGACAGTTGGTGAGACCCCATCTGGAGTATTGCTTCCAGTTCTGAAGACCCCATCTCCACAAGGACATAGACAGGATGGAGGCAGTCCAGAGGAGGGCAACTAAAATGGTGCAGGGTCTGCAAGAGAAGCCATACGAGGAGAGACTAAAGGAGCTTAATATGTATACCCTTGAGGAAAGGAGGGAGAGGGGGGACATGATAGAAACTTTTAAGTACCTCAGTGGAATCAATAAAGTCCAAGAGGGTAGCATCTTTCAGAAAAAAGATGTGCAAGAACAACGGGACACAATTTAAAGATGGGGGGGCAGTTCAGGGGCAATGTGAGGAAGTATTTTTTCACAGAGAGGGTGGTGAATGCATGGAACAGCCTTTCTGAGGAGGTTGTGGGGTCTAAAACTGTGGGAGAATTCAAGAATGCATGGGACAGACATAAGGCAATTTTTGTAGAGGGTAGGAAGAAATAGGCTGTTGGTTAACTAGTATCTGCAGTTTATGCTGTAGGTAGGGAAATGGGCAGACTAGAAGGGCCAAGCGGTCCTTATCTGCTATCAAAGTCTATGTTTCTATCTATGTAAGCTTAATGTGCCATAAATGGAGTGATGCAGTTCAGCTGAGCTAAGGAGAGTTCTGTCGTGATATTGGACAATGCTGAAGTTCCTAGGGTCTGACTTAAAAAGGAGCCAACATCTTTGGGAAAGCTTTGGAAAACATAACATTTAGACACACTTCAGCTTGAATTTCATGTATCTTTCACAGTTTTCTTTTCTCCATTATTATTACTAAAGAAATTCCCACAAGAACAAAATCTTTAACCCTGAGGGCCGGATATTCAAAAGGGTTGCCCCATGCGCAATAGGGTTGAGCATGCGCAAGTCCGAAAGTGCGCCATTCTGAGATATTCAGCAGGAGGCAGTTGCACCACCGAAAACAGACTGAGCAACAGCGCAATGCAAATGAAGGCATGCGTAACCGAAGGCGGTGGATCCATGCATAAAGAGCACAATGCGATATTCAAAGACTTGCGCAATGCGCAAGAGCGGAACAGTCGGAGGTTGCGTCCCAGCGGAAATGAGCCAAAATAAAAAGGCTCAAGGAAGAGGCGCAAGAACGCAACAGGGAAGACACATAAGGCAGAGAAACAGAGAAGGCCAGAGCAACAAACAGTGCAGGCCAGGGAGTGCACAGGACAGAAGAGGGACAAGGGAAGGTGTATGGGGCCACAGAGTGCAGAGGCCAGTAGGTGTACCAGGTGCAGTGGAGGTAGCAGTCAGGACAGCGGGGGTAACAGAGCAACACCAGCTGGGGGGTTCACAAGCCAGGGAGATGGATAGTGCCAGCTTTCACATGGAAGCTGTAATGATGGGGGTGAGAATGCATGCTGCAGGGGGATGTGGCCATGGAAAGGCCCATCGGCGGTACGCCCTCAACAGGCAGTACCGTGCCCGCATCAGCTTTGAGCTGTACACAGATGTAGAGATCGTGGGCCGGTACCACCTGAACAGGGCAATACTGAGACGGCTCTGTGAGCTGTGCAGTGATGTGATGCAGGCACCCTCATGACGGAGTCACGCTCTGTCGGTGGAGACCAAGGTGACAGCCTGCATGTGCCTGCTAGCCACGGGCACCTTCCAGAGGCCGACAGGGGACACCACAGGCATTACACAGTCGGCCACGTCACGCATCCTCACCCAATTCCTCAACGCACTGCTGCCATATGCTGTGGAGCACATCCATTTCCCCAGCACCACGACAGATTGTACAGCAAACATGCAGGAGTTCAACAGGGTAGCACGTATGCCTGGCGTGGTAGGGGCCATAGACTGCGCCCATGTGGCCATAAGCACGCCACCTGGCCCTGATGGGGCTGCATATAGGAACAGGAAGGGTTACTCCAGTGTCAACTGCCAGGTGGTGTGTGATGCCACTGGGCGCATAATCAATGTCTGTGCCACACACCCTGGTGGAGCACATGATACCTTTATATGGTATCAGTCCACACTGTACCATCGATTCGAGAGTGGGGACATCCCCACAGGCCATCTAGTGGGTGAGTACGCATGTAGGAATTGCAAACGTGGGGCAAGGGTGGGAATGCCACAGGTGCCATGGCAGTGGCACACAGGGATATTGGCAATATGGACCTGAACGTGATACTCATCTCCACCATCTCCACACAGGTGACAGCGGATACCCACTCCATCTCTGGCTGCTCACACCATACCGGTGGCCCATGACCCCATCGCAGCAATGCTATAATGAGGCGCATGCCTCAACACGCAACATCATCGAACGGGTGTTTGGGATGCTCAAGGCACGCTTCCGATGTCTAGACACCTCCAGCGGTGCCCTACAGTACAGCCCCTCAAAGGCCTGTGGGATATTCCTGGCCTGTTGTATCCTGCACAACATGGCCAAAGACTGTGGGATAGCCATTCAGGTCTAGGAGGGGGACAGCGATGGGGACGCCAGTGGCGCCGGTGATGATGGTGATGAGCAGCCCCCCTTGGACGGCGGGACCCCCGACTGATCGGGCAGGCCCAACTGCACCGGGACACCATCACAGAGGAGCATTATGCATGGCACAGGTAAGTCAAGGGGCCATGTGCAACCAACACTGTCCTGGCGCAACCCACAGGCACACAGAGTAACACACCAGGGGTGCATGACGGCAAGGGGAGTGGAAGGGACCAGGCACACAAACACACCATCAGGGAGGGGCGAACAGTCATATGGACACACACACACACACACACCAGGCACAAAGCGTACATGAGCAGGTGCACAGCAGAGCAGGAACAGACATGGCAATCACACAGATCCACGGACCACACCCACCACCTGTACTGTCCAAGTACGTGTGTCAGATGCTGGGCACCCTTGCACCTTGGTGTACAGTACAATGCAGGCATCATCATGCACACACACCTGTGGACAGCAGTTGGGATGGTGTGCAGGTGGTCCGTATGTTGGCGTGATGTGCAGGGCACCCACAAGTGCACTGCCCACCATGACGCACACAGTGCACACAGGGCGCACCAGACAGGGCCCGCACTGGGAGACAGGTCAGTCATGTTGCACCATTCCACGGCCACCGCAGATGTGTGGGTGGCCCGCCATGACCCAACAGCACTGGCAGGCTGAGCAGGGGCCATATGGGGTGGCACCGATGGACCACCAGGAGTTCCATTGCGCGATCATGACCTTGTCCGCAGTGGGGTCTGTAGTATGCCAAACATACCTGCACCAGGGGTGCTCGGGATGCCCACAGCAGAACCTGGTGTCGACAGGCTTGGTGTCGCATGACACCAGGAACGGGGAGTGGAGAGCGTACTGTGTGGGGTGCGTGGTACAGGGGCACCTGCTTGTGTGCCCAATGCAGCCACGACAGTGACCAATGCCTGGGTCTGCCTAGCAATGGCGGTGGTCACATCCATCCTCATATGGACCATCTCTGCATGGGCCAGAGTACAGTCCCTGCTATGCCGCTCCACAGCCATGCACAGTGCCTCCACGGACGTTGCAACCCGCCTTTGCTGCTGTACTGATTCTTGCAGCAGGCGGGTGTGCTCTTCAAATGGGTACTCTGCCACAACAGCATCCTGTCCCCCAGGGTATGGAAGGTCCTGATGCTCAACACCCCTTGAGGGTGGGCGCTGTTCTCAGGACCAGGAATGGGCATATCAAAGGGCAGTGGGCATGTGCCACCACTGGACACTGTACCCCAGACCTGGTGTGTGACTGCTTGCTGCCCTCCAACCGCTCAGCCCAGGGACCACTCGCTGCTCCACTGCTGTAGCGCAACAGTGCCAGACATCTGCACAGCCACCAGTGCTGCCCCACCGGTGCTGACAGGCACAGCCTGGGACTGTGCCGACATGCTGGCACACACGTTGGAACCAGCTAGGCCCAGGGGCATGTGCTGGCCTGCTGTGTGTCCGTCATGGGACACACACATGTCACTGCCCATTGCAGTCCTTGCATCATCAATGGTGCAGGTACGTGCTACAGCCACAGTCACAGCATGCTGGCATGCTTGCATGCCAGACTGCTGAGACACAGGCTGTGCACCCCCCGCACCACGACTCACCGACTCCAGAGTTGGCAGCCCGGCGTGCATGCTGGTGCAGTGCATGCTGGCTGGTGAAAGAGGTGGATGGACCCTCCTCCATGTCCAGCAGGTCTTTCTCACTGCCTGACCCACCACCACCGTCCCCTGAAGATGAACAGGATCTGTAACAGAAAGACAGGACATGTGAGTGCATGTGAACAACCCCCAACACCACCACCATGTCATACTGCAGTGATGGGCTTCCACCTGTCTGGAATCCACCTCCTGGTCGCCCTCAATAGCACTCTGCATTGATGCAGCCAGTCGGTCCTCAGCCGGGGTCAGCTCCACCACCGCTGGCTGGCCCCCGCCTGTGCCAGCACGTGCCGCCCTGAGGGCTGCCACCTTCTCCTTCACCCTCCTGCGGTCTGTCCCCATCTTCTTTTTGCATTCCTTCACGGAGCGCTGGTGGCTTCCGTGCAGGTTCACTGCCCGAGCTACCCCCTCCCATGCAGCCACACAGGCCTGAGGGGTGCTCTGCCGTTCACTCAGTAGTGGCTCCTCCTCCAGGTAGGCCTGGAAGAGGGCCTCTGTCTCCACTGTGGTGAAGTTGGGCCTCCTCCTCCGCCCACCATCCTCACCCTCACCTTGGCTCTGGTCAGTCATGTCGATCTGTATGGGTGGAAGTGGACACCTGTCACTGTGCAGTCTCGCGTTATCCCATGACCATTGTCCAGAACATCACACAGCATGCAACCCACCTCTCACCTGCAGTAACCGAATCTGGCCAGCGCAGCCTAATGTCGCACATTTATAGTGCAATGCATGCAAATTAGGAGTGGAGCAATAGTAATGAGATGCAAATCACGCCACTGCGCCTTTGAATGGCTGATCAGATGATTTGCATGTGTCGGCTGAATATCGCGCCGTTGCGCTTTGCGCAATACAGTTGAGCCGGCTGAGCCAATGGCGCAGATCTGTGACTGTGTGGTACACTGCATTGCACATGCCCAGGTAGCTTACGCAGGCATCTGCCGCACTGATGACGTGCTGTGCGCGATCGGCAATTCAGGCCATGCCCACCATTGTGCCAGTGGCGCTACAGCACAGGGCACCATATGGCACTGTGGCACTACTGCGCAATAGTCCACTGTGGCGCTGGCACTGCAGGTGACCAGTCGCAGCGGGATCGTGGAAGCGTTAGGTGGCGGCTGTCGCGTGGCCTTGCGTCATAGACCCTGACCTGGTGTCCGACCTTTTGCCCCCTGGCGTGTTCGGCTGCCATGTATATGCTGGCTCTGTTCGCTGTTTGGCGACAGCGCTATGTGAACCGGCGGCGCTATCGAACAGCGATTGGGACCTATGGTGGTCTATTCGCCAACATTTCCACGGGGTTCACAGTGCTGCGGCGCCATATTGCCTGCTGTACGACGCGATTATGGCACGCAGGAGAGCTCCCCAGTGGAGTCAGGTGGAGGTGGCCAACCTGGTGGCCCTGGTTGAGCCCCACTTTGGGGCACTGCTTGGTGATCAGCCCCTCACCATGGCCCGCACCCATGTGTGGCTGCAGGTGGCCACTGACCTGGTGAGGATCACAGGGCGGTGCCGGTCTGTGGAGCAGTGCAGGCACAGATATAGTGACCTCCGCAGGAGGGAGCTGGATGTGCTGCAATGCCTCGGGTCACGTGCCAGGAGGGGCGTTGTGCCTAGGCCAGGTGGGTGTACCATCTATGCACCTGTATTCTCCGTAGGGGTGTGACTGTGTTTTGGTGGCGGTGCATGGGGGATGGCTCTGCCATGGTTGGCTGTGTCAGTGTGTGCAGGTGTGAGATGCATGGGTCTGGCTGTATGGGCAGGCACACTCACTGGGACAGTCTGCTTTGGGGTCACACTGATGTTTTTCTCAACATTTGTCACCCACAGGCCTGGTGGAGAGGATGCAGGCCCAGGCTGAGGAGGGCCATTGCAGGGCCCAGGTTTCGGCCGGAGGAGGCGTGAGGGGTGGGCCACAGCAGCAGCAGCAGCAGCAGCAGCCACAGCTGCTTGATGAGTGTGAGGGTCATTACATCATGGATGCTATTGCATGCTGGAGGGGGTGGGCATGACCACCAGCCATGGACAACACAACCATGCACGACACAGGCGACAGTCATGACTGTCCAGTGTCACTGCACATCTGTGTGTGCGTCACTGGTGGTCCATGCATGCACTGGGCACATGGCTGTGGAACTGGCATCCCACCACATTGCACGCTCACTTGACAGCCTTGTTTGTGCTGTGATGGACATGGGCAGTGTGTGTGTGTGCAGTGGTGCACATAGCTGGTGCTGCCTGGTTGGGCGTGTCATGTGCATGGTCACTGTGGGTGGGTGTATACCATCACAGGTGTGGGGCACTAGGCTATATGCCTTGCAGGATGGGTGGTGTTCAGGGTTGTGGACAGTCACAGCCATTGACTGTGTTCTCTTTTCCTAGGTCTCAGCATCCTACGCCGGATGGACCGTGCCCTCCAGCGGCTGACGAGGGTGTCCGTCGCGACATGACCTCCTCAGGGACATGCAGCACCATGGGGTCAGGGCGACGCCAGAGGAGACGGGAACAGCAACAGGCAGCAGGAGACCAGCCTGCCAGGTGCTGAATGTGCTTCCCTTCCCACTTCCCATCCCTCCCACCCTGCCTTCCCTCTCCCAGTTGTTCACCTACCCTTACCCACCCCTACCTTGTACCCCTACCCCCTCTTGTACATATCTGTATATAGTTGTGTTATTAGTCTTGGTGTTGTACATATCTTTTCCAATATATATATTTTGTTATGAATACTGTGGTGGTCTCTGATTTGCAAGCTGGCTATGGTTGCTCAGTTGCAGTGTGCATGCCATCTGGGGTGGTATGGTCCTGGGTGTGTGTGTGTGTGTGTGTGTGTGTGTGTGTGTCTGTGTGTGTGTGTGTGCATGGGGAGGTGTCTCCGGTGTGGGAGTGACTTTCAGTCGGTCTTGCCATCTGCTGCCGCCCACTGTTGGGTGCCCAGGGTGGGTCTGGCTTGTATGGTTCTGTGCTACATGAGGTTGCAGTGTGCCGGGGGGGATGCATGGTGTTTACTGCAGTGACAGTCACTGCACATGGGTGGTGTCTTGGGGTCATGGTGCAGGGTGTGCTGTGCAGAAGGGGTGCTGATGTGCACTGTGGTTGTCGACCCCCTGTGTGTGGCAGTCTCAGCCTGCCAGTGGTTGTGCTGGGGCGTCATGGCCCTGCTGTGCTTTGTTGGCTTGTCCCCATGGGCCAGTGGATCATCCATCCCTCCCCCAGTGATGCTGTGCTTGGGGTGTGCGGGTGTATTGTTAGTTCTGCAGTGTGTTCCTGTACCCATGTGTGGCATGGCTGATGGTGGGCCCCAGCCTGCCTCCCTGGTTGTGCAGTTCCATTGTTCTGCTGGGGGGCTCTGCTTGCGCTATGGCACCTCTGGACTGCTCAGCTGGGCTAGCCTTGTTGCGCTATGGTGCATCATTTCTGCTCAGCTTCCCCTTCCTGGTTGCGCTATGGCGCAGTTTGTGCGATATTCAGATGTTGGCTGTTTGTGCAGTTTGTCTTGCTCCATGTTTGAATATCGCGTCTGTTGCACATATGCGCAATTGACTTGTGCTTGCTCCTGCTGTTGCGCACTTTTTGGGCACAGTTTGAATATCCGGCCCTTAGAGTTCATCTGCCTCTATAACTTATTCCCTACTTGAAATTAAAATGCTCTGTTTTGACATCACAGTCTGTTGGCATGGGAATAACTGTGATGTTACAAGCAGATTGTTATGACATCAGGTAGGGAAGATGCAATAGGAGCCGATGAAACCTTAATACACAACTGTCCTGTTTTCATGCATATATCCTCAGTAATAAATGATTAGGATAAGAAATATAGAGCTAATGAAAACTATAAGCTGCTTTGTGTCCAAATATTATGTTTTTCAAATTTCTTCTTGAGGCATCTGGGGCTCTCTTTAATTGACTCTTGGTACAGGTAGAACTAGTCCTGAGGAACTGAGATGTTGACAACCAGTGGCTGGTGGTCCTGCACTGGAATAAATCGAACAAGGAGGTGGGTATTTCAAAATGAGAGACTTCTGTCTGTAGTATATACTGTCAACACTGTGACCTATTTGATGCCCAATTCCATATCTGCTACTGATATTAATCCTGTTTACCTATGCCAACTCGACAACAGAGGTTCAGCAGGCATGATCCCTGATGTCGACAGGTGAAATTTCACCTGTCAGACATCATGTGTTTTTCTATCAGGGGGGCTGCACCCCCTCAAACCCCCCATGTGGGGGGATGTGCCCCCGCATCCCCTTCTAATCATTGTTCACTCTGAGTCAGAGTTAACTCGAAGGGGGCAAAGGGTGAAATTTTGTCTGGGGTCCCCACAGTGACAATTCGAAACTTGTCGAAATTGTCACTGTGGGGGATTTTGACTCGGGGTTGTCGACTTTCGGTCACCATACCTATTAATCCTGTCATATTTGACTGTAGAAATTCCCCTATATCACAGGTCTGCAGTGGTCCCTGTGCCAAACACTCAGCATGCAAACTATCACATTCTCTCTCAGCAACTGGAATATAGGATGGAGCAAGGAAGAGAAGCATTACATTAATCTAATAGACAACGGGCCCTTTCATGAATGATCTTGTCACTAGTTGTCTGACAATATAGAGGATGTCTGAAGGCACTTGCAAGACATGCATGCAGCTGGAAATATCACTGAATCATAAAGTTTTTACCCTGCTCCGATCATGATGATGATAAAAATGAATGAAGAAGTTGAATGTGGATGCTCTTGCCACTTGTCCATGACCAACTAATCTTGCATTCCTTTCTGGGAGTTTGTGGATATTATAGTAACAGAATAGTGCATAAAAATTCCTCAAATCCTTTCTGAATCTCCACCCCTCACCAGTGTCCACCTGTGTCCTCTACTTACTGTACCCTCATTCCTAGTAAACAAGTCCTTATGAACCACCCTCTGATTTCCTCACAAGAACTTGTATGTCTCATTAATATCTCCCTTGTCCTACTGGTCTTTGTTGTATACATGTTATAGTATATCCGTCTTTCCTTATACAACCATACCTGCTGCTCCAAGATCATCTTTGTGGTCCTCCTTTGTATGATCTCTGTGGTCCCTATCTTTCTTGAGGTGTGGACTCCAGAACTACATGCAGTACTTCAAGTACAGCATTATAAGGAACCTGTACAGAAGCAATATCACCTCCTTCCTCCAACAATCAAATCCACTTCCTATACATCCCAGCATCCTGTTTGTCTTCCCAAATGCTTTGCTGCACTGAGCAAAGGGAATTCACTGCATGGTCCCTGTCCACCACATTTGTGACCCAATCAAAGAAGTCAATGATGTTAGTTTGGCAAAATCTCCCTGCAATATCCCAGTTGTTTGAACAAGAGCTATTTTTAAAAGCTATATTATACTACCTTTAAAGGGACACACTGGCAATATACCCCTTGTGCATCACTCCTCTTACATATTTTTTCAGTGTCAGTGTTGGGTATTGCTGCATTATACAATGGCAAGAAAATTTCCTGGACTCTGATTGGTCAGTGTGTGCCTGAGACAGTGATTTGTGCATTATTGCAGTGTCAGTATTGGGTATTGCTGCAGTATATCCCTTGTGCATTATTGCAGTGTCAGTGTTGTGTATTATTGCAGTCTCCTAGAGGTGAATTCTTGCAGTGTTGGTATTGGATACTATTGTAGCATCCTCCTTCTGCTTCATTGCAGTGGCAATGTTGGGTATTGTTGTAGTACCTCACTTGTGCATTATTGCATTGTCTGTGTTGGGCAATATTGCAACATCCTCCTTGTGTACTACTGCAATGTAAGTGTTGGGTGTCAGTGCAGTATCCCCACTTGTGCATTATTGTAGCGTCAGTGTTGGGAAGTATTGCAGTAAAGTATATTGTTTGGCTTTATTGTGCATGGAATTCAGTCATTTCAAAAATCTTGTTGTGCACTGTCCAAATGTTGTTTTACATGCTCCAAAATTGTCATTGTGTACGTTCTACAATAAGTGGCTTCTGCGGTGTTATCTGTCATGCTGACTTCCACATTTATTCTCATGCTACTGCTCTGCTCATGTTGTACATCTTTGGGTATCCCAGGGATGCTGCAGTGGAAAGAACAGACACAGTCCGAGCAGAACCAGCAGGAAAGTTGGCTCAGTTGGGTACAGCAGGTCACCCATCGACACAGTCATTCCACTGACTGGGAGAAACCACCCGGTCTTGGTAATGATTGTGAGTTGCTTTAAAACAAACAAAAATAAGTATTTTCTGTTTTACTGCACAGCAAGCAGCACCTGAGGTCACAGGGCTTTAGGGCAGCTGTATGCTAAAGACCTCTGTGATCTAGAAAATAACACATACTATATAACATAAACTATGAGTGGCCTTAAACAATTCACCCTGTGCTTCTGTCTCAGGGTTGATATCAGCATGGATCTCTTGAGCTTCAAACTTGAGGTCCATGTGCTGTCATTATAACACCTTGATAGAAACACAGGCTTGCTGTGTATGGCCACCCATACATTATTTATTATATTCTATACAGTATATGCATTGTTGCAGTGTCAACGTTGAGTATTATTGTTGCATCCCCTTGTGCATTACTGCAGTGTCAGTGTTAGGCATTGTGGCAGCATCCCCCTTCTGCATTATTATAGTGCCAGTGTTGGGTATTACTACAGCATAATAACTGGCTCCCAATTTTTCCCACAGGGAAACCGGGTGATAATTCCAGCATTATAACTAGCTGGTTATAACAACATTCACGCACCCGGTTTCCCTACTTCGGAGTATGCGCCTGCCACAAACTTCCTGCTCTCGGCGCTGTCTGTCCCCACTCTTCAGCGCTGAAAATGTGCCTGACAGAAGTCGGCAGTAAGTTCTCTTTTTTAACTGAACAAAATACAACTGGGCACATAAAAACAACTAACTAATCATCTGCAAGTTAGAAAAAAATAAAGCTCCTTCCATTTATGAGCCAGCCGCTATGGACCACGTTGAAACCCCAACAGTCCATGGCTTGACTCCCTACAGAAATCTAGTTGTTTAGTATAATTGCTGTGGCTAAAAAATGACCCCCAGCAATTATACAAAATAAAGGATGGGTAGGTATGTGAAACTTGGATTTTACACACACCATCGGGATGTAAAATTCTCGTTATAACTACCTACCCATCCATTATTCTCTATATTCTGTATCTGCATTACTGCAGTGTCAGTGTTGGGTATTATTGCTGCACCCCCTCCTCTCCGTGCATTACAATGATATCTGCTGATTTCCATCACTGATAAGTCTAACAATTCATCAGTGTGACTTATATGGTGGTCTTTAACTGGTTATTCCTAAGATCTGATGATTGTATGATCATGGCATTTTTATTGTGAGCATACTGTGTAATGATCAACAATCTCTTATTTTTATCTCATTTTGATTCAGTAAGTCATGTGTGTATTAGATCAACTGATTTGGAACTCATACCAGTACCTTTTATTAAAATACATTTAGGCTAGTAAGCTTTTTCATATGTAAGCCCTACCATATGGAATTCTTTTCCACTAAAAGTAAAAAATAGCAAAAAGTAACAGTTCAAGAAAAGGTTAAAAGAACATTTAGTAATATCATCACATTGTAGATTCTTTAATTAGACATACCATGGTTTCATATCTCATCTCATTAAGTTTTTTTATGCATATGTATATTTTTCTAATCAATTTTTATTTTCACATTTTTTTATGCATATTTGTACAATATTTTTATGAAGTGATGTGTTTTTTATAAGGTTTTATAAGTTGTCATTTTCTGAGTCGCATCTGAAAATTGACCCTTGGCCTAGTGTGCCTACGTGGTTATCAAAAATGTATTGCAATGTCAGTGTTGGGTATTATTGCAATATCTTATATATGCATTATTGCAGTGTCAGTGTTGAGCAATATTGCATTATCCCCTTTCTGCATTATTGTAGTGTCAGTTTTGAGTATTATTGCTATATCCTCCATGCACAATTGTAGTGTCAGTGCTTGGTATTATTGCTATATCCACTTTGTGCATTATTGAAGTGTCAGTATTTGGTATTATTGCAGTATCCTATATGTGCATTTTTGCAGTGTCAGCATTGGGTATTAGTGTACATCCTAAATGTGCATGCTTGCCGTGTCCATGTTGGATATTATTGCATCATCCCCCTTATGCATTATTTCAGTGTAAGTGTTGATATTATTGCAGTATTCCCCTTTTGCATTATTGCAGTGTCAGTGATGGGCATTATTACAGTATCTTGCATGTGAATTATTGTAGTGTCCAAGTTCAATATTATTGAAGTATCTCCCTTGTGTATTCACTGAACATTAAGCTATCCAGGTTGCTTTTCAGGGGCATGGGGGCAAAATACTTCCTGGCTGCCCATTGACAATAATGTGTACATTCCACAAATCTGATTTCTGGGCCCTACAAAACTATATGTGGTTTAGTATCCTGTTCACAATTCTAAACACGGACAACCCATCTACCACTACTGTAGAGCCTCCACTAAGTGGCCACATCCTTACCACACACCAGGATACACAAGCTTGCTACTGTTCTACTGTTCTCATTCAGGAGAATCTCTGCTAAGTAGAGTGGTACTGTGATTAATTAACTTGAAGTAGAGTACTTGCACTGGCAAACTTAAAAAAAAACTTCACACTACACAGTAGCAGCCACATTCAGAGCTTTTTGTTCCTCATTGCACCGACAATAAATCATAGTAATATGAATTAATCTTGTGAACTTTTCTAAGCCTGATTTTTAATTTTTGCTCCAGAGTGCAGTCTTTTTTTTTTTTTTGTTTTGTTTTTCCACATGTATTGGCACATCTACCACTAAGCTCTTTAATCTTTCCCTAACAGATGATGATATACAAATGTTCCAGTGTTACCCTGCTTATCATGAATTGTAACAAACTAGACCCTAATAGCTGCAGGCCAGTCTTATTTCTGGCTGTCCTGCCAGAACTCCCGAAAGCAATGGTAACTTATTTTACCAGAGAGCTAACACATCTGTGCTGGGGAAAATGGACATTTTCTATTAAAAAAGTGTCAATTTACACTTCAGTGCAATTAGAGTAAACACTACTGCTCTGTGCTAGTCTCCAGTGATTGAGTACATCAGCATAATATAGACTATACTGGCAAACCTTCCTGCACAGATTCCCCTTTGGATCACTCCCAGGTTACCAAAAGATTGTATGTGTATCAGCAGTGAGACTACACACTCCTCACTCCACTAAAACTATTTGTTTTGTCAGTACCAAGGACTACAGTATCAATTACATCAGCAGGCATATGTAGACTCTGCATGCCTGGAAGTTACCCATCTATTCCACCTACAACAAATAACCGCCTACTGTGCACCTTTACAAGCTTTGCCACCTACTACCTGGAGGAATCATTCACTTCTCTGTGATCAGATTCATGGAATACAGCTACTACCTGCATCCAGTTTATCAAGTATCTGGTTTCCTGTAACTCTAAATGAGAATGATGTCCTTACCTTCTGCTGATAGTTAATTGTCTAACTGTTAATTGGGTAAATGTGTGTATTTTGCTTTACCTATTACAAATCTTAACATCTACAAAGATGTCTCATCTGGAAGGGCTATTCCAGAGGGCAAGATTTATAATTAATAAATAAATAAAAATGTAAAACAAAAATGTATTATCCCTTATCTAGATGAAAGCATAGATTGGGTTTTTTCTTTTTAGTATACTTAATTAATTTTATATCTGCCACAACAAAGCATACAAAAACCAGCAATAAGAACATTTCAATAATCAGATAATATACAAGTAACAAAGATACACACTATGACAACAGTACCCTATTCCCTCCCATCCCCTACCCCCACCTGGAGCACTTCACATGTGTAATCTTAGAACAGGAGGCCACTCAAATATAACCAAAGGAAACACATTAGGGAAAAAGAATGTTATGCAAATTGTATGGGCTTGAGGAATAGGCATTGAAGGGGTACTGATGGGATGGTAGGGGAGGGGGGATAACGGGAGGGAGAGGAATTTGTTTAAATAATGTGTTTTTTTTATGTTCTGAGATACTGTACATTAGCACTGTCTATTCCTTGGTTATTATTTGGATGGCTTTACTATTTTTAAAATTTTTTTATAAAGTTTCTTTGATTAAAAAAAAGAAAGAATGTTAGAGTACTGCTAAATAACAGTCGAAAGGGTGTATCATGGTTCCCACCTAGTCCGGAACAAGTCTGGTCTGTCCCAGAGGGTGACAATCTGTTTTTCTATGTTCAGTGCCTGAAGGATTTCTTGATGCCATTCCCTAAAGGGGGGAACACTGTCATCTAGGCAATGCCACAAAATAACCAGTTTAACTGTAATGGCTATCAAAGCCATGTACCTCTTCCTAGGGCCAATGACCATATCATGGCGGTGGCCAACTAAACAGATTTCTTGGGTGAATAGGTCATCAAGACCCAGCAAGACACCTAGTTGGTTCTGAATAGAAGTTCAAAATGATTCCACTTTGGTGCAGTCTCTAGATTATGCTTAAAATTCCCTCCTCTAGGCCACATCGGGTACAGGTGGAAGAGGACAAACTGCCCATTCGGGCCAAGCGGGAGGGTGTGAAGTATGGATTATGTAAAATTTTGACTTGAATGAAACAGTACTGATCCTGTTTAGTGTATTTATATAATGCCATCCAAACAGATTGCCAGTCTTTAATATCCCAACTCACACCAAGCACAGATTGCCAGTAATAACAAATACCCTTTGGCTCCGCTGGATCAAGGATTGAAACATTTTATACAAATTCAAAACAGAGTGGAGTTGGGCCACAAGAGCAGAAAGGGTATCTAGAAACGTCCCTACACTCTGCGGGCCAGGGGCCAGGACCCAAATGTGCAGAAATGGCATGTAAGCTGAAAATACTTAAATATTGAGGATCCAGGCAACTGGTATTGAGTCTGAAAATCAGGAAATGGGAGAAATCTCTATATAGGCCACTCTTTCTCTTGACTACCATACAGTCCTCCCACTTTTTTTTTTCACCTGTACATTTAATCACCCAAGTCTTAATTGCATCACTAAGTCCTCCTCCTCAATAGATATTTAACTGCATCAGGTTAAATTGTCACATATCCTTCATTCAATGTAAACCAATTTATCTCTACCCTCTATTTTTTATCCCCAAGACAGACAGCAATCCATTCTGTAAGTTTCATTACTACCTATATTTTACATCATAAATCATTAGCATGATTTCAGACAATCAGCATGTAGTACCACTACACCTGTTATCCTATACACAGAGGGCTCTTGTGCAGGAGCATTGGGAGGTAGTACACCACTTCAGCAACGGGGGGATAACAGCACAATAAAATAAAGAAAAAATAATCTAAACTTATTATAAATCACTCAAGCTACACTCAAGTGATTTATAATAAAATAGCAGGGCCTGTCAGAGATGTCACTTAGCGTATAAGAGATTCTTTTTGAGAGGTTTGGGCAGACAGAACTGCCCAGATTCATTTAATGGTTGTCTAGCCCAAATGTCATTCTCAGAGTCTCTTATACAATAAGAGACATTCTTCAGAGGACCTATTAACTTATACTACAAGAAGCAGCTGATCATGTGCTACCATAACAAATGTTCAAAATCATAGAAACATAGACAGCAATGGCAGAAAAAGACCAGTGGTCCATTCAGTCTGCCTGAGATCCCTATAAGCCCTGGGACATTGCAGTTATGTAAGAATTTACCATAACAGTAGATCTTCAAGAGAGGTTCCTGCAGTTGATCTTCACATATAGGACTGCACCTCCTGGCATCAGGTCTGCATGGCAAACATGTAGATATCAATCATCAGCGGGGACCACCCTGACATCAGGCGTCATGACGTCAGCCCGACTATAAGAAGGGGCAGCCCCGTGCCCGCTCTCCAGTTCTTTTCCAATGGAGACCTATAGAAAGGTAAGGATGAGACCAGAGTGAAAACTCCTCAGACCCCACTTCCACTCTAGTCCCGAAGGGCTAGAAAGGATGGAAAATAAGGATAAAACATCCAAAAACTGGGGGAAGGATGGAGGGAAACTAGACGTACTGCAGGATCCTCTCTCGAAGATCTACTGTTACAGTAAGTTCTTACGTGAATGCAATATCTTATTTTGAGAGGGTTCCTGCAGTAGGTCTTCACATATAAGACTGAATACCAAGCAGTCCCAGAGAAAAACAAAAACATAGGTGCATCCGGGAGGAGGAGGAGAAATCGTCATGAGAAATCATGACAGAAGGCCTTGCAAGACTACAAGATCAAAGCCAGTTCTGCGCCGAGAGGCAATGTCCAGACTGTAATGCTTAGTGAAAGTGTGAATAGATGACCATGTGGCTGCTGCACAGATCTGTGCTGTGGACACATTCCCAAAAAAGGCAGTAGATGTCACCACGCTATGGGTGGAATGGCCTTTTACTAACCCCGGAAGAGACTTCTCATATTTCGCATATGAAAAATGGATGCAGTTAGCTAGCCATTGAGAGATGGTTTGCTTGGATATAGCCTTGCCCTGGCACTGTGGAGCAAAGGCTATGAACAGTTGGTTTGATTTCTGAACCTCTTTAGTCCTGTTTGTGTAGTACCTCAGAATCCGGTGCACATCAAGGGTGTGCAGCAGGTGTTCCCCCTCCATTGGAATATTGTGGATAGCACACTGGTAATTCCACGCTCTGGTTCAAAGTGGTTTCCGAAACCACTTTGGGTAAAAAAGAAGGATTAGTCTAAAGGACTACTCGGTCCTTATGAAAAATCAAATAAGGTTCTTTACAGACAAAAGCCTGTAACTCGGAAACCCTTCTGGCTGAAGTAACTGTGACTAAAAATAAGGTCTTCCAGGAGAGGAAGCATAAGTTGCAGGAAGAAGCTGGTTCGAACAGGAGTAAGGTAAGCTTCTCGAGCATGAAATTCAGGTCCTGGGGGGACAAGGATTCTGGATCAGATGTTTCAAATGAAGGATGCCTTTCAGGAAGGTTTTGGCAACCTCCAGCTGAGTCAAGGTTTTGGCCTCCACCGGGAGATGGTAGACTGACACCGCAGAAAGGTGGACCTTAATGGAGGAGTAGCTGAGGCCCACCTCAGACAGATGTGCGAGGTACTCTAGAACCTGGGAAGCTGAGCATGAAAATGGATCCCAGCCCCTTGTTTGGGCCCATATTGTGAACCTTTTCCACTTCATCGTGTAAGTAGACCTGGTGGAGGGTTTTCTAGCCTCCACTAGAATATGTGCAACCTGCTAAGATACCCCATAATGAGAAATTACTATGTCCACAGGTGCCACGCATGAAGGTGGAGAGACTGGAGGCTCGGATGCACCAGGGTGCCCTGCTCCTGAGTCAGAAGGTTGTGGTAAATGGGCAAAAAACCAGAGGTCCCAGTGCCAAATGTTGCAGCAGAGAATATCAAATTTGGCATGGCCGAAGAGGGAAATGAGGATGGCATGAGCTCCCTCCTGTTGTATTGTCACCAAGACCTTCTGATAGACAGGAAAGAGAGGAAAGATGTACAGAAACCTCCCTGTCCATGAAAGAGACAGCACATCTCACCAAAGAGCACCATGCCCAGGAACGAGTGAGCAGAAGATGGGTAGTTTTGCATTGTATGGGGAGGTGAACAGATCTATCTCTGGCTGACCCCACGAAGAAAGAGATCTTTGACCACCTCTGACTTTAACTCCCACTCATGGGCCCTGGCCACTGATCAACTGAGGCTGTCCACCAGGATGTTGCTTATGCCTGGGATGTGGACTGCTGTCAAGTAAAGGCTGTGCTGAATCACCCAGTACCACACCCTCATTGCTTCTCTGCAAAGAGGATATGAATGGGTTCCCCTCTGTTTGTTCAGATACCAGACAGAGGACATGTTGTCCATCTGGACTAGAAAAGATCCCTGAAACAGAAGTGACTGGAATGCCTGGAGCACGTAAAGAACTGCCCTGGTCTCCAGAACATTAATGTGGAGCATCAGCTCCTGGTCAGACCAAGACCCTTGTGTCTTATGAGTCCCCAGTTGGGCTCCCCAGCCCAGGACTGAGGCATCCATGGTGAGACTCTGGGATGGGACTGAAGGATGGAAATAAATTCCCTTTGATAGGTTTGAGAGATCCTGCCAACAGTGAAGATCTCTCTGAAGACTGTTGAAGATCATGACCTTTTGGTTCATGTCGTCCATCCTCTGGTCCCATTGGACTCGAAGAGACCATTGGGTGACCCTCATGTTAAGCCTGGCAATTAGAACTGTTGAAATTGCAGCTGCCATCAGTCCCAGGAGATGGAGCATGGAGTGTGCTTGGATCCATCGGGCCTGGGCCACTAGAATGGCCTGAGAAGCTGGGGTCTTGGCCCAATCTGGTGGCAGAAAAGCCTTGCCCTGAACTGTGTCTAGTACAGCTCCAATAAACTGGAGTTTCTGGGATGGTACTAGCTGGGAGTTGGAAAAATTGACTGTTATGCCCAGAAGAGCAAACAAGTTCAGAGTGAAAGAGATGCTGTGAGGAGCCAGTCATCCAGGTATGGGAAGACATAAATGCCCTGATGGCATAAAAATGCTGCCACCACCGCTAGGCATTTGGTGAACACTCTGGGGGCTGAAGAGAGGCCAAAAGGGAGTGCTTTGAATTGGAAATGCTTCTCCATAAAGACAAAATGGAGAAAGCGGCGGTGGGCCGGAAAGATAGGAATATGCACTTAAGCATTCTGCATGTCCAGGGAGCACAGCCACAAATTTGGATGGAGCAGGGGAAGGAGCCCCTGAAGGGTAAACATACGAAATGTCTTGTCCTCAGTGAAGTGTGCTGAGGTCCAGGATTGGTCTCAGGTCGCCCGTTTTCTTCAGTACCAGGAAGAAGTGGGAGTAGAATCCCCTTCCTGTTTGGTTTGGTGGGATGGGTTCTATGGTCCTATTCAAAATAAGGCCTGATTCTCCTGAGAGACAATGGGGACCTGATACAAAGGATAGAAGGACTGTCCGGGCATTTGACAGGCTGGAATCACGCTGAATTCTATCAAGTGACCTCACTGGATGAGCTAAATCACCCAAACTTCTGAGGTGACAAACCTCCAACCGTCCATGTGGAGGCCGAACCTCCCTCCAACTGGCTTCTCCTGTGTTACTGGAAGGAGCGGAAGAAGGGGAATGGAGTCAGGATGCCAAGGGGAAGGAAGCTTTTGCCCCAGAGACCTGTTTGGGAAATTTGGCCAGCGGGGTTTCAGCTCCAGATCCAGGTGCACGTTTCTTTGCTTGGTGCTTAGCCTGGGATTTGTTCCACCTTCTTTGGTGGTGAAAAGGCTGCTTTTGCTGACCCGTCTTGTATAAGGAATGGACATCCCACAAAGAGTGTCTGCTCTCCTGCAGCCCAGTAATGATATCTTTAACATCACCACCAAAGAGGACAGAACCCCTAAAAGGGGCATCCACAAAAGAGGATTGTACATCCTGTGCCAAGCCTGCTATGTGAAGCCAGGAGAGGCGGTGGAGACAGAACCCTGAGGCTGCTGCTCTAGCCACAGAATCCAACAAGTCATAAGTTGCCCGTAGGGTGTGACGACACGATGATTTCCCCATCCTAACTTTATCCAATAACCTGTTCCTCGGGGTTTCATCCTGAACCTCTTGGAGGTCTCATTCAAGATCCAAAAGAGAAGCTTTTTGAAAGGCGACCATATGCAAGATGTAATTGAGGGAACGTATCGCACAAGAGGTAGAAGAGTAGATTTTACATCCAAACTGATCAAGCTGACGCAAGTCCTTATCAGGAGGCGAAGAGCTCAATTGTTTGGGCTGGGTTGAATAGTCGTGAGTGGCCATGATGACCATGGAGTCAGCCTTAAGGTGGGAGTTAAGGTGAGGGATCCCTTCTGGGGATAACAGATGTGGTCTGCTTTGCATGAAACCACTGGAATGGAGGAAGGTTGCTGCCAAATTGTGGTCACAACGTCCTCATGGGGCCCCATCCAGGGGAAATGAGGATAGGGTCAGAGGTGGCCAGATCCAGGTGCTCCGCAAGGCATTTTCCTTGCAGGTCTACCTCTTTGGTCGGCCATCTGCCACCCACCTGAATGGAGCACAGCAAATCTCCAAAAGAAGGGTCCTCCAGTGGAGACTTGGGAAAGTCTTTTGGGGGTATCTCTAAGGGAGACCTAGGGTCCGACAGATCCATGTCGGACTCGGCGTCAGAGGGCTTGGAACCACTAGGAACAGAAGGGTCTGGTTCAGTGATGCCAACAGTTAAAGAGCCTGAAGCTCTGGTCCAAGGAGGCAGTGGAGAGGTGACCCTGTGGGTGGGTTCCTCTCCAACTGACTGTCTTAACTCTGACAGAAGCTGCGTTCTGGCATCCTTCCACCAAAGGAAAATGGACTTGCGGTCCGGTACCGGAGGTGGAGGGGGCTGGAAGCTCAGATACCCCGGATAATGATGGTACTGCCAAGAAGGGTAATAGTAAGAGTACCCGGGATAACCTGGCATGGGGTGTCCTGGGGTAGGAAACCCCGGTGTCGGGTAAGATGGTGTCTGGTAACCCTGCATCGGGTAACCCAGCGTCGGGAGGCCTGGCGTCGGAGGCACATGGCCCGGTGTCGGGTACTGGAGGACCGACAAAGGGCCTCCCGGGGGTGGGAGTTAGGGTTCAGAGTCTGGAAACCCAGTCAAAGGGCCCGAGGGGGGCAGTGCTGTAGTGTCAGCAGATAGTGTTGGATCAAGGAGCATGCCCAAAGTACCAGAGGGTGGAGGCTCCATGGCAGGATCCCCAGCCGGCAACAGACTCCTGTCTGGAGATGGCGGAATACCTGGCAAGGGAGGGGAAGTTCGAGGGGCCCCCGATGGCAGGTCCGAGTGAGATCCGGCTAATGCAAAGAGCAAAGGATCGGGTGGCTAGTCCTTGGGGTGAAGAACCCTAGGGGACGGCTGGTTGACTTGTCCCTCACTCTGTCCGGAGTTGGGGACCAAACTGGAGCCCGACAGAAGAGTGGATGGATCCAGATGGACATCGGAGGAGTCAGCGTCTGATACATCAGATCCGGCTGAGCTAGAGACGGCTGGAAGGCCACAACTAGACTGAACGGTGGAGGCCATGCACCCTTCGCTGGAGGTGAGGGGTGTCTTACCGGCAGGACAAGGCGAGGAAATTACAACCTTCAAGGAGGCTACCCCTGGCTGCCCGCTCAACTCGGCAGTAGGAGGAGATGGAGTTCAGCGCAAGGAGGCAGATGGGGCACCCAAAGAAGTACTCACAGTTGCAGGCCTTTAGTGTGGCGATGGACTCCGGTCCCGGCGCTTCTCTTTACTTTTCTTCTTTTTCGGGGCCGGCGACGGCGACCTTTCCCTCAGTTTTTGGAGCTCCTTTTCCATAGACGCCAAGCGTTGGGTCAGAAGATGGGCCTCGAGGGACCTTCTGTGCCTGGCTCTGGTCGCCTGGTTGAAGGCCTGGCAGATGGAACATTCCTGGATGTCGTGTTTAGAACCCAGGCAAAGGAGGCAGCAGGAATGGTCATCTCAGTGCAGGATTTGAGCGCCACACTTAGAGCATTTTTTCTTCTGTCTAGAAGACATCAATTTGAAGAAAAACTTTGAGAGAAATGTTAGTAAGAGGTGAAGAAAACATTGACAAAATACAACGCAGACATTGGATTGCTGTTCAAACACAAGCCGAACATTACTGAGGCGATGGCGGGAAAGAACTGGAGAGCAGACGTGGGACAGCCCCTTTTATAGTTGGGCTGATATCGGGGGCAGTTCCCACTGATGATTGTTATCTACAAGTTTGATGTGCGGACCTGATGCCAGGGGATGTAGTCCTATATGTGAAGACCTACTGCAGGAATCTTCTCGAAGTAAGATCTATTGTTCCTTCAGGGTCCTAGCTCTCCCCTTCCTCCTGCCCATTCTCTTCCTTGATTCTGTCACCCTGAGCAACCACTATACCCATCATTCTACCCCAGCCATGCTTGAAACCCATAACTGTTTTGCACCCATCGCCTTAGCTGGCAGTGTGTTCCATGGCTTCACCACTCTTTGTGTAAAATAATACTTCCTCGTGTCCCTCCTGATTCTCCTTCCTGTTAGTGCCCACTCATATCCATGTAGCCACGAGTTAGTATTCAAATTAGATGTGCAGTTCACTTTGCTAGTTCCTTTAAGGAACTTGAAGGTCTCTATCTTATCTGACCTCTCCCTTCTGGTCTCCAGTGAATACATGTTCAGTGCCTTCAGACTCTCCTCATCGGAACTTCCCTGCTGTCCCTGAATTATTTTTTTTGTTACTCTGTGCTACACCATCTCCAGCCTATCCCTATCCTTCCTGAAGTGAGGACTCCAGAACTTGGGGCAGTTCTGCAGGTGTGGCCTCACCAGGAATCTATATAGAGGATATATTACCTCTTTCCTTCTACTATTAATACTCCTCCTGATACATTTCAGCATCCTACTAGCCTTGCTGTAAGCCTTCTTGCACTGACTCAGTTGGTTTAGAGAGCTGCCAATGATAACTCAAAAGTTCCATTCCTCAGATGTAGTGCTAAGTCTCACCCCTCCCATCCAGTACTTTGTCCTGGGGTTCTTATTCCCTAGTTACATGTCCTAGCACTTTCTGACATTTTATTTTCATAGACCCCTGCTCTTTACATTTTGTTTTCTCAATTCGACGATGAACATGTTCACATTTCCCACAAAGGTTCATTGTTAAATTGTCTCCAGATTACGAAGTAGCAATAAAAGTCGGCCAATTATCTGGTCCACTTCCAATTTCCTTATGTGCTGAAGTAACCAGGAGATGAACAACAACTTGGCAGTTTTCATACCTGGCCAGATAAACATGGCAGCCTGGGCAGAAAAACTATGACTCTGAAAAATCACATCAGCTGTATCCACTGCCTTTTTTGGCATGGAATTTCAACTGCCAAACTAAGGATGGGTGAACCAGTTTGAGAAGAACCAGAACCTCCTCAACCCAGCAATATTTCAGGGAGTCAAACCACATCTGAAATTTTTTGGCAGTTTGGACAGTTCATAAAACCCTGGTTTTCCTTTTCCCTGGTGTCTAGCGGACCCCCCAACCCCAGTTTTCCTTTCCCTTGGTGTTTAGCAGACCCTCCTCCCTATCCCCACTCGATCTCCTGTAATAATAAAAAAACAACAAAATAAAGCATATTGTTCAATAAATTTCCCTGGTGTCTAGTGGATCCCTCCTCCCTATCCCTGCCGATCCCCTGTAATAAAAAAGTGTCCCTATATTCCCTGGTGTCTTGCAGACCCTTACCCCCCCACACAGGTAGGTATTGACCTCCTAACCCCAACGTCGAGCAAGCAACCAGCACAGCCCTCCTCTCTCCACCATGGCTGGCTAAAGGCCTGAATGAGCTGACAATGAAAGACTATATACTTGCACAAGCATGTGCTTATTCATTGCCAACTCCCTCTCATTCCCTGAGGCCTTTGGGTGCAGCAGTGATGAGCAGAGGGCTGTTACTGTGAGGGGCGGGATGGTGGGATGGGGGAATGGCATTGTGGATCCCTCTGTGGGTCCACAATGTCATTCCCCCCATCCTGCCCCCCCATCCGGTGGCCAAAACAGTGCCCTGCTCATCTCTGTTGCATCCAAATATCCTCAGGGAATGAATGGAGTTGGCTGTCTGTCAATGAATGAGCACTTGCTTGTACAAGTACACACTCATTCATTGTCAGCTTACTTGGGCGTGCAGCCATCTATGGTGGAGAGAGAATGGCTGTGCCAGTTGCCCGCTTGGGGTTAGGACTGGGGGGGAAGTACCTGCCAGGGTGGGAGGTGGTGTGTCAGCTAGGCACCAGGGAATATGGAGACACTTTTTTATTTTACAGGGGATCAGCGAGGATTGGGGGGGTCCACTAGATACCAGAGAAATATGTTGAACAATATGTTTTTTTATTACAAGGGATTGACCGAGGATAGGGAAGGGGATATGCTAGACACCAGGGGAATATTGGGGATACTTTTTTATATCACAAGGGATCGGGGATAGGAGGGAGGTCCACTAGACACCAGGAAAATTGAACAATAAGCTTTTGTTTTGCTTTTTTATTACAGGAAAAGGTTATATTGTATTTTTAAATAATAGGGGTGCTCGAGGACAACTTCAACAGTTACCCTAATGCTGCAGCATAAATGTTCTAAAAGATTCAGATAATGCTCAGATAACCATCCAAACCTTTTTATCCTGATCAGAACCTTTTAGAATCTCCAAACTTTTTGCCCATCCCTATGCCAAACCCTTGACTGCCTCCAAGCTTTTGTAAGACTCTCTGTATTTCCCTTATTCAGTTAGCACTATCAACCCTCCCACAGAGCTTTGTGTCATCTGCAAAGAGACACAACCTTCCCTGGATTCCCTCTGCAGTGCCACTGATGAACATGTTGAGGAGGACCAGACCCAGAACAAATCCCTGTGGAAACCCACTCATAACCTCCCTCTCTTCTGATTTAACCCCATTGACCACAACCCTCTTCAGCCTCCCTTTAGTCAGTTACCCACCAAGTTTACTATGACTTTAGCCACACTCAGATCCTTCATGTTCTTCAGCAGTAGTCTGTGTGGTACTGAGTCAAAAGCCTTGCTGAATTCAAAGTAAAGCAAATCCACAGCGTGGCCCCTATCTAAGTCCTTCATCACCCGGTCAAAGAAAACTATCCTGGCATATCCTCTCTCTATTATTTTCAACCAGTCTTTAAATCAGGAAATTGTACCAAGTGATTGGCAGTGAGGTATTGTCATCCCTATATTCAAACAAGCATTTGTCAATGTTGAATATTTGCTTGCTGGTATTAGCAATGGAAATATAGGCATTAGACAGATGCAGAATAGAAATGGCAGTGAAGTGCTGAAGTTCACACCAACCCCACCTCCATCCTGTAGAGATGGACAGGCATAGGGGTAAGTGTTTGGGTCATCATCCATGACTGTCATGCCATGTCACCTCACCCTATTCTGCAGACACCGACACGTGTTGAGTTGTGCCTTAGGGTGTTTGGCTTTACAGTCACCCCTTTCCATAAGGACATATGATGAAATGGGTGCAGCATAGGAGAATGGGGTGAAGTCCGGGGCCGAAGAGTCCAAGGTACACCTCAATGCCTGTCAGTGGCTGGGGGGTGGGGGTGGGATGCCATGAGCAGTACAGTCGGCAATCCAAAGGCACACTCCGATGCCTGTCAGTCTGTACAGGGTAGGACTTTATGGTTAGAAACCCTAACACCTCTGGTGTTTGTTGGTATTTACACTACAAATTTTCAGCATGTCCTTTTTGTGACCCCATCTCATGAAAGCATTTGGGACCTCTTCTCATGAAGAGTGGCAGTGTGATTTTGTCAATGTGTCCCAAACATTGACTTCCAGCAGTGACAGTGCCATTCTACGCCACATGTACGAAAACACAGATCAGGCAGGATGTGAAGAATGACAGCTGTACCATCCATAGGGAGGTGTGAAGAGATGGCAATGTTGAAAATCTGTTTTGGGAATATCAAAAATGCTTGCACTTCCAAGCATACATGGAAACTGAGCAATGCATGCGCATAACACTGTCATTTTATGGACTTTTGTCACCAATTTTTCTAGGTATTTTAGGACCTCTGCTAATGAACAGTGTCACTGTGATTTTCTTAATGTGTCCCAAACATTGATTTCCCACAGCAACCACGCTATTCTGCGCCAGAAGTGCACAAACACTTTTCGGACAGGATGCAAAAAATGACAGCTGTACTGTTCATAAGGAGGTGTGGAAAAATGGCAATGTGGAAAATCTGGAGTGAAAATATTACAAACGTGCAAAGTTATGAGCGTGCGTGGAAACTGTGTGATGCATGAGTGTAACATAATCATTTTATGGACATTCATCACCAAATTTTCAACATAGGCATTTTAGAATCTCTGTCACTGTGATTTTCATAATGTGTCCCGAACACTGATTTCCCACAGCGACCGGCCTATTCTGCGCCGCAAGTGCAAAAACACATTTCAGCCAAGATGTGAAAAATGACAGCTGTACTGTTCATAAAGAGATGTGTAAAAATGGCAATGTTGAAAATCTGTAGTGAAAATATTGCAAATTCACGAAGTTACGAGCGTGCATAGCAACTGCACAATGCACGCTCATAAAACAATCATTTCTTGGAATTTTTCCAAAAAATTTGCAACACACACTTTTTTAGAGGCCATCTCATGAACACTGGCACTGTCATTTTGTTAATCGGTCCCAAAAGGCAATTCCGCTCAGTGACCGCGAAATCACCTTTCGGGATGGAATAACACCATGACAGTGGCTGAATTCATGAGGAGGGGTCCCAATAACCCCATGTTAAAAATTTGGTGCCAAAATTCCCAAAAATGCCTGATCTATGCACCAATGTTGAAAAAACCCTATTTATGCCACTATACAGCTTACCGGCATTTCTTCAGTTCTCAATCAGCTTTCAAGAGTGCAGTCGTGTTCCCGGTCCACCGAAGATTGTCACGCTGAGCTCCAGAGGTAAGTATGGGGTGAGGGGGGTGCGGGGAGGCATGGTGAGCAAAGGGTGGGTGCAGGTAGGGGACGGGGCCACTGGACTCAATGAGGGACAGTTTTCTGATTTACAGGCAAAAAAAAAAAAATTTTGTGGGACGGTTTTCTTTTTTAGCAGGGACATTTGGCATGCTGGAGTGGGATCCCAGTGTGCCAAATGAGTGTTTTTTTTGGGGGGGCTGGCTCTAGCCGACAGGGGATTGGGCACCCCCATCAGCACATATGAGAGCGCAAGAACCCAGGGGGTTTGGGCACCCCCCTCAGCACAAACCTACTTTTTTGGGGGACACTATGCCAATGGGGAGTGGGCTCCCCCATTGGCAAATCAAAGTGGGAGGGGGGACGTTATTCTGATGGAGAGTGGGCTCACCTTTCAGCAACTTAAACTGGGATGGGTACTGAAGCTGACCGGGATTGGGGCCCCCGTCGGCAAACAAAGACTGTTGTGTGGAGGGGTGCATGCTGCAGAGGGGGATTAGGCACCCCCTTGGCAGTGGGGACTGATTAATATTGTTTGTGAACACAGCGGCAAGCCACCGCCATGTTCACAAACAATATTACAGTAGGAAATGTTCTACCCAGCAATGAAGGGTCGCTCCCTCATTGCAGCAGAATGGCTGATGCTGCAATGATGAGGTGGCCCCTGATTGCTGCGGTGAAAACGTTAGAAGTTGGTGGCACCTTTCAAGCCAGTGTCATCAGCACACTATGCTTCCATTGGTGTACCACTGCCAAGCCCCCAAATGCAATGCCTCCATTCACTGCCACACTGCCAAGCCTCCACAACCTGCTTCACTCCTAAGCTGCCACATAATGTTTCTTGTGCATGCACGCAAGCAAACATAAAAACTTAACAGGGGCAATGTTGGTAATTCTAGATCTTTAAGTTTAATGTCACACATTTGTAAACTAATGGAGCATTTAATTAAAAATCTGTTAGAAATCTTAATGGACCAACTAGGGCACAGTGACCCTAGCCAACATGACTTTAAAAAGGGGATACAAAATCACACATGCCCACACAATGCAAAGCATCATGGACTGCATATGCAAATCACCACAGAATGTTATGCTGGTCCAACTTTAAGCAGAATTGCATGGTGCTGAAAGGCCTCTCACACAGTTTGCAAAGGGTGCTAACAGAAGACATAGACACGTGTTTCGTCCTACCAGGACTCATCAGTATGCCTCGTCTGTTTGACACCCCAGTGGAATGGACCAGCTTGGCTTCCCAGCCAAATGCCCTTTGGGGTAACCCTTGCACACAGAGGTTCTTTGTCTTTAAAAAGGGGAGGTCATTCACCACCAATTTATTAGTATTCTATAACCAAATCAGTAAGAATACTGACTTAGGAATTCCATGTGACGTTACCTTGCTTGACTTTGCTAAAGCATTTGATAAAGTCCCCCACAATAATTTGGTAGTCAAATTACTGGAGTTAGGAACAGATAAAAAAATCATTAGATGGATTAATTCTTGGCTTTTAAATAGATCTCAATGTGTGTGGGTATATGGCACACTTTTTAGTGAAGGAGCAGTAGGCAGCAGAGTTCCCCAGGGTTCTGTTTTAGAGCCTACTTTGTTGAAAATCCATGTCACTGATATGAATAAGGATGTTGCAAATATAATAATCAAGTTTGCGGATGACACCAAACTTGGAGGTGCAGTGAACTCAATTGGTAAACATCCCTCCTTAGTTAGAGATTTATGGAAAATTGAAAACTGGGCAGTAAGAAACAGAATGTCACTAAATACGGACAAATGTGCAGTTATGCACTTTGGGCATAACAACCCAAATTACTCCTATATTCTTAATCAAAATATACTTAAAAACTCTGACCTTGAACAAGGTCTCGGTATCCTAATAAATAACAAACTGACCCCATTTGACCATTGTATGTCAATTAAAAAAAAGCCAAAGGTATGGTTAACAGAATCAAAAAGTCTTTCATATGTAAGACTCAGCAATTCATCATCCCCATTTATAATAGCTATGTCTGTCCCTTGCTGGACTATGGTTCACAGGTGTGGCCCCCATCACTTGTAAAAAATATAAGGCTATTGGAAGGAGTGCAGAGGTTTATTACCAAACTACTCCCAGGATTAAAAAGTAGATCATACCAGGAGAGATTATTAGCTACAGGTCTATATTCCATCGAAGTGAGGTGACAGAGGGCAGATTTACTTTTTCTTTACAAATTAATGCAGCCCCCTGATCTAATGGTAAATCTTGAGCTCGATTACAGTACAACCAGGTTTAAAGAGGACAGGAAATGATTTCTAATATGCAGCTGTTTATGACGTTCCCAGTTGTAGAAATTATATCAATAAGTCTAAACAATCTATATGCAACTATACCTGCATAAAAAGTGATGTGAAAAACTACATTTTGCATTGTTTTGTTATTATGAGCAGCATTCCTTTACAGTTCTCTTCACTGAACCAGTGATCTGTAATTTTAACTATCTCATGGTTTGAGCACAGAACTCTAAACATGGTTCTGATAGGACAATAGCTCATGTTTTGCATTCTGTACTCAAACCATGACATAGTAAAAACTCCAAATTACTTTTTCCATGAAGGGAACTGTGCAGAAGGTTGTGCATAAAAAGGAAACAACTGAAAGCACAATTTTTCACATCAGTGTTTATTCAGGTACAGTTCAATGTGGCTCATTTGGAGGCAAGTCTTTCATTTCTGTTAGCAGTAACATTACTGACAGCTGCTAAGTAGCACAGATTTCTTGTCTCCTTTAACTTAAGGTCCCATCACAAAAAACCTGCTCTCCCTAAGGCTTTTTCCTATAAGAGGGGACATTTCTGCACCATCCGAACAATCAAAGCCTGGAATAGACTAACGTAAGATATTGTTGACATTGAATGTTTTGACAACTTCAAAAAATTCCTGGATCTACTGTACTGTTCTAGACACATTCTGGTATGACAGTCCCACTAGTGTGGGGGATATTTGTGATGGGCTGATGAGCCCCCTTTATGTCCTAATTTTCCTAGTAATCCTAATAAGATGTACACGACCTCTCTGCTACAAATCCATGTTGTTTACCATCCTGGAGATCATTGCTCTCCAAGAAGTCCACAAGTACTCTTTGACAAGCAACTCCATCAGTTTGTTTGGTCCTGGTCTCCCCCCTTATGGACTGGAACTAAGTCTACCACTCTCCAATCCTTTAAAACTACCCTTCTCCTAAGTGAGCTGTTAAATAGACCTACTGGGGGTTCAGCCAGTTCCACTGCTAATTTCGTGAGCATCCTTAGAAGCAACCCATTGGTCCTGAGGTCTTATCTATCTTTAGGGCTGCCAGCCTCTTCAGGACCCCTTCATAGGGAATATTGACTGCCTTATCTCCAGGACCCCCTAGTGGCCACTTTTATGCAACTGTTTGGCAAGGACCCACCATCCTCACTAGAGATGTGTGAAATTGGCAAATTTTGATACTCTAAATGTTTTGCAAAATTCGCCCATTTCACAAAATATTTTGAGGAAGCAAAATTCTGCCTGCAGAATGTGAAATTTTGCCTGCAGAAGGTAAAATTTCACTAGTGGAAGGTGAAATTATGCCTGCAGAAGGTGAAATGTCACCAGTGGAAGGTGAAATTTCACCTGTGGAAGGCTAAATGTTGCCAGCGGAAGACAAAATTCACATTTCACCCGTGAAATTTCACATTTATCAGGCAAAATTCTGCATTTTACACCCTGCAAAATATTTTGCATAATAGGCAAATTTCATGAAATTGCCAATTTCTCAGGAATTTCACTAGTGAAATATAATTTTGCAACATCTCTAATCCTCACTAGTGAGAATTGAGAAAAAATAATTATTATGGATGGCAGCCTTTTGCCTGTCCTCCCCTATCACCACACCCCCTTCAACTAACCTTACAATCCCCCTTCTCCCTTCCTTTTTTCCCTAATATAGCTAAATAACTGTTTTTCTTCACACATGACCTTCTCCACAACATACAGCACTGTGCACTGTCTGATTTTACTGCCCTAACTGCACTCATTGCATCCCTATTTTTCAGTTAATATTCTCTCCATTCTTTCTAACCCTACATTTTTGTATCTTTATAGAAGGCCTTCTTCTTTGCCCTCACCACTTCCCAGACCCTTGTCAAGAACCTTTGTTTTGGTTATTTGCATGCATACCATAGATGTTTTAGGAATATCCCTGACCAGCTCCCTCAGCCTATTGAAGTCCACCCTTGTAAAGTCAAGGATATCAGGTCTCGATTGTGGTTTGTCATATCCAAGGGCCAATTTGAACCAAACTGAGATATTGTCATCACAAATTTACATCCATTGTTAGCCATGTAAGCAAATTTTTGTTTTTACTGTGTTCTTTTTGTACAGGGCCAATTAGAGTGAGCAAAATCTACAATTTACGCACAATATCCAGTCCTGTGCCATTTAGAAATTGGACCTACTGAGGTTAGGTCCTTTGGAAACTACCATCTGATCTTAACAGCTGTTACATTACAGGAATGGGTCCAGTCAGATCTACTGTTATCGTAACTATTGACTTGTTTTAGTTACAGATTGTCATATGTCTGAAATTCAAGGGGATTGCCATAATTCTTACCACAAGGAAACCATGTTGTTATTTTGTTTGAGCTTTAGGCCAAATATTTTTGTGTACACATGGATTCAGCATGTGGGGTGCTGCAACAAATAGTATCATCAGCGTACATGTGTACGTTGCATGTATTCATTAAAATTATAAAATATTACCTGAATCATATGAATGAAGTCCCATTTTTTCCCATTTTTGATCTGCTTTTCATACTCTGAAGATGTCATCTGTTTCCATACGAACTGGATATCATTAAGGTTTGGTGTCTTGCTGACAAGTTCTAAGACATACATAAAGTGATAAAATAAGCTATGCAAATCAGTTTCATATGTAAGTTAATCCACTGGAACAAAATCGATGAGAAATGTTGCATGAAAATGAAGTCATATAAATGTTAAGTGCAAACAAGAAACACACAGCCAGTAAAAAGGGAATTATCAGATTTATTGGGCCCCATATTCAGAGTCAGCTGGCTGCATGTGCAAACAGGTGCACCACACAAAAAAACAGGGCCATCCAACTCTGCCACCATATTCAAATGACGCGATTTAAACTGGCCACGCTATCTGCTTGTATATTGGACCATGGTAGTATGGCACACAAGCAGTCACCATGCTTGGTACAGCACTATCAGAGGGCTGGGCAGAAGACTGCCCATAGCGATACGGCACAGTGCACACTGTTTAGTGCCGCAGTCCCCTTGTGTGATATTCATCCCAAATATGCAAATGAGCCCATTGGGCATGCAGGGTGCTAAGGTGCCATTTGCATGACCATTGTGGGCTCATTTTCATGCTTGCACTGCAGCTGAGTGCACCGGACCAGGTCCCCCCCAAGCCCCGATCCCTGTTCACGTAAAAAAAACCCATCATCCTAGGTAGTCCAGTGTCCCTCACTAGCCTCGATCCCCATTCATGAAAAAAAAATCAACCCTGGTAGTCCAGTATCCCTCCCTACCCCCAATCCCCATTCATGTAAAATAAATCTCAAATCAACCCTGGTTGTCTAGTGTCCCTCCCCAGCCCTCACCCTCTGGTATTAGACAAATATATGAACACCTGATGGTCTAGTGGTCCCTCTCCTGGTCTCCAATTTCCATCCTAACTAGAAATAAATATCCCTGGTGGTGTAGTGGCCCCCTACTCTGGAAGGTAGTGACCCACCACCCACTCCCCTCCAACTGACCAGAGCCGGTGACAGGCACAGCCCTGCTCATACAGCCATAGCCGGTCATTGACCAAACTGTCTCTGAGCATGTACAGTATACAGTACACACTCATTGGCTGACCAGTCAACCAATGAGCATGTACTATATACTGTACACACTCAGTCACAGTTCAGTCGGCAGCCAGCCCTGATAGTGTGAGGATTGCTATGCCGGTTGCTAGCTCAGCTAGGTTTCGAGGGGGAGCTGGGTTGTGGGTCACTACCTGCTGCTGCGAGTGGGGCACTTGACTACCAGGGATATTTATTTCTAGTTGGGACAGCGATCAGAGACCTAGGGAGAGAGAGTGACCACTAGACCACCAAAAGTTCATGTATTTGTCAAATACCAGGGGATCGGGGCTGGGGAGGGACACTGGACCACCAGGGTGATGTTTTTTGTATATGTAAGGGGATCAGGTCTAGCAGCCCTTGACAGTGTGCAGACTGAGCATGGGGCATACACACCCTCTGTGCACTGTTAATGGCTGGGTTTCAGAAGCATTAAAATGTACCAGCTCTGTAAGCCATTTAACACTTCTGAAACTTTTCAATATTGTGCTATGCTGCGTATGCAAGAAGGATCCCTCATTTGCACTGGTGCAGTACAATACTGTGCATGACAGCGCTGCTGAGGGTGTGCTGTGCACATGTGTAATTTGAATAAGGGCATGCTCCCGACAGCTGGTGCTATTCCAGGTTAGCATGGCACAAACCCAGTCTGTGCCATGGTAACCTTTTGAAAATGGGGGCCATTGTGTTTTGTTTTGAGAAATTTTAACACAATTAGTATGAAATGACAATGTTTAGTCTTTAACTTTCTTTTTTCTTTTTTTTTTAATGCAGCTGTTTGGTCCACATTGTCTCCTCCCACCAACTGGCGATGGGGACACAGAGGTATTTTACAAGTTTCTCCCCTTGCCCCCCCCCGAGGCCCTGGCTCATGGTTGTGTGACCATGTGGAGGCATGCATGTACCCTGTGGCACCAGCTCAGCCCCTTCCACCTCCAGATACATTTTGCCACCCCCTCTCCACCTACCCTACCCATCAGACCTCCACCCAGTGGGAACAAACTACAGGGCAGCACCAACCCATCCTCACACCCTCAGGAGAGTAGAGCCGCCCATCAGCATGCTTGATCCTGCTCCGCCCTCCCCTCCACCGCAGGCACCCTGACGACCCGAGGTCATTCCCAAACCCAGGTCACCAGTGTAGCACAAGGTAAGGCATCCAGCGCCTCAACCCTCAGTGCCACCAGTACGACCATGGTCTTTAACCTTTTGTATACATAGCTTTGTAGGAACATACAGCAGAAATTCTGGGGGTAATGAGAGAACACCAAATAGTTTATCAAAGCCAAGTCTTTCTATTAAAGCCCCATGTATATTTCCCCAACCTGAGAGTGATAAAGGTTAGCATTTGTACCATTCAATGCCCTCCTTCTCTAACAGCTTATCCTTACTTTGAATATTGTACTAGAGATGGGTGACGTCCCAAATATTTGCTCAGTGAAATGTTTTGTGAATTTTGCGTAATTCAAGGAGTGCAATTCATGCAATTTGCGGATCGTGAATTGTGCAAATGTTGCTGCAAAGTGTGAAACTTCAGCTGCAAATCTGGTACATCACAACAAAATTTGCACAATTCGTGGCAAAAGCTTTGAGTTTTGGGTGAAGTTCAAGTTTCTCTGGTGTTTGGAGGTTTCGTGAAGCTCTGCAAAGTGAGAATTTCGGCACTTCCTGTGAACTTCGTGGGTGGAGTTTTACTTCGCCATATCTCTATACTGTACTTTTCTATGCACTTTATTACAGTAACCACAGCTTGTACATTTTGTCAAATTATTTTAAGTTCATACTTACCCTTAGCTTCAATGTGTTTCCTGCTATGTCTGATACAAAGAACAATCTATTAGCATCTACATTCTCTTTTCCCCTCAGAATCTTGTGTATTCTATGAGTCCCACAACCTCTTTTCTAACATATTCATAATGATCTGTGTACTATTTCTGCAAAACTCAATCCTTCAAATCTATTAATCATTTTAGCCACTTAATATGGTACTTTTTCAATTTCTTCAATATTTTTATTGAAGGACAGTAACCAGAACTTAACATAGTAGTTCAAGTATTCCTCACCAATTCACCATACTAGAATAACTTCTGCTTCCTTAAATTCTATATACCAGCATACTGTATATAATGTTGATATTTTAAAGTATATTTGCTTACAATTATCATTGTGAAATGTTATGCTGTGTTAGAGTCTTTTTTGATAAAATTCCCATGCCCCTCCCATGGTCTGTGTTCTGTAGTTGATGGTCATTTAATAAATAATCTCTGAGGATGTGTTTCATCTATAACCGCTCTAACTTTTCTACACTGAATTACGTGATCCACTTCTGTTACCATTTTGTTTATTCTGATCATAAGGAATCTGATTATACAGCTCTAGTTTTAGATGTACCACCCCATTTGTATCATTCACAAACTATATTAGCTTTAAGGTGGCCCCCCTTCTAAAGCACTTTCTTTTGTCAAAATTATTTTGTAATTTATCATCAGGAACTATACACTGAGTAGTAATACCATGGCTCAGTTCCAGGGTCATCGTGTGTGTGTGTGTGTGTGTGGGGGGGGGGATTATATGGGTTTGTTTCATTCATGGTGTAGTGTTGACAAGGCCCCCCCCCACACTCTTCTTCAGCATGTGCCAGACCATCTTTAATTTCCACATGGGCAGTGGCCAGAGAGAGAGAGAAAAAAACAAGAAGAGTTGGTGCACTCATCAAGGCACGTTGAAAGGCTATAATTTATTTAGTTAATCAAAGTGCAGGTGCATACACAGAGCATGGAGAGATACATGGCTATTTATCATCTCCTCATGGAAGATTCATCAGGGGGTCCCACTACTGATCACTTTGAAACATTGAAACATAAAAACATAAACTTTGATGGTAGATAAGGACCACTTGGTCCACCCATTCTGCCCATTTTCTTACCAATTGGATTAGCTGCAGATCCTAGTTTACCAGCATCCTACTTCCTAATAGACTTTGGAACTCTATTAGTAGCCTGTTTATAACCTAAAGTGTCCCCCTCCCACTACAACTATCTACCCTGTGTCACTTTGTCAATTCTTTATCCAGTTCAGTATTTCTCCCCTTACAATGCTTCCTGAAATCAGTCATTTGTGCAGTACTGTATCAGGAGCTTTCCCACAGCCTAGTTGAACTGTCTGTAGCTTCTCCCTTGTCCACCATTTGTGTTATTTTATGTCTTTGAAAAACTATATCAGACTGGTCAGACTTGAGCTTCCATTTGTAAATTCATGCTAACCGTACTTCACTAAATTATAACATTGCAAGTATCCTCAAACCTGTCCCTAATCAGTGTTCCTAGGGATCAACTGTACAGGGTGATGAATTGCTGCAATGAACACTTTGTACCAGTTAACTGTCTTGTGCCCCAAGGTTGCTATCTTTTTCCTGTGTTGTTGCAAAGTACACTGCAACTGTGTGTGAAAGGGGGTGGGCAGTCTCACAAACTGTAATGACATTTTCTGTGGAGGAATGGATTAGGTTGTACACAGCACATTTGAGTTCATATTAAGAAATGGATAGGACAAGGGAGATGGTCTGGTTCCAGTGGCCACCAGGGAAAAAGAAACAATGTGTGGCATAATGGGGGGGCACTAGACACACAGAGAGGAATGTGGCTAAAGGATCTAGGGGGGCTAAGAAGTGTGCAAAAGATGAGGGGTAAGAGGAAGGAGGAATGACTATGGCAGTAGTGCTGTGGGACCTGACCACTGTCACTGTCACAGACCAACATGTTAGTGGGTGCAAACACTTACACAAACATCTGGATCAGGTCATTTGAGTTTACAGTAGAACTGGGTGACATTGTCTGTGGTTTGTCAGACTCCCCTTCAACTGTGGCCACCTGTTTGCCCCATTTATCACCACACTTTTGGAGACAGTGTACAGGGCCCTGCGTATCTTTCCAATGACAGTAATCAAACTCATAGGTCTAGTTTCTTGGCAGCTCCTGTTATCCTTTTTAAGTACCGTACAGGAACTAAACAGATCCAGGGAGGCAATCTTACCATTGTATAAGGAGCCTGCGCATCCTCATCTAGAATATTGTATCCAGTTTTGATTCCCACAGTACAGCAAAGATTTTAGGAAATAGAAAAGTCACAATAAAGGGGCAACACATTTATCAGAGACTGAACAACTGGAGCTTGAGAAGGTACTATAGAATGTGAATATGTTCTTACTGGAAAAATAAGGGCTGATGCAATATAATAGTAGTATTCAAAGCCAAAGTTCATTTTAGCTAAGAAAATTCTTTACAATGCCATGTTTTGACAGCTAAATCTTTGCGGCATACTTAGGTTCTGAGCAAAATTGTTTTTACTTCATTCAGCCACTTCTAATTTTTTTTTATTCCACTAGTTTTTTAGCATAGATCTACAACACAGATGGCAGCCCCAACAGTTTTGAAATATTTAATTCAAGGAGGTCTCTCATCTACTGTGACAGCTATATTTACAATGTGGCTATGTAAAGGTGGATAAAACACCTGTTTATGTTGATTGATTGCATAATATTGCCCCAACTTATTTAGTTCTAGAAGAGTGGCCTGCCAAGGGGACAAATGCTTCAAAGACTTGTTAAGCACTTTCCCTGAACTGGGAATGAAATCAAATGACAGGAACAACAGATAATCTTTACATTTTATTTGTTCTAACTGATGAGTGTCTTTAAAGGGCCAGTGTGCTGCTTGAAATTAATATTTTTTGCAGTTAATCATCTTTATTAATAAATCTTTTCAAACAGGAATTGCCAACCATAAACAGTACCATAAGTAGGTATACAACAAACAGCTGTGTGCAGTATTCCATTTAGCAAGTCAGAATCAGTTACAGGTATCTGTGGGTTTATTTTAATGACCTCTACTTTATTTATTTATGTTAGAGAAGTGCATGTGTTATGTTTTTATATGAGATGTATTGTGCTATTTGGTTTATCACTTGTGGCTGGCAATGCGGAGAGTAACCCTGGCCCCATTTCACATGGTTTTGCTAATACCATTGACAGTAGTTATTCTGGTTCTTGGTCAACAATTCGTGGCCTAAAAATTTTGCAATTAAATGCAAGAAGCCTGGTGCCCAAAATAGCGAGCTTAGAAGTGGTGGCTATGACACACAACCTTGGGTTACTGGCTGTCACAGAATCATGTTTGAAGCCTAGTTTACCAGATGAGGTTTGTCATATTCAGTGTTATGAAATTTTAAGAGCTGATCGACCTGCTAAGGAAAAAAGGGGTGGAATAGTTGTTTATTGCCAGGAACATCTCGATATGTCAATGCAGGGGTATAGTATGGGCCTAAATACTGATTTTGATTGGTTGATACTGCAACTGGTGCTTGGGGGATGTAAGAAGGTAGTTCTGGGCTGTATTTACAATCCTCCAAAGTGTGGGATTGATGGCTTGAAAAGTTTTTTGGGAATTGGCTAGCAATTATGTTCATAATCAAGACTGCATATTATTGGGTGATATGAATGTTAATTGGATGAATAATGTTACTCTTGGCTTGGGATCTTGTTTGAATATGTATAACTTAATTCAATTGATTAGTGAGCCAACCAGGCTCAACTCAACTTCAAATAGCCACTCAATACTTGAATGGGTGGTTACAAATAAGCCAAACATTGTCTCATCTGCAGGCGTCCTTGGGGTTTCAGTTAGGGATCACATGGCTACTTATGGTATTTTGAATTTTAAAAAGCCCAAAATACCAACTCGCTTAATTCAATATCACAATTTTAAGAGGGTCAACCTAGCATTGTTAGAGGCTGAGCTTTGATCAATTAATTGGTCATATCTAGAGTAAATATCTGACCCAGACTGTGCTGTAGATTTTTTCTGTGCACAGCCATTACCTATTTAGAATTGTTTATTTCCATTATGCAAGTTAAGAGTTAGGGAAACAGATAATGGTTGGTTTATAGCTGCTATAAAAAAAAAACAGATTAGATTAAGGGGTCAGGCATGGTCTCATTATAAGCAATCTCCTTCCAGCTTGTTGTTAAATGCTTATAGGACCCTTGGAAATCAAGTTAGCCAAATGGTATCAGATGCCAAAAAGGAGTATTATAGGGACAAATTTAATTGTGCCTTATCAGATTCAAAGTGTTTTTGGGGTACTGTTAATTCTCTGTCATCACCTAAGGTTAAGTCCTCAGTTAAGGTGCTACAGGTGAATGTACAGAAATTAGCTGATCCTGTTTCAATTGCCGGTGTGTTAAATGTTACATTTTCAGATTTAACCCATTACAATTTGGGGATGTCTTCATAGACAAATAATATCTGGAGTTCAACTGTTTCATCTTCTGATCATCCCCCTTTTTATTTTCGATTGGTTTCATGAACAGATGTTCTTAGATTGCTAGGTGCTCTTCCTGATAAGTACAGAGCTTGTGGGGGTAGGCTGGATGGTCGTTTTGTTAAACTTGTATTTCCTTTTGTGGCTGGTCCTCTTTCCACTATCTTTACTTTGCGTTCGACTACTGGTATTTTACCATCTGCTTGGAAATGCACTAAGGTCATCCCTATTCCCAATAAATCAAGTGCTATTCTGGCTGAGGATTTCAGATCAATTTTTAATTTTAATCCATTAAGCAAAATTCTTGAGAAAATGGTTGCCATTCAGGATACACATTATTTAGAGACATATGATTTAATGTGTCCTCACCAGCACAGATTTTGAAGAAATCATGGGATGGGTACAGCTCTGGTCAGGTTTATGAATTCCGTCCTGGGTGGTTTTGATAAAGGTGTTATGACTGGGCTGGTTTTCGTGGCCTGACTGGAGTGTTTGACCCTATAAATCACTCTTTACTTAGTGAGAAACTTGGAGAGTTGGGTTTTTCTTCAGGTGTGGTGAATTGGTTTGATAATTGTTTGATGCAATGTTCTCAGATTGTTTGTGTTAATTATGTTCAGTCTGATGCCTGTGATTTAAAGTGTGGAGTCTTGCAGAGGTCCATACTTGGACCCCTGTTATTTTTGCTTTTTATTAACCAGCTTCCTTCCTTGTGTAATTTTTGTGAAATGTTTTTGTATGCGGATGGCTTGATTGTTTTTTCTCAAGCGAAAACAATTGGTCAACTGCCCACTTTGTTGGAAGCTGATTTTCAAAAGATTTGTTCCTGGTTTTTGACAAATTCTATGGCTCAGAATGTACAAAAAACTAAATCAATGATTGGTTCACTCTTTATATTGAGGAATAATCTCAATTTACAGGTTCATGACTTAAATAGAACAAAAATCAAGCAGGTATCAGAATTTAAATATTTAGGTGTTATTTTGGATAAAAAACTAATTTTCTTCTCACATTACTGCAGTTAGTTATATTATTAATTGTAAACTTGGTATTTTATATAAGTTGAGAAAATATTTTTCCTATGCTACATGTTATACTATAGCTTTAGGTTCTTTGTTACCTCACTTGGATTATAATTCTAGTTTATATCTTAGTTTGGGTGTCAGAGAAAATAATGTATTGACACTTGCTTATCATAATGCCTGCCATTTTGTATTGGGTTCTCCTCCACACACACATCATTGTGTACTATATTTTCAGTTGGAGTGGTTATCTCTGGGTAGCAAATTTGCTTACTTTTTTGGATGCCAAATTTTTCAGGCAATCCATAAGTTATATTTTCCGTGCAAAATCTTATTACTTTATGTACCCCAATAACTGGTTTACATACTTCACTTGGAATTGTATTAACCATTCCACTTTGTAAGTCTAAACAAGGTTCAAGTGCTTTTTCTGTAGCTGCCCCAATGTTTTGGAATACACTTACTGGTATGTAAAAAACTGAAATGTTGTTATGGTTGTTCAAAGTAAGATTGAAAGAATACTTGATGTCATTGGATGGATGCAAATGTTTTAACTGATGTAATGATTTTTGTTATTATATTTTTATTGTTCTTGTTTATTGTACATATTGTATTTGTTGTGTTGTGTCCGGTCTGGCCTGAAAAAGAGCTTTTGCCCAGTGCTGTTACCAGATTAACAAATTAAAAAAAAAAAGAACAACAAGCAATTTCTTAGAAAAATATATCATGGTAAATTTAATATAATGTGATTATCATAACCATATCCCCATTGACATAGATGTCAGTTTAAGATAATGAAGTTACAAGAGTGATATCTCTGGCACAACAACAGGGAGTTGGCTGATACAGCTATTCGAGTGTGGGGAGGGGTGGGAGATGTTTACCTTCAAGGAGTCAAAATCTAGGGCCCAGGGATGGTAAGGCTGAACTTCTGTAGAGTTCCTATTATTTTTTTGTTTGTTTCCTCCTCAGCTAGGGGGTGGTCCTATGGTTCTCCTCATTCTTCAGGCATCCTCTCAGCTGCTGCTCCGGACCCACTCAGAGCTCAAACCCTTTCTGCCTTGCCATCCTAGGTCACATCACAGCAGGGATTTATCCTGTGCACTGTGGAAGATCTGGAGGCTGGGGGCTGAAGGGGAGCTGTCATAAGTGGGTCTGCTGTGGCACCATCGAAGCTGGCCATCGCTCGCACTGGAGGATTAGTGCTTTTTCATATGTGTCCCTTAGTCCCTACATGGTTCGGGCATGCAATGGCATCAAGGACACTTCCACATATGCAAGGTTTTAACCCTTGCTGTGCCATGGACGAATATATAAGTCCAGAATTACTATGGATTCTAATTCTGTTGGCAGCCTGAGGGTTAACTGTTGCTCAAAGACTTGAGCCAGTGCTTAATATGCTCTACTATGGGTGCATGCAGAAGAATGGCTGGGGAGTGATTCCACAGGTCTCTTGTGCCATAGCTAGACATAAGGATGCATTTTCCATAGACTCACTGTACAATTAAGTTGTGTGCTTCCCTATAAATGTCAAGTGGTAGACATTTAGCCATGACAAAATTTTAACTCCCTCATTGCTAGTGGGAACAAAATTTGAGGTGACTATATCAGGATGGGTGGGGGGTTGCCTTCCCAGAGAAATTTATGTATTAGGACATCTATTTTAGTGAACCAATAGGAGAAGTATGGAAATAAGCAAATGGGAGAGAATGAAGTAGTTTTATTGTGGTTAGCATCTTAATTGCAGAGATTTTTCCTACTATAGACAGGTTAAGTTTGGTCCATCTATCATGTTAAGCTTGAAGGGCTGTTAGTAGGGGAATTAAGTTTCATTTGAATACCTGAAATAAGGCCAGAATTAATTGGATACCCAAATATTTAATGTGTCTGGGGGAACCATCTGAGTCACAACTTTAAGAAGGAGGCTTGAGGACATTGATTAGTGAACACTAAGACCTCTGTTTTGGAGGTATTGACTCTGAGACCTGATATCTGTTTAAATTCTGCTAGAAGATCAAACAGTGACTAAATACCTTTAGGTGCAGCGGATGTGAGGATCAAGAGATTTTCAGCATACAATTTTTTGTAATATACCATATGGCTCACTGTTATTTCAAACATCCATGTGCATTATCTCATAGTAATTACGAACATACAAACATACAAAGAAGCCAGCAGAAGTCCATTTGGTCTGTCAAGTCTACTCGTATTGCAGGGTCCACAGCTTGAGCTAGTGTCCTTGCCCTCCCTCCCCACTCCTCCCATCCTCTGTACCCATGATCCTTACCTTTCCCCATGCCTATCCCAGCCTCTCTTAAAGCTGCCCACTGTCTTCAATGAGATGACCTCATCCCGCAGTGCATTCCAAGTGTCCACCACCCCCTCTGTGAAGAAGTGGTTCCTAGCATCCCTCCTAAACATCTCACCCTCCAGCTTAAGACTGTGCCCTGTCATGTTATGGTTGCCACTCAGCTTAAAAAGACTCTCCTTATCAACCTTATGTATTCCTTTCAAGTACCTGAAGGTCCCAATCATGTCCCCTCCCTCTTTTCTGTCTTCCAGGAGCACATGTTCAGTGCCCTCAATCTCTCCTGCTATGCCTTACCCTCCTGACCTGCTATCATCTTCATAGTCCTCCTCTGGACCTTCTTCAGCAGGTTAATGCCCTTTTTGAGGTGTGGGCACCAATACTGAACTCCATACTCTTAACTCTAGATGCAGCCTTGCCAGTGACCTGTACAAGGGCAGTATAACCTCTTCTCTCCCACTACTGATCCCCCTAGATATGCATCCCAGAATCTTGTTTGCCTTTGCTGCTGCTTTCTTGCACTGTGTGGAGTGCTTCAGGTCACTAGTGATCATCACTCCCAGGTCCTTCTCTTCCTATGATGCAGATACTTAGACTCCACCAAGGTAGTACTCTGTCCTGGGATTTTGGCTCCTATATGCATAACTTTGCATTTCTTGGCATTGAAGCCAAACTGCCAGATCCTGGACAACTTTTTCAGCTTTTCCAGATATTTCTGTAGGTCCTGTATCCCTTCAGCTATGTCCACTCTTCCACAGAGCATGGTGCCATCCACGAATAGGCACATTTTGTCCTTAATGCCATCTCCAATGTCATTGATGAAGACATTGAACAACACTGGTACCAGCACTGACCCCTATTGGCTCCCACTGGTTACCTTTCTAGTGCCAGATAACTCTCCCCCCACAACCACCCTCTGGGTTCTGTGCCTCAGGCAGTTTTCCATCCCTCTATCCATCTTTTCCCCAACACTGAGATCCACAAACTTCCTGATCAACCTTTTGTGGGGCACAGTGTCAAAGACCTTGCTGAAATCAAGATAGAGGATGTCTACTGCTTGGTCCCTATCTGCTGTCTTAGTGACACAGTCGACAAAGTCAATCAGATTTGTTTGACATGATCTACCCCCATGAACCCATGCTGCCTCGCATCCTGAAGACCATACTCCTCTAGATATTCAACAAACCTTTGCTTTAGTATGATCTCCATGAGCTTACACACAATGGAGGTCAGACTGACTGGCTGAAATTCTCTGGGTCATCCTTGGGACCCCTTCTCTGGAGAGGCACTACATGTGCTGTTCTCCAGTCCTGCAGCACCACTCCTGACTCTAGTGAACTATTAAATAGGCCTGCCAGGGCCCTGCCAGCACCTCAGCCAGTTCCTTTAGTACCGTTGGATGTTCTCTGTCCGGGCCTGGTGATTTGTCCCCCTTCAATGCCAGCAGCCCCTCCCTCACTCTATCCTCCTCTATCACTACATCTGTGTTCCCCTTCCCACTATTCCTCTTTCCCTCCTGAAGGCACAGGTCCATCCTTCTCCCTGGTGAAGACAGAACAGAAGTACTCATTTGGTATCTCTGCTTTTGTCCCATTATCCTCCACCCACTACACCCCTTTCTTAAGCCTAACAATCCCTTCCTTCCCATCCCTTTTCTCACTTATATATATCGAAAGAAAGCCCTCTCCCCCTTCTTAATTCCTTCAGCTATCTGCAGCTCCTTCTGTGCCTTTGCTCTTCTCACTTCCTTACTTGACTCACTAGCCAACCTTAAGTAATTTTCCCTATCCACCTCTCTATTGGTCGTCCTGAATTTTCAATAGGCCAGCCACTTTTCTCCTACTGCCTGGGCAACCCCAGAACTGAACCAGCTGGGTGCTTTGGCTCTTGTGTTCTTCCATTGCCAAATGTTTTATTGTCATCATGAATAACAGAGATGAAAGTGGTCAACCTTGATGAGTGCCCTTTTGGAGTAGGATAGGGTCTGAGACTGTGTTGTATGCCATCACTTCTAAAGAAGGTCAAGAGTATAAGGTGTGAACCCATGCTCTAAAATTGGGCCCCAAACCCATTTTGTGCAGTAGAAAAGTGAGGTATACTCACATTATGGAATCAAATGATTTTTCAAACTCAATGGCAAAAGCTGTTACAGGAGTGGAGGCAGATCTCTTGCATAAAGCAGCTAAGAAAACATCTAAGATGGTCTGAGCTTAATCAGCCCTTCATGAATCCTACTTGGGCAGGATGGATTATAGCAAACATAGAAACATAGACAATGATAACAGAAAAATACCAGTAGTCCATCCAGTCTTCCCATTAACCCTAACAAACCTTAGGACCTATTGTCCATACGAGGATTCTAACCCAGACTATCCATCCCCATGCTTCTCAAACTACTGCTACCACCATAAGTAACCACTAAGCTCTTGATTTTGACCCAGTCATGGTTGAAACCATTTAGTTCTGGTGCCCTCTTATCAGCTGATGGATTGTTCTACAACTGCACCACAATTTCTGTAATGAAACTTTCTCACTTCATCTTGAACCTCCCTCACTTGTAGGTTGCCTTGTTCATTCCTTTCATGAACTTGAAGGTCTTTATCATATCTCCCATCTCTTTCTGGCCTCCAGTGAGTACATGTTCAGTGCCTTGAGCAGATCCTCATAAGATCTGCCCTGCTAGCCCTGGATCATATATATCTAATTCTTATTATTTATTTATTTGTTATCACTTTGTGCTCAGTGGGGATGTATTGCTGTGTCTGCCAACATCAGAAGCCCCTCTTCCTGCCACCTGGCATCTTCTGCCCAGATGGTATGGGGAGGTGCATGGTTTTCCCCCATGGCTGGGCTCCCCTAGGGTGAAAGGGGAGAGATGTATATCTATCTGTGTTTCCCCCGATGAGCTCAAGCAGCTGTCATTCGGCAGGGCTGAAGGATTCCCCAGGTATCATGTTGCATGCTCACAAAGGGCTGTTTTCTTTGTTATTGTAGAGCCCTTGTATATAGGATGTACAGTGACATCAGTGCCCATTGGACACACTTCTGCCCCGATGTGCTCCTGGTGCACCAGCCCACAGCCATTGCTAGGAATCAGAATGTTGCCAGGCTCCAGATCTCTCACTCCCTGGAGGTAGAGAGCAGTCCCCTGGATGTTTATCCTCCCCCCCCAGCAACCCTCATATGCTCCAAGTTTGCTTCCAATCTTGGGTCATCGGTACTGAAAGTGGTAGCTCTACCACTGTGCTCACAGGTTGAATTGGTCCTGAATCATTTTGGTCAAACTACATTGCACTGTCTCCAGCCTGTCCTTATCTTTTTTTTCAGATTAGGACTCCAGAACTGGGCACTGTACTCCAGGTGGTGCTTCACTAGTGATCTATACATAGGTGATAATACCTCCTTTCCTCTGCTGTCAGTACCCCTTCCTATACATCCCAGCATCCTATTAGCCTTACCGTAGGCCTTGTTACACTGGTTTGATTGTTTAAGGGTGTCACTGATGATGAACCCTAGGTCTCATTCCTCAGAGGTCATGCCCAGCTTTTCCCCAATCCAGTATTCTGTCTGGAGTTTCTTGTTCCCTATGTTCATCACCTTGCATTTTTAGCATTGAATTTCAACTGTGAAATCTTTGACCACGTCTCTAGCCTTTGCAAATCTTTCTGCATCTCCCTAACCCCTCCTCATTGTCTACACTGCCATGGAGCATAGTATAATCTGTGAAGGGACACATCTTGCCATGGATTTTTTCTCCCATGTTGCTGATAAACATAATAAAAAGGATGGGACCCAGGACCTATCCTTGTGGCACCAAACTTGTGACCTCTCTTTCTTCTGATTTGACTCCTTTAACCTTAACCCTCTACTGCCTCCCTCCCAACCAGTTTCTCACCCATCTGCATCCTTCACTTTACACAGATTCTCTAGCTTGTTCAGCAACTTTCTGTGAGGCACTGAGTTGAAAGTCACTACCATCGTTACCCAGTCAAAAAATACTATTAGGTTGGTCTGACAAGATCAAGCTGTCTGGAATCCATGCTGCTTAATATCCTGGAGTCTACTACTCTCCAGGGATCAAAAGGTCCTCTTTGACTTGTGTCTTCATCAGTTTACCAAACCATAGAGTTAAGACTGACAAGTCAATAGTTAACTAGTTACTCCTTGCCCCCCCCAACTTATGGAGCAGGACTACGTCCACTACCCTCAGTCTTTTGGAACTACCCCTGCCTGAATTGAGCTACTGAACAGCCCTACTAATGATTCAGTTAGTTCCATTACTAATTCTTTGAGCACCCTCAGATGCAACCCATCCTGTCCCGGGGCCATACCGATCCTTAATGCAGCTAACCCTTTCTGAGCCATTTCACTGGTAAATATTTGCTGACCTATTTCAGGGATCCCCCTTACAGCTGCTTCAGTGCCATTCTCTGACAGAGGCTCTTCACTTGTGAATATAGAACAGAAGTAGTTATTAAGAAAATCTGCTTTCTGCTCAGTTACCCTACCTCCCTACCTTCCTCTGTTCGGCTAACAATGCCTCCTCTCTTTTTTTCTGTTTTCCTTAATATATCTATGGAACTGTTTTTCCCCTTCCTTGATCCTCACTGCAATATGTAACTCTTTGTCTGCCTTTTCTACTCTGACCACCCTCTTGATTTCCCTTGTTCTTATTTGGTACACTCCCAATTCCTTCTTCCCTCGGTTTTCCGTGTATCTCGTAAAGGCCTTCCTTTTGGCTGTCACTGCTTCCCCGATCTTTCCAGAGTACCGTATTGGTCTCTTGTACCTGTTTCATTTGATGATTGTTCTCATTCAACACATCACTGCCTCAGGAATGGCCCCTTGATTAACCCTTTCTTTCCTCCATATCCCTGATGCTGTCCACTGCAAGTACTTTGTCCCTGACTAGCTCTGTCATACAGTTGAAGTCTGTCCTTCTGAAGCCTAGGACTTCAGCCTTTGATGAAGGCTTACTTGTTTCCATGGCCATGTTAAACCATATAGAGTTATCGCTGCTGGACCCTTGTGGTTCCCCTACCCTCACTCCTCTAATACTTTTGAGTTGGTGAGCACCACCTTAAGAGTGGCAGCCTGCCAAGTGGGTTCCTTAACCAACTGCACCAGCAGGTTGTCCTGCAATGTATCCAGCAAGTCCTGATTTCTGAAGATCCTGGCACTGGAATGACCCAGTCAATATCTGCCTGGATTGGAACTCCAACCACCACCACCTTCTCTTTACCACTCCACTTTCAGTTCTGCCCTTAGTTTGTTATCTCTCTCTTCTCCCCTGTCCTGGAGGTCTATAGATCACCCCATCCATTGTTTCTTGCTCAAGAATGCCATGAGCTGAATCCACAGTGATTCTGTTTATCCTTTATCTACCCTGATGATTTCATCCTCCACTGCCTCTATGTCTTCCCTGACAAATAGGGCTAAGCCTCCTCCTTTTCTTTTTCCTCAGTTCTGACCAAACTTGGTGTAGCCTGGGACTGTCAGGTTCCAGTCTTTATTCACTTTGGTCCAAGTGTCTGTGATGGCTACCAGATCTATTTTGGTGTCTGCCACCATTACCTGAATCTAACTAATTTTATTCCACAGGCTTTTAGCATTAAGGCAGACCACTTTCAATCTTTCTCCTAATCCCCTCTTGTTTTTTTCCTATTCCTTATTCCTTATTCTTCTATAGCGTCCTTATTTTTTTCATGCTGATTGTAGGCTTTGTCAACATTCCTTCATTGGCCTCTTCCCCTATCCTAATTTGAACTTCAATCTTACTGTTACCCACCTTGCAGAAACTAGTCCACTGGTAAGGGGGAGCCCTAGCTAGACTCCCCACCCACCCTCCATAATCAGTGGTTCTCCTAACTGCCATCTCCCCCCCCAGTCAGTTTAACTTTCCAATATAGATGTCAGACTTCTGACCCAGATTGCTGGCCCCCTCTCTTGTCAAGTGATGGCTGTCACCCTTGAAGAGTATACTGTACCAAAAGCCTCGCCAGTCTCCCAAAATGTGGCACACCTCTAACTGATACCATCCCTTCAATGATCCATTAAACAACTCAATCTCTGCCTTCCTATAGCATAAAGGGAGGACCTTGGAAAAGGTCAGGGAACATGAGTGTACCTTCAATCTCTCCCCAGCCTCTTAAAGTTCTGCTTCACTGCCTCTGGAGGCTGGTTCACATGATTGTTAGTACCCAAGTCACCAGCACACCATTTTCCCCTCCCCCTTCTCTGCAATCCTCACTGTCCTATCCATATCCTGGATGACTGATGCACCAGTAAGGCATCTGACCATTTCATTCCCCTTTCTTCCCCCACCTGCCACCCCCTTTACTTCCCTAATCAGTGAATTCCCAATCATAAAGGTTATCCTTGCTGAGTTCCTCCTGCTCACCCCCAGTGTGCCACAGAGTCATCCTGCCCATTTCCACTATCTGAATTAGACTGCCCTAGTGGTGTCAGGTACCTGATCTTGCTCAAGGGATGCAAAGCAATTTGCTGTTTGGGTGGTTTGAGATTGGGTGAACCCCTTGTGCCTGCCCCTGCCATCAAGCATGAATTCAAGTCAAATCAAGGATCAGAACAGACAGGATATGCTCCACTCTGGTTGTCAAGGCTTTCACCAAGATGTTGATATCAGCACTGATAAATGTGATAGGGCAGTAGCTGGTTAGCAGAACTGAGTACTTACCATCCTTGGGAGAATAGTAATTGGAGCTTCGTTTAGAGTTAGAGGGAACGTGTCCTAAGAATAGGCCTCAGTTTGCATTTTGCAGAGAGTGGGACTGAGAATTATCAAGAGATGATGTGTTGGTCAACCAGAATCCCATCCTTCCTGGATGTCTTGCCTTTACTTAAGGACAGTATAGAATCAAAGATTCCTTTAGGCGTGAGAGGCATTTCTAATTGTTTCTGTTGGGTCAGTGTCAGATGGGAAATAGTAAGTCAGGAGAAGAAAGATTCCATGAGGAAAGATCTAGCAGTCCATGTGAGTAGAAGAGTTCAAATCAAATCAAATCATAATTTATTTGTATTGTGCTTTTCAAATACCAAAGCGCGAGTACATAAAACATAACATCAGTAATAAATAAAAGTTAAAATGACTATTTTTATTTGTTTAAATTAAAATTAGAGTTGCCAATATTGCTCATCTTGGCTGCTGTGTTGGAAATTTTTCCCAACTGATTTCATAAAGCAGCGATATGGCATTCTGCCTATTGCTTCCTAAGTTAGTAGGATAACATTCTCATTGATTTTTCTCCTCCTTCCCAAAACCTGTATTTGGAGTGAAAGAAATGCAGTGTCACTGCTTGGGAGGGGAGCATATTAAGCTGCAGCTTAACAACAGCCATGTCTGCCAAGAGACTTTTCCACAGGTGTGGAGTGTGGACAATTTATATGCTACATTGGGGTCCTTTAATTAAGCCTCTAGGGATGAGGCATCAACTTCTGTCATCAAATGCCGTTTGGCAAAAAATTGCATAGCCTCCCCCTCAGAGTGGCCTTATTGGCCTCCAAAAGGGTGGCAGTGGATACATTTCCTATACTGTTAGCTCTGAAAAAGTTAGAGTTTCCTTTTCTACCCAGGAGAGAAAGTTTTTGTTTCTGAGTAGTAATGGATCAAGATTCCAGGAGTAGGATTTGAGTTTCCCCAGCCCCCAAATCATCAAACGTGAGACTGGGGCATGATCAGAAACAACTGTTGACTCAATGGTAGATGTGATGGCTGTCATAGTGATTTTTGGAGACCCTAATAATAGATCAATCCAGTTGGCTAGCCCATAAACCATAGATATGTACTATAGGAGTAATCCCTATCTGAGAAATGGAAGGTGTGCTACATGTTTAGTAAGGTTAAGTCAGATATAATGCCCCTGCAAATGGGGGTTCCCAAAAAGTCTTCAAGGAGCTTGTTTGAATGCTCCAAGTCTGAGTGGTGTTTGGCGTTTAAGCTGTTTATCTGTGAGTGCTTTTAGAGTCTCTGGTACTGTCTCTTTAAGAGCTGTCTGCTTGCAGGGTATTGTGCAAGTTTTTTTCCATCACAGGGCCCCAATCAGCTGCATCGATCCTGGCTAACCCCCATCCTGGGTACCCAGCGAAAGTGACAATTTGGGACTCCGAATATGCGCACATTATTGTGATTATTAATGTGTTTAACTTAATTAACTTGATTTCCCCCATCCTTGTTGCCATCTCCTAAATAAATCAGATCTGTTTGTTTCAGCAAAATTACACTGACTGAGGTATTCGTTTATGCTAAAGTATTGTACTGTGGCTATTGTATTGCATCATCTTGTTTTACAGGGGGTCCTCAGAGTCAAGCTGACCAAACCAGTCCTAGGGGTGAGTGGAAATAGTGAAGACACTCATAATGCATTGTGTGGGTCACTAGCAGGAATGAAAGGATGTCTCAGTGTCCCAGAGGGCTGTGACCAAGTTAGTCTAACTACTGTAAACCCTGACCTCTGGGTGGAGGCACCCGCCATTGGACCTAGGCCCCTCAACCTGTCCGTAGTCAAACAGGCAGGGGTAGTAGCCCTTGGGATAGTGCCACCTAGGGGTTACATCTTGGAATCCCTTCTGGGATTAGCGTCCTCTAGTGGTCAAGTGAGGAAAAATACCTTGATATGTTTAATTTAAGGGAAAAAAATGGAAGGGAGTACCACGCCCAGATTAAAAATTGACTCCCATACATTGATGGTGCGCAGAATGGTGAGGTGGAGTGAGACTGAGGGGATAGACCCCCAAAAGGCTATTCTGTTGCTGGATGTCCCCTTAGGGACCAATGATGCTGACATTGTATCCACTGTGGAACAAATTAAGGATGTGGGCAAGGTTGAAGTAAGGGGACGAGGTACTGATTTATTTGAGCAGACTATGATAGTACTGATCTCGTGTAACTCCCCAGTGGACCCCAAGAGTGTAACCCCTGTCATTATGCCCGAAGGTGCCAAGATGGGATGGGTCATTCATTTACATAGTGGTCCAGTCACCCTGGGTGGATCTCCTAGTATAGATGGGTTCAAAGAGAAATTACTCAAACTGCTAGTCTCTGAGGCGCACTGCTCAGGAACTGGTAAAGGTGTTAGACCTCTCAGGTGACCACACATCCCTGCATTCCCCAGGTACATCCCCAGTTCCCCACAAGAGCTCTCCAGTAGCCCCCTTCCCTGTCATAGTTCCCCCGATTCAGTTGGACTCTTACCACAAGTTCAAAGTATTTGCTGACATCCGCCCTACTACAAATGGGGAAGTTGATCTGGAGACCTGGATAGACTCTACTACCCTTGTGGTACAAGACTGGCAATGCTCTGAGGCAGAAAAAAAGGGCTCACCTCCGGGAGAGCCTCCAGGGACCCACCCAATGTATTTTTCACTCCCTGAGGGTCTCTGACCCTGATGCCAAAGCCCAAGAGTGCCTTATTGCCATTGAAAATGTGTTTGGGGGCACCACTAGTGTTGAGGCCTTGAAATGGAAGCTTAAAGATGTTAGGCAACAGCCGGGGGAATTGTTATCTGCCTATATGGATCGATTAGAGGGGATCTTACAGACCATTTTTTGGAAAGGGGGCTGAACCTCTAGTGAAGTGGACTGGGTAAGGCTGGATCATATACACTTCTCTGCTCAGCACTCCAGCTGGGTGTTACTCAAATTGCAACTGCATCAAAGGAAATCCAGTCCCTTGCCTTTTCATGTGTTGATGAGGGAGGTACAGGAAGTTGAGGAGGAGGAAGGTTTGTCAGAACCCTGCGCAGTTGTAGCTGCAACCTCCCCTGCTCTAGGTGCAGGGTCAGATGGTGATGGCCCGGAATCATCGAAATTTCATGGCTCAATCCGAGGTCCCCGTGTTAGCTAAGTGGGGCCCAGTCAGAAAGGGACAGTTACAGATGTCCCACCATGGAGTGAACTGCTAAGAAAGTTCAGGGAAATGAAAAACAGCCTCTTTATGAAGGCTGCTCCTGCAAATACAGGCCCCAACCCTCATCTGACTGCATCTGCTGTGGGGGTGGGGGTACCCACCCATGCATCTCCTGCTGACAACAGCTCAAAACTCAAAGTCTTGACTATGGAAATGGGGAAATTGACAAGATGTCTCCAAATGTTTATCATGCCGCAGACAGAGATGGCACCAAGGTTTTCTGTTGGAAGTACCCCACCCCTGCTCCTACTGTGATGCCTCGGCCAGCTCAATCTCCGTAGGGTATGTTTTGCTATAATTGTGGGAAGGATGGGCACATGAAGAGAGAATGCAGGTCCCCAAAAGACACAGACAAAGTTGCATACAGGCTACAAGGAGAGCTTCAGAGGACAAATCAGCGGTTGAGAGGTACACAAAATGATCACAGTGAGGATCCCAAAAAATGCTAACTCACATCCCTTTGTGGCAAGGTCAGTTGCCCAGGCCCCTGTTACCACCTCTCCAGACTGGTCCAGAATAGTGGGTCACTCCATGGAGACCACTGTAAAGGTGAATGGAGTGTCTACTAGAGCTGTATTGGACAGTGGTTCCCAAGTGACAGTTATATTCCAAGACTAGTATCAGAAGCATTTGTCTGATGTACCCTTACAACCGTTGGAGGGGCTGCATGTCTAGGGGGTAAGTGAGAAGGCCTACCCCTACTCTGGATATATCCGAATTTGGCTGTCTTTTCCCACCTCCGTGGCTGGGGTGGCAGAACAAGTAGAGACCCTGGCCTTAGTGTGTCCCCCTACTGGACTATATGATGGGGTTCTTTACTAATTGGGACTAATGCACATATGTTTGGACAGCTGTCACAGTTGTGTTATGAAAAATGGGGGTCAAGGACTAGTACAGCTTTAAGAATTCTGGCCTTGATTAAGAAGGCCTATGAGGCACAGAGAGATGCTGAAGAAGTAGAACCAGAGGAACCGGTTGGAATTGTCTGGAAGAAGGATCCTGAGTCTCTGATCCTGGCACCAAATGCCCAGTGTACCTTACAGGGAGAGGTCTGTATCAGAAAGCATGTCAAGAATAAAATATTAATGTTGGATGCACCAGGCGATGGAAAATTGCCGAAGGGACTGCTGGTCAAGCCTAGTATTTTGCCTGCTAGAGCCTATGCTTATGCCAGAAGGGTAATGGTTCAAGTTCATAATGTGTCTGACAGAGAGATTCGATCAAATAGAGGTTGCACCCTGGCTAATGTGCATTGTGCAGACACTGCAGTGCTACCCAGTAGCAAGAGTTTGGGGAAGAATGACAGAGTAATGCCTGACTTGTTTGATTTTGGTGACTGCCCGTTGCCAGCTGAATGGAAAGTGAGGATCAGAGAGATGCTTGCCCAGAGAGACCAGGTGTTTTCTCTAAAGCAATGGGACATAGGATGCATGCAAGGAGCTGAGCACCATATCCGGCTGCATGATGAAAGACCATTTCGTGAGAGGTCTCGATGTCTGGCACCTGCTGACATGGATGATGTGAGACGGCATCTGCAAGAGATGCTGGTTGCTAGTGTAATACAAGAATCCAGAAGCCCCCTACGCTTCCTCCATTGTGGTAGTGAGAAAAAAGTATGAGACAGTAAGGATGTGCATGCATTATCGCACTTTAAACTGGCAGACTATCCCTGATCAGTACACAATGCCCCACTTTCAGGATGCTTTGGATTGCCTAAACGGAAGCAAGTGGTTCTCTGTGCTGGATTTCCACAGTGGGTACTACCAGATCCCGATGGCCCCCAGAGGACAGTGACATGACAGCCTTTATCTGTCCGCTTGGCTTCTATGAATTTATGAGGATTCCTCAAGGGATTTCAGGTGCCCCAGCCACTTTTCAATGATTGATGGAGCATGCAGTGGGGGACATGAACTTACTAGAGTTCCTGGTATACCTAGATGATGTTATTGTGTTCCGCAGCTCACTGGAGGCACATGAGAGCAGATTATTCAAGGTGTTGGACCAACTGGAAGACTTTGGCCTTAAACTGTCCATTGATAAGTGTCAATTCTTTCAAACATCAGTAAAGTATATGGGACACATAGTATCCACCGAGGGATAGAGACCTACCCAAGTAAAGTTGAGGCCTTGACCACCTGGCCACAGCCCAAAAATCTAAAACAACTGCAAAGATTCCTGGGATTCTGTGGTTATTATCAGTGTCTCATCAAGGACTATTCAAGAGTGATCTGCCCTTTACTTAACCTTACTCAAGGGTATCCCCCAACCCACAAAAGATACAAAAAGTCAGCGTCCCTCGAGACTGAAAGAGTGTATTTTCATCCAAGTGAAGTATTTGGGGCCCGCTGGACTCCTGATTGTGAGACTGCTTTTCATGAGATCATATATCAACTTACCCACGCTCCAGTGTTGGCCTATGCCGATCCAACAAAACCTTATGTCCTGCACACTGATGATAGCTTGCAAGGGTTGGGGGCTGTGTTGTACCAAGAGCACGAGAATGGCCTGAGACCAGTGGCCTTTGCCAGTAGAAGCCTGACCCCATCCAAAAAGAACTATCCTGTACATAAGTTAGAGTTCCTAGCTTTGAAGTGGGCTATTATTGACCAGTTCCACGAGTACTTGTATGGGGCTAAGATACTAGTAAAAACTGACAATAATCCTTTGACCTATGTGCAGACTTCAGCTAAGTTGGATGCCACTGACCAGAGGTTGCTTTCTGCATTATCTACATACGACTATGCTGTTGAATACAGAGCAGGCCTGAACCACATAGATGCTGAGGCTCTCTCCCGGAGGCCTGTTCCCCAGAATGACTGGGTCAGACTGTCAGAACCTGATATTCGAGCACTCTGCCAGAAGTTTGACATGGAAGAACAAATGTCCACGGATGCAGTGGACTGTATGGTGGATTGTTTGGGACCCTCTGAGAATTGCATACCTGCTACTTACTGCCACTTTTCTGCAATAGACATTGGTGCACTGCCTCAGCTGGACAATGACAGTATTCGGTGGGCTCAATCCTGAGATCCCATGATTAAATCAGCTTTAGAAGCCCTCTATGCAGGAAAGCTGTGTCCAAATTACGTTCCACTGGTTTGAGAACTGCATTGTTATACAAAGAAGGTCCTAAGTTGAAACTGATCAATAGGCTGTTATATAGAAACAGTAAACAGAGGGGGACAAGTAGACAAACAACAACTAGTGCTACCCCCTGCCTTTCGAGACTCAGTACTGAGGTCCTTACACAACCACAAGGGGTACCTTGGCATAGACAGAACGCTTGACTTGGTGAGATCCAGATTCTATTGGTCTAAGATGGGGGCTGATGTGGAACAACACATTCAAACTTGTAGTCGCTGCTTACAGAGAAAAGCTTTGTCCCAGAGGGCTGCCCCCCTTGTTAACATCACCACCAGTGTACCCATGGAGCTGGTCTGTATTGATTTTCTGAGTCTGGAGTCAGATCAAAGAAATATTAGTAATGTGCTGGTGGTCACTGACCATTTTACAAGATATGCCCAAGCTTTCCCCACCAAGGACCAGAAGGCATCCACTGTGGCAAAAGTACTTGTAGAAAACTTTTTGTTTTGGGGCTCATGGGCTCCACAAAGAATCCATTCTGATCAAGGGAGAGACTTTGAGAGTCTTCTGATCAAAGAGATGCTTTCTCTGTGGGGAGTGCAAAAGTCCAGAACTACCCCTTACCACTCCAAAAGGGACCCACAGCCTGAACGTTTCAACCGCACTTTGTTAGATATGCTAGGCACCCTCCACCCAAAGGACAAGCCTAGATGGAGCCAACAAATTAGCACCCTGGTACATGCCTACAACTGCACCAAAAGTGATGCCACTGGGTTCTCCCCCTACCACCTAATGTTTGGAAAAGAAGCTCGACTGCTGGTAGATGTGTGTTTTGGGGTCTGTCCTGATGGGGTGCAAGCTGACAACTATTTACAGTATGTGCAAAAGTTAAAGGCCCAGCTAAATCATGCGTACCAACTGGCTCAAACCATGGCTGCCAAAAGAAATCTGGCCAACAAAGAAAGGTATGATAAAAAGGTGAAAGCACAGGAACTCCAGGAGGGAGACTGAGTATTGCTAAGAAATCTGGGACTGCATGGCAAACATAAGATTGCTGACAGGTGGCACCATCTCCCTCACATTGTAGTGGGCAAACTAGATGATCTGCTTGTGTACAAAGTACAGCCTGAGAATAGTTCAAAACATGTTAAAACAATGCATAGAAATCATTTACTGTCCATTGGACAAATCTTGATTGAGTCTGAGCCCCCAGAAAATGCCCCCTCTGGACCAGTGACTAGAGCTGCTGCTAAGAAAAAATCAAGAAGGCCTGCACCTACAGAAGCTGAGTTAAAGTGGTCCCCTCCACAAATCCCAGTTGAGCATGACTGTCAGTCCATGTCAGAGGAAAGTGAGTGTGGCTTTGAATGCTACCCTTCTTACGAACTGAGTCAGTTGTTTCGGGGCAATCCCCTAGTCAATCCTGGAGATGAAGCAGGGCCTTCTGGACTGTCTAAGCTCCCAGCTTTGTCCCTGGAGCCAATGCTCTTAGAAAGTGAAGTGCAAAGCATCAAGTCAGATGATATGGAATCATTGTGTATGGTTGAACTGTTTGAGCTTTCAGAGGAGGAAAATGATGGACTGGAACAGACTGGTGATATACCAGAACAAGAAGAGTATTTTGAGTGCCCTGACGGTCCACTGCCAGTGTCCGAAAGCTCTCCATGTGAGCCAAGTGTTGTGGACTCAGAGATTGTAACTCCTGGAGCTGAAAGTGCCCCAAGTTCTAGCCTCTCTACCCCAATGGCGACTCCCCTGACAAGTGAGGACAATACTGAAAATGAAGCTCAGAATGCAGAGACTGTAGCAGTTTCCCCTAGAAAGACTGGTCGAGCTGTAAAGCCTGTGGTGCACCTCAGTTATGATTCTCCTGGGAGGCCTGTGGACTTCCCTCTTAATGTTGTCCATAAAGGAGTGTATGTGTCCCCGAGCTCATTTCCCAAACTAAACATTAGTACTAACTCCAAGTTACTTGTGTTGCCCCATCCAGCCCCAAAGTAGCTGATAGGGAAGAGCCCCCCTCTCTTCAGGTTTCATGTACAAGAGGTAATAACCTGAGTTATGGTACAATGTGTGTGTAATACTGTGTAAAGAGTGATGTACTGCAAAGTTTCAGAAATGTGTTTCTGGTAAAGTGACATATTGACTGATGATTACATGTATAAGCCTAATGTGATACTGATGTAAATGTATATGGTTGTATTGAAACTTATGGGGGTACTTGCTTGACGCGGACGCCAAACTTTCCCAGGCCAGGAAGGGTGTAACCCCCCTGCAAATGGGGGTTCCCAAAAAGCCTTCCAGGAGCTTGCTTGAATGCTCCAAGCCTGAGTGGTGTTAGGCGTTTAAGCCGTTTATCTGTGAGTGCTTTTAGAGCCTCTGGTACTGTCTCTTTAACAGCTGTCTGCTTACAGACATAATTAGTTTGTATGTGGGGACTGTGTGTTTCCCTGCTTGAGTCCCGCTCGAGCTGCTGCCAAATCACTCCCTTTCTGCTGTCGCTAAGTGGTCAGAGTGAGCACTTTTCAAAGATGTAACTGTTTGCCAGAAATCATTTAGAGTAATAATGAAAATACAGTTTGTCTAACCTGCTTTTCTTTGTAGTCCGAACTGTTTTTGCCTAGCCCTCTATTCTGGTTTTGAACTGTTGAACTGGACCAATCAGTGTGGGGGACCTTTAAAATGGATCCTGCTGCTGGCAAATCAGAACTTGGACTCTCATTGTGGAGCCAGCCACCTAGGTACTTTAAGGCCAGTGACTCTGGGAAATGTAGTTTTGACCTTGGTGCCTTTTTCCACCAACAGTGGGAGTTTATTGTGAGTGACAGCTGGACCAGCCAACAGAATAGTGTGGAGCTAAAGGAAATGCACTGCCCTGGGACTGGAGAGCTTAGATCAGTTTTGGCAGTGAAGAGACAAGGAGCTCTGTGCTTCTGCGGTGTATAGTTTCTCATGGAAAGCGCGTGTAAGGCCCTGAGTTTCGGTCTGCAGCTTGTGCAAGTGCCCATTCAGACTGAATCTGACCTATGAGGAGAATCAAGGAGATCTGAAGAGTAGAAACCAGGCTCACCGTGTCGAAGACTGGAGAAATTGTTGAATCTCACTCAGTCTGTCAGGAACTGAAGCTGCTGTGTGTTCTCCCAGGTATCATGCAGTAATTGCAGTCGGGATTGAGAAGCAGCCTACCTGGTACAGTACTTTCCTTTTACATATAAATGTTTGTAGTGCTTGTGGGGAATCATGCTTAAAATCTCCTGTACAGTAAATTGAGTGCATGAAGCTGGAAGTAAACCCCAGCTTCATCGCGACTACATCCATTTGCTATAAACTGCAGTGGGGTCCAGTCACAAGGACCTTATCCACATGTTCCGCTCCTCCTGGCAATCCAGGACAATCTGCCTTCCATCTAGTTTTCAGCATTGAGTTTGTGAGTACAAGCAGGGTAGCTCTCTGCCATCTGTCTATCAAATTGCAAGCGTGTCATCTGATTGTTGCTGTTTCATTTCTTCATGAACTGAGCCATCCGGCCCCGGATTACAATTGGGTATTGTGCAAGCATTTTTCCATCACAGGGCCCCAACCAGTTGTATCAGTTCTGGTTAGCCCACCCCCCCATCCTGGGTAACCAGTGAAAGTGACAATTTGGGACTCTGAATATGTGCACAGTATTGTGATTATTAATGTGTTTAACCTAATTGATTCCCCCTATCCTTGTTGCCATCCCCTAAATACATCAGATCTGTTTGTTTCAGCAAAATTACGCTGACTGAGGTATTCAATTATGCTAAAGTATTGTACTGTGGCTGTCATATTGCATCATCTTGTTTTACAGGGGGTCCTCAGATTCAAGCTGACCGAACCAGTCCCTGGGGTAAGTGAAAATAGTTAAGACACTCATGGTGCATTGTGTGGGTCACTAGCAGGAATAAAAGGGGGTCTCAGTGTCCCAGAGGGCTGTGACCAAGTTAGTCTAACTACTGCAAACCCTGACCTCTGGGTGGAGGCACCCGCCATTGGACCTAGGCCCCTCAGTCTGTTTGTAGTCAAACAGGCAGGGGTAGTAGCCCTTGAGATAGTGCCACCTAGGGCTTACACAGACGTCATGGATTTGACCACTTGAGCTGCTCTGTAATGTGCTTCACCAGTAGAGGAGGAGGAGCGATCCGTCAAAGGGTCCAGCACTAGACTGAGGTCGTTGCCTAGTAAGCAAGGGATGCCTTCTTTAGTTAGGTCAGTCACTATATGAAAGAGGGACAGAAAGAAATCTGAGTTGTCTGTATTTGGTCCATAGATAGACTCAGGTACTACTAAATCTTATAACATGGACAGCAGTGGCAAGATCTATCTCCCCTTATCATCAGAGAGTTATTTCATAATTTTTCATTTTAATGACTTATGAAGTAGTATTCACACAACCCATTTAGAAGATGAGATGCAGCTGTGGGCCTCAGCACCCACCCACTCCATACACAATTTGCATGCCTAAAAAGCTAAATCTTATAACATGGACAGCAGTGGCAAGATCTATCTCCCCTTATCATCAGAGAGTTGTTTCATAATTTTTCATTTTAGTGACTTATGAAGTAGTATTCATACAACCCATTTAGAGGATGAGGTGCAGCTGTGGGCCTCAGCACACACCCACTCCATACACAATTTGCATGCCTCTGCTGCCAACAGTTTGATTTCCTGCAGCAGTGCAACCTGAGGTTGCCTGAAATTAATATTTAATTTTCAAAAGTAGCGAACCAGTGGTGTAGCAACTTCTCACAAAGTCTGGATTCAAGGGTATGTTATAGGACCCCTGCCCCAGGTCCCCCGCCCCAGGTCTCCCACCTCTCCTCCCTGGGCCCCACCCCTCCCACAGGGCCCCCTCCCCTTTTTGAGGAATGACTGCTGGCCTTATGGTTAGACAAACATTTTCAAGCCAGAACCTGTCTAGCAGGTAGCAGGATCATGAGATGGGAATGGGATGCACGGCTGAAAAAAGGACATGCATTCTAAGGCTCAGCTCAGGAGAACTTTACTTTAGCATGGAATATTTTATTGATCTGTTTAATTAATGAGTTAATTAAAATTGCAACTTTTGACCAGGACAGGAACACTGCACAGACTATAGTTGCATTCTAGGGTCACCTCCTGCCCAGATTTTGTCAGGGCAATCCTGGTTTTGTTTGGAGAACTGTGCCCACCCCCCCCCCGCCCTTCCAAAAACAGAAATGGTTATGGTAAACATCTCACTCCTGATCAGGGTAGGGATGGAGAGTAGAGATCTGTCACACACAATACCAAGAAGAGACCAGCATCCATTATATTTAGTGAGTGAGCCCTACCATCATGCCTTGTTTAGAAAACAAAAGAAAAATGAGGCAGAACTGGGTATCGTCCAGAGTTGCCCCCCCCCAGCCTCTTGCCTTGCTTAGATTCAGAAACTAAAATAAAAACAAGGCACACAGGGCAGATGATCATCATCCACTGAGTTGTTCTTGACCCCCCCCTTGCAGATTGTCAGAAAATAAAAGAAAAATGAGGTATTCACAGGGCAGAGCATCATCATCCACAGTTGTCCCCCGGGGCCCCCCTTCCTCTTAACTACTGCCCTGGACTCTCAGTTAGAGTACTACTACTCGCCCACTCCCTGGCTAAGCAGCCTGCAGGCTTGGTCAGCTCCTCGGCAGGCACCCATCGGTGCAGCAGCTCAGTCCCCCTTCACACATAGCAGGACAGATCACAGGAGGAGGAGGAGCACCAGTTGGAGAGAATTGACTGAATTTTAATTTTTTTTCTCAGATTTCATTCATTTACCCCAACCCAGGCCAGTTAGTACAACATAGCCCTTAACCTTGCTGCCTCTGCCACCATCCATCACCTCTCTCTCTCTCTCTCTCTCTCTCTCTCTCTGTCTCTTTCTCACTCACTGAGTCACCCACTGCAGGTAGCAGGCCAGGCTGCTACTCTCACTCTGTCACGATCCACCTCGACCTCACCTCAGCTCAATCAAACAAGCTCCCAGTACCAACAACACAACTCCTGTCTCTAACTCTCTGTCTTTCCTATTCTCCTTCTCCTACAGTAAGTAGTTTAAACTACTGTATCTTATTTTTATTATTTTGATTCTTACTTTCTCCACCTTCCACTATGTCTCTCCTCCACACACTGCAACTGTGAACTACTGCTGCGTGCAAGGTGCGCAGTTTCTTCTCTGGCATGCACACACTTGCTACCTCCTCTTTCTTGTACCACATGACTACTCCTCTCGCTCCGTGCTAGAGTCATGTGGTACAGTAGTGTCTTTAACCTTTATGTCACCCCTAGCAACCCCCCCTCCCCGCTCAGAGGCAGACAAGGCTGAAGGCTTCTGAGTGAAAAAAGCCAGGAGAAATAAATAAAAAGGAAAAATGGCCGCACTAGCGCGACACGAGCAAACAAATTCTGACTGGACATAGGGCCCCCTAAAACACTCTGGTCCTGGGTTCGACTGAACCCCTTGCACCATTCTAGCTATGCCCCTGTAGTGAACTATTACTTTTTATATCTGAAGTATTTTTTCTCTTTTACTAATTAGAAGATTTTCTGCCTAACAATAGTGGTGTGATGTATGGAACAGCACTCAACCCGAGGGTTGCTATAGCTAGTTCTATTCCTTCTGCTACATCATCAGCCCTATGACCTTAATGTCTGTTACATCACAACTGTTAAAGAAGGACCAATCACCTTTTGTCAGAGCACTCCCTTGTGATTTCACTATCAGTAATGTCACAGTGCTGATGAGATGTAAAGAGAAACAGAACAAGATACATGTCTCCAGAAAGTACTGGTCTTCCAATCAAACCTAATGCTATCATATAGAACCCCTTCTAATGAGCAAATGGAAAAAGAGAAATACTTCAGAAATAAACAATAACAATTAACTACTTTTAAAAATTAATAAAATGTTCTGACTTTCTGCTTGTTATTTTTTGTACTAAATCTTTAAGTAGCATGATGTGCTGCTTTAATATTATACAAGGCATAGATAACTGAGTATGGTAAATGTTTCAGTCTGGTGTCAAACTGTAAAATACAGGGATATAGCATTAGACTAAGGGTGAGTCTGAAACCAAAGTGGCATTCAGTGAAATGCCGATCATTGGTTATTTTTCTGCCATCCAAAGCCGGTCCAAAATTTGATGTCTTTACTTTGGCTCTACAGTGTTTCGGCAGTCATCAAGCAGTGTTTTGTTGTACAGAGCACACACAAGCACTTTCTGGCAGCCACCTGGCATTCACCAACCAATCAAGGATGCAGAATCTCAGCAAACCCAAATGTTCTCCAGCTCTGTTTGCCATTGCAGCTCTGGTGTCAGGGGAGAAAGGACCTCTTTGCTGTGCTGTGTGCATTTTGTCAGAAAAATGTTCAGACGGTTGCCATTTGAAGAAAAAGAGCAGCTAATTGCAGGTTATCAGTTGTAGAGATTTTTGTTTGTAAGTAGGCAGGGAAAGTAAAGGATAAGAACAGTTATATATTTGTTTTGAATGCAAGCGGGGGGCAGGGGAATGGGAAAGTGGCCTGCAATGCGGTGCTAGGTTGTGCTATTGTACTTAAATCTTTTCCAAATTTTCTACTTTTTTTCTTAATAGTGGGTACCTAAGTCCCAAATCTTGTCGATAACTATCGAATTGTAGTGTAGTTTTGTTGATACTGGGTGTCTGGGTGCAAGCTTGCCTGACCCCCCACCCCAAATCTCATAAAATATTTTATCCAGTTGCAGTGTAGTTTTGGTGTGTGGCAGTGGGTGCCTGCCTCAGTGCCCACGCCCCTCAAATCTTGCAAAACACTTTATCCAGTTGCAGTTTAGTTTTGGTGGGCTGCAATAGATGCCTACCTGAATCCAACCCCCCAAATCTTGTGAAACACTTTATCCAATGGCAATATAGTGTTGGTGGGTGGCAGTGGGTGCTTGGCCTGCTTGAGCCCCCTCAAATCTTGTGAAACACTTTATCCAATTGCAGTATAGTTTTGGTGGGTGGCAGTGGGTGTCTACCTGAGACCCCCTCCCCCAAATCTTGGGAAACACTTTATCAAATGCAGTATAATTTTCATGAGAGTGGGTGCCTGGGAGCCCTCTTTTGTCATAAGATTTATCTGATTGCAGCAAGCTGCCTATAACTGCCATAAAGATGAAGAGAAGATGTCCTGAAAGAGAAGCAGGGAAGACTGGGAAAGTAGAAGGAGCAGCAGAGAATGGATCCAGTATAGTACCCATTCCAACAGCAAGTAGGAGTTCTGCATGCATTAGTGGTAGCCTTGTGGCCCATGGTGCATGTGAGGTATATGGTGTGGATGTTAGATGGAGAAGGACACAGGCAGGGAGTGGTGCTGGTGTTGGTGGTGGTGGTGGGCCTGAGACTGAGAGGTGTACTAGGGCTGGATGTATAATAGTGCATCTAGAGAAACCATGGTGATTTGTTAATCCAGAGAAGTTAACTGGTTGTATGCACACTGTAAGCTGCAGCTTTCCTAGTCAGTCACAATCAATGCCCAGTGGTGAATCTGGTGGTGCAAAAACTGGACAGAGTGAAACAGAAACACACAGGTCTTCCACTGTTCATATTCCTCTGCTTCCTCCTCCAAGTACCCTGCTGTCCCCTACTGCCCATGGTGATGATCTAATGCCCAGGGACCCTCCATCTGATTCCCAACTTGTACAGGCAAACCTTCCACCTGTACTTTTTGTGCAAACCACATGACACAGTAGCTGGCAGTGCCAGGTGGGGTACCAAATCTGCATCTTGTTTACCCACACTGGGGTGAGTGCCATGAGCAATTTTCTGTCCCCCACCACTGGCTTGAGGCACTATATGATGCTTTTTCTCTGACTGTACCCACAGGCCCCAAGTCAGGGATTGAGTCTGGGTCTAACACTACTGTTATCCTATCACCTGAGGGGAAATCATTTTAGGTGTACATGGGTGAGATGTTGCTTATGGTATACCAACCTCTCTGTTTTTTTAAAAGCAAGTCAGTAGCACGTCCACCACAAGAATGGTCAATTGCGGTGGAGGAGACTGTGACAGAGGAAGAGGATATGGAGGTGGAGGTTTCAGAAGAGGGAGACGTGCTGGCGATAGAGAAGGGGGAAGCAGAAGCATGGGGAAAAGAGGAGGCAGAAGGAGAAGGGCAGGAGAAGGGTGAAGCATCAGGTGAGAGGGAGGTTGAGCTGGGTGGGAAATGAGAAGTTGAGGGGTAGAAGAAGGGAGCATTGGAGGAGGAAGCAGGAGAAGAGAAAGAGGAAGTGGCACTTGAAAGTTGTCAGTTACAGCAAGCTCCTCTGAGGAGGACTATGATTCTGAGGAGTGGAGGCTGCCACCACCACCACCAGTATGGGAGGAAAAGAGTGGCAAAACAAGACAAGCAGTAAAGAAGAGAAAAGAATGAAAGCAACTTGATAAAGCAGGGAAATCCAAATCCTAGGCCACATTCCCAGCCTCACCTAATACATTTTGTACTACTGCTGCTGCTTCTTGTGATTATGTGCTGCAGCCATATCATTCCTCCCCCATGACCAGGAAAATGAAATCTTGCAGTGGTCACCCTATTTTTTCTAAGGCCCCACCGATCCCTCAGTCTGGTGGTCATGTAGCTAAGAAAGCCAAAATATCTTCCGCAGTAGGGTAGTAGTTTAGGGAATACTCCTCATATCCACTGAGAGTGTGTTGCAATATGTGTGAGAAAAAGATCAACCTGGGTCAATCCACATGGACTCTGGGAACCAGTATTCTGACTGATCATCTAAAGCGTGAACATGGCATCTTGCTAACAGTCGCATACTTTCACAATCCACACACTGGTCAAACTCAGCAGCAGCTGGGTATGGGTGGTGAGATCAGATGGTATATTCAAATTATGTAGCCCCAATGGCAGCAGTAATCAAAGTCAAGTGACGCTAGTGGTGCTCCTTCAAAACACCACTCCAACCAACATCACCACAACCAACACTACCACTAGACAGGGATAACAGTGGTGGTGGATGCAGCAGAAGCACCATTGCTATTCCAGAATTTATTGCCACCAAATAAACCACATTCCAGGAGTCACAACATGCCAGCACAAAAATGCCACCTAGTTATTCAGCTGCTGTGAAAATCGTTGAATTGACTGGTGGGATGATGGTGCTTGATCTTCAGCCTTTCTCCATCGTGGAAGACACTGGCTTTCAAAAACTGTTACATGAGCTGAAACCAAAATACAGTAGTCCATCATATGTCATGTTTTCTAGGCAGGTTCTCCCCACAATGTATGGGGCTGTACGCATGCACATAGTGACTCTTCTGAAGCAGCCTGATATGTGATATGTGCATTTCACTAGTGATATCTGGAGCAGTTCTGCACACTAAAGCTTCCTGAGTCTTACTGCTCATTGGGTTGCGTCAAGCACCAGCAGCAGCACTGGTGCCCCACCTTCACCACCAACACCAGCCCCTGCAGGAGTTGCTGTGAAGGAGACAGACTCTCAGAGGAACAGTGCTATATGCCTTACTTAATGTGTCAGTCATGGAGGGGAAACACAGTGGGAGAACATTCTGCACTTCATACAATCACTGCAGGACGTCTGGATATACCCTCACAAACTGAAGATGAGAATTTGTGTGACGGATAGTGGAAGTAACATGCTGAAGGCTACGAGTGATGGAGGTTTCTGCCATGCACCTTGCTTCGCACATGCATAGAATCTGGTGATGACTTACATGATTAATAAACATGCAGTTAAAAGAAATACTGGTCAATGTTTGGGACATTAGTTCCTCAAATGTGCTGAGCTCCTCAGACATTACTAACAGAAACACAATGTCCTGCAATGCTCCTGCAAAGACATGGTGACAAGCTGGAACTCTGTCTTTTATATTGTGGAAACACTGATGGAAGAGACAGCTGCGTTCTGGGCTATGGAATTTGTTATTTCCCTTGAAGAGGATACTTGTCAGTGGTGCAGTAGTGTGTGCTGCAAAGGCTGGTTCCACTTCTGAGACCGCATGAACAGGCCACAAAAGATCTGCCTGCTGAATCCATTAGTCTTAGCACTGTCCTGTCTATGCAGAGACTACTTGAACAACACACAGAATATTAATGGCATCTTCCTCAAGAACAACCCAACAAGGCATGGCTGGTCACGGTGGTGCTGGTAGACATGGTGGTGTTTGTGGTACTGGTGGTGATGGTGGTGACGATAATGACATGACCAGCAGTGATTGGGATATTAGTGCTGGACAAGGTGGTACTACTGGTGGTGACCCCAGTTCATCAACTTAGCAGCAGCTGAAACAAGATGCAGTCCTTATTGGATAAGTGGCAGAGATGTTTCTGACACAATTTGAAGAACGATTTCAAAGCATTTGACTCGACACCCAATTTGGCATGGCAAAATTAATGGATCCCAGATATAAAGAAATCTGCATCCCTCCTGAATGTGTTGACTATGTCAAACAGAAGGCCTTGCAGACATATCAGATAGAGCAGCATTGACAATGCACAGAAACCAAAATCCAACCTCCTCCTCCTCCTCTTGGGCCCACTTAACATGCATCTGTGCTAGGGGGAATTAGTGTAGTGATGATAGTGATGACATCAGATGGGAAGAGGAAGAAGCTGATGATCTGATTCCAGGAGACACAACAAAGAACATATGGGAGCTGTTTGAAATGCAATACCAACATTTTGCAGACATTATGGATGAAGGCATGACATGACACCAGACTACGTGATGGAGGCTTATTTAGCAGAGCCATTGTCTAGCTGAGCTACTGATGCCATCAAATTCTGGCAGGACAGAAAAGTTATTTGGCCTGTACTGGCTAAACTGACTTTGTACTTTCTGAGATGTTCCCCAACATTGCTTACAAAAGCTGTTTCAGCATAACTGGGGATATTGCCTCACCACATCACTGCAGGCTAGATCTGGACAATACTGAATTCCTAGCCTTCTAAAACAGACTTTACCAGCATCAACTTCACCTATTCATTCAATTATTTCAACTTCTAACAGGTGTCATCAACTAACCCTATACATCCTGCAAGTAAGTCTTTCCACACTCCCTCTGGCACTGGCAGCACAACAGTCTGATTCATCAACATCACTCCCAATAGCACAGATACCACCAGAGGAATGATTTGGACACATCCTGCTGTCTCAAATCCTCCAGAAGACACTAAAATAACTTTTAACATGTTATAACCAGCAAGCTCAATTTGAGCAGGTGGGAGAAACCTCCTGCCTCAGTGCAACTCAGCCTCAGACTCAAATGCTTACAAACAGTCATTGCCAGTTAAATCAGAGCTGTGCTGTTTCCTAAACTGAGGCAGTATAGTGTAGTGGTTAAGGGCACTTGAGCTGCAAACCTGGAGACCTGGGTTTGAATCCCATCAGCCCCTACCTGCATTCTGTGTGACTCTGAGCAAGTCACTTAACTTCCTTGTGTTCCAAGGTCGCACCTGGAAACAAGCTCTGGCTTAGTGTGCCTTTCCTGGTTAAACAATTTCCCCTTTCCCTTTCCTAAACCACTGGCACTGGCAAAGGATGACAATGCTCACCTTAGGCAGCATGGAAGTCTGGGAGGGTAAGTTAGAATGATGTTGCCATTGGGTATCAGCTGTTACAGTAAAGTTTTGTTAAAATGCTAAAACAATTTTAAAAAGTTCAAACATTTAAATAAAAAAATAAACATATTTACAAAAAAATGCAAAAATAAAAAAGTAAATATACAGATTAAAAAAAGTAAGGTAGGAAAATTAAAGAGCTTGTATGGATATAATACAGTAGTACTTGAAGTTTTTGTGGGATGCATTTTTTTTGGGGGGGGTGCTGGAATTTATTTTGAAAACCTATATGGAACTAACATGATAATTGGAATGAAGGGTAAACAGGAATTACAGGGGGATGAACCTTGAGGTCAGTAAAGAAAACTGAGTTACGATAGGTCTTAAAGGGGGTTGGGCTTAGCGCTAAATGATAAAAATAAAAAGTCAAAATATTTACAAAGAATAAAATATACAAATCAAAGAAGGTAAGTTAGGCAAAGCAATGCTGTTGTATGGATATAGTATGGAAGTACTTGGATTTTGGTTTGGGATGCATGTTTTTTTTGTGGGGAGGATTTATTTTGAACACCTACAGTACGTGGAACTAACATAGTAATTGGAAAGAAGGGCAAACAGGGACTACAAGGGGTGAGCCTTGAGATTTACTTGGTAATTAAGCGACAAAAGAAGGCCAAGGCCCGTCGAGATTGACCCCTACAATGAATGTGGAACATTAGTTTAATTCTGACTTTGCTTCCAGCCATTCATCCAATCCCCTTTTGAAGGCAGGAAAGGAAGCTGAATACACAAGTTCTTGTGTCAGTGTGTTCCAGATTCTTGGGGCTCTCACTGTATAAAAGTTTAGTCTTTTATTTGTTCTGGCTCTGGATACATTAATTTGCTTATTACGCAATCTTGAAACAATCCATCTGTCACTAAAACTTAGTTCAAATTGCTGCATTAACTCTGGTGATTGCTGCACCTTAAGCAGAAAGAGAAGATCCCCTTTAATTCTTCTTTTCTGTAATGAGTGTAATCCTGTGGCCTGTAATCTCTCGTCATAATTTCTAGATGCCAAGTGGGGCACCAGTTTAGTTGTCCTCCTTTGGATCTGTTCTAACCTTTGTATATCCTGGGCCAGATATGGACTCCAGAATGGGGATCCATAGTCTGAGTAGGGCCTGACATACTGTATGTTCTGTACAGGGGGATGATGCATTCTTTGTTTTTTGTGACAAATGTGCACTTTATGCGCATAAGTAGTGCATTAGAAGTTCTGGCCACCTTTAAGCACTGATCTGCTTGTGAAAGTTTTTTGTTGGCCAGTACTCCCAGATCTCTTTCACGTATTGTTTCCTTAAGTGGAGTATTGTTAAGAGTATATGTCTGAAGGGGATTAGATTTGCTGAAGTGTAACATAGTACGCTTGTCTATGTTGAGATACATTCCATTTACCTGGGCTCAAGCTTCAATTTGTTTCAGATCACTGATCATTTTGCTTCTGTTTAAAGGTGAGTCAACCCTCCCACCAGCTTGGTGTCATCGGAAAATTTGGACAGAATGTTAGCTGAGCTGATCTGCGTGTCCCCAGTAAAAATATTGAATAGTATGGGCCCAAGCACAGACCCCTGAGGGACCCCGCTTGTTACCTGCCCCTCTTCAGATAAGGTACCTTGTATCCTGACTTGCTGGTTTCTATTGGATAGCCATTTGTTGATCCATCTAACCAAGATGGCAGAAAAACCTGCCGATTAGAGTTTGGTGATAAGTTTGCCATGTGAAACCTTGAAAAACGCTCTGCTATAGTCCAATAGGATCACGTCTAGGGGGCCACCAAGGTCAAGCCCCTGGCTTATATAACCATAGAATGCTATTAGATTTGAGGTACAAGAGAAGCCCTATCTAAAGCTGTGTTGGGTTGGGTCGATAAGTTTTAATCTACCCATTTCTCTCTCAAGAAGTGTTTTGATGAGTTTTTCTATTAATTTAGAAAGAACGAATGTTAAACTACTGGGTCTAGAGTTTTCTGGTTTTAACCGGTTCCCTTATTTGAAAATAGGTACCACTATAGCTCTTAACCAGTTCTCATGGACTATACCTTCCTGGAATGATTTATTAAATATGAGTGAGAGGGGAAGCTCTAAGGCATGAGATGTTTCATGTAAGAATCTGGGGTTAATATTATCCCGTCCATGGCTTGAAATGTTATTTAGGGTTTTAGGTACCGACAGAGTATCTGTTTCGGTAATTATGTAGTTATAGTTGTTGGGGACTATGGTAATAGCAAGAGTAGATGTTTCCTTTACTGGGAATACAGAGCAGAAATAGTTGTTAAAGGTATTTGCAATGTCTTTATCCAATGTTAATGTAGAATTATCTACCATATGTGGCCCAGTTTGTCTGTTGGTGCCTTTTTTATTATTATTTAGATATGAAAATAAGGATGTATGGCCATCTTTGGAATGTGCTAATCTAAATTCCAATTTTCTTTTGGATTGTAATGTTAAATGTTTTAAGTCTTTGCTTCTTTATATTTAAGAGTATATCTTTCCTTATCCTTTTTATTACATTTCTTTAAAGCAAAGGAAATGATTAGTAGTCATATGTGTTTGGCACTGTGCCACTGTGTTACACCACACAAAAACGACAATCCCCAGCCATGGCATGCCAACACCACTTGCCACACATACGCTATAGTAATTCATGGCCATTGCTGATCTCAAGGTAATTTCTTTCTCCTTTTCTGTAGTGTGTGTTGCCTTATGTCAGTTATTACCTTGGTAGGTGAAGGGATTCAGCTGAAGTGTCAAAGCCAATCAAAATGTTAACCCTCCTCCCCAATCAAAGCCAAACTGAAGTTGCTGCCAGGACACTTCGCTCACTTCTACATTAGACCCAGGGGTGGTAAAGTAAAGAGGAACATAAGGAAGTACTATTTCATATACAGAGGGTGGTGCATCTATGGAATCAACTACCAGTAGTCACCATACCTTTTGTTAGGACAAAATAAAATAAATGTCAAATGGAAACAAACACTAGCAGTTATGTAACATAAGCAGTTTCCCTCTCCCCTTGTCATGACCACTATAATCCCATGTCTGTTTATTGTATATATTGCATTTACTGTACTGAAACAGCTGCTTATAAAATTGCATGGAATAATGAGAACTGAATATGTTTTGTGGATATTTAATCCTGGAATTTATGTGGTGTCACAGTCTGTTTAAATATCATAGAGAAATAATGTGTAGGCCACACAGGCAACAGAGACTGTGATTAAATATTTGTGTTATATTTGCATTAAAGATATGGGGACAGATATTCAAAAGTTTGCCTGTGTGCCAAGCCTAGTTTCCACGCTCAAACCTGGCTTTGTGTGGATGACTTATATTCAAAAGTCTGGTTAGCACGGGCAAACAGGGTTTGCACCTGGGCAAACTGTGGAGGGGGGACACAATGCAAATGAAGCGGCAAGGACCTGAATATTGAGGCTGTCCAATATTCAGAGTACATGAGCCATGCAAGGCCGTTTTGCATGGTCCTCTTATGTGGAGCAGGTACCGCTTACCTAAAACATGACTTACTCCCATGCAACCCTAGTGGTTGGTGGAGGAAGTGTGTTGTAACCTCCCAGATCCCCAACACAGTAGTCTCTGGTGTCTAGTGGTTCTCCTTCCCTCCAATCTCACGCCTGTATGGACATTATTATGTCTGTGGTTTCTAGTGGTCCCTCCTCCACCTACACCCATGTCCGAAGTGTAAATAAATATTTCCTGGTGTCCAGTGGTCCCACCCCACCCATCCTGAACCCCTGTATAATAAATTAGCACCATTCATTGGTTTCCACTGTATCCCCCCTCCTAATCCCATGTATATTAAAATTAAACCATTCCCTGTTGTCTAGCGGACCCCTCTCCCTATTCCAGATCCCCTTTTGAATACAGTTAAACCATTCTCTGGTGTCTAGCGGACACCCCCCCCCCATACCTTTTTACCTGTATACTTTTTTTGTATATATACATTTTATTGAAGAGTAGACATAATACAAAAAACAAGCTTCAGGAGCAGAGGTACTGAGCGCCAGAGAATTAACCAGTACAACATTAGAAAAACATAACCATGGCATATCCAATATAAACAGGTCTAACAACACCACCAAAAATATAACTTGTGCAAAAACCTTTACTCTACCAGAAACATCTACCTTCCCCAAGTAGGAGGAGTCTTAGTCATGCAATCTAATAACAGTTGACGCAAACCCTGCTAAATCCCCATTCTTAAATCCCACCGAGGTCACCCACTTATCCCACTACTTATTAAATCGAGGAAGAGCATTCCTCCTCCAGAAAATCACCCGATAATAGGACTCTGATTTAGATAAGGCCTGTTTCCACCTACAAAACAGTGGTATTTCTGTGGACCACCAGTTTAAAAGTAGAAATTGCTTAGCTTCCAAAGCAGCAGCAAAAAGCAACTCCTTATGCACCAAAACCATGGAATCCAAAATACCTGAGTTCCCCCAAAATCCAAAAAAGGGGGGACTTTGGAATAGGGAGTTGTAGAGTATCTTCCAAAAAAACTAGTAATATTGTCCCACCATACCTTCAACAATGCACACTCCCATAAAATATGAAATATCGTTCTCAAACCCTGTTGGCACCACCAACATACATCCATGTCCAATACACTCATTTTGACCAAATGAACTGGAGTGCAATGCCATCTGCCTTACACCTTCTTCTGAAATAACTGAAGTTTAGGGTCAGGAGAAGCCTTATGTGCTTCCAACCAATATTGCATCCACATTGCATTGTTCATCTCAGTGTGCAGATCTTCCCCCCACCTTAATCTATGAGGATCACAGTTAGGTAAAAAAAACTTTTTGTAACTCCTTGTACTGAATAGTAAACTAATATAACAACTAGGGGCCTTAATCCACTTCTGTAGATGGGTTGTGAACTGGGTCTCAATGAGACAAAAAGACTTAAAAAACTTAGCGGACAGGGTGTGCTATAACTGAAAATATTGCCACAGGTGATATGAAGGAGTCCCAAACCTATCTTGCAGCTCCTTAAAGGAGACCAAGAGGCCCCGGATGCAGTCAATCACATCCGCAGTCACCTGAAGGCCCCTCAACTTCCAACTCCCCCCAAAATTGGTTGATCTCCCACCAATACTGCAGAATTATTTCATAATGGTTTGTAAATACCCCCAAAAAATAGGATCCCAATCCAATAACTTAAAATACCACCTCCAGGCCCATTGAGAGAAAGTCATCGGGAGGGTCTCCATCTTTAAGGTCCCACCAGCTTTCAGCAAGAATAACAATGGCATATCATCCAATAATGTTTGCTTGATCTTGGTCCACAGAGGAGACCATGAGAAGGCAGGAGAGACCCAATTCAGAGTTTGCTTTATACCCAGGCACATATAGTACACCCACAACCAGGGCATATTCCACCCCCCAGAGACTTCAAGAGCCCAAAAAATCATCCTACTAAAGTGAAGAGGATTACCATCCCAAATAAAGTCTGATAACACCTTATCAGTCTTAGTCCAGATACTAATGGGAACAAGAAGGGGTAGATTACATAATCAATAAAAAAGTCAAGGAAACATCATCATCTTGATGGTAGTTATTTTGCCTGGAAGAGACAAATTAAGCTGTGTCCACCTCCGAAACTCCAACTTAATCTCCTCCAGAACACCCATAATATTCCTAGAACACATTTCTTGAAGGTTACCTGAAACAAAGATACCCAAATATTTCACACCGACAGAAGACCAATTAAGGGTATAGTGCACCATACATGCCCAAGTCCAGTATGCATTAAAAAGGGATACAATCTCTGTCTTGATCCCCTGTATACTAAAGTAAAGCCATTCTCTTGTGTCTAGTGGATCCCCCAGTCCAACAACCCAGTAGGTAGTGCCCTACCACCCTACTCCCCTATCCCGATCTCGAGCCGGTGACTGGCACAGTCCTCCGCTCTCCACCATGGTCAGCTGCCAATCGAGCTATCAATGAGCATGTACTGTAACAGCTGATTTTACAGTAACCACTCATTGACAGCTCAGTTGGTGGCTGGCCATGGTAGAGAGAGAGAGAGAGTGAGAGAGAGACAGAGAGGAGAGCTGTGCCAGTAGTTGGCATGGTGTCAGAATAGGGGGGGAGCGAGATGCTGGGGCACTACCAGCTGGGTACAGAGGATTTGGTGTCTGATAGAAAATAAAAATCAGGGATAGGGAGAGGGATCCACTAGACACCAGGGGATGGTTTAACTTTAATATCTATGTCTGCACAGTGCACTGTAAAAAATACATCCCCAGGCCCAGCCATCACCATTCTAGTGCATTCTGGGAAACAAAGTGAGATGGATTCACTGACTGGTACCAAGCCCTGGGTATCAACCAGAAGTTGCCTTACTCAGAGCATCTGGTAGTTGGTTTACCCAGTTTTGTTTTTTTCTGGTCAGCCAACTCACTTGTTTTTTCCCATGTCACACTGGGGCATTGATGGCTGGGCCAGATGTTGTGTTAGCTTAGCTGGAAGAGTTCTTCCTCTGATTCAACTGTCCAAACAAACAGCAAGTAAAAAACATCAGTGGTAACACTCTAAATATCAGTGTTTAAACACATACACAATCTGACCGGGCCACAACATATGGGCATTCAAACTCAAAATACAGCTGTGGTGCAAGTACTAGTCTATTGACACAACCCAGCACTAGTCCAATAACAGGTATTGTACTGAAAATTATACAGCATAAATAACAATTTGTAACTTGAATTTTTTTTGTGTGCTAGAACAAATTTCTGGAAGTGCATTTGTGAGAGTCATCACAGTGCATCCTAATTTTCCTTGTGATTCTCCATGTTGACCATGAATCAAAATATTTAAAAAAATCAGACTTTGAACAAGATGATATAGGTCAGTAATGTTTCAGATACATTGTTTATACACCTGGGGCCTGATATGCAAAAGACAGAATGGGTGTTTGAGCATGCGAACTGGGTTTTGTGCCCGGTGTGTGGATGGGGCCTATTTTCATACAGCCCCACAGCATGGACAAAACCTGTCTGTGCCTGAGTGAAAAAGTACTGCTCTGCCTATGCAAAGTGGGGGAAGGGGCACCCTGCATACAAGCACAGTGTGATATTAAGAAGTTTGCCCTGGTGGTAATTCCCTCCCAAATGGGTGCAAATTATCACCAGGAGAAACCTCCTTTCTCCCCCTCTTATCAGAGTAGTGTGTCAAGGTCCTTTTTCCCTTCATCAGAAAAATTCTTCTGGTAAGATCCTTTAATTCAACTTCTCATCATTCTCAGAAGGTAAGGGGTAGATCCTGTTTATGCCAATCTAATTACTAATTTTTCCTATTTTAGACTTATTTTTATTTATTTATTTAATTCCACCTGGAATTGACTCCACAGTGCTAAAAATTGGTCTTTCATTCCTTTTTTTGTATACCATAGCTGTTCTAATCTAGATATGTCTATCATCAGATTCAGCCATTGATTGAAAACCAGTGGGTCAGGGTCCTTCCATTTAAGAGTATACATTTTTTTTGCCATAATAAGAAACACTGTTAATAATTTATGTTGCTGTGGCTCCATATCCCTTTTTCTGGGAGGATTGCTAACAACTTCACCATTGGAGAAAAATGGAGTTGTTTCTTAAAAACCAGTTGAGAAAAATGTTCAATTTTATACCAGAAATATGATAAATAGGGGCACGATCCAATCAGATGTATTAGGGTGCCAGTTGTATTGGCACATCTTGGACACGTATAAGATATATTTGGATTATTTGGATTAAATTTTTTTGGAATAAAATAAATTCTGTGCATCGTATTCATTTGTATCTGTTGTAACTTAACTGAAGATACATTTTCTAAATATGTTTTAATAATATATTACCAGATTATATCTGAGATATTAATGCCCAGATCCACGTCCCACTTTCTTCTGGTTTTATCAATATTATGTTCCGAAGTTTCTTGGAGCATAGTATATAAAAAAATTAAAAAAATAAATGTTCCTGATTTATTTTCTTGAAAATTTTTTATTATAGTGGGGTGTTCTTTTAATCTTATACATTTTTTATTCTTATTAAGAAAAGATTTAAGTTGATTATAATAAAAAGATTGCGTTGAGACCAAACTATACTTTTCAGAAGTTTGGCTATAAGTTTGTAAAGCATTATTTTGCCACACATCCCCTAACTGTGAAATGCCTGCTTTCTTCCATACGTTAAAGATACCTGAAGTTACTGATGGGATGAAGTTATAGTTTTTATAGATCGAGTGTATATAGAAGTATATTTTAAATTGTTCAACCTATTTTGGAAATAGATCCAACATTGGTATGCTGTTTTAGTTGTAATCGATTACTTTAATTTTTTAAGTGGTATCCTTGAATACAATAGATTCATAAGCAAAGTATATGGTTGTGCTTTTGTTTCTATTTGAACAGAGAAAACCCCTAATTAATTACTGGACAGCCAATACCAAACCTGTGCCACCTGAGTGGCTATATAATATAAGTAAAAGTCAGATAAACCTTGCCCTCCTTTTATCTTAGGAAGAGTTAAAGTTTGCAAGGAAATTCTCACACTATTATTTTTCCACAGGAATTTCATTATCATGGTTTTAAGTTTTGAAAAAAAAATTGTCAACATTGGGATCACTAAACCAGAAACAGAAAAAGCACTATTGGTAGAATCTGCATTTTAATCAAATTTATCTTTCCTGTTAAAGTCAAATACAATGAGTTCCATTACTTTAAATCCAACTCAATTTGTTTCAATAATTCCTCATAATTTAGTTTACATAGATCCTCAATTTGAAAACTTATGGTCACCCTAGATATTTAATAGTATCTGTGATGCTTGGCCAGATGGTTATGATTATTCTATGATTTTTGTAATATAAAAATATACTATGTGATTGTCTCACATAAGACAGCCTGGGCTTCCATGGGTGCCCCCCTCCCCAGCTTTCAGTGAAGCTGCAGGATATGTAACAGACTAGGAGATCTCTGTAATGTAATTAACTTCCTGGAGAAATTGCATTTTATGGCCTTTTTATGACCTGTTGGTGCTTTGAATTTGGGAAACTAAATATACATTTTATTACAGGACAGGACATAATTTAGCTGATTCCTGTTGGCTATATTGCACTTAGGTGATGGATTACAGGGTTGTAAACCTCAAAGGAACTGGTGGATCAAAGACTCATAATTTGGGAAATGCTTTTTTGCTGATGTCACCTTATTTAATATATCTCCTGATAGGACATCATGTTTGTTTTTTTATATTCTAAAAGGAAGAGCTAGATGACTCACAGAAGGGGTGTGAAGAGACAGAGTTAACTTAATACTTGTGTCTGAACTGTTTTGAAAGATATACCATCTTGGGACTCTAGAAAGACACAGCTCTCTGATGTAATTTAACTGCACTTACAGAGGTAATACATTAGATAGAAAAATCTAACTATGTTGGTAGGAGTTTGTTCTGTAGTTTTCATTGTTTTTCTTTCATGTGCTTGTGATGCTCTTTGATATATTGTTCTGTGTTTACATTTTTCATATTTTTATCATCTTTTAGTAAATAATCTTTTATTTAAAAGACTGTCTGTGTGTCTTCCAGTTCTTTTTGCATGTGACATATAAGAGGTTAAGTCTGACAAAACTGTTTAACAGCTTGATGGTGTTACTGAGCTTGGAAAAAGGTAAGAATATACCTAAGGTCGCTTATAGAGTCAAAAAGGGTTAATTTTGGAAGCCTGGCTGGGTGCTCCTGGTGAAAGATTGTACTGCAATCCCTGAAGAGGGTACGTATCTGAGCCTGTTCATTTGGTATGCTAGCATATGGTTTATAGTTTGAAGCCCCCCAGAACTTGAGACTAAATGTGATTTGGACCCAAAAGCAGACAGGAGGGTTAGCCTGTCTGTTACCTGTTCACACTATTGCACTCTGATGTTGGCACTGTGGGAGCAGAGGGCCTGACATGCTGGGTGCATCTGTGACAGATTTTGTTAGCAGTGGTGCAATAAAAATTGGTAACACAAGCTTTAACTGATCAGTGTGTCAGCTTAATACTGTACAGCTCACTTGCAAAAGGCGGCAGTGATTAGTTTTTAAAAGGAAGCATAACTGTATCATTTTGCTTACAGTCAAGCTCCTACCTGTTTTGTTTTTTCAGAGTGCTAGTTAGAGTAGCCATAGTTAGGGAAGAAGATGTCTTCCAACTACAGTGAGCGCACTGCAGACTACCTGAAGCAGTTGTGCAAGGAGACAGGAGTCCTGCACAAGGGGACAGCCACCAAGCAGAACCTCATGGATGCTCTGATGGCCACTGATGCCCAGAGTGTCAAGTCACAGACTGTGACTGTAAAGGACCACACCTTGGGTGTGGAGGGACCAGCAGCCAGTGCAGTGTCCAGATCCAGGCAGGATGACAGAAGGACCAGTGCAAGTCCAGGGCCACAGCAGCAGGAGAAGGTCACCAGCATTCTGGAGCAAGAAGCAGTCAGGCTGAAGATTGAGTTGTGCAGAATGGAGCTGGAGTTCCAAAGAGAAGAGAAGCGAGAGCAGCAAGCTGCAGAGGAGAAGAGGGAGCAAGAACAGTGAGACGCAGAGTGAGAGAAACAAGCCACAGAGAAGAGAGAGCAAGAACAGTGAGCAGCTGAACGTGAACAGTGAGAGGCGGACCCTGAAGAGCATGAGCACCAGAGGCAACCTGAAGTTACAACTCCAACCACCAGCACCAGAGCAGGTAAATGGTTTGGGTTTAACTGGAACTACAGGACTGGGTTACAAATTAAATTCCAAATTGATAGCTGAATTTAAAGAGGTGGAGGATATGGATGCCTTTTTAAATTCCTTTGAAAAAGTTTGTATACAGGTAAATATTTCTAGAGGGTCCTGGAGCTTCCAGCTATCCTCGCTACTTACTGGGAAAGCTCGGGATGCATTGGGTCAAATGGACAATGAGGACAGTAATGATTACTTTATTTATTTATTTATTTATTTATTTTTATTTCTTCTAGGATAACAAGTACCTTTGAGCCAAGTCTCTTTTACAAAGGTTCCACATCAGAAATAACAAACAACAAGGAAGCAACAGTGAAATAACTGTAAACAATTCATGTACAACAGTGCTATTGAAAGGGGTCAATTATAAGAAGAGTAAGGTGTAGAGGAGGAGGAGAAGTGTAGGTAGTTAACAGAGGCAGCTATTAGTAAAATGGTAAACACAGCTAGGACGCATGTGCCCACAAGGAATGGGTAGGATCAGGTGCCCGGGGTGGAAGAGAAAAAGGAATGAGAGGAGAGGGGGAGAAAGAAGATGCAGTCGGAGGCATTTGTTGAAAAATAAATGGAAAGGAATGATAGAAGAGAAAAAGGGGGCAGGGTGGGGGATAAGTGCTATAATGGGGCAAGGAGTGACTAATGAGGTGGTATGAAGACCTGAGATTTGAAGTGGCACCTCAGGAGCTGGGGGGAAGGGGACTGGGGGGGCCTGGGGTTAAGCAGTATATAAGTTAGAATTAATGCTGTGTAGGTCATCATCTAGGAGAGGCAGTCACAGGAACTAGAGGCAATGAAATGGGCCTGAAACCTGGTTCTGAACAGACCTAGTGTTGAGGCAGAGGAGATGGTGTGGCTGAGACCATTCATCCATAGAGGAGCCCTATAGGCAAAGGAGCATTGGCCCTGCATAGTTCGACAGCAAGGAACTTGTAGAATCTGGGTTGTTGAGCTCCTGGAGTTCTGTTGGTTGGTGTTTTGATGTAACAAGGCAGTAACACCGGGGGGTATGAGGCCAAGGTTGATTGTTCCTACCATAGCACATGTGAGATACTTTATACAGTTGGTGAGTTGGAGCCATCCAGATTGTTCATAAAGGGCACAGGTGTGGGTGAGGCAGTGGGCACCAGTTTTGAGTTGGCATGCTTTGTTAAGTACAGTTGTTATACGTTGGAGGGCGGACGTCATGGTGGAGCCATAGATAATGAGGCCATAATCAATAACTGACACCACAGAGCTCTGGATGGCAATCTTCAGGGCCTCTGGGGTGAGATGCTGCCTGTGCTTGAGAGTAATCCAAGGCTTGTGTTGGCAGCTTTAGCCATGCTGTCAATGTGAGCCATCTAGGAGAGACTGGGGTCAAACAGAATCCCTAGGTATTTGAATGAGTAAACTTGTTCGAGGACAGTCTTCTGCTTGGTGGAGATGGCAAGGGGGTGTTGCTTGTAACAGTTATGTGAACTGCAGAATAGCAATTACTCTTTTTTTGTGATTGAAGACTAGTTTATGATTGGAGAACCATGTTTCAACAGCACTGAATCTGAGATGGAAGCTGTGTTGTAGTGGTGAAAGGTCCTTGTGCATAGAAAAGACAACAGCATCATCCACATACAGGATGATTTGTTCCGAGCAGGATTGTGGTAGGGAGTTTAAAAAGAGGCTGAAAAGGAGAGGGCCCATTATGGACCCCTGAGGGACTCCGGAGCAGACAGGCAAGGTGTCCGAGATAGCACTGGCAATTTTTACTCTTTGAGAGCGGTTGTCAAGGTAGCTTCTGAACCAGCGGCTGAGTCCGGTGCGAGGCCAGCAAGGAGTAGTTGGTCATACAGCAGCCGATGATAGACTATGTCAAATGCCTTTGAGAGGTCAATGAAGACAGCCCCAGTAAGAAGTCCTTTATCAAGGGATTTATGCACTGTACCGGTAAATTCAAGCCGGTCAGTGGTGTTACTATGCCCTTTTCTAAAACTGTGCTGTTGTGTCCACAGAGTATTATATTTGTCCAAATAATCAGTGAGCTGGTCCACAACAATACGTTCTAGGGCCTTGGATAGTGGTGGCAATATGGAGATAGAGCGGTAGTTACAGTGGCAGGTCTTAGCCCCACTTTTGTGGACCGGGGTCACAGTGGCAGTTTTCCATATTTCAGGGAATGTACTGGTCTGGAGAGAGAGGTTAAGAATTTTAGTTAGGGGACTGAGGACCTCGTCAAGTGTAAGTGATAACAGCTTAAGGTCCAGGGTGTTACTTCTGATTCTGGAAGTGGAGATGGCTGAGGCAATGTGGTGGTGAGCATCATTCATCTTAATCTCCCTGAAATAACAAGCATTTGTCAATGCCGAACGTTCGCTTGCAGATATTTTCAGTGGTGTCTGGCACTTCTGGCACTAAATTCAAACCCCACTGAAATAACTGTGCCACAAACCTGTTTCTTCAGTTCATGATTCAGCTTTGAAAAGTGAAGACATGTCTGTGGTCAGTGAGCATTACAGTGCTGGACCTTCCAGTGGGTAAGTAAGGGCTTGGGGGGGCTGAATAGATGGGTTGGGGGTATAATGGTGCAACAGAGAATGATGGATGGTTTTCTTATTTTGAGGTGTAGCCAAAAAAAATATAAAGGATTCCTGGTCACAATGGAGGGGGGGATTGGGCATCCCCAGTGTCACCGTGAAAAGAAGGTGCACCGCGGCTAATGTAGCAGGCACAGTTGCTTGCTTGTCACTGTGCACTCTGACTACTCCTATGTGCAGGTTTGAAAGTGTATACAGTGAATGCCCCTACTAATCACAGTCCTGCCCTGCACTCCCATTACTGCTTCCTGTTCTGTACAGTAAATAGTGTCTCACACAACCAACACCAGCATCAACTTCGAACCCCCCTGCCTCACCTGTAGGGTGCCCTGCCCTTTGCGTTTAACCCCTTTTCCATTTCTGCAATAACTGGGGGGAGGCATCCTGTTCCTCTACAGTCCACTGCAATGGAATATGCAGGTATGGAGGCATGCAGGTTTAAATGCAGTATTAAACCCACCATAAAGGAGACTCAATCTTCCATTAATTTCTGTTACAGGAGACAGGAGAACAAAGTAATGTTAAAACGTTAGTAATTTAACCTGGGCTATAAAACAGTAAATGCACTGTCAAACTTCAAAATAGTTGAAGATGTTACCCTATGTAGTAGAACTTAGGCATTCCCAGCTTTGACCCAACTAGAAAGCAGCCACTGGACAAATGTGAAGTATTTAAGTCAAAGTAGAAAAACAGAAAACACTGTTGTGGCTTGGTTAACAGTCAGAGGACTGAATACCCACTGTGGTGCACTGCAACTAAATGGAGGCCAGGAATGAAACAGAAAGGGTGAATGCAAGAACAGCACATGCTGCATGGTTCTTTATGTCACCACTGTCAAGGCTTTGCTCTCCTTTACTTATTTATTTATTGAAATGTTTCTCGCTGCCATTTGCAACCTGAGTTGGAAGTTTTTGGGAACAAAAGCGAGACGGACAGAGGGACAGGAGCTACAGACAGCCAGCAGCAGTGAACAGTACTAGCCCCGTAGTGTCAGCACTGAGCTGTACCAAGCACTTTGCCCAGCCCTGAGCATGAGAGAGCAGAGCCCAGAGCGTGTTTGTCTCACCTGAATCCCGCCTGCAGAACCGAGTGTCCCACTGCCCTGCTGCTCCAGGTAGGGGCCCGATGGGATATGGGGAGGAATCCAGGATGGATGGATGGATGTGTTCTCGGGGAACCGGCTGGGAGGGAGAGATGGAGATGGGACAAGGAGGAACTTTACATACAGGCAGGAATTAAAGTACAACCTCTGAGGAGGATGGGCGTAACAAAACTTTCCAAGCATGGAAGTGCCCTATGTTATTTACCTTAAATACCTGTTTCATTTACCTTAAAATGCATGTCTTTACCCATAAATCCTTTAAATTAATGTAACTCTTTTAAAAAACATTTATTTAAAGAGAGTAAGCCTGTGTAAACGTATAAATGTCCCTCAGGTAAGGGCCCTGTATGTTTTATGTGTGCTTGTTTATAAATGTATACAGCATCTGGTTACTTTTTCGATGTGACAGTTGAAAAGTTAAAAAAAATCCTCTGATAAGGGCCCTGTATCAGTGGTGTAGCCAAGAATTTCAGATCTGCACACCAAGTGGACTCACTGCTACCCCCCTGTTCGGGCCAGCTTCCCCTTCCCTGCACTGTCCGTGCCCTGTTCGTGCCGTCTCGCCTGACGCAAGCATCATTTCCTGTGTTTTATACCAGTACACCACTAGCCATACTGTCACCAACAGTTGTCAGACTAACAGACTGGCTTTTATTTACAACATAGCATTATGACAAGCCTCTGTACCACATCAAGGCAGCTAGTCACACAGAGGTTAATGCACACACTACTAGCCATGCTACCACACCACTAGCCACACCATTGACATACCACTAGCCATGCCACTACACCACTAGTCACACCACCAGCAATTGTCAGACTAACAGACTGCCTTTTAGTTATAAGCCTCTACCACATCAAGTTAGCCATCCATTCACATATCACTAGCCATGCCACCACACAACTTGCCACACCACCAACAGTTGTCAAACTAACAGACTGGCTTTTAGTTACAGTATTGCACTGTGACAAGCCTCTGTACTACGTCAAGGTAGCCAGTCCTGCAGAGGTCCATTCACACCACTAGCCATGCCACCACACCAATAGCCATGCCACCACACCACTAGCCACAACCCCAACAATTGTCAAACTATTGGCTTTTAGTTACAGTTGGTAAAGTAGGTGTCAAAAAAGAAATGTGTACTGCTTTCCCTCATTTCTGCATCTAACACATCTTTCCACTAAACTAGCACGCTATGTATCTCATTCCTCATTGGATAAAAGTTGTAGACGACGATGGTGATTTAAATATTCTTTTCGACTCTTAGTAAAAACGTGTAGCTCAAATGTCTCGTGCGATTTTTAAGCCTTTCTGCACTATCTGGGATCCGATTGATATGCTCCATCGGTGATCCGATTGGCATGCTCCCTACAGAAGTTCAGCTCAACTGCTGGCACCTGCTATCAAGCGTGTGAAAGTGCCGTGGATCGCTGGCATTAGTAAACCCCGTTTCACAGTACACTGCAAGGACCCCTATCCTAAATCAGAGCCACCCACCGTTTCATAAAAATCTGTAGTCCCTGCCAAATCTGCAGCTTCCGATGCTGGTGTGACTGTGCCGCACAGATGCATGTGGTTTTGTTTGTTGCACAAACAATCCTCGCCAGCAGCACTGCGCTGGTACAGCTCATTTATTGATCTGCCATTCGTTGTGTGGAGGGCACCACTGATCGGATTATATTTCAGCCGATGGTGTTGTCTGTAGTGGGGCACATTACATCCATGTCCCAGACTTCGATTACAGTGAATGTGGATACAAGGGGAAGGGGATTAACAAGCAGGAGACAGTGTGAGGTTGAGTCCCTTAATTCCGGTTCGTGGGGGGCTTCAGCGGGGTTAGGCCCCACACAATGAGTGCAGCATTGCCTTTTGTCGCTGGATGGTGACGGCGCTCCGTGTGCAGTGCAGCCTGTCAATCCCACCTGGGAAAAGGCGCTCGGAAACTGAGATCCCCCAACTGCACAATATGTTAGTCACCGTGCAAAGTAAAGAAAGACCACACAGATGCATGTGGTTTTGTTTGTTGCACAGACAATCCTCGCCAACAGCACTGCGCTGGTACAGCTCATTTATTGATCTGCCGTTCGTTGTGCGGTGGGCACTGCTGATTGGATTATATTTCAGTCGATGGTGTTCTCTGTAGTGGGGCACATTACATCCCGGTCCCGGACCTCGATTACAGCGAGTGTGGATATAAGGGGATGGGGATTAACAAGCAGAAGACAGTGAGGTTGAGTCCCTTAATTCCAGTTCGTGGGGGGCTTCAGCGGGGTTAGCCCCTACACAACAAGTGCAGCATTGCCTTTTGCCACTGGATGGTGACGGCGCTCCGTGTGCAGTACAGCCTGTCAATCCCACCAGGAAAAGGCACTCGGAAACCAAGATCCCCTAACTGCACAATATGTTAGTCACCGTGCAAAGTAAAGAAAGAAAATGACCCGAAGCTTATTTTAGAGATTCACTCTGCTGCCCGGACTCATTGACCACGATGAGCTCGATGGCTGAAGATCTCGTCTCTCCGGATATAAAAGGACAGTTTCCCCGGTGACAGGAAGTGGGAGGGCAGCATTAAGCAGCGGTGGTTTTCTTTGAACAGAAGACCAGGTCAGCCTAAGTGCTGTCATAGAGGACTTGGACATCTATTGGTGCTATAGGGCCATGCCTGCTACATGGACCATTGCATTGGACAGGAGGGTCGCACAACTCCAAGAAGTCCTACTGTTCCAATACGTTCCTTGCGCATGCGCGAAAGTGAACGTAAAAATGAGGATGGTTTGACAGAGCGCAGGGTGTGTTAGAGGAGGTGTGACTGACTGTGAAGAAATCAGGTGGTAGAACAGTACTGAGGTCAGTAAAAGTCGTGTTAAAGGTATTTGCAGTGACCATGGGATCAAGGGTAGTGGACCCTTCAACAATTAACATGGCCAGAGGGGACTTTGATTGTTTCCCAGTAATGTCCTTGATATTGTCCCAGAAAGCATGACCATTTCCCCAGGTGTTGGTGAGGATGTCCTTATAATATGAGGTTTTCATGAGACGAATGGATTTTGTTCAGGCATTACGGGCATGTTTGTATTTTTGGATGTCAAATTGTTTGCCTGTGGCATTAGCCACTGCCCACAGGTGGTTCCTAGATTTCAGCTGGGAAAGGAGCTCCGCAGTTAACCAAGGGTTGCAGAGGGCTTTTGTTTTCCATTTTTTTGAAGGAGTGAAGAGGTCACAGGCCTTACTGAAGGTGGTGATGAAGTAGACGATGGCTATGTTAACATTCATTGCTTTGTAGATGGGCAGCCAGTCTTGCAAGGAGAGGTACTGTTTGAGATGGGTAAGTTGACCACAGGGGAGGACTCTGCTGGTAATGATTATAGGGGGTGGCTTTTGAAATTTATTAGACCATTCACATATAACTGGGGAGTGGTCACTGAGAGATTCTGGGAGAACAGACGTATGAGAGATCCTGGTAGGGTGATTGGCGAGAACCCAGTCCAACAGGGTACCAGTGCCAGTTTTGTAATTTATCTGAGTTGGTGTGGTAACCAGTTGTGAGAGGCTGGAAGCTGCAAGGGCATCCTTATGAGTATAGACATCAGATGCGAGCCAGTTTACTTTGAAATTACCAAGCAGAATGTGTTCAGAGTCAGGAGGTTGGGAGCTGACGAAGTTAAGAACTTCTTTGATGCCAAGATCTTGATCTTGAGGTGCCAGATCAGGAACTTTTGGTGTCAGCCATGTTTCAACTACAGCAAGGATGTCAGTATTATGTTGGCTTATAAAGTCTTGGAGTGCATCAAGCTTTGGTAACAGGCTGCAGATGTTAATGGTTGTGATGTTGAGGGCCCCTGCCTTTTTCAGAAGGCTTGAACAGCCTGGGCCAGGGTTCAGATGGACATTGCCCGAGATCAGTAGGAGAAGTAGGAGGAGCTTCATTGAACAGAGGTGCAGGTCCAGTAGTTATAATTTGTGTTTTCTTTTAGCATATGGGCAGTAGGTAGAGGCCATATGACAGCCCTGATGATATGCAATGTGGTACAGTAGGGATAGGCTGGCATTAAGACCAATCTTAGTGGTGTTAAGAAGCAGACAGATATTTCAAGTGGAGACTCATGAGAAGCACTGGTCGAGAAGTGAAGCATTTCCAAGGTGCTGCTGGTATTGATTAAGTAGATAGTGAGTACGGGTGGGGTGGCAGGGCCTGGGAGAGAGACCAAGGGAGGAAGGACAAGGATGGAGAGAAGGGGAAGAAGCAGATGGGGGAGGGAACTCATAGCTGGTGAAGGGCGAAAGAAAAGAAAAAAGAAACAGGCAGGGAGAGGTAGTGAAAGAGAGCTGAGAGTGAGCAGGAACAGCGAGGATGGGTTATGTGAGCAGCTGGGGAGAGACAACAGTGTAGGCTGGAGCTAGGAAGGATAGAAAGGAAGAGAAAAGGCAGGCAAGTGTTGTAGGCCAATAGGAGGAACCAGCGGGCAATCGAGGGCAGAGTGTGAGGAAGAGAGGCGGAGCTAGAGCATATTTAACTAAGGCAGGGGGGGAGGAAACTTCACAGGAGTTCAATCAACTTTAAACAGTAAAACATTTCCCCAAGACAAAATCCCAAAATTTCCAAATTAGAAGCAGTACAATATAAGCATTTCCCCAAAATAGAATTTCTTAATTTGAATCAGTACAGTAGGCTAAAATAATATTGGGTGAAAATGTTGGCAACATAGGATTTAGTAGGGAGGCAGTACAAGAAAGGTATATAGCAAGTAAAGCAACTGTGACTTTAAGAGGGTAGACTTTTTAAAGGATAGAAAAAGATCCCTCTAGTGGCAGATCTGTATAACCTGCTAATGGAAAACTAGCCACAAAAAACAAAACAAAACAGAAAACAGTCATTTTAAGAATAAGGGGTAATTGTGGCATCAGGAAGAATTAGCCAAGGGAAAAGCCACTCGAGATGCAGCAACAGAGGGCAGTGTCCAATCAGGATGTGGCTGTGGAACGCGACAAAAATTGAACCTGATGGCTGAGTCCTGTTGTACCTTTGCTGGGTAGAGAAGCTTTCCTCCAGGCAGACCAGCTGAGCAGCACAGGTGGAGGCTTAGTTAGAGCAGACCAACCGGGCAAGGCTTCGGAAGGCAGCAGAGACAGTATCCGTGCTGGAGGCAGCACCCAATTTGGGCCTGCACTTTGCAGGGTAGAGAAGCTTTCTTCCAGGCAGACCAGCTGAACAGCACAGGTGGAGGCTTAGTTAGAGCAGACCAACCGGGCAAGCCTTCGGAAGGCAGCAGAGATAGAATTCGTGCTGGACGCAGCACCCAATTTGGGCCTGCACATTGCAGCAGACTTAAAGCTACACTTTTAAAAGAAGTTTGATTTAATTGCAGAAGCATACAGAGCTAAATTCTGTAAGCTCAGGAGAAGCTCTGGCATCAGCTATGAGGAGCTAGCCATGAAACAATGTCAGTGTTTAAAACATTGGTGGGAATGAATTGAAGCAAACTCTAGATAAAATTGAAAATGCTATACTGTTAGAGCAATTTTTGGGGGCATGCCCAGGAGAGCTGAAAACCTGGCAGGAGGACCAAGATCCCAAAACAGTGCAAAAGGCTGCTGAACTCTCAGACCGCTATGCCAAGAGCAGACCTGCTCTGAGAGCGAATGGGGTGGGTGTAGCAGTGCAGAAAGGGAAAAATGGACTTCACGGCAGCTAAAACCCTCACTGCCTCCACCGAAACCAGTTAGCCCCAGGTTTCAAAGAAAAGATTTTTCTGAGAAAAGAAACAAATGTTGGGTTTGGGAAGAAACTGGGCATATTGCCAGACAATGTCCCAAAAGGATGAGCAATAAGCAAAATGGGGCTAGAAAAGAAGTGGGTTGTTTGTGTGTTCCTGGAAGCATGCCTGTGAACATGAGGGAACACATGCACCCAGTCACGGTGAATGGTGTACAGACACAAGGGTTAAGGGACACAGGGGCATCCATGACATTGGTAAAGGGGGATCTGGAAGAGCCTGGTCAGCTTATACCCAATAAATCTGTAACTGTACAAGACTTCACTGGGGAGGAGAAAACATTGTCACTCACTAGTGTTCTCCTAGACTGGGGTGAAACAGGGGGAACTGTGCAACAGGTGGCTGTAGTCAAAACTTTAGCAGTTGACATCATCCTTGGCAACAATCTCAAACAGGGGATGGTGTGTGCAGTTACCTGTAGCCAAGCAGCAAGGGAAAATTGTAGTTTTCTGGACCACACAGAAGCCATTGTGGAAACCACTGGGAAGCTGGTTCCCCCAGCCTGTGTCTCCTGATAAGGAGATTAATGAAAAGGGGTTAGAAATTTCCCCAGTAGCAGTTAACCACACAGCTATGGAGGGTTAATCCGAAGCAGGAGGGGTGACCCATTGTCAGAGGGTTAGGGATGACAGTGATCCTGAATGCCCTGATGCTAGTGCTAGGGACCCTAGTTTAGAGACTGAAGGTGACATGTCCCATACCTTGGGAATGTGTAAGGAGTTTGCAGCTGCTCAGAAAAGTGACACAAGTCTAGAGAAGCTGAGGGCTTGGGCAGACTCTGATGGAGCATAGGGAGGTGACAGTAAACAGTAGGTTTATTGGGAAAATGGACTGATGTATACTCGGGCTGTAAAAACAGAGGGAGGTGTGATAGGCAGGCAGCTTGTCATTTCCCAGGGGTACCGTGAGCAGTTACTGAAGATTGCAAATGCTATTCCCTTGTCTGGTCATCTGGGAATCACATGCACTACGCAGTGGTTGGCCCAGAATTTCTATTGGCCCACCTGCACCCAGCAGGTGAAGGAGTATTTCAGGTCTTGTCACCGGTGCCAAGAAATAGGGAAGGCAGGTAAGAAAACTCAAGCTGCCCTAATTCCATTATCCATAGTGGAGGAGCCATTCCAGAGGGTGGGAATGGATATTGTGGGGCCTTTAAATACCCCCAGCTCTTCCGGGAAGAGGTTCATCCTGACTGTGGTGGATTATGCCACCCGGTATCCAGAGACAGTCTCCCTATCCTCACTGAGGACAGACAAAGTGGCAGATGCCTTACTTAGAATTTCCTCTCATGATGGGTTTCTGCAGGAGGTTATCACTGATCGAGGGGGTTCCTTCATGTTGGACTCACTGAAATGTTTGTGGGAGAAGTGTGGGGTGGTGCAGAGGCACATCATACCTTATCACCCACAAGCCAATGGGTTTGTGGAGAGATTTACCGGTACCCTGAATTCAATCCTCCAAGCGTTTGCTCAATAGTATTGGAGGGACTAGGAGAAATACCTTCCCCACCTGTTGTTTGCATACAGGGAGGTGCCCCAAGAGTCAACAGGGTTTCCCCCTTCGAGCTCATATATGGACGCTGGGTACGTGGGGCCCTAGACTTGATCCGGGAGGACTAGGAAGGCAAGTACACCACCCAGGGAACTCCCATAGTGAATTATGTCCTTAGGTTTAGGGAAAGGCTGAAAGAGCTTATGGGGACAGCTCAGAGCAACCTGGCAGCTTCCCAACAGTAACAAAAAGTGTGATACAACTGCAGAGCCATAGCTCGCCTGTACTTGGTGGGTCAGGAAGTCATGGTTCTTATTCCGGTCCAGAAAGACAAGCAGTAGGTTGAGTGGGCAGGACCGTACAAAGTAGTTAGAATGGTAAATGACGTGAACTATATCATAGAGTTACCTGACAGAAGGCATACAGAAAGAATGTACCATGTCAACATGATGAAGCCATATGCTAATAGGGCTGGCATGGTGTTTGCAGTATGTAGTTCTGGGGAGGGGAAGGACAAAGGATACCCCCCCTTCTGGACTTGTTGGAAGAAAGCAAGTGGGAATCCTCTGTGAGGGCAGTTAAATTATCACCCCAACTGGCCCCGGACAAGAACCAGGAAGTAAGAGAGGTTTTAGCAGTTTTTGCCCCACTGTTTAGCAACAAGCCTGGAATAACCCCCTTAGTAACGCATGATGTGGAGACAGGGACACAGACGCTCATAAGGCGGACAGCATATCGGGTGTCAGAGGCTGTCCAAAATGACATTAGGAGGGAGGTGGAGGTAATGGTAGATTTAGGGGTAATCCAGAGATCTAACAGCCCCTGGGCCTCACCCAAAGTCCTTGTGCCCAACCCAGATGGCTCTGCTCATTTCTGTGTGGACTGTCATGGACTGAATGCGGTCACAAAGTCAGACGCCCACCCGATGCCCTGGACAGATGAACTCCTGGACAAGTTGGGAGGGGCGACATACCTTACGACGATAGACCTGACAAAGGGGTATTGACAGGTAGAGTTAATTGACAGAGCTAGGGAGAGGTCGGTCTTCCTCACTCCAATAGGCTTATTTGAATTTAAAGCGGGGTTCTCAACAAGGCATTGACTATTGCTGCTGTCTACATCCCTCACAAGGATCAAGGTAAAGGTCTCAACTTCGTCCTTGACCTTGTTCGTTCCCAACCACCAGGCACCGAGATAATCCTAATGGTATTCCTAATGATAATAATAATATAGTGTATGGTGGAACGTCGTTCTCCACCTAAATCGATTGTTTTCGAAACCTTGTAGTCACACACTAGTAACGTTCGCAGTACAACAGAATGATGTTTTCTACTGTACTGCGAACAACACACTGTGTCCTTGCACAGCATTTGACAGTTAGGGCTCACTGCATAGACAGGACACATGGCGAAAGCAGCAATATCGGGGGCAGTATTAATGGCTAGTGTGAAAATGTTCACAATGTAAATTCTTTTTTCCCTTCCAGTAACTGTTTTTTTTTCCCCCCAAAAAAAGACGTTCCACCATACACTATAAAGAAAAGTGCATGGGGAACAGTTGACAACAGGGCATCTTTCATCATTGGCACGAGTGATAGGCGGATTACCTTCCCAGCCGCGCCTCGAGGTAATCCGTCCTCATAGTGCCAACTCGGTGAAAGAATAGCCCTGTTGTCAACCGTTCCCCATGCACTATCCTATATGATAATGCTGAGGAGTACACCATGGCATACCTGGATGACATTGCCATCTCTAGTGACAGCTGGGAGGAACACCTGTTCCACCTTAGGGAAGTGCTGGACAGGATGCAAAGGGCCGGGCTCACTGTCAAAGCTGAGAAGTGCCAGGTGGCCATGGCTGAAGTGGCATACCTCCGGCATGTTGTAGGCTGGGGACAGCTCCATCCCAACCAAGTAAAAATAGAGGTGATCAAGGCATGGCCTAGACCAGAAACACAGATGTAGATCAGGAGTTTTCTAGGGACAGCAGGCTACTATAGGAAATTTGTACCCAATTACAGTGCCCTGGCTCCTCCCCTATCTGACCTGATTAAGAAAAAGATGCCTAAGAAAATTACATGGTGAAAAAGCCTTTACTAGATTGAAGGAGGCAATGTGCAGTGCTCCTGTATTGACAATCCCTGACTATAGCAGACGCTTTATAGTTCAGACTGATGCCTCAGACGTGGGTATTTGGACAGTACTGAGTCAGGCATCCAACCAAGGGAAACATCACCCTGCAGTGTACCTGAGTAAAAAGTTACTTCCCAGGGAGCAGGCTTACTCTACTGTGGAAAAAGAGTGTCTTGCCACAATGTGGGCCCTAAAGAAGTTAGAGCCATACTTATATGGGCAGAATTTTGAGGTATAAACTGACCACAACCCCCTGCTTTGGCTGACACAAATGGGAAAAACTAGTGATAAACTATTAAGATGGAGTCTTGCCTCGCAGGGGTATGACATGACGATCATACATAGGGTTGGAGCGACTAATCAGAATGCAGATGACCTGTCGCGCCTGTATGAGGAGTGAACTGACTTGGGGAGCTCATCCCATGCAGTGGATAGATCCCCCAAATTCAGTCTAGGTGGGGAAGAGTGTGACGCTTGACCAGCTGGTTCTGATTATTCTATGAATTTTGTAATATTAAAATATAGTATGTGCTTGTCTCACATAAGACAACCTGGGATTCCATGGGTGCCCCCCCCCAGGTTTCAGTGAAGCTGCAGGATATGTAACTGAACAGGAAATCTCTGTGATGTAATTAACTTCCTGAAGAAATTGCATTTTATGGCCTTTTTATGACCTGTGGCTTCTTTGAAGTTGGGAAACTAAATATACATTTTATTACAGGGCAGGACATCATTTAGCTGATTCCTGATGGCTATATCACACCTAGGTGATTGATTGCAGGGTTGTAAAGCTCAAAGGAACTGGTGGATCAAAGGCTCATAATTTGGGAAATAAGTGTTTGCTGATGTTACCTTATTTAATATACCTTGGACAGGACATCATGTTTGTATTTTTTTTTTTATATTCTAAAATGAGGAGCTAGATGACTCACAGAAGGGGTGTGGAGAGACAGAGTTAACTTAATACTTGTGTCTGAACTGTTTTGAGAGATATGCCATTCTGGGACTCTAGAAAGACACAGCTCTCTGATTTAACTGCACTTACAGAGGTAATACATTAGATAGAAAAGATCTAACTGTATGTTGGTAAGAGTTTGTTCTATAGTTTTCCTTGTTTTTCTTTTATGTGATTGTGATGCTCTTTAATATAATGTTCTGTGTTTACATTTTCATATTTTCATCATTTTTTAGTAAATAATTTATTTAAAAGATTGCCTGGGTGTCTGCCAGTTCTTTTTGCATGTGACATATAAGAGGTTAAGTCTGACAAAACTGTTCAACAGCTTGATGGTGTTACTGAGTTTGGGAAAAGGTAAGAATATACCTAAGGTCTCTTATAGAGTCAAAAAGGGTTCATTTTGGAAGCATGGCTGGGTGCCCCTGGCGAAAGAGTGTACCGTAATCTCCAAAGAGGGTACATATCTGAGCTTGTTCATTGAGTATGCTAGTATAAGGGTCACAGTTTGAATCCCCCCAGAACATGGGACTAAATGTGATTCAGACCCAAAAGCAGACAGGAGGATTACCCTGTCTGTTACTTGTTCACACTATTGCGCTCTGAGGTTGGCACTGTGGGAGCAGAGGACCTGACCTGCTGAGTGCGTTTGTGACAGAATCTTCTAAGTCTTTCAGCTGACCACCTGGTATTACATATTGTGAATACTCTTTTTTAAACTTCAACAACATAGTTTTAACCCAATTTATTTTATACCCTGAAAGATAACCGAAACAGTTTGTAACTTGAATTCTACAGATAATTGAAATGTCTGGTTTACTTCTATAGAGCAAGATATCATCTGCATATAAACCGATTTTTTATTCTGTAGAATTAATTGTAATACTGTATACTGTATCTCCTTATTCTCCCTAATATTTATCACTAAAGGCTCTGTAATGAGTGCAAAAATTAAGCGAGATAAAGGGCATCCCTGCCTCATTCCTCTATTTAACCTGATCTTTGCTGAGCTGATATTGTTAATTTTGATTGTTACACTGGGTGTGTCATATATTAATTTCAGCCATCCACTGAGCTGTGCACCCAGGCTCATCTTCTGTATGACTGCAAACATATAAGACCATTCAATTCTATCAAATGCCGTTTCAGCATCAATAGACAACAAAACTGCATCCTGTTGATCATTTAAGTTGATAATATTCAATGTTCGTCTTATATTCTCTGACAGTGTTCTATTTTTAATAGAGCCATTTTGATTTTGATGTATTAAAGATAGTAATACATTTCCTAAACTTTTAGCTGTGACCTTTGTAAAGATTTTATAGTCAGTGTTTAACAGGGAGATATGCTTATAGGATGCACAGCTCAGCGGATCCTTATTTGTTTTTAAGAAAACTTGAATCACTGTTTCTTTAAATTACTCTGGTATTTGATTAATTTCTGTAAAGGAATTAAATAACTGACATAAGGGGTCTAACAAAATGTCTTTCTGAGTTTTATAAAATGGGACAAACCTCCTCTTAATGGGGTGCAATGCCATGGCAGCAGTCAAAGGTACTGCAGCAACTTGCCTTGGCCCAGCCACCCAAAGCCATCTCTGGTGCCCAGTAATCTCCCCTCCCACAATGCCTAGTGGTCCCCCCACCAATCACCAGCCCTTACATGAAATCGTGACTCCCCAGTGGCTAGTGGTTTCTCCTTTCCATCCAATCACCAGCCTCCCAATGCAGGAATGAATCCTGCTGGCTAGTGGTCCCCCCCTCCCTCTGATACCTAACCTGTAAACCCAAGGAGCATCCTTGGTGCCTAGTAGTCTCTCCCCCAATTGCTGGTCCATATACTATAATGAGCTTCCCAGTGGCTAGTGGTTCTCCCTCCCTCCAATTCCCAGTCCATATCCTTTAATGAGCATCCCTGCAGCCTAGTGTTCCCCCCTTCCCAGCCCCTAAAACTGTCCAGTGGCACAGACTACCCTCTGAGCCCCACACAAGAACATTGTGAAGAGTCTCCAGTGGCCAGTGTCATTCTCCCCAGCTCTTATCCCCAGCACAATAAGAGATATATAGTGTAGAAAAGATGTGACACCAAATATCTATAGCAACACACCACGCACTAACAGTCCCTAGTGTACTGTGGTACCCCCCCACCAACCCATCGCTGTGACTGTTGGGAGGAGTTAGGAATCCTTGGCATCTAGCAGCATCCCCATTATGGCACCAATCACCTAGCTAGTCACCCCTTCTTCCCCCTTACCAGAATCTTCAGTGCCACAGGACCCATACAGTGACTGGCACCACCCTCCTCTCTCTTCCTCAGCCATTCGCCATATGCACAGGCAGGGAGCGCATGTCCTATTTATAGGATGGGGTGGACATGTGCTCCCTGCCTGTGCATATGGTGACTGTCCAGGGAGGTGAAAGGAGGGCTGTACCAGTCGCTGGGGATCAAAGTCGGGGGATGACACTGGCCATCAAGGACTCTTCATGGTGTTTGTGGGTGCACGTGGAGGGTGGGGGGGGGTGCCACAGGACACCAGGGATGTACTATCATTTTATGGGTCATGGACTTGAGGGGGGGACACTAGGCACCAGGGATGGTCCTTGGGTTTATGGGTTGGTGATCAGAGGGGCAGCCCATTAGGCACCGGAGATGATCATGAGGGTGTACAGGCAGGTGATTGGAATGATTGGAGGGAGGGGGAACACTAGGCACCAGGGTTGATCTTTCCATCAATGTGACTGGGCAATTGCAGGGGGGGCTATGCTGCACAATCCTGCCACTGCTACTCTTGCAAATGAGCCCATAATAGACATGCAAATGGCCCCATAGTGCCTTGCATGCCAATGGGCTCATTTGCATGGGTCACTCTGAATATCGCGGATAGCGCTCTGGCACTATCCACACTGATGGCACTATTCCCTGCACAGCAGGGAACCATCTCAGGCCAGCGCTGCTTCACTTAGTGCTGCACTGATATGGTCCTATACTCAGTCAGATACTGCTGGTGCACAATCTGACTGAATATAGCATCCTCAGACACCGGGGCACTTGCAAAGTGCAGCACAAAACTTTGCACTCCACTTAGTGTGTTTTTGAATATCAAGCCCCTGGGATGGCAATATTTGTTCTAACATGCATATAAAAATACAAGCTACAAAAGAGTATTTAAGCTTTATAATTGAAGTTCATTAGCTGTTATTGAACTGGTGCTGGGTTGTACCAATATACTGGTGCTTGTGGTTCAGCTGTATTTGAAGCAATAAGCAACAATTCTGAATTTTACAAATGTCAAAAGAACAAATGTAGCATTGTAGATTTCCAGAGAATAATGTTTTGGGAACTGCTGGGAGTACTAAATGACCTGTCTTAAACTAACATCAGTGGCTTATTTGGTAATTTGTTCACCTATAGTGCTGAAAGACTTGAAGGCTGTAGGGTTTAGTTTCACATGAGGAACTCAGTCTAGCACTAGAAGTGCGTACAGCACTGTTGGAGAGCTGCCCTTCAGATGAATTAAATCTAAATCCCTTCTACTCATCTCTTGTGGTTGTCCAGGTGGAAGTTAGCAATACAGTGATACTTATGTTAGGAGTAAAAGAATTTTGCAGTATCCTAGCCAACTTTTTTCCATGTAACCCAACCCCAGGATGCACCTGGAAACAAATTAAGTTAAGCTTTGATACCTTTGTAGAGCATGACATGTTCTGCACTTGGTTCTACCACCTCATTGAAAATGGAGACTGCTGGTCCTGGGTGCTTATCCTGTATTTTTCTGAGAATCTGAAGGTCAATTTCTCCTAAAAGACAGATGATTTGTTTTAGTGCTGCATCCTCATTCAACTCAGAAAGAATATATGTGCAGTACATTTCCTTAATGACATAAAACTATTTACTTGTGACTTTTTTTAAGAGGAAGATTCTACTGACATTTGCTGCTATAAAACACCACAAATAGTGTTGAGCGAAATTGGAATATTTCACCCAGCTAAATATTTTGCATAATTAATGCATTTCATGAAATATTTCATTGGGTGAAGTGTGAAATTTCACCTGTGGTTGTGAGTGAAATTTTACCCCCAAGCTGGTGAAAGTTCACCTGTGGGTGAAATTTTGCCATGGTGGGTGAAATTTCACCACTGCTGGCAGAAATTTGCCACCCATGGGAAAAATGTTGCCTCCTGCAAGCAAAATCTTTCCATAGGTGGTGGACTGGTGAGCTGGCAAAATTGCAGGCCTAATTACAAAATTTTGCCGCATTTTTGCAAAACATTTTGAATGGTGAAATTGCAAATTTTGCCACAATTCTGCTGGCAAAATTTAATTTTGCTGCATCTCTAACCACAAACATGCTTTAGAATGCTCAATTTGCCCTTCTGGTCTGTATTTATGCTAGTATCAATACTTATACAAGCTGATCAAATATTTGATTTTGGGGGCCTGTTCTCAGACAACCCCTGTTTAAGGATGAGCCAGTGCTGAATTTATATTCAGCGAATGTGCTGAAATTCAACACCTTTACCTTTGATTTGGCCCAGTCAGACTTTCTGACCACTTCAGAAACATTTCAATATTAGCCAGTTGATTAAAAAAAAACACTTTAGCCCATCCCAGGTGGCCAAGGCTAGTCCCATGGCCATACCTACACACACCCCAATCATGGCCCACAGTTCTCCTGCAGCAAACATTTTTTTTATTAAAAAAAATTCTAGCTCCTGCCACTGTGCCAGCTGCTGGCTTACATTGTTTTTTTTAATCTGACTGGAAGACCAAAGGAGGGTGAAACAGGCTGTATTCACTGTAGTGGGCATGGGGTGGTTAGGTGGTGCCACTTTCCTCTATTTGTAGCCTTCTGAACCTCAATACCAAGGATCTGAAGTGTCTTTGGTCAAGGTGCAGAAGTCAAACTGAAGACAGGGGATCTGAACGGAAGCCAAACCAAGGTTGCCAGTTTCCACATTTGTTCACCCTTACTCCTACTATCACCATTCACAAAATATATTGCATGTTGCAGGGGAGGAGTCCCTGCTGCAACAATGGCATTATGCAAATAACTAATACAAGTGATACAGAGTGCACACTGGGTTAGTACTTGTTAGTATTATGGTTAGTGACTCTGACTGGGTTGTAGTATGGTGCTATGAAAATTACTTGGGGCAATCTCATGCTACAATTTGGTTGTACTGGCAATGGCATGAGTTTCACACCTGGATGTCTATCCCCCTCTCCCCCACATCTATTTGGCACTGGTGAGCAGCCATTCCTTCACCGAGTGACCCAGTTGCCCAACCTCTTGGCAGTCTAGTGGACCTCCCATCTACATTACCAACAGTTATCATACCTGGTAGTATAGTTCTACCCTATCTACCTCCCTTGCCCTGCTCCCTTCTAGTGAACATTCCTGTTAGGATGTTCCTACAATTGTCCTTTTGCTTGCTGCCTGCTGTGCCTGGTGACTGCACTGTGATCCCCACCACACTGCCTATAGGCTGGTGGGGTCACAAGATGCTACAAACAGCTTTGTAAGGACTGTGTGCATATGAACATGGTTCTGTAACCACTTAATATAGGAGCCCCAGCCCTTTCTCAAATGGTTACAATGCCATTTGCAACCTCACTGGAGAAGATTGTAATACCCATTGAGCACAGCTCTATGGGATATCAAAGTTACTGGTGGCACTAAACAGTCACAGCCACCACTTATTGCCATTGTTGCAACTGGTTATGGGGGAAATGGTTTTAAAGGTTTTACAGTCACCTCTAGCTTTTGAAAGGCACTAGATGTACTGTATGTCCCTGGGGAATGAATCCTCTTTTACTTCATACCATAGAGGTCTTGATGACTCATTTGTAACTACATACAATACACCATCACTTTCAGACACATTTTGACTTATGTCTCACAATTTGCTCTGCTTAGCTTACCATGAAAACAGGATTGTTTTCCCCTAGACTTCACCTTTTCTGGCTGCTTGTCTACACATGGCATAACAATCCTTTGTGTGGTCAACTGTTGCTTCAGAAACAATTATGTTTGCACAAGCAGATGATCATTTATTTATTTGGAAATTGGTAACTCAAAGTGACACACTGAGCCAAGGCTTGTTTTCAGTTGTGACCCAGGGGAAGGGAACAGGAAATACAGATGTAACCCCCACTTCCCCTGCCTTTTTGCTCACGACAGGTGGTATGCTGTTTGAGTCTGACAGCAGTACCAGGTGGGGACTGGGTTCGAGGAGGAATAGGTTACTCAGCACAAGGGCTAGGTTTGGCTACTCTGCACAGGGGCACCCAAGTAATTCCGAACACAGGAAGCAATAACTGTAATGTCCAATACCAGAAGTGGGATTCTAAAGTGTGGCTAAATTCACATCCAAACAGAACAAACAAAGCATAGACGGACCCCCATGGGGCTACACTTCTGGAAATGCAGATAAAAAGAATCAGGAACACTTCTTCAACATTTCAGGCCTCAGGCTCTGAACCCACCAGGCACACAGCCTGGACTTACACACTGCTTTGGGTACACAGCCCAAACTTGTACACTATCTGGGATTTCCCTGGCTTGGCTCCCTTGCTGGCCACTCGGATACCTTCCATATGTCATGGAAACCTTTTCTGGTGGCTCCCTAAACCACCTAAGAGCACCTCAGCTCTATCAGGGAGTTCTCCTTTTAATCCCATGTCTGGGTACTTTCCTCAGGCACTGGCCAAGTACCTGAGAGAAAGTAAAGGTGCCACGGAGCAAATCCGTAGAGGTGAATTTGGTTACTACTGGTGGGAGGGTCTCCCACCTCTCACTTCCACAATTCATACCCAGCCATTTCTCTGGACATTAAACATCTCATTCTATAAAGCTTGGCAATGTAGATTAAGGCTAAACGTATGTCACATTTACTCAACTTGTCTTGCTTTCCCAATGTGCTGGACTTGAACATACTTTTACTTGACTCAGACCATTGCTCTAGGCCTCCCACTGATTAAGCAGTCCAGTCCCCACGTTACTTCACTCTTTGTGCTGGACTTGAACCTACTTGAACTGACCAGCAATGTCTATTACACTAGACCTCCTACAAATTAAGTAGTCCAATCCCCATGTTACTTCAGTTCAGGTGAAAACATAGGACCTCTGTCAGAGTGAACTCACCCTTTGGTTGCAGGTGCCCCACAGGCAATTCCTCACAGGAATTTCTCTCCCACAGCTTCCGGTGCCACAGCACAACTTGAAATAAGGCAGCTTCTTCCTTAGCCAGAACCAGGAGGGTTGCCCCTGGAAGACAGGCAAATCTTTCTACCCCATCCCCTCAGGGATGTGGCACATGGACCAGTAACAGCGGTCTCCACCACTTCACAATAGCTTGCTGTGTTCCTCTTTCAGTGGAAACTCACACCTCCCTTACAGTAGCTCTAAAACAGAGCTTAAGGCTCTGAGAGCCTGCAACCAGACTGCTGTGCTGTTCCTCTCTTCAAGATTGCACACAGACTCTCTGTTCAAAATCCCCAACATTCTATCCTAACTTCCAACTGCAGCACTCCAGTGTGGCTCATGCAGCTGTGAGAGTTCTATGTTGATGTCACCCCTTAGTCTCAGCTGAGACTGAGAACAGAGTGAGACAGTGTGAAATCCATTTAACTGGAGTTTCACAAGCTGCCTTCCCTGCCTACCACTAAGTCTTACTGGGATTCTAGTAACCCTGGGTAACAGGGGGGTCACACAGAAAAAAACAGAAGTGCACATAAAAAGTAATCTGAGATAAAAGTAAACAGATGCATAAAGGAAAAGAATGAGCCTTATACAGACTGAGGCATACCCCAAGAGGAGGCTCAACAACAGGGATGGTAGGGGCTTCAACAGGGAAGGATTTGGGAGGAGGGTGACAAGAGCAGGAGGGGGCAGGAAGGAGTTTTAGTTGGTGCTAAAAGGAGACATGGGAGGGAGAGAGAAGGAGAGAGGAGGGATCTGATTCCAAAGGGAGGAACTATGATGTCAAGTGCATTAAGATTGCTACAGCAAGTACTGTAGTCTTAAAAGACAGTGATACAGTTTTTTTTGCTAGTTGTAATGAAGCCAAATACAAACATATGAAATATAAGCTAATTTATTATATACAAAATAGTTTTTTTCCAGTTTCCCTGATTTCAGGAGCTCCTTGAGTGGCTAGTTATGTTGACATTTTTTGTTATAGTACACCACACCAATGATTCAGAATTCTGTGTTGCACCCTTTTCTTAAAACGTCTTCCTAACCATAGTTCAGGAGTTTTTATTCTGATTATTTTTAGTCACACTATTTAAAAAAAAAGATATTCTCTTGTAATTTCAGCATATTTTATTATTACTCCCTTTTTCCAACTTTGTGGAGAAAAATAATTATACCTTGGTGGGCATTTTCTTCGAGGCTGGCTTCTTTGCCTTCTAATTACCATGAGGCCATACGGCTTTTGAAATTGCCAGGATCCCACAACTGCAGTCCCATAATGACATCTTTGCAGCAATACATCCGATGCTCCTTTTGTTTTTTTCTTCATCATTTCTTTTTATCAACATTTTTTTCAGAAAGGGAAAGTTCCATCTTAAGCATTGTAGGTGCCTTTTTGTGGTGCTGAGTTTAACCACTGTATTCTTTTTGAACCCAGCTCCAGCTATAGGAACTCCATAGACATGTATAGTAGCTGAGGTCTAGCCTCTGTCTCATTTTGAATCCAAGGAATAAAAGCCTCCTGAAATTACCCAACAATCCACATTAAAATTTTTAATGGAAATACAATTAACACTACAGGCCAGGGATGCCGGAGCCATGGATCCTCTCCTGGCAGCCTGTCACAGCTCATGGGTGCTTGGTGCCAATGGTTAAACTGTTGGTGGACTTTTAAATAGTGTGGCCAAGTGCTATTCTTCTGCTGAGCATGCTACTGACTCCTTACAGTCTTCAGGGGTAGAGAAGGCTTAATTATGCAGTCGGGTCCCCTCTCCCCTCATTGGAGCACCGACACCATGTCCCTGCAACTGTTGATGCCAGGGACACCAGAGCCATGGAATCCCTCCTGGCAGCCAATCATAGCTCTCCACTGCATTTAGAAGTGCACCTGCCCAAGCAGTTCTCCATGATAGCAGTCTGGAGCACAAAGGGCTGCTGCACCAAGGGTGTCACACTGTGGGTGTCAGCTGTGGAAGTCAGCTGTCAGCCAGCCACGCTGCCACAAGTGTCACCCAGGTATGCTAGGCATAGCTGTATTTATTATGCTAAGGGCTCCCCCTGGCTCTGCAACCAACAGCATGAATGTTTTGTGTAACACAGTTGCTGTGTAAGTAACCATATGTGTGCATTACATTTGCTCTAGTCGGCACTCAAGGGAGAACCTCTTGCTGTTCCTCTAAGAAATTGTTTAATCAGGTCTGAACTGTAACTTAAAGTGGTGCATCTAAGGAAAAGTACCACTACTTTTAACAAGGTCTTATCAGGAAGAATTCATCAGTAGTCTCAACACAGGCTATCCTATTGCTGCTTAGCTTCCTACATTATTCCAAGGGATTAATACTTAACTGTACCTCAAGATGTACTGTTAAGCATATGTATCCCCCCTATGGATGGGGCTTACCTTTTCTGCTCCTTGGGTCTGCTGCCTGTTCCTCCTGTTGCCCTCCAATGCCAGTTCTGTGGTCCTGTAGTGCCCCTGCATCTCCGTTCAGCCCTTCAGTATTTCTTCAGTTGTTTGGGGCCGGAGGAGTGAAGAGCGGGTTCTGCACATGTGCAGAAGTGCTTTACAATTTCTTGTCATGATTGTGTCAATGTAAAAGCCTCTCCAGTGTTTCTGACCCCCAGAATCAGCAAAAATGGTGGTGAGAGACACGGAGAAGGCACCCCAGAAATGGCAAAGTTCTTCAGTTTAAACGTGCCAATGAGCGCCATAGAATGGGCCCAAATTTAAATATGAATGAGTAGCTAATGAATATTAGCTAGGAGAGCCTGCCTAATGCCAAGGGAGACAGTGTAAAATGGAGGCAGCGACAGGCAAACAGAAACATTTTAAAATATAACTCAGCAGCTGGGTGATAGTGGGGAACTTTGAAAAGGTTTCCTTCTGCCTGTAGAATCAGTGTCTGCAGCTGAACCTGCAGCAGTCTGAGGAACCCTTAGTTTGTTAAAAGGGTTTTTGAACTGTGCGTTCCTGAGATAGAAGTTGCCAACCTTGTTGTGAAGCTAAAAGAAGTTGTGGGAAAAGTCAGCAGGGCTATGGTGCCTGGGATCCTGCCTGCATTGCTGAAATCAACCTGTTTAAAGGTGGAGCTGCTACCCAAGAGACTGTATGCTGTTAGTGCAGATTGCTTCTGCAGAGCAGTAATCCAGAGGACCTGTTGCTGCATCGCGGGGCTGTTGATCCCAATCCAGATGGATGACAGAGACTGCAGCCTGCACAGCCCCAACTTGAAGCCAGGTAGGGGAACTGCTAGCCCTCACTGAGTGAGGTGGATTGGGATGCAGGGAGCCACACACTCATGCCTGAGTGCTACGGCACTTTGGACCCATTTGAGAAGTCGGACCATGGGGTCACTCCTGGGTCTGGGCTCATTATGGATCAGGAAGCCTTGCGTAGTGCTCTCATTCTCCAGCCTGTCAGTCAGGCTGAAGGTGACAAGAGGCAAGATTCTGTAATCAACTCAGATGGTGACAAGTGGCCAGATTCTGCAATCAAATCAGGAGGTGACAAGCTGCCAGATCCTGCCACATTATCCAGCTTGTTTTTGCTGTCCAGCTGCTTTGCTGCCCCATGCTGCAGTTGTTCTTCCTGCTTAAACCTACTGTGCCAGAACCTGAAAACTGGTGACTTCAGAACCATGAGTAATACAAGGCTTGCCCTGGCCATGGGGTATAGTGTAAAGTTGTCTACCAGTTTAAAGCTGTTAAAACCTACAATTCTAAAGTGGTTCCAATGGCCCCTACATCAGCCAACCCGTGGCAATGACCAGGCCTACACCAATCCTAGGTACCCAGATAAACTAAAAATGGGGCACTGGTACCAGTGGGGAGGAAGGTTTATGTGTCATTAGGAGGTGGGCACTGTTGTTGCAACTGTTGGCATATTCCAAATTGCTACTGTTTTTTTGCTTCCCCATTCCCCTTTCACCATAATAAAAGATTTTGGTTGTTACTGTTAAAAGTGGTTGTGAGCATATTGGCCCATGCACGAAAGGGGCACAGGTACGTATGAAATGTGTGTATCCTGCCAGTGGCTCTGCACCCCGTGGACAGGTGCGCCAATACCAGCCACTTGTCCATGGCTCCTCCCCCCTCCAGCGTGCAGGACTCTGCAGGGCAGCAGGGGGAGGAGTCATCATCCCGAGTGGGCATCCATTGGGATGCACCCCTGGGACCCATAGTGGATCCCACACATAGGGTGGCATGGGTCCGGGGCTGTGCCTGCTGATAGCATGCACCTGGATCCACATGGCACCCTCCAGTCCCAGTGCCGCCGCACATGAACTTTCTGAGAGCACGCCCATCCAGTTGCCCCTGCCGCCTCCTGCTGCTCTGCAGTCAGTGGCAGCATGGTGTGCTCCATCCAGATCCCCTGGTGACTGGATGCCTTTGTTCATGGGAGCACGCAGTGGGTTACGGCTGGGTCTCCATGGCATACCCTGCACCACCCTCTGCACCCATGTAGCCAGCACTATGTGGGTTAGTGAATACCACATAGTGCTGGCATGCCCCTGGAATGCCTCCAGTGTGGAGCTGTCCGCAGACGTGGGGGATCAGATGTGGTGGGTCTGCGCACCCCCACTTCATGCATGCCGCATAGGGGGCACAGTGGGTGCGGATTGGCTACTCGCCCCAGATACACACGCATAGCCACTCTGCACCAGTCAAGCATAGGGCCCATTATTAGTTACAGTCATTAATTACATGTGCTTTACTGTGTTATGAAATAAAGTGGAATTCTGTGTCTGGGGTGACTGGAAGGGGAGGTGGTTAGGTACAACATCCCAGGGGGTTGTACTACGCAAACATCTGGCCCACTATAATTTTGCTCTGGGTGAAGGCACCGCACAATTTATTTATATCTTTGGAAAAGAACCCCTGATTGTCATCAGAACAGAGCCCAGGGCCCTTTAACCTATATTGTAGCCATCAGGCAGGGTAGTAGCCCGATGGTGCACGGACCCGGGGCTACACAAAAGTACTGCTGCTGCTAGTGAGTCACTGCCAAGGAAAAGTCTGCATTAGTCTTAGGACAGTCTTACCTATTGTTGCTTAGCCTTTCTCAATATTGTGTATTCTTTTGTATAATTGCTGCTGAGTATTGATAAATGCCTGCTTGTTCCCTTATTGCAATCTCTATACAGAATATTTGGCATTCTCTACATTTGGGAACTTTATATCTTATCATTTATTCCTGCCTGATATTGGATAATTTCCCCCACACTGATGACTAGGGTTATGGCGAAAAAAAAATTCCACCAGAGGAATTTCGGCGAAAGTCAGACTTTCACGTCTACAGAATATCAGAAATCATATCGCCAATTTAAGTGGAAATTCCACCAAAAAAAACTGTGGAATAAAAGTAAAAAATGCAGGTTAATGTATTAAACTGCGGGAAAAAATTCTGCAGAACTGATCACTGTAAGTGTTCAGTTCTGCTGCTATTCACCCCACAGTTTAATTCATTAACCCTCCCCCCCCCAACAATTGCTTACCCCTGGTTTCTTGTTCTCCCCCAGGCTCATCACTGGCCCCATATAACAAAAATTATTGTGCCCAGTCCACTACCCACCTGCTGATCTCCCTCCATATACAAAATATTAATAACCTCAATCTTCATTCCTGGTTTCTAGTGGCCCCCCACCTGCCTATTGCTTGCCCCATATAAAAAAATACCCTCATTCCCTGGTGTCTAGTGGCCCCCACCACCCGCAAATCACTGGCACTATAGAAAAAAAAATGTTGGTGTCCAGTACCCCCCTCCTGCCACTGATCACCCCTGGTGTCTAGTGGACCCCCACCCAGGCAGGAAGTACATCACCACCCTGCCCCCCCACCCATTCCCAACCCGAGCTGGTGACCAGCACAGCCATCCTCTTTCCTCTGTGGCTGGCTACCCACTGAGCTGAATGAATGAGCATGTGCTTGTACAAGCATGTGCTCATTCATTGCAGCTCCCAGTCATCTTATAGCACAGTTTTCAGGGGGTTGAGAAGGGGAGGGGACTGTTCTAGTCACCCACGAGGGTGGTGGGATGGGGAGAACAGCATTGTGGACTCCATTCCCCCATCTTGCTCACCTCATGGGCAACCAGAACAATCCCCTCTCCTTCTCTACCCCCTGAAAACTATTCTGTAAGATGACCGGGAGCTGCAATGAATGAGCGCGTATGCTCATTCACTCAGCCAAGTGGGCAGCCAGCCACGGAGGAGACAGAATAGCTGTGCTGGTCTCCCATTTGGGGTTGAGATGGTGGGAGTTGGGTGGTGATGGACTACCTGCCAGGGTGGAAGTGTGGGGGGTCCACTAGACACCAGGGAATGAGAAAAGTATTTTTTTTTTTTTATGGAGGGGCGATCGGCGGCTGGGGGGGAGACTGGACACCAAAATATTATTTTTCTATGGGGCCAGTGATTGGCAGGTTGGGGAGGCACTAGGCACCAGGGAATGAAGGTATTTATTTATATGAGGCCGGCGATCGGCGGGTGGGGGGGCCCACTAGATACCAGGAAATGAAGATTGAGGATATTATTATTTTGCATATGGAGGGGCGATCAGTGGGTGGGTGGGGGCACTGGACACAACAATTTTTGTTATATGGGGATGCCGATTAGTGGAGAGGGGGGGCACAAGAAACCAGGGCCAGGGACCAGCGATTGGCAGTGTGGGGGCTTTATCACTAAATAATATATTAAACTGCGAATGGAATAAATTCCGCAGTTTAATGTGTTATTATGCAGTTCAGACTAACATTTCCATGAAAAAGAGTGAAGATCCATGGAAAATGATCAGAAGTTTCCGATCTCACCATAGGCAAAAGTGCAAAAACTTTTGCAGAATTTCCGAAATTCTGTGAAAGTTCCACCGAGGCAGAATTCACAGCTATCACCCACCCCTATTGGTGACCAACCAGTAAAAAATAAAAGTAGATTACTTACATTCTGTCTCCTCCCTTGATTCTTCCCTCCTATGCTCATTGGGCCATTGGTCTTGCTCTGTCTGCATGAAAAATGGTGCTACAAGGAATTGTACTTGCCCTTATTTATATTGTGATAGTTCTGGGCTCAGACCTGTTACCTCTGAAACTTAAATTCCAAAATGGGCAGCAATATGACTCATTGCATCCCTCTGACAGAATACCATTCCCTGAAAAATTGCAGTTCCTTGCTACTTATCCTACAAGGCCTAACAAAAGAGGGAAACTGCTATAAGCTGTGTACCTTCCCACTGGAACACAAAAGCAGAGCTATCCTCCCCTGCCCCAGATCCCTAGTTAAAATCCTGACATCCCTACAGACTTTGTTGGCTTGTGATGTTGAACCCAGTCCTGGTCCTCCCTCTGCAAATGAAAGACTAGGGTCTCCTATGGACCCCAGCTGAGTTAATACCTGTGGACAAAGAAGTCCTCACTTGAATATGAAAAGTCTTAGGACTGAGATACATGAACTGGAATCTTAGGTCAACATGTACTTCCCAAATCTAGTTGCTGTCTCTGAAACCTGACTCAAACCCATCATACTACTTCAGGAGGTGGAGCCCCCTGGGTTCACAACCTTCAGGCATGATAGGCATGGTAAAAAGGGTGGTGGCATTCTCATCTATGTTAAGACCTCCATGAGCTGGCCCGGTGGTGCTGAGGGTTGAGGTGCTGGAGGCCACACCTTGTGCTGCACCGGCGATCCGGATTTGGGGACAGACTTGGGGAGCCACGGGTCAGCAAGGGAGGGAGAGGATTAAACATCCGGAGGCCTGGGGAGGAATCCTGGGGCTGCTTGGTGCCCTCGTGACTCTCGATGGAGATCAGGAGTACTGCAGGGATCACCAGCAAGATGAAGGGGGCAGGAGTGTGGCAGACTTCAGCAGGCAGCCTTGCGTGGATGTCATGGCATGTTGCAGTCTTGGGGGGAACATAACAAAAATTAAAATCCCCATCTCGGGGATAGGTGATGGCACATCCGTCCACCCAGCCACACTCCACCGCCAGTCATCCTTCATTCCTGGGCCGAGCCCAGCCTGGCCTGAATAGAAATAGAGCGCACCGGGTGAATAGAGCAGCTCTACCTTGGGGGGCTTAGAGCCGGGGGGATAGCCTGGCTGGTGCCAGGAAATTGGAGGCTTCTCAGGCACAGAGGTAGAGCAGGGTGATACAGAGGATGCCTGAGAGAGTTCCCCGGTTCAGTGCTAAAAATAGAATATAAAAAAAAAGACCTCCATGAAGGCCTCCCTGGATTCCATCTCTGCTCTAGAAAACTCAGAATGTGAGATTGTATTTGTTAACCTGTTATTAGGTGACACAATGCCTCTCCTACTTGGGTGTATCTATAATCCCCCCCAAAGTAGCAGCGGATGTCCTTGATAATCTGACAACAGCACTCACTGAAATTTCAGCAGAGGAAAGGATACCCATAGGAAACTTCAATTTGCATTGCTCCTGGGACATCAGTGGCATAAAAGCCACTCTGCACTATGCCCAGCTCACGCAACTCATTAGTGAACCCAGTTGGCTAAATATTAAAACAGAAAATCACACCATCCTTGAGTGGATACTTGTCTCAAAACCAGATAGAATCAAAGCAGAGGGTACCTTTATCGACTCCGTAAGTGATCATGCCACTATCTTTTGTGTCTGGAAAAATTACTACTTGAATCCTTCTGCCAGCATCTTTTGGGCCTGAGATTTCTCTAATTTTGACACTAGTTTTTTCCTTAACACATTATCTGAGGTAAACTGAACACAAATAACAGTATCCCCCTAGTAAATATACAGCCCTGGATTTCTTTATAAATAATTTTCTCTCTGCAACAAATAAGCATGCCCCCCCCCAAACAACTTAAGAGTCATGGGGCAACAATCCAAATGGCTGACCCGAGGGCTCAGAAATCTCCTGAGAGAAAGGGACACAGCAAGGGGACTTTTCAAAGATTTGGGTCTCAAAAGTGATTGGCTTAGACATACAGAACTGTGCAACAAATGCAAAAGCGACCTAAAGGCTGCTAAATAAAGTAGTCTTAGGAACCTATAAGACAGGAATCTCCCAGATACAAAAAATTCTGGTTTCCAATTAATGCTGTTTTGAAGGGGTGCATCAGCTCCAGTGAATGTGACATTGTAGCAGATGAAGGTATTTTAGTAACCCCTTAGACTATGCCGTGGCTCTAAACTCATTCTTCACTGACCTAGACAGGTATAAGAATTATCCCCATGTTCGCTCCTCCCCCTTGACTGCCCAGTGACAACATCCCCTTCCCTAACTTCCACTTCAGATTAGTGACTAGGAAGCTAGGAAGGAGGTGCTTAGACTGCTCAGGTTACAAAGTGGCATGCTTCACTGGCTATGATAAGCTTGAACCCAAGCTCCTTAACCTAGCAGCCCCAGTCATTGCCACACCAAATTGCTATGTTATTCAATAGATCCCTCCTTGAAGAGAAAGCCCCCTTCATTTGGAAAGTGGCCCTTGTAACTCCTATATATAAGGGTGGCTCTAAAGAGCAAGTTGAAAACTGCCACCCTATCTCAATCCTCTGCATTATCAGCAAATTACTGGAGAGGCTAGTCTACAATTAGGTCCAAAAATATACTGAACAGCCTGACTTACTCACTACTAATCACATACTGTGGTAATAGCAAAAATGTTGCCCCCTGCCATGCACCACACATCATTGTGTGGTAGCGGTATACATGTTATTCACTGGGTACTGCAGTTGTGTAATGCTCGGCATACCATGCTACCAGGCAACATTTGCGCTATTACCACTGTAGGTTTAGAAAGAACCATGGAACGGACACTGCCGTAGTCTGTCTGACTACTAATATCCTGGTGGCCCTTGACACTGGCTTGCTGACTGGTACAGTCTTTATAAACCTCAAAAAGGCTTTTGATCGGGTGAACCACCAACTGCTATTGTCAAAATTAAAATCCCATGGCCCAGACTGGTTGTCTCTATGGTTGTTCTCTAACTACCTCACAAATCGATCACAAATTGTCAAATGGGTGGGAACTCTGTCTTATAAATGCCCTGTCATTGATGGTGTCCCACAAGGATCTATCCTGGATCTTCTACTCTTCTCCCTTTATGTCAATGACATTCTGTTGAACTGTGGTGGAGCAACTTTGCTGCTGTATGCAGATGATGCAGTGCTGTATCGTAGCTCTAAAGATACTACCCAACTGAATGGACTGCTCACAAAAGACCTTCAGTTACTAGAGAAATGGTTGCTAGAAAATAAATTGGTCCTCAGAGTCAAGAAGAACAAGGCCATCCTCTTTGGACTGATACTTGGCAAAATCCAAAGCACCCACAGTACCAAACAAATCACATGGACCAAGCAAAAATCTGATAAGGTCACATTTATAAAGTGCTGAAAGGCAATGACTGGCACAAGTGGCTACTTACAAAGAAAAAAGAATGATGTTTCTCCTAGCATGCTGCTAGGCTTCTTCTGAAGAATGTTCAAAGGTTGAACATTAGTTAAAAAAAGAAGGGCTGAGTATTTTAACATTTCACTGCACAATAGTTTTGACCCATTACTCTCCATTACTACTGACACATCTGGTTTCTCTACAGTGGTGTCATCTAGTAATGGTGATCCTCCAGGTATAGTTGAATGGTGACATGGGTATGATTAATTGTAATCATTTGACTCCAGCCTATATTTCTAACCCTGATAGTCCTTTAATTGACTTTTCTATTAATAATACTGTGAGCTCTAATACTGTAACTGAGTTACCTTCATCTGTTGTTAATATAGATGTTACCAGCTCTAGACAAACATTTGTAGTAGGTGACTCTATTGTTAAACACTTGGACAGGGCTATTTGTGAACCTAGAAAATTGCTGACCTCACATGTAAGGCTGATAATATCTTTAGCTCTCAGGACACTAATCCACTCTGTATTATTCATGTGGGAGCTAACAACATTTATAATGACTCCCTTCATAACATTAAATCTACCTTTGTTTCCATGACCATTAAACTGTCCGAGCTTGGGTGTGACATCTGTTTTTCTTAGATCTTACCTATAACTAGATACTCATGTTTTCTAAATCAAAATAATTAAAATCATCAATAACTGGCTGCGGTATTGGTGCTTACGACAAAACATCACTTGTGTCTCCCACTGGGAAGAGTTTTCAGATAGACCTGAGCTCTTTTGCTCTGACGGTCTACATCTTGGCAGATGAGGAAATGCCTTATTGAGTAAACAGTTTTTGTCTATTATTGATAACTGTTTAAACTAGGTATGGGGGCGGGGGTCGAGGGCTAGTTCCCCATCTCTTAAGTCATATAAACTTTCCAGTCAACATCTACAATTCCTTAGTTTTAACTCTAGGAGTCTGTGGCAGAAATATGATGAATTACTAATTAGAGCTCACAGCAATAATATAGATATTATTTCTGTGTGTGAAACCTGGGGAGATGACAACACATCCTGGGACAAGCGTCTACCTGTTTTTTCTTCTTATATACTTAACCAACATAACAGGAGAGGTGGGGGGTTGCCTATTTATTAATAATAAAATCAATGCTGCTAACATTTCTAATCTTATTAAAACCCATGACGATCCTGCTGAAACTATTTGGGTTAAACATTTCCTTTCAAATCAGAACTCCATTATTTTAGGGACATGTTACCTTCCCCTGAACTCACCCATTCTTATTTTGGATACTATTTTATCAGAATTTGAATTAGGCAATCAACTAGGACATGCTATAATCACTGGCGACTTTAATATTTCTGACATTAATTGGCAGTCTTCTACTGCTACTAATTATAAAGGTAACATGTTCCTGACTACCTGTCTAGAACTCAACATGAAACAATGGGTAACATCAGCCACTAGAGGCAATAATATTTTGGACCTCATTCTCGAAAGTGCCGATTTATATATTAGGGATGTGAGAATTTCTGCTCCAGTTGGTGGCAGTGACCACAACTTGATCCTATTTACCTTACAGAATCATTATATTTATAGTAATTCTTCAATCATATATCTGTATGATAAAGCCAGTCTCATTTCTATTGAGCAAAAGCTGGATGAACTAGATTGGACATCCATTATTTCCCAGTCATCACCCTTACAAAGTTGGGTTAGACTCAAATCCATCCTTACTGATCTTAGAGACCCCTATATCCCCTCTAAGATAAAAAACTCAAAAGTTAAACAGGTACCCAAATGGATGAATCACAATATTAAAAGATTAATCAGACAAAAAATAAAGCAATATTGCAATTTTCTAAAAAAATAAGACTACATTAAATTGGGAGATCTACATTAAATTAAATAAAAATTATAAATCTAGTATTAGAAAAGCTAAATCCAGCTGGGAATTGAATTTGGCTCAATAGGCCAATAAATCTAACACTAAACAATTATATTCTTACATCAACTCTCTAAATAAATCATCATGTAAGGTGGGGCCTCTCATTATCAACAATAATCTCATTCATTACACAAAATCAATGGCTAAAGCACTTAATACAGAATTTTGTAAGATCTTTTCTTCACCAGACACTAACAAACTTCACCCTACTACCAATCACTCTGATCCCCCTATTATTTTCACTGTGGAGCTTATTCAAAATAAGCTGTGCACATTGAAAGACAAATTTCATCCAGGACCAGGTGATTTAGCAGGCCATTTATTATATCTACTGGCTGAACATATTGCCCTACCTCTAAAACTTCTGTTTGAACTGTTCTTAGTGAATAATTACTTTCACAATGAATGGAAGGAGGCAACAGTTGTACCAATCCATAAAAAAGGTTCTAAACATAATTGGGAAAATTACAGGTCTATAAGCTTGACTTCCTCTATTTGTAAAATCGTGGAAAGTCTCCTTAAGGATATCATTGTACCAGTTATTGACACATATGATCCAGGGCAACATGGATTTAAAAAGGGAAGAAGTTGTTTAACCAACATAATTCGTTTTTATGAACACTTTAGTACCCTTCTGGACTGTAGGACACCATGCAATATCATTTTTATAGACTTTAGTAAAGCATTTGATGTCATGCTACACTGGACCCTTATCCACAAACTTAAGAGACTTGATATTAATAATTGTATAATTGACTGGATTATTAATTGGCTTTGTGACAGAACACAGAGGGTGATTATTAGTGTAAACCTTTCTAATACTGGTGTGATCTTAAGTGGTGTCCTGCAACGTTCAATTCTTGGCCCTTGTCTTTTTCAAGCTTTTATTTCCAACTTAACTCATGACTGTTTCTCTATTGCAATGAAATATGCTGATGATGTGAAAATTGGGGGACCATGTTCCAATTCTGATCAGATAGCTATTATTCAGCACGACCTTCATATTATTTCCAATTGGGATTAATATATGGTGTATGAGACTGAATTCTACCAAGTGCAAGGTCATGCATTTGGGACCCAACAACCTTAATTTTTCATACTCACTAAATGGTTCTATTCTTTGTGCCACTACTGATGAGAGGGACCTGGGAATCACCATCTCCAATGACCTCACCTATTCCAAACATCTGCAATCTGTTATTGGCACTTCTAATAAGATTATTTGGTCAATCCTTCATAACATCAGATCTAGAGATCACGAGGTATTAATGCCTCTGTTTAGGTCATATGTTAGACCACATCTTGAGTATGCCTCACAGTTATGGTGCCCTTTCAAAAAATCTGATGATAGTTCTCTTGGAAAAGTTCAAAGAAAGTTTACTAAAAAAAAAAATCTGGTCCTGAACATAGGTTGCAGACTTTAAAGCTTATGTCACTCACTACCAGACACCTGCACGGTGATCTCTTATTTCTATATGATGTTGTTCAGGATCCCTATGTAATGACAGAATTAGGTCTTGAATTCAAGTCTTCTATGCATGAAATTAGAGGTCATCCACTTCAGCTGGTTAGTAAAGCATTTAAACACAATAACTGAAAATATTTCTTTACTCTTCGTACTATTGGACCCAGGAATAAACTTCCAGTTCATGTGGCTATGAGTGATACTAAGAATAATTTTAAATATAATCTTGATAAATTAATTGTCTCTCGGTATAAATTGTCTTATTATTCTTTGGCCTAGTATAAGAGCATTATGGGCCCTGGCCTACTAGCTCTTTTTCTTCACCTTAGTATGAACCTTAGTATTTCACAATTGGGGCTTCCCCCATGGAATACCACTGTAAAATGCTTCCGCCACTAAATTGGCCCTCACTCGAAGGCAGGTTGACTTACTCTTTTTTGAGTCTTGCTTTTAAACTTAGGAACAGTGATGCTCCAGTCACTTTTCCAGGTCCCCAAAGTTAGGAACACTTCATGTGAAAGGTTGTTTGCCACCTCAGTTCTGCTCCTGTGAAATTACCTCCTTAGCTTGAAAGATTGTTCCTCACTGGGTGGCTTAAGAAAGGCCTGAAGAGAAACCCCTCCTACTGGAGTGTAGCCTATGCAACTGTTATCGTTGATGCCCCCCCCCCACTTATATCAGTCTTCTTCTCTGGCCCTGTCACCTCTAGACACCTCCATTGACTAGGTTTTAATGTTTTAGCTAGCCATCATTTCTGTACACAAGTCTGATTTGCTATAAACTTTATGCCTGAACTTTTCTTCATCATGTGAAGTTAATACATGTAGCTATAACTACCTTCACTGTATGAATTGATTCATATATGTCACTGTACCTTTTTGTAACTTACAAACTGTTATTCTATGTACCTTTTCCTGCCATATTCTCTGTAATTAATTCCGGGTTACCCTTGAAAAAGGGACTCCTGCAGTCCCAGTGGGCCTACCTGTTTAACAAAATGCAATAAATAAATAAAGGTAAATTAACACATTTTTTAACTGAATTTTAGTCCTTGTGAAAGGTGACAGCACTGGAGATCAAATCCTTGATTTATCCATACAGCATAACGAGGGGAATTCAGACAGCATGCTGATCCAGCGATCAGCTGCTCATGTAAGACAGCCGAATGAAGGTACAGCATTAGTGTCAGACAGTAACAAAGACACGGAGGTGGAATGAGGTGGAAAGAGTTCATTGATCCGTTGAATCCATCCCTATGTTCTCCTTGTGGTAGAAACCTAAAATATTGTTGTCCCCTAAGAAATTATCCAGTCTGGACATAAAGCAGTAGCAAGTATTATGGCAAAAACTTTTGTATCCAAACAGTAGCTTTTTATTCATGTTAGACTTTTTCCTAATTTTGAATCTGCTTTTGCAATCTTTCCAGTTTCAAGTAATAAAAGTGGTGTTTCCTCAAATATTGCTAGTCACAAGTTTTGTTCAGTATTGTTAGTTATTTCTGAACATCAACTGTCCGTAAGATCAGGGAGCTGTGTCTGTTGCATGCTCTTTCACCTTAGTAACAAGAAATGTGATATATATAAATCGGTGTTCAAAACAGTAGACAATAGTGATGGAAACCAATCTTTCCAGTTTCAAGTAATAAAAGTGGTGTTTCCTCAAATATTGCTAGTCACATGTTTTGTTCAGTATTGTTAGTTATTTCTGAACATCAACTGTCCATAAGATCAGGGAGCTGTGTCTGTTGCATGCTCTTTCACCTTAGTAACAAGAAATGTGATATATAAAAATCGGTGTTCAAAACAGTAGACAATAGTGATGGAAACCAAGGGAAAGCTATATTTAAAGAAACACTACATTAGTAATTTGAAATCTTAAACAAATGCTTAAAACATGAAAAAAATGCATCTTAGAAGATGAAATAAATGGAGTCATCTGCATTAGAGAAATAGATATGGGTACAAAAAGCCCGAGTTTGTAAAACTTTCGTAAGAGTCCACAGGTCCATTGTGGCAAGAATTTGTGACAATTCATCCTCATTTTAACTAAAAGCTTTATGGATCCCTTCTTTTTCATTCCCTTGAATACTACAGTATATTAAATTGTAGATTTACCATGAATATGTTCTTACTATTCTACCCCTTCTATCCTACTATTTCATTCAATTTGTGTTCAAACTATTCTATCCTTTCAATTCCAGTGTACACATTATACACTCTTCATAATTAATCAATGGTTAAATTTGTACTTTATATATTTCTTTGGTTGTAATCAGTTTCACACTTTTCACTTGCATTGCATTGTAACATTGCACTGTTTTTGCCTGTACTAGCTTCTACTGTCTGTGTTTTACAACCTGTGACTTCGCCATGATAGCACCTGGAAATGAGCCTCATCTAAGTGTGCTTTTCTCAGTTACCAAATTTAAATAAATAAACTGATGATGCAGTACTTGTCACTGTAGCCATTTAAAAACTGTCATTGTTTTATTAAAATGCAAAATGATTGAAATGCTGCATATGCTGATGCCCTTGGTTCCCATCAGTGATCAATATGGTTTTACTATATCAGACACGTTTTTATAAAAATAAGTCTATAACTCTGTTTTCATCACCAAATTCTTGTACATACAATAAGCTTCACTCAGTGTACTACATTCATATACTGATTGTGACAGCTTGCAGAACCAGCAATTTGGCATTTGACGTATTGTAATTATTTAGAGCTTTCATTTTAATTACCTATTGGGGTTTAGCATCATGTTTCCAATTAAACTGCTAATTAAAGGCCTTATGTATGAGAAAATGTTTTTGACGGATTTGTTATTATCGTTGGCAACACCATTAGAAAGGTTTTCTTCAATCTGATAATGCACACTCTATGGGCAGTTTGAACTTGCAGTGCAATGGTGGGGATGGCCTGCTAGGGAAACTAATATTCTGATGAAATCTAAAGATTCAAAATCTTGCTGTTAAAGAGATTCTAATCATCATAAACATGTTCACTGCCTAATAACATCATGTCCACTGCTTATGCATAAGTACGACACCTAAACAAAGTGATTTTCCCTGAATTTGTTCTCTGGAATTTTGTTAACTCCATTTTTATACTTCAATCACAAGGTAAAAACTTCCAAAATAAATTGGGGAGTGAGAGTAATTTTACTCTTGAATGGCCAAATGGGAAAATACAAAAATTAGGCAACACCCAGTTCTGCAGGCTTAGAAGCCAAAAATGCTTTATTTTCCTGAAATAAAGGGGTAGTTTAGCAGTTAAAGTTTTTACTTGTGTCACAACAAATGTGATCTTTTTACATTGTTGGCTTCCAGAATGTGAGATCAGAGAAGCAGTCTGACTTCCTAAACAACTGGAAGTACTTCCAAATGTGGACCCATGAACATATTTGATTTCAACCCACACTCCATTCTGCATAATTAACTAGAGTACTGCTGGTTCTCATAACATGCATGCAGTACTTGAGGAAGCTAATCAGATGGTGACCAAATGATAATCCCGGTCTTTTGTTCCAAGCTCTGGCAGAGAATGAATGGACTGCTGCCTTAAAGCATTTGTTTTGTGTCAGAGGGTGTAGCATACCTCTCAACCTTTCATCACTCAAATGTATAACAGTATGTGTGACACATGGGCAAAATGTGTGACACATCATCAAAAATCACACTGCAAGCTCAGAACACAGTCTAAATCTGTGCACTTGTGTTATTCATGTTTGCTGATAACTGAGTATCATAGATTATTATGAATTTCTGCATTGAAGTTTCAGTGGGCAGTGTGGAATATTACCTGTGCCATGTGAGGCAGAGGGTTTTTGAGAGGTAAAATGAGTGACATATCTCGTAATGTGTGACAGTTGAGCAGTATGGGGTGTAGAACACATTATGATTGGTTCATGGGTAAAGACTTCAAGTCAATTTTTTTTATGTTTCCCCAGGATTGCATAGATAAGATTAAATATTTCATTATTAATGGGTCCTGCTATTCCTCAATTTTAGATGGGGTGGACTACAATATTGAGAAGTTAATCAACTTGCTCAGAGTCACACAGCATGTAAATGTTGGCACTGGTGGGATTTAAACCTGGATCATGCCCATTCAGGTTCAGATGTAGTGCCATGAAGCAGCTACAATGAAGGGAGTATGAAGAGTAAATGAGGAAAATGTCATAGCTTAATTTTTGAATTTAGGGAAGACTATATGCAAGATCCTGTTAAGAATCATTTAAGTGTGCGTCTTGTGAAATATGAGTACAATTATTATGGTGGACAGTTCTATACCAAGGTTATGTCACCCTAGAACCAGTTGTTGCATGTCAGTGGCTCAGTTGGTAGCCCAGTCACCTCTGGGACCAGATGATCAGATGGGCATGGGTTCTAGCCCCACACCAGGCACTTGGGGTAATATACAGTAGTACCCATAACTGATGCTATAGTGCAGTATGGGGGGGGCTGTACTGGCAAGGTGCAGTCCTTTGCATGAGACATTAAACTGAGGTCCCTTTTGCCCATCTCTGGTCAATTTCCAAGTGGAAGTAACTGATTCCATGGCACTTACCCACAAAGAACAGTAGATTGTCCCTGGTGTCATGGTTGACATTCCCCCTGCCAATAAAAGAGGTCTGCACAACCCACCTCCCCTGGATGTACCTGGAAGCAAGCTATAATAGCTTAATGTACTATTGTCTGGTCAAAAAGTTACAAATAAATAATATCAGATTTGCAAAACCTTTGCACACACTGTACAAGTTAGCTGCTCAAGCAACTTTAAAGAAATGTTTTTTGTCCATTGTTTATCCTCTGCAGTGGGCGGTGGTTCTGTGTCAGCTAGCTGTACCAGACTCCGTGGTCATTTGAAGCACCCTCCCTCTCTTGCCCCAGCTGACCACCAGAGCCAGCCTGGGGCTTCACCCAGCCGCAGCTACCAATTTTCCTCCCTTTTTCTCCCCTATTACCCAATTCCCCATAACACTGTTGCCCATGCATGTGGAAGTGCGCATGTGCACCGTGGCTGTAGTGATCACCACTTTCACCCTCCTGACCTATTGCCAGGGTCCACCTCTGGTGTGGCACTGCCACCTAGCCTCCACTGGGTGGCTGACAAGCACTGGGGAAACCCCACATCCCTCCCTGAGGAGGAGAGTTGCCTGCTGTCTGCTCAATCTACTCCTCGCCCTTCCCGCCAGCCGACCCTTAGTGGCCTGATCTCATACCCGAACATGGATTGCTGGCATGGTGTGAGGTATGGCATCCAGTGCCTCAACCCTCAGTGCCCCCGGGCTGGCAAGACATTTTGTGTTTAAAACTGCCCACCCAGAATGTTGAGGGCATTGCCACAATTACAAAATCTGCTGATACTCCTACAATTCTTATTGGTACTTTCTTCCACAAAATGTGGATTTTCTCTAAATGACAGTTCTAGAGAGCCAAGTATTTTGGATGCTAGAGCAACATAGTTTTATAACTGGACATTAATGTACTCAGGAGGCAAGCTGTAACAGCCTTCTTTTATGGGTAGCCTTACAACAATGAATTGTTTTGGACAGTCCAGTGTACAGCACTTTTAAAGATGCATTAAAGATTGTCTTGAGTACAGGAGTAAGTAAACAGTGTTGATCCACCAGAGAAGTGAAAGCAATAAAACAGTAAACAGCTCCCTCTACTGGTATTGTACAGCATTCTGACATGAAGAACATTGGATTAAAATCCTTTAATCTCTGATTTACTTCCTTGCTACACTTTTTTGTTGTTCATCAAGATATAAAAAAGAAGGCTGTCACCAGCACCATCTAAACTAGGGTTTATGCCTCCTGCACTCAGAGATGCAACATATCTGAACAAAATGTGCATTTATTTAACAATTGAATTTTTTTTCCGGAAAGGCATACTTGGCTGATAACAGCTCATTTCCAGATATGTCCTCTTGTCAGGGAAGGGAAAATGGGAGCAGTACAATACAATGAACAAGACAATAGTGCTGCAAATAGATGATATAACTATAAGCAGCAGGTTGATAGATGTATTAATAAAGACAAGAAATGATACCAACACAAAAGGGCTAAAAGGTTCTGCACAAGTAAGTAGTGTGCAAAGAAACAATTATGCAGTGCAAGAGATAACTACTATGTGAACATATGTACACTGCAAAAAAAAAAACATACTTAGATTACAGGCACACAGAACTTGATAAAAGTAAGAATGTCAAGAAGGTAGCCTGGGCAGTATTACAGAGATGGGTTGTATGGTTTCGAAGAAGGCTTTCCATAATAATGACAGTTGAGGGAGCAGAATGAATAGTAAGGGGGAAGGGAGGGTAATAGTAAGAAGATGTATAGCAAACCAGAAGCAAAATCACACTGCTGGACATTTAAACAGTTGTCCAACACTGATACAAAAGTGTACATTCAACAAGAAAGCAACACGCCACAACAAAATGTGTTATCATCTGTTTACTTATTAAATTTTGTTGACCGGTAGGCCCACTGAGGCCAAAAGTCCATTTCTCAGGGTTGACCTGGAATTAATTACATCAAAACATAAAACAAATAAATGAAAAAGCACAGGAAGCCAGATGAATTATAAAGTATTAAGGCATGACAGTGTGTCTGTGTGATTATGGGTCCATAATCACATACCTCTTAAGGGGGATTGTTACACATGAGGTGCTTGTGCCAAGTGCCTTTAAACACCTGAGAGAGGTGTGTGATTATTGACCATAATTGCACAACCTGTCCTGCCTTATCCCACTTATAACATATAAGCTGTGTTTACACCCGTGCAGTGCTGTGCCATGTGCACCACTCCCTTCCCGATGCACTGGCTGAGCTCCTGTTCACACAGCCTGCCCTGATAGCACCATAGGTCGCTCCAAGCAGGGGCTGTGGATTCACCGGAGGCTGATGAAAAATAGCCTCTGTAGCAGAGCTAGTGCAGCAAAGCGTTCACACCACCATTTAATGCACTCGCTCTGCTACTAATCCTACAACTGAGTCAGATCAAAAAAATGATCTGACAGGCACAAAAGGCACTCCTGACAGTGTTTACACTGCTAACTTTGCAATGCATTAACCCGCGCGCATGAGTTGATGCGCTGCAAAGTTGGCAGTGTAAACAGGGCTGTAGAAAAGCATTATTTTAAAAATGAATCTGCAAACTGTTTTAAGTTCATTGAAAACATGAAATGTATTAAATTCCAACATATAGGACATAACAAGGCTTGCCAGGATTAGATACATATCACTAAAAAGCAATAAATGTCGATCTGAAAAAAATCTGGCAACTGAAGGAAAAAAATTAACATCAGTATTGATTTACTTTTGACCCGGTTCCATTGCTGCCACTCACGTCATTTACCAGCCTGGGAATGATTTTCGGTATGGAAAGTGGTGCCAATTCTATAAGGTTAGTATTAATCTAAGATACATCTTTCAGTAACTGAACATGATACTGATTACACATGTAGAGGTATGAAGAAATGCTCAGCGGTTTCCTAGGTAACGCTTGCAGTTGGATTGTTAAAAGGTTTAAAACAGTGTTAACCATAAACTGTGACAGAAATTTGCTGAAGTTGCACTTTATGTAGTTTAAAGGCAGCTTGTAGCCATACAGTAATCTCTGCCCCACTGTTGCCACTCGTCTTGGGGACTCTATTCAACTGCTCATATAATTAAAGTCTGAGAGAGAAACAGCAGGCAGAGCAGCAGAAGAAGCGGAGGCTTGCAGGTAGCAAAATAATTTTTGAATTTTAGGGGGGCTTTCCCATCCCCCAAAAATCGATATTCTATCTGGCAATCAGCATTTGCACAGCTCTGAGAGAATATTTTGAGCCCTCACCTTTCTCTACAGTGATTCCTTGTTTGGCATAGTATTTTTACAAGTGGTGCGGCCATCAGGAAAGACTCAGATTATGCTCTATGGACTGTGTATCTTTACCGTTGGCATAAACAGTGATAATAAAGTGGATTTGATAAAATTGATAAAAATCTAAAGATTGAGTTAAATAGTCAAAATTTCTCACGTGTGAATGATTGCATTGATAAAGGTCGGGACAAATACTTAAAAATTAAAATCGATATTTTCAGTAGAAAATCAAAAAAATTAAACTCGAATCCTAGCAAGCCCATATATCACGTGGTCCCTTAGTAAAACATTTTTAACAGAAAAATTAATTCTTTTTGTGTTTCGTTTTTTTTTCATAATTTTTGTTTTATAGTTTCCAACACTTTCAAGAGAAATAAGTGCCTTCTAAAACTGATACCTGCAGCAATCTGTTGTTGCAGACTGAAACACTTGAAACTCATGTATTTGTGAGGTTTTTTTTATGTGCCATCAAAAAAGGTACTTTCTATCTGTGCTCAGTATTCTGAGTGCTACAAAGAAAATGTGTGTTAAACTGAGCACTCTAATATGTTAAATTACTATTTTGAAATAAAAGGCTGTGACTTCAGGCATCTACATTACTACTGAAGCGAATGTGCATGCCCAAGGTCATGGCTCTTTATTTCAAACTAAAAACAAGCATTTGTCAATGCCAAATGTTTGCTTGCTGGCATTAGCAGTGGAAGTGCAGGAGTTAGACAGATGCAGTATACGAATGGTATTGAAGTATTGAACTGACACCAACTCCATCCTCACCCTGCAGAGATGGACAGGCATTGGGGTGTGCCTTTGGGTCATCACCCATGACGGTCACAACATTTCACCTCACCCTACCCTTCAGTCACTGACAAGTGTCGAGGTGTGCCTTGGGGTGTTTCACCTTTACATTCACCTCATTCCATAAGGAAATATGCTGAAATGAGAGCAGTATAGGAGAATGGGGTGAACTCTGGGGGCAAAGGGTCCAAGGTGCACCCAGATGCCTGTCACTGGCTGCAGGGTGGGGGTTGGGGTGAAATGGCATCAACATTACTGTCGACAATCCCAAGTCACACCCCTGACACCTGTCAGTCCCTACAAGGTAGGGCGTTATGATTGAAAACCGTAATGCCCTGGGAGTTTCTTTGTATTTTTATTCCAAGTTTGCCACATGAGTTTTTTGTGACCCCACCGCATGAACAGTGACACTATCAGTTTGTTACGTGAAAGGTGATTTTGCAGAGCGACTGCACCATTTGGATCCACAAATGCAAAAACACATTTCAAACAGGGTGTGAAAAGTGACAGGTGTACTGTTCATGAGGAGGTGTAAAAAATGGCATTGTTGAAAATCTGGAGTGAAAATATACAAAACCTGGTAAAGTCACGAGCGTGCATAGGAACTGCGCAACGTACAACCATAATGTAAGTAGTTTGGAGATTTTTTACAGCAGATTTTCAACACAGGCATTTTTACACCTCTGCTCATAAACAGTGTCACTGTGATTTTCGTAATCTATCCCGAACACTAAATTCCCACAGTGACCACGCTATTCTGCGCCAAAAGTGCGAAAACGCATTTTGGCCAGGGTGTGAAAATGACAGCTGTACTGTTCATAAGGAGGTGTGGAAAAATGTCAATGTTGAAAATCTGGACTGAAAATATTATAAATTTGTGAACTTACGATGGTGCGTTGAAATTGCGCAATGCATGCTCATGACAGAGTAATTTTATGGACTTTTGTCACCAAATTTTCAAGATAGCCATTTTACCACCTCTGCTCATGACCAGTGTCACTGTGATTTTCTTAATGTGTCCCGAACATTGATTTCGCACACCGACCGCGCTAATGTGTGTAACGTGTGGAAACACATTTTGGGCATGATATGAAAAATGACAGCTATACTGTTCATAAGGAGGTCTGATAAAATGGCAATGTTGAAAATCTGGACTGAAAATATTAAAAATTTTCAAAGTCACGAGCGTGTGTAGGAACTGTGCAATGCACCCTAGTAAAACAGTCAATTTTGGGAATTTTTTCACCAAATTTTCAACATAGGGTTTTTGGGGGCCTACCTCATGAACTGTGACACTGTCGTTTCATTACTCGGTCCAGGAAAGGTGGTTCCACGCAATGACTGAGAAAGCACCTTCGGGGCGGAATAACAAAATGATAGTGACCTAATTCATGAGGTGGGTCCCCAAGAATCCCATGTTGAAAATTTGATGAAGAAATTCCCAAAAATGGCTGAGATTTGCACCAAAGTTGAAAAAAAAACATTTATTGCATTGTACAGCTTACCGCCATTTCCTCAGTTCACAGTCAGCTTTGAAGAGTGCAGGCGTGTTCCCAGTCCACTGAAAATCGTCGCGCCGCCCTACGGAAGTAAGTAAAGGGGTGGAGGGGGTGTGAGGAGGTGGGTGAGCAGATGGTGTGTGCGGGTTGGGGGCAGGGGGCGAGACTGCCAATGAGGGACCAGTTTTTTTAATTTTTTTTTTACAGGTGGTTCTGTCTGTTTAGACTACATGGGACTTTTGCCATGCTGGGGTGGCCTCCCAGCATGGCAGCTGGATGTTTTCTTTTGGGGGAGTGAGTGGAGCTGACAGGGGATTGGACACCCCCGTCGGCCATAAGGGCTTCTGCCACGCTGTGGTGGGCTCCAACCATGGCACTTGGAACTCTGAAACTCTGGTTTTGGGGGCATTACACACAGTACAGTGGTGCCAACGAGGGATTGGGCTCTCCCAGTCAGCTGTATGGACTTTTGCCATGCTGGGATGAGCTCCCAGTGTAGCAGTGGAACTCTGTTGGGGGGGCAGTGAAGGCAACGGGAGATTGGGCACCCCCGTCGGCCATACTGTGTGCAGGAGGAATGCATGAACACACTGGGGTGACCTCCCAGAGTGCTACTTGGCTAGAAAAAATGAAGCTGTCTATGACATCTATACGGATGCAGTGGCAGAGTGTAGGCACTTTTCATACTGCTGATGGCAGTATGTAAATTACCTGCCGACGGCAGTATGCAAATTGCCTACACGTTAACACCGGTGATTGCTGCAGTTTTTTGCTTTCAACTGTACACCACTGCATCTGAACATCTGTCATAGACAGCTCCAATGTTCACTGGCGTGGTGCAGCTGCGCCTGCAAAAGGGAGCAGGGCATTAGAAGTGGGGAAGCACACCTATGAAAACTTGTATGGTGGCACTATGTTTTTTGCGCATGCATGCAAGCAAACATAATGAAACATTTTACAGTGCTTGGTAGAAAACCATACTCACTTTCTAGTGCTAAGGACTCTTGGCAGTGGGTCTATGCTGGCATGCTGACAGTCAGTGGTGTAGTGAGCTGCAGGCTTTGTAGACATGCTGCACTGAGCTGCAATGCTTTCGTGGATGGATTGCTGAGGATGTGCCGATGATCTTTCCATTTGGCAGCATTTCTGCAGCCATGCTGAATTTGCTGGGTAGTGATATGTTTAAATGTTTTTGTGATAAGGTTCTCTTGGCTAAAAGTAGATCTGACATGTAATTATGGGTCAGTCACTACATGCCTGTGATCTTCTCTTAGCCAGTCAGAATAAAACAATTTTTCTCAATATGTTATAAAATATCTAAATGCACATGTCAGGGGAGTGAGGCATAAGGCTGAATGCCGAGTGTCCTTAAGCCCCTGAAAAGTGAATTCAGCTCTTAAATGCACTCTCTGGAGTGACTTATCACAATCAAAAAATAACTCACACCCTTATGTATTATATGTAAAGTGAAACATTTCAAATGAGATTTTATTTTTGCAAAAAATAATTTGAGTGTATACAGTACCTTTTAAATGGCAAAATTATACCCATGAGATTGTCACTGATTTGGTAGCTAATCAGGCTTTTTTGCCTTTTTTGTTGTTGTTAAGCACAGTCAGGTGGCGTTTCATAGTCAAAGAGATTCTGGAATGTTCCACTGTCATTTTATATAGCTAATATATACACAGTACAACAAATATGTATATACTTCATTTTATGGCACCCCTTGTATCATTTCTCACCTGTGAGCCAAATGAGAGTGGGCTCAAGTTCCATGTCAGTGATGTGTGGTTATATTAACATTGCTTATATATTGCAGTGCTTGTGGGGGATGAGGGGAATTTGGCAATGTTAGAGTTACTGTCACAAAGATGAGATGTTAAACTATAGTCCTGTATGTCCTTCTACGGGCTGTCCAACTGGAAGCTTATGATCTCATGAAATTTTCTGAAAAGATCTCCTAGCCAGCGTTACTTCCCTGTATCATACTGTTTTGGTGAAGTCTGGGATTGGGAAAGAAATGTTGCTGAAGGTAGTGTGGCAGCCCCATTTGTTTGCATACTGTTTCCACAGCCAGAATATAACATGGTTAATTAGTTTAGTGTTCAGCTCCAAACTCATACTGAAAGAAACATTTGTCAATGCCGAATGTTGTCGCGCCAGCATTGGCTTTGGTAGTGCAGTGCAGAAACACATTTTGGGCACGATGTGAAAAATGACAGCTGTACTGTTCATAAGGAGGTGTAAAAAAATGGCACAGTTGAAAATGTGGCTTGTAAATATTGAAAATTTGTGAAGTTACAAGGGTGTGTGGGAAATGCACAACACACTCTTGTAACACAGTCATTTTATGGACTTTCAGCACCAAATTTTCAACATAGGCATTTTAACGCCTGGTCAGTACAGTGTCACTGTCATTTCCTCAAACTGTCCCAAAAGCATTTTGGCAGCTAATTGTTTATTCTGCACCAGACGTGCGAAAACACATTTCGGGCAGAATATGTAAAATGACAGCTGTACTGTTCATCAAGAGGTGTGGAAAAATGCCAATGGTGAAAATCCAGAATGAAAGTATTACAAATGCACGTTATGAGCATGCGTGCAAAGTGCAAAACGCACGCTCGTAACACAGTCATTTTATGGAGTATCATCACCAAATTTTCAACACAGGCAACTTAGGACCTCTGCTCATGAACAGTGTCACTGTCATTTTCATAATCTGCCCTGAACAGTGATTTCCAACAGCGACCACGCTATAGTGCGCTGGAAGTGCGGAAACACATTTTGGCCAGGATGTGAAAAATGAAAGCTGTACTGGTCACAAGGAGGTGTAGAAAAATGATAATGTTAAATACCTGGCATGAAAATAGTGCGAATTACGGCGAAGTTACCCGGCGTGCGCAGCAACTGTGCAATGCACGCCATAAACAGCCATTTTTTGGATTTCTTCTACTAGATTTGCAACATAGGCTTTTTGAGAGCCCACCTCATGAACACTGCCACTGTCCTTGTGTTAATCAGTCCCGTACAGACTGATTAACATCATAACAGTGACAGAATTCATGAGGAGGGGTCCCACAAACCCCATGTTGAAAATTTGGTGCAAAAATTCCAAACAATACCCGAGATATGCATCAAAGTTGACAAAACCCTATTTATTCCATTATACAGCTTACTAGCATTTCCTCAGTTCGCGGTCGGCTTTGAAGAGTGCAGACGTGTTCCCGGTCCACTGAAGATCATTGCGCTGAGCTCCAGAGGTAAGTATGGGGTGAGGGGGGTGTGGGGAGGCAGGGTGCACAGTGGGTGGGTGCGGGTGGTAGGGAGACTATGAGGGACCGTTTTCCATTTACAGGTGTTAAAAAAAAACATCACCTATGGTTTTCTTTTTTTACAGTTTTTTTTTTTTGAGGGGGTATAGTAGCCGATGGGAGATTGGGCACCCCTGTCAGCACATAGGGAGTGGGGGACAGATGCCGATGGGGATTGGGCACCCCGTCGGCAAATAATGTAAGCGGTGGGAAGTTAAGGAGCTGTTGGGATTGGGGTACCGGCAACCAAAAAGGAGAGGGGGACACATTATGCTGATGGGGAGTGGGCTCCCCAGTCGGCACATACAAGAGGGGTAGGGTAAGTTGACTAGGGGATTGTGTACCCCCGGAGTTGGCAGTTTAGCGGCCACTGTGCCACCATGTTTGATGCTGGGGAAGCATGTAGGAAGGTCCACTGCATGTGACGAGCTTTGCTCGCATTGCAGTGGACCTTTACTTAGATGTGCTCGCCCAGCTGGTGTGGCGCCGGCATGCAGGCTGATTGGGGAATGAGGGACGCACCTACTAGTGCGTGCCCTGCATTTGTCCAACAGCGACCACACCTCCAAATCTCCACTACCGCAAGAAGTTGGCTGCGCAAGCCTGCCAACATAAAAAACCAACAAGCTACAGTAGCTGGTACTTTGACTGTCTGATCTAGTGAAGGTACCATCCTAGACAATGCTGAAAAAAACAATAAATACTTACATTTGAACTGTGAGCCAAGTTTAAAATTTGATGTGCACATTGGACGCATTAACAAGATTATGAACTGCAAATTTGGTGCACCTGCATAAAGTAGTAACCACACTTGGAAAATTATTGCTATTGTTATTTATTGTACTGTATTATTTTATCACATTTCCCCCTCTACCATTCCCTCAGAATGCATCTAAAAATGAGCTGCCCTCTGCTCAGTAGGATTTTACTGGTAACTTTTTTAAGTATATATACAAATCAATCTATCAATCAATCAATCAGTACATGTTTTCTGGACTAAAGTAACATTCTGTTTCATGGTGTTTCTGAACATGGGGGAAGGGGTGGTTCAAAGTCCTGAGCATGCACACACAAATGCATGCTGTGCTGGCATCTGTGTCCACCCAATTATGCCCAGACAGCCCTGCTGCTATTTTAAAACATTGCATCTGTGTATGACAGAAAGTCATGATTTTGCTGTAATAAATGCACACAAAAGAAACATAGACAAATGGAATTTGATAGAAGATGAGGACTGCTTAGTTCATCCAGTCTACCCATTTTTCCCTACCTACACTGTTACTGCAGACCATTCCCATTCTACAGCTCTTTCTCCCTTCCCGTCTTCCTTTCCACTATGATTCCCTTGTGCTTATTCAATGAATTCTTGAACCACACTGCTCTTTTCACCCCCCCCAACTACCACCTCCTCCTCTGGAAGTCCATTCCAGGAATCCACCACTATTCTTGTGAAAAAGTACTTCCTCCCATCTCGCCTGAATGTACTCTCCTCCAGCTTTATAGCATGTCCCCTTGTTCTTAAGCACCTTTTCTTCTGAAAAATAATCCCCAATGTACCTTATTTACTCCCTGTGAGGTATTAAAAGGTGTCTACCATATCCCCCCCATCTGTTCCAGGGTGTACATCTAGAGGTCCTTTAGTCTCTCCTCATAGGGCTTTTGATGCAGACGCTGCACCATTTTAGTTGCCCTCCTCTTGACTACCTCCACTTTGTCTATGTCCTTCTGGAGATATGGTCTCCAGAACTGAACACAGTACTCTTTGTTGGATCTCACCTGTGATCTATGCAGATGCAACACCTCCTGCCTCTTTCTGCTGGTGATACCCCTCCTTATGCACCCAAGTATCCCACTCACCCTTCCTTATGTTGGTGCTATTCCCTGCCTCCAGCATGACCCACAGTACCTCTGCCTCCCCCTGTATTCCCTATATCTCCATTGATTTTATGCTTTCCCTCACATAAAACACCACACACCCCCCCTTTCCTTCCTTACCAGATCCTTCCTGAACAGAGTATAGCCTGGTACGGTCATGTCCAAGTCATGGTTTTCAGTGCACCATAAATTGGTAATGGCCACAATATCCAGGTCAGCCTCTGCCATGATGGCTTGTAGGTCCAGCTTCTAGCATTCACACACATAGCCTTCCAGATTTTGTTTCCACTCTGTTTGTTGCCTCCTCTTTTCCTTTTTGTCCTTCCTCCTTCCGCCTCTCTTTGTACTGCTCCCATTCCTTTCCCTCTTTTTCTCTACCACCTTACTTCCTTTATTAATTTGCACCCTGGGGGATTCCTCTCCCCTTGGTTCTTCTTACTCTACTTTAACCTGTGGGGTGGCACTTTTTGACTCCCTGATTCCTTCTTACATCCCCTTTGGCAGCCCAAATGCTCATCAACAATTCCAAGCAGCGTCTAGTTTGGACACACTTGGATCCTTTGTTGGATGCAGTATTCAGAAGCTGCAAGACCATCTAATTGCTGATGTAAGAGTTTGGATGTATTTCTGTGTTGAAAATTGTGCCAGACACAGTCTGAATGGATCCTTAAGAAAATCTTGCCCAGAGTCTTTAAGTTCTCACTTGGATGATAGGAACTGCAGAATACTCACAAGTCCATATATGCTGCCCCTCCACATCAGTGGTAATAATCTTTTAGACCTTTCTATTTTAAATATATGAAATGTTTCACTCTGCACTGTGTCTGATGGGACAGTAGGTTATTCCATATTCCTGCTGCTCTTTGTGTGAAGTATAGTTTACATCTATTTCATTTGCATGCACAAGTGTTGTTGTGTTTATTTTGTCCCCTTGAGACAGTACTCTGAGTTTGATAGTCATACTGTCAAACAGCTGATTGTCGTTGTAAATATTGCACATAAATAACAGGACTCCCCTCATTCACCTGTGTAGTGTATCTACAGTAGGTTTAAGGCATTCAATTGTCCTTCATAACATTTGTCTTAGAAACATAGAAACATAGCCAATGCCTGCAGAAAAAGACCAATGGTCTATCCAGTCTTCTAATCCCTTATTGACTTGGTAACACTACTTAGTATCTTGTTCGATATTATTTTTTCTCCAACATTTATGCTGCCCCAAAATTGGGAACAATTATCCATTTAAGGGCACACATAAATCTAATACAAATGAATTATTATATCACTTGACTTATTTATAAAATTCTGATTAATTTGATTTCCAAAGTAGCGGGATTTTGTGAATATATTGTCACAGTGTTGTTTACAATTTTAATAATTAGTGATTGTTATGCCCAGATCCTTTTCTTTAAACTTCTGTTGGTAAGTGGTCCTGAAGATAATAGTTATATTGTGGACTTGATTTGCCAAAATGCGTGACCTTTCATTTAGTCAGGTTAAATATCACATCCCACTCTATTGCCCAGGTACTTAACATTGATAGATCTGATGTCAGGATGTGATCTCTTCTGTATTCACCTCACTACCCATTTTTGTGTCATTAGCAAATGTACTATAATGTATGGGTAGCTTTTATTACAACTAAAAAGTGGCAATATTATTTCTTTGTGATCCCATCATTATGATGTCAGGGATTGTTAACCCCTCTTGAGTAAGTCATAGTGATGGGATTACAAACTGAGCCAGTCTGTGCATGTGCACACATTTTTTTCTCATGAACCGATGGCCTTCCAGAAATGGCTACAGTGGTGAGAGCATGACCTGTAACAGCCATGGCAGTGAGTGAAATGACAAGAGTAAGAAGCCTTATGGTCACCTTGGCAACCTCTCAATGGTTAACAAACTGGTTACCGATAAAGGACCATACATTATCCTCTATGCAATTGTTCATTAGCTAAGTTCCAATACTAGAAATAAGATGCTAAGCAATGTTAGACATAGAACTGACCCCTACAGTACTCCACTGTTAATTGTACAAACTGGTGTATGTCCATTTATTTTATCACTTTGGGTCCTATTTTCCAACCATTTTATAACCCAATTGATGATATTATAATTATACACAATAAGACTAGTTTGGTAAAAACAGCAGTATAAGGACTGCCCTGAAGCAGTGCTAATTTAGTGTGCACCCTGTACCAACTGTCTTTAAATAATCAGTCAAAAGTTGATCCACCAGATGCTTTGGTATGTGTTTAAATCAACATTTTTATAAGTCCTTTGTGGAAACGGAATTCCAAACTGTAAAACTGCATCAAAATATATTTATTTCCTTGATAGGAGTTCACTTGCACCTGCAAGGAACAAAATAGTGCATTTCTAACATGTGACTGAAAAAACAAAGCACTATCTGGCTACTGATTGCCTTTAGTGGTGAATTCAGTCTCAAGTTCTGTTTTATTCTCTACAATTTTTTCAGGGCTCAGTTACCTAAATCAATCTCTATAAAGGATTGCTGACCTTCTGGTACTCTCCTCGAATGGACTCTGCAGGATTAGAAGAAGTTATTTGTGATGAAAAACACTACTCAGACGGCCATCAGAGCTCTGAAGATGGAGTTGGTCTGAACTCTGAAACATTAGTACACCTTTTGACACACTCAACACCAGAGGGATGGTATGGTCAGGAAGGCAGCAGCAGCACTAAAAAGAAGAAGCTAACAAGTGTATGGCAATGGCCACCTACGCAGTGTTTTTAATCACAAATAACTTCTTCTAAACATGCAGAGTCCACTCAAGGAGAGTACCAGAAGGTCAGAAATCCTTTATAGAGATAGATTTAGGCAATTGAGCCATGAAAAAATTGTAGAGAATGTCATAGGATTTAAGACTGAATTCACCATGAAAGGCAATCAGTAGCCAGATAAGTACTTTGTTTTTTCAGTCACATGTTAGAAATGCACTATTTTGTTCCTTGCCGGTACAAGAGAACTCCTATCAAGGAAATAAATATATTTTGATGCAGTTTTACAATTTGGAATTTCATTTTTGCAAAGGCCTTATAAAAACACACATTTTAAACATATACCAAAGCGTTTGGTGGATCAACTTTTGACTGATTATTTGAAGACAGTGGTACAGGATGTGAACTAAATTAGTACTGTTTTAGGACAGTCCTTACACTGCTGTAATTACCATGCAGTGTAGCACTTGACCCCTATAGCTTCTTATATAGGAGTGTATGAGCACTATCAACATATATTTTATTTTAGTTTGGTAAGTCTCTCATGCGGTACCTCATTGAAGATTTTGCTGAAATTAAGATACAGTATTGTATATCACATCTGAAGGGATATTACTGTAAGTGCAAAACTTATAGGTTCATAAAAACATATTAATTGCACAAAACCTTTCTTTGGTAAAACCAAGTTGTTGCTTTTATATATACCCAAGTCCATTGCTTATTGATTGATAATGTTTTTAATAAAACTCTGCCAAGAATGCTAGTGCGGCTAATTTGTCAGTAATTTTTAGGGTCTTTTTTTGTACCAACTTTATAAAGTAGGACTGCATCAGCTTTACACCAATCCTCATGTGCTACAGTATCAGAAAGGGATTACTTGACCAGGTGTCTTAAGTGCATAGTAATTTTATTTGTGACCTCTCTTAGAAACCTGGGAGTAACATTGTCTGGCCCTGCTGATTTACATACATCCAGTGCTAGTAGTTTTGTTAGTGCATCCTTATGATCAAGTTTGACAAAACTTTTAATAATATGTTCTGTAGGTTAGGTTTACTCTTTCTTTAGAATACCAACCACTATGATTTATACACAAGGATGGAATTTAAGCCACATGCTACCAAAGTAGACTCACCTACTCGTGGACAGCACTGTTATTTTGTCTAACTGCCAAGGACATTCCTGAATCCCTAATGTATTGGTCCCTTTGAACATATCATACTCATCCCTTGCATTACCAATACAATTGGATGGAAATGTATGCATCTTTATGTATGGTTGTTTGGATGAAGTTGAAAGATATCATGTCACTTCTCAAGACAAATAGAGTAATTTTGGTCACACTTTAAGTGTCAGTTTTAGTGTAACTGCTTGGTAAATTAACATTAGTTACATGCAACAAGGTTAATTACACAGTAGTTACATATTTATTGCATATAACTGCATTGAAGCATTGCAGTGCAGTTACCGATGCCGTTATACTATAACTAAAGGTACTTAAGGACACTTGAAGTAAACATTTTATTGGAATTGCCTTTGTGTTCTGGCCAAAATCCTGAATGACACCTGCCATGTTCAGGTCATGGGATAACAAAAGGGACATGTTGAACATTAGGGCCAAAATCTGCAAAAATGAAGTTATGAGTAAATGTTGGAACAATTCAATGTTTCTTCATAAGTTAATTGTTTTTTTCACATTTGTACCCCAAATTTTCAGTGTAATATTTTTATGACCACTCCTGAGCATGGCAGGTGTCATTTATAAAACAATGGCTGACATATATCATTTTGTGCCACAAGTGTGAAAACACATTTTGGGTAGGGTTTGAGAAATTACAGCTGTCACATTCTTGAGGAGGTGTAAAAGAATGACTGTGTTAAAACTGGGGCCAAAATATAGAAAATTACCACAGTTACAAGTGCTCATTGAAAAATGTCTATGTATACTCATACCTTTGTTTTTTTTTAATGTTTTCACTCAAATTATGACCCCATGTGACCTTCTTATGACTCCACCTCATGAACTAGGGTGGAAAATTTTTTCAAATATTGCCCGAAAGGTGATTTTGTGCCACAATTGTGAAAACACATTTTGGCCAGGATTTGAAAAGTGACAACTGTCACAATCATGAGGTGGTGTGCAAAAATGGCTATGTTCAACGGTTAGGATCAAAATATTGCAAATTACCACATTTATGAATGTGTGTAGAAATATTTCAATGTAGACTCATAACTTTGTGTTTTTTCATATGTTTAGCCCACATTTTCAACGTGGCCTTTCTTATGAGCCCACACAGCCTTCTTATGACCCCACCTCATGAGCAAGAGTGTAAAACATTTTCAAATTCTGCCCAAAATGTGATTTTGTGCCACAAGCATGAAAACACATTTTGGTCAGGGTTTGAAGAATGGTATAATAAAAGAAAAAAGTGGTACTCAGTGTGTAATCTGTAGACAAACTTTTACTATATCTCAAGGAGTAAAATAATACAGAGATAAACATACGAAAAGGCAACACAGTCAGTCCAACATTAATGAAAATTTAGGTTCAACTATTGAAAATTGCCAAAGTTGGGAACCTGCATTCATAAGTTTCAACATATGCTTGTACCTCTGTTGTTTTTTTTATATTTTCTCCACAAGTTGTCAACATAGCCTTCTTATGACCTGACCTCATGAACTGGATGTTGAAGATTCTTGCCTGAAAGGGGATTTTGCACAGCAACCACAAAGTAACCTTTTGACACATATTTGCCTAATTTCCTTGTCTTTGTTCATGAGGTGGGGTCCCACAAAATACATGTTGAGAATTTGGGGTGAAAATATTCATGTTATGAAAACAAGTTCAAAACCCATTGAAATACATTGATCTGCATGCCTGATTTCCTCAGTTTGCAGTCCAGCATTGAAGAGTGAAGTCATGTCTCTGGTCCAGATAGGATTATGGCATTGGACCCTCAGTAAGTAAGTAAGGGCTTTGGGGAGGGTGCTGAGTGTGAGGGTCAGTTGGGGGGGACAGTAATGGCAATGGCAGCAAACAGAAATCGATGGACATTTTTCTTTTATTCAGGGTACACCATATGAAACAAAAACTACAAGTAATGGTTTTCTTTAGTGCAAGTACTAACACTGATGGTTGGGTATACCAGTATCAGTGTTTTGTCGGCAGAAGGGGTGGACTCCCTAGTGTGGCACAATGAAATGGGCAGGGTGGGAGGTTGTATCTGGCATGGGGGATGACATAGGGGAGGGACCACAGCAGACTGATCATGATAGATCAGCTGTGCTTGCTGGGTGGCATTATGTAGGTCAAAGGAAAGAGACACCCTATGATTGGGTTGGCTTTTTTCCTTTGAACTACACAAAGTTTCTTCCAGGCAACCCAGAACAGTGTCATAATCCATCTGACTGATGATTGATGTGACACTGACAAGACCCTTGCAGACTGCTCTGCATTGTACTGCCAGTATCACACCTCTCAAAGTCCACTTCCATGCAAAGTGTTCACTGCTCATGTGCAGGGGTGAACATAAAAAAGAACATTAGGTTATTCTGACAATAGACTGAAGTTCTGAAAATTGTTATGTGGGCACAGTAATCAGGATAAACAAAACTGGGCCCTTAACTGTATCATCCTCACATACTCTGTTGCTGCTTAGAGACTGTAATACCCTCCAATATACTAGAATATGGCAAATAGTTTTGGGACATTCCCCTAGTCTTTTTAAGAAGTGCCATGGGATCTTTAATTTCCACCACAGCAACCACCATAAAAGGCAGACAAGACCTTGGTTTAACATCTCATCCAAAGGACAGCATTCCCTTAGCATTGCACTCAGGGGCCAACATTTATGGTACAAGCCCAATCCTGGTGTGGGACTAGATCCCAAGAGTGGGTCCAAAGGTGGTAAATTGGGTAAGAAATTGGTTAGGGGATAAGCTAAAGAGGGGCATGGTAAATGAAGTTCACCCCAAGGAAGGGCAGGTGACCAGTGGAGTACCTCGGAGATCAGTGATGGGACCGGTCCTCTTTAATGTCTTTATAAGTGATATTGCAGAGGAGTTGGAAGACAATGTCTGCCTCTTTGTGAATGACACCAAGATCTGCAACAGGGTGGAAACTCGAGGTGGGGCAGAAAGGATGAGCAGTGATGTAAGAAAACGTAAGGAGTGGTCAAAGGTACGGCAGCAGGGTTTCAATACAAAAAAGTACAAAATAATGTACCTAGAGCACGGAAACCTGGTAGCAGGGTACAAAATGTGTGTAGTGGTATTGACAACAAACAAGTAGAAAAGAGACCTCAGGTAATCATATTGAATGACCTAAAGTTGGCCAAGCAGTGTGACAAGGCAGTTGGGAGGGCTAGTGGGATGCTGGGGTATATAGGGAGGGGTATCACCAGCCTGTGTATAGATCACTGGTAAGACTCCACCATGAGTACTGTGTTCAGTTCTGGAGACCATAGGCCTGATTTTCAAACTATGTAGAATGCCACAAGCCCCGGGCACACTGAACACATGGTACATGACGCTTGAGACATTATCTGGGTGGCAATCGGGATTATCGATCCCATTCACCACGCACTCCAAGTTAGACCAGCTTTTGCTGGTCTAATTTTGCTGAATTTTTGATGGGGTTTGTGCCAAATGTTTGGCGCAAGTCAACGTAAATAGGATAAAGTGATGCAATTGCACGTGACCTTGTAGAATCAGGCACAATGTGCACCAATGTGTCCAGTGCAACACAAGATTTGACACAGAGCTTGTGCAAACCCTGTGTTACCCTTTGAGATTTGAGCCCCACATCTCCAGAAGGAAATAGACAGAGTAGAGGTGGTCTAGAGAAGGACAACTAAAATGGTGCAGGGTCTGCATCAAAAGCCCTATAAGGAGAAATTAAAGGACCTGAATGTGTACAACATGGGAGGGAGGATAATGATAGAAACCTTTAAATACTTTACAAGGGGTAAATAAGGTACAGGAAAGCAGTATTTTGCAGAAAAAAAGGAGCTCAAGATTAAATGAACATGCTATGAAGCTGGAGGGGGGTAGATTCAGGAGAGATGTGAGGAAGTACTTCTTCACAGAAAGAGTGGTGATTTCCTGGCACAGCTTTCAAGTGGAGGTAGCTTGGGTGAAGACAGTGGTGGTTTCAAGAATGCATGGGATAAGCATAAGGATATCTTAGTGGAAAGGAAGGGAGAGGGAGAAAGAGCAGGAGATCTATTTGGGTCAGCGGTGATACTGTGGCTAGGGAAAATGGGCAGACTGGGTGGGCTAAGTGGTCCTTATCTGTTGTCAAATTCTATGTTTCCATGTTTCTATGTAACACACAACCTTCCATCCCAGAGACAGACGTGCTACCAACTGAAACACGCTGATAACTAATAAAGATAGTTCATATTTACATTGTGCATTTCCTGTTGATACTCAGGTGCATTCTTTAGTTGTTTTACAACTTAATATCTTTTGTGGATTGGTGAGAAACGTTTGCTTGTGAGACACCACATGGCATATTGTGTCCGGTTCTAGAGGCCGCACCTCAGAAAGGATATAGACAGAGCATAGGCAGTCCTGTGAAGGGCAACTAAAATGGTGCAGGGGTTGCATCAAAAGCCCTACAAAGAGAGACTGAGGGATCTCAACATGAACACCCTGAAACAGAGAAGAGTAAAAGGTGACATGCCAGAGACCTGTGAGTACCTCAGATGAACTGGGTGCAGGAAGGGAGCCTCTTTCAAGTGAGAAAGAACAATAGAACCAGAGGGCATGTAATGAAACTAGGGGTGGGGTTGTTTAAGAGGGCTGTCAGGTAGTACTACTTTACTAAAAGAGTGGTAGATGGCTAGAACAGACTGCCAGTGGAAGTGGTGGAAGCAAAAACTATAGGGGTCTTCAACCATGTAGAAGATAGACATAAGGGAATATAAGTAAATAGGCAGGGATGAATGACATTTGCCAAAGACCAGTTAGGGTCTGTGGAGACAGACTAGACAGGGACCATCTGGGCAGACTGGGTGGGCCAAGTGGTCTTTTTCTGACAAACAAATTCCATGTTTCTATGTCTCTATCAACTCATACTGCCCATTTTTATTTTGGTTGCCATAAAGGGCAATTGATATCTTATTCTCTAATATTCAAGACCTTTCTGACTTTCCATGCACCCACTGTAATGACTGGATTTGGTGGCAAGGCAATTTTCTTCTGCCTTCCGTATTTATACACCACTGTGCCCACAGGCACCCCATTCTTTAAGACAGCCAGTGCTGCTCCTCTACCCACCAACCTCCCTATTAACTGTCAGTATGGAGTCCTTGCCAGGCCTGCAGACAGGTCTTTACCCTGCTGGGGACCCATCCAATCCTCACTGAGGTACATCTTCTGATCAACACTTTCAACTTTCTGTTCCTGTGTGCTGGCTTGTCCCTGCCAGGGGCCTTTCTGTGACCAGGAGGAGAAAGGAACTCTAGTAGATGCAGCTGAGGAGTTTTGATGTTGGTGCAGCCGGGGTTGATTTGGGGGAGACCATGTGGCCATTACGAGGCATACAGGAGTGGCATTTCCACATTTTTCCCCACACACCCTCTGAACATCTGTACTGTACATGACTTTCTTGAAGGAGGGTGCCTGATGGTGCAATGGTGCATGGTCACCCTCACTATCAAGCCACCTCCACTTGGCCACCAACAGGAGCTTCTACAGAACCATGCAGTGAGATTCCCCCCCCCCCCCCACCGAGAACAGCATCAAAAGGGAAGCTCTGGAACCCTCTCTGCTGATCTCTGCTCCAGACATTCCAGGTTCAGAGCATATATTCAGATCACCAGTATGCCAAAGTAATCCCCCATTGTCTGGTGCAACTGAGTTGGCATGTCAAGGCAGTTTTTGACAACACCTTCACTCTGGAATGAATTCCCTCATGTTTAAGAACACCTAATGGGGATGTAAAATCTTCCATTTCTAATGGGAAATAATGCCATTTTTATTCTTAACCAAATGAATATTAATGTTTATAGAAACATCTTAACTTAAAGCCAGAAGGGTCTCTAGGTCCATTATGTCTGTGCCCTGCTTCATAACCAGTTACAGTATGAATAAATATGCTGTGCAAATGTACTAATTTAAAGGGGTTCCCAACCCACTCTACTAAACAGGGTGCTCCGTGATTCCCTTGCTAAGCAAAAATTTGGCCAGCCTTATCCTGAAGGCATGTACTGTCTTCTTGTCCACTGTCTCTGTTAGTAGTCTATTAACCTAATAATCTGTCTCTGTTATGTTTTGCATTATGTCATCTCTTGAATATGCTGCCATACCTTTCATGCTCCAGAGAATCATTGAAAATGGAAGTGCTATTTCAAGTTGTTCTTTCAGTAACCAATAAATGAAATATAAAAAGATAATAATAAATATCTGTCTGGCAAGTCTGACAAGGCAGTGGGGACTTTTATAAACCTCAAAAACGCACCTCACAGTCTCACCTAAGTGATGTAACACAATGAAAAATAAATGTGTAGCTTGATGGTTTTATTCAAACTGCTACTTACATTATTTTTCTTTTCTAGTTTGTTGCAATGCTGCTTTAAACAGCCATGTTTTCATAACAATAGAGTTGGTCTGAGAACAGGAATACCCTGCGTACTACACATTAATACAGTACATGGCATACATGCTGTGGTAATGTGCAGTGTTGTATATATTTTTTTCTTTGCCACAAGAGGGCACCACATACTATACAGTGTAGCCAATCCAGACATTAATAATGCACAATGGCATGAGCATAGCCACCAGTAATATATAAACTGCAGCCAGCTTTTCAGTACAGTTTGAATCGATCCCTATTCCCTTCTGAAGCTGAAACTACTTAAATATAGAATGCATAATACTATGCTAGAAACACTCACCTGAACCACTTCCTATGCCAAGGACATTAATTTCAGACTTTCCATTTCCAATACTAGAAAAGAAATGTAAATTTGTAAGTCCACATTTCAAAAGTAATTGGTTATTAAATGTAAATGCTAAAACATGTTTAATATTATACATCAATAGGCTGACTGTAACAGATGGGTGCAGAAACTTAAAACGATTATAAGAAACCACTTAAAAGTGAATATCTTGCAATAAATGATGTTATCATTAAAACACCATGCGTTTTAATGCAGAAAAATGATATTATATTATCAAACTGGGATCAGAAAAGGAATAACATGACTGGTTGGACATATTGTAAAAGGGGTACTTTACACAGAAACATAGGCAATGATGGGAAAAAAGGTCCCGTTAGTCCACCCATTCTACCCATAACACCCAATCAAACCCTGGGACCTGTTGTCCATACAGGGTTCTAGCCCTCACTATCCACCCCCATGCTCCCCTCCTGCTGCGGCTGCCACCCTGAGCAACCATTAAATCCTTCACTCTGTCCCAGCCATGCTTGAAACCATTAGTGATTTTGGCAACCACTCAGCCACCCTTTCCATAAAATAAAACTTTCTTATGTCCCTCTTGAACCTACCCCCCACACACACACACCAGTTTCCAATCATGCCTTTGTGTTTCTGAACTGCTAATTATTCTAAATAGTTCCTAGCAAATGTAATAGGCTTTCCTGGAAGTGCATGGGTTTTGTAGTCACATGTCCAGGTGCAAATTCACAAGATTTGGGTATTGCATTTTTAAGGCTGCATAACATAGCTATGCAAGACTCGATAGCTCTCTGTCTAGAAGTAGGAAAAGCAGAGATGGAAGTATCATATGGTACTTTTGGCACCTGCTAGTTCACATGCAACACTAAAGTTGTGCAGTAGATAGCCATGCAGGCTTCCCACCCTAGCAGCCCTGTTAGCCAAGATATTGTTGGTTCTTGAGCAGTTACATTTACAAATGAGTGTACATACTTTGCTTTAAAATACATTGCAGTTGATTCCTGATGTATGCACATGCCTGGAACATCTCATTTTTGTGCATACATCCAAAATTGCTTGCAAATGAAATTATACTGAAATCAATGGAGCCACTTAATAAAGTTCACTTACTGTACTCACTTAATACTCACTTTTACCTTTATTGAATGTATCAGACCCATTTAAAGCACACCGATACATAAAAGGTTGCACACTCTAAGCTTTTTTAAGCAATTTGCTTTTGCTATGGCTGCTGGGCCCGATTCTAGAAGGGTTACACCAGGCATAACAGCAGTTACGCCAAATAGAATGGCGCATGTAGCAACTCATGCCAGCAGTTGTGACATGCATGATTCTACTAAAAGTGACCTGCGACATATGGCCGTGCCGCAAACAGCTGTTATGCCACATAAACCCCCTGCGACAAGGCGCTAGGGGGTTTATGGCAGCAGTTGTGCCCTATTCTAGAAGAGCAGCCACAAAGTGCCAATATCGCAATCCTACAAGAACCCCCGGAGGAGATCCGGCAATGCAAGTTATACCAGCATTTAGCTGGTATAACTTACGGATGCCCCCGGGGGTCCTGTAGAACCGTCAGCTGTCCTGTAGATAGTGCACAGTTTCCCACCCCCATGCCCAGCACACCCCAGTGGATCCTCACAGGGCTACCCATACCCCCAGATCCCCAAAACAGCTGTTGGCAGAAGCCCGCGGAGGTGGTGCTGCCATCCCCCACCCGTGCCCTGAACCGCGAGTTGCTCGTCGCATATGCAGCACTAAGAAACTGTACAGTACTAAAAGTGAAAATGACCCCATTTCCCTGGTGGTCTAGTGCCCCTCCCAACTGTACAGTATTATAATAAAAAATATTCTGTGTCCTTGGTAGTCTAGTGGCCCCCTCCCTGAACTGTACAGTATTATAATAAAATATATCCCATTTCCCTGGTAGTCTAGTGCCCCCCCTTCCCGAACTGTACATGTCCAGTAAATAAATACACTCCCAATTCCCTGGTAGTCTAGTGGCCCCCCACCCAGCCGTGACAGCCCACACAGCACCCCCCACCCATCCCCAGCCGGTGCCTGGCACAGCCCACCTCTCACCTCCTCAGCCAGCTGCCGACTGAGGGCAGTATTAGCGTTACTGCACTGATGCACTCAGAAATTAATTAACAGAAGCACTCCGGATAGGGGGTCAATCCCAGTCCTTTCACAGAAGAAAGGGTTCTGAAAGAACTCCTAAAACTGAAGGTGGACAAAGTAATGGGGCCTGATGGAATTCACCCCAGAATTCTAAAAGAATTAAGGGGAGAACTAGTGAAACCACTTACTACCCTTTTTAACAAATCATGGGAGGATGGTGTGGTACCCGAGGACTGGAGGAAGGCAGATGTGATTTCCTTTCACAAAAGTGGGACCAAGACAGAGGCAGGAAAGTACCATCAGGAAGGTAATGTCAGACAAATCTAATTGATTTCTTTGACTGGGTGACCAAAGTAGTAGACCAGGGAGGGGCTGTGGACATGGCCTACCTAGACTTTAGCAAGGCATTTGACACAGTCTCACACAAAAGATTAATGGTCAAATTAACCAGCCTGGGAGTGGGTCCCAGGGTGGTAGCCTGGGTAAAACATTGGCTAATCAACAGGACACAGAAGGTAATTGTAAATGGAGTCCACTCTGCAGAAAGAGGGGTTACTAGTGGGGTACCACAGGGTGCAGTACTGGGTTCAATCCTTTTTAATGTCTTTATAAGTGACATTGCAGAGGGACTGGAAGGACAAGTATGCCTCTTTGCAGATGACACAAAGATCTGCAACAGGGTTGACACACAAGGAGGCATGGAAAGGATGAGCAGGGACTTGGCAAGGTTGGAGTAATGGTCAGAAGTATGGCAGCTAGGATTCAATGCAAAAAAGTGCAAAATAATGCACCTGGGTAACAAAAACCCAGGGGAAGATTACACAATGGGGGGGAGGTAGTAGTAAAAACCAAAAAGCATTTGTCAATGCCGAACATTTGCTTGCAGGTATTTGCAGTGGTATTTGGCACTTGGACTTGGCTTAAAAAAATCAGTGACAAAGAAGTAAAATGAGGGAGACAGTTTCACAAGTGGTTCTATTGCCTGAAGCAGGCAGAATAACAGTATTGGTGTAAAATACTTTGTCTGCAGAACAGCAAGTCTGTAACTCTGTTATCCACTGTTCAGTGACAGAAACAAATTGTAGGAGGGACAGAAACATGCTAAGGCAAAGTCTTGGACATCCCTGAATATACATATATATATATCTCCCCTCTCCCCCCTCCCCCTCTCTCCCTCCCACCCCCCTAAACACTCTCTTCTACAGGTGCTTTTCAGGTTTGGCCATACTCTGCCACTGGAAAGCCCAGAGTTGAAAGGCAGAGGGCACGGCATTAGGCATTTGGGGGGAGAGGGCAAGACATGGAGGATATTGGCTGCACCAGAGAGGAGTATTAAAATATATAGTAAAACAAGCATTTGTCAATGCCAATGTTGCTTGCTTCTATGTGCTGTTTAGGTATTTGAAGTCATTGGAGTGCAAATATTGAAAAATTTAACTCACGAAATGCGTTTAGGAACGGCGCTAATGCACGCCAGAAACAGGCATTTTTAGGAATTTTTTCACCAAATTTTCAACATAGCCATTTTAAGACCTCTACTCATGAACAGTGTCACTGTGATTTTCTTAATGTGTCCCATTCATTGAGTTCGCACACCGACTGTGCCATTGTGCGCTACATGGGCAGAAACACATTTTGGGCAGGATGTAAAAAATGACAGCTGTACTGCTCATAAGGAGGTGTAGTAAAATGGCAATGTTGAAAATCTGGAGTGGAAATATTGAAAATTGTTAAACCCACGAAAGCATGCTGTGAGAACTGCACAACGCATGCCTCGTAAAAACAGTCATTTTTAGAATTTTTCACTACCAACATTACCATTTTAAGATCTCTGCTAATGAACAGTGTCACTGTGATTTTCTTAATGCATCCTATACATTGATTTCAAGACAATCGACTGCGCCATTGTGCGCTACATGGGTGGAAACACTCTGGGCAGGATGTGAAAATGACAGCTGTACTGCTCATAAGGAGGTATGGTAAAATGGCAATGTTGAAAATCTGGAGTGAAAATATTGAAAATTTGTGAACTTATGGCGTCGTGGAGCTGCACAATGCATGCTTTAAGTAAAAGCGGTCATTTTTAAGAATTTTTCCACAGAATTTTCCAAAATAGGCTTTTGAGCCCATCTTATGAACACTGGCAGTGTCATTTCATTATTACCTTGAAAGGTGATTTCGCATAGTGACTGCGTAAATCACCCTTCGGCCTGAATAACGCCATGACAGTGACAGCATTCATGAGATGAGGTCCCAAAAACCCCATGTTGAAAATTTGGTGCAAAAATTCCAAAAAAATGCCTGAGATATGCAATAAAGTTGAAAAATCCCTATCTATCCCATTATACAGCTTACCAGCATTTCCTCAGTTCACGGTCGGCTTTGAAGAGTGCAGACGTGTTCCCGGTCCACCGATGATCATCGCGCCGAGCTCCAAAGGTAAGTATGGGGTGAGGGGGGTGTGGAGAGGCAGGGTGCACAGTGGGTGGGTGCAGGTTGTGGGAGGGGGTGGGGAGACAGCGGTGAAACGCTTTATTTACTTTTTTTTTTTGATTCAGACGACACGGGACGTTTGCCACGCTGGGGTGGGCTCCCAGTGTGTCAGCAGGGAAAGCTGTTTGGGGGACATGGAGCTGATTGGGGATTGGGAACCCCCGTCGGCCAAAACAAGATTTGCCACACTGGGGTGGGCTCCCAGCGTGGCACCATAGCTTTGGGGGAGGGCGTGCAGACTTGAAGCCAGCGGGGGATTGGGCACCCCCGTCGGCTTTAACAGTTTTGGCAGCTCATACAGAGGCGCTGCCAGCACTGATCGCAGCGGTGGTTTTCTTTGAAGTGAAGACCACTGCTGTCATACACAGCACCCGCATCCATTGGTGCAGGACCGCCACACCTGCTCAACGGAGCAGTGGATTGCACAGGGCAGTCACACCTCCAAAGTGTCCTATTCTCCCAAGACGTTCCTTGTGCATGCGCACAAGCGAATGTAAAAAGGAAAGGGACCTGGGGGTAATCATATCAGATGACCTTAAGGTTAACAAGCAATGTGAGAAGGCAGTAGGGAGAGCTGGGGGTATACTGGGATGCATAGGGAAAGGCATCAGCAGCAGAAAACAGGAAGTTGTTATCCCTCTGTACAGACAGTTGGTGAGACCCCATCTGGAGTACTGCATCCAGTTCTGGAGACCCCATCTCCACAAGGACATAGACAGAATAGAGGCAGTCCAGAGGAGGGCAACTAGAATGGGGCAGGGTCTGCAAGAGAAGCTATAAGAGGTGAGACTAAAAGAGCTCAATATATATACCCTTGAGGAAAGGGGAGGGGTCATGATAGATACGTTTAAGTAACTCAGTGGAATCAACAAAGTCCAAGAGGGTAGCATCTTTCAGAAAAAGAGACATGCAGGAACAAGGGGACACAATTTAAAGATGGGGGAGCGGTTCAGGGGCAATGTGAGGAAGTATTTTTTCACAGATAGGGTAGTGGATGCATGGAACAGCCTTCCTGAGGAGGTTGTGGGGTCTAAAACTGTAGGAGAATTCAAGAATACATGGGACAGACATAGGGCAATTCTTGTTGGGGGGGTAGGAAGAAATAGGCTGTTGATTAACTAGGATTTGCGGCTTATCCTGTAGGTAGAGAAATAGGCAGACTAGATGGGCCAAGCGGTCCTTATCTGACATCAAAGTCTGTGTTTCTATGTTTATATTTGATACAATTGTTTGAGATAAGTTAAGAGATGCAATGTACAATATTGATATAGATCCAGTGTTGATAAACATTACAAGATTGTTGTACTTCCCATACATGGGCACAGGTTAGACTGGATATGAGATAACTTTTCTCCACAATTTTCAACAAATATGGGAGTAAGACAGGGGTGTATACTTGCTCCAACTTTGTTTGTAATTTACTTGGACCCGCTGCTTAGAAACCTACAAAACTCTAATAATGATTCCCCTAAAATTATAACTAAATATCGTTTGGGACTTGCATATGCTGATGACCTGATTTTATTTTCATTAACAACTAAAGATCTTCAGGATAAATTGAATCCCCTTGAAAAATTTGCTAAAGATAGTAGCTTAAAAGTAAATATGGCTAAATCCAATATAATGTTGTTTGGGAAAAAAATATATAGTGGGAAATGGCATATAAATTTACAACCATTGCAAATTGTAGATGAATATACCTATCTAGGGTTGTTTTTTTTTTCAAAATATTTATGCTGGAAGACATATTATAGCATAATGTACAATAAATTGGCAAATTCAGCCTTGGCATTAAAAAGATTTAATTTAAAGTTTGGGGGCTATACAATGAAACTTTTATTAAAGGCTTTTGATGCAAAATACAATTTATAAATATTATATGGGACAAAAATAAGTGAACATAAGTATTTAAAGAATATGGAAAAAACAGTCAGGCGGTTGTTGAGATCAACAATGGGGTTCCCGTTAATGGCACCAGCTGCATATGTGCGAGCAGAAACAGGATTAATAAATTTAAAGGCATTAGCTGAATCAAATATTGTTAATTTCTGGATAAGATTAAATACTCAAGAGATTGGTAGAAAGTCTAAGTAATGTTTGGAGGAAAAAAAACATTGGGAAAAGAATGGTATAAAGTCACCATGGTTGCAGAAAGTTAGAAGAATATTGAGGACAGTAGAATTAGAGCAACTACTGGATTTGACATATCAGAATGTGGTGATTTCTGTCCAATATAAGAAATATATTAAAAAACTGTTAATTAGGAAGTTTAACAACATAGATATGGAAAATATCAAAAATTCTCATTATTCATTGTAGTATAGTAATAATATCTTAAATCATAAATATAAATATTATTTGGATATATTAGAAGAGTCTGAATTAAGAAAAGTTTATGCCAAATTTAGAATTGAGTCCCAGGAATCAAATAAATTAACAGCTAGATTTAATAGAGATGTAGATATAGCCCATTCATATTGCCCATGTGGAGCTCTAGAGATAGAAAATTTGTTGCATATGTTATTAAAGTGTATGTGGTACAAGAAGGCCAAAAATAATTTGCTGGCGGATATTTTATCTGATTTACAAAGTTGTGACAATGAATTAAAGATTAATATACTTAGAACAAATAATGAATAAATAATAAGGAAAACAGCAAAGTTTTTCATTAATATAAAGAAAATAAGGGCTAGTACTGTTCGGACAATGATTATAAAGCCTTAAAAGGATCATATTCAAGGAGAGAGCAAGCTACTATAGTATGGAATGTCTTGATTAAGTATAGATATGTGTGTAATATATATATATACATACTGTATGTTTTTATGTACTTTAATTAATGGAGAGTATACCAAAGGAATGATTGGGGGTGTACTTGGAGGAGGTGGGAGGTCTGGATAGTCGGCAACATGGGTTTGTGCCAGGTAGATTATGTCAAACCAATCTTGTGGAGTTCTACGAATGGGTAACTTCAGAACTGGACAGGGGAAAGCCTGTGGATGTATTATTCTTGGACTTCAGCAAGGCGTTTGACTCTGTCCCCCACAATGGTCTGGTGGAGAAACTGATGGGGTTGGGAGTCAGCCCTTTGATGGTCAGATGGATTAAAAACTGGCTAGCTGGACGCACCCAGAGAGTAGTGGTCTGTGGGGAGCTCTCGAACCCTAGAGAGGTTGGTAGTGGGGCACACAGGAGGCTCAGTCCTGGGTCCGCATCCTGTTTAATGCATACATATCGGACATCAGGGAGGATATAGGGTGTGAAATGAGTCTCTTCGCAGATGACTCCAAGATGGGAGCAGTAGTTGAGGGAGAAGAGGGAGGTTGGCCCTGCAAGGGACCTGGACACCCTGAAAGCTGGAGCACACATGGAATTAAATTTCAATATCACCAAGTGCAAGGTGTTACATCTTGGGCGGAAACCCTAAACACAGTACACCCTGGGAGGAGGCACTGAGGCCTCAATAGGGAAAAAGACCTAGGGTCATGGTAGATGCATGTATGAATAACTCTGAGCAGTGCAGGAAAGCGGCTAGCAAGGCAAACAGAATGTTGGGATGCATCGTAAGGGATCACCTCTAGGAGCAAGGAAGTGATTCTGCAGCTGTACAATGGACTGGTTAGACCACACCTTGAGTACTGTGTACAGTACTGGAGACCACACTTGAAGAGGGACATACAGCTCCTGGAGAGGGTACAGAGGAGGGCAACTAAGATGATACGAGGGCTAGGGGATTTGACGTATGAGGACAGACTTGAGGAGCTCTGCCTGTTTTCATTGGAGGAGAGGAGAGACAGGGGGACATGATTGAGGTCTTCAAGTACCTCAAGGGAATAAATAGGGTAACGTGGAGGATCTTTAGACTAAAGCAGGGAGGTATCACCAGAGGGCATGGTTTGAAGTTGGAAGGTGGAAGGGTGAGGGGGGAAATGAGGAGGAGGTTTTTCACTGAGAGGGTGGTGGACCCTTGGAATGCACTGCCTGGTGAGCTGGTTCAGAGATCCACAGTGGAGGGCTTCAAGAGAGGGTGGGACAGACACAGAAAGTGGATTTATCAGATGATGGCCTGTCCCAGGGGGGTAGGGATGGATGATAGGGGTTTCTGGAACACAAGGTGGGGGAGGGCCTCAGTACCAAACTAGGGATCTGAGGTTCGAGCAGACTCGATAGACCGTAAGGCCTAATCTGCTGGCAAATAGTATGTTAGTATGTGTTTGTTATAGTATTATGTAGATATGTCCATTTTTACTTGTTTTTGTAAAGATCTTTTTAGATTGAACAATAAAATTGAACTGAACTGAACTGAACAATCATTATCTTAGTGTTGAGATTGAAGAGAAGTTTCTGCAGCCATTCTGTATAGGAGAGGCTCTGTGTCATGCCAATGACAGAAAACCACATTTTTGATCAAAAGAGCTATATGGGCTAGGAAGTATTTCCTCTTTTTAATGGAGGTACTACTGTAGTCCCCTACTAAACACATTTTAGGGGTGAATAGGCCATCCAGGCCTAAAAGGGGATCGGCCCATTGTTGGATGAGCTTCCAGAGGGGTTCCACTTGGGAGCGCTCCCACAAAATGTGGTATATGGGGGCCTTACCCAGCCTTACGTCTAACACACTGGGATGAAGTGATGGCCCCCATTTTAGACAACTTCACTGGCATCAAGAACATATCATGCAAGATATGTAGTTGTGTAAGCCGGAGCCTATCCTGTGTAATGAATCTATGACAATCCCTCCAAATGGTCTGCCATTGTAAAGGTGTTCTAGCATAGAATGTAGCCCAATAGGGATGGGTCCCATCTAGTTTAGAAAACATTTTAAGGTACAACTGAGTGTAAATCTTAGAAACAGCATGGGGAGCTGAGGCCAGGGATTGGAGAGAGCTGAAAAAAACACCTTCTGAGGAGCCTGTCAACAAGCTGGGACTCATTTTAACTAACATGTGCCTCAGCTGGTATACCTTTAAGATCTGGTGGCCATCCAAATAATATTTTTTCATAATTTGCATGGAAGTAAGCCATTTGACCTTCATCTGAGAAAAGTTTACCTGTATCCACAGCAGCTAACTGGGGTTTCCAAGAGGGGGAATCATTTGCCCTCCAATTTTAAAGTTTGAATTTCTCTCCAGAGGCTGCTTTGGGATCAGGTGATGTTTATAATCAATAAGGGCACAAAGCTAGGAATGAATACAGACCAAGACCTCATAGAATTACAAAGCCCTGAGGGAAGGTCCTTGGGCCTCAAATGTAATAAAACAGAGGGAAGGATGCCGCTGGCCTCTATTGGGGTCTGTTCTATGGTGAGCCAAAAAGGCACATAGAGGTGAGATTTAAGCTCCTCCCGTGGTGTGAGCCAGCAGAGATATTTACTGGCCTGGCTGGCCCAGTAATACAATCTGAACTGTGGCAGGCGAAAACCGCCTAATATTTTGGTGGCTGTTAGTTTGTGATAAGCCCTCCTGGGTTTCTTATCCCTTCAAATGAACGTGAAAAGCAGGGAGTGCAGGTTCCTGGACCATCATACCAGAAGCCATAGATTCAATAGGTTGATCGGGTAAGAAACCCAGGGAAGGACATTCATTTTGATTAAATTTATGCACCCCCAGAGGGACAGAGGCAAAGATATCCATCTAGCAAGGTCCTGTCGGATTCTATAAAGAACAGAATCCAGGTTTAGTTTCTTAAGCTGGGAGGCACCCCTTGCTAGGTGGATACCGAGATACTTAACTGAGTCAGGTGCCCATTGGAATCCAGTGAGTTGTATGTCACACTTAAGGGTTCTAGAATTTAAGGGGAAGACCACTGTCTTTCCAACATTAAGTTTGTAATTTGACAGGGTGCTATAATCCTGGATGACACTGAGTGCCGCTGGAATTGAAGTAGTGGGGTGGGCCAGAGTTAAAAGAACATTGTCTGCATAAGCAAACAATTTAACCTCATGGGGACTTATCTGCAGCCCCTAAATCTCTGGGGACATTTTGAGGTTAGTTAAAAGGGGCTTGAGGTAGAGGCTGAATAACAGGGGGGATAAGGGGCGTCCTTGTCTGGTACCTGAGTGCAGAGGGAAATTGGGGGAGAACACTCCATTACAATAAATGCTGGCATTAGGCTGGGTGTATAAAGCTTGTAGCCAGGTAATGAATTTGTTAGGGAAACCTTAACGGTATAAGGTGAGGAACATGAATTGCCAGTTCACCCGATCGAATGCTTTCTCTGCATCCAGAGATATAAGGACCGATGGGAATGGAGCATCCCTGGATGCAGAGAAAATGTGAGCTAACTTCCAAAGATGGTCCACAGATGATATACCTCTCATGAATCTGACCTGTTCAACCCCAATAAGAGAGGGGAGGACTGTGGCTATCCGGTCCACTAGCAACTTGGCTAATATCTTGATGTCACAATTAAGCAGGGAGATTGGTCTGTAACTTGTGACACAGCATGGGTTCTTCCCTGGCTTCTGTAGCACTATAATAAGGGCTTCAAAGAGGTAGTGGTCTGAACTCCCAGAAGTGAGTATATGCTGATATAACCTAAGAAGCCATGGTGTCAGCTTTGAAGCAAAAGTTTTATAAAAATTGGCGAAGGATCGGTCAAGGCCCGGCGCTTTATCCAGGGAACGGGATTGAATAGCCCAGAGAATTTCAGGCTCTGTGAAGGGGGACTCCAGCAAATTGCACTGGGCTTCAGTGAGTGTAGGGAGAGGGGTTCGGGCACGATAATCATCTACAAGTTGCTGTGATGATCTGCCAGGCATGGGACTATATAGCTTATGATAGTATCCCTCGAATTCCTGGGCTATGTCACGGGGTTCCATCTTAAGGGAGCAGTCACTGGCAGAGCAGATCACAGTGACCACTCTGGATGCCTCTTGCTGATGTATCCTTAGAGCCAAGAGCCTGTCAGCTTTGTCACCTTGCTCTACGTAAGTAACCTGGGTCTTCAGGTTGCCTAGTTTGGCCTTCTCCTGTAGGAGCTCACTATATTGTGCCCTGAGTTTCAACAGATGCTGATGCTCCTGATCCCCCATGGCCTTCGAGAGATGAGCCTCTGCCTCCCTTATTTGAGACAGAAGAGATGCAGCTCTCTTCTTCCTCTCCTTCTTCTGGGAGAAGGCTAATTTAATTAGCTCCTCTCTGATGAAACATTTGAGTGCCCCATTCCATTTTAGGTTTCCCTACAGATCCCAGGTTTTCTTGCTCAAAGCAGTCCAGACAATCTTCTAGATGTTTAACCTGATGCCTGTCCTTTAGAAGCTGGTTATTGAGTCTCCAGATAGTTTCAACACGTGACTGCTTGGTGGTCAGATATGACCCCATGTTCCACCCTGCAGTCCAGAATCATCATTAGTAACAACCGGCTGATTAAAAAGTAATCAGTATGCGACTCGGATCCATGAGCAGCAGGGTGGGACACGTATTCCCGGGCAGTGGGATGCAGACCCATCCAGGGGTCACAAAGACCAAGGTATTTAGCAGCTTGTGTAGCACTCTCTGAGCCGGCATCAGTCCAGACCGGCGTCTGTCCGATCTATCCAGGGCCGGATCGAATGAGAGGTTCCAATCTCCTACCAAAATCAGAGGGATGGAAGCAAAGGGTAATAAAACAGACATCAGTCCAGAAAAAAGGACAGGGGACAGAGCAGTTTCTTGACCATACTGTTTTGGATGGCGTGGTTTTGACAGGATACTGTGACCACATCCGTCTGATAGCACTGTACACGTAGGTAAGCCCAATGAGGTTGGATCGCTACCCACCGCCCCCACACACCAAATGGGGACCAGGTCTTGCTGCCTCATAGACCTAACGCTGTCCAGAAATGATGAGCCCTTTGGGTGAATTTGACTTATTCTCATTTTCTCCTTTTACCACTACTCTGAGAGACTCCCAAACCACAACAGGCTGGATGCAGTTTGACCCACCCACAGGTAGCTCACTCTGATTGTTGCTCCAAGACCTGCCCAAAAAAGTCCAGAAACAGGTCCCAACTTTTGGGGAAGGGGGGTGCAGGGCAAAGCCCCTGTTCTTGTTTTGAGTCATGGCTGCAACTTTGTTTCCATGGTTGTTTTTCCCTGTGTTTTCTGTTGTGCTGTTGTGAGCAGGTTGGAGGTGTGATTACCTGGGTGTGGGTTTGCTTTATAATTGTGTTCTGGTAATAAATAGTATGGTGTTGCAACTGTTAAACCTGTGTGGTCTTCTTGTCCTTTATTTTTCACTGCATTTTTGATATTTTGATGTGCGGGTTGGTTTGTAAGTGGTAGGTGTGCATTCGGCAGCATTACATCGGCATTTTTCTCATGAGAGTTTTGCACTGCGTATTTATCACATAGTGCCAGCCTAGGCCAGGGGTACATCAAAAGGTTTGCACAAGTCTAAAAAAGCACCAAGTGTCTGCTCGAAGCCTGGGAATTTGCTGACCCCACAAACAAGAAATTATTCAAAGAGTGGATGATTCCCTGGTTCCCCACATCCTGAGCAGTCGCCCCATGCAGGAAAGTCCTGAAGCACTTGAACACTGCGCAGGCCACAAAGCAATCCATGGCCATGCAGTTATCTAAGTAATATTGCCCATAGAATTTTATCCCAAGTAAGTCCCAGTCAGTGGTATGAAATGTCAAAAGCTGGAATGCTGGCTCTCTGTTTGCTTTGGCTCAAAAAAATATAAATTGTGGCACTCACCACTAAAAAACACTACAGTAGTCAACGATGTATTACCAGATATTTCCAGGGTATATAAGGTCACAACAGCTCCACCAGACAATGCCTGGCACCTGACCAGGCATTGTCTGCAGGAAACTGTGTTTTTATCTTTTTTACCTTAGCTATGGAATAAACATCTGGTAATACATTCTCGACTGCTGCAGTGTCTTTTGGTGGTGAGTGCTATGATTTCTTTTCTGAGTCTGTCCCCTGTATTGGCAGCACCCAATTCCTAGTGAGTTTATTGTTGTTGTTTTTATATCTTGGCCATTAAGGTCTGTGGACTCACAGATTACACTGCTTTAACCACTCTGTCAAATAGCGCATGTTGAACTGCCGTGTAGCATGGATCAATGTTGTCATTCACTGTGTCACCTTCTGGGTGCAACAAGTGGTTGATCATGTGGAATTTCCCCCAGGGCCTTCGTGGGAACTAATCCCGTTAGTGACACCTTGAGATTTGGCTGGGTTGGGCAGAAGTAAGAGACACTCCCCTCCCCAGTCTGGTCTCCTTTCTCAGTTTCTTCTGAACCACCTGTGGCTTATCCCAAGTGAATTTCAGATTCTTAGCCTTGTACCCTTGTTGTATCCCATTGTACAGGATTCTAAAACCCACTGAGAAGCTGTCTACCAGGAGGAGGGCCTCTTGCAGTCAGGATATCACTCCAACCAAGGTCTAAGCTGGTCCACCTTACTGGAGTGGGCAGGCTTACCTATCTAGGTTTTGTTGAACAACTTCTGAAAGGGCCAATTACCTCCTTTCCGTGGTTTAGTAGGGTTTCACTGAACAACGGGATGTGACTTTCCACATGCAACACATCTGTGCCAAAACTCCCCTTGTAAAACTCAAACCAAATTGGTGTTGACCCAGAAGCTTCAGACCTCTGCCACTGTGCTGCTTTTATGGGCAAGCCACTGTCTGTGGGGAGGGCCTTGCCCCCATGTATGACACTGATGAGCAGGGGTGTGTCCAAAATGGCCCAGTCTAGCGTCATGTCCTACTGCATGTGGCACCTAAATTCCTCATCATATTCTAGCCAAGCCAACCCCACTTTGTACCTGTGGATCAACATAATCCTCTTCAACTAGTTGAATAAGCCAACACATTCAGAGGCTGTCTGGCTAATTGTACTGGCAAAAACCATATACCCTCCCAGACCCTGCCAGTCAATTGTCAAATGTACATTAAACCTTTACTTTCTTTTTATCCTGGTCCTCTTTTTCATATCTATTGTCCTTCTGCTTGCTTGAGCAGTTTAGCAGGGAGAACATGTCAACATACTCCTGCCTCCGAATCTATTGTTGGTCATTGATCATCAAGTGGGAACCCACAGGCTTTGCCACAATGTCATTCTGTCCCAGATTAGACAGGAATACAGCCTGTACTGCCCACTACTACTCGATGCCCCCATGGCCACTTGACCTGCACCTCTCCTTTACTACTTGTTCTGAACAGAGGTTGCCAAATCTTCCATAACCTCCATAAACCTGTCAAGCTGAAGAGGAAGGAAGAAGTGTGGGGGAGCTTCTGGCTTTAGCTCTTCTAACCCCTCATTCTCCACCCTCTGCAGATACTTACACACTTGAGGACAGAAGCACACCTGCTTGCCTAAGGCCGGGTTATAGGGCAAGGGACACAGACAAGGGAATGTCTGTTGTAATTCTTTATCAGACTTTTTAAAACTGAGAATACCAATGTTATGATTTTGGGGAGGGTAAAAAAATTTCTGTTTTGTGTGTGGGCGGGGGTGATGTGCCACAATGACAACAATCCTTTTTTATGAATTCATTTGGGCAGGTTCTGATGAAAAGTCACACTGTATTTGTTCTGTATTGCTGCTGCCCATAATTTCCAAAGCCTGTCTTTGCCTTCCTGTTGGTGATGCATTTAAAAGCAGTCTCCAGCCACAACTGCCTGCCACTGTCACTAGTAATGTTTCAGCACAATGAGCGACTGCAGCCACAGCTGACTTCCTTGCTGGGTATAGACCTGTCACAGACTCCGGCCCTACTAGATTTCTTCTCTTCTCCACTGAATAGAGAACCACAGCTGGCACTCAATGTAGAGAGCAGAAAGAAAAAGAAGATACATCTCACGAAGAAAGCACAGCAGTTGGACCACAGTGGGCTCAGGGAGGGTGAGGATGGTGGAACAGAGGCACACCCAGTCAATTGTTCCACTCCACAATCCATACACTATTCTGGGGGAGCATAGCTCCCCTATGGATGCACCCGCAGAGAAGACTGATGACAACTGTCACAAGGGAGGCCCACAGGAAGGAGGCAGAGGACACCACAGGGAAAGGAAGCAGCTCCTGGTGGGGGACTCAATTATTAGGGGGATAGAACTGGGGGGAGCTGGGAAAACTGAAGTAAGGTGCCTGCCTGGCGCCATGGCTTGAAGGGACAGGAAGCGCATCCTCAGGATCACGAGAACAGCTGCAAGGGAGTCTGAGCTGGACGTAATTGTCCACCTAGAGACAAATGACTTGGCTCATCATGAGATTAGAGCAGTGCAGAAGGACATTGTAGAGTTGGGGAGGGGCCTAAGACAAGTAGCACACACAGTATCCTTCTCAGAGGTGCTGCCTGTTGATGGCATGGGGGAGGCGAGGGTAATTAGCACCATGCAGTTTAATGAATGGTTAAAAAATGGTGTGGAGCACAGGGGTTTGGCTTCATTGGGGACTGGGGTTCCACCTGGAGGGACATCAGCCTATACTGGCAGGATGGTCTGCATCTGTCCAGGAAGGGAACAAGTCTTTTGAGCAATCAGTTTAAATGCTTCATTGGCAAGCTTTTAAACTAGTCAAAGGGGGAGGCACTGATAAGCAGCAGGAAAATCCCAGCCTCTCCCTACAAAACAGGGTACTAAATGAGAAAAAGACCGAGGTAGAAAAGTCAGTGGGGGTTGCTGCAACAGAAGGTAAAGCCATCAAAAAATGGAGAGCAATGAGTACCAATGCCCGTAGTCTGGGTAACAAGCTTCCTGAATTAGTGGCCTTGATGGAGGAGGAACATCTGGATATCGTGGCAGTCACAGAAACATGGTACACACAAAACCATGACTGGGACATAAACATACCAGGATACACTATCTACAGGAGGGACAGGGAGGGTAAAAGAGGAGGAGGAGTAGCTCTTTACATAAGCGGAAGGAATAAAAGCAACAGAACAAAAGGGTAAACAGGAGGAGAGAAGCACTGTGGGTAAATTTGGGAGACAGGCAATGGCACCACAATCCGCACAGGGTTGTGAGCAGACTTCTCCTTAGGGGGAGGAAATGGACAAGGAAATGATAGAAAGTATATTTAGAATGGCAGAAAAAGGGGAGATATTATGATGGGTGATCTGAATATGCCAGATGTTAACTGGAGTGCAGTTGCAGCAGCCACTTCAAAAAGTGGGGTTATTCTAGATGCCCTACAGGGGGCATGCCTTAGACAACTAGTATTGGAGCCCACTCGAGAGGGAGCAATCTTAGACTGGGTTCTCTCAAATGGAGATGAAGAGAGGATCACAGATGTAGAAGTGGGTAGCCATCTGGGAACTCGCGACCATCGAACAGTATGGTTCACAATAAACACAGCAATAGAGTCAAGCCATACAAAGGCAAAAGTACTGGACTTTAGGAGGGCTGACTTTGCCAAAATGGGTGAGTGCCTAAGGAATGCACTAGCAAATGAGCAGGAAGGAGGGTGGAAGAACAATGGGGAATAATAAAACTGCCATCACAGAGGTAACAAGCCTTTGTGTGAAGTAAATAAACAAAACAAAACGATGTAAGAAACCACTATGGTTCTCAAAGGAAGTGGCAGTGAAGGTTCAAGAGAAAAGAAAGCATTCAGGAAGTACAAGGAATCGTAGAAGAAGCAGGACAGAGAACTGTATCAGTTAAAGCAAAGGAGGCTGGAAGGCAGTCAGAACAGCAAAGGCCCAAACCGAGGAAAGATAGCCAACTCAGTTAGAGGGGATAAAACCTTTTATAGGTACATCAGGGAGCAAGGAAGACCAAGGGAGGGATAGTGAGGCTTAATAAAGGGAGGGATGGTGGGCAGATGGAGACTGTGAAAAGGCAGAGATACTAAACAAATATTTTGCTCAGTATTTACAAATGAAGAGGGGAGGTACCTAAAACAAACAGTAGAAACACTCTGGATACAGAAGTTGATACCAGCCCATTTACAGAAGAAAGGGTTCTGAAAGAACTCTTAAAACTGATGGTGGACAAAGCAATGGGGCCTGATGGGATTCATCCCAGAATTCTAAAAGAACTAAGGGTAGAACTAGTGACACCACTGACTACCCTTTTAACAAATCATGGGAGGATGGGGTGGTACCCGAGGACTGGAGGAGGGCAGATGTGATTCCCTTCACAAAAGTGGGAGCAAGGCAGAAGCAGGAAACTACAGACCTGTTAGTTTAACCTCAGTGATAGGGAAAATTATGGAATCACTTCTGAAGGAAAGAATTGTCAAATATCTAGAGGGCAGAGGGGCACAGGACCCTAGGCAGCATGGACTCACAGCGGAAGGTCATGCCAGATGAATCTGATAGATTTCTTTGACTGGGTGACCAAAGTAGTAGATCAGGGAGGGGCTGTGGACATGGCCTACCTAGACTTTAGCAAGGCATTTGACACAGTCCCACACAAAAGATTAATATACAAGTTAGCCAGCCTGGGAGTGGGTCCCAAGATGACAGCCTGGTAAAGAATTGGCTGGAGAATAGGAGACAGAGAGTAATAGTAAATGGAGCCCACTCAGAAGAAAGGAGGGTTACTGGTGGGTACCGCAGGGTTCAGTATTAGATCGGTCCTCTTCAATGTCTTTATAAGTGACATTGCAGAGGGACTGAAGGAAAGTATGTCTCTTTGCAGATGACACAAAGATCTGCAACAGAGTTGATGCACAGGGCGGGTGGAAAGGATGAGAAGGGACTTGGCAAGGTTAGAGGAATGGTCAAATGTATGGCAGCTTAGATTCAATGCTAAGAAGTGCAAGGTAATGCACCTGGGAAACAAAAACCCAGGGGAAGAGTACACAATGGGGGTGAGATACTAACAACAACAAAAATGGGAAGGGACCTGGGGGTAGTCATATCAGATGACCTAAAGGTGGGCAAGCAATGTGAGAGGGCAGTAAGGAGGGCTGGGGGGATACTGGGATGCATAGGGAGAGGCATCACCAGTAGAAAACAGGAAGTTATTATCCTCTGTACAGACAGCTGGTGAGACCCCATCTGGAGTACTGTGTGCAGTTCTGGAGACCCAATCTCCGCAAAGACATAGACAGGATGGAAGCTGTCCAGAGAAGGGCAACTAAAATGGTGCAGGGTCTGCACCAGAAGACATATGAAGAGAGATGAAAGGAGCTTGATATGTATAGCCTCGAGGAAAGGAGGGAGAGGGAGGACATGATAGAAACATTCAAGTACCTCAAGGGAATCAACAAAGTCCAAGAGGGTAGCATCTTTCAAAAAAAGAGGTGTGCAAGAACAAGAGGGCACAATTTGAAGATAGAGAGGGGCGGCTCAGAGGTAATTTAAGGAAGTATTTTTTCACAGAGAGGGTTGTGTATGCATGGAACGGCCTTCCGGAGGAGGTTGTGGAGTCAAAATCAGTGGTGGAATTCAAGCATGCATGGGACAGTCATAAGGCCATTCTAGGGGGTTGGGGTAGGAAGAAGTAGGCTGCTGGTTAACTAGGACCTGCAGCTTATCCAGTAGGTAGGGAAATGGGCAGACTGGGTGGGCCAAGCGGTCTTTATCTGCCATCAAATTCTATGTTTCTATGTTTCTCACGTGTCTTCACCTGTGTACCTGTATAAGCACCAGAAATGAGGCTGAATGCCTGCTCCAGCTGTAGGGAGCAATGTTAGTGGGGTGTCAAGTGATTCATTAGCTAACAGAAGGGGGATGTTTCTGTGGTTAACTGTGTTATTAAGATTTTGTCAAAACAAAGAAGAATAACAAGAGGAAAAGGATAGTATGACTTCCTGCCTACAAATTTCTTAATGGAAACTGGCACATTCTAGAGTAAACAAGCAAAACATCATCAAGAACATACTATGTGTAGCAGAAATTTCCCAATGAAAACAGTTATTCAAGAAAAACCAACAAGTAGCAGCTATCAGCTCTGGAGAAAGGATGCAGCAGGAGGCAGATTTAGTAGTGCCACAAAGCTTGTCTATTAGCACTGAGTACTGAATGCCTGTTAATAGACGAGCTTTGCCACATTGCTGAATTTGAATCTGCCTCCAGCTGCATCCTTTTTCTGTGGTTGAGTGCTGCCACTTGCTGGTGTTTCTTTTTTTTTTTAATTCTTTTTATTGAGCTTTTCCATAAAAACACAAATACATGGAACAAACAACATAGCTTAAAATGATATAACAAAATTTAAGACAGTTCATTACAGTAACTACACAAGATATACAAATACCTCTTCTAACACCTACACTAAGAAAGAAAATTTGAACACACGCGCAAACAAAAAATAAAATTCTAAAATTCTAAAACCTGACACATATACATACAGTATGTATAAAAAAGTACAAATACATCTGCATCCTAACATAAAGAATTGTCAGACTTAGGATTAAATATTTGACATTTAATCATACAGTCCATTATAGCTCCCAAACCCATCTAGAGCTCAGTTAAATAAGTCAAACTAGAAGGCTTTTGGCAGTGCCTTGTTCTCTGCCAATTTTGGACTGAAATAGCTCAGTCTATCTCATATATATTGCATACCAAAGTTTCAGCTGATCCATGGGGATTATTGTTTGGGCTGAGGGCGTGGGGTGAAGAGGGTTGGGAATTTTATACTACACCTATCCGGCTTATGTTGGTGGTGGCAAGGTGGTGTATCCAAACTACTTGGGTGCCCCACGTTCGTCCTACAGTACAAATGTGGAAAGACTCCTTGCTCACTATGCTCCAGTTGGAATACTTGACATATGATTTGAAGGGCTGATCTGATAAATTTGAACAGCAGTGGGGACGATATATGGCTTTGTTGTCTCCTCTGGGACAGGCAGTGATTCAACTGGGTTAGCAGGTAGATATCAGTGGGCAACTGGTGGTACCCCTTTTCTTTCTCTCTTTCTTCCTTTCGTCCCACTCGGCATGGCTGCTCCCACCCGCTCTCTTGATTTTCTCTTGATTTTGCTGGTGTTTCTAGTGTGATTTAGGGACTGGCTGTGCCTGTAGCAGCACCATTCCCCACAGCAGAGTGTAATCTAGTTTGGTAATTCTGACTGTTATTCAGACCTCTGGCATCAAAATGACTAGTCAGAGATCAAGTAGGTGCAGTATGTGGGGTCTCTGGACAGTTGACAGAACTAAGCCCTACTCTTATTAGGGATTACATAAGGAGGGATTCAAGTATCTGTTACATTTGCCCAGGATGACTTTAAGCCTTTGATCTGGTAAGTGACTCATGAAATAATAATAGGTCAAGGAGACAAGAGCCATTACCCATTATTGAATGGAGGGGTATGCATTTGTTCTGTGTCCAAAGCGCATAAGCCTCATTGTTTCTATCCCTGCTGTTATCAAACAGTTTATGGATCTAGAGTCTAAAGCACTCAGCCAAAATGTAGGGGGACTTTTTAATGGGCGTCAGCACAGAAGAGCCAGGGTTAGTATAAGGCTTAGCAGGTGGTGACCCTTTCCTATGCTGGTGCTTTGTAATGAATGTAGTTAACTGAGAATAAAATCCTACTAGTTGTCATGCAAACGTTTATATGATTCCATTTTATAGACTAGCTATAATGGAAGTTGCCAGAAGCCTGAGACAAAAAAATGAGTAGTTATGTGCAGCATTGGGTTACTTAGAAACATAGAAATTGATGGCAGAAGGGGACCGCAAGATCCATCTAATCTAGCCGATATGGGTAACTACCCCTCCTTCTATCCATTCTGTGAAATGATACCTTTGTGCCTGTCCCAGCTGTTTTTGAACCCATTTACAGTTTTGGCCTCCACTACTTCCCAGGACAGGTAATTCCATGGGTCAACCACCCTCTCAGTGAAGAAGAACTTCCTAACATTGCTCCTGAATCAACCACCCTTGAACCTTATACTGTGTCCTCTAGTTCTGACACTTGTCTTCTCTTGAAGGAGCTCCTGTACCCCTACCTTATTTATACCCTTGATATACTTGAATGTCTCAGTCATGTCCCACCTCTCTCTCTCCCTCTTCTGCTCCAGGGAGTACATGTTGAGCTCCCTCAACCTTTCCTGATATGCCATTTGATGCAGACCCTGAATCATTTTTGTGGCTCTCCTCTGCACTGTCTCAAATCTATTAATGTCTTTCCAAAGGTGTGGCCTCCAGAACTGTATGCAGAACTCCAGATGTGGGCACACCAGTGCCTGCAAAGTGGCAGCACCACCTCCCTTGTGCAACTCATGATTCTGCTCCCTATGCAGCCTAGCATACCACTGGTCTTTAGCGCTGCCTTTTCACACTGCTTCCCCACCTTTAAGTCATCTGATTTAATGACTCTTACAGTAGGTCTTGCTGCTGGTTGGTGCATGACAGGTGCTCCCCTCCCAGGTAGTATCCCACCTAGGAGTTTCTCTTGCCTAAGTTCATGACCCTACACTTTTTGGCATTGAACTTCAACTGGCAGGTGTCTGACCACTCCTCGAGTTTCCTCAGGTCTGATTCCATGCTGTTGACTCCTTCTGGGGTATCCACTCTATTGCAGATCTTGGTGTCATCTGCAAACAGACACACTTTCCCTTCCAATCCATTATTGATGTCAGTTATGAACACCTTTTTATTTTATTTTATTTTTTATTTTATTTAGTTGTTTAACCAGGTATAGCACACTAAGCTGAAAGCTTTTTTACAGGAGCGACCTGGGAGCACAAGGAGGTTAAGTGACTTGCTCAGGGTCACACAGTATGCAAGTAGAAGCTGTGGGATTCAAACCCAAGTCTGGTCTGCTGGATGTCACCAAATTTGCAGCACAGAGCCTTAGACCACTGTGCTATACTGCCTCCTCTTGAAGAGTAGGGGCCACAGCACTGACCCATGAGGCACTTCGCTAGTCACTTTCCTCTCCGATGGTACTGCTCCATTTACCTGCAGCCATTGTGTTCTTCCATTCAGCCAGTTGTTCACCCAACCCACCACTTCCTTATGGGAGGGGTGCCCAAGGTTCAATGTGGGGAATAGCTCCTCCCACAACCTCTATATAAGCCCTCCGCTAACACACCTCCCTTGCTTAGGGAGAGTTTTTCCCCGAGCTCCCTGTGTGGCTTGTGTGGCTGTGCTTCCTTGCACCTTGCTGCATGATTTGTTTCTTTCTTCCCTCCTCTGCCCTCCCCGTGTCCTGTGCCTTCCATCCGTGTCCTTTTGTGGTTTGTCTCCTAGCCGTCTGGCCCCTCTGCTCCTTTCTCTGTCCCCTCCTTGTCCTGCCTTCTTTTTGGCATTTTCTAGCTCCAGAGATGCTTCTGGGCATCCCTGCACTACTCCTCTCATCCCATCTACTTTTGCTTACTCCCCTGCTACTCTCCAGGCTGCATTCCAGCTAATTTCCAGGGCTCGCGGCTCTACCCACTACCTGCAAACATTAAAATGTGCTCTTTTTAGTTGGGCCAGAAACCTACACTGTGACAATAGCACAAAAAGCACGGGGCGTGCCACACAATTGGATGACGGGGCTCAGTGTAGCTCTCCTCTCACCCTCTGGTACATACCTTTCAGTTTTGTCCTGCTTTCTGGTTCCATGGATTCCTCCAGCCTTTTTCCTCGCTACTGCTCCCGCTGACCGTTCGGACCACAATAAACACATTGCCTACTCCTGTGCTCCTTCACTGCTCCACCACCTTCAATACCTAGCCGCAGCTCAGCCGCACATTTCCCTGTTCTGCCTTGCAATGGCCCAAGGCATTCAGTACTTTCTACAACAGGAGTATGAAACATGCGAAGGGTCTGCATGGTAGGTGCTTGACTACTCCAAAACGCACTTTGGCTGAAGCAGAGTAATTGATTCAAGGCCTCTTCAACGCATCGGCACACCGACATCCTCAGTTCCCCATTATTCTCTATTTATTGTAGAAAAAGCTGCTGTTTTATTCCCATACAGTATTACTGATGTACGCTTTTCCAGGTATGACATGTGCCTCTCTAAACGAAATTCCCCTTGTATATACATTGCTCATTCCTTCAGGATGATGCTTTTGCAATAATATGATCTATTTCCCCGGGAAAAGTATTTTCATTGTCGCTGTTTGTTTCATGTATTTCTAGTTTCCTGGACTGTACCAGAATTTTATTTCTATCATACAGCATTAGTGCATTAAAGGCTTCTGTGTATGCTTTCAACTGCAGGATACTGATTATCACGGAGAATACATATTAGTGCTCGGGAATCAGGAGGTGCAGTATTGTGTAGGAAGTAACTTGTATCAATTAACCCCATTGTTCCTGAACTTTTACAGTGTCCTACCACTGCAGAATATCTGGATCACGAATATGTGCCAAAAAAAAAATTAAATACGATGCTCACTATTAGATACTGTCAGCTGCCAGACCGCGGGAGTAAGTCTCCTTTAGTGCTATCTTGTTTCATCCTATTGTTTCTTTTACTAAACTGGCCTGCATTCTCTATAACTGATTTCAGCATGATAGTTCTTCACTATCCTACATGCAGTGCTTTAGTGTATATTTCTTGCTACCTCAGTCCTACCCACATTCTTCAGGTCTCTCCCTGTGCATGCTCCAAGATGCCTCCCTTGCCATCCATTTCATTTTGCAATTCCAATCCTAACTCAGTATACAATTTTACTTTCAGCTACTTTTGTGCTTCCTATACCTACACTTTCAACAGCAATTGATGTCTTCCTCTCATGTCCATGTTTTCCATCTCCTTTCTTTCTCCAGCAGTGTTGCACCTTAGCCAGCCCATACCAGCAGTTTTCCGGTCTCCGTCCCTAACTCGCACCTTCTGAGGAGCTGAGCGAAAGTAGACTTCCCCTGTCTACCAGGGATGGGAATCCATTTCAGTCAATTCCTTCTACTTTTTACCAGCCTGACATCCTCCATCCCTAACTCTGCTGGACAGCATCGAGTGAATGTTCGCTTGCCCTGACGACTGGTGATGGGAGTGATGTCTACCATCTACAGACTATAGCCATACCTTCTCTAACCATACCAGTTGAACAGAACTTCATCCTGTTTACCACTTCAACATTCACCATCCCGAACTCTGCTGAATAGCATCGAGTGACTGTTATCCAACCCTGACTACCAGGGATGGGAGCTGTGTCTCCAGTCTACAAATTTCTATCATACATTTCTACCTTATGCCATTTGCCGCTTCCCTTTGGGAATGGAACTCTCATGCTCAGTGTATCATAATCATGCTACTTATGCTGCTTCAGGTTACTACTTCACAGCCTGATGCCCGGCTGGCTCTCCTTTCAGGATCAGGACTTTGCCCTACTTACTCCATATTACCTTGTCTGCAGCCTAGACTCATCATCCTATCTGCTGCCTTCCACTGCCAGGATCCCAATTCTGACATGTACTGTCTTGACTGTTGCATCCCCACCGAGGTGGACAGCCATTCAATTCTGGATCTCCAACCTTGTTCTCATCGTCCTATATTCCTCATCGCATGCAGTCCGGATCTTCCTGCTTTGCTCTTCCCTTCTGAACACATTTCTACAATTCTGCTGCTTCACATGTGTTTTTCTCCACCTGCTACCCGATGCCATGACCTTTCTGGACTTGGATCCCCTACTGCTGAATAGTCTCCAATCCTCTTCAATGCAGCTGTTTTTCCAGCCCCAACATCTACACACTACAGAGACTGCCCTGCCAGGTCTATTGCCCTAGCTCATTTTGCTGTGTCTGATGTCTCCTTTCACCCTAATGCAGGCTGCTGCATCCCTTCAGAACTGGAGCATTTCACTCCTCCAATATGGGATGTCAGTTGCTCATAGAATTTGGCTTGGCTACCTGGCTTCCATGGATATAATCCTATGTCTTTCTTCAGCATTCTTACACTTCACTGCCATTCACCATGAAACTGATGTTGTCCTGCTCCTTCCTGCTCTGGATGTCCTGCAGCTTTGCCTGGCCCATTGCTTCCTCTGCTTCTTCCTTCAGTTGTTCATGATCCACTCCGTACTTCCATCTCATGTATATGGCTGCCTTCTCCTCTTTACCTAGTTAGCTTGGGGCTTCGTATTGTTTGCTGTGGCTCTTTTGGGCCTTGTAACTCATTTCTGACCAGTACTCCAACCAAGTCATCTGCTTCTATATGATCCATTCCCTACTTCTACTCCTGCCCTTCTAACAGTACCTTCCAATGGTCATTTGATCATTCATTCATTACTCTCGAGTAATACTTTTTCCAGCAAAATATTCCTTGGCCCACATGCCCCTCAAACTCTTGCATTATCATCGGAGTTTCACACTGCCCATTCAGTTCTTCACAATCATTTATGGAATCCCATTCACCTGAACAATAGGAAGATCTCTTCTGTCTCTATTGGATATACCTTTAAATTCCTGTCCATCCAATCACCCCGATTCATTGGATGCCTCATCTCATTAGCCATCTTCATACATGGAAAGGACTTAAATTCTTCTGTTCTATTTAGACTTCATGATCAGCATCACTTCTACAGATACTGGGAATCGCAAGATAACCTATTCCGCTAAGGACTTCATCCATTTTACCTTATGCCACCTCTTACTTCACCAATGACTCTGATGATCAAGTTACTCGATTCCTACTTCCCAACAGTCATTGCTAGTGTTAGGAATTGCTTAGATATTGTCCGGAATATTCATTGTGGGATCTCCATCACCTAGTTGATTCCTGACTCCACACCATCCACATCTTCGATTTTACTCCAGGACATCGTTATTCCTTATACTATTATCCACACCTTTTCACCTAGTACTTTCCATTGGGTTAACGGTTCTTCCAGCGGCCCATTCAGCCTCTTCTTCTCAAAGTACCTTCGTTAATCTCTACAGTAAAGACCATCACGAAGAACTGGCTCTCCTGAATTCTATTTGGCAATCCATAACTGCCAAGTCAAGTTCACCAACTCAGCCTTGCATCCCAATTGGTATTTATCGGTTATAGCACTAAATCCTATGGCATCCTGCATTTATCGATCTCACTACGAATCCAGCCTGCAGGCTGTTCCTCTCATCTGCCTCAAGCTTTTCTCATGTACTTCAGCATCAGAATTACCCGTAAACTTACCCACCCATGCCACCATAGTGCATCTCCTAAATGATCACACCACAAGAATACCCACACATACTTCAGGCAGTGTACCAGCAAAGGATTAAGCATAAAGTCATGAACATAATGACCAAAGAAGCCATCACTTCCTTATACCACATTTCCAATCATTCCTCATATACACTAAGTTACCACCTGGATGGCTCCGCAAATTAACTTCTGGGCTTTACTAATCACTTATGGCATTACTCTTATCAGGTACTCAAACTCCTCTACTTATTTTACTCTGGGATGCTTACCTAGTGACTTTCGCTCACTAATCAATTCTTTACCTTTGGACTACCTTGAATTTTGACTGTTATACAAATTGGACCAGCCACTCATAACTTTACTAATCATCATAACTATCACAGTGTACCGTCCAGTTTGATCAGTCTCATCTTGTTCTCCTGCCTCATAACCTCCATACAATTTCTTGTACATCATTCCTTTGTCACGTTAGAAATATATTCTACATTAGCCCTTCTTTAACATGATCTCCTTTACACATAGGATTTTACCATCCCTACGGAAAGATGTACCCTTCATCTTCAGGATCATCATTCAAGCTGTATCATCCTTGGATCAATAACCATCATCTCCATGGCACTGAAAGACCCTTCTACAAATCATATTCTATGGATGTTTCCTTAGTGACTCCTTGTTCAATACAGAATTCCTAACCTCCAGACCATATCCTTACATTCGAGCCTCTCACAAATCGGATCATTCACTAATGACTTCTTCTATCATTGCAGTTCCACCATTCCCAGTTTAATACCTTATTGATACACTCATGATCCCTCTGCCTATTACAATTCAGTTGGACAAGCATCATTCATCATCTCAGATACTTGGACTTCCTTCATCATTTTTCCCTTGGATTTACTTTTATACTCAGGATTCTATTGCTCATTCAGAACGGATCTCCTCTTCGACCTCAGGATCATCATGTGATAGGCATCATCCACAGATCGGAGATGGATTATCGTCTCTCCAAGCAACTCACCAACCTCAAATTAGCTATGGTTACTAGAACCTAGATCCTTCTCCATTTAGTATACCCAGAAGGACGGGCAGACCTCCGGCCATGGGTCCTCAGAGGTTTCCTCCACCTGGGTTTTTTTCTTCTCCTGAGTGCAAGGAGGTCATACTCTCCGTGAATTGGAGGAGGTTTCTTTTTGGGCCTTCTATTCCCTACAAATTACTACCTACCTACCAACAAAAGGGTGGGAACAGAGTAAAGCCACAAAAAGTACTACAAGTTACACAAGCACTATATACCTCATCTCACCTTATTGCTATTCCACGAACATTGAATGGGAGGGCTTGCCCAAGGTTCAATGTGGGGAATAGCTCCTCCCACAGCCTCTACATAAGCCCTCTGCGAACACACCTCCTTTGCTTAGGGAGTGTTTCTCTTCCACCACCATCCCCTCCTCCTTCTCTGGCACTCTTCTCACCCTTGCTGATGGGTCTTCTATTCCCTACAAATTACTACCTACCTACCTAATACTCAAGGGTGGGAATAGAGTAAAGCCACAAAAAGCACTACAAGTTACACAAGCACTATATACCTCATCTCTTCTCATTGCTGTTCTACAAACATTGAACCTATGCCAATTGTGGTCCAGCTTCTTTACCAGCTTTCTGTGTGGAACTGAGTTGAAGGTCTTAATTGAAACTCCAAATAGACCACATTCACCACTCCTCCTTGGTCCTCTGCCTTCGTTACCCAGTCAAAAAAGTTAACTAGGTTTATCTGGCACAAACTTCCAGCCATGAAACCATGCTCTTTTGAGTCCTGTTGCCCGCCAGATTCCAGATGTGCTGCTATTCTTTACTTGAGCAATGTCTCCATCATTTTTCCAACCACCGATGTGAGGCTCAGTGGATGGTAATTTCCTGCCTCCTTCCTGCTCCTTGATTTGTGAAGTGGGACCACTGTCACTCTTTTCAAGTCTTCAAGCACTGTCCCACTTTCCAGTGATTTGGTGAAGAGCTCCTCCAGGGGTGCTGCTATCGCACTCCCCAAATCCTTGAGAACTCTTGGGTGAATCTCATCTGGCCCCATCACCTTGTCCACCTTTAATTTATTTAGGGCATCCAATATTTGTCCCTCCATGAAGGGACTTGAGTCTACACCTGGTCCATGGGTGCAACTGCTTTGCAGATTTGGACCGTTCCCTGTGTTCTCCCTAGTGAACACGGAACATAAATATTTATTTAGGACTTCTGCCTTCTCTACTAGTCCCCCTCCCAAAACTGCTAGCCTTATTATTCCTCCTTTAGTCTTTCTCCTTTCTCTTATCTACCTAAAAAAGATTTTGTCTCCCCCCCAACACCCTGTACTATCCTTAGCTCGGTGTGAGCTTTAGCTTTTCTTATTACTATTCCCGCTTCTCTCTGTGCAACTATGTAAGTTTCCCTGTCTTCACTCTTGTTTGATGCCTTATATGCCTTGTAGGCCTTTCTTTTCTCCCTTACTATAGTAGCCACAGAGGGGTTTTCTTCTTTTGTCTGCCTTGCTGATCCTCCTAGCGCACTGCTCAGTTACCTCCATGATAGATCCCTTGAGGTTCTCCCACATTCATCCCCCTTGTGGCTGAGTTTCTCTGCTAGGCTGGTTCTCATTTTGGAGACGTCTGCCTTTCTGAAGCCCAAAACTCTGATCATGGAATGGCTGGTATCCATAGTTGTATTGATTTGGAAACTGACTATATGATGGTCACTGTTGCCAAGATGGCACCCTACTTTAAGTCGTACTATCCTGTCACTGTTGGTCAGAACCAAGTCCAAGACAGCTTCACCTTTAGTTGGTGAATCAACAAGCTGCTTCAGCCCAGCCCCCTGTAGGGCCATTAAAAATTCCCTGCCTCTTGTTGTTGATGCTGTCTGAGAACCCCAGTTAATGTCTAGTAAGTTAAAGTCCCCTACTATAATTGCCTCACCCTTGTCCACCATTTTATGTATCATCTCCAATGTTTCTTTGTCCCCATCTTCCCACTGCAATGGGTGCCTGTAGATACAGTAATTACTAACCTAATGGCTACCCCATTCCCCACCTCAGCTATTACCCACAGTGCCTTAGTGTCATCTAGGTTCTCCTGAATTTCGGTGGTTTTGATTTTCTCCCGAATGTACATTGCTACCCCCCCTCCCTTTTTACCCTTTCTGTCCCACCTGTACATGTTGAATCCAGGAATGGCCATGTCCCATCCATGGCTTCCTGTGATTCAAGTTTCCATCACAGCCACTAAGTCTAGTCCATCCTCTGCTATAGTGGCCATGAGGTCAGGGATTTTGTTAGCCAGGCTTCTGGCATTAGTTACTATTCACTTCCATGTGCTAACCTCCTTATTTTTACAAGCATAATTCCTCTCTGAAGCCCTCCTTTCTGTAGTTTTTGTGATGGAATTCCTTGGCTCCAGATCATTGATATTCCCTCTTTCCTACAATGCTTCTGTCTTCCTTGGAGTAGTTTTCTTTTTTTCCCTCTCTGTGGTCATAGCATACTGTATGTTTCTAATGCATTTGGAATGTTTTTGTGGGATTTTGCAATTTGTGTCACATGTGCTGCTTGTGATGCAGTGTCCTGGCTCTGACTGAGTAACCTTTGATGGGGAGGGGCATCTACTAGCCCATATGACATGATGGGTGCAGGTACTCTTTCCCCGCTTATTAGTATAAATGGCTGATGAAGATGTAAACTTTTGACTGAGAGCTTCTGTCCCCTCTTTTGTAAGGTGCTGGCCATCGAATCTAAAGAACTCCCTTTCCCAGAAGTTCTGCCAGGTCCCGATGTAACCATGCCCTCTTTCCTGATACCAACTTTTAAGCCAGGCATTAAGCTTGCCGATGTCCTTCTCCCTGATTTTCTGCCTGTTGGCTCCCTTTCTCCACACAGGCAGAATCTCTGGAAAGGAGATGCTGGGTGAAAAGGAAGCTAGTTTTCCTCCTAGTTTTGAAAGATTTTGCTTAGTTTCTTCCACAGAGTGACTAGATAGGTCATTTGTACCGATAAGGATCATAATGTGCATATTTTGCTTGGTGTTTTGCACAGTTCCCTCAATGCGGTTTGTGTCCCTCCATGCCAATGTTCCTGGGAGGCATCTGACCACAATTTCTGATTGGCTGCTTTGATGGATGTGAGACTCTACTCCATGGGCCATGGAATCTCTTATTATTAGTAGGCGCTTTTTGTTGTGTTCAGTGATTTTTGTTGGGAATGGGTGAGGATGAAACAGTGTGCAATGCACTCACCAATATAGAGATCTTAGTTTCCTCCAAATTACAGTGGCCTATAATGCTCATAAGCTTAAAGATGCAATCAGAGTTGATTACTTTTATTTACCAGTGAATATATCCTGATTGCCAGAAATGTAAAAAAGAGTTCCAGTACAGTTAAACTATGCTTTGTTAGTTCTCCTTTCTAGACCTGCACTGCCTGGTAGCTGGTAGCATGTCAGATCAGTGATGTCCCTTTGTGTCACTCACTGTGCCATGCTGTAGCTTACTTTCTGAGTGGACCTGTAGGCCACTTACAAAGCAGCTGCATGTGTAGTGGACATCAGCTGCATGTTCACAAATATACTGCCCTACGAAGCTGACTACATTTTTGTTGTTTTGAGATGAAGTGTGACAAAAGTGAGGTTGCACTGTACAGTATCTCATGTAAGTAGTTTTACGAGTCATAAAAGCATGCTCATGAATATCAATAGCAGGGCCTATTTTGTGACACTGCTAATGTTATTAGTACTTTTAAAAGTGCAGTATTTTTTTATTTTTTTATTTCAACAAAGACCTGAAGAATCAACCTTTCACACTACACTGTTGACCACACTAGTTTCAGACCTTACTTACAACAGATTTTTTTTTGATGCTCAAAAATGTCTGGTCTCTTCCTCTTTTTCATGACTGTTAAGACTCATGTAAGTGGGTATGCAAGCCACGGAAGCAGGTTCACAACTCAGGAACGTAGGGACAGTTTTCATGTGATGCAACAACTTAATTTCATTAGTATTTAAAAATGTTTGGATTTTTGACCAAAAAAAAATACTTACAGAATCAACCTAAAGTGCATAGAAACATCGACTCTGTTGACAAAAAATGGCCTGTTTACCAATTTTGTCTGACCATTCCAATCTATGTTTAATGAGAGCCCTACAGACAGTTCACTCTACCACCCCCCTCACTTTCTGCTGGGGTCTTTACCGAACCCTTGTATCTGTCCCACCATCATTTGAACGGCCCCCCCCAATGATTCTGTGCAAACCATTTCCTCCAGCAGCAAAAGTATTTCCTTGCATCTTTCTTAAACTTGCCACCCCATGAGCTTCATTGAGTTAACCCTGGTGTTTAGAAACATAGAAACATAGAATTTGATGGCAGATAAGGACTGCTTGGCCCGCCCAGTCTGCCCATTTCCCTACCTGATGGATAAGCTGCAGATTCTAGTTAATCAACAGCTTACTTCCTCCTGCCCCACACTAGAATTACCTTATGCCTGTCCCATGCATTCTTGAATTCTCCCACTGTTCCTGACTCCACAACCTCCTCAGGAAGGCTGTTCCATGCATCCACAACTCTCTCTCTGTGAAAAAATACTTTCTAACATTACCTCTGAGCCGTCCCCCCTCTATCTTCAAATTGTGCCCCCTTGTTCTTGCACATCTCTTCTTCTGAAAGATACTACCCTCTTGTACCTTGTTAATTCCCTTGAGATACCTGAAAGTTTCTATCATGTCCCCCTTCCTCTTTTCCTCAAGGGTATAAATATTAAGCTGCTTTAGTCTCTCCTCATATGTCTTCTGGTGCAGACCTTGCACCATTTTGGTTGCCTTCCTCTGAACAGCCTCCACTCTGTCTATGTCTTTGAGGAGATGGGGTCTCCACAGTTGCATGCAGTACTCCAGACGGGGTCTCACTAACTGTCTGTAGAGAGGGATAACAAATTCCTGTTTTCTACTGTTCATGCCTCTCCCTATGCAACCCAGCATTCCCCCAGCCCTCCTTACTGCCTTCTCACATTGTTTGCCCACTTTTAGGTCATCTGATATAATTACTCCTAGGTCTCTTTCGATTTTTGTTGTTGTTATTAACTCACCCCCCACTGTGTACTCTTCCCCTGGGATTTGTTTCCCAGATGCATTACCTTTCACTTCTTTGCATTGAATCTGAGCTGCCACATATTTGACCACTCCTCCAACCTTGCCAAGTCCCTTTTCATTCTTTCCACCCCACCTTGTGTATCAACCCTGTTGCAGATCTTTGTGTCATCTGCAAAGAGGCATACCTTTCCTTCCAGGTGCTCTCCAATATCACTTATAAAGATATTAAAGAAGACCGGTCCCATGTGGTACCCTGCTAGTTACCCTCCTTTCTTCACTGTGGACTCCATTTACTATTACCCTTTGCGTCCTGTTGTCCAGCCAGTTTTTTTATCCAGGCTACCACCTTGGGACCCACTCCTAGGCTGTCTAACTTGTACATTAATCTTTTGTGTGAGACTGTGTTGAATGCCTTGCTAAAATCTAGGTAGACCATATCCACAGCCCCCTCCCTGGTCTACTACTTTGGTCACCCAGTCAAAGAAATCTATTAGGTACATCTGACATGACCTTCCTGCTGTGAAACCATGCTGTCTTGGGTCCTGTGCCCCACTGGCCTCTAGGTACTCAACAATTCTTTCCTTCAGAAGTGATTCCATCATTTTCCTTACCACTGAAGTCAAACTAACTGGTCTGTAGTTTTCTGCCTCTGCCCTGCTCCCACTTTTGTGAAGTGGAATCACATTTGCCCTCCTCCAGTCCTCAGGTACCACTCCATCCTCCCATGATTTGTTAAAGAGAGTAGTCAGTGGTGTTACTAGTTCTACCCTTAGTTCTTTTAGTATTCTTGGGTGAATCCCATCAGACCTCATTGCTTTGTCTACCCTCAGTTTCAAGAGTTCTTTCAAAACCCTTTCTTCTATGAATGGACTGGTATCGACCCCCCTATTCAGAGTTTCTCCCTTGTTTGGTTTAGGCACCTCCCCTTCTCATCTGTTGTGAATACTGAGCAGAAATATTCGTTCAGTATCCCTGATTTTTCACTGTCACCCTCTGCCCATATTCCCTTCCCTTTATTAAGTCTCTGTATCCCTTCCTTGGTCTTTCTTCTCTCCCTAATGTACCTATAAAAGGTTTTATCCCCCTTCTTAACAGAGTTGGTTATCTTTTCCTCAGTTTGTGCCTTTGCTATTCTGACTGCCTTCCCTGCCTGCTTCTGCTTTAACTGATAAAGTTCTCTGTCCTGCTCCTTCTATGTTTCCTTATATTTCCTGAATGCTATCCTTTTCTCCTTAACAGTCCCTGCCACCTCTTTTGAGAACCATAGTGGTTTTTTCCTTCTTTTTGTTTTATTGATTTGCTTCACACAAAGGCTTGTTGCCTCTGCGATGGCTGTTTTGATTATTCCCCAATTTTCCTCCACCCCTCCTTCTTGCCCATTTGCTAGTGCTTTTCTAATGCACACTCTCATTTTCCCAAAGTCAGCCTTCCTAAAGTCCAATACTCTTGTTTTTGTATGGCTTGACACTATGGCTGTGTTTATTGTGAATGAACCACACTGTTTGGTAGTCACTTGTTCCCAGATGGCTACCCACTTCTAAATCGGAGATCCTTTCTCCTTCCCCATTTGAGAGTACCAGGTCTAAGATTGCTCCCTCCCGAGTGGGTTACAAAACTAGCAGTCTGAGGCATGCCCCCTGTAGGGCATCAAGAATGACCCTGCCCTTGGATGTGTCTGCAGCAAAGGTACTCCAGTTAACATCTGGCATATTCAGGTCTCCCATCAACAATATCTCCCCTTTGTCTGCCATTTTAAGGATGCCTTCTATCATTTCCTTGTCCATTTCCTCCCTCTGAGTTGGGGGTCTGTACACAACCCCCATGCGGATTGTGGTGCTATTTCCTGTCTCTAGGCTGACCCATAGTGACTCATCAACTTCCTGTTTGCTCTTTAGTTCTGTTGTTTTAATCCCTTCTCTTATTTAGAGAGCTATTCCTCCTCCTCTTTTACCCACCCTGTCCCCCCTGTAGACTGTGTATCCTGGTATGTTGACTTCCCACTCATGGTTCTCTGTGTACCATGTTTCAGTGACTGCCACAATATCCAGGCATCCCTCTTCCATCAAGACCACTAGTTCAGGGAGTTTGTTGCACAGACTGCGGGCATTGGTACTCATCACCTTCCATTTATTTTTTCTGGCCTTACCCCCTTTTAGCCCCATCCCTGTCCTTAACACCTTTTTCTGCATTTATCCCTGTCCTGCTCCCTACTGACTTCTCTACCTTGGTGTTTACCTCTTTAACTACTGCACTTTGTGGGGGAGGCTGAGATTTCCCTGCTCCTTTTCAGTGCCTCCTCCCTTGGCTAGTTTAAATGCTTGCCAATAAAGCATTTAAACCTGTCACCTAGGATCCTGGATCCCCCCGGACAGATGCAGACCATTGTACCAGTATAATCCTGCATCCCTCCAGGTGGCTTCCCAGTCCCCAATGAAGCCAAAACCCTGAGCTTCACACCAGTTTTTCAACTATTCATTGAATCCTATGGTGTGGAATACCCTAGCATCATCCTAGCCATAGACAGGCAGCACCTCCGAGAAGGTTACCATACATGCTACTTGTCTAAGGCCCCTCCCCAACTCCACAGACTCCTCTTGCACCGCCCTGATCCCATTTACAGCCAGGTCATTTGTCCCTAGGTGGACAATGACATCCAGCTCCCTCCCTTGTACAGCTGCTCCCGTGATCCTGAGGAATCACTTCCTGTCCCTCCAAGCCATGGTACCAGGCAGGCACCTTACCTCCCTATCCCCTTCTTCCCCCATGTCTACCCCCCTAATGATTGAGTCCCCCACCAGGGGTTGTTTCCTTCCCCTGTGAGGTCTCGTGCCTCCTTCCTGTGGGTCTCCTTTGTGGAGGTTCCCAGCATCCTCCTTGGTCTCCACTGCAGGTGCCTCCACAGAGGAACCATTCTTTGCCAGAACAGCATATGAGTTGTGGAGAGCTACAACTGGAGGGATGCACCTCTGTTCCACCACCATCTCCCTACCTGAGCCCACCTTGGTCCAACTGCTCCTCTTTCTTGGCAGCCTCTGAGGTAATGGTGGTGGCCCTGGTGGTCCCTGGGTGGGGGAAGAGGTTTCACAAATCCTAACCAGGTCAACCTGGAGACGTGCAACCTCCTCCCTCAGACCAGAGAGGAGTTTGTGTTCCTACTCAGTCTCAACAATGCTACAAGATCAACACTATTTATCCCCTGGAGGTATATGCATATTTCAGTTATGTCCCCTGTCTCACTTCTCTACTCAAGTATGTACATGTTCAGATCTTCCAGTCTGTCCTCATACATCCTGTTGCCCCTGGATCATCTTGGTTGCCCTTCTCTGCACTACCTCCACTCTGTCCCTGTCCTTCTTATGCAGACTCCAACACTGCACACAGTAATCCAGGTAAGGACAAGCCAAGCCAGTGACCTGTACAGTGGTAGCAGCACCTCCTTTCTTTTGCTGGTGATCCCCCTCCCTATGTACCCCAACATCCTATTTGTCAAACACAGCACCCTATTGCAGTGTGCTGATGACTTTAGACTGTCTGAAATTATTACTCAAAAGCCCTTTTGCTTTCCAGTACTACCTACTCATTCTCTAATCACTGTCATTATATTTTGCTCCTATATACATCACCTTGCACTTTTAGGCATTGCATTTTAACTGCCATATTTTAACCACCTTCCAATCAACCCATGTGCTCCTTCATTATTTTGACATCCTCTTCAATATCCACTCAACTATGGATCTTAATATCATCTGCGAAAATCGATATTTTGCCATGAATCCTTACCCCTGTATTAAAAATAAAAATGTAGAAGAGGACCAGTTCCAAGACTGACCCTTGTGTCACCCAGCTGAGAACTTCCAGTTTATGACCACAATCTGGGTTGTGTCAAAAGTAATTTTCCATATGTCTAGTAGTTTTCTCCACTACCCCAATGTCCTGCATCTTCTTGACCAACCATTCAACTTCCTTTGTCACCCAATAAAAGAGATTGATCTGTTTTGTTTGACACCACCACTTCTTCACCCGAAAAAACAATATTTTCTTTTGTCCTGTAGTCAATTCAGAAAACTTACTAGCCCTTCTCTTATTATATTCTATAGCTGTTTGCCCATAATAATGTTGACTGATCTGTAGTTTCCTTTATCATTCCTGTTCCAGTTGTTGTGAAGGGGAACTGCATTGAACAGTCTCTAGTCCCTGGGTACTATATCTGTCTCCTGAGAGCTACTGAATAACTCATCTGGCAGTCCAGTTAGGACCTGCCCCATCTGTTTAACCACATGGGGATATAAACTGCATGTTCACATGGACTTATATATTTTTAGTATGCTTTAGAAGCCCATCAGTCCTCTTTGAACTGGAATGGGATCTACATTGACCCCTTCTCTCCCAGCCCTGTGCTGACAGTAGACTCAGCAGTGGTCCTTTGACCTACTCTGTGACCTCAGAACAGAAATATCTGTTCAAAATGGCCTCCTTACTTTTATCTTCCTCTCCTCTTCACAGTCTTCTCTGTGCTTCAGCCTGGCTATTCTTATCATTGTCTTTCTTTTCTACATTGGGTAAGAAAAGAAAGTTTATTTCCCCCTCAACATACCTTCCACAATTCTCATTTTAATGTCACTATTAGCACTCCTCACTAGCCTGCGGCCTCATTCATCCTGCTCTAAAACTACTATTGTCCCTCCCTGCTTGGCTGATTTTGTATTTCTTACATGCCCTTTTCTAAGCCCTTAAGGCCTTCTGCTACTTCTCTCGTAAACCATAATATTTTTCACACCTTTTGTTCTTTACAACTTACCTTATCCACTGATTTATGACTTCCATTATCCCATTTGTTATCAATTCCCATTTTGCTTCCATGCTCTCTGTCTCATTCTCCCCCTCTAGTCTTTCCTGCAGCAGCTCATTCATTCTTCTGAACCCAGCCTTCTTATAGTGCCAGGCTTTAGTCTGTGACTGATTTCTCTCTGCCTCAGATCTGACACTGAATCAAATTGTCTGATGGTCACTTGTTCCCAGTGGGGCCAGCATACTCAACTCACTACATTGCCCCGTTGGTAAGTACTAAGTCTAGGATGGCTGCCTCCTTAGTAGGCTTCTCTACTCTCACTGCACTAGGAATGCATACTAAAAGACATCAACCAGCTGTTGGCTTCTTGCACTTGCTGCTACTGGGATCTTTCAAACCATATCCAGCATGTTGAAGTCCTGCAGTAGCAGAACCTCCCCAAGCCCTGCTACATTTGATCGTCTCCCATAATTCATTATCCACTTCCTCCTTTTGAATGGTGGTCTATAAGCCATCCTGATTTGGACCTTTCTTTCTACTTAGTTATTACATGCACCCATATTTCTGTGTCCTCACATGCCTCCATATCCCCAATCTCAGAAGTTTTTATACAATCCCATAGATATGTAATGCTACTCTCCCATTTTCTTTCCCTTTCATCCTTCCTGTACACAGTATAGCACATCACGGTCATGTCCCAGTTCTTATACAGGGTATTTCATGTTGTTGTGATTCCTCTAAGGTACAGCCTTGCCTCAGTTACCTCTGCCTTCAGATCACTGATCTTTATTTTCAAGGTCCAGGCATTTGTGCACAAAGCCTGCCAGATCATCTGTTTCCCATGTTATCCTACACCGTCAACATAAGTTTCAGACTTAACTTCAAGTCATTTTCTTGTTTTTGGTGTGCAAACATTTATCTTTATCTTTCTACTGTCATGATCACTAAGGCTTGTGAAATCATTTATCTTCTTTCATAAAAGTGATTCCAACTCACAAAAGTGGCATGTGCTAGGTTTGCAAAAATCCAGTTGTGAAACATTCATGGAAAAATGAACTGCATATGGGTTAAAATGTTCAATTTTTATTTTAAGTGTTAAAAATGTACACATTTTTCAGTAAAGCCACCTATCAAAGAATCATCCTTGGGCCAAATGCCAACAAACCTGAAAGTTTTAGGTTTCAGCTCATAGCCATTGTTGTGCTGCCAGTAACTAGAAACAATCTTCATAACATCTTTTTACATATTATAAGCCTTCTAGTATTTTTTAACTGCAGAACTGACCATTATCAAATATACAGGATTCAGAGATCCTGCCACTGGTTACATGCATGCAATGTATTCTTTTAAGAGATGTTTACATTATTATCAGGCAAATATCAGGGTTTAACATAGAGGTCAAGTAGCAACAAGGAGCCATGTTCAAGGGAAAGTTTTGCACTAGAGATAAGCAAATGAAAGCAAAACATCTCAGCACTGGCAGCCCACAAATAACTCTGCACAAAAAGAACGCTACCTTATCTGTCCCAGTGGCATGGAGCGCTGAAGTGCTTGGTGCTTCACTTCCTGCCACACCTGCAAGCTGGGTTTGGAAATGGATGCAAGCTGCTCGGGAGTTGACCAGGTGAGGAAAGACTGATAATCTGTAGGAGTGCTCTCCTCCCTCAGGGTGGGTGGTTGCTGTGACTCACTGTTCACTGCACCTCATTGTATTTGAGTGACAGTGCAAGTGAGTCACACAGCAGGAAGGGCTCCTATGTTCAGAGTGCAGGGGAGGTGGCTCTGCAGAGGCAGAGCTCACATACTGCACTCATTGCATATCTGTGGGCCCAGGGAAGAAAAACTAGAAAAAAGATGGAGGTCTGGGTACCATGAAGCTGTGCCTGCATTCCGATAGCTTGCCTTGCTGCTCTGGTCCCAAGGCCACAATGGATTTGTGTTCCAAGAGGTAGGACAGCTCTCCCCCTTATGCCCCACTGCAGGGGGAAATTCACAGGGGTACCTACTTCCAGACTTGGAGAGATATAACAGGATGACCGTTGGGCATGGGACAGGGCTGATAAGCTGCTCAGACATACCTAGGAGGCTAAAAACACTGTTGTGGAAAAAAAATAAAACAAATTCTACAAATTATATTTAAGAACAACATGTTTACTTTATTCTTTGCTGTTGCCATTTTTACAGGAATACCAATCCAATATACCAGATTCTAATGCCATAATAAGACTGTTGGATGTATGTTATTGGGAAAAGACTAGCTACTCGTGACTTTGTACGGGGAGGATCTCCAGTCTAATGTCCCACACAATGGAAACCTGGAAACTTTGGAGGTTTTTCTGGAACCGAGACAGACTTACTGTATTTACAACCCTGACTCCCTTTAGGTTAGATTATCAAAATAAATACTAACCAGCAATGCCTTCACATTTTCAGATGAATTCTACCTACAAGTAAAAGGTACAGCTGCCTATAGGGTCAAAATTTTATCCAGCTATGATAACCTTTACCTGTGTCTGTGGGATGCTACAGTCAGCCCTTTTCATGATAAGCATGACTATGTAAGAGATATACTGTATAGACATTATTTTAGCTGTGTGGAAGGGTACAGCCAGACTTGTTCAGTTTTGGAAACATATAGAGGATTTCAATGAAAATCCCAAACTTTTTCTATCTGTAAATCAATGGGAGATTATTTTTTGGATCCAAGAATGTGATGGACAATACGTACTAATTTGTTTTTGCAAAAATACCTTATTACTTTCAAGTTCATACCTTCCACAACATAACAGTACAGTCTGGTAAATACTATACCAACAAGCATTTGTCAATGCTGAATATTGTTGCACTGGCATTGACATTGGCAGTGCTGGAGCTAGAGATGCATAATAGGAATGGCAGTGAAGTATTGAAGTGATGCCAACCCCACCCCCACCCAGCAGAGAGTGACAGGCATTGGGGTGTGCCTTTGGATCAACAGCTATAACGCTCATGCCATTGTACCTCACCCTACTCTGTAGACACTGACAAGTGTCAGGGTGTGCTTTGGGGACTTTGGGCGTTATACTTACCCCATTCCATAAGGAAATACACTGACATGGGTGCAGTATAGGAGCATAGGGTGAACTTGGTGGCCGAACAGTGCAAGGCACACCACAATGCCTGTCAGTGATTGCAGGGTGGGGTTGGGGGTGGAATGGTGTGACCATTACATCCACTAATCCCAAGTCACACCCCTGACACCTGTCAGTCTGTACTGGGTGGGGTGCTACAGTTGGAAACCCTAACACCGTAGGCATATGGTGACAGTTTCACTCCACATTTCCAACATGGGCTGCTTGTCAGGCCACCTCATGAAAAATGGCACAATCGCTTTGTTAGCTGAAAGGTGGTTTTGCACAGCGGCTGTGCTATTTGGCGACAGAGGGATGGAAACACATTTTTGGGAAGGATATGGAGAATGACAACTGTATTGTTAATAAGGAGGCATAAAAAAATGGCAACGCTGAAAATCTGGAGTGACAATATGAAATATTGGTGAAGCAATGAGCATGCATACAAACTGCCAACACACGTCCGTAACCTAATTATTTTTGGGAGTTTGGTAGCCACATTTGTAACATAGGCATTTTGGGACCTCCCCTTATGAACAGTGGTGGCGCAATTTTGTTAATCTGTCCCAAAGGTTGATTTCCCACAGCGACCACGCCATTGTGCGCCAGAGGTGTGGAAACACATTGTGGGCAGGATGTGAAAAATGACAGCTGTACTGTTCATAAGGAAGTGTGAAAAAATACCAGTGTTGAAAATCTGGCATGGAAATCATGCAAATTTGGCAAGTTACAAGGGTGCGTGTAAACTGTGCAACGTATGCTTGCAACACTGTCATTTTATGGACTTTTAGCAGCAAATTTTCAACATAGGTGTTTTAGGACCTCTGCTCATGAACAGTGTCACTGTCATTTTTACTCAAACTGTCCCGAAAAGTGATTTCGCACAGCAACCACGCTATTCTGCGCCGGACGTGCAAAAACACATTTCAGGCAGGATATGTAAAATGACAGCTGTACTGTTCATCAGCAGGTGTGGAAAAATGGCAAGTTGGAAAATCTGGAGTAAAAATATTACAAATTTATGATGTTATGAGTGTGCGTAGAAACAGTGCAATGCACGCTCGTAAAATAGCCATTTTTGGGAGTTTTATCACCAAATTTGCAACATAGGCTTTTTGAGAGCTCACCTCATGAACAGTGGCACTGTCATTTCATTACTTGGTCCCGAATGTGATTCCACGCAGTGATTGCAAAATCACCTCTCGGGACCGAATAACACCATGACAGTGCCAGAATTCATGAGGAGGGGTCCCAAAAACTCCATGTTGAAAATTTGGTGGCAAAATTCCAAAAATTCCTGAGATATGCATCAAAGTTGAAAGAATCCTATTTATTCCATTATACAGCTTACTGGCATTTCCTCAGTTTGCGGTCAGCTTTGAAGAGTGCAGACATGTTCCCGGTCCACCGAAGACCTTTGTGCCGGACTCCAGAGGTAAGTATGGGGTGAGGGGGGTTGTGGGAGGCAGGGGACGTAGTGGGTGGGCGCGGTTGTTGGGGGGGCAGGGAGACCACTGAGGGACAGTTTCCTTTTTCCATAGGTACAAAAAAACATAGTGGGACCATTTTTCTGTTTACAGAGGTATGTGGCACACTGGGGTGGGCTCCCAGTGTGCCAACAGAGCCTTGTTTTTTTGGGGGGCAGCTGTAGCTGATGGGGAATTGGGCACCCCCCTTCAGCACACAACAAAAGAGGGGGTTACTTTATGCCAACGGGGTTTGGGCATCTCTGTTGGCACACAAGGAAAGCAGGGGGGCCAAAAGCCGAGGGGGATTGGGCACCCACTTGGCATATAACAAATGGGGGAGTCTCTATGCTGACAGGGAGTGGGCTCCCCAGTCGGCATATACAATGGGGGGCAGGGTAAGCCAACATGGGGGATTGGGTACCCCCAAAGTTGACAGTTTGGCGGGCATTGTGCCACCATGTTTGTTTCCAGGTAAGCACATCGGGAGGTCCACTGCATGTGACGAGCTTTGCTCTCATTGCAGAGGACCTTTCCTTAGATGTGCTCGCCCGGGTGGTGTGGCCTCGGAATGCAGGTTGATTGGGGAATGAGGGACGCACCTACTGATGCGTGCCCTGCATTCACCCAATAGTGACCGCACCTCCAAATCTGCACTACCACGAGATGTTGGCTGCGCAAGCATGCCAACATAAAAAGTCAGTTGTTTTTTTCACCTTAGAAGAATTTGCAGCTGTGAGGCCAACTTCAGTCTTCAATGTGAAGACATGAAAGCTCGCTTTTGGTTTTTGGATATGGGCTATAATGCAAATCATTTTGCTGCTACTGTCACAGAGTTCAAGGAGGTTACTAGTTATGATGCTTGACCCAAAGAGGTACAAAGAAACAAGAAGTGAATTTCCTAAATTTTGTCACACCTTATAGTATTCCATCTAACAGGATCAGGGAAATTCTGAACAAAAGTATGAATACATTACAGTCTGAGCCTCACTTGAAAGCTATTTATTGAACACCATCTAGATTGATTTACAGGAGAGGATGCAATTTGAATGATGAGCTAGCCTATACTTTTCAACCGTGTCCAAATAAAAATATGTGTAGAAACTGACTTCCACAATAAACGGCTGTTTTAGATGTAATGTGTGTAGAACTTTATTAAATGATCTAGTTATTTATTCCCAGTTTCCTTCATTTGATTAGACCAGCCCTAACTTCCCCTCCAACAGCTTGACTGACTGCGCCCTCGACAAAACAATTTCTCCAAATGAGACTTATAGGCTTCTGTTTTTCTACCTAATAGCGGAACAGATAGTGATGGACTAGATCCCTGCTTCCTGAAATGAGTGGGCCATTCCATTGCCCAACCCCAACTAAACATTTTTTTTATCATGAAAAAGTTTATTAGGATTTCAATAATACAACATCCATGAAGAGAAAAAATGTACAAACACATTAAGCAAACATTGGTGCACACCCTGTGTTGCGCTATGAAGAAAGTTATACAAACATGAAACGCAGTCTCAGTCCCTAATTCCCATACTTTAATATAGTTTCATGCTACTTTAAGCTGATACACAGATAAACCATCAGCTTCACTAAAAGATTATGTATAACTTCAGTCTCGAGAATATCAGAGGTTAATCTAGACAGTGCAATTCCTCCTTAATTATTTGAGCATCCTAAGCAATATTATAGAAGGGGGGGCAGTTCAGAGTGGCGCAGGGCAGGTGTTAAAACAATCAAGAAGGGGGTTTGCCAGGAGGTGTAGGGGGAACAGAGCACAGGTGAGAGTTGAGATAGGCTTCCCACTTTTTTCCATACTTGGGCATCTGGTTAGGGCTAATGTAAGATAGATGTTCAAGGGTTGACACCCTGGCAAGAGCCATGTATCATGTCAGTACTGAAGGGGAGAGCAATTGTCTCCACTTCATAAGAACTGCCTTTTTGGCTTCCATGAGGGCCATGAGAACCCATTTCTGCAGTGGGACGGGGAGTAGGTTGAGAGGGGAGGAGTCTCCTAGTAATAATAGAGGGGATACAGGGGACAGGTTGTGGCCTACCATTTCAAGAAATCACTCATCAGGTTCTCCCAGAAATGTGTCAGGACCAGGCAGCTCCATAGCACATGGAGCAGGTCAGACGGGCTGTGTTGGCATCTCCAACAGTGAGCATGTGGGAGGAGGCCCAAGGCCTGTAACCTAGTAGGGGTGATATCATCATAGCAGAATCTTCAACTGGATCACTTGGCTGCTGGCATTTCTGTATCCAGTATGGGCATTCCATAGAAGCCCCTTCTAGGTCACCTGGGAGATGGGGATCTGTAGTGCCATCTCCCACTTGATTCTGTTCTGTTCCATGGTGACAGGTTGGGCATCCCTTAGCATACGATAAACTCTTCCTACTACTCCTTTAAAAGAACTGACAAATCTGGGGCTTTCAAACTAATCATTTTTTTTTATATCTCACTTGTCTCATTCATTATCACCAACATTTGAAAGATCTTCTGTGTTGTGCCAGTACCAAAGGAAAAAACCCCTCACCTGTCGAGAACTACCAATAAATCTCCATTCTAGTTCCTTTGAGTAAGCTCCTGAAAACACTGTCTTTGCACAACTTCACTCCTGTGTAAATTGTTGGCACAACTTCCTCACCTCCTCATCAGCATGGCTAGAGGAAGAGGCAAAGCATTAACACTGTTGTTATCAGTTTTTACTGACCATACCCTTTCAGCCATGGATGATGGCAAACTCACAGGAGCAGTACTTGTGAAGCTGATAAAAGTGCTGGATTACATCAACAGCAATCTCTAACTAAAGTGCAACATTTTGGTATATAAGGCCACCTCCTAGTCTGGTAACTATCTTTCAGGTAGGACCCAATGTGTTTTACTTGAAAACACTCTCCCTGCTACTCAGACCATAAAGTACAAGGTATAACAAGGATCTATCCCAGGCCATCTTTTTTTCTCCTTATTTATAAACAGTCTCCCCAAGCTTTCGGAGCACCTGTAACACTCTCATTTACACCAATGATTTCATCATTTCAGTTGTTCAAAGTCAGTAGCCAGTCTCTCAGAACTTGAATGATGACTTTTCCCTTATCCAAAGGCTAAGAAAGCTGAGTTGACCCAACTAGTGAACTCACCCACTAGGGATAGAGCAATCCTGGACCTGGTTCCCACTAATAGTTCCAGAATATCCAAAGTCCATGTCGGCATCAATCTGGGAGCCAGTGATCATAAATCTGTCTGGCTACAAATCGATAATATGGTGGCTCCAGGACATATCAGATTAAAGGTTATTGACTTCAAAAAAGCAAACTTCCAGAAAATGAGATCCAGCATTAAAGCACTGCTGAGAGACAGATCAGCAGGGGATGTAGAAGCTCACTGGAAAAACTTAGAAGACTTACTAAACATGGTAACAGCAGACTGCACAAAGCTAGTAGCTCAATTTAAAAGGAAAAGAACCCCCCTCTGGTTTACTAGAGAGGTGGTATTAAAGATTACAGACAAGAAACAAGCCTTTAGGCAGCTCAAGGAGTCACAGAGGGCAGGGGATAGAGAGCTCTACAAGGAGAAGCTCAAGGAGGCTGCAAAGGCTATCAGGTTAGCAAAATCCCAAATGGAGGAAAAAATAGTGCTGGAAAGCAAGAAGTAGGATAAAACCTTTTTAGATACATCAGCGGAAAAAAGAACAACAAAAGGGGATAGACAGAATGTCAACAAGTAATAGTCAAATAGTGGAAAAAGATGAAGACAAAGCTGAAGCACTCAATGCATTTGTTTGCTCAATCTTCACAAATGAACAGAACAATAGTAGTCCAGCACTAAACAGAACAGAGCACCCTGTATGGGAGGCAGACACAAGCCCCTTCACAAGGGAAAAGGCACTGAAAGAACAAGAAAAATCAAGGACAGACAAAGCCATGGGACTAGATGGTATTCACCCAAGAATATTGAAAGAGCTTTGAGAAGAAATAACTGCACCATTAGCTGAGCAACAAGATGCCACTTGACTGGAAAAGGGCTACTGTGGTACCCTTGCATAAAAGTGGCAGCAGGGAGGAGGCAGGTAATTACCACCCAGTCAACATGACCTCAGTGGTGGGTAAAATCATGGAGACACTACTTAAAGAAAGGATAGGAGACTTTCTAAAAGAGGCAGGAAAACTCAACCCGAAATAACATGGATTTACTGCAGGTAGATCATGTCAGGCTAACCTGATTGAATTCTTCGATTGGGTGACCAAAGCATTGGACCGGGGGGCAGTGGACGTGGTGTACGTGGACTTCAGCAATGCCTTTGACACCTTCCCACATTGGAGGCTGATCAAAAAACTCGAACACATAGGTGTCGGTCATAAGACAGTAAGCTGAGTAGCACACTGACTGCAGGACAGAACCCAGAAAGTCACAGTAAATGGCATCATATCCAAAGAGGGTTTTGTGACCAACAGAGTCCCTCAGGGATCTGTGCTTTCCAGTCCTCTTCAACATATTCATCAGTGACATTGCTAATGGTCTTGAGGGTAAAGTCTGCATGTTCGCAGATGATAGAAAACTGTAACAGAGTGGACAATCGGGAGACAGCCTCCAATGAAGCAGGATCTCAAGAAACTTGAACAGTGTCCAATGACTGGTAACTTAGATTCAATGCTAAAGAATGCAAAGTGATGCACCTGGGGAAAACAGAACCCAAGAACTCAATACTTCCTGGATGGGCATCAACTTGAAGAGACCAGAACTGAACTGGACTTAGGCGTAATCATATAGGACAACCTTAAAGTAGGGAATCAATGTGAAAAAGTGGCATGAAAAGCTAGCAGTATCCTTGGATGGATAGGCAGGGGAATAACCAGCAGGAAACAAGAAGTGATCATTCCACTCTATAGATCCCTGGTGAGGCCACACCTGAACTACTGCATCCAGTTTTGGAGGCCTCCCCAAAGAAAAACATAAAGCGCTTGGAATCAATTCAGAGAAGGGCCACAAAGACAGTGTAGGGACTCCATCATAAGCCATGTAAGTCTAGACTCTAAGACCTAAACTTGTACTCCCTGGAACAGAGAAGGGACAGAGGGGATATGATAGAAATGTTCAAATTCATCAAGGGCATAAACACTGCTCAGGTAGACAACCTCTTCCATGCAAATGGAGAGGGGCATACAAGAGGGCACAACCTACTCCTGAGAGGGGGAAGTCTCAGAGACAATATCAGGAAGTACTTTATTATGGAGAGGGTAATAGACACATGGAACAGCCTGCACCCAGAGATGGCTGCAGAAAAGATGGTGAATGCATTTAAACATGCATGGAACCGGCACTACGATGTAAACAAAAACAGAAAAATACAAGGGAGCAGAGTAGGTTCATCGGTAGACTAGATGGGCCACTCAATCCCCTACTGCCATCAAAATTTTATGTTCTTATGTTCAAAGTTGGTTCCTGAGAAAAAAAGTTATTAGTCAATGTCAAACAGATAAAATCCATGCTATTTGGCTCTAAACTAAAACTCTCCAAACAGTCTTCTGCTTAATCTTGCCTACTGTGATGGCTTGGTCATAGAGATGTTGCAAAGTAAAAATTTGCCAGTGAAGTTCTCACAAATTACTGAAATTTGCACTTCATCAAGTTTGTGAAGCCTCCCATGGTCTGACAAACTTCGGCTTAGCGTGAATTCAGCAAATTGTGCAGACTTAACACTTTTCTACTCGGTTTTGGAGCAGATACAAACCTTCAAATACTTATGAGTCATGCCTGATGTCTCCATCACTTACATTTACCACATTTATTTTCTGAGTCAAAGAATTAACCAAAAATTGAGTTTAGCATATGTACTGAATTTATTTATTTATTTGAAAATTGGTTACCAGGAGAGGCACACTGAACCAAGGCTCATTACAAATGTAACCCTGGGAATAGGGAAGCAGAGAACTAAGTTACAAAGAAATGTAAACCAGTCTGGTGATGAGGCTACAAGAAAAATGACATAAAGTACCTAAGTCAAGTGCAGTATAGATCATAGTGCCAAACATTGCAACATGTTGTCAAATAAATACCATACAAAAACAACTGTGCAAATAGGCAAGATTCAAAAATGCAAGGTGCCAGGATGATGGGATGCAAGAATAGTGCTAAGAGGCAGAGTCAGGAAAGCTAAGGAAAGCTTCAAGAAGAGGGTTGGCAGGAGCAAAGGGGAAGATGTTTTTGTTGACATCTAAAGGTGAGAACAAGGATGGTCAAATGGATCAATAACTGGCTCAATGGAAGGCAGCAAAGGGTGGTAGTGGGGGCGTGGTTTCATCCACGAGGGTGGTGATGAGTGGGATACCACAGTGATTGGTACTGGGACCAGTGCTGTTTGAGATATTCATAACTGATATCTCACTCAGGATCCGAAGCAAGATCAGTCTGTTTGCAGACGATACAAAGATGAGCGCTGTGGTAGATGACATCGAGAGTTGGAGGGGGCTGCAGCAAAACCCGATCAAACTACAGAAATGGTCAGAAACATGGGAGTTAGGGTTCAGTGCCAAGAAATGCAAGGTACTGCACTTTGGGGCTAGGAATCAGGGCAGGAGCTATCAGCTGGGAGGGATACAGTTGGAAAGCACAGAGGAGGAAAGGGATCTAGGGGTGTTTATAATGGGGGGTATGAACAACTCAGCTTGGTGAAGGAAGGTGGAGGCAAAAACCAATAAGATGCTGGGGTGTATGGCGAGGGGAATCTGCTCCAGAAATAGGGAGGTGATCCTTCCCCTGTACAGGTCACTGGTCAGTCCCACCTGGAATACTGCATGCAGTACTGGCACCCGTTCTTGAAGAAGGATGTCAGATTGTTGGAGGTGTGCAATGTAGGGCGACAAAGATGATCCAGAGATTGGAGGGAAAGTCCTACAAGGACAGGTTGGGCAAGCTGAACATGTACTCCCTGGAGGAGAGGAGAGATAGTGGGGATATGACTGAAACCTTTAAATACTTAAAGGGGATAAATAAGACTGATACAGAAGGGATTTTTCAGATTACAAGAGGGAGGCATATGAGAGGGCACCAGCTGAGATTTGAGGGGAAAGATTCAGGAGGGAAATCAGGAAATGTTTTTTCACGGAACAGGTGGTGGACAAATGGAATGCTCTGCCTGACGAGGTGGTATCCTGTAGAATGGTGGGTGGTTTTAAAAGGGGATGGGACAGAGTGAGGAGGGGTGAGGAGGAAGATGGGAGAGGAGAAACAGGGATGGAGAGGATGGGGCAGCTGCAAGTTGAGGGGATAGCTGGACAATCAAGCAGACTCCATAGACCGTGAGGCCTGTTTCTGCTGGTGTTTTCATATGTTCATATGTTCATAGAAGTCATGCCTGCTATCTAACCAAACACCAAGGTATTTGAAGACTGGGACAACCTCAAGTTGGGAACCATCCAGCATGGACAAAATGGGAAGGAGGTGAGCCATGGGGAGGGGGGGGGTGAGCCAGGTCAATTTATGGCTGATATCAAAGGTCATAGACACAGGGAGTTTTTTGTGTTGACCCACAGCTGGTTGGACTGGAACCAGCAGAGAACATTGTGAAAGTCTTGCTGGAGCAAGATGTCCCGCAGAAGGAATCAAGGACCTGAGGAGTAGAGGACTGTGTCATCTGCATACATGTGAATATGCAAGTTGGCACAGGAAGCCCTCCATGACACCTGAAGTTTACCTTTGCATTGCCAACAGTGCTTTGTGGACTATAATGGCTGATGCCTCTCTTACTTACCTGCAAGTCTCTGTGAAAGACTTCTCCGGCTAACCATAATTTATAACGGCATATGCCAATTTGTATCATTGGCCCCTTTTTGAACAAATCACTGTGACCTTTAGAATAACATTGGTTGGGTTTCCCCACAGGCATGCAGGGACTTTATTCTCTTCTGCCTGACTGACAAGTCTTTACACATCCCCAAGTTCTCTTCCTTGTCAAGGGTCTTAAGGCACAAAACAAATCCACATGAACTGTGCTCCTCTGTTTGCCTTCTGCTTGAAGTAATTTACATGAGTAAATTATAACATGGACAAAATGGCATTCTCCTCTGCAGACACATCCCTCTGAAATTTTCTTCCAGTGGAAATTAAAAATGACCCTCCCCATTTTTATATGGTTCCATGTAATAATGGTGACTCAAAAACAGTTCCGACAACAACAGCAAACACAATTTCACTGAAAGTAAAAATGACAATGTGAATTACAGTGACTGCTGCAACTAGTGACGGATGTTAACTTTCTATTCAGGGGGCAATATACATTATATTTTTTTGTGGGGGCTATGCCCCCCACACCCTTACAGGGGCTTTGCCTACCACTCCCATAATAATTATAATCAACTCGGGGGATAGACAGAAGGTGAAAACTTGGGAGGGGGGCTATTTGTGGAGGGAGGCAACCTGTAGGCAGGATGGACACAGAGAACAGGAGACAACTGGGGAAGGGGGCTACTCTGGGGAAAGGCAACCTGTGGGTGGGAGGGAACTGGGAAATGGGACTTATAAATATTGGAACAAAAAAAAAAAAGATCCCCACCTAGACCCAAACCCAGATCCTGCAGCTTCACAGGCCATGACCCAACCCATTACACAACACAGTCAGCTGGGAACTGCCTTTCCAAACATAGCCCTAAAAAGTGATAGAACAGTTGTAGCTCACTGAGACACTCGCAGTATACTACTCTCACTATACTTTCACAGTTGCTTTTATTGTAAGTGCTCAAATTGCTCAAATTGACTCACCCATATTATGGGATACCTTTTTTATATCACATCTTCTGGGTCACCTATTGAGTGCATCCCACTGCAATTGTGCAGTCTGAGATACTAGCTACTATTTTGTCAGTTTATATGTGCTATGTTTGCACAACTTGTAATCACTATGCAATATTAGCATCAGTAACGCATTGTCAGAAAACTAAGTGCTCGATCCACAAAAGGATTAGCTCCTATGGAGGGATGCCTATGCACATCGAGCATGTGCAGAGGTCCATCTAGGCACATGTAGAGAGCTTCACAAATCCCCAGCCTTGGCTGTGCATTCCTCCAAAACTAGATCCCCGGCCATGCACACAGCTACTCATCTGACCAGGTCAGGTTGGCAAGAGGGGGCAGGGCATGTCTACACCTTATCCTGAAGACATTGGTGACGCTGCATAAGGCCTGCAAAGGGAACAGATGCTATGCAGTCTTACGGGCTGCTGTAGAGCCTATGTGCCCCTTCCTACTGACAAGACAGTCCAGTACTAGGCCCAATCAGCCCTTTGTAGTCTAACCCCCAGCTGTAGAAGCTTCTGTAGTGGGTTGGGGAATCACCAGCCCCAGTCAGTATTCATGCCAAAAGTACATATATTGCATTGGGGATATGGCAGTCCATGGAGGACTTACATGGCCTCCCACACCATGTGAAGCAGGGAATTAACTAGAGTGCCGACCTAAGCATCTGATTGGATTTCCGGTGTCCCAGATAGCATTGTTCCTGGTGCCAACCACAGTCCCTGTGGGGGCTCCACATGCACGGTTGGTGGGGAAACACTGCTGTGGATACTGTCCTTCCCTACATGGCAACATGTGTACAGCAGTATATCTAGGACATGCTCAGTTTGAACAGAATCTCTGCTGACTTTGTGGATCAAGCCCTAATTGTTTAGCTTGTGTTTTTGTGCCACGGTTTTGAAATTGTATACAAATTCTTTATGTTGTTTTCATCTGTACTTTCTGTTGCTTTTGTAAGGGAATTTCCCAGCTTGATTATAACCGTGTACAGTATCTCTAATCTCCACCCTTTTCATTGCCTACCAAGGGCTGGGTCATTCCTAAAAAGGTCCCTTGGGTCATTGTACATACCCGGGCAACAAACAAACAAACAAACAAACAAATAAATAAATAAATAAATAAAAGTTGCTATATGGTCAGAGTTACAAAAGTGTTTTGATATCTTTTCACTGGCAAAACTGAAGCTATAAAATATTCTATGAACTGTAACACAAATGGGGTTATTTATGCAGCCACACACCAATGCAATGTTTCCTACACTGGAAAAACATAAAGGAAGTTGAAAACTAGGATTCTTGAGGATTTAGGGGATATCAAAAATGCAAGAGTTGAGAATGTCATTCACAAATCATATAAGGATTTCATCTGGTTCTCATGAGATGATGGTAAAAGGGGTGGCAATATTGATTACACAAACCTTAGACAGGAAGCCTTTTGAATTTTTATTACTGGAGCAAGAAATTGGCTGGGGCTGGATGGGCAGCTTAATTTACAACTATTTCTAAGCAAAGTACAAGATTAGATATTCATTCACATTTAAGATATGCTTAATCTAACCAAATTAAGACTCTGCTCTTTAAATAAGAGTGTCTGAGTGTATTGCTCTTTATCAGATAATTACTTATTTAATTAAATACATACATACATATATATATATATATATATATGTATTATAGTGGCTGAGTCGCGCCACTATATTCAGGGTTATGAAGGAACTTCTATGTTAAAGTCAAAATTTTGTACGTTAGTAGCTTTGGACCCATTTAACGGATTTGCCTGAAATTTGGTATGCGCAGAGGGGCATGGTAGATCTCTTCATCTGCCAAATTTAGTTTAGGTCAGACTTGCAGTCTTTTCACACGAGAATGCTAAAAAATGCAAAATTATCCAGTTTTGGAGGCAGTTTTTGAGGTTTTGTCCATAGCCCTGCGTGGCCGTCATGTGGTGTGTCACTCTGCAAGATGGCTCATCTGAATGAGCTTGGCTGGCCGAACATGCCGGTTTTTGTTTGGTGAAAAAACATTAAGGCATTCGAAAGTTATGCCATTTTTAAGCTCCTCTTATAAGTCAATGGGAAAATTGATACGGTTGCTTGGCGAACAAAGAATGGTGTTTGGGCCATCTCGTCCAGCCTGGCAATCAAAGAATTTGCAGCCTCGTGGTCAAAGAATCTTTGTCCCCGAGAATTCTTTGATCGTGAGATCTGCCATCTTGTTTTTGCATTTCCGATCGTAAAAAATCAAATATCTCAGCTCAGTGGTCACTCCTGAAGTAAAACTTGGTTGGGTTTTACTCAGGGGACTCCGATCTATCAACCCATGCCTCTGGTTTGATGTAAAATGGTCTAAAAATAAAGTTATAATATTATAAAATCTTTGATTGTGGCTCACTAATGATCTTTGATCGCGAGCCTGTAAATTCTTTGATCACGAGATTCTTTGATCGCGATCATGCATCGCGAACAAGGGATGAGATGGCTGAATTAAAAAATCAATTATCTCAGCCCAGGGGTGTCCTAGGAAGACAAATGAGGGTGGGTTCTGCTCAGGGGGCTTCGTTCTGTCGAACCATTGCAGTCATTTACCGTATTTATCTCACATTTTTGATTTTCAGCATTTTTTATTCTTTGATCATGAGCCAGCAAAATTTTTGATCATGAGCCTGCAAATTCTTTGATCGCGAGATTCTTTGATCACGAGGGAGGGACAAGATGGCCAGATTTCATAATGGAATAGACAGGCCAATTTTTACAATCTTTAAGTTTAAATATCTCAGAAATGGTTTGGTCTTTTTACTCAAATTTGGAGGGTGTTGACGGCATGTCCTGTACATGTGAATTGTGATGTTTATGTGTCGGAGAAAATATTTTTGTGGAGATATTGCATGATGCAATTTATGTTTTGCAGACAGTGTTTTGCATTGTGGTAGTGCCTTGAAATTGATAGGGTACCTAGCCTTAGTGTGATGGATCTACTTTTCAGTTGTTGTGTCTGTAAAATGTCAACAGGTGCAGAATTCTGCAACTCTGATAAATGAAAATCTCAAAATTTGACATGCTATATCTCGGACATGGTTTGGTTTTTTACATTGAAATCTGGAGGGTGTTGATGGTAGAGACACGTTTACAAGTTGGTGGGAGTGCAGGGCCCGAAGGGCCCTCGCTCCTACCAACTTCCGCAAGTTCTTAATTTTCTATTCTTTCTCAAAAAGTAAGGAAATTCTATGCAAAAAACTGCATTACTGCATCATTTAGGGTTAAATCACAAAAAGTCAGGAAATGCAAAATCTTTAGGGTTGCACCTCTTCCCCGGACCCGCTAATCATCCCAAGATTGATAGATGACGGGGTGTGTCATTGGGGGTGAGGCCTAAATGTCACCCTTGTCAATATCATTACACATGGAATGGGGTGACATTAAGGCCTCACAACTGTTACAAGGGTTTCTTGCCCTATTGGGCTGCTGTATGGCTCTGTAATTATGTGTAAGTGGAACCACAGATCCTGGAGGGCCTGTGCTCCCACAGACACATATCATTATGCAGACAAACCCCATGCTCCCACCAGCACATGGTATTACACTTTTTCAAAAAGTAAGGAAATTCATTGCAAAAAACTTCATTTAATGCATCAGTTAGTGTTAAAGTGACAAAAGAGGGGAAATGAGATGTTAGGGTTTAGCCTCTAACACCCCCCCACCCCACTCCACCCCCCCATCCTCCACAGGCCGACATATGCCGGGGTGTGCCATGGGGTTGTGAGGCCTAACTTTCACCCCATTCTCATTTACTGTAGCATGTCAACCTATTTATATGTGGAATGGGATGAGAGTTGGGCATTGCAACCCTACTGCACACCTGGCATCTGTCAGTCAGTGGAGGATGGGGGGTGGGGTGGTGCGGGGGGTTAGAGACTCAACTCTAATGTCTCATTTCCCCACTTTTGTCACTTTAACTCTAACTGATGCATTAAACGGACATTGTTTGCAATGAATATATATATATATATATATATATATATATATATATATATATATATATATATATATATATAAACTATGTTAATGCATCAGTTAGGGTTTTATTAAAGTGTAAAATGCTGGGAAATTCGACATTAGAGTTACCAACCCTACCACCCCACCCTCCAATTAACCCTAACATCGAATTTTCCAGCTTTTTACACTTTAAGAAAAACCCTAACTGATGCATTAACATAGTTCTTTTAAATGAATTTCCCTTCTTTTTGAGAAAGTGTAATGCAACTGGTATGTGGTTGTGGGAGCGCGGGCACTCTGGACCCTGCACTCCCCTCATGCTACCCATTGTTGCATAATGATATGCATAAGTGGGAGCGTGGGCCCTCTGGTCCCTGCACTCCCACTTACACATAAGTATGGACATACAGCAGCCCTATAGTCATGAAAAGTAACCCTTGTAACACTAATATGGCAATATCTCAGTAAGCGTAGCAACTATGGAAAAAATGCCACTGTAGTTGCAATCATGACTTCGAAACCTCCATGGGTGCTTAGAAGGTGGACTAAGCTGCGGAGAGCGAAAAATCTGTATCTCAAATTGTTTTCGAGATACGGGCACTGAAAGGTACAGTGGGTGCCACAATTCAACGGACACACATAACTCAGGAATTTTCAGGATTTTTTTCACTAGATTTTCAACATGGCATTTTGGGGACCCCACCTCATGAACAATGTCACTGTCATTTTGTTAGTCTGTCCCAAAAGTTGAGTTCGCACAGCAAATGCGCTACTCTGCACCACAGATGTGAAATCATATTTTGGGCAGGATGTGAAAAATGCCAGCTGTATACTGTCCATGAGGAAGTGTGGAAAAGGGTAATGTTGAAAATTAGGAGTGAAAATATGAAAAATTGGTGAAGTTAAGAGCATGCATACAAACTGCACAATGCACACTTGTAGTGTGGCCATTTGTGGGAATTTTTTACCAAATTTTCAACATGGGCTTTTTGGGACATCCCCTCATGAACACTGGGACTGTTATTTCATTAATTGGTCTCAAAAAGTGATTCTGCGTAGTGATCACAAAATCACCTTTTGTGACTGAGTAATGAGATGACTGTGACATTGTTCATGAGATGGGTTCCCAAAAACCCCACGTTGAAAATTTGGTGCTAAAATCTCAAATAATGGCCGCAATATCAATATAAGTTGAAACCCCCACATTGAGTGTCATTATATGGCTTACCTTTGATCCTTCAGTTTGTGGTTCAGCTTTGAAGAGTGCAGACATGTCCTGGTCAAGAGAAGATCACTGCTCCTGACCTCTGGAGGTAAGTATGGGTGAGGGGGTGTAGGGAGGTGGGTGACCAGTGGGAGGGTGGGGATGGGGTGGGGGACTCAGAAGACAACAAGGGATGGTTTTCTTTTTTGCAGTTTAAAAAAAAATGTAAAGACATTGGGGATTTTTTTTTATTTACAGATATGAATAATACATATTTGGGCACACCAGGGTGGGCTCAAAGTGTGCCATATTAGAGTGTGTGTGTGTGGGGGAGTGCATACATGCTGACTCAGGGATTGGGCACCCAGTGTTGGCAATTAAAAACTACAGGCTTTGGCAGAGGGGTCATCATCTTACACTGGGAGTGGGCATCCTGGTGTCAGAGGCATTACTCCCAGCATTACTGCACAGAGTCTCATAATGGTGGGCGCTCAAGTGCTGACATGGGGATTGTGCACCCCATGTCTGCAAAATATTTTTTTAATCATTTTATCCTTTTTTGGCTCACAACCTAGGATCCTAGGTTGTATCTCATGCATATGAACTAGGATCCTAGGTTATATTACGTGGATATGAAGTTGGATTTAAACGATTAAATAAACACATTTTACTGGCGTATTTCATCCCATAAAGTGCAGAATGCACTAAAGGGAGTCCCAATAAGCAAGCTACATGTGTTGGTTCCTCCCAAGAATATCATTTTGGGAGGTTTCAAAAACAAATGTTTTGGCAAAACTGAAAAAAGATGGTGGCTATACGAAAGAGAAATTTTCTCATACAATGCAGTATTCCTCTTTCGTGTCCTGCAGCTATATTGAAGTGCATACTGAGCATGCTCAGAAATGATTTTTTTTCAAATGTTTTAATTGTAATAATTTAAAAACTACTTCATCTGAGGGTTAGTCCTTTTCTACCCTGCAAATTTCATGCCAAACAACCAAACCCTCTGGGTTGTAGGCAAGTTCAAAGAAAATCTCAGCAAAGCGAAAGGGTAAAAACATGTTTTTTTATCTGTCTATAACTCAGATACCGCACATCCAACCAGAACAAAACTTGCCAGATCAAGAGATCTGCCCCACAGGAAAGGGCTTACCAAATTTCGTGCAAATCCATTCATCGTTTGCAAAATTATTAAAGTGCAAAATTTTAAGTTTAACTTTGAAGTGCCTACTTAACCCTAACTATAGACGTGCAACCGCGTCCCTTATATATATATATATACACATACACACACACACAGTCAGACCTGATTAGTCCATGCCCCTTTAATTCATTTTCCTCATTATCCATTGTGCTCATAAGCTATTCCTCATTAATCCTTATTTCTTGTAGTCTGTATTCCGTTTGATAAAGCCATAGTCAGTCAGTCATTTAGCCCATTAATTGACGTCCTGTTTAGTTTAGTTTAGTTTATTAGTCTAGGAATTAATACCTTTGAGCCAGGGCTCTTTTACAAAGGTTCCACGTCACAAAGAACATTTAACAAAGCACGATACACATTACAGGTAAAACCAGACAGGAAAGTTACATCATAAATTTGCTATTAACAGTTTAAGGTAGTAACGTTTTTAAGTTTCATAGAAAAACAAGCTATAACAGGTTCAAGCGGTAGACAATTTGAGGTTAAGAAACTTCCAGGAGAGGGTGATCATTAGGCGTCAAAGGAGCAGAGAGGAGGGAAAGGTGGTGAGCGGGAGAGTAAGTGAGAGGGGACAGGAAAAAGGGGGATTGAGTTTGGGTGGGAGACAGGAAGTAGTAGAGGTACCAGAGGGTTCATTAGTCAGGGAGGAAGAGGCCTCAGATGTGAGGATGGACATGAGGAGTAGTAGTCTTCATCTAGCGCAATCACAGTTGCTAGTGGTAGTGAGGTGGGCATAGAGCATGGATTTGAAAGCTTCAAGCGAGGTTGAGGATAGAGTAGGTGGACTAAGTGCATTGAACCATGTCGGGGCCCTGTATGCGAAAGGTCTTTGTCCCTGTGCAGTCTGGCATCTCAGAACCAGGAAAGGTTGGCGTTCAGATCTGGTGGAGGGTCATGAGCCAGGATTCATTCGGAGTAGGTTTTGAATACATAATGGAGTCAGTCCCAAGATAGATTTTTTTGCCATTGTGCAGGTGAGATAAATAAGACCATTTGATAGGTTCAACCAGCCTGATTCATAGTACAGATCACACGTGTGAGTCAGTCTTTGAGCCCCCGTGAGGAACCGGCAGGCCTTATTTAGAGTGATTGAGATACGCCTTAGAGCACTGGAGGTAGCTGGGCCATAAATAATAAGGCCATAGTCAATGATTGAGATTATGGAACTCTGTATAGCTATTCTCAATGCCGCTTGATTTAGAAATTGACGGTTACAGAATAGTATTCCAAGGAGTTGGTTCACTGTTTTCGCAGTGTTGTCAATGTGGGTTGCAAAGGTGAGCCCTTGGTCAAAAGTGATGCCAAGGTATTTGAAAGTATTTACTTGGTCCAGTGTAATTCCAGAGGTTTGTATGGTGAGTGGAGTATGCCTATTTTGTTTTGGTGATTGGAGAAGAGCATGGCTTTTGTTTTATTGTGGTTTAGCACAGTTTAGTATCCAGGAACCACCTTTCAACACTAGAGAAAGCAAGTTGCAGGCTTTTTCAGAGGGAGTTTGAATGCTTGTGGGAAGAGAGAATTACAGCATCATCAGCGTAAAAGATTATTTTCTCCTGGCAGATATCTGGGAGGGAGTTAAGGAACAGGCTAAAGAGGAGCGGTCCAAGAATTGATCCTTGTGGTACACCCAAGAGAACTGGTTTGAAGTCGGAGAGTTCATTAGAGATTTTTACAGCCTGTGACCGATTGGACAGGTAACTTTTTACCCAAGCACAAGGACCTTCGGCCAGGCCTAGGCTAGAAAGTAGGGAGGTAAGTAGGCCATGATGGACTGTGTCGAAAGCTTTTGTAAGATCGATAAAGACTGCACCTGTTTGGCACCCTTTGTCCAGGGCTGAGTGGACTTCTCCAGAGAAATCAAGTAAGGCTGTTGTTGTACTATGTCCTTTACCAAAGCCGTGCTGTTGATTACAGAGTAGATTGTATTTGTCCAGGTAATCAGAGAGTTGGTCTGCCACTATTCGTTCAAGTGCTTTGAAGAGGGGAGGGAGTATTGATATTGGTCGATAGTTTCCTGTTGAGATTTTGTCCCCCCCTTTGTGCACTGGCGTAACTATGGCAGATTTCCATTTGTTGGGAAATTGACTTTGGCAAAGTGACAGATTAAGAATTTTTGCAAGGGGGTGAATTACTTCATCCAGGGTGAGAGACAGGATTTTTAGACCTAGCGTGTCACTACTTGTTCTGGATTTGGAGCAGGCCTTTCTTATATACTTGTGTGCTTCTTGCACTTTGATTTTCTCGAAGTAAAATTGTGGTTTGTCACGAGGGGTGTTTTGTGATACTAGGCTAGGCACAGGTAAGTCCGAGAAGAACTCTGGGGGGAGGACCCCACTAAAGTCTGTGAATGTCTTATTAAGCGCATCTGCAATAGACTTTGGGTCAAGAGTGGTGGATCCATCAACTTTCATAATGGTAGGTGACGATTTTGATTGTTTACCCATTATGTTTCGGATGTTGTCCCAAAAGCTCTTCCATCACCCCAGGTGGATTCAAGGGCATTTTGAAATAGGTGCTCTTCATTTGCCTAATTTGTGAGGTACATCTATTTCGTGCCTGCTTGTATTTTAGGGTATCATGAGATGAGCCTGTGTCTCTGGCAACTGCCCAGAGGTGGTCCCGAACCTTGAGCTCAGCAAGTAGTTTGGCAGTAATCCATGGATTTGATAGCGCTTTGATTTTACATTTTTTTACTGGGGCGTATAAGTCGCATGCAGAGTTGACAGATTTAATGAAGTATTCTAGTGCAGTATTAATATCAGTTGATTCAAGGATTGGTGTCCAGTCCTGTTGTAGGAGATGGGTTTTCAACTTGATAAGATTTCCATAAGGCAATACCCTGCTTGTTATAACTTTGGGGGGTGGCTTGAGAAATTTATTAGACCAGGTACAGAACACTGGGGAGTGGTCACTGAGGGAGTCAGGGAGGACTTTGATGTTTTTTATCCGGTCAGGGTGATTTGTGAGAACCCAGTCAATAAGGGTGCTTGTACCAGTTTTGTAATTTTCCGGTGGGGAGGTTACCATCTGAGTCAGGTTTGCTGCTAGGATGTCATCTTTGTAAGAGCCAGTGTCAGAGGCGAGCCAGTTTATGTTGAAATCCCCGAGGAGGAGGAGGAGCTCATTTTCAGAGGGCTGCAGACTAACAAAATCAAGTACAGACTTAATACTGGCATGGTGGTCTTTTGGAGGGATATAGACTGCGGCCACTGTGAGAACTTTGTTTTGTGCACCAAGAAGCAGTTTGATAGGGAGGAGTTGCATCTGCATATTTGTGGGGGTGAAGCTGCCGCGTTGACAGGAAAGGTTGTCCTTTATGTAGATAGCACAGCCCCCACCTTTCTTGCTTGCCCGGTCGAGTCTGTAAAGATTGTAGCCTTCAAACGAGACCGCATGATCCGGGGTGCTGGGAGATAGCCAGGTTTCCACAATGGCTAGTATATCAGGGTTTTTTTGTCCAGCGAGAGTTTGAAGAGATGCCAATTTGGGAAGGAGGCTGCAGATATTTAGAGTGATAATGGAGAGACCACTGCCAACTTTCCCTGTTTTTGTCGGCTTCAGTGCAACAGGACCAGGGTTTGGGTGTATCCCACCAGATATTAAAAGTAGGAGGAGCAGGAGTTTCAGCGATGCCATTCGTAGTTCATAATAGGTTGGAGTGAGTTTCTGCTTGTACTTTTTAAGATGCTTGGATTGTCTTCTGGAGTCCCAGTAGAGGGTGATCGTTAGTGAGTTATAATGATGTGGCAGTTTCCAATTAGGAAATATGGCTCTTTGCACCCAGGTATTAATTGAGTGATGTTTGTTTAAGACTTCCAGAGTAAAAGCCATGGTACAATGTTTCGGGTAGTAATATAGAAAGGTGAGAGTAGGTGGAGGGGTAGGGTAGGTGGAGGGGGGGAGTTGGCATAAAGGGAAAAGGAGGGTGAGGGTGAGCAGGAACAGGTGGTGGGGACTAAGCCAAAGCATTTTTAGCGAGGCAGGAGAGAGCCGAGAAGTAGTGTGGCTAGGCAGTCGGGGGGTGGCGAGCAATAGGAGGGTGGTGGGGTACGGATTTAGTGGGCTAAGGTGGATAGCTAAGCACTATGGCGAAGTACAGAGAAAAATGAAAAAAAAAAGACTGAGAGGGTTTGGTGCCAGAGGGTTTAAGAGAAGTACTATAGTACTGTTGAGATCCAGGATCACATAATATGTTAAAGTTCCTGAAAGGAACTCCAGTTACTCCAGTTTTGCACTGATCGCAGTGATCGCAAAAGAGTTGAGCATCTTGCTGTCATTTTTTTAACTATCCTGCTTGAAGCTATCAGGATGTCTGAGTGCAGGGTCTGCTTTTTTAAGTGTTGACGATTAAGTTCACGAGGTGATAATGACTAATCACTTAAGCAGTTAAGCACAGCTCAGGCTGAGTTGCTTTCACACTCTTTCTGCAACTGAAACAATGGCAGCACTAGCTGTAAAAGAGAAACAGGGCAAGAGTGAAATTATGATTTCACAAAAGCGAGGCCTTTATCTATGGAAGCAATCCAACCCGTCGGCTACAAACAGAAACATGGTAGCATATGCAGAGGTTACTTTTGGACTTAAAATAGGCACCAGCACTTTAAACAACATATTGAAGGCAAAGCAGAAGTGGCTATCAGATTCCATCAATTCTAAATCCCTTACCCGTGTTCGCCTGGGCCAGCAGACAACCCCAAGTAAGACCCCAACACTGATTCGCTAATACTCTGGAGACCCAAATCCCTAATGTTTTTTCATTTCCTGTCTTTGTACGGTTGCGTTTTTACAACCCTAATCTCTGCATTAACATAGATTTTTGCAACTAATTTCCCTTCTTATTGTGATAATGGAACTGTATCCTCATTTTTGCTGGTCCCTTTGGGATCTGTGCAAAATGAGAAAAATACAATATTGGAGACAGTCCGGGAATTGTATGCTCATTTGTGCAGGTCCCTTAGGGAGCTGTGCAAAATAAGCAAAATGCAATATTGGAGACAGTCCTGATGCAGTGGATGGGCCCAGCAGACCCCAACCCACATGTTGACACCTTGTGAGTGAGGTTCCCTGACCCATCACAAGGTGTAGCATCTGCACCAAAACACTGTTCCATCCCTACCCAGGGGATGACCCTTCCCCATCAGCCTTGTCTAAGTAAACCTGCTCAATGAGTTCACACCTGACCTCAGCTCACTGGCATGGTAAGGCAATGTGTTTCCCAGAGGTGCAACGGACAACCCTGCAAACAATGTTACTTAATAATTTTTTGTTTTTTAATATTTGGTCCCCAAACTTTCAACATATTCTTCTTATGACCCCACCTCATAAACCCCATTGGTGAAAATGTTCAAATCCGTGCTGAAACGTCATTCCGTGCCACAGGTGTGAAAACACATTTCAGACAGGATGTGAAAAGTTATGGTGATACTGTTCATGAGGTGGTGTGAAAAAATGAGTATGTTGTAAATCTGGAGTCAAAATATTGTAAATTACCAAAGTTATGCTCCAATGTAGAAATTGTGCAATGCATGCTCATAACGTGGCCATTTTTGGGAATTGTTTCACCAAATTTTCAATATGGGCTTTTTGGGACCCCACCTCATGAATACTGGCACTGTCATTCATTAATTAAAAGATGATTCCATGCAGCAACCACAAAATCACCTTCCAGGCATGATTAACAAAATGACAGTGACAGTGTTCATGAGGTGGGGTCCCAAAAAGCCCATGCTGAAAATTTGGTGAAAAAAATAAAAAAAAATGGTGAAGATATCAACAGAAGTTCAAAACACCACTGAAATACATTATATCACACTTACCCTGATTCTTACATATGAACATATGAAACTTGCCAGCAGAAACAGGCCTCACAGTCTATCAAGTCTGCTCAATGCACAGCTAGCACCCCTATACTGCAGATGCCCCACCCCATCCCCCCTCTCACCTTTGGAAACTGCTCAGTGTTGTTTACCCAGCCCCCCTTGTCCTGTCCCATGCTCTTTCGAAACTGCCCACCATCCTGCATGCCACCACCTCCTCTGGTAAAGCATTCCATTTCGACACCACCCTCTCACTGAAATAATGCCTCCTTATCTCCCTCCTGAATCTGCCACCCTCCAGTCTTAGCCAGTGCCCCCTCATGTCCCTTCGCTTCCTCAGCTTAAACAACCCCTCTGTGCCAGATTTGTTAATACCCCTCAAGTATTTGAAAGTTTCAGTCATATCCTCCGATCCCTTCTCTCCTCCAGGGTGTACAAACTCAAGTGTTTCAGTCTTTCTTAATAGGGTCTGCCTTCCATCCCCTATATTATTTTTGTTACCCTACACTGCACCGCCTACAGCAGCCTGAAACTGTTCATCAGATACGGACGCCAATACTGCATATGTGGCCTGACCAAGGACCTGTCCAAGGGCAGGATCACATCCTTGTGTCTGGACAAGAACCCCCACACAATGCACCTCAGCATTATATTGCCTTAGACAAAGCATTCCTGTACTGAGCAGAGTTGTTCATGCTTGCCGTTACTATAACCACTAGATCCTTCTCCTCCTCAGTGACACCCAGCCGCAACCCACCCAATCAATATTCCATCCTCCAGTTCTTTGTCCCGAAGTGCATAACTTTTCACTTCTTTGCATTAGAACCCAATTGCCACCTTTTCGACCACTCCTCAAGTCTTGTTAGGTCACCCTGTAGCTTCTACCACCCCTCTGTGTCACCCACAGCAGTCCTCATCTTGGTGTCATCAGTGAACAAACTGATCTTGCTCCCAACCCCATGTGTAATATCTGATATGAATGGACTGAACAACACCAGTTCCAGCACAGAGCCCTGTGGCACACCACTGGTCACTGGCCTATGAGATAAAAGTCCCCCCCCACAACCACCTATTGCAGTCTATCTTCCAGTCAAGTTTTGATCCAGTTAGCCATCTTAGCCCCCACCTCTATGCATTACAGCTTTGCCCCCAGTCACCCATGAGGAACCAAATCAAAGGTCTTTCTGAAAACCAAATATAGGAAATCCACTGCATGTCCCCTGTCTAACTTCCTAGTAACCCAGTCAAAATATTCTATTATTTTGATCTGGCATGATCTCCCAGAGATGAACCCATGCTGATGCCCATTCTGGAGCTCACTGACCTCCAGGAAGGTTACCAGTCTCTCCTTCAAGAGTCCATTCATAAGATTACCCACTATGGGAGTGAGACTGACAGGGCACCACATGAGCCAACCTCTAGTCTTGCGGCATGCACCCCATGTCCAGGGAAGTGTTGAACAGGTCAACCAGCAGTCCAGCCAACACCTCCACCATCTCCCTCAACACTTGTAGGGTGAATGCCATCTGGACCTGGTGCCTTATCCACCCTAAGTGCCTTCAGGTGTTCAAATACCTTGCTTTCCAGAATTACCCCATCAGTCACCTCCTCCCCCCTCCTCCCCACCCTCCCAGTCCACACAGGTAGCAGACCTCCTACCTCCCTCGTGAACAGAGAGCAGAAGTATTCATTCAGTGCTTCTGCCTGTTCCTTTTCCTTCTCCACCTACCCACTCCTTCTTGATCCGGACTATCCAGTCCTTGCAGTTCCTTTTCTCCCTTACATATATATAGAATTCCTTCTCCCACTCCCTGATGGTCTCAGCTCCTTGGAGGCCTTGGCATCTATTACTAACTTGTTTTCTTTCTTCAGTTTGCATTTTGACTTTGAAGAGCGCAGATATGTCCCATCCCATAGAAGATGACATCATATGAACTCAGCATGTAAGTATAGGTTGGGTGTGTGTGGGGTGGGTGGGTGCTCAGTGAGGGGGTCGGGATGGGGGAGGAGGACAGCAGAGATGATGAGGGATGGTCTTCATTTTTCCAAGACAAAAAAAAAATACATCACAGGATTTTTTTTCTTTGCAGGGCATTAAATAAATTGAGTATTTTGGGACACTGGGGGGACTCCCCAGTGTCCCATAGTGCTGTGGTGGTGTAAAAGCAAACACAGAGATTGGGCCCCCCAATGTCAGCAATGACATATTAGGGTGCGCGGGGGGGTAGCATCCGACAGTGAAAAAAAAAAATTCCCAGCCACCTCGGATTGGGGCCCCCAGTGTGCAGATAGTTTAATTTAGCCACAGTCAGGCTGGTGGGGCTACAATGACAGTAGCCTTGTCCCTGACCTACTGTGCCAACCACAGACAGAACCAACTAACACTATATGGCACAGCTGTCTTTAATAAACAACAGCTGTGTTGTATAGTGCAAGTACTATATGACACAGTTGTCGTTTATTAAAAACAGCTGTGTCATATAGTACTTGCACTATATGACACAGCTGTCCTTTACTAAATGACAGCTGTGTCATATAGTGCAAAGGCACTAAGTATTATTTCTCAGTTTGCTGTTCGGCTTTGAAGAGTGCAGACGTGTCCCGGTCCACAAAAAATAACACCGTACCACCTCGAAGGGACTATAAGTATAGAGTAAGGGGGAGTGTAGGGAGGTGGGTGCTCAGTGGGAGGATTGGGATGGGGAAGGGGTGAGTGGGGATGATGAGGGACTGTTTTCTTTCTTTCATGTTTAAATAAAATAAAGATGTCAGGGGGCATTTTTCCTTTTTGCAGGTATGCATATAAAATCAATCCATCTCAGGACACTGGGGGTGGGCTCCCCAGTTTCTTACTCAGTTGTGTGTGTGGGTGTGTGTGGGAGGGAATTAAAGGAACAAGAACACTTTGGCATCCAACACTAGGGGTGGGCATCCTGGTGTCAGATTGTACAAATAAATAAATGAATACACTGCCACTGGGGATAGGGGTCCATGGTGTACAGATATACAGTTGCAGGCAACAGCACAGTCAGGTTGGTGGGACTACAATGAGAACCCGTCCCTGACCTACGAGTGACAACAGCAGTAGGGGTTGCACTATATGACACAGCTGTCATTTATTAAAGACGGCTGTGTCTTACAGTGCAAACTACTGCTTTCGAAAAAATTCAGTTATGAATAGAATGTTCATTTTTAAACTGTGCATGCTCAGAAATGGAACATTTTTATTAAATATTTTAAAAACTACTTAACTGGGGATCCAAAAATCCACAAAAGCACACACCTTGGACCAACCTCTATTAAGCTTCTGTACAACAACAGGATCCGGAGTCTTGTTTTAGCTTTTCAATTCTTTCTTTATTTTAAAACAACACCCCTACTTTTTGCTTCTATGAGCTTGATCACGGGGCTCTTTTATATATCTGTTTCAAAAAATATATACAAATACATTTTTTTAGACATATTTTCTCCTTTCTCAAATAGTCTAAATTTCACCAATATTTTTAATGGCATATATCTACCTTATTCATTGAAATCTTAACGCCACACGCTCTAATATTCTTGATATAATTATTTCTTCCCCCTGACAAAAAATATATATATACATTACTCTGTTGCTAGATAATTCCATATTATATCAATAAATTTTTTTCTTTCCATGAATAAAATAACACAAAACCACCTTTAAATGCACATCTTTATAGAGCCTTGTTAACATATTTAATATCAACAAAATTTTTTAACCATGAATAAATAAGGCTCCTTTTACTTGTAATCACCATGAACTTTAAAACCATGCCAAAACGTGACAAAAGTGAAATATTCACTTAGAAACCCCCTATAGCTAGCGTACCTGGGAAAGTCTTTAAGCGTCTTGTTCTTTCAACTCTTTTGAATGAATTAGATTTTAAACCAGATCTGTAAGTTCCAAAACATATCATTGAGTTATGTTCCCACTCGCAACTTAGTGTGTATTCATATTATACCTATTGCGTTTAAGTTTACTTTTTAATTTTAACTCACCCTCTTCAATTCTTGCTAAATTCAGATTGTGTTCTAATAAAATAAATACTGTTGCCCAAAGTATCCTTTTGTTGGTTTAATGACAAAAAATAATTTCAGCCTGTAATGGCGTATAACGCCGATTCACTCTCTAATGCTTGTGGCTTTCCTAAGACGCTGTTCCTCTTGAACAGCTTGAGTTTCCCGCGGGAGTGACGTAATCACTACCCGAAACTCTACATACTCGAGCATTGCCAAACAACTAAACACACATACCCAACCAAAAGGGTATGTGTGCGGTGCCCTCAAGCTGTTCGTTTTTTTGGCTGGTTATTTTACGGTTTTGAAACAATTCATCTTCTAGTGATAGATACAAATATCACTTATAAAGGGAATATGACATACAGATATTAAGTGTTTGTACCAGTATTACTTCTACCATATCGTTTGTGTGAACCTTAATGATTATTAACTTATGAATCCTTTTAGTGTGCATACTTCATGATTATACTACGCTATAATGCATACAAATTAATTTAGTTTTATACTTGTTCACATATTTTATTTGTTTCTTATAAAATGAATTTTCTAGCCATAGACACCTATGTCAATATGTCGTCTATAAATCTTTTCCAAAATTTTATATAGTTTTTATAGATGTTTTTTTTCTTCATTGAAAATATATTCTTCTTCAAATACGATCATGTATGCATTTGCATAACTTGGGGCCATTGTGCTCCCCATAGCTGTCCCTTTTTCCTGCTGATAAAATTTACCTTCAAATTTACCTTCAAATTCAAAATAATTGTTTTGTAAAATAAATGTAGCTAATTCTTGTAACATAGCTTACCCTAAAAAAATTCTAATACAAGCAGAAGATAGAATTGAAAAAATAACATAGGTGTCTATTGCTAGAAAATTCATTGGTCTTGTTGTATTAGATAACATATGTTTTTTGTAATAATCAAACTCGTTGTTTATAAAAATGAAAATGTGAACAACCTTGGAGTGTTCCAAAATGTATGTAAAATGTTTCCGAGACATAGGTGTCTATGGCTAGAAAATTCATTTTATAAGAAAGAAATAAAATATGGGAACAAGTATAAAACTAAATTAATTTGTATGCATTATAGCGTAGTATAATCATGAAGTATGCACACTAAAAGGATTCATAAGTTAATAATCATTAAGGTTCACACAAACGATATGGTAGAAGTAATACTGGTACAAACACTTAATATCTGTATGTCATATTCCTTTATAAGTGATATTTGTATCTATCACTAGAGGCAATTGTTTCAAAACCGTAAAATAACCAGCCAAAAAAACGAACAGCAGGGCACACACACATACCCTTTTGGTTGGGTATGTGCTTAGTTGTTGGCAATGCTCTCGCTGGCGTTAGAGTTTCGGGTAGTGATTAGCCACTCCGAAACCTAAGCTGTTCAAGAGGAACAGCGTCTTAAGAAAGCCACAAGTGTTAGAGAGTGAATCGGCGTTATACGCCATTACAGGCTGAAATTATTTTTTGTCATTAAACCAACAAAAGGATACTTTGGGCAACAGTATTTATTTTATTAGAACACGATCTGAATTTAGCAAGAATTGAAGAGGGTGAGTTAAAATTAAAAAGTAAACTTAAACGCAATAGGTATAATATGAATACACACTAAGTTGCGAGTGGGAACATAACTCAATGATATGTTTTGGAACTTACAGATCTGGTTTAAAATCTAATTCATTCAAAAGAGTTGAAAGAACAAGACGCTTAAAGACTTTCCCAGGTACGCTAGCTATAGGGGGTTTCTAAGTGAATATTTCACTTTTGTCACGTTTTGGCATGGTTTTAAAGTTCATGGTGATTACAAGTAAAAGGAGCCTTATTTATTCATGGTTAAAAAATTTTGTTGATATTAAATATGTTAACAAGGCTCTATAAAGATGTGCATTTAAAGGTGGTTTTGTGTTATTTTATTCATGGAAAGAAAAAAATTTATTGATATAATATGGAATTATCTAGCAACAGAGTAATGTATATATATATTTTTTGTCAGGGGGAAGAAATAATTATATCAAGAATATTAGAGCCTGTGGCGTTAAGATTTCAATGAATAAGGTAGATATATGCCATTAAAAATATTGGTGAAATTTAGACTATTTGAGAAAGGAGAAAATATGTCTAAAAAATGTATTTGTATATATTTTTTGAAACAGATATATAAAAGAGCCCCGTGATCAAGCTCATAGAAGTGAAACGTAGGGGCGTTGTTTTAAAATAAAGAAAGAATTGAAAAGCTAAAACAAGACTCCGGATCCTGTTGTTGTACAGAAGCTTACTTTCACCCTTTCGGAGTTGGAAATCGAGAAGATATTAATCATTTCCCAGATTCATTAATACACCAACCTCTATTAAACCTGAAAGTTTCAGGTTTCAAAATCCTCCTATTTCTTAAGTTATCGGGTGGCAAAAAAAGTCTTTAACATTTTCAAAAAACAAGACTTTTGCATTTATTTGCACCTCTGTAGCATTGCCACCCCTAAACCGATTTACAAGAAATTTACAGGATCAAGAGATCCTGGCACAGAAAATAGGCCTACAAAATTGCACGTAAATTGGTTCAACTGGGGAAAAGTTATTAAGGTGCAGAAATGTGGGTTTATCATAGAAGTGCTTATGCAACCATAATATACAGCGGCAACGGCACCAGTGTATATTCTCGGTTTACTCGGATTGTAGGGATGAAAGAAGGAGCTTGCCCATCGAGGATGTCCCCCACAATTTTTGTGGAACATTAAAATTCAATAGCTGTTAACCATGTATCTAGGCATTTTTTAAAAGTACCAAAATTTATACTATCGACTTGTTCTTCAGGTAATGTATTCCATAATCTCAATGTTCTTATGGAAAATAAGTTTAATCTTTTGTTTGTTTTTGCTTTACTGTCAATTGCTTGGAATGTAACCTTGGTACTATCTTTCTGTCTGAAAAAGAAATGCCACATTGCTGCATTAAATCAGGGGACAAAAAAAGTTTGAAGAGAGACGCTCTCCTCTACTGCATTGTAGCTCTAAGGAATGTAGTCCTGTTTTGTGGAGCCTTTCTGGATAACTTAGTTGGGCCAGGTGTGATAGGGTAGAACCCTATATAACTTGAAGGACTCTTTTCTATCTCCTTATTACTAAAAAAGACTGTTGCAACAGCATTAAACCTTGATTTAAAAATCTATCCTGCTTTTTCTTCTTGCCCCATCTGGTTGGACACCTGTGAGAGCCCCGCCCCCCATCTCTGTCTTCTGAAATCCACTGTGTTTTCTTTTTAATTCTTTCAGGTCCTTCCCCAGAGAATTCTGATAAAACATATTAAATGTGCCAGAGTGGGTTATATTATGTTACAAATTGCCATGAGCAGACATAAAATTCAGACATAAAAAGGCAAAACCTATAGAAAAGTTAAAAACACTTAGTTCATGTTTTATTGTGTTAAAAACTGATACTGTAATCTTTTGACTGATGTAGGTTAAGAATAGAATAATGTCAGAGTTATTATGTTATTTATTTTCCACTAGAGGTTGTATTGGGCCTAGTATGTAAAAATGGGCATTACTGTTTGCTAAAATGTTGCTGTTTGCTAAAATGATATTTTTCTTTTCGTATACTGTTAAAAAGCCCTAGATAAACAGAAAAGGGACTCATTGCAATACTAAGACATAGGTAATTCATTAGCCCTATTCCTGTGCTCCATAATAAATTCAGTTCTTGTATGAAAATATAACAATAGGAGCCATTTGTTCTTACTTGTTCACTCTTATCCCCCCAGAAGCCCTCGTCTGGGCAGTTTGCCTGCTTTCCCTTGGCAGCAGCTACTGGAGAAACCACCGGGCCATGCTACACTCATTGTCCACCGTCATTGTTCCTTGACTGGGTAAGTGTGCTACCACAGCCCGAGACCACATCTTGGAGCTCCAATTGGCCAGTGCACAGCTGAGCTCTTGCCTGATTGGTCACTGCCTTTATGGCTTCTCCTGTAACTGGACAGAGGGTCTTGCCTTGTTTTCCTTGGTTCTTTTCTCTCTCTCTCTGTCTCTCTCTCTCTCTCTGTCTCTCTCTCTCTCTCTCTCTCTCTCTCTCTCTCTCCCTCTCCCTCTCTCTCCCTCTCTCTCTCTCTCTCTCCCTACCACTTTTCTATCTGAAACAGAGCCTTCTATTAATTTGTCTCACACCGCTGCCCCGACCTCATCCTCTATTAAATACTCTTCTAACCCCACTCTATCTCCTCTCCATTGGCTGCTATTAAATCCTTCCACAGGTAGCTATACCCAGCCTTGTTATTTTATACTTGAGCTGATTTTTGTGCACTCAACTCTAGGAGCTGCGTCTCTCCAGCATAGACAGATTAACTAGGTGCATTATCTCAGTATTGTTAGTCTACACTTGAGTTGATTTTTGCGCTCAGCTCTAGACACCGCACCTTTCTTGCATAGGCAGATTAACCTATCGCCATGCTGTTTCACACTCCTCATGTTCTATCACTCTTAACAACTGCTCTGCTGATTTCTTGTTGCTTTCAGTTTACCTACATCCCTCCCCACCATGACTTACCCCTATCACAGCCTTTCCTTACACTGGCCATGAGATCTCTTTCCTAACAGCTACTTTTTTGCCCTGACTTTGCACCTTTAGCACCCCCCAACCCTCCCTTTCATCCCTATTCCAGCATGGGACTATAACACATACCTGATTACAATAATACATATGACCTCCTACCCCAGATCCTTTCTGGCTTCTATGATTTTCCATGCCCTATTCCCATACTACCAACACTACTAAAGTGCACAATTGCCCCTTATCTACCCCCCACACAGGCACATAACCCTATTCAGAATTAAACTACTAGGCAGATGGTTCATGAACTTAACCTTCCTGTCACTAATCTGCGCAGGAAATGTTGAACTAAACCCAGGCCCCTCACAGTTCATAACTGCTCCAGCCAACTTCGCATCCTTAAAAGGGCTTAAGTACTTACACATTAATGTGTGCAGCCTAGTGAAAAAACTTGGTCTCGTCCAAACATAGATCTCCCACTCGGACCCTGATATCCTGGTCCTAACAGAGAACTGGCTGAAAACTGAACACCTGACATTGCGTTATCCATCCCTTCCTTCAACCTCCTTCAATGTGACAGACCTACTAGGGGTGAGGGGGTGGAAATCTACGTCAAAGACATTTTCGCAGTATCTGATACTGCTCCTGGCAGTGTACCCAAGGAGTTTGAAGCCCTGACTTTAAATCTGTCACTGTCTTGCATGGAAACCATTACAATAATAGGTTGTTACAGGCTGCCATCTGTGGGTCTGGAGATCCTGAACTATCTGCAATCCGTTTCTGACATAAGAAAGAATGAAATCACTATCCTTGGTGACCTCAATATTGACAGGTTAAAAACTGTAACCCCTGCCCTGCCATGAGTTCAGGGAGTTATGCGACGAATCCAGCTTCTCTTAACTTGTCCCTGAAGTCACTCATCCAAACCCCAAATCCCCCTCAAATGGATCCCTAATTGACCTAATCTGCAAAAACAGACCCCATAAAATTACCAACATAGCTGTATTTAACAATGATGTCAGTGACCACTGTGCTGTGGCCGGCATCACAGGTCAACCCCCATCCAAGCCGGCACCTAGATTCACCTGGAAAAAGAGCTTCCATAAATTTAACTTGGCACAATACCGATCAGGCCTCACAGACATTGACTGGACTGACTTCTATCTGGCTCCATGCATTAACACTGCTGCTTTCTTCTTCAACAACATACTAACTAGCATTATCAACAGACATGCCCCCATGATCAAATGTAGGGTCCTGAAGTGTTCATGCCCCTTGTTCACATCTGAGACAAAAGCGGCATTAAACAAGAGGGATCGTCTCTGGGCCACAGCCAGATGAACAAAACTTCTGGCAGAGTGGGTTGCCTTCAGAACCTGTTGGAATGCTTGCACCAAATTAATCAGATCCACAAAGGCGAATTACTATTTACCTGCCTTCAACTCAACCAAGAGTAACTCCGCCAAATTCTGGCAAATCATTAAGTCAGCAGAGGGTCACCAAATTGTCCTCCTCCTTCTTACCCAGCAAGGTCTTGATCAATAGTAATACCCTTTCCAATAAGTCTGACATTCTACATGGTTTCAATAACCACTTTGCTACAGTGAGCTTGGCCTTTGATACCTCCAAAGCAGCCACACTCACCACTGACCTACCTAATATTACACTGGTTACTCTCACCAGCAACTTCTCCTTTAACCCGTTTCAATGCAAGGAAGTTGAGGACCTCCTTCTCCACATTGACAATAACAAAGGTGCAGGTTCAGATGGAATAGAACCTATGTTTTCCTTAAAACTGGCTTCCATTACCTCACAGCTCCCATACTGCACCTGTTCAACCTGTCCATTAACACCAGTTTGGTTCTCAATGTATGGAAGGTGGCCCAGATCATACCTCTGTTCAAATCTGCGTCAACTAATTGGTTTCTTCTATAGGAAAAAAATCACTATTCACGGCCCAGGTCAGACTACAGCTAGTCCAAACAACCGTTATGCCATTCCTCGACTATGTCTACATTGTCTATGGCCATTGCTTGGACTCACTACTTCGCCAACTAGACACACTCTATCACAGAGCTATTCATTTCATTTCCAATGCACACCGTTGTACGCATCACTGTGAGCTATTTACCCAAGTAGGCTGGTCTTCCCTATCAACTAGACACCTCATCCACTCCCTCATCTAGCTATATAAAGCCTTTCTGTCTAATCTCCCACTATATATCTCAACTCTCTTCCACCAAACTGCGAGCTTATACTCACTATGGAGAAATAATTACATTATGTTAGAAGTACCCTACTCTGTACACTGCTCGGCGATATGGCCATATATCATATCCTTCCGGCTGCTTGGAATAAAGCACAATAATGTCTCAAAATCCAAAATCTCATACCTCTACACAATTTCAAAGCACTAGTCTCCAACAAAATTGGTGACTCCTGTGTATGCCACTAAGCCCTCTTCTCTCCCACTCAATCCCACCCTTTTCTATCTCTCCTCCTTTATCCCCTCCCCTCACTTTAATGTCTTTCCCCATCCCTCCCCACTCACCCCTCCTCCCTAGTTCACCTTCTTATGCTCCATCACCCTCCCAAGCATTCCATCCCTCCCCACACCCCTACTTCCCTGCTTTCCCGCTGGCTTCTGCCCCACCTCCCACCCCTCAATCCCTCCTCTGCCATCACCTTTTCACCCCTACCCTGCCCCTTCACCCTCAACATCATTTTCCTCCAATATCCCCACTTTCCTGTTCTCCTCTGTGCCTCCTGCCCCACCACCCTCTACCTCCTCCCCTCATCTGCTACCACCCTCTCCCTTGACTCACCCCTTCTACCTCACCCCATCCTCCTCCTCCTCAAAAAGTCCCTACTGGTCCTTTGTCTCATACCAAATCTGTCCAATGTTTATCCCTATGCTCTGTATGTCTACCTCATGTTCTCACCTTTCTTATCCTTTACTTTTCTTTAACCCCACTGCTCAGCACACTGGCATGAACTTGTGTATATAGGTTTTTGCTGTACATATCCTTGCAAAGCTTATTGTTATTTTTATTGTTACTCATTGTTACTAACTTGTTTACCTTATTGTTGCTACTCTCCCTGCTGAATGTATGGTTGTTGATTATGTTTTGAGCCTTCTTAGGCGCTCAGGACCTCCTTGTGAATGAGCTTGCTCAATGAAGTATCTCCTGCCAATAAACTTTGACTTTGACTCTGAGGATCCTTAGGGGACTGCCTGCCCCAATGACAATCCCTTTATACTAAAGGAGGAGAGTACTGACCTCACAAAAAGGGGAGGAGCCAGTCTGTTTTGCAAAGGCGTGTAACTTTTTACAGAGGAGCTAACTTACTCTTCTTTAATATTAGTAAAAGTGTTGTATCCCGTTTAAAATGGTTATCAGCATTGCAGAAGTGAAAAGACAAGAATTAAAGAAATGTGATTTTAGAAACTTGTGTAGGTAACATAATATGCTGGGGGAGGGTATAAAAAGCTAGGCTTCCTGAGGTAATGTAGATCGATGATTAGAGGGATACTGACCTGCAAGGAGAGAGGACATGTGAGTTTTCATGCCTTGGATAAAGTGACTGAACTGAGAAAAATCTCAAGAAAAATTGTGTCTGGAAGTACTGCTGTGTTTCAGCATTTATATTTGATTTATTTTCTTGAATGAAAGTTTTTTTGTTTGTTATTTTTTTATTTTATTTATGGATTTCTGATAAATAAATATCATGCTCTGTGTATAAAATTACTTTCCTGACTATTTGTCCAGTTGTCATTCCACACCTTCACAGTTGGTTTTAGAAGTGGTATAAGGTTACTGGACCATCTGGACTGGGCAAGGGAGATGCTTCCAGTGGATATCACCTGGATATCCAGGCAGACAAATCTACCAGTGATTATGAAAGAAGATATTGAAGACCAGGATCCAAGGAGTGCTGATCAGAGCCATGGTGGAACAACTGGGGGAAAAGCCACTTCCCAGACTAGACCTAGGAGCATGAAGCAAGAAGAAGATGGAGTTTGTTGACAGCATGCAGAGACTTATACAGGAGTTTTTGACAAAGATGCTGAGCTGTACCCAAGACAACGCATGGCAGTCCATGACTTCAAAAGAAGAACTAAAGAATGGTCAAGGCAGGCCGGAGGTGCAAGACAATGCCCAGGTGGGGGAGACCCTTGTAAGACTGATCCAGTGGCTAAGTGGTCAGTGGCTTGAGGCAGTACAATACTACTGAGAGGCAGAACACCGGTACAGGGATTTGATGGAAAGGTCCCAGTAGGAAGTCTCAGAGGAAGAATCAGAGGTGGACATGCAGCTGGAGGAGGAGTTCATGGTGGAGCAGGACCTTCTAGTGTTGCCCATGTTCCCAGATTGTTGCCTGTTAAAGGATGGAGATGCCAGCTTGGACGTCAGCAAGACCCCAGGTGAGACTGTGACTAGGGATGCCATATTGGGGGTAATGCCTGTAGTCAAGAAGGAAGAGGCCTACATAGAGGCTGAAGGGACCTTTGCTTATTATATGCCATCTGTATCTAATGTTATGCTAGATAGTCCTGACTGGGGTAGGCTTCAAGCTGGTGATGCTGCTACTGGGAAATTGTACGCAGAGAGTAGATGTCCAGGTAGTAGTGCCGGAGACCAACCGGTAGCAGGTGATGGAGGCTTTGCACTCCAGTCCCTGTGGGCATTGGAGCTATAGCAGGATGTTGGCTCAGCTGACACCTTATTACTACTGGCCGGGTATGTATAGGCAAATGATGGCCTATAGTAAGACCTGTCCATTGTGCAACTAGATAGAGGTTCCTGCTGGGAGCAGAAGGCGTATTACAGCAGAAGGGTTGGTGCATTAGAACTGGCAAGGGAGTATCAAAAGGAAGGGTCCACAGAATAAAAAATGGTGCCCTTGGAGGAAGGTAAACCTTCCACCCAGGTTTCATGACACAAGATGGTAACTGCTATTATTAATGTACTTAAATCTCAAAGACCCTTGAGAATGATTTAAGATGATGTTACATGAAGAACAAACCCAGTGGTATGATGCTTGTAATCTGCTGTTATTTAGAGCTTAAGTATCATTTTGCAGATTTTTATTAAGGCACTCTGGGGTGGAGCTCCTGAAAGGAATTGGTGGGAGCTCCAACCCTTCCATGGATACAGAAGGTGGCAAGTAGTCTGAATGTACTGCTTCTTTTTTGCGGGAGGGGGATGTATGATAGGGTAGAACCCTATATAACTGGAAGGATTCTTTTCTTTCTCCTTATTACTAAAAAAAGACTGTTGCAATAACATTAAACGTTGTTCCGAAAATCTATCTTGCTTTTTCTTCTTGCCCTATCAGGTTAACCACCTGTGGAGCCCCCCCCCCCCATCTCTGTCTTACTAAATCCACTGTTTTCTTTTTCCATTCTTTCAGATCCTTCCCAGAGAATTCTGATAAAAACATATGAAATGTGCCAGAGTGGGTTATATCATGTTATAAAGTGCCATCTGCAGAAATAAAATTCAGACATAAAAAGGCAAAACCCCACAGAAAAAAGTTAAAAACACTTAGTTAAACATTATATTATTTTAAAAACTGATACTGTAGTCTTTTGACTGATGTAGGTTAAGAATAGAATAATGCCAGAGTTATTATGTTATTTGTTCTTCATTAGAGGTTGTTTTGGGGCCTAATATACAAATACAGTATAGGGCCTTGCTGTTTGCTAAAATGTTATAATGTATGGTAGAACGTTGTTAACCTTAGGAAATCATCATTTCCTAAGGTTGTTATACCATCGATGTGACGTAGTAATGTTGTTAACCTATCGATGCTACGTCACATCAATAGGTTAACAATGGGGATCAGTCTGCGCATGTGAGCGCCTTTTTTTTACATTTGGGCACTGACGGATGCACGCAACAGTAAGGAAAGGACTGAACGGCTGTGGTGGTGACGCCATTTCAAAAAGTAAGGAGCCGTTTTCCCTTTTTCTTGGGATCAAACACTATAAAAAACAATGTATGGTTCTCTTATCGGCAGCCGGTTACTGTTAACTGTCTCGAGGTTGCTGTGGCGATGTAAACTTCTCGAGCTTTGCTCTCAAGGTTTACACGGTTGCCCTGACAAACTCTCAACAGTTAACAGACCAGTTACTGACAGAGGACCATACATTGTCCTCTATATTTTTTCTTTTGGTGTATTGTTAAAAAGCCCTAGATAAACAGAAAAGGGTCTCATTGCATTTGATATGGGTAATTATTTAGCCCTATTCCTGTGCTCTGTAACTAATTCAGTTATTGTATGAAAATAAAACAATAGGAGCCTTTTGTTCTTACCTATTCTCTCTGAGGTTCCTTAGGGGACTGCCTGCCCTAATGACAATGACTTTATACGAAAGGAGAGTAGTGACCTCACAAAAAGGTAGAAGCTAGTCTATTTTGCAAAGTCGTGTATTAACTTTTTACAGAGGTGCTTACTCTTCTTTAACATCAGTAAAAGTGTTGTATCCTATTTAAAATGATTATCAGCAATGCAAAAGTGAAAAGACTGCAGACATAAAGATATTTGATTCTGGAAACTGGGGTAGGTCACATGATATGCTGGGGGAGGGTAATGTAGATCGATGGTCAGAGGGATACTGACCTGCAAGGAGAGAGGACATATGAGTTTTCATGCATTGGATAAAGTGATTAAACTGAGAAAAATCTGAAGAAAGATCATTTCTGGAAGTACTGCTGTATTTCAGCATTTATATTTGATTTATTTTCCTGAAAGAAAGTTTTTATATTTGTTATTTATTTTTATTTATGGATTTATGATACATAAATATCACGCTTCTGCATGCAAAACTACTTTTCTGACTATTTAATTAAAGTTATTCACATTTGAATATGGGTAGTACTGCTACTGAGGCCGAACATTCTAAATGAGTTCTGGAGTGATTGCGACATAGTTACTATATGGATTCATTTTATTTATTCAACGGCTGTGAAGATAAATGGATTTATTCAATGAGTTTTGAGCCCACTCCTATTTTGTGTGTGTGTGTGTGTGCGTGTATGTATATATATATATATATATATATATATATATATATATATATATATATATATATATGAAATAGAATAACCACTCTTTAGATGCAGTCACCTCTAAATATGCATGCCTTGGTGTGCACAGCCATAGGTAATGCGTATATCAAAGCGTGACAGCATACCGTAAGTGGTTATCTATCTTATAAAATGGCAAAATTGTTTCGAAGGGGGGTAAAAGTGCAGGTGTGCAGTCGCACTCTGATATACACACATGGTCATGTGATGTGTTTTATACAATCAGAACTCTGGATTTGGATATTGGCTCTTTATCCATTTTATAAATATATATATATAGCTATATATTTGTGCTCCTCCGTAGCCTAGGAACTTCCACCCAAGCCTGCAACTGGTTGCTGAGGGTTGAAATGTAAACACTCGGCCTTTTCTCCTAAGGTTTGAGTAAGATAACCCTACAAGTTCTGTCTCTATGGATGTTGTAAATACCACAATAATGATGTGCTATGTATATATTTTTGTATGTGTGCTCTTGGAATGTATATTCTTTGCACCCACCATTTTTGTAATCATTGTTTGTACCATCTTGTTCATTTTGTAGTCTGTACTTTGTCTGTGAATGTATAACTGTCCCTGCCAACAGCAGGTCCACCTTGTAAATGAGCTTGCTCAACGGTGACCACCTGGATAAACAAAGATTTGATTGATTGAGATATATATCTATATATATATAGATATATATCTATATCTATATATATACTGTAAAATAGAGAAATGTTGCTGTAGAGTAGCGATAACACATTTGCACCCAAAATTGCCTTAGCGCTTGCTTGCATGTTTGTAGCATTACTGTAACTCCACCAACATGCCCATTCACATTATGGTATTGTGGTATTTCATGTTGTGATTCCATGCCCCTTTAGAAATCTGTTACCTGTCATTCCTGCACTGATAGAACTTTGATAAGTTAAAAGAGTCAAAATGCTAGTGCTTTGTGTGTTTGTAACTTCACAGAGTGGTGCTGGGGATCATGTAGTCTGAGCGTGATTGCTTTAAGTCATACATCCACATGGTGGCTGGCTTACATCTGTTTTTCCCTGATAATTCACTTGGGGGCATCATATTACTGGCAAGCGTACATCCTAGCACTAAAGACACCTGGTGTTTGTCAGCGAGATCACTTCAATCTACTGTAAGTTGAGACATTCTCTGCCATGGTCAACTGAGAGCAGGGGACCAAGTTTACCTCAGTCTCATAAACATTAATTACAAGCTCTTCCATTATCTCTTCATTAGTAACTGCAGTACAGATTCTTACACAAAGTCTCTTTTAAACTATGGAAAGTCAGTAGAAGTTTTTTGTCCTTCTTTAGTACCTTTGTGGTGGCAGCAGCCCATTCTGTTTAGAAATGTCCAGGACCACTGCTTATTAAACCCTAAGGTACTTACCACCACATTCTGTAAGCTGCTGGGGGTTGTTGGACCACACTAACCCTTCTGCAATTGCTATCAACACACTGGTGTTCACTACAGCTCCCTCAGACCTCATGCTTGGTGTCACTGGCTGTGTGACCTGTCGGCAATCGCTGAACCATACCTGCAAGCATATCCTTGCTTTGCAACTGGAACAACAGTGACAATGCTGGAACCTGGATGTGGATCTGTCTACATCGGTTCATAACGTTACGGTCTGAATGGTAGTCATTCAGCATTTGCGCACCGGCAGAGGGAATGACTTGGAAGGCAATGCTGCAGCAAACACCCATGTCAACAAGCCCTGTAATTCAAAAGCTGCACTCTGTGCAACTCAGAGTAGAACATTAACAGACATTAACAGACTAAGTTAAAAGAGTCAAAATGCTAGTGCTTTGTGTGTTTGTAACTTCACAGAGTGGTGCTGGGGATCATGTAGTCTGAGCGTGATTGCTTTAAGTCATACATCCACATGGTGGCTGGAGTGATCTTCAGCCATTTTAGTAAGGACATATTTCCAGTTAGTGTTGTGTGAAATTGGAATATTTCACCCAGTGAAATATTTCACATAATTAATGTGTTACGCAAAATATTTCGCTTGGCAAAATGTGAAATTTTATTCTCAGTTGTGAGCAAAATTTTGCCCCCAAACCAGTGAAATTTCACTCGAGGGCAAAATGTCGCACCCAGGGGTGAAATTTCGTCACTCACGGAGAACTTTTGTCACCAGCAAGAGTAATTTTTCTTCCTGTTACAGGGCAAAATTGTGTTCAAACTTCTCTCTGGTGTCTAGTGGTCCCCCAACTGTCACTGCCTTAAACATTAATAAGCACTGATCCCCAAAGTTACCCTGCTGTCTCCATTGTTTGTTTTTTAATAAAATAAAATATACCCTTCACGCCCACCTGTCTCTGGTGTCTACTGCTTCCCCCCAGCCGTCACTGGCCTTACACATTAATACGCACCCCTCTTAAGTTATCCTGCTGCTTCCATTGTTTGTAAAAAAAAAAAAAGTATACCCTTCACTCCCTGGTGTCTAGCGGACCCCCACCCTACACATGCTCATTCATTCAAGCACTCAGTGGCACTCAGTCTGGCTGCCAGCCAAGGAGGTGAGTGGAGGCTGTAGCGGTGGCCCGATCAGGGACGGGTATGGGGGGAAGCTGGGTGGGTGCTACTATATACTGATGGGATGGGGGGTGGGCAATTCCACGAAACATTTCACCCGGTGAAATTTTATTTTGCTGCAGCTCTACTTCCAACATTAGTGGTGGTAAAATTAGTAAAGCAAAGTGAGGGACACAGAATGTTTAAATGGTGCTTCACTGGGCCTACATTCAGTCTATAAATTACAGCAATTGCCAGAGTACCTTGCTATCTAGCAGCAGGACATGCTGATTCCAGTAACGTGAAATATACAAGATGCAATATAAACCTATTCTACAGTAGATAGATAGATAGATAGATAGATAGATAGATAGATAGATAGATAGATAGAGATAATATATTTTTCCCTTATATGACTTTATCTTCCTACCAATCAGACTCTTATGAATCATTTTCTTCTGTCCATCCTGTAACCATTGCATTTTTATGTTGGCGCAGTTACGCAGCCAACATCTTGCGGCAGTGGGGATTTGGAGGTGCAGTTGCTGTTGGGTGAATGCAGGGCATGCATCAGTAGGTGCGTCCCTCATTCCCCAATCAGCCTGCATGCTGGCACCACACCATGCATACTAATGTGGCGAGCACATCTAAGGAAATGTCTGCTGCAATACAAGCAATGCTCGTCTGACACAGCGGACCTCTTCCTATGTGCGTACAATAATAGCAGCATGGCTGGCAGCCGCCTAACCAATCTGCCTACTTCAGGGGTGCCCAACTCCTGCCAGCTTACTGTGTCGCAACAATGTGCCAACGGGGAGCCCACTCCCCATCGGCATAAAGCAGGCCCCCATGTCTTATATGCTGAGGGGTGCCCATCCCCTCGGCTCTTACCTCCCCCTGCTTTCATTGTGTGCCGACAGGGTGCCCAATCCCGTCTGCATCAATTAACCCCCATGGTGAAACATAGAAACATAGACTTTGACTGCAGATGAGGGCCGCTTAACCCACCTAGTCTGCCCATTTCCCTACCTACAGGATAGGCCGTAGATCCTAGTTAACCAACAGCCTATTTCTTCCTACCCCCCACAAGAATTGCCTTATGTCTGTCTCATGCATTCTTGAATTCTCCTGCAGTTTTAGACCCCACAACCTCCTCAGGAAGGCTGTTCCATACATCCACTACCCTCTCTGTGAAATAATACTTCCTCACATTGCCCCTGAACCTCCCTCCCTCTATCTTTAAATTGTGTCCCCTTGTTCTTGCAAGTCTCTTTTTCTGAAAGATGCTACCCTCTTGGACTTTGTTGATTCCACTGAGGTACTTAAAAGTTTCTATCATGTCCCCCCTCTCCCTTCTTTCCTCAAGGGTATACATATTAAGCTCCCTTAGTCTCTCCTCATCTGACTTCTCCTGCAGACCCTGCACCATTTAGTTGCCTCCTCTAGACTACCTTTATCCTGTCTATGTCCCTTGCGGAGGTGGGGTCTCCAGAACTGGACACAGTACTCCAGATGGGGTCTCACCAACTGTCTGTACAGAGGGATAACAACTTCCTGTTTTCTGCTGCTGGTGCCTCTCCCTATACATCCCAGTATACCCCCAGCCCTCCCTACTGCCTTCTCACATTGCTTGCTAACCTTAAGGTCATCTGATATGATTACCCCCAGGTCCCTTTCCTTTTTTGTTGTTGTTACTACCTCCCACCCATTGTGTATTCTTCCACTGGGTTCTTGTTTCCCAGGTGCATTATTTTGCACTTCTTTGCATTGAATCCTAGCTGCCATACTTCTGACCATTTCTCCAACCTTGCCAAGTCCCTTTTCATCCTTTCCACGCCTCCTTGTGTATCAACCCTGTTGCAGATCTTTGCGTCATCTGCAAAAAGGCATACTTTTCTTTCCAGTCCCTCTGCAATGTCACTGATGAAGACATTAAAAAGGACTGGACCAAATACTGAACCCTGCGGTACCCCACTAGTAACCTCTCTTTCTTCAGAGCGGACTTCATTTACAATTACCTTCTGTGTCCTGTTGTGTAGCCAATGTTTTACCCAGGCTACCACCATAGGACCCTCTCCCAGGCTGGTTAATTTGACTACTAATCTTTTGTGTGGGACTGTGTCAAATGCCTTGCTAAAGTCTAGGTAGGCCATGTCCACAGCCCCTCCCTGGTCTACTACTTGGTCACCCAGTCAAAGAAATCTTAGATTCATCTGACATGACCTTCCCACTGTGAATCCATGCTGCCTTGGGTCCTGTGCTCCACTGGCCTCTAGGTACTCAACTATTCTTTCCTTCAGAAGTGACTCCATCACTTTCCCTACCACAGAGGTCAGACTGACAGGTCTGTAGTTTCCTGCCTCTGTCTTGGTCCCACTTTGTGAAGGGAATCACATCCGTTTCCTCCAGTCCTCGGGTACCACACCATCCTCCCATGATTTATTAAAAAGAGTAGCCAGTGGTTTCACTAGTTCCTCCCTTAATTCTTTTAGAATTCTGGGGTGAATTCCATCAGGACCCATTGCTTTGTCCACCTTCAGTTTTAGGAGTTCTTGCAGAACCCTTTCTTCTGTGAAAGGACTGGGATCGACCCCCTATCAAGAGTGCTTCTGTTAATTGGATTAGGCACTTCCCCATCCTCTTTTGTGAATACTGAGCAGAAATATTCGTTCAGTATCCCTGCTTTTTCACTGTCCCCCTCTGCCCACCCAACGTTCATTCTATTCAGCCTCACTATCCCTCCCTTTGTCTTTCTACGCTCACTGATATACCTATAAAAGGTTTTATCCCCCTTCTTAACTGAGTTGGCTATCTTTTCCTCAGTTTGGGCCTTTGCTATTCTGACTTCCCTCCCTGCTTCCTTCTGCCTTAACCGGTACAGCTCTCTGTCCTGCTCCTTCTGTGTTTCCTTATACTTCTGGAATGCTATCTTTTTCTTCCTGACTTTCACAGCCACCTCTTTTGAGAACCATAGTGGCTTTTTCTTTCATTTGATTTGTTTATTTGCTTCACACAAAGGCTTGTTGCCTCTGTGATGGCAGTTTTAATGATTCCCATTGTTGCTCCACCTCCTTCTAGCCTGTTTGCTAGTGCTTTCTGAGGCACTCTCCCATCTTGCCAAAGTTAGCTCTCCTAAAGTCCAGTACCCTCACTTTTGTGTGGCTTGACTCTGTAGCTGAGTTTAACGTGAACCACACTGTTTGATGGTCACTTGTCCCCAGATGGCAACCCACTTCTAGATCTGAGATCCTCTCACTGTCCCCGTTTGAGAGTCACGAGGTCTAAGATTGCTCCCTCACAGTGGGTTCTGAAACTAGCTGTCTAATGCCTGCCACCTGTAGGGCATCAAGAATGGCCCTGCTCTTGGATGTGGCTGCAGCAAATGTGCTCCAGTTAACATCTGGCATATTCAGGTCTCCCATCAATAGTATCTCCCTTTCTCTGCCATTCTAAGAATGCCTTCTATCAAATCCTTGTCCATTCCTCCCCTGACATGGGGGTCTGTACACAACCCCTGTGTGGATTGTGGTGCCCTTTCCAGTCTCCAAGGTGACCCACAGTGCCTCCTCTCCTCCCTGTTTACTCTTTTGTTTAGTTGCTTTATCCCTTCCTTTACATGAGAGCTACTCCTCCCCTCTTCTCCCTGCATGTCTCTCCTGTAGGTTATGTACCCTGGTATGTTAACATCCAGTCATGGTTCTCTGTGTACCATGTTTCTGTGACTGCTATGATATCCAGGCATCCCTCTTCCATCAAGGCCACCAGCTCAGGGAGCTTGTTGCCCAGACTGAGCATTAGTACTCATTACCCTCCATTTCCTGATGGCCTTACTCCCTTTTGCCCCATCCCTGTCCTTCTTGCCTTTGTACTTTCTCATTTACCCCTGCCCTTCTCCTATCGACACCTCTATGTTGGTGTTTCACACTTACTACCGTGGATTATTTGGAGCTAGGATTTCCCTGCTTCTTTCCAGTGCCTCCCCCCTTGGCTAGTTTAAAAGCTTGCCAATGAAGCATTTAAACCTATCACCTAGGATCCTGGTTCCCCTCCCGGACAGATGCAGCCCATCATGCCAGTATAGGCTTGCATCACTCCAGGTGGACCCCCAGTCCCCATTGAAGCCAAATCCCTGAGCTCCACACCAGTTTTTCAACCACTGATTGAATCCCATGGTGCGGAACACCCTAGCCTCTCCTATGCCATGGATGGGCAGCACCTCCGAGAAGGTTACCGTCACGTGCTACTTGACTAAGGCCCCTCCCTAATTCCACAAACCCTTCCTGCACTTCTCTAATCCCTTTCTTAGCCAGGTCATTTGTCCCGAGGTGGACAATGACATCCAGCTCCCTCCCCTGTGCAGCTGCTCCGGCAATCCTGAGGATTTGCTCCCTGTCCCTCCAAGCCATGGCGCCATGCAGGCACCTTACCTCCCTTTCCCCTTCCTCCCCCAGTTCTACCTTCCTAACAATGGAGTCCCCCACCAGGAGTTGTTTCCTTCCCCTGCAGGGTCCCCTGCCACCCTCCTGTGGGTCTCCTTTGTGGAGGTTCCCAGCATCCTCCTTGGGCTCCACTGCGGGTGCCTCCATAGAGGAACCACACTTTGCCAGAATGGCATAGGAATTGTGCAGAGGTGTGCCGATGAGGGTGCCCAATCCTCCATCGGCTGCAGCAATTCCCCCCCCAAACAGTTAGATGGCACGCTGGGAGCCCATCCCAGTGTGCCAAGTCCCCTGAAAGAAAAAACTGTTCCCCTGAAAAGAAAAAACTGTCCCACAATGTTATTTATTTATTTTTTCCCTGCAACATAAAAATGGTCCCTCGTAGTCTCCTGCCTCCAACCCGCACCCATCCATGGCGCACCCTGCCTCCCCACACCCCCCTCACCCCATACTTACCTCTGGAGTCCGGCGCGATGATCTTCGGTGGACCGGGAACATGTTTGCACTCTTCAAAGCTGACCGCGAACTGAGAAAATGCCGGTAAGCTGTATAATGCAATAAATAGGGAGTTTTCAACTTTGGTGCATATCTCAGGCATTTTTTGGAATTTTTACACCAGATTTTCAACATGTGATTTTTGGGACCCCTCCTCATGAATTCTGTTACAGTTATGACGTTAATCAGTCCTGAAAGGTGATTTCACAGTCACTGTGTGGAATCACCTTTCCGGACAGATTAATGCAAGGACAGTGGCAGTGTTCATGAGGTGGGCTGTCAAAAAGCCTATGTTGCAAATTTGGTGGAAAAAATTCAAACAATGGCTGTTTTACAAGTGTGCGTTGCTCAGTTGCTACCCACGCTCATAACTTCACGAATTTGCAATATTTTCATGCCATATTTTCAACATTGTCATTTTTCTACACCTCCTTGTGAGTAGTACAGCTGTCATTTTTCACATCCTGGCAGAAATGTGTTTCCGCACATCCGGCACACAATGCCACGGTCGCTGTGGGAAATCAGTGTTTGGGGCAGATTACGAAAATTACAGTTACACTCTTCATGAGTAGAGGTTCTACAATGCCTATGCTGAAATTTAGGTGACGATACTCCATAACATGACCGTGTTACAAGTTTGCGTTGTGCAGTTTGCACGCATACTCGTAAGTTCATGAATTTATAATAGTTTCAGTCCAGATTTTCAACATTGCCATTGTTCTGCACCTCCTTATAAACAGAACAGCTGTCATTTTTCACATCCTGACCAAAATGTGTTTTCACCATTCCGGAGCAGAATAGCACGGTCGCTGTGTAATATCCGTGTTCAAGACACAGTATGGAAATGACAGTGACACTGTTCATTAGCAGAGGTCCTAAAATGCCTATGTTGAAAATTTGGGTCCGACAGTCCATACAGTTAGTCTTTTACAAGCATGCATTGCGCAGTTTGCATGCCCGCTTGTGACTTTTTGCATTTGTATCGTCACTCACATATTCAAAATTGGAATTTTCCCACACCTCCTTATGAACAGTACAGCTGTCATTTTACATATCCTGCCTGAAATGTGTTTTCGCACATGCAGCGCAGAATCGCATGGTCGCTGTGCGAAATCAGATTTTGGGGCAGTTTGAGGAAATAACGATGACACCGTTCATGGGCAGAGGTCCTGAAATTCCTATGTTGAAAATTTGGTGCCGAAAGCCCAGAAAATAACTGTGCTGCAAGTGTGCGTTGCGCAGTTTCCACGCAGCCTTGTAACTTCATACATTTGCAATATTTTCATGCCACATTTTCACCACTGTCATTTGTGCACACCTCCTTATCAACAGTGCAGCTGCCATTTTTCACAGCCTGCCCAAAACGCATTCCCGCAACTGTGACGCACAACGGCATGCTCGTGTGCAAAACCACCTTTTTGGACACATTCACAAAATCACACTGTTCATGAGGGGAGTTCCCAAAATACCTACGTTAAAATGTGCCTACAAAACTCACAGAAATAATTGGGTTGCAGACATCTGCTGTGCACTTTGTATGCATGTTCATTGCTTCACCAATATTTCATATTGCCACTCCAGATTTTAAACGTTGCCATCTCTTTATGCCTCCTCATGAACAATACAGTTGTCATTCTCCACATCCTGCCTAAAACTGTGTTTCCATCCCTCTGTCACCAAATGCCAAAGCTGCTGTGCAAAACTACCTTTCAGCTAACAAAATCATTGTGCCGCTTTTCATGAGGTGGCCTGACAAGCAGCCCATGTTGAACATGTAGAGTGAAACTACCACTACATGCTTACGGTGTTAGGGTTTCCAACTGCAGCACCCCACCTGGTACGGATGGGCAGGTGTCAGGGCTGTGATTTAGGCTCATCGGATGTCCTGCTTATGCCATTCCACCCCTCCCACGCCCACCCTGCAGCCACTGACAGGCATCGTGGTGCGCCTTGCACTGTTCAGCCACAAACTTCACCCCGCGATCCTTTACTGTGCCCACGTCAGTGTATTTCATTATGGAATGGGGTAACTATAATGCCCAAACACCCCAAAGCACACCATGACACTTGTCAGTGTCTACGGGGTAGGGTGAGGTACAATGGCATGAGCATTATACCTGACGACCCAAAGGCACAACCCACTACCTGTCGCTCTGTACAGGGTGGGGGTGGGTTTGGCACCACTTCAATACTTCACTGCCATTCCTATTATGCACCTCTAGCTCTGCCAAAGCCAATGCCTACACGACAACATTAGGCATTGACAAATGCTTGTTTTATTATACCAACCATCTTGTTGGTGTATCTAATATAACTTTTGTGTCTGACATAGCTGTTGTATTTACCTGCACTTTTACAATTTTACATCTTGAATATGCATATTAAATGGCAAAATGCACAGTACCTTTAAGGAAAGCCTTACAAAAATATATTGTTTTTAGTGGGTGTGTTACCAGAGGAAGCATCCAGTGTGTAGAAATGTGAAAATGTTTGGGTATGCCAGAAGTACCAGCACTAAAATGCTCCTTTTCTGCACTGAAGTAAGTAAATACTTTGTTCTAAATCTAATTTGTGGGGTTCCTTTTTTTCGTTGTGCACATTTATTTGAGGTCTGCCTGTGAGGAGACTTCCCTTATGCTTTAACAGAGAAGTGCCTGCTCAGCCTTAATATAGAGGTAGTACCACACCCTTACAATATGTACAGTTATTGTGCTTCTTATAGTTGTTAAAGTGCTTTCTTAAATTCTTTAAGTGAGAGAATTATTTTATTTTGTTTATTTTATTGAATACTTGGATTACAAATACCTTTGAACCACAGGTTCATTTACAAAGGTTCCACATCACGTACAGTTAGGAACAAAAAACAACACAATAATCAAAATACATGGAGGGTTCACTACTATACATTGCTAAGCTAACAGTGGAGTGATAGGCCTAGGAAACTCTAGAAGTTATGATCTAGGACTGAAACAATCAAAGATCAGAAATGGTATTAGTGCAAAGATAAGGCAGGTATCAAAGGAAGGGAACAGACTTGGGAAAACAGAAAATGAAGCAGAGTAAGGAGAAGTAGAGAGGGAGGGGAGAGTATGAGAAGGTATAAGGCACTCAAATTGTGACACTGTCAGTTAAGTACTAATTGGTCAAAAAAGTGCAAGGTCAGGCTAGTGGGGCTAGAGGAGGCAAGGAATAGGGGCTAAGGCAAGGTTGGAAGTGGTGGGTAGGGATTAAATGGGAAAGTGAGACAGAGGGGAAGGGGAACAAGGGGATGAAGGTGGGAGAAGTAGGGTTGTGGGGGGAGAAGGGAATTAAAAGAGAAAGGGGGATGGAGGGAGAAAGGAGGAGAGGAGGGTGGAGACACTGTGGACTAAAAGGGATGTGAGGAGGTGGGAGGGGAAGGGACATGTGGAGCAGTGGCTGCAACAGCTGGGAAGGAGACTGAGGCAGACAAGGAGGGTGGGAGGGGAGGACAAAAGGGGTGTAAGGGTGGAGGGAGGAAGGGGGACAAGGTAAGTAGTGGATCCACAGGCTGAAAGACTAGACTGAGGTGGACAAGGGTGGGTGGAGCAGAGGAGGGAGGGAGGTGTGCAAGAGGTAGAGGGAGAGGAAGAGTGGGGAGGGAGAGGAAAAGTGGTGGGGAGAGAGGGTAGAGGGTGGGGAATGGAGGGGATTAATTAGCAGAGAAGGCATATTAAGAGAAGGAGTGGCACATAGGCCTAGTGAGCACAGTCACACATGCTAAGAATAGTGAGGTGTTGGTATAATTTGCATTTGTAAGGGCCCAGTTTGTTTTCAGTAGAGATTTCAGAAGGGAGACCATTTACCAGGGTAGGGGCCCTGACATATAAGGAGCATTGGGCTTGAGAGATATGGCAGAAGAGGACAAGAAATGTGGATTTGTTAGTACAATGTGTGCACCGCATGATAGGGGTAGGCAACATAAAGGCAGGAATTGCTGGTGGGGTAAGGTGGAGGCAAATATTCTTAGCTAGGAGGCAGGTCTGGTAGTCAAACCTTCCCTGCAGATTGAGCCAGTGGGAGTGAAGGTAGAGACTGCAGGTATGCGTTCATTTACCTACACCTGTTACAAGATGGCAGCACCTATTTAGCACAATCTTGATTCTTTTAAGGGAGGTATTGGTGGCAGATCCATAGAAAACAAGCCCATAATCAATTATGGGGAGGACTGAGCAAGTTACTGCCATGCACATGGCCTCAGTGGACAAACAGTAGTGATGGTGGTAGAGGACCCCTAACCTTGAGTTTATGGCTTTTGAGGTGAGATTAATATGAGTGTGATAGGCGAGTGAGGAATCAAGCGTAATCCCAAGGTATTTAAACTCCTGTACTTGATCTAGTGGGAGGCGAAGTTTGTTCAGGATGGTTAAATTGGAGGTTCTGGATTTGCTGTGAGAGTTCGAGAACAGCATGACCTTGTTTTTTTGTGTTTTTTTGTAGTTCATCATTAGTCTGTGCTGATCAAACCACGTTTCCACGAGGCTGAAATTTGACTGAAGGTCATGGGATAGTGTTACAGGGTTGGTGTGAGTGGAAGAAAGGATGGCATCATTTGCACAGAGGATCATTTTACTATTGCAGGCTGCCAGGAGGTTGTTAATGAAAAGACTAAAGAGTAGGGGGCCATGGATGGATCCTTGGATACCCCTGATCACACCGGGAGGCAACTGGAGAGAGTGTCACCAATTCTGACTTGTTTGTTCCTGCCTGACAGGTAGCTTTGAAATCAGTTTGTAGCATCATTGGATAGTCCCAGGGCAGGGAGGGAGCTCAGTAGAAGCTGGTGGTCAACAGTGTCAAAGGCCTTGGTCAGGTCAATGTACACTGCACCTAGTAGATGTCCAGTATCCAAGGCCTTATGAATATGGTTCATGAATTCCAGCAGGGCAGTAGTCGTACTGTGGGCTTTTCTAAAGCCATGTTGCTGCAGACACTGGATGTGATATTTGTCAAGGTATTCAGACAGTTGGTCCGCAACAGTGTGCTCCAAGGCTTTAGAGAGCGGGGTGAGGATTGAGATGGGGCGATAGTTGGAATGTAGAGACCTGTCACCACCTTTGTGGACTGGTATGGCAATAGTTGATTTCCAGAGCTGGAAGAACTGTATAAAGGTAGAATGAGAGATTAAGAAGTTTAGTGAGGGGGTAGGATGGCATCTAAGGAGAGGGAAAGAAGTTTTAAATCCAGGATGTCATTGCTGAATCCTAATTTACCTAGGACCATTTGCAGATATTTTCTGGATTCAGCCATGGAAATTCTCCTGAAGTAGAAGGGAGGTGTATTCAGGGGAGGGGCAGATTTGCCATTGCTACCGGCTGAGGGGAGTCATTAAAGAAGTCAGGAGGGAGGACACTACTAAGATCAGCAAAAGTGACATTAAAGGAGTCTGCAGTTAATTTGTGGTCCTGAATAACTGCCATTTACCTCAAGCATAGAATGGGAGGTTTTATTAGGTTTCCCTGTAAGGCTCTTAATGTTATCCCAGAAATGTTTGCTATTACCCCAGGAGTTAGTGAGTTTGTATCTGTAGTATTCACGGTTAGCACTACGAACTGTCTGAGTACACTGGTTCCTGGATGTTTTGTAGTGCTGTAAATCAGTCTGACAACCAGAGGTCTTAGCACGGTGCCCGAGACTATCCCTGTATTTCATCATGTTAATGAGGGCATGGGTAATCCAGGAGTTAGAGGTTCCTCAAAGTTTTCTTTTCTTAGTTGAGGCAAACTTGTCACAGACTTCGTCAAACCTAGAAATGAAGTAGTTTGGAGCAGTGTCAATGCTGTTCATAGAGTCAAAGGGGAACCAGTCAGTCTGTACAAGTGAGGTGAGGAATTGTGGGAGCTTTCCTCTTTTTAAAATTTGCTGATAGAATTTGGGTTTACATTTAAGCGTTCTATTGCACCATTTGCAGATAACTGGAGAATGATCACTCGGAGAGTTAGGTAGGATGTCTATGTTAGAGATTCTACTAGGGTGGGTAGTGAGAAACAGGTCCAGTAGGGTGCAGCAGCCAGTTCTGTAGTTTATCTGAGATGGGGTGGGTACCATTTGGGTGATGTCTAGGGCTGCAAGGGCATCTTTATACGGGTCTGCTTCAGGGGCAAGACAATTTCATTAAAGTTACCCATAATCACTGCCTCGGTGCGATGGGGGGAGGTTATCAAACTAATCAGCGATCATTTAAAAGCCAGAGGCTTGGTCATGTGGTGGGATATAAACAGATACAATGGTGAGAGGTTTGCCTTGTTGACCAAAGATTATTTTGACAGCTAACATTTGTGAGTGGTTAGTAGGGGTGTTATTGAGACAACTAGTCCCTTAAGGGTATCCTTCAGTTAGATGGTGCAGCCGCCACCCTGTTTGCCAATGTGGTCAAGTCTAAAGAGGGTATAACCAGCAATGGATAAAGCATTGTTGGGGACCTTGGGGGAGAGCCATGTTTTGTTAAGGGCTAAGATATCTGGTTTATGCTGAGACACCCAGACTTATAGGCCATCAAGTTTGGGTAGCAGACTACGAATATTAATGGAGGCTAAAGTAAGGGACCTTGGCTTAATGGGTTGAGGGGTGGATGTCATGGGGGAACCAGGGTTTGGGTGAACATTTCCAGAAAGTAGTAAGAGGAGCAGGGCAATCCTTGAGAGATAAAGTGCAAGGAGCTTAGATGTTTTTTGATGTCTCCTTCTGATGTTTTTTTTTGGGGGGGTGGTATTGCAGCAGGGTCAGAAGCTGGAGAAGGAGATGACATTCCCAGAGAAGGTGATAGTACTTAAGGTTATTAATAGGTAGGATGTGGATGAGAAGCCAGGTAAAAGTTGTGTCTAAAGATGATGTGCTGATGAGTATATCTCTAATCGGGGGGTTGTTAGAGTGTGGCAGAGCAGGTATGCATCTAGAGTAAGTGAGTGGAATAAGGATGAGGAGAAGCAGGAGATGAACATGTGTGACATAGATCATCATGAAAAAGGTATATGGTGGAAGAGGGTAGGAGGCAGGTGTCAGCCATTGAGGAAGCTTGAGTGTGAGCAGAACGAGGTTAGGGAGGGTAGAGGTTATAAAATACTAAAGTATGGGGAACAGTCAGGCAAACTGGCTGAAGCCAGGTGTATTGAAGATGATTGCTCAGTAAGCTGTTAACCTTATAACTAGGGATGGTCCTGGGTATGGCAAAGTAAGCTGTAACTTGCTGGAAAGCAGGGAGAGCTAAGTTGGGGAGAGAGGAGGAGAGAAAACAAATTGCGCAGAATGCAGTGGCTAAGGGAAGGAAGGAGTACAGGAACAGGGCCTGTGGTGGGAGAGTTTGCTTTAGGCGGCAGCCAATGAGAGGGCTACTTTGTAAAATAGAGAGAAGCAGAACGGTATTTAATAGAGGCCAGGGTCGGGGCAGAATGGTGGGAAAAATATACAGGTATAAATATAACAAGCATTTGTCAATGCCGAATGTTTGCTTGCTGGCATTGGCAGTGGTAGTGTAGAATTTACAGAGCTGCGTAATAGGAATGGCAGTGAAGTACTGAACTGAAGCCAACCCCACCACCACCCTGCAGAGAGTGACAGGCATTGGGGTGTGCCTTTGGGTTGCCAGGCATAACGGCCATGCCATTTCACCACACCCCACCCTGAAGACACTGACAAATGTCACGGTGTGCCTTGGGGTCTTTGGCTCTTATGCGCACCCCATTCCATCAGGAAATACGGTGAGATGGGTGCAGTATAGGAGAATGGGGTGAACTTTGGGCTAAAGAGTCCAAGGCATACCTCGATGCCTCTCACTGGCTGCAGGGTGTGGAATGGTATGAGCATTACTTGCAAGAATCCCAAGTCACACCCTTGATGCCTGTCATTCTCTACAGGTTTGGGTGTTATGGTTGGAAACCCTAATACCTCAGGCATTCGTTGGTATTTTAACTCCAAATTTTCAACATGGTTTTTTTGTGACCCCACCTCAAGAACAGTGGCAATATCAGTTTGTTAGCGAAGCTGCTTATGCACAGCGACTACGGCATTTAGCACCACAGGTGCAAAAACATTCCGAACAGGATGTAAAAATGACAGCTGTACTATTCATGGGAGGTGTAAAAAAATGGCAGTGTTGCAAATCTGCAGTAAAATATTAAAAAACTGGGTGAAGTCACGGCGTGATAGAAACTGTGCAGCACACCTGTAATAATTAGTTTGAGGATTTTTACAGCAGATTGTCAACACAGGCATTTTGGGACTTCCGATCATGAACAGTGACACTGTGATTTTCTTTATCTGTCCCGAACAATGATTTCCACAGCGACCACGCACTCTGCGCTGAAAGTGTGAAAACACATTTCGCCATGTTGTGAAAAATGACAGCTGTACTGTTCATAAGGAAGTGTGGAAAATGCCACTGGTGAAAATCTGGATTGAAAATATTACAAAGTCATGAACTTACGAGTGCGTGGAAACTGCGCAATGCTCACTCGTAACACAGTCATTTATGGACTTTGTCACCAAATTTTCAACATAGCCATTTTAAGACCTCTGCTCATGAACATGAAACTGTGATTTTCTTAATCTGTCCCAAACATTGCTCAAGACCGACTGCACCATTATGCGCACATGTGCGAAAACACATTTTGTGCGATATGTGAAAAGTGGCAGCTGTACTGTTCATAAGGAAGTGTAATAAAATGGCAATGTTGAAACTCTGGAGTGAAAATATTGAAAATTCGCAAACTTACAAGCGGCGTGGGGCTACCGCATACGTCATCAGAAACAGTCATTTTTAGGAATTTTTTCACCAAATTTTCAACATAGCCATTTTAAGACCTCTGCTCATGAACAGTGTCACTGTGATTTTCTTAATGTGTCCCATACATTGATTTCGCACACCAACTGCGCCATTGTGCGCTACATGGGTGGAAACACATTTTGGGCAAGATGTGAAAAATAACAGCTGTACTGCTAATAAGGCGGTGTGTTAAAATGGCAATGTCAAAAATCTGGAGTGAAAATATTGAAAATTTGCGAACTTACAAGCGTGCGTAGGAACTGCGCAATGCACACTCGTAAAACAGTCATTTTTTGGAATTTTTTCACCAAATTTTCAAAATAGGCTTCTTGAGAGCCCACCTTATGAACACTGGCAGTGTCGTTTCATTACTCAGTCCTGAAAGGTGATTTCACGCAGTGACTATGAAATCACCCTTCGGGCCCGAATAACGCCATGACAGTGACAGCATTCATGAGAAGGGGTCCCAAAAACCCCATGTTGAAAATTTGGTGCAAAAATTCCAAAAAATGCCTGAGATATGTAGCAAAGTTGAAAAAACCCTATCTATCCCATTATACAGCTTACCGGCATTTCCTCAGTTCGCGGTTGGCTTTGAAGAGTGCAGACGTGTTCCCGATCCACCGAAGATCGTCGCGCCGAGGTCCGGAGGTAAGTATGGGGTGAGGGGTGGGAGGCAGGGTGTGCAGTGGGTGGTGCGGGTTGTGGGAGGGGGGGCAGGGAGAAGCGCCGAGGGACAGTTTTTTATTTGCAGTTTTTTATTTTTTTAAATGACGACATGGGACGTTTGCCACGCTGGGGTGGGCTCCCAGCGTGGCACAAGGACAGCTGGTTGGGGGGTGTGGAGCCGATGGGGGATTGGGCACCCCCGTCGGCCATAGCATCTGTTGCCATGCTGGGGTCGGCTCCCAGCGTGGCACCCTGTACTCTGGGGAGGGACAGTGGAGCCGACAGGGATTGGGCACCCCATCGGCTTCCGATGAGTTGCCACACTGGGGTGGGCACCCAGTGGCATGTGGAAGAAAAACTTTTGGAGAGCAGCACAGCCGATGGGGAATTGGGCACCCCGCTCTACAGTGTGTGCGTGGGGGAGCATGCAGTATGCGTCGTGTGTATGTGTGTAGGGGAGCACGCATGAGCAGGTGATATCTTATTGATATCATCTGAGCGTAGCTTCCCTTCAACTGTACTCACTGCATTTTGAGCTGTCATAGACAGCCCAGCAGGCATTGGAGAACTGTGTCCACGCCTGCAAACAGACTGCCTGAATTGAAGGGCTGGTCAAAGCACCTCCCAAAACTCGGATGATGGCACTATGTTTTTGCACATGCAAGCAAACAGCACAATGTAAAAGGACTTTGAGCAAGCAAAGCAGAGCTGGGTGATTTCAAGAAGGCACTCCAAATTGCGAGGAGCTGGGCTGCTGGTCAGTCCAATCAGGAGCCGAGGTTGGAGGTACCACACCAATCAAAAGGTGCTGAGATTTCGAAGGCACCAAGTGGTTGTACCTGGACAAGTGATCCTAGTTGCGGATCCAGGATGCTGGGAAGCAGAGGAGTGGAGTGGAGTGAGTGGCAGCCAAAAGTACAGCCGAGCTGCACCGCTATCTGCCAGTGTGCCAACTCAGGGCATGGAGTCCTGGACAGATGAGCTGAGTTGCAGGTCCAGGAGGCTGGGAAGCAGAGATGGGGAGTGGGCGGTGACCAAAAGTACAGCCAAACCGTGCCGCTAGCTGCCGATGTGCCCGCTCAGGGCGTGGAGTCCTGGACAAGTGAGTCGAATTGTGGATCCAGGAGAACGGGAAGTGGAGGAGTGGACTGGGCAGCAGCCAAAAGTATGGCCAAACTGCACTGCTAGCTGCCAATGCACCCACTCAGGGCGTGGAGTCCTGGACAACTGAGCCGACTTGCAGGTCCAGGAGGCCAGGAAGCAGAGATGGGGAGGAGGCAGTGACCACAAGCATAGCCAAACCATGCTGCTAGCTGCTGATGTGTCCGCTCAGGGTGTGGAGTCCTGGACAAGTGAGCCAAGTTGTGGATCCAGGAGGCCGGGAAGCAAAGGAGGGGAGTGGATGGTGGCCAAAAGTACAGCCGAACCACACTGCTAGCTTCCAATGCACCTGCTCAGGGCATGGAGTCCTGGACAAGTGAGCTGAGTTGCAGATCCAGGAGGCGAGGAAGCAGAGGAGAGGAGAGGAGCAGACGATGGTCAAAGGTACAGGCAAACCACGCTGCTAGCTGCTGATGTTCCCGTTCAGGGCATGGAGTCCTAGAGGATGAAGCAAATTATGAAATTATGAAGCAACGCTGAACAATTCTGGCACACAGACAGCCATAGAAGAAATCTATAGCCATAATATGCCCAGGAACTAAACAATTAAACATATTGTATTTTAAACTATGATGAAGATTTATGTTTTTTTAAATGGAATCTATTTAAAACAAAAATGTTTTACTTTGCAGAAAATCAGAGAAACCCCTGTGTAAGAAATGGACTATGCCAACTCTGCTTGTAACTTCGAATTTTAAAACTGTTTGCATCATACCCTCTTGTGGTTATCATAAGGTATTTGGAATGCTTACATATAAAAAATAAAATCTTGATTGGCTAAGCATGATGTCCTTATTATCACTACTGTATAGGGTTTTATTTTTAAACATTTTTTTGCTATTATAATGATGTATGTGTGTGATAATTACATCACGGTCATATGGCAAGTAAATTGCTTTACAATTCAAGCAACACAATAGTGTTATATCCCTTATCATCCATTTTAGTTTCTTTTGTCAAAGCTTGTTTGCTTAGTACTGTGTATTGTGGTGTTTCCTTGGAAACTGCATTCTTTCTACTATAGGTCCCTGAAGGTGGAAAACTAAGGATCAAATTTCAGTGCTGTGAAACAGGCATACTGTTTACCCCAAGAGCAATAACAAGCAAACTAGATGCTGGAAATTGTGGTTAAGAGAATATTCAGGGGAGATTCTTGAGTAGGAGGGGAAGCAGAGTTTTAGTTCTAGGGCAAGATAAACTTATGTTTATTATGAAATCCATTAAAACCATTGCACAGTAGTACTAAAAGCATGAATGGGAAATATTTTTATTTCAGTATATCAAGCTAAATAAATCTGGTTTGGTAACTAAGATTACAGTTTGACAGCTAAGAAGAAATAGCCAAATCGTAACATCTCAGCGCCATAACTTTGGAAGGTGAACTCATATTACTCCTGACATAACTACAGTACCATACAACTTTAATGACTGTTGACATCTCATAGAAATGTATCACAAAGTGACGAATGATATCAGATTTGATGTTATGGAAAATACAGCATCTACTAACATGATATGGCTATTTTTATTTTTCATGTCTGAAAACATAAAACTTGTTACTGTATATAGTTATTATTTACCCTAACACTAGAGTGAAGATAATAGTCTTTTAATAAAATAAAAATGTTTGCTTATTAAGTCCATTATTCCTTAGGAGTATGCACTATTTCCACAAGGCAAATAGAAGGCTTACTCCTTTCCTTATAAAGGTTTGTCTGTCCTTATGTTTGGTATTCTCCATTGCCTCACACAGACACTTGCCCACATCTTGTTTAACTTGCAGGGGAATAAATGGCTGGGAGCAAGGTGTCACATGTGACACTGTTCCTATCCAAACAATATTCAGTGGGCCTTGGGGATCCATTGGTTGGGCCCATGTGTTACTCATGGTAAATATTTTGTATCTTCATTGCATTCTTTCCCACTTTATCTTAGAACATATAACAATAATTGAACTAATAATGTGCTCCTTTTTCCCATTCTAACTGCATGTTGTGGGCATTCAGACGCTTTATTTTTGTATTATTATTTATACATTTTAAAATATTAAGTTTGTAAACAAGGTAGTCTGGCAGCTTTCCTTCAGATACCATTAAGCTCCTACGACAGGTTCACAAAGTGGACTATGTGTGTTTTAGCTTCACACTGCGTGATCCACAAAGGGGTTAGAAGTACATCCAAACAAAATAATACATCAAGGGGGATACAAATACAGTGTTAGCCAGTGTTACAGATAACTAAGTATCTTGATAGGTCGAGTAATGGTATATTACAGCTAATCCAGATGAGATGAACTAGAATTTCCTGTGACATAGCTAGATATACCCAGACATACTAAATGTATTTCTATTACTGTAAGGATAAAAAAGGGTACATAATAAATAGAATATAGATGGAAAGGTATGCATGAATGGTAAATTCTTTGCAAAAAGCTTTATCAATGCATCAGTTAGGGTTCCTGTGACAAAAGATTGGAAATTTGGTGCTACAGCCCAGCCCCACCCTGACACACCAACAGGCATCGGGGGTGTGCCTTGGGGTTGTGAACCCTAACACTCACCCCATTCTTCTATAATGTACCGATCCCAGCTTATTTTCTAATGGAATGGGGTGAGCATTAGAGCTGATGACCCCCAAGGCACACTCCTGATGTCTGTTGGTGTGTGCAGGGTGGGGGTTGGGTGTTAGCAATGGAAACCCCAACACCAAATTTCCATACTTGTCACTGAAACCCTAACTGATGCATTAATTAATTTTTTTCAAAGAATTTCCTTACTTTTTGAGATAGTATAATCGTATCCTCATTTGGCTGTAGAAGCTAATGCGCTCCCAGCTCTTCATAGTTGCGTACATGTATGTTGCCATGGAAGTATTTCAGCCAAAACAGCAACCAAATTGTCCGCGTAGCCTTGCTATTACCCCACCTCATGAATGCTGGGCTGAGAATTTTCAAATCCCTACTGAAACGTCATTCCACGTCACAGGTGAGAAAACACAGTTTGTTCAGGATTTGAAAACTTACAACTGTCATGCTCATGAGGTGATGTAAAGAAATGGCTATATTGAAAATCTGGGGTGAAAATATTGAAAATTATGAAAGTTAGGGGTGATCATAGTGAAATGTCAACAATGTTGCCATTTTAACATATTTTGATCCCAAATTTTCAACATATCCTTCTTATGACTCCATCTCATAAACAAGTATGATTAACATTTTGAAATCCAGTCCAAAAGGTGATTTCTCCAACTGATTGCAAAATCATGTTTTGGGCAGGATTTTCAAAATGACACCAACATTGTTCATGAGGTGGTATCTCCAAAAGGCTATGTTGAAAATCTGGTGTCAAAATCATTAAAAATAACAATGTTATGCACCAAATTTGAAAACCCTATTGAAATACACTGAACTGCATTTACCTTAGTTTCTCAATTCCATGGAAGTCTAGTGGTCCCTCTCCCTTCTCCCATTCTCCGGTCACTGTCCGGTTGTATAACATCAATTGCCTGGTAGTCTAGTGGTCCCTTCACCGATGTCCAATCGCTTGTCCCCATATAAAAAACATATTTTTCCCTGGTAGTACAGCTGTCCCTTTCCCCTTCCCCATTCACAAATTACCTTCCCTTTAAAAAAATATATATTATTCCCTGGGAGTCTAGTGGTCCCACTCCCATTCACCAATTGCCATCCCCGTCTAAAAAAATATATTATTCCTGGTAGTCTAGTGGTCCCTCCCCCATCCCCTTTTCACTGATCCTCCACCCCAGGTAAAATAATATCTGATTCCCTGGTAGTCTAGTGGTCCCTCCCCTTCCCCAAGGACGATCTCTGTCCCATTCTTTGTATTTCAATTTCCCTGGTAATCTAGTCATTCCTAGAGATGGGGCAAAGTCAGACTTGGCTGGCAACGTTCCTACAAAGTTGTTAAATTCATCACTTTGCAAAGCTTCACAAAGGTTTCCCATACCTGGCAAACTTCGGCTTCACCCAAACTGTGAAGTTTTTGCCATAGTGAAATTCTGCACTTTGCAGTTCCGCACCTCACGATAAAAAAATGTGCACTTTGCAATCCACAAATTTTGCGAATTGCACATCGTGAACATCACGAAATTCACAAAATTAAGTTGCAGGTGAAGTTTGCTGAATTCACCCATCTCTAGTGGTCCCTCACCACTCCCGATTCCTGTCCCATGAAATGACAGTCAGATCCCTGGTGTTCTATTGCCCCCCCCACCATTTGAGGTAGTCACTCACCAACCCACAACCCCCCTCATCCAGATAGTTCCAACAAGCCGGTTCAACAGAAAACCTGCCAATTAGTTTTACAATGGTGGTACTCTCCCCAATTTTATTATAATCACCTCCATAAGTGGAGGTGTTTTCGAGGCATGACTCGAGAAGCTGTGCAGGGGACCCACAACCATTACAGCTTATCGGTCATTTTGTCAGTTTTGTCACTGTAATATTTTCAATGACATTATGTACTATACATCCTGACTGCCAGCTGTGTCATCAGCACAGTTCCTCCTCTCACCACTGACCGCACACGGATCGAGGCCAGGAATGAGGCGACTGTATACAGTACATTGTCATTCACAGTTCAGTCTGTGGCCAGCAATGGAGGTGAGAGAAGTGCTGTGCTGTTGTTGGCTGACAGTTGGGATGAGGGGGGGGATGGGTGGTGGGTGACTACTTCGTTGGGTTGGGGAGTCTATTAGAACATCAAGGATCTGACTGTCTCTTCATGGGACAAGGATTAGGGACAGGGAGGTACCACTAGACTACCAGGGAAATGGAAATGCAATGAATGGGATGAGGATCATCCTCAGGGAGGGTAGAGGGACCACAAGACTACCAGGGAATAATATATTTTTTTATAATGGGACGGCGATTGGACATCGGGGGAGAGGGGAGGTATCAACAGACAACTAGGGAAATAGATATTTTTATATCAGAACGATGATCAGACATCAGGGGAGGGACCACCTGGGCAGTCCTTTTTTTTCACAAATTGCAAAAAAGGATCCTTTTCCATGGTTCCTTTTTCTCAGTTTGCAAAAAAGAATCCTTGTGCACAGCTCAGAATCCTTTTCTGCATTATTTTTCACAGTTTGCAGCAAAAGAACAAATCCCTTTTTGTAAATTGTGAAAAATGATCCTGTTTCGTGATTCTTTTTTCACAATTTCTCAATTCAATTCTTGTCTTCCCATTCAGGCTGCCTGTTCCAGCTAACCCCCCACCCCACCCTCCACAGACACTTGGAAGCTACACAGCAAGCACAAGGCTGCCTGTTCCAGCTAACCACCCACCCTCCACAGACTATTGGAAGCTGCACAGCAAGCAGAAGGTAGTGGACCTTTCTCTCCTTCTTAATTGTCTGCAGAGCTACCATACCTCAATTAATGCAGTAGCCCCACCCTACCCAACCACCCCACCACACTCACACCCAGGATTGACTCTAGTTTTATAATCTCATTGACCAATCAGGCTATTTCCCCACTAGTTCCTTATATTGATCACCCGCCAGGTGTCGCTGTCTACTCCCTCTCTGAACTCATCCATCACATGACCGGACATTTCTGAAACTATCTAAAAATGTTACCAGCTGAAGCTTATACTCTGTGGCCACTAGGAGTTGCGGCTCTGCCAGCATATCACCCTAGAACTCCAGCTAAATTTCCTGCAGCTGTACTGTGCTGTGCTAAGCCTTGTTTTACCATTGTTCCTTACAGTCAGCCTCCAACATCAACCAGTCTGACACATTTCTCCATTAGGCAGAGCAGTGATTCAAACCTCTAACCCTCTGCACCAGAGATGTTGCTTGTTATATAAAATTAACTTTTATATGGGGGTGTGGCTTGGCCCCTTGAAAGATGGTAGCGTAATTTCTTCTCTCTGCCCCGGCCTGGCACTATCCTCCGTTTGAATCATTGGAATGCCGGATTGAATATTATTGACATCCACTGGGGATTCCAGCTGTATCCCTACTGATGCTAGATTAATAGTTTACTTGCGGGAAGCCACGCCTGTATAATAAAAAATCATTGCGCGTAGGTCAGAGTCACCTGAGGAGTTACACCGTATAGGCCAGAGCGTGGGGGAACAGCAGCACTGTAAATTTACACCGCTCGCTCAGATCATCTGGATACTGCGGAGCATGGGTCGCAAACGTTGGATATCCCCGACTAGCTGGGAGATTCGCTGACAAATTGCAATATAGGTCCTCTGAACACTGGTGCCATAGTAATAGGAATGGAGGCATCGGGAGATATCACAATGAAGCAATACACACAGCCACCACAGCCTCGCAGGATCAGACCCAAGTAGGAGATGCACTAGCCAACATCACAAAAATGCTAGAGGTGCTCTTATTTTGAGTGGACAGTATAGGGGCGACCTTGGCAGGGAATGTTGTAGATGTGCACAGGCTGGAGGACCATCAGAATGTACTCAAACAGCGGACAGAGGAACTAGAGAGACAAGATCTCACTGTGCCACAAAGGCTTGATGATAAATTATCCAGACTGTGGCAAAGAGCAGAGGATCAAGAAAATTGGAGCAGGAGGAATAACATCAGGATCCTGGGGGTGCCAGAGGGGGCTGAGGGGTCGAATATGGAGACGTTTTTGAATGAATGGTTGCTGCGGCTCCTCAGTGAAAGATGGAAAGAGATTGTGGGGGTGGAAAGAGCACATCGTGTATTTGGTAGGCCTGATGGTGCCCACGGACCCAGAATGATCATAGCATATTTGTTAAAGTATTCCACCAAGGAAAAACTTCTGCGGGCTACTAGGGAGCTTGAGGAGATCTCCTGGAAAGGCAACATAATTTATTTTTAACGGGACTTCTCCCAAGAGGTGGCAATGAAGTGAAAGGCATATGGGCCACTGAAGAAGAACCTTGCTACTAATTCCTTTCAGTACAGATTCAGGAGGCTGACTGCCTTGCAACTATCCAAAGATGGCAGAACGTTTCTGGAGGAATTGCCCAGGGTGGCAGAGGCCTGGGTCAACAACCAGTGGCCAGGCTTGCTGCCGAGAACTACACTCCCCATATGCCTCTGGACCCCAAGAGAACACCCATTAAAGGAAGTAGACAGGAGAGGAAACCGATTCCAGGGAGGTGGTAATTCTGATCGGTCTGGTACGGTCGCAAAGGAGACCCCTCTGCTTCCTCCTTCCGCATCGCAAAAGGCAGATAAACGCTCCTGTGCAAGCTCCCCCCCAAAATCGAGATAGGTATCCAGTTAGTGGCGCTGACAACAGTGGGCAAACATACCGAACAACTCTGCCAGTGCCAGGCCGACAATGGGTTATGAGCCCTTGTCAGCTAGCTGCAGAACATGTGGAAGTGTCTCCTTCTGCCAAACTCCCCAGAGCGGAAGCGGCTGCAGCAGCAAAAAATACAGCTTTAACCTCCTGGATGGAAGATGCTGAGGAATCTACAGATGTCATGGAATCATTGGACTGGGCTGCTGAAGTAGCTGAAAATGAGCAAGAAGCTGCTGCAGAGGTGGGCCTCCTGAAACCTGGAGCTAAATCATATGTGTAGGTACTCACCTCTCCCTTTGGCATGCTCAGTCCAGTGTGCAGGGAGCAACCCACTTTGTCGGAGACAGACGGCTGAATGGACTTGTGGTTTCCCTGGCTGAACTAGCTGTGACTCTTTTTTTATTTCCACTGAGTAGGGTCTGAGGGGAAAGATGTAGCACGCGAAGATATTGCATCTTGCTGTCACACTCTCCCCTCCCCCCCAGGTGAAAACGTTCCCATTTTCAGGGGTGCAGCTCAGAATAGCCACCCTCACCTCTGGGCACTCCTCATTTTCTTTCAATATTCCTCAGGTTATGAACACCATTTGGTTTACTCTGTATGTGCATAAAGTCCTGGGCAGGCAATTAAGACCTGACCGAGGGGACTCTGCCAAATGGCTGAGATGCACGCTGTGTACATGTCACTTGCCTTCCCTGGCAACAACTTTCCATGGCCTACCTCCAACCTCCCAAGGCACTTACAGTCTAGTGCTAGCATCAGACCCCTTCCCCATCCTCTTTCCTGGTCTGTACAGTGTCCAGGAAATACTTGCCCTCCTCCATGACTCTCTTCCTCCCTCTTTCCCCTCCACAGTGGATATACATTTGAAGTTTGTCCTACCACTAGGGTGGGTTCTTCTCTCCTTCCTGGACCCTTCGGATCCCAACTAACCACAGTGATCCATGAGGCCAGGTTGGGACAGGTTACTCATATATTGGTGTAACCTTCCCCGTTATACCTTTGGTGTTTGAAGCAGTGTGGCGTGAGGCACCCGCACCCTCTTATTGGGCAACTCCTTTCACACGTTCACCTCAACACCAGTAACTTTTGTTTTTTACTGCGTTCTAATAAGAGCCTTAGCCTCATTGTTATAGTTTTGAGTATTGTATTTTCAAGGTTGTTGTATATATAATAGATCTTGTGTTTATGTGTTTTCTTCCTCTTCTTTCTCCAACCAGGTGGGACTCAGGTGGGATAACAACTACTCATACTTCCTATCTCTCTACCTTGCTATTGCCTTTGCTACTTGGTATATACTGACATCAGGCAGGTATTCTCTTTCACCCCATGTTTGTTGTCTTTCTGCCATATACCTCCAGGGGGGTATCAGGATGAGTACCTGTTTTGTTTTATCTCTCACTGAACCTTGGAGGGGTGACAGCGACTGCAATACCTTTGTCAGGGCACAGCTGGAGGTGCGTCTCCTGGAATGTTAAGGGGCTTAATCATCCAGCTAAAAGAACTAAGGTTCCATAATATCTGAATTCTATGGGGATGGATGTAGCCCTTCTACAGGAGATGCACCTTACCAGCCGGACAGTACAATGGCTAAAGAAGCTCTGGGTTGGTACAGTGGTTTCCAGTTGTGCCACTACCAAATCCAGGGGAGTGGCCATTCTATTAAAGAAATCTGAGCCATGGGTAATAGAGGATAAGCACACGGACTCTCAAGGGCGTTGGATAGTAACTTGGATATCGTATCTGGGAGGCAGAATTTTGATTGCTAATGTGTATGACCACAATATGGACATAGGGGAAGTATATTCAGACCTCAGCCAGGCCTTCTTGGATTTGACGAGTGGCTTCTCTGATGTCCCTATTCTGTTAGGATGGGATCATAACTTAGTCCTAGACATTTTTCTAGATAAATCCCTACCCACCCCACAAACCCACCCCAAGGCGTTAGCCAGTCTTACTAACTTGATGACAGAATGGAATCTATGTGACTCCTGGACGCCAATACACAGGGGCGAGATTATTCTTTTTACTCGGCAGTACATCATACGCATAGTAGACTGGACTTTTGACTCACCAATTATGCAGCTGTGCTGGCAGTAATAGATGCCTCTATAGGCAGCATATTAATCTCAGACCATGCACCAGTCTCTGTCTTGTACTCCCCAGCAGGTCAGGGTGCCCCTACTACAAGGTGGAGATGCAATCCATCCTTGCTGCAAGACAAAACTTTTCAAGCCTATATTAAAAAGGAAGCCAAGAGTTATTTTGCTCTTAACCCCCCTTGGGAAACTACGGCTTCTGTTGTATGGGAGGTGTTTAAAGCAGTCCTAAAGGGAAGAATTATATCCTTCACAGCCTCCAAGAATAAGGCCAGAAAAAAGATCATTTCCTCACTGCAAGCAGAGCTTGCAACTCTGGAGAGACAGTTTAAAATGACAACTTAAGATCTGCTTAATTCCCCTCTCTTGTCCACTATCACTGGCCTAAATTACCAACTAAACACCTTGTTAAATGAAAAGGCTGCTTGGCAATTAATCCGTGCCAAGCACAAATCCTGGGAGGGAAGGGACAACGGGGGCAAACTTCTTGCATACTACCTCCACAAGCAGCAAGCATCTTCTAGGATCCTTACTCTTAAAAATCCACAGGGCTGAGTCGTGTCTACACCTAAGGCCATTAATGAAGTGATGCAGAACTTTTACCAGGAGCTGTACCAGTCTAAAGCTCAGTTATCAGACACGGAGCTCTCTACCCAGCTATCCAAGATGTGTGATGGGGTCTCTCTCCTTAAACTTTCCCAGGAGCAGTGTGAGGTTTTAGATGTCCTCGTTACTTCAGAGGAACTCCATTCTGCCTTATTCCAGCTGGCCAAAGGGAAGGCACCAGGCCCAGATGGGATGACAGTGGAGCTATATCAACTCCTTCAAGCAGAAATCATTATCCCACTCCTACAGGCTTTGCAAGAAGCCCAGGCAACTACAGCATTCCCTCCTACCATGCGGGAGGCTCTGGTAACCTTAATCCCTAAGAAATCCTCTGACGCAATGGATTGTGTTAATTTTTGGCCCATTTCCTTGCTGTCTGTGGATACCAAACTGTTAGCTAAAGTCTTGTCGAATAGGCTCACTCCGTTTTTACCAACCTTAATACACCCCTCGTAGGCTGTTTTTTCTAAGGGGAAGTCAGAGGCAGACAATCTTCGATTGGTCCTTAATTTAAAATGGTTAGCCTTGCACTCTGACATGCCTATGGCAGCCCTGGCCATACATTTTGCCAAGGCTTTTGATTCTTTGGAGTGGGGTTATCTCCGCACAGTGTTGTCCCTATACGGGTTCGGGCCAAGGTTCTGTTCCTGGATCTCCACTTTTTATCACTTGCCCACAGCTAAAATTGTAACCAACCGAGATTTATCCCAGCCCTTTCCTTTACAGAGGGGCACTAGACAAGGCTGCCCTCTCTCCCCTTTTCTTTTTATTCTAGCCCTGGATCTCCTTCTACAGAAACATCTGAGCACCCCAGGCATTACTGGGATTCCAGTGAAAGAACATTGCTTCCTGGTTAATGCCTATGCAGACGATATGCTGCTCACCCTGTCTAATCCAGAGTTCTCCATCCCTACAATTCTTCAGGTGTTGCAGGAGTTTGCCTCCCTTTCTGGCCTGGTAATTAACTAAAAGAAGACAATTTTAGAACCCCTGAACGCAAGGTGTGGAAGAAACTGTCTACGAAATACGGATATTACCAGGGCACCTCAGGGATTTTCATACCTTGGGATCTTTATTCTTTCCACCTGGAGAGATCTAGAAAAGGTTAACTTTTCTCCCTTGCTAACAGCCATCATGGCCGAGGTTCAGAGATGGAGAAAGGTACAGCTTTCCCTGAAGGGTAAAATAGAGGCCATTCGTATGCTTATTTTTTCCAGAGTTTCGTACCTCCTTAGTAACCTCCACATCCCCTTGTCCCCTAAGCCCTTCTTACAATTGGATAAACTGATCTCCTCCTTCTTGTGGGAAGGCAAAATGGCACATTGGGGCCAAGCCAAATTATGAGCACATTGGACCAGGGGAGGGTTGGGACTCCCATGGTTCATGGGATATCACCTAGTTTTTCGTATGGCCCAGCTACCAATTGGTTTGCTTCTTTCTTGTCCCCTCCTCCTTAATGGGTTTGCTTAGAAGCAGCTCTCCTACCTGACAATTCACTTTTCTCTCTGCTTACTAACAAGAAGCCATCGGGAGACTTGCTTACCCCTATTATGACAGAAACGTGTAGGGCCTGGTGATGGCAATGGCCCTCACTGGTATTCCAAGTGGAGCATACCTCCCTCCAATCTCCTACGCCCCTTTGTGGAACAACCAGCTCATAATGGTGGACCGTAAACCCGCATGCTATGCTGGTATCACTGGGCTACTAGAGGTATTTGGGTGGTGAGGGATCTCCTCCTCCTGGGTAGTACGACACTTATGTCCTTTGAGCAGTTGAGAGAGACTTTTGGATTGAAAGCACAGGACTTTTGGAGATATCTCCAAATCTGAAGCGCAATTGCTTCCCTTTTAGTGGCTCCAACTGATACAGGGAGGTGGAAATGCCTTGCCACCCTTCATGAGCCCAGAAAAAGTAGGGGTTTGGTTGGAACTTTGAATAAGGTGATTAGGGATGCCCAACCCGGCACTACTCTGACTAGTTGAACAGCTTGGGAAGTTGAACTTCGATGCCCCCTTTCACAGCAGCAATGGAATGAATGTTTGAAAGCTGCTGACTTGGCATATGAGGATGCATGCCAAAAGTCAACTGATTCAGTTGAAAATCCTCCTCAGGTGGTATAAGACACCTACAGTGCTTCACAAACTGAACATAATGAAACATGATAAATGCTGGAGGTGTAATACCTCCCCTGCCCATCTACTCCATATACTATGGACATGTCCAGTAATTCAGGGGTTTTGACGGCAGGTGCTAGAGAACTTCTAAAATTATCGGTAGACCCCTATCAATTGCCCAACCCTCACTAGTTCTGGGGGATGTCTCTACCTTGGGCCCAGTGCCTGCGCCAACTAAGGCCTGGGTGTTGGTGGCAGTGATGGAAGCTAAAAGATCTATATTGATGAAATGGAAGTTGCCCCCCCCCACGATCTCCCACTGGCGGGCAGCAATGGCTCGGGTGGCCACATTTGAAAGACTTTTCGCAATCGGGAAAGGCCATCTTTCCAGATTTCACGAGAAATGGGACACATATCTGCACTCACACATCTGTGCGGTCCCACCCCTCCCCCCAAAAACCCTCCGTTGTTCTAAACCATGGTGCCTCCTCTCTTTTCCCCCTATTTTTTCCTTTCTATCTACTCCCTATTCAGACTATTGCTGCCCAGGGTCTGTATAGATTGTGTACTTACCTTACACTGCCCATACTATTGTCAACCTACCTTTACTAGCTATCCATGTGTCATAGGTCTCAGGTGTCTATTCTGAAGGGACTTAGGCGGTCCAACTAATAAGAAGAGGCATGAGGACTCTGACCTATGATACTTATGACTATCCTCTGAACCATTAGTTTTTAGAGATTCCCCAGGATGAAATAGGTATTAATCTAAAAAATGCCTGCTATATTTAGATATGTATAAAACCAGCTCAAGCAGAATGTAAGTTTATATGGTCCATAAAAGTGATGGGAGGAAATATGCAAATCCCTCCTAGCAGCTGTAGTTATGGAATGTTCCAAACATGGCTATGGTATTCTTGTTTACTTGTATGATGAAAGTCTGTGTGTTTCTACCTTGGTTGGTTGTACTTGGAAAAACTAATAAAATCTTATATGATAAAAAAAATTAACTTTTATACAGGATACAAATTGGTTAGGGTGTAATCCCCATTTACAACAATATCCTGTGGCTTACAACATTCAAACATACAACAGATACATAATAATAACAAATAAGCAACCAATTTCCTTTAACAAAACCTAGACAAAAATAGGCTTATTCAATGTATCTAAAACACATGCATTTTGATGTCAAATATTTATACAAAGCAGTCTTGAAGTTAGAGGGTCTTGCCAATAAACTTAGCTCCGGTGGTAGATTATTCCAATATCTTGCTAGGCTATTTAGCAGTATGGAATCTCCTACTGTAATTTGTTCTGGGATCTTAATAGGGAAGTAAAGATTGCAGGGGTCACTCAAATTGTGAAAGCACAAGACAAGACCATTCAAATGAGGTACTAGACTTAGCTGTAGGTTTCAGGAGTCCTGAGACATGAATATCAATGTAACCCCTAGGTGGTGCTATCCCAAGGGCTACTACCCCTGCCTGTATGGCTAGCAACAGGTTAAGGGGCCTAGGTCCAGTGACGGGTGCCTCCACCCAGAGGTCAAGGTTGGTAGTGGTTAAACTATCTTGGGTACAGCCCTCTGGGACACTGTGACCCCCATTTGTTCCCACTAGTGGCCCACACAGTACATGGGAATTACCTTCCCAATACCCCACATATGCACACATTTTACACATATAGATACCACTTACCCTCGAGACTGATTTTGCAGCATATCTCAGAGGACCCCCTGTAAAACAAGGTTAAGCACATACACAACACAATGCAGTGCTGGTTCGATATGTACTGACACCACAGACAGCATATAGTTGAATAACAACAAATCTGATTTATTTAGGGGGCATATAACAAGGACAGGGAAATCAGGTTAATTTGAGGAAAGCCACATAAATCAAAAGGATTATGCATGTAATCAAAGTCCAACAGTACACGCTTTGGGTACCCAGGATGGGGGGCTAGCCAGGTCCATTGCCCAGGGTTGGCTGGCTGGTGCAGCTGGATGGGGCCCTGTAGAAGAAAACAACACACACACAACCCAAATTGTAATCCGGAGCCAGATGGCTCAGTTCAAGTAAAAAGAAAGCACATCAAATCAGATGGCACACTTTTAATTCATATGGTGTTGCAGGGGATTGCCCTGAATGGTACTCACGATACCCAAGACAGTTACAGGATGAATGGTGTGGTTTCTGGGTTTCCAGCATTCAGCAAACACTGCAGGGGGAGGGGAATTAAGATTGCGATTGCCCACAAGCACCAGGCAGGCTGCTCCTCGATCCCGATCTCAAAACACTGCAAAATACCCAGGAGCACACACACAGCAGCTTCAGCTCCTGACAGGAGGACAGGAGGAACAGGGTGCAGGAAAACACTATTTTTAAGTGAAAAAGATGTTCCAGGGCTAGAGGGCATGGGATGAAGTTGGAGGGAAGACGATTCAGAGGAAACGTGAGGAAGAATTTCTTCACAGAACGGGTGGTGGACAAGTGGAACACCCTGCCAGAGGAAGTGGTAGGTGCTGAAACAATCACAGGATTTAAGAACGCATGGGATAAACATAAAGGAATTCTGGAGGTCAGGGGTAAGGGGCAACAGACTTCTAGGAAAACATAAACTGAACTTACAAGCTCAAATGGGCAGACTGGGTTGGCCACAGGCCCTTATCAGCCGACACTCTCTATATATCTATGTATCTACAGTGGCGTGAAAAAGTATTTGCCCCCTTCCTGATTTTCTCTATTATTGCATATTTGTCAGACTGGATGTTTTCAGGTCTTTAGACAAAATATAATATTAGATAAAGGGAACCTGAGTGAACAAATAACACTTTTTTTTTTTTACTTATTTCATTTATTTAATGAAAAAAGTTAACCAACACAAACTGGCACTGTGTGAAAAAGTAATTGCCCCCTAGTTAAATCAACCCAATTAAAGGGATAATTAGAGTCAGCTGATTGAACACAGCCAGGCTTGATTACAGCCAGCCCTGCTCAATATAAACCTCACGTTTTGGCCCTTACCATCAGAGTCACGTTGCCAGCATAAAGATTCAACAAGCACATTATGCCATGATCAAAGGAAGTTCCTGAAAAGATCAGAAAAAAATTTGTTGCCCTCTATCAGTCTGGAAAGGGTTACAAAGCTATTTCTAAGGCTCTGGGACTCCATTGAACCACAGTGAGACCATAATCTCAAATGGAGAACACTTGGAACAGTGAGTGAACCTTCCCAGGAGGCGGCCTGCCAAAAGTACTCAAGGGCGCAGTGTAAAATCATCCAAGAAGTCTCAAAGGATCCTAAAACAACATCCAAAGAACTACAGACTCTCTTGCCTCAGCTAAGGTCAGTGTTCATGACTCCATAATCAGAAAAGACTGGGCAAAAATGGGCTTCATGTGAAGAGTAGCAAGCGGAAACCACTGCTAACCAAGAAGAACATAAATACTGCCTCTCATTTGCCAAGAAGCACCTGGATGATCCACAAGCCTTTGGGAAAATGTTCTATGGACAGATGAGTCCAAAGTGGAACTTTTGGACAACATGGATCCCATAATGTCTGTGTAAAGCAAACACAGCATTCCACAGTAAGAACACCATACCAATAGTCAAACTGGTGGTGGTAGTGTGATGGTGTGGGGATGCTTGCTGCCTAAGGACCTGGATGACTTGCCATAATTAAAGGAACCATGAATTCTGCTCTGTACCAGAAAATTCTTAAGGAGAATGTCCAGTCATCCTTCCGTCAGCTGAAGCTGAAGCGTAGTTGGGTCATGCAGCAAGACAATGATCCAAAGCAAAAAGCAAGTCCACATCAGAATGGTTAAAAAGAAGTAAATTAAAGTTTTGGGTGGCCTAGTCAAAGTCCAGACTTAAACCCTAATAGAGATGCTGTGGCAGGACCTGAAACGAGCAGTTCATGCTCGAAAACCACAAATGTTACTGAATTAAAGCAGTTCTGCAGGAAGAGTGGGTTAAATTCCTCCACAGTGATGTGAAGACTGATATTGAATTATAGAAAGTGTTTGGTTGCAGTCATTGCAGCTAAATGTGGCATAACCAGTTATTAAGTGTAAGAGGCAATTACTTTTCACACACAGTGCCAGTTGGTGTTGAGTTAACTTTTTTCATTAAATAAGTGAAATTAAAAAAAAAAAACAAGTGTTATTTGTTCACTCAGGTTCCCTTTATCTAATATTACATTTTCTCTAAAGACCTGAAAACATCCAGTGTGACAAATATGCAATAATAGAGAAAATCAGGAAGGGGGCACATACTTTTTCACGCCACTGTATATATGACAGGCCGATTGCACTTTAACAAAATCTTCGGTCTTCTACAGGGATTAGCCTGGTTTTCTCACTTCAGACTTCCCTCTTCCTTCTCACAAACTTGGATTCAGTCCGATTTAACTGTGCTAACTGCCGCAGACTGACTTGGGGGCCTACACACGCGCTTCCCATGTGAACTACTCGCCATACTAGCAACAGAGCTCCTTCTCCTTTCACAGCCACCTTGAATCTGCCTTCCCAGCAACAGTGCAGGGTATTTCCTTTAGGCTCACACAAGTTCAGTTGGTTGGTTCAGCTGTCAATCACAGCAGGGCTCCCTCTGTTGGTGCAAAAAGATGCAAAGGTCCAAACTACAACTTCCAGAAGCACCTGCCATATAGTCCCATTATGACAGGCTCCAGATGAGAGTCCAAGTACTGATTGGTCCAATGCAGACTCCGTTTTAAAGGTCCCCCCACACTGATTGGTCCAATTCGACAGTTCAGGTCCAAAATGAAGGGGCAAAACACACAGAGTTCAAGCTGCAAGAAAGTCAGGTTAGACAAACTGCAGTTTCACTAACGCTCTAAATGACTTCAGGAAAAGTTACATCTTTCAATTAGGCTCCCTCTGCGCTCTTAGCGACTGCAGAAATGGAGCAATTAGGCAGCAGCTTGAGCGGAAGTCGAGCATTAAAACACACAGTCCCCCCCATTCAAACTAATTAAGTCTGCAAGCAGACAGCTCTTAAAGAGACAGTACTTGGAGGCTTTTATAGCACTCCCTGCACCCACATTGAAAAGGCATTTCACCGAACGCCACCCAGACTTGGAACACTCAGACAAGCTCCTGGAAGACTTCTGGGAACCCCCATTTGCAGGGGGGTTACATCAAAATATCTGTAAATTATAACAAAGCAGCAGCCATTTCATGTAATCTTAAAATAGGAAGTGATGTCACTGAGGGGCCAGCTCTATGTTGTTAATTACAACTTGCCCTTTAGTGACATCACTTTCTGTCTCAGTATCCCATGAAATGGCTGCTGCCCTGTTTTGATTTACAGAGTATTTAGATATTCATATCTCAGGGCTCTTGACACCTATAAGGAAGTTCCATACCTCGTTTAAAATATCTTTTTATGTGTTTTCGCAATTTGAAATACCCCTGCAATGTTTACTTCCCATTTACCATTGGTATGTTTGGATTCCTCAAGTTCATTATTCTTTTACTTGGAGGTTCCACCATTATATAGTCAGTTAATGGATGAATTTCTTTAGTATGAATCAATTTGTGACACCAAATTAACCACAGGTACGATCTTTTTGTCTCTGGTTGAAGCCGATTTAAATTACTATAGATGTCACAATGATGGTTAGCATGCTTACTGTTTGTTATAAATTTACCTAGTCTATAATACATTTGGTTTATCTTGTTTAGTGATTTCTTAGTTGAATTCATGTACAACAATGAACCATATTCCAATATTGGAGTCAACAATTGTCTCACTACCTTCTCTCTTACTTCCATTTCCAAACACCCTGAGACTCTTCTCAAAGCACCCAACCTCTGGCTAACTCTTCTAACTTGTTGGTTTATATGATCAGTATAAATCAACCTTTGATCAATCAAGACCCCTAAATAGTTATAGTTTTTAACATTATTTATAAGTGTTCCATCCACCAACCTAAGTTGTAATTCAGGATTTTTTAAAGAAATTCCAACAGAAAATGTCATGCTTTGCATTTTTTTAAATATTAAGTAATAAGCCTGAGGCCCTAAACCAGTTCTCCATTATTATCAAATCCTTCTGGAGTTTCTGTTCTAAAAGGGTATGACTATCTGCTGATGCCACCAGTACGGTGTCATCAGCGTATAGTCTTATTCCACTATTTTCTATTTTTGTTGGTAAGTTGTTTACTTAAATCTTAAACATTAAAAGACCAAGGATCGAGCCATGTGGAACTCTTCTATTTACCTCAGTCAAGTCTGAATCAGCAGACCCAAATGATAAATACTGCTTACAGTTTGAAAAATATGATTTGAACCAATATAATGGTCCTTCTTATACCCCTTTGTCATGTAGTCTCTCCAACATACCATGGTGTTTCACCAGGTCAAAAGCTTTGCTCAGGTCTATGAACACCACCCCAGTGCTCATACCCTGGTTCAAAGAAGTTGACACAAGGCCATGAAAATTGACTAGGACAGTGTCCGTGGACCTCCCCACCCTGACCCATGTTGGAATTCTGTTAATAATTTATTCTGCTCCAAATAATGATACAACTGACAGTGAACTTGATTTTCAAATACTTTAGCCATAATGGGAAGTAAGCTATTGGCATGTAATTTGAGGGGATTGTATTATCCCCAGCTTTATAGATACATATTATTTTCTCCACTTTCCATATGTCTGGAACCAATGACTCACATAGGCTCCAATTAAAGAGGTGACTTACCATAGGGGCTAAGATATCTGCTCCTATTTTCAAAAAAAATGCCTTCTATTCCATCCTTCCCTCCTACTTTCGTCCCTTCAGATTTGCTCAATACCTTTTCCACATCTCTAACCTTTATTTCCTTGACTCTAAACCCAGGAGCTTGATCTCTTTTTAATTTCCTGTCCTTCATTAGATTTTTCTCTTTCACTATCTGAGGTATAGAAATGTGTAATGTCCCAAAGTCAGAGCATTCCAGAGAAATAAAATTAAATAAATCAACTAAGGGTCCACAGGTGCTCAGGATACCTGCTGCAGGTGTATGCAGCAGGGTACATGCTAAGGGGGCCCCTGAGCAAGAAAGATTCAACCTCCTGGTAAAGAGAAACTGTAAAATAAAAGCAGAAAAGTGCCTGTGCACTTACAACATGGTCAAAAGATAGATTTTAAAAGCAATATATGTCACAATGGCCTGGATGGAATGTTGTGCTGAGTGGCTCATGCACAGCATTCCACTCCAGCCAATCTAGAACCCAGGCAAGTTTAAGTTTCAAAAACAATTCTACAGTTTGTCAGTTGTCAGTTGTAGCTGGACTGTGGAGTAGAGAGGATCACAGGAGTGCAACAGGGACTTGTGGCTTACCTGGGGTCGTGAAACCAGTCCAGTTGACTCCGTGGTGAGTCCCCTCCTCCAGTCCACCGAAGACTTCCTGCTCTACTCCAGTTCTGCGGTCGGTGGTGCCATTGGGGCACCATGGAGATGAGAAACGGCAGTGTATCACAGTTTTGGGCTTAAAAGCCCTTTGTTTTATTTGTTTTGGCCCCCGAGTGATTTCTACAGTTTATTTCGGTCCCCCGTCGGCAGCTTTGCCAGCCGCATCGCGCCCGCTTCTCTGTTGGCTGACGGAGGCCCCCAGTTGTCCTCCCAGATGCCTGCCCGTTTCTCCCTCCCACTGCCAGCATTCCTCCCGCATCCCTACCGCACCTGAATCCTCCTGCTGCCTCCAGAAGTGGTGATTCCGCAGCAGCACATGCAGTGCTGACCACCTGTTTTGAAATTGAGACTGTTTTTACTGTGAACAAGCACAGTAGGCACTTAGAAGAGTGGCCGAGTGCCGCAGGGGCATCGAGTCGCTAGGACCCTTAATTTTAATATTTATCAGGAGGTGAGGCTAGCGACGCCCACAGGGAGGGGCCAGGGTATCCAGGCCAAGCAAAGGCCTATAAATATGCATTAGGGGGCGAGATTTAAGGCTGGGTTTCAGCGACTAAATGACAGCAGGTTCAGGGAGCCTGCAAATTTAAAGGGGCAATACAGTTAAAAGGGCGATCCAGGCCCACAGTGTGCAGCAGGACTACCAGGCCCAAAGTAACTTGGGGCACCAGGCCCAGTATTCAGAGGGGCACCAGGCCCAAAGTAAAGAGGGGAATTAGGCCCATTATAAAGTGGGGCACCAGGCCCAGTATTTAGTGGGGCACCAGGCCCAATGTAACGTGGGGAGCCAGGCCCATTGTAAAGTGAGGTACCAGGCCCATTGTAAAGTGGGGCACCAGGCCCAGTGTTAAGTGGGGCACCAGGCCCAACCTAAAGTGGGGCACCAGGCCCAAGCTAACATAGGGCGTCAGGCCCGAGGTAAAGGTAGGGCATTAGGCACGAGGTAAAGAGTGGTACTATAGTGAGGCCCCGGCCTAGCAGAATAGGGCAAGCCAGCCTAGTGGTACTAAAGGGAGGCTCTGGCCTAGCGGAATAGGGCAAGCCAGCCTAGTGGTACTAAAGGATTCCTTAGCCACAACATCCAGAAAGGGATCCTAGTCCAGAAGACCCTACATTTAGAAACAGGGGTTCATTTGAGAGTGTTCGATTTGCCTATACTGTGAAACTACTGTGATTACTGTACTGCTTATGCCTGAACTATTGTCCTAAGTACCTGAACTATTGTCCTAAGTACCTGAACTATTGTTCTAAGTACCTGAACTATTGGTCTAAGTACCTGAACTATTGCTCTAAGCACCTGGACATTGGCTCTTATCAGTAATAATTACCCCTGAAGTTATAATTTGCCCTCCTCCGGCAAATTATTGTATCATTCCACAGTTCTTTGGGCATTCTTCAGTTATACGTTTACTACTGTATGAAGACAGCCTCAATCTTCTACCACACTGCAGTCTCATAGTGTGGTCTGCAACACCACGTACACAGAATCAGTCTCTACTCAGAAGAAGACGTCCCCTCAGCATTCTTCACTCCTGGGAGATCATCCATCAACTCCTCATGTCCGTTTGTGTCATCCGCTGAAGTCAAGTCTGTCACCAGTCATACAAGTCATACCCGCCGTTTTCTTGTTTTCACAGCCTGAAAGTACGTCCGCCGAAACGCATCATGACAGCCGTGCCAGTGTTGTTCTGTATGGTTCCTGTTCCCGATGTCCCGAAGTTGGGCGCCCTCTACAGAAGAGTGAGCTCATCCTGGAGAACCTAGTCTGTGCCCCACCTGGTCGTTCGCCGAAAGTCGAGTCTGTCAAGCCCAGTCCGGACGCATCCGCCGTTTCTTTGTTTTGTGTTAGTTCCTGATCCTAGGATTGCAGAGTCAACCATCATCTCTTCAGATTCTTATGGTTCCTGGTCCTGTCAGAGTTCCTTCCGAGTTCAGCTGGCCCTTGGAGTGCCGCAGCATCAGTCAGGTCGTGGTAGTCCTCCATTGGATTCATCGCCACGCAGATCTTGATCTATCTTCATCCTTGGCAACCCTGGAAGTGGGTTTTGGCCGAAGAACCCTTTGTTTTCAGTGTGATATTTCAGGAACCAGTTGCTCTGGTTCTACATTCCATCAGCCTTGGAGAGAGTGGGCTTTTGCCGAAGATATATGGTCTGTTTACCAAACCTTTCACCACCCCAGTGGCCTTAACTAGGTCCTTGCTGGGAATTGAAATTAGGGTTCTACAGTTCTGTTTTATTTCCCTTGTAGCTACCAACGAAGAACGACGATGTACACGAAGACGCCAGATCTCTGGATTCTTGTAATATCTGGCTCTTATGAAAATGTGTGATGCTAATTACCCTAATGCAGTGCTGAGTAGCTTATGTCACCTGATTCTCATTTAGAGTACTGAAGTACAGAATAGTGTCAGAATAAGAGTGGCATGAGGCCTAAAGTTTATTCTTGTGGTAATAACCTTAGTAGTGGCAGATAAAAGTATTTCCCTGTTTTATTGCCCTATTGTTCTCGGACAACCCCTCCTCCTTCTTGTGACTGTGTCTGTCTACCCTTGGTACAAAATAAATGCCCTGCGGGCATCGAAGCACCAAGTTGACTCCTGCCTCTCCTTTTCTGGGTAACAGTTATCCTATCCACTTAATTCGGACCTTGGTGCCTCGCTCATCTCTTTTCACCACCTTTAGAGTAGAGCACTTCACAGAGCACTGCTATAGAACATCACACAGCATACTAAAAATGTTTGGTGTAGTCGGCAGGATAGAGATAATTATTTATCCGAGGAGTCCAAAGTTGAAGTGGCTTAGTAGGAAGCAAAAATGGAGCCAGGGTGTAGTAGTGGATTGTCTGGGGGAGATAGAGAGTCTGCTGGAGGAGACCAAGATGGACTTAGAGGGAATATCCCATCATCTCCACTAACCATGCCATACTACTTTGGAGTGCCATGGCTTCCACATTTTTCCAGAGAGAAAGATGGGGTTGGAACCAGCAACCTGGGAGAATTCCATTCAAAGATGCAGGCCATGTTCTGGCTGTATCAAATCCCCGAGCAACAGAAGGTTGAAATTTTAATTGGGCAACTAAAGGGAGCTGCCCACCGTGAAGTCCAATCAGGGCTGAGTGGAGCAAAAGCCACCGCGGACCAGATACTCCAGAGACTACAGCAGATTTTCGATGCTAGGACCGTGTCTGACCTCAAAATAAGTTATTTTTGCGTACCCAGAAGTCTCAAGAGACCCTGAGAGAGTTTGCACTGAGTTTGCAAGAGCTGTTATGAGTGATAGAGAGAGTAGATGCAGCAGAGGTCCGAGATGCAGCTAGTACTAGTAGAAAAATTTGTTGAAGGAGTGCAAAGTGAGGCCCTGAAAAAAGAACTATGCATGCTGCATTTACAAAACCCTGAAGTTGACTTTCTGGATTTTAAAGAGAAAGCCATTCGAATATTTGGTTCAGGGCATTCTAGAGAGGAAGCTCCAGCACATCCCCAAACCTCTATGGGAACTCAATGGTCGACCTATACTACCAAAGGACGGAAAGAAGACCATTCTTGGCAATTAGGTCTCCAGCCAGAGGAAATGTCCTTACAAAGACGAGAACCGGGAAGAGAAGCTGTTGCCTACCTGAGCCGGCGTTCAGAACATGAGCAGATACCTGACCCAAGGATACAGACACTGATATGTTCTGTGCAGACTGATGCTTGACAACACTCGGAGCTGACTGAGCAGATTGCTACACTGACCAACCAGATGGCAGAGATGTATAAGGAGATGCAGAGTTGGAAAGCTGGGTGGAAGAATGAGAGAAGCTTCGTTCCATCAGGGAAAGAAAGGAAGCATGACCAAATGAACCACTCAAGAAGGAGTGAAGGGAGATGCTCCACAGATCAATTTGATAGCCAAGGAAGGCCCATATGTCACCGGTGCAGTGTTAGTGGCCATATAGAAAGGAGATGTGGTCAGCCAGTAAATAACACCTTAAATTTAAACAGGAATTTTTCGGGGATGAGGACTGACCCTCAAAGAGCAGCCGATCAGGTCCAGCAGTCCCACTAGAGCAGTCGTGTTTTGTTGGTAAAAGGCCAGTAATACCAGTCAAGGTCGATGGCATCAAGCTTATGGCACTATTGGACACCGGATCACAGGTTACCACATTGCAAGGGTGAGAGTTCCGAAGATACTGGACACCTAATGATCTGAAGCCACCTCCTAGATCTTGGGTAAAGTTAATCGCGAGCAACGGTGATGAAGTACCATACTTAGGCTACCTAGAAGCCGATGTACAGCTAGGAAAGAACGTTCAATGCAACACAGGCATTATTGTGAGTGACATTGAGAGTGATCAGCTGCCACCACTCATTCTAGGGATAAACGTTCCACAGAATTGCTTCGGTGACTTAGTGAGTATCCTCCAGCAGCAAGCCAAACACGTACCTCGAGTGGAGAAACATGCCCTGCAATAAACTATCTACAACTTGCAATGCCATCAATGATTCGTTGATGCCGAGGGTGAAATCAGTAAAGTAAGAGTGACGGATGCTAGACCAGTAACCTTGAAGCCAGGCACCGCAACCACTCTGTGGTGTAAAGCAAAGGTGGGCCCGAGGGTCAGATTATGCGCCTAGTATAACCTTACCCAATGAACAAGGAAGAGCCAATAATAGCAGCTAGGAGTGTAGCTACGGTGATCAGAGGTAGGATACCAGTCCGAGTGCTAAATTACGGGACTCATGATGTACAGCTGTAGCGAAACCAGCCGGTTGCTCAGATCCACATGGTGTGTTTACAGGACATTGTCGAAGCTGGGGAAGAAATAGAGAAAGTGCCTGAAGATGGGATGGAAAGTGACCAGAGACCAGAATGGACCAAGGAGATTAAGGTCACAATACGAAGACCAGCATGAAGCAAAGACCCGATGTTTTGAAAGTGGTTTTACACCGAAAGGAAGCTTTCAGCCAACACCCCTTAGATTCTGGGTTAGCTCATGGGGTATAACATCACATCAGTAGCCATGGACATCCGCCTATCAGAGAGCGATTTAGGCCGATTCCTCCAGCCATGTACCAGCAAGTCAAAGAAATGATTAAGGAAATGAAAGAGGCTAATGTGATAAGAGAAAGTCACAGCCCTTGGGCAGCGCCAATTGTTCTGGTAAAGAAGAAGGATGGTAAGATCTGATTCTGTGTGGATTGCCGCAAACTAAATGCCATCACTCATAAGGATGCATATCCTTTGCCTAGGATAGAGGATTCTCTCACGGCTCTTCAATCAGCAGCCGTATTCTCCACTCTATATTTAACCAGCGGATACTGGCAGGTTTTTATGGCGCCCCAGAATCAGGAGAAAACAGCTTTTATTACCCCCATGGGTTTATTTGAATTCACCAGGATGCCTTTTGGATTGTGTAATGCACCAGGAACTTTTCAAAGACTAGCGGAACATTGTCTTGGGAGCCGAAATTTTGATACCCTGCTGTTATACTTAGATGATATTATTGTATATTCAAAAACTCACGAAGATCATTTGCGTCACCTGGACAAAGTGTTCCAAAAGTTGATCCAATACGGTCTGAAAATAAAACCCTCTAAATGTCATCTGTTACAGACTAAAGTGAGTTATCTGGGACATATAGTCTCCACGGATGGAGTGCCAGACCCAGAGAAGATTGAAGCAGTAAAGAAATGGCCTGTTCCTACTACCATTAGAGAGGTCTGGAAATTCTTGGAGTTTGTTGGATATTAACGTAGATTTATTAAGAATTTCTCAAAAATTGCTGTGCCTTTACACGAACTCTTGAGAGGATCAGCATAGGGTAGAGTCCCAAAGAATTGCCTCGTTACATGGGGTACTGAGCAACAAGAGGCCTTCGATCAATTGAAAAAGATACTAACTGAAGCTCCTATATTGGCGTATCCAGACTATGTGAAACCTTTTCTGTTGTATACCAATGCCAGCAACAAAGGATGGGGCACGGTACTCGCACAAGAACAGAATGGTGTGGAAAGAGTAATAGCGTATGCAAGCAGAGGATTAAGAGGCTCAGAGTGGAATGACGCCCACTATAGCTCTTTCAAACTGGAATTTTTAGCGCTAGTCTGGGCTATCACTGAGAAATTTCGGCAATATTTAGCTGCCACCCCTTTCACGGTCTTCACGGACAATAATCCTTTAGCACACTTGAATACTGCAAAGCTGGAAGCCCTCAAGCAAAGGTGGGCCTCTCGACTCGTGAATTACCAATTTTCCATAAAGTATCGCTCTGGTAAAGCTAATGAAAATGCTGATGCCTTGTCCCAGATGCCTGAACACGGAGAATCAGAAATAGATGATACCCCACTGGAAAATATAGAAATGCCACCTTTTCTGCAGGTACCAGCTGAGATTGTACAGGCATGCTGTCAACTTGCTCCTGAGTTTAAAGTGGAAGATCAACTGGAAGTAGATGACATGATTGCGAATCAAAAGAATCTCTGAGTAAAACTACAAAGCCAAGACCCTATAGTTTGCCAAGTAAAAGATCTAGTTGATCAACAGAAGCGCATGACCAAAAGAGAAAGAAAGAAGTTGAACACAGAAGTGATGAAACTTTGGAGGCACAGAACTCATTTGACCATAGAAGATTACCGTCTGGTTAAGAAAAGTAGAGATCCTACCACACACACAGAGGTAACTCAAATCGTGGTTCCAAAGACCAGTGCGTCCGTAGTGTTAGAGGCGTACCATGACAATTCAGGACATTTCGGTCACAAGAAAATGGAAGCTATCATCAGAAGGAGATTTTATTGGATAGGAATGTGAAACGATATAATAAAATGGTGTGAGGAATGTCCAGCATGTAACTTAAAGTGCAAGGAAAAGGTGAATCAGAGAGCTCCTCTCCATCCAATAGTCAGTAGCGCACCATTGGAACTAGTTGCTCTTGATCATTTGAAGTTGGACCTAGCTCAAATGGACACGTTTATATCCTCACTATGGTGGATCACTTTTCCAAGTTCATGGTTGTAAGCGCAGTAAAAGACCTATCTGCTCGAACTACTGCCGAAACCTTTATGAGATGCTTTGTACGACTTTACGGATATCCCACAAAAATCCTAACAGATCAAGGAACATCTTTCGAATCTCAACTCTTTCATGAACTTTGTGCTCTGTATGGAATCCATAAGTTAAAAACCACTGCTTACCACCCCCAAGATAATGGACTTTGCGAAAGAACAAACCAGATTCTCCTAGAAATGTTACGAGCTCTACCAGAATATAAACGTCCCTTCTGGCCAGCTTTACTTCCTAAACTCAGGTATCTTTATAATAATACTATTCATTGCTCCACGGGTTATACACCTCATTATTTAATGTTTGGATGACACGGAAGACTTCCGATGGACTTAGTGCTGGAAGTGCCACAAGAAGAAACTAAAATAAAGAAACCAGTGACAAATTGGGTCCAAGAACATTATCAACGTTTGCAGGAAGCTGGAAAAAAAGTTGGTAGACACATGGAGCAAGCACGGCAAAAGCAGAAAGCAAACTATGATATCAAAGCCAAAGCTACACCTTTACTTGTCGGAGAAAGAGTGATGTTGAAGAAGACCCAAAAATGCAGCAAACTGTCTTCAAAGTGGGAACCAGAACCTTATTATATTATGGAGATACCTTATCCTGAACTACCGGTATACAAGATACAACAGGAATTTGGACATGGTACCAAGATTGTTCATCGAAACCTACTAAAAGCTTGCACTTTCAGAGACACTGTGGTTGTTAAAGAACAGGACAGTCCTATGCCAAAAGAGAGGCAGGAGTACACAAAAGACAAAATGTGGGAACTAGAATCACCAACCAATTGGTGTACAGAACCTTGGACTCGTACTTCGTATATGCATTCCCTTGACAGTTCAAACTGTGTACCAGTAATAGCTCCAAAAATACCGGATTTCCTGGAAGGAGAATGTATTGTTCAAGAACCTGTTGATTTCCAACCCCGCAGATCTCAAAGATAGAACGCAGGTATCCATCCTAGAAGGTATATCACAGAAGCTTCTCAACTCGTACCTTGGTACAACAGGTAGATCTAATCCAAGTAATTTCCCAGACACAGTCACTTTAGGGTAAATCTTTAAAACAAAAATTTACAGTACAATAGATGTTTTAAGAATATTTTAGAGATTTTAAGAGTGTTTATTAGCGTAAGACTTCACAGAGTATTAAGATTTTAGAGGTTGTTAAGATGATAAATTTTATAAAGTGTAAAGGGAATACATGGGGACATGTATTTTTAGGCGGGCCCAAATCTGTAATGCTCCAAAGTTGGAGCATTCCAGAGAAATAAAATTAAATAAATCAATTAAGGGTCCACAGGTGCTCAGGGTACCTGCTGCAGGTGTAGGCAGCAGGGTACATGCTAAGGGGGCCCCTGAGCAAGAAAGATTCAACCTCCTGGTAAAGAGAAACTGTAAAATAAAAGCAGAAAAGTGCCTGTGCACTTACAACATGGTCAAAAGACAGATTTTAAAAGCAATATATGTCACAATGGCCTGGATGGAATGTTGTACTGAGTGGCTCATGCACAGCATTCCACTCCAGCCAATGTAGAACCCAGGCAAGTTTAAGTTTTAAAAACAATTCTACAGTTTGTCAATTGTCAGTTGTAGCTGGACTGTGGAGTAGAGAGGATCACAGGAGTGCAACAGGGACTTGTGGCTTACCTGGGGTCGTGAAGCCAGTCCTGTTGACTCTGTGGTGAGTCCCCTCCTCCAGTCCACCGAAGACTTCCTGCTCTGCTCCAGTTCTGCAGTCGGTGGTGCCATCGGGGCACCATGAAGATGAGAAATGGCAGTGTATCATGGTTTGGGGCTTAAAAGCCCTTTGTTTTATTTGTTTTGGCCCCCAAGTGATTTCTTCAGTTTATTTCGGTCCCCCATTGGCAGCTTTGCCAGCCGCATCGTGCCTGCATCTCTGTCAGCTGTCGGAGGCCCCCAGCTGTCCTCCCAGATGCCTGCCCATTTCTCCCTCCCACTGCCAGCATCCCTCCCGCTTCCCTACTGCACCGGAATCCTCCTGCTGCCTTCAGAAGCGGTGAGTCGGCGGCAGCACACGCAGTGTTGACCATCTGTTTTGAAAGGGAGACTGTTTTTACTGTGAACAAGCACAGTAGGCGCTAAGAAGAGTGGCCGAGCGCCGCAGGGGCATTGGGTTGCTAGGACCCTTAATTTTAATATTTATCAGGAGGTGAGGCTAGCGACGCCCACGGAGAGGGGCCAGGGTATCCAGGCCAAGCAAAGGCCTATAAATATGCATTAGGGGTGGGATTTAAGGCAGGGTTTCAGCGGCTAAATGACAGCAGGTTCAGGGAGCCTGCAAATTTAAAGGGGCAATATAGTTAAAAGGGTGATCCAGGCCCACAGTGTGCAGCAGGGCTACCAGGCCCAAAGTAACTTGGGGCACCAGACCTAGTATTCAGAGGGGCACCAGGCCCAAAGTAAAGAGGGGCATTAGGCCCATTATAAAGTGGGGCACCAGGCCCAGTATTTAGTGGGGCACCAGGCCCAAAGTAATGTGGGGCACCAGGCCCATTGTAAAGTGAGGCACCAGGCCCATTGTGAAGTTGGGCACCAGACACAGTGTTAAGTGGGACACTAGGCCCAATCTAAAGTGGGGAACCAGGCCCAAGCTAACGTAAGGCATCAGGCCCGAGGTAAAGGTAGGGCATTAGGCCCGAGGTAAAGAGTGGTACTATAGGGAGGCCCCGGCCTAGCAGAATAGGGCAAGCCAGCCTAGGGGTACTATAGGGAGGCCCCGGCCTAGTGGAATAGGGCAAGCCAGCCTAGTGGTACTAAAGGATTCCTTAGCCACGACATCCAGAAAGGGATCCTATTCCAGAAGACCCTACATTTATAAACAGGGGTTCATTTGAGAGTGTTTGATTTGCCTGTACTGTGAAACTACTGTGATTACTGTACTGCTTATGCCTGAACTATTGCCCTAAGTACCTGAACTATTGTCCTAAGTACCTGAACTATTGTTCTAAGTACCTGAACTATTGGTCTAAGTACCTGAACTATTGCTCTATGCACCTGGACATTGGCCCTTATCAGTAATAATTACCCCTGAAGTTATAATTTGCCCTTCTCCAGCAAATTATTGTATCATTCCACAGTTCTTTGGGCATTCTTCAGTTATATGTTTACTACTGTACGAAGACAGTCTCAATCTTCTACCACACTGCAGTCTCATAGTATGGTCTGCAACACCACGTACACAGAATCAGTCTCTACTCAGAAGAAGACGTCCCCTCAGCATTCTTCACTCCTGGGAGATCATCCATCAGCTCCTCACGTCCGTTTGTGTCATCTGCCGAAGTCGAGTCCGTTGCCAGTCGTACAAGTCGTACCCGCCGTTTTCTTGTTTTCACAGCTTGAAAGTACGTCCGACGAAATGCATCACGACAGCCGTGCCAGTGTCATTCTGGATGGTTCCTGTTCCAGATGTCCCAAAGTTGGTCACCCTCTACAGAAGAGTGAGCTCATCTTGGAGGACCTAGTCTGTGCCCCACCTGGTCGTTCGCCGAAGGTCGAGTCTGTCGAAGCCCAGTCCAGGACGCATCCGCCGTTTCTTTGTTTTGTGTTAGTTCCTGATACTAGGATTGCAGAGTCAACCATCATCTCTTCAGATTCTTATGGTTCCTGGTCCTGTCAGAGTTCCTTCCGAGTTCAGCTGGCCCTTGGAGTGCCACAGCATCAGTCAGGTCGTGGTAGTCCGCCATTGGATTAATCGCCACACAGATCTTGATCTATCTTCGTCCTTGGCAACCCTGGAAGTGGGTTTTGACCGAGGAACCCTTTGTTTTCAGTGTGATATTTCAGGAACCAGTTGCTGTGGTTCTACATTCCGGAAGCCTTGGAGAGAGTGGGCTTTTGCCGAAGATATATGGTCTGTTTACCAAACCTCTCACCACCCCAGTGGCCTTAACTAGGTCCTTGCTGGGAACTGAGATTAGGGTTCTACAGTTCTGTTTTATTTCCCTTGTAGCTACCAATGAAGAACAACGGTGTACACACAGACGCCAGATCTCTGGACTCTTGTAATATCTGGACTCTTATGGAAATGTGTGATGCTAATTACCCTAATGAGGTGCTGAGTAGCTTATGTCACCTGATTCTCATTTAGAATATTGAAGTACAGAATAGTGTCAGAATAAGAGTGGCATTAGGCCTAAAGTTTATTCTTGTGGTAATAGCCTTAGTAGTGGTAGATAAAAGTATTTCCCTGTTTTATTGCCCTATTGTTCTCAGGCAACCCCTCCTCCTCCTTCTTGTGACTGTGTCTGTCTACCCTTGGTACAAAATAAATGCCCTGCGGGCATCGAAGCACTAAGTTGACTCCTGCCTCTCCTTGTCTGGGTAACAGTTATCCTATCCACTTAATTCAGACCTTGATGCCTCGCTCATCTCTGTTCACCACCTTTAGAGTAGAGCACTTCACAGAGCACCGCTATAGACCATCACAAATGTCTGAAGTTCTTAATTTTGTTTTGGTTAAATTCAAATCTGGCCATTCTGAAAAATAGGAACTGAATAACCTCACTGCTTCCATTGGATCCTCCACTAAATTATTTTTATTGGTAAGTTTTGTTGAAATCCTCAATCTAATAAGATTCTGTAGTTTTTTATGCATTCCCAAAATTTCTTGGGATCAGTTACTGTATTGATATTTGTTAAATAATAGTGTTTCTTGCCCTTTTAACTTCATTTTTACATTTTGTTCTCCAAAGTTTATACAAATTCCAGTCCTCTTCTAGTTTTATTTTTCTTGCTTTTTTCCACAGTCGGTTTCTTATTCATAATTGGCAAAACTACCGCTGAGCTATCAGGGCAGCACTTATTCATGAAGGTTTTTACCATACATTTGAACCAAATGCCCCCCCCCACCGCATTCCCGCAGTGTATGACTTATAGACACTATCGCCCCCTCCTTAAATGGACTGGATCTGTATGATAGGAGAAAAGGGAAAAAAGATGCTAGCCTAACTCCTTACATCCTGAGTAGTCAGTTCAATAATGAGAGCACCTAGAGCTGTAGGGATAACCTAAGTTTATTTATTTATTTATTTATTTCAAAGGTTTCACTAGGACAGACATACTAAACTGTAAACAACTTGTTTCCAGAAGTGTCCTGGGGAAGAGGGTAGAGGGATAAATACATATCCATACAGCATAAAAATATTTGCACTCATATTAAGGCACACTTTTATACAATATATCATAAAATAACATTGAGTAATATACATTGAATGTACAAAAGCATAAACATAGGGATTATTTTACAGAAAATGCAGCAACAGCAGTAAGTAACATTTGCCTACAAGAATAGAGGATGAACCAGGTTAGTGCTAGTGGCTAAGGGTAGTCTAGCAAAGGGCAAAGAGTACAGAGGGGGAGAAAAGAAGGTAAATCATAGGAAAGAGACAAAGGAGATCCAGAATTAGGGTGGGTAGGTAGAAGAGGTAAAGGAATAGGGGAGAGGAGGTGGAGGGTGAGATATGTAGTATGAAAGTCAAAGGGGTGGGGGAGAGAAGGGGGGTGGAGAGCCAGAAGAGGAAGGTATGGGGGCAATAACAGGGAGTGGAGTCAGGGGCAGTTTACTAATACTTATATATTCAGTAAGCGATGGAAAGTCCAAGCTTCACAAAAGTATCACACTAGTTAAGGGCCCCTATGATACCCCTTCACACAATGTTACACACTCTGTTTCCGATAAGATTTTCGTGGCTCTCCACTCCAAGGAGCGGTCTCTACAAGCAACTTACAATAATTTCCCTCTCCCTTTATCAACTCACAGTCTGACCATTGTCTGCATCAGGTTAAAAGTGGGGAATGATGAGCATAAACATGCAGCTAATCTGAAACTATGGAAAATGTAGGTAATTCGTGTCACAATGCTGCTGCTACTATTGTCAGGAAACATACATCCCAACCTTGGCCCAGAGTGCAATTTATATTACCACTCTAGAAAACCAGAAACCTTCAAAATAGCATTACTCAATATCTGTAGTCTGCTGTCCAAGTATGATGCACTCCAGGTCTGGGTTACACAACACAGGCCTAATGTGGTATCAGTTGTGGAAACATGGCTCACTCCCAAAGTCCCGGATTCAACAATCACCCTGGTAGGGTATACCATCTTCAGGCAAGATAGGATTGGTAAGTGGGGTGGGGCTGTGCTATCTAGATCATGGACACTCTACAGGGTCAAGACCTTCCTAATCCTAATGGGAGTATGTCACAGTGAGCTGTTTCCACCTTGAAAAGCTGACCTTTATAAGTCTGTTGTGCAACAGCACCTCTGATACTTTGTCTTTTGCTATTTTTTCCTTTTTGCAGGGTGCCCACCTGCAGTCATGTTTTCAAAAAAATTTCCTTCTTCCCAGGTTTGCTCAGGTTTTCTCATGCTCCACTGGAACCCACCTCCCCCTTAGCAGTATTAAGTATTGGAGGTAATGAAGAACCTCTTTGGTATATTGTTGTTTTCCTTGCTTATGTATCTCATATTCCTGTTATGCCTAGAATTAATCATGGAATACAATATGAATGAAGGAGGAAATAAGGAGGTAGCAAGAAGAACGCATGACTTTGGGTTTTGTAGCCCCTCAGGCCTGCATGGGTGTATGCTTTCCTTTAGTTTTATAGGAAGAGAAATGAAATGAAGAAAAACAATTCTCTTGGTTGATTTTTACAAATAATATTGTAACAACTGACATACTGACATAGGGAAATGCCATGTTGTGTTGGTCTGTACTCTAAATGAAAAGTGCTGCCTATGTTCATGAAACAAATGGTTAATTTGTATTTTCCCAAATACAGGTTATCTGGGATAAATGTATTTTGTTGTTTTCCCCAAGTTCCCTGGACCAGCATGCCCTTGGTTTGTTGTGGTGGGAATTATAGCCACAAAAGCCAGCAAATGTATTCCCAAAATGGAGCCCCTTCAAGTCCAGCTATTGCGCACCAAAACATAACAAAAAGCAACTTGTTAGTGTGTCTATCTGGACTACAAGTCAGTGGAAATGCAGAGATAGGTGTCTAGTTGTCCAATTGTGTGTGTGAGGGTACGGAGACAGCTTCTGGAAGTATGCCAACAGGCAGCCTCTCAGTCGCACCATACTTCACTCTCTGTGCCCTGTAGTTTTCCTGAAAACACTGCAAATAAGTGTTAAAATGCGAGGACCTGTCTTCTTTTGCCAAATAAGCAAAGAAGGGAAACTAAGCCACAATACAGAATGAGCATATGTTAATGCATGTAATTTACTGAGCCAAACATAGCGCTTTGGCACTACTACTATATTCAAAGCGCCAAGCACAGAGTAAGCTTCCAAATATAATGAGCAGTTAAGCCACGGTTCTGAGTTAAAAAATTGTCAGTTGTTGTTTTTCTTACCCAAAGAATCTGCTTCTCAGAATTGGAAGCAGTTTAGTTATTAGACTGTCATTCTCAGTTACAGGTCTTGCACAGATGTCCTCCAGTGTTATTATAAGAGCCGTCTGGCCCAGTCAACACTCTTTTTATACACTAAATGTCTCTTTGGGAGGAGTGTGAACTGGGAATAGGTTTTATTTCTGCAAATAACAAACTGTTTCACTCGACTCAAAATTCAGAAAGTTACTTATATTGAAAGAAACAGAATAACAATTTGGAAAGTTAAAATAAAGTGTTTTTAAAGAATAATGCAAAGATACTAGGGCCCCCCCCCCCCGCACATAGCAGAACTTAACATCTAAGCTTTCAACTGCCAAAAATGCCTATATTTACTTTCAAGTTTCATGTGGGGAGAGGGTCCTTTTAGTTAGGGACTGGAATTCCAATTTGAGTAAGCTAAATCACCAACGTCAAGGTGGGACCCTTCGATTTAGCTGGAACTTGAAAGTAAATATAGCCATTTTTGGCAGTTGAAAGCTTAAATGTTATGTTCTGCTGTGGGGGGGCCGTGCTAGTATCTTTGCATTGTTTTTATTTGCCACAACCTAGCAGCACCACTTACAAGAATTGTGAATTCCAGTGTGTAGTAACTTAAAGGTTTGAGCAGCTATTTTTGGATTTATGAGATTAAAAGAATTTTGCTATAAGTGGCTACAACTCAGCTTGAAGACCCTGGAGCAGGTTTTGGAGACCATTGTTTTGGAACAATTCATTAGAGTGCTTCCACAGGATGCACAGGTGTGGGTGAGGAAGCACCACACTGGAACGGTGGAGAAGGCCATCACAGTAGCCGAGGATTACCTCGCAGCATGCCCAAACAGACAGAAGGGACATTCTGAGACCGATACTATCCCATCCATGGTAAGAAAGCCTTCTACTATTACTCCAACTTTAGGGGGAAGTAAAAACTTTAACCCAAACAGCATCTGTCAGGAATGCCATGGAAAGGGGCATATTGCTAGGTTTTGCCCAAAGAAAAAACTGGAGCCTACACACCTAGCCCTAGCTAACTGGGGACAGTATATTATACCTGTGAAAGTTGGGGACAAGGAGGTGGCTGGGCTGATAGACTCAGGCAGCAGACAAACCCTGATAAAAGCTGATCTGGTGAAAGGTGGTGATCTGAAGGGCCCTAAGACCGGTGTTGTGTGCATACATGGTGGCACTAATTTTTATCCCCTCACAGCAGTGGATCTTCAGGTCCAAGACATTGTTCACCAGCTAAAAGTTGTCCTTGTCCTTTACTTTCTTGTCCCAGTTATACTCTGGCATGATCACCCCGATTTCGAGACATTGCTAGCTAACACCACCAAACTGAATGCCGTCACCACCCTAGCCCAAGCCAAAAGAAAGGGGCATATATCACACCTTTTTTCCCTTTGATGAAGAGGTGTATGAAACCCTGAGGAAACCCAGAAATCCAAAAGGAGGAAGAGACTGGATACATCACAATGGACACAGCAGTGAATTGACTCTGGCTCTGAAATGCTTAATGTTGTTGAATTGTTTGATTTTGGTACTGAACAGCAGAATGACCTACCCCTGAAGCCTTTCTTTTCACAGGTAGTGAACCAGAAATATGGTCAGAAAGGGCAAAAGTGTATTATGAAGGGGAATTTATTATGCAGGGAGTGTACAAATCCAGTAACTGGGGAGGTGGCAGAACAGCTGTTAATGCCTAAGAAATATAGAACTCAGTTATTGCACTTGGCCAATGACATCCCCCTTACTGGTCACTTGGGTAGGGACTGCACTCTGAGCAGGCTCCTCAATCGTTTTTACTGGACACATATTTGCGACCATGTGGCAGAATACTGTCGCAGTTGTGAGGAATTCCAGAGGGTGACTTCTATTAGTAAAAAGGAGAAGGTAGCTTTACAGCCCCTGCCCTTGATCACCACTCCATTTGACTGCAAAGCCATGGATATTGTGGGACCCTTACAAAAGAGCTCGAGGAGAAATAGGTTTGTACTGGTCATCTGTGACTATAGTACAAACTATCCTGAAGCCATTCCCCTAAGGACTGTCACAGCTAGGAAAATAGCAAACAAGTTGGTTAAATTGTTTAGTAGGGTAGTTATCCCATGGGAGATCCTGACAGACCGGGGAAGTAATCTTTGCTCTAAACTGCTAAAGGAGCTGTACCAAGCACTAGGGATAAGTGCCATACACACTTCCCTATACCATCCACAAACAGATGGTCTGGCTGAGTGCTTCAACCAGACCATGAAGAAGATGCTCCATAAGTTTGTGCAAGATGAGGGTAGGACATGGGGTGTGTATCTGCCCTTCCTAATGTTTGCCTACTGGGAAGTGCCACAGGCCTCTACGGGGTACTCACCCTTTAAACTACTATATGGCAGGAACCCTTGAGGCCCCCTAGATGTCATTAAGGAGCATTGGGAGGAAAGGCGAGAGAGATAGGCCCCATCAGTACCTTGGAGTATATGACACAAGTGAGGCAGAGGTTAGTAAAATATATTGTGGCAGCAAATCAGTAAAATGCAGAGAAACAAGTGGCACAAAAGATACACTATCATCAGGGGATGGGCAACAAAGATTTCAAGCCTGGGGATAAAGTTCTGTTACTTCTGCCATCCCCTGATTACAAACTGATGATAAAATGACAGGGCCCTTACTTCATTAATAGTCAGACAGGGCATGTAAATTATGAAAATGAACTACCTGACAGGAGGCATAAGAGAAAGATTTATCATGCCAACCTCCTGAAGAAGTGGTTTGACAGACCTGTCCCTGCCCTGTATGTGCACCCAGACCAACTAGAGAGTGAACTAGAAATTGCCTATCAAAGGCAAGAGAAGCATGGAGAGTTAAAAGACTTAAGTATTAACCCTACTTTGGACTCCCAACAGCAAAGAGATTTGGACCGGGTGTTGCAGCAATTATTACAAGCATTTATCAGTATACCTGGCAGGGCATGTGGAAATGAACATCACATTGAGGTCACCCATAACAATCCCATAAAACAAAAACCATATAGATTGCCTGCAAAGGTTCAGGGGGAGGTTTTCAAAGAAGTTAGGAAAATGAAGTAGCTCAGAGTAATTGAACCTTTAACAGTGAGTGGGCATTTCCCATAGTGGTGGTAGAGAAAAAAGAAGGTAGCAAGACATTTTTTAGAAAGACAACACCCAATAAATTGTCTAAAATTTGTTGGTATAGAAAAAGTCAATGCATCACCTCAAGGGGATGATAGAGAAAGTTCTCTATTAAAATGATAGGCATGGTGGATCTTTACCCTCAAATCACATTTGAATAGATATGGACTAAATTAATTTTTAAATTGGTCAGGAATAGACTAAAATTGCAGAAGGAATCTAATCACTGTTGTACTTATTTAGAACTTTACAAGCTGCTTAGACAGCTTATTAATTTTTAAAAACTGTAAAGGCTCACTTCTCTTTCTCTTCCCGCTTCCCCCCTTGCTATTTCCTTTCTCTGATCTTCTCTATCCCTTTTTATTCTTTATCTGTTACTTGATCATAATTTGTACTAATTTTGCAAAGATTAGCTTGTCAGCCATTGCATTGATGTCTTACATATGTGTCATTTCACGCTAGCCAACAAGCTATTTAGACAAGGGGACCTCCAATAGTTTAAGGGAAGGTTTCTTACTGACCAGGCCGCACAAGGGGGAGTTACCTTTTGTAATCTCAGCACGTCTTTACGTGCACGCCTGAGCTGCCCAGCTCCATTTCTTTATCACCTAGCAAGGTGAATCAAATATTGAAAGACTTTGGCGTGTGTTAAGTAATGGCGGTGGTGTGCTGGAAATCATTGTGGCTTTATTTGGAATATTGAACCTTCGTTGTGTTGAAAGGCACCACAGTTTAACAGATATACACCCTTTCTTGATGGTATGAATTATTTAAAAAAATATATGTATTGTAAATTTAAGTGAAAAGTAGAAGTATGTTATTTTGTAACCAAGCAATTATACCCACTGTTTGGTCACCCTTATAGGGAATGATAAATATTCAAATCAGCTGGATTTCAAGATATGTTATCATGGCACTTGTACTAAGTTACTTTTTGCACATTCATTTGGGGTTATACAAGAAAATTTAGGAATTATTTGGTCCTAATACATAATAATTTTCCTTCCATAGAGATAAAAATAAGAGCTTCAGTTTGGAATTTAAAAAAGAAAATACATTCTCACTACCATGAGATGTACAGTCACTGCCATCTTTTCACACCTTGATGATTTAATTAATATAAATATTCAGGTCAGTTCCACCAATAAAATGTAAACCTGTAATAATGTAAAAATGTACTAATGAATTTAGGATTATACGAATCAATGTATACTTAAAAAAATATAGAAAGAATTTTTCTGTTATATATATATTAGAGGCAAAAAACTCCGTTTAATGCATTAATTAGGGTTGTTCCACAGCGACAAAAGTGAGGAAATTCGGTATTAGGGTTGAAAAACCCCCTTGGACCCCCCCCAGCCCACCCCCAACGGCATTGAGGTCATCAGCCATCAGCCTAACTCTCACCCCATCACATGTGTAAAGCAGCAGAAGTATAGGAGAATGGGGTGAGAGTTAGGACCGACGACCCCAATGCGCACCCCAATGCTGGGCTGGGAGGTCCAAGGGGGGTTTTCAACCCTAACACCGAATTTCATCACTTTTGTCACAATGTAAAACCCAACTAATGCATTTAATGGAGTTTGTTGCCTCTAATTTCCTTCTTTTGAGAATGATAACCAGAAATAGTGAATGTAATGCTGCGGAGGAATAACCTAACTAAGGCATTAAACAGAGTTTTTTGCCTCTAATTTCCCTTCTTTTTGAGAATGATAACGAGAAATAGTGAATGTAATGCTGCGAAAGGAGCGCGGGGTCTAGAAGGCCCCGTACGCCCGCCACGTGATGTCTTGTGGCATAGTAACAGGAACAGCAACGCAAACAGAAGTGCTAACAGTGGCGCACATGGTAATGCAAGCACGAATGAGAATAGAAAGGGTAATGCACATGGTGGCATAGATGGGAACAGTCTGCCAAGTGATATGTTGTCACATAGTAACATGGTGCCTGCAAACGGAAATGTCAATGGGCATGGTGACGCAAAGTGAAACAGAAAGAGAAACAGTACTGTAGACACAAATGGCAAAAAATAACAGAAGCATAGCGCAAAGGAAAGCGCAAGGATACACGCATGGTGGCATTGGCGTCAACGGTAAGTGAAATGGTGCGGAACTGCAAGTGGAAAGGAAACAGTAACAGTAATGTAAGCGCACAGGCTGGTTTTCCCCAAAAGCTGCATAGAGAAAGAAAGTGAGTACAAAGAATGTATGCATAATAATGGGTATCGGAGCAGAAAATGAGGACTTGGAATACTAAATAGGTTATATCTCAGGAACCGTACGACGTAGAAAAAAAATTTTAAAGTCATATGATTTACAACTGTCCTGGCTAGTTTTGTGGGGGCTAAGCATTTTTCCGACAAAAAGTCCATATCTCGCATCGTTTCCGAGATACGGGCCCTGAAAGGTGCGGCGAATGCAGTAATGTTATCCTATGGGAAAAAAAGAGAAGTTCAGAGTGCCATAACTTTGCCTCCCTGTAATATTGTTTCACCAAACCACTGAAAGGCAGATCTGTGGGCTGTTAGCTGTGCTCCCTCCAAATTTCAGGAAAAAAGACCAAACCGTTATTTTGCAGCAGGGTGCCAAAGGATTCCTGTAATGCATTGGGCGCTGTAATGTTATCCTATGGGAAAAAGTGTCAACTTTGGAGTACCATAACTTTGCCACCATGCAATATTTTTTCAATGAAACACTGAACAGCACATCTGTGAGATGTTGATCTACGTTCCCTCAAATTTCAGCAAAAACTCCAAACCGTTCTTTTGCAGCGGAGTGCCAAAAGAATTGCTGTCATTTCCACAGACTAGAAAAGTACTGTACAATTTGCAAAGCTTTCACAAAATTTGTGACACTTTCATGGACACGAAAGTACTTTGTGAAAGTACTTTTCCAGAAATTTGAAAAACATATTTCTGGGGTGTTTTGCCCCAAAATAAAGACATGGCTAACACCCTCAGGGTCCGACTAGGTGAATACAAAAAGAATTAGGTTGCTAGAGGGTCCCAAATTTAAATGCCAAGCATTTTTCTGATCACTAACTGAAAACAAGATGGCGGATTTGCGAAAGTAACAGGGCCATTTGCGAAAGTAAAAATGCATTTGCAACACTGTCGAACTTTTTGTTAACTTTTCCCATTGACTTATAATGGGAAATTGTTTTTTGAATAACTTTTGAACCGTTTAATATTTTTTCACGAAATCTTTGAAAGGCACATCGAGGATCCTGGCCGCACATTCCCTGAAGATTTTGGGCCGGTCGCGCAAACCGTGTGACCTGTAGGCGTGACCGTAGAATTCCAGAAAAAGCGTAAACGCACGCAAAGATCACGCTTAATAACTCCGCAGCTGTGTATCTGACCAGTACAAAACTTGGCAGATCCTAAGGTGAATGGGTCTTGATCAAGTATTCCAAATTTCAGGCAAATCTGTTAAACGGTTGCAAAGTTATTAAGGTGTAAATGTTTGGGATTAACATAGAAACTGCTTCTCAACCCTAACTATGGTAGCACTACCGTGCTACTATAATATATATATATATATTAGAGGCAAAAAACTCCATTTAATGCATTAGTTAGGGTTGTTCCACAGTGACAAAAGTGAGGAAATTCACTGTTAGGGTTAAAAACCCTAACTCCGAATTCACCCCCCCAGCACCACACACACACAGACACACACACACACATTCAAGTATGGGGAGGACCAAGTCAATACAACCAATGACAGACATCCAGCAGCAGGTGACAGAAATAACAAACAATTGTCTAAATGTACTACGAGACATCCCCACCCACCTGACCAGGTACTGCATGCTCAGTGGAGAACAACAGCAAAACTGAGGCCATGTACACCAAACGTACACATCCCTGATTGCAGCTGCACACAACGTACCACACTTAGTAGTTGCATGGCCTTACCTACCGATGCCCCACACCACACCATAAATGGTACTGTGCCGTTATTCAATATAAATGCTGAAGGTGCATGATGACAGTTGTATAAAGGTTTTAACACTAGTGAGTATACATTAATTAAGAGAAGCACATAAATTAACTACAAAACACTAGCATGCTCAAGATAAAAGTAGTGATACATTTAGTAGGTAATTTACATAGTAGTACATTTACTGCAACGGTTTACTCAACATAGAGAGGCTGATGTAAACGTATGGAAAAGCATTGCCTGTTCAACGCTGTGAAATTCGTACTGCCAGTATCACATGCATTCTTACTGATGAAGGTGTACTGCTGATGTACATACATAGACCTTCAGTGTGTTTCAATACTAAAGATGCAGTAAGTATTCTTTGTAAGAAACATTGTAATTGCATGGATCAGGCGCAACTTCTAAATATCATAGCACTACTGAGCCAAAAATGATGTACCTGTATCGGAGATGTATATAGGATAGATTTTCCTGTAGGCACTTACTGAGTATGTTGTACCTGATAAAGACAATCTCATTGCATCTGTGATGACTAACTTATTCAAATAGTAATACATTTACTATTGTTGCAATGCGTGATCTATGCCACTTATGGACACAGTGTGATTTTTTTTAACAGTTGTTTCATACTCAGGCTGTATGCCTACTGTTTGGGTTTGCCACACTTCTGTCACTGATGCTATCAAAGTGATAACTATGTTAATTGTGGTACAACAGGAATCAAGTAGGTATGGTGTAAATATAAACAGAATGTCTTTTAGTATTGACTTAACTCACAATGGGGTAAGTGTACTAGGACAGCAGGGGTTATCCTCTATCACTGACTCTGTCAGTTATAATAACACTAGGGTTTCGATGACCGTAATGATCAAGTTACACTGTTCATCTTCATGAGTTCATATTCGCAGCCATTCTCCAGTAACTAGACAGTGTATGGTGTAACTGGGTGGGACACTGTGTTGGAAAGCTGCTGCAGTGCCTAGCAGAGGGAGAGTATCTACTGATAAAGACAATTAAGCAATAAGGCAATACCAACAGTTATGTTAAATGGTCTGTTAATCACCCTGTAGGGGTTTAATGTTGAATGAGGCATAGCCGAGTGCCACATGTCACTAGACAGTGATAAACTGACCATTAACATAATACCTGGGAGTGGCTTATTGCTATCATAATAAAACTGTTTTTTAAATAACATTAAACCATGTTCATCATATGGTTAGGCTCTACATGTATGTTAATAAAAACTAAACATAAGGCTGTTACAATGTTTACAGTCAATTAGAAAGCTGCATTTCTCAAACCCTTGTTATAATCAGAGATATTATACCTGTACAACTCCATGGTTTTGCTGAACTCTATTGCTCAGGTGGCCCACCACAAGTGGTGTGGTGTGGTGTGGGGCATCGGTAGGTAAGGCCATGCAACTACTAAGTGTGGTACGTTGTGTGCAGCTGCAATCAGGGATGTGTACATTTGGTGTACATGGCCTCAGTTTTGCTGTTGATCTCCACTGAGCATGCAGTACCTGGTCAGGTGGGTGGGGATGTCTCGTAGTACATTTAGACAATTGTTTTTATTTCTGTCACCTGCTGCTGGATGTCTGTCATTGGTTGTGTTGACTTGGTCCTCCCCCATACTTGAATGTGTGTGTGTGTGTGTGTGTGTGTGGTGCTGGGGGGTGAATTCGGAGTTAGGGTTTTCAACCCTAACAGCGAATTTCCTCACTTTTGTCGCTGTGGAACAACCCTAACTAATGCATTAAACGGAGTTTTGCCTCTAATTTCCCTTCTTTTTGAGAATGATAATGAGAAATAGTGAATGTTACAGCAACGCAAACAGAAATGCTAACAGTGGCGCACATAGTAACACAAGCGCGAATGAGAACAGAAAGGGTAACGCACATGATGGCGTAGACGGTAATGGTCTGCCACGTGATGTCTTGTCACATAGTAACATGGTGCCTGCAAACAGAAATGTCAATGGGCATGGTGACGCAAAGTGAAACAGAAAGATAAACAGTACTGTAGACAGAAATGGCAAAAAATAACAGAAACACAAGAGCAAATGAAAACGCAAAGGATAACGCACATGGTGGCGCGCAGGACGTCACCGCAAGTGAAACAGGTACGGAATCGCAAGTGGAAAGGGCAACAGTAACAGTAATGTAATGCCGAGGCTGGTTTTCCCCAAAATCTGCATAGAGAAAGAAAGTGAGTACAAATAATGTATGCATAATAATGAGTATCGGCGCAGAAAATGAGATCTTGGAATACTAAATACATTATATCTCAGGAACCGTATGACGTAGAAAAAAAATTTAAAAGTCATATTATTTACAACTGTCCTGGCTAATTTGAATCTTAGCCCCATGTAGGGGCTAAGAGTTTTCCGACGAAAAGTCTGTATCTCGCACCGTTTCCGAGATACGGGCCCTGAAAGGCGCGGCGAACGCCATAATGTTATCCTATGGGAAAAAAAGAAAAGTTCGGAGTGCCATAACTTTACCTCCCTGTAATGTTTTTTCACCAAACCACTGAAAAGCACATCTGTGGGCTGTTGGCTATCTTCCCTCCAAATTTCAGGAAAAAAGACCAAACTGTTATTTTGCAGCAGGGATCCAAAGGATTTCTGTAATGCGTCGGGCGCCGTAATGTTATCCTATGGGAAAAAACATCAACTTTGGAGTGCCGTAACTTTGCCGCCATGTGATATTTTTTCACCAAGCTACTGAAAGGCACATCTGTGGGCTGTTGGCTGTCTTCCCTCCAAATTTCAGGAAAAAAGACCAAACCGTTATTTTGCAGCAGGGTGACAAAGGCTTTCTGTAATGCGTCAGGCGCCGTAATGTTATCCTATGGGAAAAACTGTCAACTTTGGAGTGCTGTAACTTTGCCACTGTGTAATATTTTTTCAATACATCACTGAAAGGCACATCTGTGAGATGTCAGCTCTGTTCCCTCCAAATTTCAGCCCAAAACTCCCAACGGTTCTTTTGCAGTGGAGTGCCAAAGAATCGCTGTCACTGTCCCACAGATGGAAAATTACTGTACTTATTTCAGCTTTCATAAAAAGTTCGACATTTTCGTGAGCACGAAAGTAATTTGCGAAGTACTTTTTCCAGAAATTTGAAAACATATTTGGGGTGTTTTACCACAAAATAAAGACATGGCAAGCATCCTCAGGGTCCGACTAGGTGAATACAAAGAATTAGGTTGCTAGAGGGTCCCAAATTTAAATGCCAACCATTTTTCTGATCACCAACTGAAAACCAAATGGCCGATTTGTGAAAGTAACAGGCCCATTTGCGAAAGTAGAAATGCATTTGCGAAAGTGTTGAACTTTTTGTTAACTTTTCCCATTGACTTATAATGGGAAACTGTTTTTTGAATAACTTTTGAACCGTTTAATATTTTTTCACGAAATCTTCAAAAGGCACATCGGGGACCCCGGCCACACATTTCCTGAAGATTTAGGACCGGTCGCACAAACCATACGACCTGTAGGCGCGACCATAGAATTCCAGAAAAAGCGTAAACGCGCGCACAGATCACGCTTAATAACACAGCAGCCATATATCTGACCAATACGAAACTTGGCAGATCCCAAGGCCTATGGTTCTTGATCATGTATTGCAAATTTCAGCCAAATCTGTCATACAGTTGCAAAGTTATTAAGGTGCAAAGTTTTGGGGTTTAACATAGAAATGGCTCCTCAACCCTAACTATGGTATGAAATTTTGGAGCTTAGAATAACAAAATGTTATTCATTTAATTTTTAGAAAGGTAACTCCAGTGTCTGATGAAGGAACATTAGTTCTGAAACATTACACAATATGATGTGGAGTTTTTTCAATGAAACAAGAATAAAATAAAATAGGTTTTTCTGGAATAAGAAGATTTGATACTGATTTCTCCGGTTGAGTAGGTGTTTACTTTTTGTTGACAGCTTTACTTATCCGTACTTGATCTTCTCCCAAATTATACCATTGGCTCCAGAAGTTTTCACAGTTGAACATTAAAAAGGAACTCTGGGAGACTTTTACTTTGACTAGTTATCCAATGCCCCTTATAGATGATACTGTGGACAGACTTGGAAATCCATGATATATCACCACTTTGGATCTCACGAAGGGGTACTGGCAAATCCCCTTAGACAGTACATCTAAAGATAAGACTGTCTTTAGCACACCAGCAGGACTGTTTCACTTTGTAACAATGCCTTTTGGTTTACATGGGGCCCCCACCACCTTTCAGTGCTTTATGGATCGTACCCTGAAACACCACACGGCCCATTGAGGTGCCTACCTAGATGATGTGGTGGTCTTCAGCCTTAGCTGGAAAGATCATATGAAACACCTCACTGCTGTACCGCAGGCCATCACAAAAGCAGGTCTGACCATCAATCCAGCTAAGTGCTCGGTGGCAATGCAAGAAACAAAGTATCTGGGTTTTTTAATATGGAATGGCCAGGTAAAGCCAGATATTGGGAAAGTTGATGCAGTGGCTATTAGCCCCAGGCCTACCACAAACAAGCATGTAAGATCCTTCCTGGGGTTAGCTGGATATTATAGGAGGTTTGTGCCTAACTTTGCCACTCTAGCCAGTCCTCTAACAGATCTCACTAAGAAAAGGAATACAGCTAAGGTTAAGTTGACCCCAATATGTGAAGAAACATTCTGTGCCATAAAGGCAGGGTTGTGTTTCTCACCTGTTCCAAGAAGCCTTGACTTTCATTGTCATTTATAGTTTTTAACATATTGTCTGGTCTGTGTTTATGATATTTCATCAGTTTTTAATTGTCTTATATTTTAGTTATTTTAAACCACATTATTGAAATTTTGTATTTATCGACTGTATGTTTATTGTATTCTTCTGTAAGGCACCCAGAGCCTCCGGGAATGGGCACCATAGAAATAAAACTTGCCTTGCCTTACAGACAGATGCTTCTGACACTGGTATGGGGCAGTACTATCTCAAATGTTTGATGGGGAGGAACACCCCATCATCTTCATTAGCCATAAGCTGCATGAGATGGAGACCAGGTACTCCATGACTGAAAAATATTGCCTGGCAGTGAAGTTGGCTACTGAAGCTCTGAAGTGTTTTCTCTGGGGTTCTGAAATGTAACTGATTACTGATCACAATCCCCTGTTGGTTACAAGTTATGAAGGATAAGAATCAATGCATAATGAGGTGGTACCTGGCACTCCAGCCATATATAGATTCACTATTAGACACAGACCAGGTACTGCACATAGAAATGCAGATTTTATATAATGTTTTGGGGTGGACCCAGAAGTTAAGAAGGCACAATCAGACCTCTAGATAAAGAAGAACAGTGATGGTTAAGAGGAAAGCCTTTTGACCTTACAATTGATTCATAAATTTTCTTATTATATTTTAAGGGACCCCGAGGTGGAGCTTTGGGAGTGGGTGGCCTAAAACTCCATCTCTCCTTGGAGAGATCTGATACCACTGTGTCTAGTTGTGGTGTTTCTGCAATGGTATGATAGGAAACCTGTCCTATAGAAAGAGAGAAGTGTCCTGGTTTCCTCTTAAGTGGTGAGGAATAAGTCACAGTGGGATGTTTCCACCTTGAGAAGCAGAACTTTATAAGTCTGTTGAGCAACAGCACCTCTGATACTTTCTGTCCTTTGCTATTCTTTCCTTTTTGTAGGTTGGCCTCCTGCAGTCATGTTTTCAAAAAAATTTTCCATCTTCCCAGGTTTACTCAGGTATTCTGATGCTCCACTGAATCCTCCCCCTTAGCAGTATTAAACATTGGAGGTATTGAAAAACCTCTGGGTATATTGTTGTTTTCATTGCTTATGTATCTCATATTCCTGATATACCTGGAATTAATCATGGGCTACAATATGAACGAAGGCGGAAATAAGGAGGTAGCAAGAAGAAAGCATGACTTTGCATTTAGTAACCCCTCAGGCCTGCATGGGTGTATGATTTCCTTTAGTTTTATAGGAAGAGAAATGAAATGAAAAAATACAATTCTCTTGGTTAATTTTACAAATAATATTGTAACAACTGACATACCAACATAGGGAAATGCCACGTGGTGTCGGTCTGTACTCTGAATGAAAAACGCTGTGTATGTTCACGAAACAAATGGTTAATTTGTATTTTCCCAAATCCAGGTTATCTGATATAAATGTATTTTATTGTTTTCCCAGAGTTCCCTGGACCAGCATGTCCTGTTTTTTTTTGCAAACGGAATTAAAGCCACAAAAGAGAGCAAATGTACTCCTGAAACAGAGCCCCTCCAAGTCCAGATATTGTGCACCAAAACATAACAAAAAGCAACTTGTTAGTGTGCCTATCTAGACTACAAGTTGGTGGACATGCGGAGATAGGTGTCTAGCTGTCTGCTTGTGTGTGCGACGGTACGGAGTCGGCTTCTGGAGTGTGCCAACAGGCAGCTTTACAGCCACACCATACCTTGCTCTCTGTGCCCCGTACTTTTCCCGAAAACACTGCCAAGGAGTGTTAAAATGTGGGGACCTGTCTTCTTTGCCAAATAAGCAAAGAAGGGAAATTAAACCACAATAAAGAATAAGCATATGTTAATGTATGTAATTTACTGAGCCAAGCATTGCGCTTTGGCACTACTACTATATGCAAAGTGCCAAGCACAAAGTAAGCTTCCAAGTATAATGAGCAGTTAAGAGTTAAAAAATTATCAATTGTTGTTTTTCTTACCCAAAGCCTCTGCTTTTCAGAACTGGAAGCAGCTTAGTTGTTAGGCTCTCATTCTCAGTTGCAGGTCTTGTGCAGATGTCCTCCAGTGTTATTATAAGAACCGGCTGGCCCTGTCAACACTCTTTTTATACACTGAATGGCTCTTTGGGAGGAGCATGAACTGGGAATAGGTTTTATTTCTACAAATAACAAACTGTTTCACTCAACTCACAACTCAGAAAGTTACTTGTATTGAAAGAAACAGAATAACTATTTTGAAAGTTAAAATAAAGTGTTGTTTAAAGAATAAGCTGTTTTTGAGCTAAATGGGAGGAGTCTGGCATGGTCACCTGGTTGACTCCAGGTATAAAAGGAGTTTAGCCTGAGACACAAGTCAGATTCATTGTGTGGTCAGAGAAATACTGACCTAGGTTTGAATAAGTTCTGCTTTCATTTTCAAACCTTATGATTTGGGTGGGTTAATCTCCCAGCCTGTGGAACTCTAGACTTTATTCTAGAGAGTTTTGCCTGCAAAACAGTGTTGTTAACTGTTGATTTTGCTTTATTTTGCCTTTGGTTATTTTATTTTGTAGTACCCAGTTCACTATTTTTGTTTCTGTATATAATAAAATGATACCTGGCATAGATGATTGTGCAACCTGACAATTGTGTGTGTGTCCATCACTTCCCACAACAGTACAAAACCATACAAAAATGTACAAGTGCTGGCAATTAACCTACTAATCAGAAATCTCAATAAAGGTCTCACAGTGGAGTCAGTCTATATCCTCCTAAAGAAAAGACTAATGGCTTCAATGCAATTCTAGATTATATTGTATTAACAAACTACCTAACAATACTGAGGTGATAGTTATGGGGGACTTTAACATTAACTGGTTGTCCCCAGAGGCAGGGCCCTACAGAGATACAATCTATGCCATCAGCACAACACGGATGTTTGAATATCCCACCAGAACAAACTATCACACTGGGACAAGCATGTTACTTGACTGGGTTCTCACCAGCCACCCGGACAGAATCTGTAAGACTATGGTTCTTCCAGACGTGATTAGTGACCACTCCCCAATAGTATGCACATGGTCTAACAAAGCAATGAAAACATCTGCCAAAACCATAACAGGCAGAGTACTAAAGAATGGACAACTTGAAAACTTATAATCCCAATGCATGCAAAAAGACTGGTCTCCCATTGAATCCAGTGCTGACATTGCTGATGTCCTTGACTATTTGATAGACAAATTTAATGCAGCCTGTGATCTCTGTCCCCCTGTTAGGAAGTGTAAGGTCAAAAGCACAACCAAATCCTGTGTCACGCCTCAACTAATCAAACTAATTCAAAGCAGGGATAATCTTTGGTACCGGGCGTGGGCCACAGGTAAATAGACAGATATCCAAAACTACAAAAAAACAAGGAACACCTGTACTAGAGCCATACGCTCTGCCAAAAGATGCCACTTCAAAGAGAAACTTACAAACACTTGGGTGATGGAAAAAACTTCCGGGAAAATGTGAAAGTGCTAACTAAAAACACTAATAAAGTGCCACTCACTATCCTAAATATAAATGGTACCATCACACAGGATCAGAAAGAAATTGCTGATACCTTTAACAACACTATCTCTGACCTGAGTAATGTACTTCCTCCCGAATACTTAGTGAAAACTGACACAATCCACAGTAAGGGAGGTGAACACCAACCTCCAGGCCACTCCCCCTTCTATTTTAAAATCATTACTGAGCGGGAAGTGGAGAAGTACCTGACACGTGTGCTAAGGAAATCTAGACACAGTGGGGAATGCTTGATCTAAAGTTAATCGCCTTCACATTTGACGTATTACTCATGCCTCTTACAAACATCCTTAACCTTTTACTAAGGCTTGCAAAGTTTCCCCTTAAGTGCAAAGGGACCTTAGTTACTCCGGTCCATAAAAGCGGTGACAACGCCTCTCATACAAACTACTACCCCATATCTATTCTTCCCCCTCTGTCCAAGGCGCTTGAGCACATTGTATCTGACCAGCTGGTACATTACCTTGACAAGTACCAGTTACAATGCCCTCAACAGCATGGATTTTGAAGGTCTCACAGCACCACCACAACACTTATTGAGTTGACTGGGTTTATACACAAGGCATTAGACCATGGGCAAATGGTGGATGCATCCTTTATAGATCTCACAAAGGCCTTTAACACTGTAAATCATAAACTACTGCCTGGACAGCTGTCTAACATTGGTCTCTCCTCTGAAACTGTTAGCAGGTTCAGCAGCTATCTCACGGGCCAGACTCAACAGGCGAAAATTAACGGTGGACTATCAGAGGGCCGTTAGATTGACACAGGGGTTCCCCAAGGGTCTGTTTTCGGCCTGTTGCTTTTCAGACACTCCATAAGCCACCTTCCCCAGGTTTGCCAAGGCAAAATCCTCTTATACACAGATGATGCAATACTATTTAACAGTGACCCTAACCCTTTGTCACTGGAAAAACAAATGCAGAAGAACTTCACAGAAGTTGAAACTTGGTTCATACAAAATAAATTACATATTGAATTATAAAAAACATTTTATTTTCAACTACCCAAAACAAACACAGAACATCTCTAATAATGTGAACACCCCATTAGACCTTGTCCAAACATTTAAATATCTAGGGGTGACACTAGTCAGCAACTTATCATTTACAGATCATGTTGACCATGTAGCCAAGCAGTCAACTCAAGAATAGGTTTACTTTTATGGCATAAAAAATGCCTTCCTGCTGAAGCTCTAAGACTGGCAGTTAACTCCTCAGTGATCTCTGTTATAGATTATGGTCTTATTTCGTACGGTGCAGCATCTGATTCCACCATAAAAAGAGTCACAATAGCTTTGAACAAAGCATGCAGGCTGATCCCAAGGGCACACATGCTCAATCACATGTGTGACTTATATTCTGAATTGGACTGGCTCAACCTCAAATGTAGATTGAAGTACCAGGCTTGCCTCATTGCCAAAAAAAACTACCATGTGCCTTACTCTCCCTGGAGTACAAAGACTACTGAGCGTGACAACTAATTCCCGCCCCACTAGAGGAAAAATCATCAAACTGTTTAAGGTACCTTCTGCCGCACTTCGCAAGGACAGAGATCGTTCCAGTACTGAGCTCCCCACTGGCTGAACAACCTCCACTCAGAAGTACTAACTGAACCTAAAATTGACCCCTTTAAGTGGAAGCTGATAGCATTCCTTACAGAACTCAGTTACTGTGATTGTCGGACTTAAACTCAGTTACCTGGTAGTCTTACCTGACACTCTTGTTGATGGCACTTTTTACGTTTCGTAAGTTCCTTGGCACTTTCTCCTACCCATCACTGCACGCACCTCATCTCACATCCCATTACTCTTCCAGTAGCTACGAGCCACCCCCTCACCGCTCCTACCAATACCAACCCACCCTTACTCACCTATCTCTCCCCTCACATGCCTAATCACACCTAACTCTCTCCCTTTCCTCAGGCCTCACTCTCACCTTTTCCCCGTCCTCTAACAAAGGCATTCTGATTGCTAAGATACTGAAATAGTTTGATATGAAGATTTGTGTTTGCTCTGTTGATTTTTGTCTTTCCACCTCTATTTGTAAACAATAATCACTCTTATTGTACCACCTGGTACCCTATTGCTTGTTAAGTAACCTGTGTATGTTATTGTATTGTGATCATCCTGAATATGCTTGTTGTTACCATCAACCCATTGTCGTGGAACCTTTGTAAATGAGCCTCTGGCTCAAAGGTACTTGTAATCTGAGATCTCAATAAAATAAAATAAATAAATAATTTGCAAAAAAGGATTTAGGCATGTTAAGAAAATGCATTTCTGACTAATGTAAGAATCAGACTCTACAAGCCCACATTAAGAAAACACAACCATTGGTGTTTCCTAACATCCTCTATTTTTTAGTTATTTCATTTTGTTACCACCACTAACTGAAAACAAGACAGCAGTGGCACAAAAAAGGATTTCCAATTTGCGACAATGGATTATCCATTTGAGACAAAGGATTCCCCATTTGCATGTAGAATCCTTTTTTGAGATGAACATCTAACTTTTCCCATTGAAAATAATGGGAAATGTTTAAATTTAATGACTTTTGAATGGATTAACATTTTTTCACCAAATATTCAAAAGGCACATCTGTGACCCAAGACCTTTCTACCCTGAAAATCTCAGACCAAAATTCCACACAATTTTTATATAGCAGCATGACAAAGAATTTTACAAAAAAATGGTAATTTACACATTTTTAACACTCTGTTTCTCTGCACTCATGCATCTGACCAGAATGAAACTTGCCACATCAAGAGAACTTTGGACCCTGACAGCATATGCACAATTCCGTGTGAATCACTTGAATGGTTATAAACTATTAAAGTGCAAAATATTGAGTCTAACATAGAAATGAAGACTGAACCACAACTATAGGGGCACAACCGCACCCCTATAATACACAGAATAAAATGATGGTGCAGAATTTGCACAAGATAAGGAAGACTTCATAACTACAGTAATACAACACTGCAGCCATGGACCACTGGTAAATAGAAGGGTTTCAGAGTAACTGGATAGGAAGAGGGAGGAGGCGATTGAAAAAAGGAGTGGGAGAGTGAGAGGGAGGAGAGATGAGGGAGTTGCAGGGGAAAAAGGGTTGGTGAGGCAGATGGAGCAGGTAAAGCACACTAGTTACAGATGTAGACATAGGGCGAGTTCATGGAGTAATGCATTTAGAGAGGAGGGAGTGGAAGTTGAGTGGCGTGAGGGGGTTGATGAAACAATAGAAGGAGGAGGTGCTAAGAGAAGATGGCTTGCTTGGCAGAGGTGCTGAAGCAAGGGACATAGAAAATGGAGCAGTCAAAATTACTAAGTGAATAAGTGGGGGGAGCAGATCGGTACGGAAAAAGAGTTAAGGTAGGGATAAAGAAGTTAAATTAGAATTTAGAGATCAGTTTAACATTCTTCATGGGTTATATCTCTCATCGACTAAATTGCATAAGATAGGGAGAGTTGAGTCTCTTGTTTGTCCTTGATGTAAAGATGTTGGGCCTGATTCTAGAAGGGTTATGCCTGGCGTAACTGCAGTTGCACCAAGTAGAATGGCGCATGTAGCAACTTACGCCAGCAGTTGTGACATGTGCAGTTCTACATAGTGGCCTGTGACATGGCGCAGGTCACTTGCGCAAACAACAGTTACTTCGCATAAACCCCCTGCGACATGGTGCTAAGGGGTTTACGACAGCAGTTGTGCCCCATTCTAGAAGGGCAGCCATAAAGTTCCCACATCAGGATTCTACAAGAACCCCCAGAGGAGATCTGGCAATGTAAGTTATACCAGCATTTGGCCGGTATAACTTACAGATGCCCCTGGGGGTCATGTAGACCTGTCGACTGTCCAGAGGACAGTGCACAGTTCCCTCCCCCATGCCCAGCACACTCCAGTGGGGTCCACAGGGCTACCCATACCCCAGCCCCCCAAAACAGCCATTGGCAGGAGCCCCACAGGGCAGTGCTGCCATCCCCCCTCTCCTGCTCCAAACCGTGAGTCACCCTGACACATATGCGGCAATAATCCAGCCCTGGTAGTCTAGTGGACCCCCCTAAACTGTACATAAATAAAAAATGAATCCCCATTTCCCTGGTAGGCTAGTGCCCCCCCCAAAACTGTACATAAAGAAAACAACAAATCCCAGTTTCCCTGGTAGGCTATTGGCCTCCCCAACCCCAAACTGTACATAAAGAAAACAACGAATCCCCATTTCCTGGTATGCTAGTCACCCCCCACCCCTATACTGTACAAAATAAAGAAAGAATCCCCATTTCCTGGTAGTCTAGTGGCCCCCACCCCTGTGCCAGCCCACCCAGCACCCCCACCCATCCCCAGCCAGCAACTGGCACAGCCCACCTCTCACCTCCATGGCCAGCTGCCGACTGAGTGCAGTATTAGTGATACTACACAGACGTGCTCAGAAATACTGCTGTGATTCGAGAGATTGGCAGCACAGACATAACAGTGGATTCAAGCCCAGTGTATCAGATTGATAAACTGTAAACAGTCCATATACAATTAAGGCAGAGATTTTAAAAGAATCTATAATTTGGTTACAGTATAAAGTTCCTACCTGTTTTTGGTTTTTTCTCAGGGGTTAGCTAATGTAGCAGTAGTTAGGGAAGATGATGGCTTCCATCTACAGTGAATACACTGCAGAATACCTGAAGCAGCTGTGTCTGGAAAAAGGAGTCCAGTGTGAGGGGTGAACCAAAAAGCACCCTGTGGAGGCTTTTGTGGTGGCCGATGAGCAAGTGACTGCCCAGGATCTCGAGTCACAGGCAGTGACTGAAAGAGACCAGACATTGGGCATGGGGTTGCCAAGGGATGTCTCAGTGTCCAGTCCCAGGGAGGAGGACAGCAAGACCAGAGGGATCCCACAGCCTCAGTGCCAGGGGAGAGTCAACACAGAGCTGGAGCTGGAAGGGTCTGACTATAGTCTGAGGTGAGGAAACTGGAGTTCGAGCAGAGAAAGTTCAAAGCACAGCAGCAAAGGGAATTCAAGCAGAGGAATTTCAAGGTGGAGTTGCAGGAAAAGCAGCAGCAGCAATGAGAGACTGAGGAAAGTGAAAAACAGTTGCAGAGGGAGTTTGAACTGGAAAAGCTATGGCTCCAACAACCAGCGGCAGAGGAGGTATGTGGCAAAGGTGAACCTGGAACTCCAGGACTGGGGTACAAGTTAAATTCTAAATTAATAACTGAATTTAAAAAGGGGGAGGATATGGATGCATTTTTGAATTTGTTTGAAAAGGTCTGCATCCAGGCTAAAATACCCAGGGAGTCTGGGAGCTTTCAGCTATCCCAGCTGCTTACTGGGAAGGGATGTGAGGCACTAGGCCAAATGGACAATCAGGTTAGTAGTAATTATGAGAAACTTAAAGCTGCATTGTATAAAAAGTATGAATTAACACCTGAAGCATAAAAGGTTAAGTTCTGTAATGTCCGGAGAAGCCCTGATATGAGCTATGAGGAACTCACCACAAAGAAACATCAGTTTTTGAAATGTTGGTGGGAAGGAGTGGAAGCAAACTCTGTAGAGAAAATTGAGGTGGTTGTACTTCTGGAGCAATTCTTTTGGGCTTGCCCAGCAGAGTTAAAAACCTAGTTAGAGGACCGAGACCCCAAAACAGCACAGGAAGCTGCCGACCGCTCAGACCACTATGCCAGGAACAGGCCTATTCTAAAAGTGAGTGAAGAGGGTGTGGCAGTGCAGAAGGGGAAACCCATGCCTTCAGGGCAACTAAAACCCTCACTGCCTCCACAGAAAGGAGGAAGCCCCAGGTTACAAAAAAAGGATTAATCGAATAAAATAAATAATGATTGCTGGTTTTGCAAACAGCCAGGGCATCCTGCTAGACAGTGTCCTAAAAAGGCACAGAGTGGACAAATTGGTGATTGAACAGTTGGGTGCACTGTGTATCCCTGAAAGCATGCCTATAAACATGAAGGAGCACATACACCCAGTTACTTTTAAATGAGGTGCAGGCCCATGGGTTAACGAACACGGGGGTGTCTCTTACCTTAATAAAAGGGGATTTGGCTGAGCCTGAACAGCTTATATCTAATCAGTTTGTAATGGTGAGGGGATTCGCTGGGGAGGAGAAAACTCTGCCACTTGCTAGCATTCTTCTGGACTGGGGTGAGACAGGAGAGCAGGTGCATACTGTAAGTGGCCATGGCAGACAACCTCACACTGGATGTGATTATAGGGAACAATCTCCAGAAGGGAGTGGTGTGTGCAGTTACCTGCAGTCAGATGGCAAAGGCTGACTGTAGTTCTCTGGACCCTATAGAAGCCCCTGTGGAAAACAATGGGAGGCTGGTTCCCCAGTCTGTGTTTCCTGAAAGGGAGAGTAGTGAAAGGGGGTAGGACTTCTAAAGGTAGCAGTTCACAAAACAGCTGCAGAAGGTTACTCTGAGGAAAAAGGGAGGGGTAACCAATGGTCAGAAGGTTAGGGATGGCAGTGACCCTGAATGCCCTGATGTTAGAGCTATGGACCCCAGTTTAGAAACTGAAGGAGATATGTCCCATGCCTTGGGAAAGTGTGAAGAATTTGTAACTGCTCAGAGGACTGATCCTAGTTTGGAGAGGCTGAGGGCTTATGCAGAATCTGATGGGACATAGGGTGGTGACAGGAGACAGAGTATATTGGGACAATGGTCTATTGTATACGCCAAAAATAAGGACAGAGGGAGAGGTGATGGGCAGGCAGTTTGTTGTTCCTCAGGTGTACCATGAGTGGTTGCACAAGATCGCTCACAATATCCAAATGTCCGAACACCTTGGAATCATGTGCACCATGCAGCGATTGGCCCAGAATTTCAATTGGCCCATCTTCACCCAGTAGGTGAAGGAATATTGCAGGTCTTGTCATCATTGCCAACAAATAGGGAAGGCAGGTAGTAAAACCAAAGCCACCCTAGTTCCCTTTCCCATTGTGGAAGAGCTATTCCAGAGGGCAGAAATTGATAGTTGGGACCTTGAGTACCCCAAGCTCCTCCAGGAAGAGGTTCATCCTGACTGTGGTAGATTATGCCACCTGATACCCAGAGCTGGTCACCGTCTCCTCAATTAGGACAGAAAGTGGTAGATGCCTTGCTAGGGATTTTCTCCCATATTGTGTTCCCACAGGAGGATATCACTGATTGAGGGGGCACCTTCATGTTGGACCTCATGAAGTGTTTGTGGGAGAAGTGTGGGGTGGTGCAGAGATGCATGACACCTTATCACCCACAAGCCAATGAGCTTATGGAGAGGTTTAATGGTACCCTAAAATCAATGCTCCAAGCATTTTCTTAACAGCATGGGAGGGACTGGGAGAAATACCTTCCCCACCTATTAGTCACATACAGAGAGGTGCCCCAAGAGTCGACAGGGTTTTCCCCCTTTGAACTGTTACATGCACATAAGGTATGTGGACCCCAGACCTGATCCAGGAAGACTGAGAAGGCAAGCACGCCACCCAGGGAACTCCCATAGTGAAGAATGTTGTAAAGTTTAGGGAAAAGCTGAAGAAGCTTATTGGAGCAGCCCAGAACAACCTGTCAGCCACCCAGCAGAAGCAACATTTCTGGTATGACCACAGAGCCAGAGCTTGCTCATACAGTGTAGGTCAGGAAGTCATGGTCCTAATCCAGGTCCAGAAGAAAAAGCTGCAAGCCGAGTGGGCAGGACCATACAAGGTAGTCTAACTTGTAAATGATGTGAACTATATTGTAGAACTGCCTAGCAGGAGACATACCCATAGAATGTACCATGTCAACATGATGAAGCCATATGCAAATAGGGTTAACATGGTATTTGCAGTGTGTAGTCCTAGGGAGGGGATGGATGAAGAAGACCCCCTACTGGTCTTGCTAGAGGAAAGCAAGTGGGAGTCCTCTGTGGAGGCAATCAAACTGTCACCTCAGCTGACCCTGGAACAGACCCAGGAAGTGAGGTAGGTTTTAGCGGACTTTGCCCCTTTTTTTATGGCCAAGCCTGGACTAACCCCCTTAGCAACACATGATGTGGACACAGGGACGCAAGCATCCATAGGGCAGACAGCTTACCAGGTGTCCGAGGCCATCCTAAAGGACATTAGGAGGGAGGTGGAGGAAATGCTGGATTTAGGAGTTATCAAGAGATCCCACAGCCCCCGGCCCTCACCCGTAGTTCTCGTTCCCAAGCCGGATAGCTCTGCTCACTTTTGTGTGGACTGGCATGGACTCATCGCAGTCACGAAGTCTAACAGTCACTCAATGACACGGACGGATGAACTACTGGACAAGCTGGGCAGGGCAACATACCTTACCACCATTGACTTGACAAAAGGGTATTGGCAGGTGGAGTTAACTGCCAGAGGTAGGGAGAGGTCGGCCTTCATCACTCCAATAGGATTATTCAAGTTCAAGGTAATGTCTTTTGAAATGAAGAACACCTCTGCCACCTTCCAAAGGTTGGTCAACCAGGTGTTACATGGTACTACAGAGTATGCAGTGGCATATCTGGATGATACTGCCATCTTCAGTGCCAGTTGGAAGGAACACCTGCCCCACCTGAAGGAAGTGTTGAGCAGAAACTTCTCTCCCCATATGTATCCAATCGCTGCACCAGAAGCTTTGATACTTTGATTTTTAACATTCCGTGCACCCACACTGCATTAAGTCAACGGTCCTTCATGCACCTAGCCCCAAACTAGCTCAATACTCTTTCCCAAGACATCACAACATTGGTCACTATAGCCCCTTTAAACATATGCTTAGAAGCCATCTAATTGTGAATTCCAGCTGTGATTGCTTTCCATAGCTCAACTCTGGCTATTAATGTCTTGACCTAACATTCCTCACCATCGCTTTCCCCCACCTTTTTCCCATCCCCTTCCCTCCCTCTCCCCTTTTATATATATTTTGACTACCTCACCCTCTTTCCCTCTCCACCCCCAACCCCGCTGACCATACAACCTTGGCTGCCTTCAGCTTCCTTGCTTGAAGTAGCCTTTTCTCATCACTTCTTTCACCTGATGATGCCTTCTGGGCTGACGCCTCTCTAACTTACTCAGTAAATCATACCACTAGTCCTGGGTTGATGGTTTCTGCCCATGAGACATAACTGGTATACACTGTACAATGTTGACACTTCCTATGCTATTTTTATTGTCTATGTTAAAACCTGTAACATTTTCTTTGTTACTACTGAGTCCTTGTAACTTTTTGTTTCCCTGTATTGTCTCAATCCTGATGTGGAACCTATATAATGAGCTTTTTCTCAAAGGTATAAATCCAAGATCAAATAAATAGAATACAGAGGGCCGAGCTCACTGTCAAGGCTGAAAATTGCCAGGTGGCCATGGCGGAAGTGGCTTACCTAGGACATGTAGTAGGGCGAGGGCAGCTCCATCCTAATCAAGCAAGATTGAGGCAATAGAGGCAGGGCCCAGGCCTGAAACCTAGAAGCAGGTTCGGAGTTTCCTAGGAACCACTGGGTACTATTGAACATTTGTACCCAATTATAGCTCCCTCACTGACCTACTAAAGAAAAGATTGCCCAAAAAGGTAAAATGGGAGCCAGCCTGTGAAAGAGCTTTCACACAGCTAAAGGAGGCTCTGTGCAGTGCCCCTGGGTTGATCAAGTCCAGATTATAGTAAGCCATTTGTAGTCCAGACAGATGCCTCAGATGTGGGGACTGGAGCAGTCCTCAGTTAGACCTCTAATCAGGGAAAAGATCACCTTCGCCAATAACAGGCCTATTCCACAGTTGAAAAGAAATGCCTTGTGCTAGTATGGGCCCTGAAGAAATTAGAGCCGCACCTCTACGGGAGGCACTTTGAGGTACAGACTGATCATTACCCCCTGGTGTGGCTAACACAGATGGGTAAAATGAATGGTCATCTTTTAAGATGGAGTATTGCCTTAGATGGCTATGATATGACCATTACCCATGGGGCCTGATCAGCCAATGCCAATGCAGATGGGATATCTCACCAGTTAGAGCAGTGAACAGAATTTGTGAAAATCATACCCTACCTAGGGATGGATTCCCACAAATTCAGTCTAGGAGGGAGAAGAGTTGTGAGCTACCCCACTGCTAGCCCTTATTTGTAGATATTATTCTGTTGTATATGTTTTCTTGTAATTCTGTTGTATATGTACATGCCAAGACATGCCAGTGTCAGCACAAGGTACACAGAGGAAAGACTGGATTTTTTTTAAAAGGGGTTTGACCTTCTGACCTGAAGGCAGCTGTTTGCCAGGATGCTACTTGCATTTCCTGACTAGCTCACTAGATGTAATAAAGTTCCATCATATAGCCATAAACCTTACAGGGTCTTCCTGGTAACAAGCCAGTTCAAAAAGCCCAAGATGTTTTTGCAAGGATTTGATCAGCAGATGATCTTTCTAATAGAACAATGTGAATTTTATCTTGCAGGTGCCTATGGACTGCAGGCAATTTCAAAGGGTTTAACTCTGAAATGTCATATCCATACTAATTTATTTATTTATTTATTTCTGTCTGTCTGTCTTTGGTAACTGGGTAGGTGCACTGATCCAAAGGACTGTTTTCAGGCATGACCCGGGCCATACAGTGGCAAAAGTACACTACATACAGTGCATATGAGAAAGATACAGTACAATATAATAGAAACAAATGGTACAGGGTACATACAATAACAGAAAACAATTTCAGGTACAAAGACTACATGTGGTTTGTGCAGCAATAACATGTTACATACAATGCAAGTGTATAATTTCAGTTTTAAAAACAAGTTTACATTTACCAGTCCAAGATGCAAGTTGCCTTGGGGGCTGTAAACGGAACGACAGTGGTGAGAAAGGAGGGACAGACAAAAAAGGAAGTGAGTGCTGCTTAATCATGGAGGTTCAAGTGGTATGTTCGCTCTAGTTTCTTTACAGGGTTCAGTGAAAGTTTGCAGCCATGAGGAGCCAGGTTTTCAGGTTCTGTTTGAAAGCTTGATGGGTGTCAGATGTGCAGATGGATGGAGGGAGCTCAGACTCTGATGTTTAATATTTTTGGAAATCTTGGAAACAGTGCAACAGTGCCATCTCCTGGCCAAATGGAGTAGCTGCTCTGAGTTGGAAAATTGATGACACGGCACAATTACAGAAGCATATTTACACCCCCAGCTCAGGGCATTTGGACACACATTCTCCTTCTGGACACTCTGCTTGACACACACCAGAAGCCAAACTACTGAGACCCAGTGTGGCTGCCAAGGACTAAAAGAAAGACTGCAATATTTTGCAAACCAGCAATTCACCTGACTTTGAAATCTTCCTACTTAAGGTAGACCTAGCTAACCTGTTTTAGTGCAGTTTTATTTTTCTGTACATTTTTCCTGTTTGTTTCTGCATACTGCATACTGTAACCTAAATGAGTATATATCCTCTTTTAGTTGTAACTGCATTTATTTAATTATTGTAGTAAATATTTTTGTTTTTCCTAAAGAACTCCTGCCTGTGTGAAAGTTCTTATATTGGATGTGTGACTGTAGAAGGTTTATTAATAATCTATGAAAACTGTTATTGCCAAAAGGGCCACCCTTAGTAAACAAATTGAGTAAAAAGGTCTGTAAGGGATCTGGAATGATAGGGAGAATACCAGAATCTCATACAAGTCTGCGGGGATTGTGAACCAGGCTGTTGCATGTCCTGTAGGGAGAAGGCCAAATCAGGTTTTTATGCTGCTACCCCGAAGAAAGTGTGATGCCTCAGTCTTCCTCCTGTGTGTAATAGCCAAAGAAAGGAGTTCATATTTGGTCACAAGACTCAAGACTGGTATTGTGCCCTTATCCAGAACTAGATGGAGGCCCAAAATCCTCATGGCAGAGGTGCAATCGTGACCTCAGTGAGCATTCTAAAGGACAAGGAGGGTATCTCTGCCCCCCCCCATCATGGATTGCACTTAAGGTTGGGCACTGTGAGCTCAGTGGGCCTGACCCCAGGAGTGGGTTTGTGACACCATGTGCTGTGTGATTTCAGCAAGTCAGCAAACTTACTGAATTGCTCACTAGGCACAATGAAACAGATAGCGTTTTAGCTTTAAAACAGCAATGGAGTGGTTGATTTTCTGTTTTTTTTTTTACTATGATTAAAAGTTAATTGTTTGGTACACTGTATGGCTTCCAGCAAAGTCAGCTGGGCCCAGCACTTCTTCATAGTTTCATAGATATTCCTCCTTTTCTCCTTGGCATGCTGGTTTGTAAGCATTGCTTGCTCATAGATGATAATGATGTGTTAGACAAAAACTACAGAATACTTAACTAGCTACTGTCCAAGGGAACAATTAAAACTACATAGTTCTTTTATTCCTTATCAGCCATTTTGAAAAATCCTGACAGAGGAACATCTATGTCCCCCTGAATGCAAACCTCTTCTTCTTCCAGTAAGTCATTGTAATTGGTGTTTATCTGTGAAGTCGTGAAGGCAAAAACTGATTTGCCTCAGCGTGGCATCAGTTGGGAGTTTTCAAAATAGGGCTCAATGAGCCCAGTCAATTTTCAAATGGCCCCTTTTGCACTCCAGGCTTAGTAATTCAGGCAGTCAGAACCCATAGACTTCTGACATGGTCTCTTCATTCTTTACTTTGGGGAGCCCCCAATGCTGCAGATTGCTCCTCCAGTTATAGTTGCAAAACATGTATTTTTATACAGGAAAGATGTCATTTATGCAACAATGGGTCATTTACCCATTTTCAAGATGCTCCTGTTATAGCAATCATTGGTTCCAACATACAAAATACACCAAATAAGTACAGAATACAAAAAATATACAGAGACAAAACTTACATTAATCAATAACATAATTCCAAGGGGGTTCACAACCATCATACAAATATATAAATTAAATGACTAACATCAGATAGACTATTATGGAGTGTAAATCCACCAAACATATTAACAATTTAGACAGATAAGAGCATAATGAATATGTTGAACATTCGGTAGGATAAGGTATCCAAAGTTATTCATTTTTTGTTCATGACCATTTATTAAGTATAACATTTACATTCTCATGTAGAATTTTTTTATCAAAGAGCTCACAAAGGATTTGGAGCTTTGTAATCTATGTCTTAATTTAACATCAATGGGTTCCCAATATTGTTTTACCTTAGCTACAAAGGTCATATTCCCAAATCTATTCTTAATTTTAGTTTGTGAATATTTATTATTTACATCTCTTAAGTTGTATTTAGTTTCTTTAATTTTTAATTTGTTTATTAAATACTTTGGTTTATTACCCTGTATTACTGAATGTATATGTTCTGTCCATTTCAGGTCTCTTTTATAATCCAAAGGTAAACCAATTTAAAGATTTTAACTTTTCACAATGGTGTGTGCGATAGTCACACTTTAAAATAAATCTTTCTAAAGTATTATAAACTACAACCAAATGGTTTAAATTTAGTTTACTTGTTTGAACGTATATATGGCTTCCATAATCTAAGCATGGGATTATTAACTGGTTTACTACACTAGTCCTCATTTTTAAGCCTAAATGATCTGCAAAAGGCACCTAGTTTTCTATTTGTTTTCTTTATTAGTTCATTTATGTGAAAATCAGATTTCAATTCCTCGTCCAACCAAATACCCAAGTAATTATAACATGTCTCCCATCTTAAAGTGTCATTTTATAATGTTTTATCTGTATTTGTGTTTGTTGATCAATCTTTCTCCCCCTGCTTATTTAAAAACTCATAACTTTAGTTTTCTTACTGTTCAAAACTAACCTTGATTTTTGCAACCATAGTTCCAAATTTGTGAAATCTGTTTGTAACCTAAGTTCCACTTCTTGTGGTGTTTTACCTTGAGCAATTAATACTGTATCATCAGCATATAGTCTTACTTTTGTATGCTCAGCTATTGTGACCATATCATTTATGTATATAAGAAATAATGTAGGCCCCAAAATTGTGCCTTGTGGAACTCCTCTTTGGACTTTAGCTGGATTCGATAGATACTGTCCTATCTGCACCTGTTGTGTTCTATCGAATAAATAAGACTGGAACCACAGTAATGTTTCATCATCTAAACCCATAGATTTCATCCTATCTAGTAATATTCTGTGGTCCAAGGTTTCAAAGGCTTTGGAGAGGTCCACGAACACCGCGCTCACCGACACCCCCCTCCATTCAACTGTGAGGCAATAATGTCCACCAAGTCGGTGAGTGCGGAATCTGGACTGATAGCAGGTCAACAATGAGTTCTTCTCTTGATGTTCATCTAGTTGCTTCTGCACTAACCTCTCCATTACCTTCTACACTGTGGACAACAAAGCTATGGGCCTATGGTTTGTTGGTTCTACAGCGGCACCCCCTTTGAAAATAGGAATAATCTTAGCTTTTTCCAAAAGTCAGGAAACCTTTGTTCTGTAAGACTCCAATTGAATAATTTAGTCAACACAGGTGCTATTATTTCTATGGAATCTTTCAGAAACCTATTCTCTACATTGTCTAAACCATAGGCTTTATTTATTTTTAGCTTCTTTATTTCTGTTTTTGCCTCCTTGTAGGAGAGGATCTTAAATCTAAACTTGCAGGTATTATGATCATTCTGGGAAATTGACTGAAACCCACCCTTACAATCTACTCCTAGGCTAATATCTGGTAAAGTAGTGAAATATTTATTTAAGCTATTTGCTGACTCCTGAGTTGTTAATATTATTCCTTTTTCTTGCTGATAGAGCTGGTTTCTCATTTCCTCAAGATACTTCTTCAGACATTGTATTTTCCACAGAAGACCTCCAGTCACCTCCTCTGGGTTGGGGCCTGCTGCATTACATCCATTTTGTGGGTCACTTTTTTTTGTAAATATAGTTTATTGAGATACTTCTGGACATAAATATACATCTCTGCAAAGACACAGTTTATAGTATACAGCACTGAAACAAGATTTGTTACATAGAATAAACATTTGCTAGGTAAATTGGCAGACTAATAAATGTTCAGTTAACCATATATCATTTGAAACACATATTATTGAATTTTGTTGACAATATAGACACACAGATACTAGAAGTGCCTTTTTCAGATGTGACCTGGGGAGGCATCAAGGATATGCTTTTTCAACTATTTCATTGCAGGCCCATAGCAAACATACATTTTTGTCATTGTCTTCAAGATTTGGCTGCATATTCTATGTTCAGAATTTCCTCTATGGAGGTTTGAACCAAAGTGAATTTTCATAGGTATTGTCTTATTCTGAGACAGGCAAAAAATCACCATGTTGAATGTGAAATTCGTGTCTCAGGTAAATGATGGACTTTAATGAGCCTCCAGAGAATAGCTCAATGACAGAAATAATACAACATCTTGTCCACTACAGTATGGCATGGTGGGGATAAATATTGTACCCCTTCATAGCCCTGAAGTCAACCTTTATAGAAGTTCTGGGTGATAACCCCTTGGTCTGACATGTACATTTATGGGCCCTTATCCATACCCTAGCCATCGGTCTCGTGAAAAGTTACTTGTTGGTTGGTGTGAGCAGCTTCCTTACTGCTGGTGATAGATCACTCTGGATCAGCTCGCCATCCCGTTGCTCCCACTCAATGTACACCCAGACAGTGGGTCATCCCCAGATCCCTTTAGCCAAGAAGGCCAGATGTGCCGTCAAAAACAGAATCTCAGGTTTGACAGTGCCACCCCCTGGTTAATGAGCAATTACAAAATGAACATTTTTATGCATGCTGTTTCCCCATCCAGAGAAATTTATGAATGAGACTGTTCTGTTGCTTAAAATAATATTTTAGCCACTCACATAGGGAAGTTTGGGAACAGGTATAAGCATTTGGGAACAATGCACATGTAACCATATTTAAGCACACAATTAAGCTAACAGGGAGACTTTCCCATCTATCACAGTCTTCTGACTGTAGATAGATAACTAAGATATTTCTCTTATATAGAAGGTTAGTTTGGTAGGGATGTTGATCCCTAGATATTTGAGCAAAGACACAAGCATCATATTCACTGGCTTGTTGACTAAATGCTCATATGAGCCTTTTCCCAGAGGCAGAACCTCAGTTTTGGTCCAGTTTATTCTGTGGTTAGAGACACTTGTATAATGATTCAGCAGGTGACATAGCCTAAGGAGGCCCATGGTGGGATCTTCAAATAGAGCAGTAGGTTATCTGCAAAAAGGGGCTCTTTATAATGCACTGTACTCAGTTGCAATCCCATTAATTGCTGAAGCAAGGTGTTCCAAAGTGAGCACATATAGTAATGGGGATAGAGGACACACCTGCCTGGTGCCCCATGTTAGTTGGAAAGATTGTGATAAATGACCACAAACAATAATTTCTGCTGATGGCTGGTTGTAGACAGCTGAGATCCCCTTCAGTATGTTTCCTCCAAGCCAAACCTTTTAAGTGTGGTGATGATATACTCCCACTCTACATTGTCAAAAGCATTCTCAAATCCAGGGCAAAAACTGCTTCCCCGCCTCCGCCGACTCGCTTGCCCACCACCAGACAAGGTTTAAGGTTTTGCATACTGTATGCTTTCCCTCTCTATCCTGTATGAAACCTGCTTGATCACTATATCTGACTGTGGGCAAAACTGCCTCTAATTTACTATTTATGACATGTGCTATTATTTTATAGTTTGTGGTTAGCAGAGAAATCACCATGTCAAACAAGTGTTCTTGCAGCATTGAGTGGAATGTCTTAAAGAAGTCTATTGTGAAGTCATCATGCCTGCCCTCCATTTCAGTGCTGTATTGCCTATCTGATTTTTTCCCCAAGTGATATCCTTATCAAGGGTGTTGGAAACATAGAAACATTGGTATCTAATGGCTTTATAGAAGCCTTAGATATGAAGTCATTGCTGGTATCCTCAGTGAGTTTACCTCCGAGGAGTACAGGTCTTTATAAAATTGTCTGAAACACTCTCCTATTTCCACATTGGTGTACTTAATCTCCAAATTACTAGCTTTCACTTGTGCCACAACATCCGTGGCATTCTCCCAACTGCGCAGTTGCAAGGTTAGTCACTTCCCCCTGTATTACCGTGAAAGTAGTTATTTATGTGGTTAACAAAAGTGCACTTTCTATTTTGGTACTAGTCATTTTGTTATATTCCCACTTCAATTTCTATAGTTCTGGCAGCCCCCTGAAAAGGGATGGTCCATAGTTTCTTTTTGAGTATCATTAATCTGCTTTTCTATGTTTTGTATTAGTTAGTCTTCCATTTTTTTCTTGTCTACACCAAATGTTCTATGTGGAGAGGCTAAAGGAATCAAAAATGTACTCCCTGGAGGAGAGGAGGAAGAGGGGGATATGATCAAGACCTTTAAATACCTCACAGGAGTTAATAAGGTACCAGTGGTATTTTTCAGAGGAAATGGTGCTCCAGCAAGAGGGGCCACACTATGAAGCTGGAGGGGGGTAGGTTTAGGAAAGATGTGGGGAAATACTTCTTCTCAAAAAGCGTGATAGATGCCTGGAATGGTTTTCCAGCAGAAGTTGTGGGGGCAAAAACAGTAGTGGGATTCAAAAAAGCCTGGAATAAGCACAAGGGAGTCATAAGGGATAGGTGAGGGGGTAGCAGAGAAAGTGCCATAGACCTGGAGGGTTTTACAGTGTAAGCAAAGCAAAAAAAAAAAAAAAAGGCAGACTGGATGGGCCATGCATCCCTTATCTGCCATCAGCTTCTATGTTTCTGTGTAGTATACAGTATATTAGATAATAAATAGTAGTAAGATAATAGTAAAATAATACAAATTTATTTTCAATACTTTACATGTATTTTTTATTTATGTGACACAACATGATTTTTGAATGAACATGTGATAAGTTGTGAAGATGAAAATAAAAAGCACTCTCGATAGTTCTTAAAGACAGACAGGCAAATGTTGACAACCATGCAGTATTGGTGGATGTGATGGCACTGGCTGATCACATTGTGCAAATAACTCTGCAGTGTGCAGCCAGGAAAGATGGTGTCACCTACATGCTACAGTGATGCACAACAAGGAAAACATGATTCTTGGTTGGTGGAAGTATGAGAATCATTGTTACGGATAAAAAATTAGGCTTGAAGCCCTTTGTATGCTTGTCATTTCTAAATGTAGTAGTAGTAGTAGTAGTAAAATGTTTATTTCTGATATCAGTAACAGGATAAAACCCAATTTAGCATCAGCTAATTTACAATGGGGTCCTACTGTACAAAAACATCAGTTTCATTTTAAGAAAATATAGTGCATACATTATACATACATGCAGCACAATACATTCATGGACAAGGAAAGAAAAAAATTAAAATTACAACAATATATCATATATGCAAATATCTCAAGTACAACAAGTTTTTTAAGGACATTGCTTCCTTTACAAGCCATGATCTTATTACATTCCAAGATATTTTGTTTGTACATAACCTCAGATGTCCTGGCAATAAGTTCCACAATTTCAGACCCTCATATACATAACAATGTTGGCCCCTCACTGTTCTCATAAATGGTACCCTAAATTTTATTTCCCCTGCAGATCTCAGCCCTTCCTTAACATTCCACTCCTCCAGGAACTCCACTAAATATCCTGGTGGTTTTTTAAAATAACAGCGATAGATTAACCATTGCACATGCATATTTCGCCGTTCTGTCAAGGACATCCAATTTAAGTTCCTGTAAAGGGTGCAATGGTGTGTTTTCCAAGGTGTGTCCAAAACAAAACGCACATATCTATTATAGATAACATCAAGCTTTCCCAAACTGCCCCTGGCTGCCCCTTTATATACGATATCACCATAATCAATATGTGGAATTATCATCAGATTCACAATCTTTAACCTAGCATCGAATGATAGACATTTTCTATGTTTATACAATGCCCCCAACTTTTTACTCAGTTTTTGTATCAAGTTATCAATATGAAAATCCCAACTACAATGGGAGTCCAACCAGACTCCCAAGTATTTATAGCAGTCCACATAGGCCAGACTACACCCATCCAATGTCTCAATGTCCAAATCCATGGATACTTTTTTATTTGAAAACAACATTACCTGTGACTTTTGTGAATTTAAAACCAAACCATGTTCTGAAAAATCTATTTGTAATATATTGAAATATTTCTGTAATTTTTCCTGTATATGTCCCACAGATTTCCCTTCAAGATACAATATTGTATCATCTGCATACAAATGATGCCAGACCTCACTCATCAGATGTCCAACACCATTTGTATATATATTGAATAGGATGGGTCCTAGCACTGACCCCTGAGGTACACCAGATTTAATATTTAAATAACTGGATACAAAATTACTGCACAACCTAACCCTTTGTTGTCTGCCATCCAGGTAGCCATGGAACCAATCCAGGGCTCCTGGCTGAGGCCAGCAGATCTCAGTTTTTCCATCAACACCTGATGGCCCAGAGTGTTGAAAGCCTTCGACAAATCGATAAATATGGCCCCAACCAGGAGGCCCCTATCCATAAATGGTTGTAGCCAGAGGTACAGTTTCATTCATGGTATTTATCCAGTTCTGTTTTAAAACTACACATATTTCTACAACAGGCTATTGCCTCTGATAGAGCATCTACTCTTTGTGTGAACCATGTACACCTCCCATTTGTTCCCTTTTAATTGTCTGCTAGTCCTTCTTCCATCATACTGTGATCCCTTACTCTGAAGTCCTAAACAATTCCATAAGTCCATGTCCATAAAGGATCTATATACCAAGCATATATCCCCCCCAATTCTCCTCATTTCTGGAGAATAAATATCAAATTATTGTCTTCGTTTTACATAAGATTCAACTCTCATACACTAAACCTTCTTTGTCACCTGATGCTGGACCCCCACCAAAAACTTGATGTCCTTTAGACAGAGCCTATTTTCAAAGGATCTAGGGTCAGAGTACAGTAAAGTATTGATACCATTAATTAAAACAGCAATATAAATGGAGTTCCATGTGATAACGGTGATAGTGGAAAGGCGATCACTGTTAGCGCGAGTGCACATCACAGAAAATAAATTTTGCCAATATACACTCACTGGGCACAGCAAAAAGGTGCTGGGGACTTGATTTTTCTTTTTATGCAGGGGGTTGTGCCCTCCCGCACCCCCCACCCCCCTACAAAAGGATTCTTAACTCCAGGGGGGTGCATGTTGGGGGGGTGCAAAAGCAGAATAAAAAAAAATGGCCTGGTGCAATAAAACAAATGCGCACCCAGAACTGAACCCGGCACCCTCACAACCCTAACCTGCCACCCACCAACCAAGCCACAGGTCCAGCTTGGCAGCCCACCACTGCACTACACCTCACAAACCCTCTCTCCCCTTCTGCCTGTCGCATGGCATGCATGTTCCTCCCCACTCCCCCATGCGTGTGTACATATTGTGACATACTATCACTATATTTGTGGACCCCCCCCATCCGGTCACCATCCCAGCCCAGTAGCCCTGTGGACAGGTACCGTGATTGAGTCACCCTTTTTGAAAAAGTGCTCAATTGTGGTCACCATTGTCACAGTCTAACATAAAGGGTACATATTTACAATGAATAGTGAACATGGCAGGCCTCTGCAGGCTGGTGCAACAAGATTAACATACTTAGTGACAGCTGGGTAGTTAAATCTCATTAGTTTAGCGTACAGCTTTGCATAGAACAATAATTTGTGTATTACACATACAAGAATTGATCACAATACAGTGCGGAGCAGACCAGTCTAAGTGGGACACAACAATTTGGGGGAGATGAGTAAGTCAGAGATAGCAGTTACAAGGGTGTTGAGGGTTGAGTGAGGCTAGTTGCTTTGACTTAAAGGGACACTGTCAACCCCCTTACGCCTCAGCTACTGCCTCATGAGTGACTGCACTGTTTGGGGGTGTTTCTAATGTTCAGGAAGTATGCAGTAAGAGCAGATACAACACTGTAAACAAAGCAAGGTTGTTTATAAATATACATTATCATGCATTTCAGTTCTATTAAACAAGAAGACAAACAAAACAAACAGCAACATCAATGATTTTTAGAGAAGGTAAGCAACCATATGATGCATGTTTTTAACTAGAAGTAATATGATGCAAACCAGGTTGATAGTGTCCCTTTAAAGGTGGTAAGAGAGCTGAAGGTTTTGAGAAATGGGGTCAGGGAGTTAGAAAGTTTAGGTGAACTAAAAGAGAGGCAGAACTGACCCAGGTAAGTTTTCCTTCTAGGAAGCTTCAAGGAGTTGTGCTGCCCCCCACCCCCCGTTGAGTACTTAGAGGCTAGTAGGGTAAGAAGTGATAGTACAGCTGTTGACAGTTGACCTAGCAGTGCTTTTTTTTACCTGTGACAAGGGTAGTATAGTGTATATGGGAGTCAAGATTAAGCCACCCTAGATTATAGTACAGAGTGCATGTATGAGTGTCCCATTTTGGGTTAAGAGCTAGGCGGTGGGCCCTGTTCATTAAACCCTGGACACAGTCAAGCATTTTGCTACTGGCGCGACCATAGATAACCAGTCCATAGTCTACAAGACAGAGGATATGGCTCCTGATGAGTTTTTGGATTTTGGGGAGAAATGCATTTTTGTGCCTGTAGAGCAAGCCAAGTCTGGAGTTAACAGTTCTAATGATATGCTGCAGAGATCAGAACTGCCCACAGTACTCACTGTGAGGTCTCATAAGGAATGATGCAGTGGAATGATAACCTCTCTTTTCCTGCTTTGAATGCTTCTAGCTGTGCACCCCAGAATTCTGCAGCACTTCTTCACTACCTCCTTACATTGTTTTTTCACCTTAAGATCATTGGTAACCAACATTTATTTATTAGCTTTTGTTTACCGGATAAGCACACTAGACAAGGAATGCCTATTTTCAGGTGTGACCCAGGAGATTACAAGAGTAGGTTTTCAAGCAGAATGAGAACAATTACAACATAGTGAAATACAGGCACTGAACATGGTCAAACAAATAAACAAGTACAGGATGATCAAATAAGCATATACATCAAGGTAAGAACATACAAGCAGTAATAACAATTCTTGGTATAACACATGGGCTTTTAAGGTAAGACATTGGCTGGTTGTCCCGGTACAAGGATAAGTGCTGAGGTGCAGGAAACCATGAGTGGATGGTTCCCCTATTTGAGCTCGGAGGGGAGGGGGTTAGGAAACAGGGAAGTGGATGGAGGATACCTGGGTACAAGCCAGGGTTGGAGGTACCAAGCAACCTAGGGACAGTTACAGGCTGAGGCAGACTTCAGGTGTGATCAGAGGGAGCTCTTAAACATGGGAAGGGTGGGACTATGTCTGATGGGTGCAGGTAGGGTATTCCAGAATCTAGGGGCACAGGCAGAAAATGCATGATCACCTGCCAGAGTATGAGTTTTTGGGACAAGGAGGGGGGGGCAAGATAGCTGACCTGAGCTGGTATGACAGCAGAGCCAGTTGGAGGAGTTGAGACAAGGCAGGTGGGGTGGTGTTATGGACAATGTTGTCATTGAAGCAGCCCAAGACAAAGCTAAGATAATTACTTGGGGACATCCAGTGTAGGTTTTTACTTAACTCATAGTGATGGGTAAGCCGAGGGGCAGCGAGGGCAAAGCAGCACATATTATTATAGGCCACATCCCATTTTGTGAGACTAGAAACATAGAAACCAAGAATTTGACGGCAGATAAGGACCGCTTGGCTCACCCAGTCTGCCCATTTCCCTACCTAATGGATAAGCTGCAGATCCTAGTTAACCAGCAGCCTACTTCTTCCTACCCCCACCCCCTAGAATTGCCTTATGACTGTCCCATGCATGCTTGAATTGCCTTATGACTGTCCCATGCATACTTGTTTTAGTAGTGAGGGTAAAGGTAGTCAGTCCATAGCTGAGAGAGGGGAGAAACAATCCTTTAGCATGGACAAGGTGAGCAGCTGCTGTAATGGACCCACAAGCCCTGTATGCAAGTCCAAGCTTGATGTTTGTCTCCCTGCATACATTTTGAATATATAGAGATAGGTCTGAGGGTCAAGAGTAACTCCCAGGTATTTAAAAGAGCATGTAGTGCCAACATGGACTCCATCATGACTCAAGACTTTTAGTTATTGCAATTTATGCTATCAATTAGCATATCCACAGTGTCACACCTACTATACCCTCCAACACCAGTCTTAATAGTGCACAAGAAGTTTTGCAGATCCCTAGCTCTGAGGATAAGAGGGCAGTCTTGCAGTATTCGCTCTTAGCAGCTTGGATGTTTTTTTTGCAGTCGTTGCAGAGCTGCCGGTATTCATGATAGTCAGACAATTCCCTTGAGGCTTTAAATTTACCCCAGGGCTTATCTCAGGTTTTCATGAGGGAGAGCAGGTCCCCATGTAATGATTTAGTAACAGTGACTCTGACGTACTTTCTGATGCAAGGGACTTGCTTACCCTGCAGAGAAGGGAGGATGTTAAGAAGGTTGTCAAGGGCACATGTGGTGTCTGTAGTGGAGAGAACTGGGTCCCAGTCTAAGATTGTGAGGTCTTGAAGAAAGAGTGCAGGGTTAAAGCTGGAGAAGTCTCTCACATGCATGATCTTAGGAGGCACTCTGGGGGAGGAGACTCTTCAGACACAATAAATGAGGGAGTAGTCAGATATTGAATCAGGAAGGATACCAGATACCAAGATCCTGTCAGGCCTGTTAGTCAGAAACCAATCCAGGAGTAAACCTCTCTTCCCATGGTGGTGGTTTTGTGTGGGCACACTAATAAACTGGGTAAGGCCAAGGGTCACCAGCAGTGGTTCGTACTGCTTGACTTCATCTCCAGATTAGTTTAGGTTGAGATCACCACAGATAAGTACCTTATTTGAGGAGATCTGGGGGCTAATGTTATCGAGCAGATGGAAGAGCCCCTTGATGCCTTGTTTTGGAGGGTTAGAAGCACAAATGATGTGAAGCTTTATTGCATTCCCTAGAAGGAGAAGCCCATGAAGAATTCACAGGTTGCAGAGGGCAGAGCTATGTCGTACTAAATTCCAGATATGTCGAGGTGACTTTTGTAGTATATCATAAGATCACCCCCAAGCTTTTTACCTATACGATCATGACGCAGGAGACTATAGTTGGAGCGGACAAAGGCTGAGTTGGGGGGGGGTGGAAAGTTTTGACCATGTTTCCATGAGGCACAGAATGTCAGGGTTGTAGTGGCCAGCACAGGCAGTTAGCTCAGCAAGGTTGTGGATGAGACTGTGAACATTAAGATGTGCAATTTTAAGACCTTTAAGAGAGGACCAGGAAGGAGTGTTTAAGGTTGGTTCTGAGGTAGGTCCAGGGTTCAGTTCAATATCCCTCACAGGAAGGAGAAGGAGAACTGAAAACCAGAGAAGGAGGCACAGCCAGCCCCTCTTATAAGATGTTTTATGACTGTGGTAGCACGTGCATTTTAGTAAGTGGAAAGAGTCTCTCAGAGATTTAGGTGGGAAGCACCAGAGGGGATGCACATTATCATGCCAAGAGGCTATGAGGTTGGAGTGGGTGTAATCATCAGTGTGGTGCACCTCCAAGGGGCCAACAGAAAGTGGTAGAGAGATAACAGTGAAATACAAGGTCCACAGAGAGCAGATTAGGAAGGTGAGGAAATACATTAAGGGTATTTAATAGCAGTTACCAGAAGGAGGAGGTAGTCAGTATGCCAAGATCAGTGGCAAGTCTAGTTTCGGCAGTATTAAGGAAGTAAATTGAAGTAGGACGGCAGGATGACTTCCTAATGACAGGCATTAGTTTTGAGCCTGATAGTGTGCCTGAAAGGCTAGTATGTTTCTAGCCCCTTAAAAAGGGCTGACTACTACACCCCCCCCCCAGTTTCCAATAGGTAGGCTGAGTTAATGGGGGTGGAACTATGAAGGTTGAAAGTCCATTTAACAGAGTGTGGGGGAGGGTGTGGGAGCTGAGCAAGTCAGAGAGTTGCTTTTACATTTGCACTACTTTTGGAGCTTCACACACAGCAGCACAGATCGAAACAAATAAATTAAACTCCCTAGCCTGTCTAGCAGAATTCAGCACACTGGCAAGAACAAAGGTAAAGGAGCAGGCTAAAAATTACAGTACAAGGCCAATTCAGCTCCTAAGTTGTAAATTAGACCAGGCTTGTGCTGTGTGGTGGAGTTTAAAAATGGTGTCAGATGCCTAATGCCTAAGGGGCTCTGAGTTGACTACCTGAAGTGGAGCTCTCTCTCTGTGGCTGGGTCCATGGTCTGTGGGTGACTTGTAGTCCTGAAGTTCCAGTGAGGGAGCCTGAAGTGGATCTCTCTCTCTCTGTGGCTAGGTCTGCCATCTGTGGGTGACTTGTAGCCCCGAGGTTCCAGTGAGGAAGCCTGAAGTGGAGCTCTTTCTCTGTGGCCGGGTCCATGGTCTGTGGGCGACTTGGAGCCCCGAGGTTCCAGCGAGGGAGCCAACATACACAAATCTCTTTCCTCAGTAGTTTATTTCAAGTTACACACATATAACTGATATTTATGTCTAAGTTTCTTATCTCCAAGGTGCATTACTGTGCACTTGTCAATGTTAAAATTAAATTTCACTTTTTGTTCCCATTTCTCTTTATACAGTCATGAGCTCATTTTTAAAACTGCTATGCCTTGTCTGAATCCAAGATGACACCCATTTTGGTGTCATCAGCAAACTTGCACACCCATGCACCATGTGTGCACTTCATAGATAAAACACATATATTAAATAGTACAGGGCCTAGAACTGAGCATGGGGAACTCACTGGTAACTTGATAACATTTTGATACATGGCTGTTTAGGTTCACCCTTTGACTTATATCTTGGAGCCACAGTTGAATCCAGCTCACTAGCCTTTTGTTTATGTCTATCATTTCAATCTCCCTGGCAAGTTCCAGATATGGTATAATATCAAAGGGCTTACTATGATCCCAAAACATAATATTCACCAGAAGACCCTTATCCAGTGCCTTGCTTACAGGCTCAAAAAGTTTATTAGGTTAGACTGACAAGACCAACATTTATGAAAAACATGCTGGGAGTTGTGTTTTAGGTGTGAGATATCGAAATTATTTTATTCTTTCCTCTTTAGCAAAAGTCTCCAGAACATTGCCCAGGAATGAAGTCAAACTAACCAGTCTGTAGTTTTTGTGCAATGCCCTAGACCACTTCTTGAAAATTGGGATAACTACAGCCTCTCTCCAACTGTTTACCATTGTGCCAGGGTTTATAGAACGCTCAGACAAGCTTGTCAGTGGGACTGCCAGTTTTCCTGCTAACTCTTTTGCTATCATAAACTGAGATTCTTCAGCATCCCGTGCTTTGAAAAGGTTTAGCCCTGTCAGTAGTTCTCAGCCTTGCTTTCCCAAATGTAATTTTAGACACATTCAGAGGCAATAGTTAATGCCCTTAAGGTGTTTGAATGTTTCAATCATATCACCTCTCTCCCTCCTTTGCTCTAGGGTAAACATATTGAGTTCAGTTAATCTGTCCTCATATGTTTTCTGATGCAGTCCCTGCACCATTTTGGTTGCCCTTCTCTGGACTGCCTCAATTTGGTAATATATGTTTTTCTTCATTAACTGTTCCCTTGTGAAATATTGAACAAAATAGTTATTCAATAATTCACCCATTTGGCTTTCATTTAATGTGGTATCTGTCCCCAGCTCTATTGATCCCAATGATTGGTTTACCCCTGTCAAACTATTTATAAAATTATTTATAGTTTTCCTTCAATGTGAAAGCCAATTTAAAATATGCTTGTGATTCAGCCTTCTTTAATTTCATTTTTACAATATTTTGCCATTCCCTTATATTATGTTTCTCAGAAGCTTCCCAATATTTTTATTCAGCCATAGTGGGACTGTTCCCCCTTTGCAGAATTTAACTTTCCCAGGTACATATTTTTAACCAATTGTTCTAATGTATTCATCAGACAGTCCCTCATACATCCAATACTTTTTTTCTGCATGTTCTTTTTCCCAGTCACATTCTGTGAGTTCTTGTCTCATCCTGTCAAAGCCTGTCCTATTTTACTTTAGTTTTCCTTGCTTCCTGGTTCCCATTGGTTCTTAGTGCAAAATCTACTCTGTTTTGATTGCTGCGGTCTAGTGGTTCCTTAAACAGTCAGCAATTTCTCCATCCATGTTACTCAAAACCAAGTCAAGAATATTATTGTTTCTTGTGCTGTTCCAGGTTTAGCTCTGTTGTTATTTACAAAACCTCATTTTCTACTCTTGACAGACCCACTGTGGTTTCCCCGTCTATGCCTGCCATGTTGAAGTCTCCCAGGAGAAGCCTTCTGTCCTCTGACTTAAATGCCTACTGTATAATCTACCCCAATCCATTCTGCCTTGTGAAAGCAGCCTATATATGATAACCAGAACAAATGTCTATGCCCCTTGTGGAGGGATTTGTGGCCCATAGGATCTCTGGATTCTTGCACTGGTCACCTAAAAGCTCCACAACTTCAATGTTAATTTTATTATATAGTATAGTTCTATTCCCCCTTTAATATTTGCTCTGTCCATTCTAAAGACAGCAAACCCTCTTCATTTTCTTCCATACACACTCCTCATCCCACTTAGTTTCTGTTACAGCGCAGATGACAAAAAAACATGATCTCAGAAGGGTCATGTGAGGAGTCATGTGAATAAGCACTGTTTATAGCATCTCAAGAAAGACAAGAACAGGCAATCATTGATGCCCATGGCACAGAGATGGATGTGGTGGCACTGGCCAGTTATATTGTACCATTTGCTGTTCAGTGTGCAGACAGAAGGTTGTGTCACCCACACCACAGTGACATATGATGAGGAAAATGTGATTCAGGATGGACAAAGGGAGGATGATGATGATGAAGATGAACAGAATGTGTTGTTTTTGGAAGTTAGAGTAATTCTATGGTTTTTGTTTTAATGTAATTATTATTAATTACTATTATCACATTTGGCATTTGTATATGCTGAGAAAACATGATGGTAGAGGATTTGTGATGTCATCTGTAAAATACAGACTACAAGAGATCTTTCTTTTTTTTTAGGCACAGTGGACTGGTGTTTGGAGCAGATGGGTAAGATACTTCAAGAGAGAAATTTGGCACCAGTCTATGATTGCAAGAATATGTCTTTTTTTTCCAGCCACTGTGGAATTATGTGCCTTCAGACTGCATTGGGCAGGGAAGCAGGTATGTTATATGACAGAATTATATAATCTGATATAGTGTAAGATGTACAATAAAATAATATAATAATGTAATCTGATATTATTTAAGAGACAACACAGTATGATGTAATATATGACAAAATAATATGATAATTTATTCTGATATGACATTATATGATATCATTTAACTTATGACATGGTCATTTTTATTTATTGTGTGCTTATGATTTTTATTTATGTGGCAAGAGAACATGAATCAAGAAACTGAATTCATGAAGTAGGCTTGCCACTTGACTCCCTTCCCTTATGCTGTATTAAAAAGGCACAAGTAATGGGGGGTGGTAGTTTAAGGAATTGGGCACTGAATTCAAGATTATTTTTTTTGAGAGCTAGAATTTACATTTCTGGGTGGACCACTTCTATCCTTTTTGAGGAAACTGGAATCACCAGAAGATGGAAGAGGTGGAAACTGTTGTGCTTCTGGTTGCTCAAAATAGTTTCATCATCAGATGCACTGCAATGGAGACAGTGGATTTCTAGGGATGTATGAACCATGGTTTCTTTGGTTGTACTATTATGTTCCCAGTAGCTCCCCGTCCTCTCAGCCACATGACTGTAACTCCCAGGCCTTGTTTCACTATGACTAGTTTCAATCTCTACCTGACTAGTTTCAATCTCTACCTCCACTGCTTACAGAACTTTTACTTGGTTGGAATTGGTACTCAGCACTGCTCACTCCACTCCTTCCTATCCATACTCCTTCTACCTTCATGTTGCCAGTTCCACTGTACTGCCCTCATATCCAAATTCTGGTCTGGAACCCTTCCTCTCCCTGAACCCACTATCTCTTGCTCTCTCTGCTCCAGGGATCATTGCACTTTCTCCACCCCACATTCCCAGTCCTCTGCTGGGCAATCAACCATCTTCTATCATCTTCCTACACTTTTGTACTAGCTCTCCTCTTCTCTTTAAAGGTGGTGACAAACTGAACCCAATTCATACGGACCAATTTCTATACTGGCAACTAGTGTAAAGGTTTTTGGAAAATTGTTGCATAAACAATTTATAAGCTATTTTGTACAGTATAAGGTTATTCTTTTTTTGCAATCTGGATTTTGTACAAAATCACAACACAACTTATGTTATTTCTAGGGTAGTTGATGATGTGCTGACATCCTTGACAAGGGCAGGGATGTTCTATCTATTTCCCTTGACTTGTCGAAGGCTTTCAACAGAGTTCATCACACCATATTGTTAAATCAGCTTAACAAAATAGGTCTAGGTTATACAGCACTTAATTGGTTTGGATCCTACCTTTTACAGAGACAGCAGATGTTAAGGGCTGGTGGAGTCTGCTCGAGTACATTGACTCTAAACACAGGGGTACCCCAGGGCTCTGTCCTGTGTCCCCTGTTGTTTCTTGTCTATGTTAATGAATTACCAACTTATTGCTCAGCAGACTCACAAATGCTTCTTTATGCAGATGATACCATCTTGTATTCACAAAAGATGATCTGGAATTGGCCATGGACATTTTACAAGAGGATTTTCTTGGCATTCTTGGGGATCTATATTATTTGAGGCACCTCCTAAATGTCAAAAAAACACAATGGATGCTGTTTGAAAAACCCCAACTTAAGGGGTTGAACACAACTACCAAATCTTTACTATCTGCTACTGGTGTTGGTATAGAAAGGGGTATATCAATACAAATATTTAGGCTGGATCCTAGATAACCACTTAGCATTTGAACCTCATATTGCTAGTGTCTCAGTAAAATCAAAACAATTATTGGGATTCTTTTTTTGTAACCGAATGTTGTTTAATTATCCTATAAGAAAATTGCTCATTTCATCTTTATTTTTATCAGTATTAGATTACGGTGATGTTACAGTATTTATAGGAATACAACAGAGTCAATTTTACATAATTTGAATACATTGTACAATAGCGCTTTATGCTTTATAACTAATTTTCCATTTAGTACCCATAGATGTACGTTATATGCAAGGGTGGGGTGGACACCATTGAAGGATCAAAGGGACTTGCACAGGTACATTTATGTTTATAAATTTGTGTTATGAACATTACATTCCTTTTTATTGTCAAAATTATGGCAGGATCCTTGCTCCAGATATGCTCTTAGATCTGTGTCCAGGTTGTCTGATCAGATTCCATGATGCAGATCTAAATATGGAGATAGGCTATTGGCTGTGGCTCTTCCAACAACTTGGGAAATAATAAATAAACAATTTAATTTTCAGGAATTGTTACCAATGGGGTTGATGCAGATCATCATTAGTAAGTTTATTTTTTAAGCATTGTAATTGTTTTGGGTGATGTGTAACTTACGGTATATGTGCTACATAAGTATTGTATCAGCTGACAATTTTAATGTTTTTAACGTGATAACTAATTGTAGGTTTGTTATATTGTGTGTTTTTGTACATGTACATGTTGGACGCAATTGTAAAGGAGAAACTATATTCTCAACTTGCTATCCAATAAATTGAAGTGAATTGAAATCTATCTACCTCTTCAGGCTCCATCTGGTATCCAAAAAATGGGGGGGTCTTCATGAAATAAACAATCAGGGGAGATCATGTGATGCTTCAGACCGGGTAGCAGTGCTTCGTTTCGCTCCTGTCGCTCTCCCTGAAAAACTCACTTTCCTCACAGTTGTTTAAATGACTTGACTCCCCAAAGTGCTGAATTTGATCTGTAGAATGAGTGGAAAGAAAAAGGTTAACTGCCTGGAGAGTTTCTTGTGGAATGGAAGCAGAAATGTGTTCAGCGATTCCTCGCCATACTCCGCCCACTACTACGGAGAAGGCCGCAAAAAAGCCTAAGGCTCAAACAGCACAGCCATCCAGACACACCCTCTATGTCTTCAGATCAATCTCTCCTCACTCTTGACAGATTCCTGGAGGAATTCCACCCTTTTAGAGAAGAGGTTAGAGCTCTAACGGATGAAGTGAAGGGGATATTGAATAAATTAGAGGAGCTTGCACAAAAGACGGGAGACTGTGAAGTAAGGATTACTTCACTGGAAAAAATACTGGAAAAAGTCGATCCAGCCATGGCAATCACCTGACAAAGAATTGTGAAAATGGAGGCTAAAATTGAAGATTTAGAGGGCTGAAGCCATCGTAAAAATATAGTCATTATCAGCCTCCCTGAACGAGAAGAAGGCTCTCATCCAGTTCAGTGTGCACAATGGTTGGTGGCAAAAATTGCAGGGCCTTCACCCTTTGGATTGGAGTATACTGTCGAGAGAGCCCATCGTGCCCTGAGACCAACACCTCCACCAGGTGCCCAACCTAGAACCTTCATATTTAAATTTCTGAATTACCAAGAAAGACAACATCTACTTCTAAAGGTAAAGGAATTGAAAGAAGTTCTATGGGAGGGTTCGGTAATAAGCATCACGCAAGATCTGCCACCATTACTAAGACAGAAAAGGGCTGAATACCACAGAGTAGTTACCAAGCTCTTGGCTGCAAATATTCATTTCAGAATGCTCTACCCCATGAACCTGCAGGTCTGCTTGAATGGCAAATGGATACCCCTAGAAGACCCACAATCTGCTGTGACCGAACTCAAGAAAAGGATGCCCAACCTTTTTCAGGACTGTAGAAATTTTCAACCAAAAGCCTTGGTCCTGGGATTTGAGTTTGGACTGCTCGCAGTGAGTAAGTATAAGTGGGATCTGTACTGAGAAGTTCTAGTTCACCCATTCTAATACATTCTAATATGTTCTTATTGCTGTTTGAACAGTTCACCAGAATAAAACTAAATACACTAGTAGGGGAAGATTTTGTTTTGGTCAGTACACACTTATGAGAAACTCTGACTTTTGTGAGACTGTAGAATGATTCTTTAATGTGGTGTATCCTGCTCTTTTTACTTTCCCTATTGACTTTGGAGGACTTTGATTCTGGATGAGTCAATCTATTTTTTCTTTTGTATGTTTTTTTGGCATGTTTATTATCTTACACAACTGTGATTATCAGGAGGTTATTGTTAAGAGGGCGTGTGCTGATGGGCAGTCTCTGGGTTTTATTCCCACTAAAGCCACAGCTACAAGGGCATACTCTTTTTACTGGCTTGTTTATAAAATGCAATAGTATAGGGACATAGGTTTCAAACCCATCATTAGTGGCTGCGAGGAAAGCAGCCTTCACTACGGTCTCCAGACTGAAAATGAAAGGGGGACTTTGTTAATGGAAATGGGATGATTGGCCTCACCCTCACTCGAGTGATAAACTGGTATTACCCCCAAACATGGCCCAGGAAAATATCTTTGAAGGTAGGATTTATACCTAAAACACGCTTCCTTTTAATTTCCTCCTGTGCCCAGACCATTTGTAGTTCCAGGATGTGGCCCCATGTGCTTTTTATGTGTTGTTAATTTCCAAAGGGTTGTTTACATATGGGGATTACAAGGTTCCAGATATAAAGGCTAGTTTCACGGGGAGGAGTGGTGGGGGGTGGAACCTACTATGTGGCAGTCATCACGTACTGTGAAGATATGGGGGAAGGGAGGGTAAATATACGTTTTCTTCTTTTGGTTTGCAATGCATGCAGGGGTTGTGTTTAGTGTTAAGGAAGGGATTTGGGGGAGAGGGCTGTGGGAGATTGGGATCTGGGGAAGGAGGGATGGAGACCCGGCTTGGCACTTAGGGTCTTTTGGCTCACTTCTTAAAGGGTAACAGCTGCAACTATAGAATGGATATTAATTTAAATGTGAATGGCAAGTTATAAGAAGTTTATTTTGTGGAATGTAAGGGGACTACGGACTAAGTCCAAATGATATCAGGTATTGAAGCACATCAAAGTACAAAGGGTGATATCTCCTTTCTCCAAGAGACTCACCATCTGAATTCAGAAGGTGATCTACTTCGGAGGCAATATGTGGGGCAGGTCTTTAATGCTGGGAATAATACACAAAGTAGGGGGGTAGCTATACTGGTGGCCCTGAGCATCGCCTTCACTTCTGAACAAATTTTCAGAGACCTGCAAGGTAGCTATATGATTGTTAAGGGAATTATGGATAGATCTACAATAGTACTAGCAGCCATATATGGTCCAAACTTAGACTCCCTTTCCTTTTTCTTGGCACCTCTCTAATCCCTGCCATGCATACTGGGAGGTGACTGGAACTTTCCATTCTCCCCGGATTTAGATAAGTCAGGCATAAAAAAGTGAGGCCTCTCCCCTGCACAGAGAGCTATTAGAGACCTAATTGACCACCTGGGTTTATGTGACCCCTGGAGGACCCTTTATCCCATGGTGAAATAATTCACCTTTCGATCCAGTGTCCATGGTTCCTTTTCTAGGATAGATTATTTTTTAATTAGTCACTCCTTACTTAGTGGTCTTAGAGCTGCAGGTATAGACCCAGGGGTAATCTCTGACCACTTGGTGGTGAGCTGTGACCTGACTATATTATTAAATGACTCTCATGACTCTCTGTGGAAGTTAAATAATCAACTCTTCAAAGATGAGTATATTCTCAAAACTATAGATCAAGAAATTGAGGAATACACAAAATTTAATTTGACCTCCACTAAGAGACCTGATTTAGAATGGAGGGCCCTAAAATGTGTTTTGTTGGGTACTTTCATTAAATTAGCTTCACAACAGAAAAGGGAAGGGGACCACAAAGCTGTCACCCTATTGGCCAAAATGTGAAGTTTAGATGCTTCCATGTCTTCTACAATTACAGACTCAGATAAAGCTTTATTGCACAGATGCCAAGACCAATACAGCTCCCTCCTCAGCGAAAAAGCAGAGTATGCCATTTTAAAAACAGGGGCAAGATATACTGATCAAGGAGAGAAGGTGGGACATCTGCTTGCTCTATGGCTAAAGAAGGTAGAATCCTCTATAATTGTAAAATATATCAGACCCCAGGGTTAGGGTTCTCAATGCCTTACCCCTAGGGCAATTACTGTAGAATTTGCTGCTTTCTACAAGGCCTTATATAGCCCCATGCCTATTCTCCCAGATTCTACTCAGGTGACATAATGTCTTTTCCCTTGAATCTCCCCATTCTTGACTGGGAGCAGCAAGAGCTGTTTGTTGCCGTCATTTCGGAGACTGAGATTCTGGTGGTTATCACCTCACTAATGGCTGATAAATCCCCGGGTCTGGATGGCTACTCCCCTAATTTTTACAAAGTATTCAGCAAACAGATTGCCCTTTGGTTGCATCGTTTGTATACGTGGATGTTGGAGGGGAATACTATTGACAATACCCTGCTGGAAGCTTTAATTATTGTTTTACATAAACCAGATAAAGACCCGGAGTTAGTAAGTAGTTATTGCCCTATCTCACTTCTAAATTGTGATATAAAATCGCTGGCAGAAGTTCTTGCCAGATGACTGAAGGTGGTGCTCCCCAGCATTATTCATGTGGACCATGTGGGATTCATGGAAGGGAGGAATTCGGCAGATCACTTTTGTAAGTTGGAGCACATCTTCTCTGCTGCAAGGGAGTTGGAAGTCCTGGCCGGCTTGTTCTCTCTTGATGCGGAGAAAGTGTTTGATTGCATTGATTGGCAATTTTTGTTATTGACTATAGAAAAGTTCAGACTTCCCTCCAAATTCATTAGCTGGGTTTCCTCTTTGTATGGTGCCCCTCAGGCAAGAATGTATTGCAATGGAGTACTCTCTGACCAATTCTCCCTATACTCTGGTACCAGGCAGGAATGTCCCTTTTCCTCTCTACTGTTTAATATTTATTTAGAACTGTTACTATGTACTTTAAGGACTCATGAAGGACTTCAGGGTATTCCTATTAGTAATCATAATTTCAAACTCTGCATACGCAGATGATGTGCTCCTACATCTGATTCATCCTGCTAGTTCTTTCCCTATTGTGAGGTCACTTATTACGGATTATGGAATGTTATCTAATTATAAAATTAACCCAAATAAAACCATTGTTTCCCCCATTAATCAAATACTTATGAAAAATACTGTATCTCCATTGGGTTTTCAGTGGAATTCTAAGTCTCTGAAATATATTGGTCTAATGCTGTCCAGGAATGAAAAATTGATGAGAAACTCAAATTTTTATTCACTCCTAGACACTATCTGTGATGCTTGGCCAGATGGTTATGATTGTTCTATGATATTTGTATATAGAATGTGGTACATGAGTGTCTCTGATAAGACAGCCTGTGGCATGCGTGCCACCCCCCCCCAAGGTTTCAGCTACAGGATATATTAACCTGAAACCAGGAGGTAATTAAAAAGACTAGAGAGACATAATTAAGGGTCTCCTGTTTCCCTGATTTAATTAGAACTGACCCAGCTACCAGGATATAGGGCTCATAAACTTTTATGACATCTTAGAGGAAGAAAACATGTTATATCACTATGATGCTAAAAAGTTATAAAATCCTTTGATCCATGGGAAAGTAGGAAACCACACAAGATCAAAGGAAAGGCTTAATTAAACAGAGTCATCATTTGGAAATTAGTTTCTGCTGAAGTCAGAGAATTTAAAAAATCTCCTGATAGCAGATCCTGTTTGTATATTTTTTATATTCTAAAAGGAGGAGCTTGATGACATCATGAAAGGTGTGTGTGTGTGTGGAAACACAGTTTAATCAAAGACTTGTGCCTGATCTTGGACATTCCTTTTTGTACTCCTAAGAAACAAGATTTCAGACTAACTAAGGCACTTGTAGAGGTATATATTAGATTGAAAAAGTCTAACTGTATGTTGGTAGGAGTTTGTACTTTTCCTTGTTTTCTTTTAAGTGATTGTATGCTTTGTGATATAGTATTCTGTGTTTACATTTTACATATTTTTATCCATTTAAGTAAACCTTTTATTCCAAATACTGCCTGGGTCTTCCAAGTTATTTCTTTTGCATGTGATGTATTGAGGGTTAAGATTTGACAAAACTGTTCAGAAACATGAATAGTGTCACCAAGCTGAAAGAAGGTAAGAATATACCTAAGGTCTTTTATAGAGTTTTAAGGGTTTATTTTGGATACCTGGTTAGGTGCCCTTAGGTGAAAGATATCTGGCATCCTCTGAAGAGCAGATTATCTGCGCCTGTACATTTGGGTATGCTGGTATAATGTTCACAGTTTGAATCCCCCCAGAACTTGAGACTAAAAGGTGATTCAGACCCACAAGCAGGCAGGAAGGTTACCCTGTGTGTTACCTGTTCACAATACTGCACTAGGAGGATGGCACTGTGGGAGCAGAGGGCTTGACCTGCTGAGTGCATTTGTGACACTATCCAACAGGACTTTAAAAGGTGGCAATCCCTTCCCATATCACTATGGGGATGCATCAATTTTATAAAAGTGAACATACTTCCCAGACTTTTTTTATCCAATTAGTATGCTAAACTTTTGGCGCCCTCTAGCTTGGTTTAAAAGGGTCCACACTCTTATTTCATTATTTATCTGGCAGGGGAAATGCCTTAGATGGGCTTCTTCAAAATTAGCAGCATCTCAAAAGTCTGGGGAACTAAAATTACCACATTTGGGGTTGAATTTTTTGGCTAGCCAGGCTGCCAAATATCTAAAATGTTTTATCCCACCAGAAGGGCTTGCTTCCTATCCTTATATTCCAGATTGGCTGACTTTGGAAATATACCTGATAACTACTGTAGTACAAAAATTTCCCTTGAGACCCTTTTCTATATCCCAGCCCGAAGCTCTTCCTCCTGAATTGAGAAGGACACCCATATCCTCCTCCATCTGTATTCACAATCAATTGTGTGCCTTCCTCAAATATAGAAATACAAGAGACCCAGGGCAGCATGTGGTAGCTAATCTAATTTAAAGTTAGGGGGTAAGATTGTCTCCCCATTTTGGCTTCTTCAAATTAACAATCTTAAAGTAATAGATTTTTTTGTGGAGGGATCATGTTCATGTTTGGACTCTGGGGTAATACTGTCTGCATATAAATTGGGTAGAAGTATATTTAAGGTATTTCAACTATGTCATCTTCTAGTACAGCTTTTTTCAAACCTTGGAGAGATGGAAGTAGGCCAGAATTGATTTAATTCTCTGATGCCCTTAGTGGGGAACCCCACTCAATCTCCTTATTGTATGCTTTTCTTCAAGAAAGTGTATTGGATGTGACTTCTCGAATTCCACGATACTGGACTGTCCAATTTCCCTTTGTTTTAGAGAATAGTAGCTTAATTTGGATGAGTTTACACCAATATGTCAGTATCAATGCCTAAATAATATGTACTGGACTCCCATTAAACTCAAGCTCATGGGTAGGTGTCAGGATGCTGTATGCACGAGATGTCACAAACTGACTGGGGACCTTATGCATATTTTCTGGGAGTGTTCCATGATTAAAGCCCTAAGGGAAATGATCAAGTCAAGAGTGGATCCCTTGCTGGGTCTTGAAGATTTGTTTACACCCAAGATTTGTCCCCTGGGGGAGTTCTCCTGGATACCGATCAGGGTTCACAGATTCCACATGGCTATGATATCCCTTACTGTAAAGAAACTGGTCCTATGCCATTGGTTGATGGCCACCTTATAACATACATTGAATGGCTGGTAGACTTTCTCTTTAATCTCCAGGCTGAGCAACTCAAGGCCAGTCTTGGTAGTCATCTACCCAGCTACAAAAGTATCTGGGAGGGCTTTCATATATTATTTCTTCTTCAGACTGGTGTGCCCTTGTAGTAGATAGGTTGTAGCCTTTAACTTTCATCTTTTGGTTCAGCTGCCTATGTTAATATTTTATTTTAATTTTTTATTGAGATGTATTTGTCAAAGATTTATTGTTATCCATTGTTCTGGAATGCAGTGCCAAGATGGGGGAGGGGGTGAGGGAGGGACTTAGCATGGATCCTTGTTTATCATGCCTCTGCTTGTAATGAACTTGTTTATAAGATACATGTTAAAGTTGTACAGTAAAACTTTAATAAAGATTGAATTAAAAAAAATGAAATAAAAGATCAAATCTTCTGATATTTCTTAATATTTTATTTCCCAAAGCCCCAACATTTCACCATATCTACTACATGGCTTTTTCAGGGGTTACTACTTATAATTCTTGACCTTTAAGAAATTGATAAAATATTTACATCAATATTGTTTATGCTAGACACAAGCAAAAACTAATTAAGCTGTTTTGTTCCATAACTAGACACTATCTCAGTATTTCTCTCTTTACTTCTGGGTTGCTGTTCTTTATAATATATTATTTCTCATGATTTTTGCCTGCAAGGTTATGTTTTTTATTAGTTTTTTATTGTTTCAGTAAAATTCTCCTTTCATCTTCCTAACACCACCACCCAGTGCTTTAATGGCATGGCACACTGCTTTGCTTTTACTTCCCCATGATCTCAGATAAGCACATTCTTGTACCTGATATGTCATATAGGACTCCTTGCTGGAGTATTAGAAAGCTTCCTTTTTCCTTTTCTTAGCACTTTGCATTGGCATTTATATTAGCTTTAATGAAAATGGTTGGGATCAATGTTTAGTATTGTTCTAATGATTCATTTGATTAAAACTAGTAAATTCCACTTTTTTATATATTTATGTTTTGCCACAATGAACTGGTTTCTTTAACTCACCTCTCCTTCACAGCATCCTTTCTTCTGCACTGTCAAGAAGGGAGTGGGCATTGGCCCATCATCTTAAGCCTGAGAGCTACCAGATGTCTGACATCAATGTGACATCATTGAACATGCATGCGTGTGTACGCGTGATGCATTCCTAAAAAATGCGCAAAACACACACCAGAGGTGTGTGCTGGCTTTTGTTCCCAGGCTTGTTGCACTGTCAGGCATTTAGCTCTAATATTACCAACAGCTTTCATCAACAACAATCAATTTTCCTATATTGAGACAACTTCCTCATGCATTCAGACTTCTAATACTTTCATGTCTTTCTTATTGACTATTATAGTTACACATTTTTGTTGCCAGATGTCTGGTGTCACTGTGACATGGTCAGACGTGCATGCACACACTGCATTGCTTGACAACGCTCTAGAGAGATACCAAAGGCTCCTGCTAGCATTTCCCCTTGAGCTCATTGTACTGTCTGCCACAATTACATTAAAATTAACTCCAGTTGCTTACTGCTTTCAATAATTGTTATGTATTGTATCATTTTCCTTGTGTATTAAAGCTTCTTATACAGTCAAGTCTTTCTTATTTGCAATCATAGATATGCATTTCTATTCATGGCTTCTATTTCTGGTATCAGCTGAAACTCCTCCCTTCCTCCTCTTGCTCCTGTTTTCCTACCCTCTGACATCTCTCCATAATGCCGTCAGGGATTCAATGCTGTTTGTACCTTGCTGCTTTGTTCTGCACTTGTAAATGACACCATGATTGTCCTCTGACTGCACTTTATTGTAACTGTGAAAAACAACTGTGTAATGGACTTATATTTCTTGTCCCTTTCCCCGGGTCACACCTGGAAATTAGTCTCCCAGTCACCAATTTTCAATTAGATAAACAAATAAATACATACATACATATGTAAGCCTGCTCGAAAAGGTGTCTAGGGGTATGCCAGGTGCAAACATTCGTGGGAAGGGGGGCACTCACAGCAGAAACCTCGGAATAACTTACCGGGATGGCTGGCATTGAAGGGGTTAATTTGTGTAAGGAGTGCAGGCATGTTCAGGTGCTGGGCTGCAATAAACTTGCTATTAGTAGCCCCAAACAGTTCAAAAAAATAACTGACATCCACACAGAAATAAAATGAACCACAGGGGGGCCCATTTAAAAGTTAATCATAACACTCCATGGAACTGAAAAAGTCCAAACAAATTGATATGCAGTCCTGACTGCTGGGGTCACAAACAGTCACTAGTTTCTCTTTGGCCAATATTGCCCCACTAACTATGAGTGGTCTTTGCTTAGTCTGAGATAGCCACTTCAAATGCAGGAAGCTTTACTCTGGGCTGCTCTGGCCTCCCTAAATACAGGCAGCAGACATAATCTGCAGTCACCACCATGTCCACCCTCCAAACTAACCAGATTCCCAACCCATTGAATAAATGAAGGACGCATGAAGAGGAGGGAGTGAGGGGCATTACTAGTGGAGAGATTGAGTATGGCATGGCAGAGGGAGGGATAATACTCGGAGAGGTGAGGAGGGAGAGGGAGGTTGGCAGTCAAACAGGAGGGGGGAGGGGTCTCAATTGAAAGGGGCAAGGGGAAGATACTGGGGCAAATGGCAAAAGCACCATCTTGAGTGGCCCTGAGAATTAGAACCTGTTGGGGGGTGGCAATGGGCACAAGGAAAGAGGAGGGGATGTACTGGTGTTGGGGGATTCCATACTCATGGGGATCAGATGGGGCAGCAAGGGAGAGAGGCACAGTTGGAAATGGGTGGAGTCCATACTGGGATTAAAGGCAAGACAGGCAATCATAAGGTGCACAAGGAGGGGTAGGAGGAAACTGCACTTTGTGGTCTATATGGGGACAAATGACCTAGCAGGGGAAACGGTGAGGTAACAAAGAAGAGGTCTGAGGAAGTGGGAAGGTTGTGCAAGGAGACTGGGGAGTCTGTGGCCTTCTTGTATGTGCTCCCAGTACCCTGCACAAGCACAGTGAGAAAGGACAGGTTTGGGCAGTTGAACACATGGTTGGTAGAATGGTGTCAGACTAAAGGGTACAGGGTTTTGGGCCACTGGGTCAGTACCTGGGATAATAACAATCTGTTTGCAAGAGATAGGCTGCACCTGAGTGGGGAGGGGAAGGAGTTATTAAAGCAAAGACTGGGGAGGTATAGTGTGACAAAGGTGGATTTAAACTAGATGGGGGGGTGGCAAGTGGACAATGGGTAGGCAGGGATTCAATAGAGTGGAGTCACAGCCTACCACCCCAGGCTAGCAGAGAAGGATTCAGGGCAGCCAAAAAGGGAGAGAGTGGAAGGGAGGAGATGGAGAGTGATGAAGGAAAAGAGCAGAATGGAGGATGGTCTCGCTGAATGCAAGAAGTTTAGGTAACAAATCAGCTGAGTGACAGGTACTGTTAGCAATGTGGAGGGTGGATATTGCAGCTGTCACAGAAATGTGGGCAACTGAGCACCGGGACTGGGATCTTGTCATCCAAGGGTACAAATTATACAGGAAGGACTGCAAGGAGGGGAAGGGGGTAGGGTGGCAGTCTATTTGAGAGATGGGATCAAATGCACAAGGGATGAGGGGGAGGAAAGGAGAACAGAGGCAATCTGGCTGCAGCACCTAGACTCAAGGGGTAGAAAACTGAGGTTTGGGGTGGTATACAAACCACCATCCCATTCTGAGGAGCTTGACAGGGAATTAGTGGGACAAATCAGAAAGGCATGCAGAAAAGGGAAAGTGGTCATTGTGGGGGATTTCAACTTGCTGGGGGTCAACTGGAGCATTTCGGTCACCTCCAGTGCTAGGAAGCAAGTGCTCCTGGATGTGATTCAGGAGGGTCTCCTGATGCAGTTGGTCAGTGTACCTACTAGGCTAAAGAATACTTTAGATCTGGTATTTTTGAATGGGGAGGCAGTAAGGGAAATAAAGGTGGAGGATCAACTAGCCGACAGCAGTCATCAAACAGTGTGATGTAATATCACAATGTGCAGTGGGCCAGAGAACTCAGTAACCTGGCTGCAAACTTCAGGAGGGTCGACTTTGGAAAGATGTGGTAAGTACTGAAAGGGAAACCAGAGGGCATAATACAGCAGATGGATGTGAGCAGAAATGGGATATTATTAAACAGGGGATTATAGAGGCAACGGAAGCCTGCACCAAGACACAGAGTAAGAGGAGCAGAGTAAAGAAACCATGTTGGTTGAACAGTGAGGTAGTGGAGGTGGTGAGGGCAAAACAAGAGGTATAGGAGGATGGGGAAGGAAGGGGACAGGGGGGAGGAGTATGCAAGATAGTCCAGGGAGGTGACCAGAAAAGTGAGAGATGTCAAAGCAAAGAGGGAGCTGAGATTAGAAGAGGAATTGGGGGGGGGTACTTTTTCAGATACATGAGGGAGAAAAGGAAGTGCAAGGAGACAATAGTGAGGACAAAAAAAGGTTGGGGAGTGGAATGAAAAGGGGAGGAACAGGTAGAAGCACCAAATGTTTTTGCTCAGTGTTCATGGGAGAAAAGTGGGGACAACAACCACCATAGGCTGGGAGGGTGGGGACGGGGAGCGAAGAGGCAACAGATGGAAGGATTGAGGGAGGTAGAGTCCTAAAGGGACTGAGAACACTGAGGGTAGACAAGGCACCAGTGTCTGATGCTATCCACCCCAAGGTGCTGAGGGAGATGGCAGAGGTGTTAGCGAAGCCACTGGCGGAACTGTACAGCACCTCACTGGAGTTGGGATGTGTGCCACTGGACTGGAGGATGGCACATGTAGTGCCATTACACAAGAGTGGACCAAGGGACGAACCGGGTAATTATCATCTGGTAAATCTGATCTCCATAGTGTGCAAACTCATGGAAATGATACTAAAGGAAAGACTGGTGTTGTAACAGGAGGACAATGGCCTCCATGATGTGAGGCAGCATGGGTTCATTTCAGGGAAATTCTGTCAAACCAGCCTGATACAATATTATGACTGGGTGACAGGTGAGCTGGATAAGGGTCATGTGGTGGATGTTCTTTAGTTGGACTTCAGCAAGTCCTTTAATTCGGTGCCTCATCGGTGGCTTGGGGGGAAGCTAACTGGTGTAGGGGTAGGGGCAAAAATGACAAACTGGATTACAAGCTGGCTGGGTGGGAGACTGTAACAGGTGGTGGTGGAGGGGACCTCTCAACTCGGAAGCCAGTGACGAGCGAGGTTCCACAGGTCTCTGTGCTGGAACTAGTATTATTTGGGCTCTTCATATTAGACATTGTGCATGGGTTGGTGAGCAAGGTAGGACTGTTCGCAGACAACACCAAAATGGGAGCAATGGTGGATGGAGGGGAGGGATAGAAGGAGCTGCAGGGGGACCTAAGAAAACTAGAGGAGTGGTCAGAGAGATGGCAACTGGGGTTCAATGCAAAGAAGTGTAAGGTTATCTTGTCCCTCTACAGGTCACTGGTAAGACCGCACTTGGAGTATTGTGTGCAGTTTTGGAGGCCCTACCTGAAGCATGATATCAGGCTACTGGAGGGTATGCAGAGGGTAACAAAGATCATATGTGGAATGGAGGGGAGAAACTATGAAAGCAGCAGGGAGACCTGAATATGTACCCCCTGGAGTATAGAAGAGACAGTGGGGACATGATAGAGACATTCAAGTATCTGAGGGAAATGAATAAGGATAGGGCAAAGGGGATCTTTAAGCTAAGAAGTAGGAGGAGGGACACCAGGGGCCCTGGCTAAAAATAGAGGGGAAAATTTAGGAAGGAAATGAAGAGACACTATTTCACAGAGAGGTGGTAGCAAAATGGAATGCCCTACCAGAATGGTGGTATCATGTAAATCTATTAACAGCTTAAAGGGGCTTGGGGCAGGGAATGGGTAGAGTGAGGGTGGGGGAGGTGGGGGGTGGCAGTGGGATGACAAAGTGGAGGGGGTGGGGCAGTTGCAAATTAGGGGTGCTAGATGCACACTAAACAGACTTAGATAGATTGGGTGGTCTGTTTCTGCTGGCACATTCGTATGTTTGAATGAACCCATTCCTCTATCCCTTCCTCAACTCCATTCTCCATTATGGCTCCAAAGAACTACAGACTCAAGCGGCAAGCCATTTCAAGTTGGGGTGACTGCTTTCTCTTTCACATATTCTGCACACTTGGTCTCAGCAAGCGACTTCCGCAGTGCTTATGGGCAAGAGTTCCCACCTTGTCTGCCATATCCAGATTGGCATTTTGGGCAGAAAACACATTACTCTCTTCCTCTCCTCAGCACCATTCACTACATGGCTCTACAGACTCAGGGTGCAAGTCATTTCAAGTCGAGGCTACCCCTCATCACCTCCGTTCTTCCAAAAATGGGGCATTTGCAGACTTCTCCCAGGGAATATAGGCAAATGTCCCCCATGACTTCCACATCTGGGTTGGCATTTTGGAGTCCATGGCTATAACTGCAAACTGTGATTTCTACTAGCCCCCCTTTCCACAATGAATTCAGGGTGCTTCCCCACCGACATCAGACACGGTGAACTTGTGTCTCACACAGATGTGTGTTTTGTTTTAGTTACTGATTGGTTGGCTGACAAGCTTACTCACACACACTGGCAATTAAAAAACATTTGTGCCCTGCTGCACCACCAGCAGTCAGTAAAACAACTATTTTTCAAATAAAGCCTCCCCTCCCATACCTTTCCCAATCTGTCACAGCCAATGTGCCTTGATTCTGTTGCAGGGAAAAAATACATGGATTTTTTGTGCCCTCTACTTCACCTCCTACATTCAGTATCCCCCCTATATTTTTTCCCTAGTCTACTAAATTCACTCTGTCTGCCCCTGCTGCAGCGCCCGCAGCTGCCAGTGCAGACTTACACTGTGCTTCTCTCCTCTGTAGCGCAACTTAACTAGCCTGCCTGCCTGAAAATACAGTTAAATGTAATGAACATTAGCTAACTAGAATGATAATACACAAATCTCTGATGATTTCAAATGTTTTCTGATCAACGTAAAAAAGTATTTGTCAATGCCGAATGTTGACCACTGGTATTGCTGTTTTACTGGGTCTTACTTGTACACATTTTTATTACATATTTCCCCAGGATAGAGCAGTTGAGATGCAATGTCTAATTTTCAGTGGTGTCCTGCTTTTACACAGTAATAGACTGAAATTACCCAGGCAAGGGCAGCTCAGAGGCAATATCTACTTCCTAGTGGACGCCCACATTTTGACCCCAAATGTCCAACAGTCTTTTTATGATCTGACATCAAGATCAAGACAGGTGGAATTTTTTAAATGCCGTCTGAAAAATAAGTTCACTGTGTGACTACGGAAACAAGTTTCAGAGGGGTTTTGAAAAATGACACATGCCATGTTCAGAAGGGGAGGTAATACAAGGAATATGTTGAATGTTAGGGAACAAAATCTACAAAAATAAAGTTATGAGTAAATGGTGGAACCATTCAGTGTTTCCTCATAACTTAGTTGGCTTTTCACAATGTTACCCCAAATTGTCAATGTTATATTTTTATGACCACTCCTTCTGAGCATGGCAGGTGTAATTTATAAAACAATGTCTGAAACTTCATTTTGCACCACAAGTGGGAAAACACATTTTGGGAAGGGTTTGAGAAGTGACAGCTGTCACATTCATGAGGTGGTGTGAAAATAATGTCTTTGTTAAAAATCTGGGGTCAAATTACTGAAAATGCCCACAGTTATGAGCATGCATTGAAAATTTTCAATGTGCACTCATAACTTTGTTATTTTTTAATATTTTTCCTCTGAATTTTCAACATAGTCTTCTTGTGACCCCATATAGCCTTTTTATGACCCCATCTCACAAATAAGGATGGAGAAAATTATCGAATCCATGAGGTACTGTGAAGAAATTGCTATATTGAATATCTGGGGTCAAAATATTGAAAATTACCAAAGTTACAAGCCTGCATTCACATATTTCAATGTAGGTTCACAACGTTGTTATTCTGTAAGCTTTTTACCCTAAATTTTCAACATAGCTGTGTCATGACCCCACCTCATGAACAAGGGTGGAGAAAATGTTCAAATCTTGCCTGAAGGATGATTTCTGACGGCTACCATGAAATCACCTTTTGAACAGATTTGCATAATTTTACTATCATTGTCCATGAGGTAGGGTTCTAAAAAAGCCATGTTGAACTTTTGGGGCATAGATATTCAAAAACGACCAAATTATGACAACAAGTTCAAAACTCTTTGAAATACATTGAACTGCATACCTGATTTCCTTAGTTTGTTGTCTGGCGTTGAAGAGTGAAGATGTGGTCCAAAGAGGATTATGGTGTTGGGCCCCCAGTAGGTAGGTAAGTAAGGGCTTGGGGGAGTGGTGCTGAGTGGGAGGATTGGGTGGGGGACAGTAATGGTGTCAGCAACATACATCGATCAATTTTTTTTTCCCCGGGGTATATTTTATGAAAATGAAAAAAAAAATGCGAGGGACAGTTTTCTTTATCTCAGGTACTGACACCAGGTATTGGGCACCACAGTATCAGTGTTATCTTTGGTGGCATCAGAGGTGTGCTCCCTAGTGTTGCATAATCAAAACAGGCAGGGTGTGGGTGTAGCAGCCAGCACAGGGGATTGGGCACCCCATTCCAGAAAATGTAAATGGACATGCTGTCCATAGACTTACCTGCAAAGTAATAAAACAAAATGTATGTGTTCTAACTTTAAACAGGAACATTTTTGCAAATAGGGTCCTTGAGAGTCTAAATAAAGATTTGTTGGAACAGATTTGCATAATTTCACTATCATTGTCCATGACGTAGGGTTCTAAAAAAGCCATGTTGAACTGTGAACAGGGTGTTGACAGTAGTGCCATGAATAATTGCAAGGGGTGTAGTAACATATGGCTGCAGGCTGAGTGCCTTCCATGACTGGAAGTATGCACAGGACACTACTAACAATGGGCCCGATTAACAAATGCCCATGCGTCGCAGATGTGCAGTGCATAGGCATGCCCATGACTGAATACCATGCAGCAGGGTCTGGCGGATCTCCCACAACATTTACAACAGGTGTGCTGGCACACTGTACACCAGATCCCCCTGCCACCTGTACAGCTATGTGCCACAGGCAGTCTGGGGCAGTGCCAGTGGGACTGCCCACACTCTGTGCCATTCAGTAAGGTGCAGAGATGGTGCAGAGTGCTGGTCCTGTGGGGAAGCAAATTATGCAACTGGCACCCAGCCGTAACTTTTATGTTCCCCCCCACCACAACTGATATCTGCCAATGGCATCTGCACAGGGACCCACACCACACTGCTGCCCTAGCCCATCAGGCTGCTGGGGATGGCATGTGGCAGTCATTCAGGCAGTCACTCATTGGACCCTAATTCCTGGGATGCACACCTTCCCAGGATCCCCAAAACACATGTGGCAGGGGATCCACTACGGGACCATGGACAGGCATCCCATTGGATACGCACCTGTGTCCGGCCATGCTCCAGCCCCCATACAGCTGTGATCCACCCCCTCACATCTGCACAGCATGGGGAGGCTGCAGGTAGGTGCCCTGTGGGTACTTGTGGTTGTGAATACCATGCACACTGCACCTGCCAGAGCCACGTAACTATACAGGCGTTAAATGCATATTTCACATGTATAACCTGCACTTTTGTGAATAAGGCCCAATAACCTTAAAGTGTGTCATTGTGCTTATAAAATGAGTTTTGTATGCCAAAATATTGACAATAGAAAATACATCTTATGGTTCTGAAATTAATACTTTTTTCCAGTTGTTTTTGTGCTGGATCCAGAAGATTCAATGTATCATCCATGAACAACTTAAAGGTAACTGGTAGAAAGTCTGACATTTATTTTTCAGTTTTGTGGAACAGAGAATTTAGGTGGCCATTTCTGAAAGTGAAATTCCAAGAAAGCACAGTCTTTTTGGTATTAGCAGTACTGTAATTAGAGCATACAGCATGTTCTAAACTCATTTTAAGTATATATATATATATATATATATATATATATATATATATATATACACACACACACACACATAGTAATCAACAACATATATTTATACATAGAACACAGCAAACAAATATAAACAGTATTTGGTAAGCTGCTGGCAATATGGGTGTGCTCAGTGCAGACGACTCCGCAAGCTTGCTACTGTATCAAACAATTTTTGCAATGCAGACTTAAGAAATACCTTATGAAAGGAGACTAGAGGGTTCCTATTTCTTTATGTAAAGTTTTAGGGATGCAGATCAATTGTTATGCAAATCATTACACTATTATTTACTCTAGAGTACAAAATCATAGTGTACTGCAATGCACACTAGTTGTAAGTGAAACAGAATAACAAGCACAGTGACAAATCCCTCTGAAAAAAACTTTGTTTTCTCTATCTGACTATGTGTTGAGCCTTTAAATGCTCCTGGATTGTTTACCTTGCCAAGATGTCGGGCAGGTTCTTGTTAATGAATTCCTGCATGCACTGGTGCTCAGTAGAACGTTCCAGGAACAGCTGGAAGGATTTCACATAGCGGCTGTGATCGGAGAATAGGCTTCTCAAAGACATGTCTGCATTCACTGGAAACAAGAGAAGTATCTGTGTATAGCAGTCTGAAAAAGCTGGCTTCAGTTCAGAGAGTATCACACCCCACTGAAAATTCTCAATTTAGAACTCCCTGTAAGCTCCGTTTTGCTTCAGTATGCAAAGTAGTCTGCAGCCACTCCTTTAGCAATAAATTTGTTGACCTTTTGCACTGAGACTTTGAACATGCTGCACTGCATGGCTTGAGTAGATAACAAGCGTTCCAAAACACTCTCTTACATTTCACTAAACAACAGAGGGATTCCTCGTAGCTTTTCCAGTCCTGCAACTTCCTGTATGGTTTAGAGAAGCATGAAAGTGCTTTAGCAGTGAGGAAAACTGCTAGAAAAGGATGAATTAAAACAAACATATAACTTAACCAATAAGGTTTCTTCTCTAGTAGGCAGTGGCACTGACTCACATTATAATAACGTGGGTTAGGGATAAAGTATGAAATGTATTTAGACAAATGTGATTAAGTGAACTTGCTTTATGTCAGCAGAACAACGAAGGTCAGGAAAAAAAGGGAATACTTAATGGTTTGCAGTGGATTGAGACTTTTATCTCCACTATTAAGAGATAAGACCCCATAACTTATGAATGTTGAAGCCATGGTTAGTTCTGAATACCTTACCACTCACATGTGCAGATAAATACCACTACATCTCATTATGTATTTAGTACAGCATACACCACGCAGTGTTTAAAGTTATTAGTGTTTTCCCTTGTTTTAGCTTAAAACTGCATTCTTTCCATCATAAACTCTCAAGCTGGCCCATTGTTCTCTGCATTCAATTTCCAGATTTTAAATGGAATTGTGAAATGGGTACAAAAAATCCAGAAACCTGATTGGTCCAGAAGCTCGGAACCCAGGGCTAATATCTCAGCACAACACTCACTGGAAGAAGTTCCATGACCACTCACCTTGCTCTGCCAGTGCTGCCACTGTTGCCACTGTGAAATCAATGCACTAATACAGGGCTCAAAATGCTCATGCATAATATGGCTACCCTCGCATAATTGATCACTTAAAGCCCAACAAAAAATCATTTGTTTTTTAATTCTTTTAAAAAATGTACAGACACACACACACTCACACATGCACCCATGCACACACATGTACACACACACACACCATAACCCACATTTGCCCAGTGCATTCCCAGCTGTCATTTGTCTTCTATGCAAAGTCCTACTTTGCTGCTAGACTACAACAACTCTCGATTGTGGCTAATGCTTTCCACTCCACACTTTCCCAGCCCCAATGAGGCTCCAAAAAAGGCCCCAACAGTCTTACAAACATCATGCTGCTCTTAACAGCAGTAAATGCCATTAATATTTTAAATGCCCATAACCATTTTATGACACTGCCACCAATCTTTGTTATGCTCCCCAACCAGTCTACTAAATTTATTTCTAATCCTGGTTTTTAGAGGGAATATTGTGTTGTTTACATTTTTTGCTTAATTTTTCTATGTATGGGATTATCCACAGACACAGATCAAGCACATCACAGAATGTACAGTATGTAGACCATAGAAGACAACTGTTCTGGACTATACTGCAAACAGTATCTAAGAAAATAATTGAAACTCAAAGCCGTCCTGCTGGTGCAGCAGTAGTGCTACTGCTTGTGATGCCAGCGACCTGGATTCGAGAACGAACCTGGGTCATCAGAGTACCAACTGAAGGAAGAGGACTGGGCATCCCACAGGACACTGTCCTCCTCCAGGGAGAGAGGGGGATCACTGTCATCATGTGACCACCTGGGTGACCACATGTGGTGCTGCAGGTAGGAGTACGTTTCTGGGGCTGGGGACCACGGATTCACTAGACAGCTGTGCACACTCTGCATGATCATGTCTGTTGGCCAGTGTCCCCATAACAGAAAATTGAGAAAAAGCAGCCAGGCCATATGATGGCTCCAGGCAACTTACCAACTCTACACCGTGCCAACCTAGGCACACTTTGTGGACACAAGGAATGTTTACTAAAGGACCGGGTCCAGCCCAAAGTCCTCCACTATGGGGAAGGGATACCACAGGGCTACACTCACAAAGTCAGGTAAGCCCTAGGAGATGGAGGTGGAGACAGGGATGGGGCCACCTGGAAGCCTTGAAACGGACTGCCACCTGGCTGGAGCGGGAGCAAAAAAAAAAATTTAAACTCAGTGGGATCCTATGCCTATCTGATATTAAAGAAGAAAACATTCTTCAGTACATTTTTTAATATAATTGCAAATTTGGGCATTTGTGAAGTCTGTTGAATCACCTCAGTGCATTGTTCTGTGTTTTTCTTTTGAGGTAGAACTATTTTTTAACTTTTGGGCCCCATATTAATGCAGCCTTTTTCTGCATAATATTCCTTTTTTCTTTTTTTATCACTACTCTATTTTTCTCATCTGCAGCCACAGTCCTGCCATACATCCAGCCACTGCTCCAACCTTCACATCCGACCACAAAGCCGATGTGCCCAGCTGGCATATGCAGCTACGACCATCGAGAGGGGCTCCCCCTTCAGCCTCCATGCCCAGTGAGGATCCACTACTGGCACACGCCTATTTCAGGCATCATCGGCCGGTGAAATGAGCGGCCATCAAGCTGCCATGGACCATGCTACATTTCTGCTTTTTCCCCCAATGAGAGCACGGATGTGCAATGATGTCCATGCACTAAGTGCAGACGTCTGCCGTGCTCCCCCCCACTGAGCACCCATGCTGCTGTAGTTCCTCCGGGGGTCCCCAGGGACCACCAGAGCATGGCGTGCACTCACCCCTTTTCCCCAGGACTAGGAGAGCTGTCGTTGGATTCTCAATCCTAGTCCTCCCCTGCTGACCCCCGATGATCCAGGCTCATTCCTGAACCCAGGTCACCGGTGTGGATCGAGGTGTGGCATCCAGCGCCTCAACCCTCAGTGCCACCGGGCCGACTAATATTCTGTTTTTAATTAGTCAGCAGTTCCAGAAGCTGGTGACATCATTTGGACTGAATACTACAGTGAAGCGGAACACAGTGACATAAACTCAGTTGATACACCCATACCCCACCCCTGTGAACACCACTGAATTGAATGCCAAGGCACAATCTAGATCCTAATCCCAAGTGGCACTGCATGACTCAAGTTACGATCCTTAGTTACTGAAAAAGTATATACATCACCATGGGAGACTTACCTGATGGCTCTGCTGAACTGCCCTTCGCCCTTATCAAACTCCTACTGTTGCAGGGACCAAGTCGAGAGAAGCAGACACGCACCAGGAATTTTTGGCACTGACAGTACCATAGTATCAGTTGTTCTGTGCTACACATCACAGTGACTCCTTCCTCTGATGGACTGAGTGATCAGTGCTCACTTGTGCTCAGGAATTCCCCCAATTGTCAGCCCAGACTGAGCAGACACCAAGCACAACTAAGCAGAACGCATCAGATGGGACATAATAATGTTTGAGGGTGGGAGGGGCCCATTCAATAAATACTGTGGGGCCAATGACCCCAGGACAACAAAACCTGTAGCCATTTTGTTTTCCTTGACCCCCCATCACTAGCGTAACTGAGTTCAGGGGTCACATCACGCTCAATCAGGTTGCAGCACTCTGCACAAAAAGCTAGAACTACCCTTGAGACACAAGAAGATTTAATCGAGTTGTGAGTTTTTGGCCAATCATCTAAAGAATGACAACTCTCCAGCACAGTCCCCAATTCATTGATCGTGTCATGGAAAAATGGAGAGCTTGCATTTTTTGGTGAACAGTACAAGCTGCCCCAGAGTTGGGAAAATATGTGTGTGACTGCTATGGAAGAGCAGACTGGAGTAAACTGCAGCAGAATGCTGGAGGAATAGACCACACATTTGCCTGAGAACAGAGAGAGAGAGAGAGAGAGTGAGAGTGAGAGTGAGAGAGAGAGAGAGAGAGAGAGAGAGAGAGAGAGAGAGAGAGAGAGAGAGAGAGAGAGAGCATTTAGAAAATGGTAATCACAATTGGGCCACTCAAAGACAGTACAGCATGGCTCGAAAGACTTAAAGTGAGATATCAGGAGAACTATTAAAAGGATAAGCACCTTTGCAGCTACTCTCCTGGGACATATAGAGCCCTTACGCTGTCATTGAGGTTGAACAAACTGAGACAGAGTGCAGCTTTGCTGTTCTGATGTGGTTCACACTTTACAGGTGGAAATTGCTCTAAGAGAGAAAACAGAAGAAGACTGTCTGCTACATGTAGAGGTCAAGAGAGGACTGACTGGAACTGTGGAGGACATCCATTTTTATCTGCGGACATCAGAAAACTGCACCATGAAAGAGAAGCTTAACCAGCCAGGGAAGGCTTTTCTGCCGTGAAACTACACCCTCTGTACTGAAGGAGAGCTCCTTTGACTTGGGAAAATCTTCAATAATTCAGTCTTTTACCTGCAGCACTACCCATTCAGTTGTTAAATAATGCAGAAAACATTTAACCCTTATACTGCCGACAAAATTAGAATGTATTGGAGTTCTGGACTGATATATCAGTCCAAGGCCCTGCAAGGGTTACTTGACTTGGCCATCAGGCTGGGACCATGAAACCCCACTAAGGGTTTAAATTTCAGTTTGCTTACAGATGTACTTTAATGTAATTCTTTTAAGTGCACCAAACAGAGCTCAGCCATGTACAATAGCACAAGTTCTACACCCTTCATATGGCTGGTAAAGCAGTGAGAGCTCCCATATAGATTAAAGGCTTATAATCACAGGTACAAGTATGGTGTTGGCTATGCCCAACAGTACAGCAGAGAAACAAGCTACGCATCTGTTGTTTTGGGTAGGTTGCCAAATTTGGGGCTGAGCCTGGAAGGGGAAAAAAACACAGCCCAGGTGAACATACATTATTATTTTGCTACACCAAGGAACAAGATGGGAGAGTATCCCTTTTATTTAATTAAGTCTGGACCTAAATGGGCACTGAAGACATGCCTGGATGGGAATACTATACACAGCTATATTTGTTGAATATATCCTGTTCCCCTAGGGCCTTGTTATTTTGTTTATATTTACTGTGTGGATGTATCTCATTTATTGATTGATAATTTACAGTACATGCTTTATAGGAACTGTTGCTGCACTGTATTGGTTCATGGGTAGGGTTTATCCTGTGGGGAGGTGGGAAGGTACTGCATCCCATCAGGTGGTACTATCCTTACACTAGGCCTCTTGGTGGAGGCACTGCAAAATTTACTTAAACCTTGAATACAAGCATGGCCCAATAGTGCTGAAGATTGAGGAGCTGGATGCCACACTTTGCAACATGCTGGTGACCCAGGTTTGGGAACAAGCCCAAGGCGCCAGGGGTCAGCAGGGGAGAGAGAAGATGGAGTGTCTGAAGGACTGCTCTCCTCTCTCAGGGAGAGAGGGACTGTTGTCCACTAATTGATCCCCCTCTAGCATTGTCTGGAGGGCGACACACGTCAGAAAGCAAGTTGCCAACATACAGCATCGGCAGGGAGGTGGGAGGAAGAAAAACTGAGGAGGAAAATGGAGCTGACAGGCTCCATGATTACCCCACTAGAACTTCCCTGGCCCCCGAAAATCTGGATGTGGTCTCTGGGGGAGCGGAAAGCTGAAACTCCTCACCTCGGTCCTGTCACGGGGGTAACCCATGGGGTTGACCGGGAGGATTGGGTGGGGTATGGTGGGGTCAGAGACTGAGTCCCCCCCCCTCACTGAGAAGGGGGGGGGCACCTGCCAGGCTCCTGTAGGTAAAATAAAATAATTTTAAAAAGCAACAAAAAAAATAACCTTGAATACAAACCCATTAAATAGGAATTTGATGACCTAGGCCCCTCAGCCTTGATTGAGTCAAGAAGGCACGGGCAGTAACCATCAACATCCATGGCAGCCTTGATAGCTATCTGTCTGCATATCTCTCTGTCTGTCTGTTAATCTGTGTGTGTGTGCATGTGTGTGTGTGTTTGTCTATCTTACCCATCCAGAAATTGGCTGTTACAGCAAATTTGGTTTTCATTTTGGATAAGGGGAGAGTAGTGAAACGGGTACTAAATGCTCCAGGATCAAAAACACAAGGGGTGTAATGCATGTAAACATGAGAAAGAATTTCTTCACAGAACGGGTGGTGGACAAGTGGAACACCCTGCCAGAGGAAGTGGTGGGGGCTGAAACAATCACGGGATTTAAGAATGCATGGGATAGACATAAAGGAATTCTAGAGGTCAAGGGTAAGGGGAAATAGACTTCTAGGAAAACAAACTGAACTTACAAGCTCAAATGGGCAGACTAGGTGGGCCACAGGCCCTCTTATCTGCTGACACTGTCTATGTATCTATGTATCTATGTAGGCTACTCCTAAGCAATCACAGACCTAAGGGAAACACTGACTCTGGTCCTGTAAATAGGAAGAAAGGTATTAATAAGAATAGATGAAAGGTTATGTATGCAAATAAAAAAGATACAGCATCATTACAGTCACAGAAACACAGGACAATCAAAATAACAGTTGGGAAAGAAATGTTAATGGCTACACAGTATTAAGGAAGGATAGTGGGGGTGCTGAGGATGGGGGTTGGCAATGTATGTAAAGGAAGGCATAAAGCTCTCAGAAAATGTATCAGTCTCTGAAAGTGAAGGAGTCAAATCATTATGATCACTGCAGAAAGATAACAAGGGGAGCGAGGGGCATAAAATCATAAGTAATCTAAAGTCCACCATATCAGATGGCAAACAGGAGTGAGGAAATGGAAAAGAGAAATACAGATTTCAGCAAGCCATGCAAGTACAGTATTCAGGAGAAACTTTAGCCTTCCTGACCTAGATTTGGACTCCAGCAGTGGTAAGTCAAAAAAGTCAGACATTCCTAATAATGGTGCAGGACAACTTCCTCACATAATGGGTGTGCAAACCATCTAGAGATGAAGCAATTTCGGATCTGGTGTTATCTAGCCAGGATATTACTAGGAATATCATTAACAAGGATTCGATCGACCATAAGGATCACAACTTCATTACATCTGCAACTGTGCCGGATACTGAGCAACTTAAATCCAATAGAGTGGTCCCTGACTTTAGAAAAGTAAATTACAATAAAAGAAAGATAATTATAGACAAACAGCTGGAAGACCTGCACAAACAGAAAGGGATGAAAACAAGTGGGCAGCAATTAAATACCCGTTATTGAGCGGCACCCATACTTGGGTAAAGGAAGACAAAGCCACTTTTGCTCAACAAGCAAGTGAGAAAAACAGAGTGGCACCAAAGAACGGATTTTGGGTTACACAATGGAGACCAGGATGAGTGAAAAGAGGCTTTATAAAGAGATAAATTAGCATGAAAGACATCAAAAAGAGAGCTAAAGTGAACATAGAACTAAGGATAGTGGAGTCTTCAAATCATCAACTCAAATCAAATCATGCTTTATTTATAGAAAGCGCCTTTCCAAAAATATCGAGGCACTTGTACATAAATTTGTGAGTGAGGGAAACAAGTGATGAAACTTAATTTACATACATTAGGGAAACCAACAGCACAAAGGATAACTTAGAATCAAGAAAAAGAGAACAAGTGTATAGAAGGAAGAAAAAAAGGCAACTATACTAAATTAGTTTAGTTCTGCATTAATAATAGAAAGTCCTAGTTGACATGGCAGCAGCTGGCCATTTGCCTGGGTTTCTCCCCCTCCCTGGTCATCTGAGAAGGAACAGCCTATTAGGGTGGACATAGGGCCTGGCAAGACCCCAGAAGGAGGCTCCAACAGTCTACCCACGAGGAGGGAGGCATCAGCCGAAGAGAGGAGACTTGGGAGATATTTAGCAGTCTGTGGTCATAAGACATCTCTCTCTCTCTCTCCTCTGTCCAGCAGATCATGTACCTCACGCTGGAAGGTATGTTGCCAATGTCTATGTTGAGGAGAGAAAAAGTGGGCCTGTAGAACAGCCTAGAGCAGAGGCCTGTGACGAAGACCCAACAGCCTGGGTTTGATTTCAGTTACCTTCGATGGCATGCCAAGTGGCCCTGAGCTACATAAACAATGATCATTATTAGTAATGCCTAATGGAAACAGTACTGACCCCCTATTATGAATCCCATGCTGTGTGAGAAACTTGGGCTTGCCTGTTCCGAAGATTGGAGGGCCATCTCTCAGCCCTGAGAATCCTGGTTTTTCTTGTCTGAACATAGCTCAGCTCTGGAGTTGGGCCAGAGGTGGTGGTGGTGGAATGGAGCCCGAGTAACCTGCAGGTCAGCTTTGGTATCCTCCGGGGAAAAGAAGACCAGGTGATTCGCTGCAGGCTGCGGTGCCTGCACTCATCAGAGCCTGGGTGGGGGAGTCGGTTACAGGCACTCTGGCTGTGCTTTGTGATGGTTCTCCCCTGCTCTGACTGTGACCCTGCTCTGACTGCTGGTCCACTAGTTTCCAGGCAGCCAGTCCCTCAGTGATCCCTGGGTCACAGTCTGTGGTCCACAGTTTTTGACTGAGGCCCCCTCAGGGGCTTAGACATGTCTGGGGTACAGAGCAGCATGCTTCAGGTACCCCAGCTGCTGTTAGGCCCCCCTTTGTTGGATTTCTTGGGCTGTGGCTTTACTATGTGCGACATTCCAGGAAGCTGGCTATTGGGCAGCCACATATTGCACAGGGCGTGATTCATGGTGGCCTTCTTGGGCATGTCATGGGTCGGCGGCCGTTTAAAAAAATAATAATAATACTAATATGGTAAGGCACTCCCAGTTTTAGAGAATAGGTGATGGGCTTAAACATTATAACATGCGGTCCAGGAATCCCCTCATAACTGGAGAATATTAAGCAGGTATTGCAACATGGTCATCTGGGTAGCAGAGAATACAAAATGGTACTGCCCATAGGAAGCCACCATCTTAAGTGCAGAATGGGAGGGGCTGGCAGTATAGCTGGAGGTTGGAGTGGTATGCTGTAGGTGAGCTTGTTATCCAGCAGGCATGTGTTGGATTCCCACAACCTCCAGCTGCTTACCCATTAACTAAAGTTAAAAAAAGAAATCATTTTTATGTTTGCTTGCACGCATGTGCAAGAAACTTAGTGCCACCATATGGGTTTTAGTAGGTGTGCCTCCCACACTTCCAATGCCCTGCTCCCTTTTGCAGGTGTGGCTGCACTGTGCCAATGAGTGTCCAAGCTGTCTATGACAGCAGTTCAGATGCAGTGACGTACTGTTGAAAGTAAACAACTGCTACAATTAGTGGTGGTGGTAAAGAGTAGGCAATTTGCATACTGCCATCAGCAGCAGGATGAAAATTGCCTACACGTTGGCATAGCATCTCAACTGCTGTCACAGACAGCTCATTTGTACTCTCTCTCTCTCTCTCTCTCTCTCTCTCTCTCAGGCTAGCATTCTCTAGTTTTGTGTGTGTGTGTGTGTGTTTGTGTGTGTGTGTGTGTGTGTGTGTGTAAGTCTGACATTGCTGTGACAATGTTAACATTTGTCCCTGATTTTTTTAAGCCAATTTTTTTTGAGAGGCGAGTTGTGCGCGTACTAGGGTGTTGTTTCTCTTTCTCTATGGCCATAATTCACTGAGCAGTACAATCAGTACCGAAAGTTGGACCGGCACCTGCATGCCGAAGTTTTCTTCTACTAATATTGTATGTCAGCTATCCTGAACTTCCAGTCTTTCGGTAAGGATGGTAGCCGGACAACTTGAGTTTGTTGGGGTTGTCAAACTCTTTGTTTCAGCTCCCAGAAAATGGCAGTGGTCGATTTGCTGGGCATATCGGGGACCAAACCAGATAAACTACACCCAGGCATAAGTGTACTTTAAGGCAAAAGATAATAGCCATCTACTTCACCCATAGCCACGCAGTTGAGAATTACGTTTTCCCAGAAAGGATGCATGCCTTTTGGTATAGCAATTGGGCAGATGTTAAGTTGTCTAAGGAGTCCAGTTGCCATGCGAATAAGCCATAAACTGCAGCCCCCCCCAAAAAAAGAATTAGAGGCACACTTCTACTCGATCCAGCCCATTTGCAGAAACTATTTCTTAGTTTTTCTAGTGGACCCTATTGTTACAGTGAATACGTGGAGGGCTGTGATCGTCCTCAAATTTGCATTATAGGCCTGATCTCTTTAACAATCCGAGTACTAGGTAAACTCCAGACCCATTTATGAGATGGTAATTGGAGGTTGTCGGCTGAAAGAGTAAAATAATTATTTACGTAATTGACCCAGGGTGTACGTAAACATGATTGACTGGCAGGAGCAGAAGCTTTTAATCCATTTGTTTTCCGTGAAAGTGAAAACATTTGTGTGAATGGTAATAGTTTGTTTGCCGAGAAATATTTTAACATTATGTTGGGGCATTAGCAAGAGTTGTAGATGAAGAGTAAATGTGAGTGTAGCGTAGCGCTTTTTAAATTATTTGACCCTTGGAGAGATTTGATACAGAACTCTAGTACCTTCAGTAGTGACATGGAAGTTGGTGCATGCCTGCAGCTCTCATTAGAAGGGAAATTTAGTAAATAATTGGTTAATATGCCGGCTAGGCAGCTTTCTCCCATCGTTTCTCCAAACTATGTAAAGCCCTTCCATCCGTAATGCCACTCCCCCCACAGCTTCCTCTCCCCTTGCAAATGCTTCGAATCCCCTCTGCCGTCTCTCTTAGCCCTCCCTTTTTCTCCATTAATCCCATCCCCTCTCCTGTGACTGTCCTAATCCCCTCTGCTTCTGACATCCCTCATCCCAAATGCTTCCTACCACCCTCTGTTTGCATCCTGCCTTTTTTTATCACTGGTACTTTTTCTACTTTCCATGCTAGATGACCCTATTCTCTACCTAATGGCACCTAACTCTGCTCTTACTGTAGAACATGATTGTACAAGGCCGGCTTGCAAATGTGTATCCTGGATGCACTGTATTTTTGCAAAACTGTGTGTGGGATGCGTCAGGCCTCAGTTCTGAGACTGGAGCCTAAAATTACATCTGGTATAATAAATAGTGGAAAATCCCCCATTACAAACTGATCGCTTTTTGAGCTTCTGTGAACAGGAGGAAAAGGGAAACAGCAGCAGCAGCAGGTTAATCTAACACAAAGGGTGAAACCCATTACTTTCTGGTTACAGTATCCTTTTAAAGAAGGTGCCATGTCATACGGAGCATTCAGACTTGGATAATTCATTGCTTTTAAAGGGAAAGTAGTCTGCCCAACCATTTTTCCTATATGCCTCATCATTTGTAGGCATGAACAATGATTTCCTCTCTTGCATCCCCCAATTGAAATTTAAATGAGGTTGCCTCAGTCTGTTCTGCCCTGGTGTGAAAGCCTGTTTGATCCTATTGAAAAGGTCATTACCCCACCCATGAAAGGGAACATGGGAGTTTATGTGTATTTGCACATCAGAAGGACTTCATGCACAGTGAGTAAGCAAGGAGTTCCTAGCACATAATAGTTACAAAACAAAATATCACAAGCACCAGATCTCTTCCAACTGCATTTTTCCAACTCTGACACACTTTAAACAACAGAAAATGTTAGGGAATTTGTCTTGAAAAGTTTGGCCAGCAGAAGACAACAATACAGGGATTTCGGGAGATATACACAACAGAACTGACAGTAGCACTTATGCTGGCATGTGTGTGTATACATCAGCTCACATGGTGCCTTGCATGAGTGGCATCATGACTTTTGCAATGGACTGAAACAGGTTTTCACACCAGGCAGAACAGTAACTTCATTTGAATTAGGATGAAATTGGGGAGGGGGGCATGTAAGAGAAGGAATCATTGTTCACGTCTACAAACTACACAGGTATACAGAAAATAGATTGAGAGGACTTTCCCTTTGAACTGTAAATCCAGAAAGCCTCTCTTTTTAATACTTTAAAGGCCCCCATAATTTTTTTTTGTTTTTGGTAAACTTCATCGATGGCTGTAAATGTAAGCCTGTGATTTTTGGCTGCCTTGCTTCCTTGACATGTTGTGCAGTTGCATAAAAGAAGTACAGTTTCCATGTTCAGTGTCCCTGCTAAGCTCCCCCACCCTTCATTTCAAACTCTAGATTGTTTCCCGTACATCGAAGGCATTGCAGACACACTGTGACAAATGGACTACTCCTACCATGTCACATGTCAGAAGATGTCTGATCTCAAAAGGTTTACCTATATTAGGTGTCGTAAAGGTCTTCCCCGGAACAGTGTGTTACACGTATTGCATCTCTTGCAAGGGTAACAGCCTGTTACCCTCTTTCTAGCCATGGCATTGTTGCCTTTATGTTTGCATGTGCAAGAACAAGAAACATTATGTGGTAGCTTAGAAGAGAAGCAGGTTGTGGAGGCGCGGCACTGTGACAGCCAACAGAGGCATTGCATTTGGGGGCTTGGCACTGGTGGACCAATGGAAGCACAGTGTGCTGATGACACTGGCTTCCAAAAGTGCCACTAACTTGTAACATTTTTGCCGCAGCAATCAGGGGCCACTTCGTCATTACAGGGTTAGACATTCCACTGCAATGAGGGAGCAACCCGTCATTGCAGGGCAGAACATTACCTAGTGTAATATTGTTTGAATGCAGCGGTAAGCTGCTGCAATGTTCACAAACAATATTATACATCCCCCACTGCCAAGGAGGTGCCCAATCCCCCTCGGCAGCATGTGCCCCCCCCAAAAAACAGTCTTTGTTTTCTGACAGGGGCCCCAATTCCCATCGGCTTCGTCCCTGCCCCAGTTTAATTTGCCGATGGGAGAGCCCACTCCCCCATTGGCATAATGTCTCTTCCCCCCAAAAGGTTTGTGCCGGGGATGCCCAATCCCCCTCGGCTCTTGCACCCTCCCTGGTATGTGCAGACAGGAGTGTCAAATTCCCTGTCTGCTACAACTGCCCCCCCAAACAAAACACTCAAGTGGCACACTAGGAGCCCACCCCAACATGCCAAATGTCCCTGTTTAAAAAAAAAAGGTCCTGCAATGTTTTTTTAATTTTTTTTTACTTTATCTGTAAATCAGAAAATGGTCTGTCGTTAAGCCAGGTGGCCCCACCCCCCAAACCTGTGCCCACCATCTGAGCACTCTGCCTCCCCACACCCCCACCCCATACGTACCTCCAGAGCCCAGCACGATGATCTTCGGTGGACCGGGAACATGTCTGCACTCTTCAAAGCTGACCGTGAAATGAAGAAATGCCAGTAAACTGTATAATGGCATAAATAGGGTTTTTACAACTTTGGTGCATATCTCTAGGCACTTTTGGGAATTTTGACACCAAATTTTCAACATGGGGTTATTGGGACCCCTCCTCATGAATTCAGCCACTGTCATGGCGTTATTCGGTCTCAAAAGGTGATTTCTCTGTCATTGCATGGAATCACCTTTCTGGACCGATTAAAGGAAAACTGCACCCTCATATCTTCTAAATGTTGTTTGTTTCCATGTCAACAGACAACTCTTTTCATGTAGCTGTTAAAGATGTATGCAACTGCTTCAGTTAGTTTTTCACACTTCATACTAGGCCCTGTCACTCTCCTGGGAAGGTCCATTTCATGGCTGTTGAAATCTCGTTGTCTCTGAGAGCTGCATTAGCATATGAGAACATGATGTCAGATCAACCATTTATGCAGTAAGCGTGGACATAAATCCTATGAGATAAATCTGAGCTACTATGGGATAAATTCAAAATGTTACATTTATCCACATAGTAGACGCATCATCATAGATTTATTCACATAGTAGATATGTCACAATCACTCCAGAACTCATTTAGAATGTTCAGCCTCAGTACCAGTACTAACTATATTCAAATGCAAATAACTTCAAAACGAAAAAAGATAGCATAGTGCTATGAGCATGAAAGTTGTGCAGCACAGAATTATCTACAAAATGAGTGGTATTTCATTTATAGATACCTTGTAGATTTTTTGATAATTAGCAAAAACACAGCAGAAAATTCATATTTTTTTTCATTTTGTCTGCAAACAAATGTAAATAACTTTAAAATGAAAAATAATAGCATGGTACTGTGAGCACAAAGTTTATTTGGTACAGAAATATCTACAAAATGAGTGGTGTTTCATTTATAGATACTTTTTAGTTTTTTCAGAATTAGCGAAAAACAGCAAAAACTTCCATTTTGTGCACTGTTTCATCAAACAAATGCAAATAACATAAAAACAAAAAATATAGTATGGTACTTTTAGCACAGAAGTTGTTCAGCATAAAAATATCTACAAAATGAGATGTGTTTTGTTTCTAGATTCCTTTTAGATTTTCTATAATCAGCAAAAAAGTCAGACAATTAAATTTTTGTTCACTTTTTTGACTAACAAATGTTTCCTACAAAAGCAAAACAAAAGAATTGCATAAATGGAATATGCAATGGAAAACTCATGCAATAAATGATTTATCTGCACTTGAGCAGTTTGAATTCAGGCACCACACTCATAGCTTACGCCACTCGTGAGGTTACCCGAGGTCAAACTGCTCTTGTGCAGATAAATCATTTATTATACTTGCTTCCATTGCATATCCCTTATTTATATCATGTATCTCTATGCTAAAATAACAAATACCCTGCAAAAACTCTCTGGAAATGTATAAATCAAATGGAGTTCAAAGGGGAAAAAAACTGCATTACAACTCAGATAGCTTGTAAAACTCATTGAAGGTAATTGTGGTATTTCACACCTTCTTGCAGCTTGGTTCTTTCAAAACTACCTAAGCAGACAGGCATACTGGGGAGTTTAAAGCTTGATTAAGCATCACTTTGAGGAAGAGGGGGGACATGATAGAAACATTCAAATACCTCAAGGGAATCAACAAAGTCCAAGAGGGTAGCATCTTTCAGAAAAAGATGTGCAAAAACAAGGGGGCACAATTTAAAGATAGAGGGGGGATGGCTCAGAGGTAATGTGAGGAAGTATTTCTTCACAGAGAGGGTTGTGGATACATGGAACAGCCTTTCTGAGGAGGTCGTAGAGTCAAAAACAGTGGGCGAATTCAAGAATGCATGGGACAGGCATAAGGCAATTCTAGTGGGGGGTAGGAGGAAGTAGGTTGTTGGTTAACTAGGATCTGCAGCTTATTCGTTAGGTAGGGAAATGGGCAGACTAGGTGGGCCAAGCAGTCCTTATATGCCATCAAATTCTATGTTTCTATGTTTCTAAGTTTCTACATTCGCATATGCTAATGCAGCTCTCAGGGACAATGAGATTTCAGCAGCCATGAAATGGACCCTCCCAGGAGAGTGACAGGGCCTAGTATGAAGTGTGAAAACTAACTGAAGCAGTTGCATACATCTTTAACAGCTACATGAAAAGAGTTGTCTGTTGACATGGAAGCAAATGACATTTAGAAGATATGAGGGTGCAGTTTTCCTTTAACAAAACGACAGTGCCAGTGTTCATGAGGTGGTCTCTAAAATGTTTATGTTGCAAATCTGGTGAAAAAAATCCAAGAAATGACTGTTTTAGGGGTGTGCATTGCTCAGTTGCTACTCACACATGTAACTTCATGAATTTGCAATATTTTCACTCCAGATTTTCAACATGGCCATTTTTCTCACCTCCTTATGAACAGTACAGCTGTCATGTTTGACATCCTGACGACATGTGTTTTCACACTTCCGGCACAGAATAGCATGGTCGCTGTCAGAAATCAGTGTTCGGGAAGCACTAAGAAAATCACAGTGACAATGTTCATGAGCAGTGGTCCTAAAATGCCTATGTTGAAAATTTGTGACGAAAGTCCATACAATGACTGTGTTACAAACGTGCGTTGTGAAGTTTCCATACATGCTGGTAACTTGGCACATTTGTAATATTTTCACTCCAGATTTTCAACATTGCTATTTTTTCACACCTCCTTATGAACAGTACAGCTGTCATTTTTCACATCTTGGCCGAAATGTGTTTTTGCACTTCCGGCACAGAATAGCGTGGTTGCTGTGGGAAATCAGTGTTTGGGACACATTAAGAAAATCACAGTGACACTGTTTATGAGCAGAGGTCCTACAATGCCTATGTTGAAAATTTGATGACGAAAGTCCATAAAATGACTGTTACACACATGTGTTGCGCAGTTTCCACGTGTGCTCAAAAGTGCAAGCATTTTTAATATTCCCACTGCAGATTTTCAACATTGCTATCTCTTCAAACCTCCCTATGGATGGTACAGCTGTCATTCTTCACATCCTACCTGATCTGTGTTTTCATACATGTGGCGTAGAATAGCACGGTCACTGTTGGAACTCAAAGTTCAGGACACATTGACAAAATCACACTGCCACTCTTCATGAAAAGAGGTCCCAAATGCTTTCATGAGGTGGGGTCACACAAAGGCCATGTTGAAAATTTGTAGTGCAAATACCAACAAACTCCCGAGGCGTTAGGGTTTCTAACCATAATGTCCCACCCTGTACATACTCACAGGCATCAGGGTGTGCCTTTGGATTGCCGACTGTACTGCTCATACCATCCCTCCCCCACTCCACCCCACAGTCACTGACAGGCATCAAGGTGTACCTAGAACTCTTCGGCCCCAGACTTCACCCCATTCTTCTATGCTGCACTCATTTCAGCATATGTCCTTATGGAATGGGGTGACTGTAAAGCCAAACACCCCAAGGCACACCTCAACATGTGTCGATGTCTGCAGAATAGGGTGAGGTGACATGGCATGACCATCATGGGCGACGACCCAAACACTTACCCCAATGCCTGTCCATCACTACAGAATGGAGGAGGGGTTGGAGTGAAGTTCAGTACTTCACTGCCATTCCTATTCTGCATATGTCTAACTCCTGCATTTCCAGTGCTAATACCAGCAAGCAAACATTCGGCATTGACAAATGTTTGTTATTCGAAGTATAGTGGCAAAGCTCTGGCTGTGCTAGGATCCTGGAAACCTGGGTTTGAATCTCACAGCCCCCAATGGTCAAAAGTTAGGATGGGGGCACCTAAATCAGCCAGGCCTAGGGTTGCCATGGTACTGCAGAGCTATGTGTTCCGGAATAGGAATTTTGTGCCAGGTGCAGTACATTTTCCTGTAACCCCAGGGTTACTTTCTGTATTTTCTGTGCTTTCTATATTTTCTTTAGTCTACATGAACTCCTAGGGAAAGTTTTCTCTATAGCTGGCTCCAGATCTCTGAAAATACATGATTCCCTGTAGCTTTGAGGGCCCCCGTTGATTACTATTTTGCAAATTTTCTCTCACTACCCCCATGGCTAAAAAAAAATGAATGTCCTGTTCAGTCCCCCTCCCCACAAACAAAACAAATGGAAAAGAACTAGTATTACTTACATTCTGGGGGGGGCCTTAGTTGTCATTGCAGGGAACATGTTTCTAAGCCAGAAGACTCAAGCGGTCAAGAGACTGGTGGCCATCGAGGAGCAGTTGCACCAGATGTATAGGATCAAAGGAGCGGCATGGCTCGAGGCATGCCTGCAGGGAATGGAAGGTCCATATACTTCAGAAGAGACAGTCATGAAGAAGAGGTCAGCCAAGGACAAGGCACTACCTCCCACAAAGATCCCTTGGGTTACAGGTAAGGGGAAGTCGGATGGGCCTCTGGTAAGGCGGTCAGGGAGGTGCTTGAGGTGATTCAGGGGGAAGTCTTGACAGTGAGGCTGAAGCCATAGAGGTGATGGAGTGGAGGGCTCTGTACTTTGTGACTAAGGATAAGGCAAGGCAAGGCAAAATTTATTTAAAAGATGCCCAATCCCGGAGGCTCTGGGTGCCATACAAAATAGATAAAACAGCATCAAGATAAAATAAAACATCACAAATCTTTAAACAAAAAAAATAAAAAATAAAAAAATAACTCAGCAAATAATATCAGATTCTTACTACAGTTCATGGTTTTATCACATAAAAGCTTGGGAAAATAGGAGGGCGTTCAGGCGAGCCTTATCTACAGTGGGTGCTCCCCTGACCTCAGCTGGCAAAAAATTCCAAAGAATTGGAGCTGCAACACTGAAAGCTCTGTCGCCAGCAGATTTTAGCCTCATTCTAGGAATGACCAGGAGGACCCCACTGAAGGAACGGAGAGGGTGGGTAGAGAGAGCAGGTACCAGAAGGTCCAACAGATAACCAGGGCCCTGCCCATGTAGGGCCTTGTAGGTGAGAAGACCCACCATAAAGAGGATTCTCCATCTGACTGGTAGCCAGTGCAATTCATGCAGTACCGGTATAATGTGGCAAAATTTATGCTGCCCAGTAAGTAACCAGGCAGCTGCATTTTGCACCAGCTGCAGCCTGCAGAGAGATCCCTCTGTGACCCCGAGGTAGAGCGCATTACAGTAGTCAAGCCTAGATGTGACTAAGGCATGTATCAAGGTAGGGAGGTCCAGAGGCAGAACAAGGGGCTTAATCCTGGCAATATTTCTGAGATGGAAAAAACAGGAATGAACTGTGGAGGATATTTGTGCCTCCATAGTTAAATTCCTGTCCAGAATCACTCCAAGATTTCACACCCAAGAGGAGACCTTCAATGACACAGCTCCTAGAGCAAGTCCAGTTGCTGTGTCAGAGGCCATCCTATTACGCCCTCTGTTCAACTCCACTACCAATACCTCCATCTTATCAGGGTTCAGTCGCAACCAGCTGGAGACCATCCAGTCGTTGATCTCAGCCAGGCAGATGTTTAGTACATCCACTGCATTGGATGTTCCTGGGGCAAAGGACAGATATAGCTGGGTGTCAGCAGCATAACAATGGAAACCCAAGCTATACTTCCTAATGATCCCTCCCAGGGGCAGCATATACACTGTAAACAGCATTGGAGCCAGTACTGATCCTTGAAGAATGCCGCAAAAAAGGAGGCAAGATATAGATGAAGAATTCCCCATCACAACCCGTTGCTTCCTGTTGGTAAAAAAGGACTCAAACCAGTGGATGACAGTACTAGTGAGACCGCAGAGCTCCCTAAGGTGGTCAAGCAACACACAATTGTCCACAGTGTCAAATGCTGAAGAGAGATCAAGGAGAACAAGAATTGTCTTAGCCCCCCAATCTCTTGCCCTGAGGAGATCATTCTGCACCCAAACAAGTGCAGTTTCTGTACTATGCCTAGCCCTAAATCCTGACTGGAAGGGTTCATACAACTCATGGGTCACGAGGTGCTCTTCCAACAGAAGCGCCACCACCTTCGCCAAAAAGGGAAGGTTGGATATAGGACAGTAATTTGCCTTGACCTCCGGGTCCAGAGATGGTTTCTTTAAGAGGGGTCTCACTAGTGCCTCCTTCAAGGCATCCGGAAAGACCCCCTCGGATAAGGAGCACCGAACACTCAGAACACATAATGTGACCACTGCCAGCTATGACATTGCTGGCTGAAGAAGCCACCTGCCAGATTGTGGACACTCTGTCTGAGAAGAACCGAGCAAACTCTTCACACTCTGTATTAGAGAGGTTCAAGAGAAAAAGAAAGCATTCAGAAAGTACTAGGAATCACAGAAGAAGCAGGACAGAGAATTGTATCAGTTAAAGCAAAAGGAAACTGAGAAGGCAGTCAGAAAAGCAAAGGCCCGAACCGAGGAAAAGATAGCCAACTCAGTTAAGAAGGGGGATAAAACCTTTTTTAGGTAAATCATGAAGCAAAGGAAGACCAGTGGAGGGATAGTGAGGCTTAATAAAGGGGAGGAGGGGTGGGTAGAGGGTGATGGTGAAAAGGCAGAGATACTGAACAAATAATTTTGCTCAGTATTTACAAATGAAGAGGGGGAGGTACCTAAAACAAACAATAGAAACACTTTGGATACAGAAGGTGATACCAGCCCATTTACAGAAGAAAGAGTTCTGAAAGAACTCTTAAAACTAAAGGTGGACAAAACAATGGGGCTTGATGGGATTCATCCCAGAATTCTAAAAGTACTAAGGGTAGAACTAGTGACACCACTGACTACCCTCTTTAACAAATCATTGGAGGATGGGGTGGTACCTGAGGACTGGAGGAGGGCAGATGTGATTTCCCTTCACAAAAATGGGAGCAGGGCAGAAGCAGGAAACTACAGATCTGTTAGTTTAACCTCAGTAATAGGGAAAATGATGGAATCACTTCTGAAGGAAAGAATTGTCGAGTACCTAGAGGCCAGAGGGGCACAGGACCCAAGGCAACATGGATTCACAGTGGGAAGGTCATGTCAGACAAATCTAATAAATTTCTTTGACTGGATGACCAAAGTAGTAGATATGGGAGGGGTTGTGGACATGGCCTACCTAGACTTTAGCAAGGCATTTGACTCAGTCCCACACAAAAGATTAATATACAAGTTAGCCAGCCTGGGAGTGGGTCCCAAGATGATAGCCTGGGTAAAGAATTGGCTGGAGAATAGGACACAGAGGGTAATGGTAAATGGAGTCCACTCTGAAGAAAGGGTGGTTACTAGTGGGGTACCACAGGGTTCAGTATTAGGACCAGTCCTCTTCAATGTCTTTATAAGCGACATTGCAGAGGGACTGGAAGGAAAAGTATGTCTCTTTGCAGATGACACAAAGATCTGCAACAGAGTTGATGTACAAGGTGGGGTGGAAAGGATGAGAAGGGACTTGGCAAGGTTAGAGGAATGGTCAAATGTATGGCAGCTTAGATTCAATGCTAAGAAGTGCAAGTTAATGCACCTGGGAAACAAAAACCCAGGGGAAGAGTACACAATGGGGGGTGAGATACTAACAACAACAAAATGGAAAGGGACCAAGGGGTGGTCATATCAGATGACCTAAAGGTAGGCAAGCAATGTGAGAGGGTAGTAAGGAGGGCTGGGGGGATACTGGGATGCATAGGGAGAGGCATCACCAGTAGAAAACAGGAAGTTGTTATCTCTCTGTACAGACAGCTGGTGTGACCCCATCTGGAGTACTGTTTGCAGTTCTGAGACCCAATCTCCGCAAGGACATAGACAAGATGGAAGCTGTCCAGAGGAGGGCACTAAAATGGTGCAGGGTCTGCACTGGAAGACATATGAAGAGAGACTAAAGGAGCTTATTATGTATAGCCTCGAGGAAAGGAGGGAGAGGGGGACATGATAGAAACTTTCAAGTACCTCAAGGCAATCAACAAAGTCCAAGAGGGCAGCCTCTTTCAAAAAGAGGTATGCAAGAACAAGAGGCACAATTTGAAGATGGGGTGGCTCACAGATAATGTAAGAAGTATTTTTCACAGAGAGGGTTGTGGATGCATGGAACGGCCTTATGGAGGAGGTTGTGGAGTCAAAAACAGTGGTTGAATTCAAGCATGCATGGGACAGTCATAAGGCAATTCTAGGGGGTGGGGGTAGAAAGAAGTAGGCTGCTGGTTAACTAGGATCTGCAGCTTATCCATTAGGTAGGGAAATGGGCAGACTGGGTGGGCCAAACAGTCCTTATCTGCCGACAGGTTCTATGTTTCTATGTTTCTATGAACAATCAAGGCAAACACTTGGCCTACAGAGTCAACACATCTCATTAAGAAACATGTCGGCACTGGGTCCAACTCACAAAAGGTGTGCTTCAGATTGATTGCCACCCCAATGATCTCACTAACCTCCATGGGTCTAAACTCCCCCCAACTAGGCGGCGTGCACTCAGAAAGCATAAGGTGACCTCTGCCAGCTATAACATTGCTGGCTGAAGAAGCCACCTGCTGGATTGTGGACACTCTGTCCGAGAAGAACCGAGCAAACTCTTCACACTCTGTATTAGAAAAAACCTTCCCGGGCTGCAGACAAGCAGGATGAAGTAGCCTGTCTACAGCTCAGAAAAGTGTAGCTGGTTGGTTCTTCCCAGCGGCAATCTCTGTGGACAGAAACACTGCTTCTTATGGTTGATTGCCTCCTGGTATGCACTATAATGCACATGCAGGACCAGTTTGTCCCCCTTCAAGCTAGACCTCCTCCAGCAGTGCTCTAACCTCCGACTCATCCTCTTCGTCTCCCTGAGATCTCCGTCAAACCGCAGGGATCTCAGGTATGAAGTTCTGGGTCATACATGGACAGGTGGGAGGGAGTCTATGGTGTCAGATAACACCCTATTATAGGTGTCAACCCCAGCACCAACACCTCTGACACATGCAACACCCACACTAGATAATTTAGCTGCCACCAAAAAACCCTCAGGGGTCACACCCTGTAAAGGGCGACAGCTCATCATCTCAGCAGGGGAAGGGCTTCTGGCAGGCATCCCAAGCATGAAGTGCACTGTGCAGTGATCGGACCAAAGTACTCGATCAATCCTAAGATTAGCAATCTCTAGCCCTAGTGAGAACACCAGGTCCAACATGTGGCAGTCCTGATGAGTCACTGCAGTAACAGTTTGTGTCAGGCCCAGGGAGGACATAGTCTGAAGAAAATCATGACAACAAATTTGATACCTGTCGTCGACCCAAACATTGAAATCCCCCAGAAAAACGCATCTGGGGGATTCCAGCGTTCTGTTGGCTACAAATTCGGCGACCACCTGCAGGAAATTCCCCATCGGACCAGAAGGGTGATAGATAAGGAAGATCCTGCAGCCTGCACATGGTCCCCCATGAACAGCCACACATTCAAAAGAAACCTGGAGTTCCCACTGGGTGCACGGTGAAGGCCAGACTGGATCTAAAACAGATAGCTACACCACCACCCCTGCATTCCACTCTAGGGCAGTGCACCACGGTATACCCAGGAGGGACTGTGGCCTCAAAAACTGGGCCCACATCATCCCCAACCCAAGTCTTCGTAATGCAAGCCAGATTGACTGAAGAAATCAAGTCTGCAATAATTGCTGTCTTATTTCTAATCAATCTGGCATTGCATAGCACTGCCCTCAGGAGACTGGAGGGTGAGGCAGACCCTCGGATTACCTGACCACTCAGTCTGGTGGATTCCCTGGAGATGGGCATCAACTATGTCTGGCCACTCCCAGGTGCTCATTGTAGCCCAGGGCGCCTTCTGGACCCAACAACCTCTATCCTACCACCATCCAATATGCATGGGGTGCCCCACTGCCCATGATCAACTCGATTCCTTCTAATACCCACTTCCCAACAGCGTCTTGCTGTGGTGTCTGAAACTGGGAAGGGGATAAAAGGATGCAGATCATGCAGCAGGGAGCTCCCATACATAATCCTGCTCCTCCTAGGGCCTCCCATATAACCCTTACACATTACTAAATATTAATCTCAGGGTGCAACAAATAACTTTATCACAATTAATCATGCACAATTAAATAACAATGAAAAAAGCCTGCCTAGCTCATATAAAACAAGCAAATATACTAATACAGTTAATAAATCTCATGTGCAAGACAAAACTACTTCACAATAATACTGAACCAGCTGTGCTATCCCCACGCCAAAAATGAGTTCAAATACTAAACAGTGAGGCATAAAGATACTAAGGTCTCTTTCAGTTCTTATAAAATTATGGGGAATAACTTACCCTCCACAACATTTTCAACACTATGCTCACACTTGCAAGAGGCACTGTGATTAAGTAGCTCACAAATCCCCACCCCTCCAGCTGACAATTATCAGCTGCCCCCAAGCCTCCAACTAGCAAGATGGAATAAAACAAAAAACAGTCTCTCACACTGCAGAAGTCCAGGCTAGTTAGGGAGGCAATACAGGGGCTCCAATCTCAGCAGGCAGGGGACACACACAGTTCCTGTTCGAAAAACATCCAGCACATCCAGTCGCTTGCGAGCAGCGCTGTGATTAAGTAGCTCACAAATCCCTACCCCTCCAGCTGACAATTATCAGCTCTCCCCAAGCTTCCAACAATCAAGATGGAATAAAACAAAAAACAGTCTCTCACACTGCAGAAGTCCAGGTTAGTCAGGGAGGCAATACAGGGGCTCCAATCTCAGCAGGCAGGGGATACACACAGTTCCTGTTTGAAAAACATCCAGCACATCCCTACAGGATAAGGATCTCAAAGAGGAGGGGGTGCCGTCTGCATCCTAGCTGGTACTGGCTCCCTTCCACAATGGCACAGCCAGGAGCAGACTTGTGGGCTGCAACAGATGAGAGGCTGGCCAAGCTTGCAGACGTGGTAGCAGTGCTGACATCAAAGATGAACAACCAAGTGTTAGTGATGCCAGTGGTGGCACCTACGAAGGGCAGTGGATCAGTGCCTCCTCATCAGCTTGTGGCCAAACCTTACATTGGCTTGGATGTGCCAGTGGGGACACACATGATGGACAAGGTTTGGCAACAGATTCAGAAATGGGAGTACATGGATATGTTCTCCTTATTGGATAGGATGACTGAACCAGAGGAGAGTAAACAGGATAAGTTGGAGGAAGTCAAAGTCCACCAGCTGTATGAGAAATGGATCATGGCTTTCCCAGTGTATGACACAACTATTATCCAGGGGGATGAGACACAGGGTATAGAATTGTTTAACTATATGCACTGCATCTCCATGATGTTCCAATGGAAAGGGGTTCTGGCTTTGTTGGAGTATGTTGAGGAATTCAGATAGTGGCAGCAAGTCGATCTTACCTTGGGATGGGGTTGGCTAGACATGCCACTGTTAGTTAATGTTATGCAGGGTAGAGGTGATGGGCATGGATAATGGCTTGCCCATTTGGGTGTCCTCACCCCAGCACAAGGAGGCCAGTTCTGTGCAGCTGTGTTATGCTTTCAATCAAGGGGACTGCACTAGGAAAAACTGCAGGTTTCATCCTGCATGCATGGCATGCAGCAACAGCACCCATTTTGCAGTGTTCCTCATCCCTGTCAGCAAAAGGGGACTTTACAGGTGGCAAAGGGAAGCCGCAGAGGCCACAAGGTGGAAACCTTCCCATCCCAGTACGGGTGAGAAGTCTTAAGCCTTGGTTAGACCAGTACCTGGACAGACCATCCGCCACCCTGCTAGAGGATGGTTTCACGGTAGACTTCAGGATATAGTACTAGGATCCCAGGTGGGGGTACTAGGCTGAAAATCTGAGGTCCACATGGGATCGTCCACAGGTGGTCCAGGAAAAACTGGAAAATGAATGGCAGTTGGGGCAAGTCAGCAGCCCATTCAAGTCCCCACCGTGGCCCAATTTGAGAGTGTTGCCCATAGGCTTGGTGCTCAAGAAGGTGCCAGGGGAGTTCCACATGATCAATCACCTCTCGTACCTGGAAGGGGACTCAGTGAATGCCTATATTGACCTGGCCTACACCTCGGTCAATTATGAATCATTTGACACGGCCATCGAGGTGATTCGGGCAGCAGGCCTGGGAATGCTGACGGTCCATGCTGACATTGAGTCATCATTTTGGTTGTTGCCAGTGTACCTTGAAAGTATTATTGTTAGGCATGACATTTGTGGGTGAATTTTATGTGGATAATTGCATGCCAATGTGGTGCATGGTGGCCTGTGCAATCAAGGAACAATTCAATATATTTTTGCACTGGATGACAGCACAGGTGGCCAATAATGAGGCCGTTGCTCACTACCTGGATGATTTCCTGTTTGTGGGTCTGACTGAACTCGTACTTGTGGAATGACCTTTGTGGCCTTCGAGAGCCTACACCAGGATTTCAGAGTTCCTCTGACTCTGGGCAAGGTGGAACCACCTGGGACTGTCATAACCTTCTTAGGCATTAAGATTGATACTGAGAGATAGCAGTGTAGATTGCCAGCTGACAAACTGAAGTTCCTGAGGGAGTTGTGTGTGAAGCAGAGGAGGCTAAAACAGCCATGCTGTGGAAATACAAGAGTTGGAGGAGTACCTTAACTTTGTGTGCAGAGTTATACTGAATGGGAGGATGTTTATGAGATGGTTGGCAGAAAGGAGTAAGGGTTGCAAAAAGGAGCAACACAGGGTTAAAGTAATGACAGAGTTTCAGGAAGATCTACAGGTCTCAAGAACCTGCATGGGTCACTTCAATAGGATAGCCCTGTGGCAAGAACCAGGAGAAGGTCAACCACTGGAAATGTTCACAGACGCTGCCAGAGGGCTCAGGTTTGGGGCATACTTCCAAGGGGAGTGGTGTGCCAGCAAGTGGCCACAGCAGTGGTTAGATGCTGGGCTGTGAAAGCGGATAACCTTGTTAGACTTCTTTCTGGTGGTGGTGGCACTTTGCCTGTGTGGTCTGAGGTTGAGGGACAGGAAAATTAATTTTCAGTCTGACAACATGGGAGTGGTGCACACCATTAATGGGCAGCTAGGACCAAGGGGCCCCATGGGAGATTTGATGCAGATTTTGGTTTTGAAATGTATGCTGCTGAATATTCATTTTTAAGCAGTGCATGTACCCAGGGTAGACAATGGAATTACAGATGCTTTATCTCATTCTCAGTGGCAAAAATTCAGGAGCTGGCGCCTGCAGCAGAACAGCAGCCACAGACAGTCCCTCTATTCCTCTGGGAGGTGGTAACAGCAAAACTTAAGAAATGTATCGGTAATTTCATCACACCAGGAACAAGGGCAACTTACTGCCAGGGAGAGGAGTGCTACATGCAGGCCCAGGAAATAGCTGAGTGGCCGAATGCCTGGCCTATTGCAGTGAACCAACTCTGTGCTTATGTTGTGTGGGCAAAGAGGGGTGGAAATTATAGAAAGTATTCTTAGAATGGCAGAATAAGGGGAGATATTGCAGATGGGGGATCTGAATATGCCAGATGTTAACTGGAGTGCATTTGCAGCAGCCACATCTAAGAGTGGGATCATTCTAGATACCCTACAGGGGGCATGCCTTAGGCAACTAGTATTGGAACCTACTCGAGAGGGAGCAATCTTAGAGCTGGTGCTCTCAAATGGAGATGGCAAGAGGATCACAGATTTAGAAGTGAGTAGCCATCTGGGAACTAGTGACCATCAAACAGTATGGTTCACAATAAACACAGCAGTAGAGTCAAGCCATTCAAAGGCAAAGGCACTGGACTTCAGCAGGGCTGACTTTGCCAGAATGGGTGAGTGACTAAGGAATGCACTAGCAAATGGGCATGAAGGAAAGGTGGAAGAACAATGGGGAATAATCAAAACTGCCATCACAGAGGCAACAAGCCTTTGTTTGAAGCAAATAAACAAAGCAAAACGATGTAAGAGACCATTATGGTTCTCAAAGGAGGTGGCATGGAAGGTTAGGGAGAAAAAGAAAGCATCCAGGAAGTACAAAGAATCACAAAAAGAGCAGGACAGCAAATTGTATAAATTAAAGTAATAGGAAGCAGGGAAGACAGTCAGAACAGCAAAGGCCCCAACAAAGGAAAATATAGCCAACTCAGTTAAGAAGGGGGATAAAATCTTTTATAGGTACATCAGGGAGTGAAGGAAGACCAAGGGAGGGATAGTGAGGTTTAATAAAGGGGAGGGGGTGGACAGAGGGTGATGGTGAAAAGTCAGAGATACTAAACAAATATTTTTTGCTCAGTATTCACAAATGAAGAGGAGGAAGTACCGAAACCAAAAAATAGAAACTCTCTGGATATGGGGGTTGATACCAGCCCATTCACAGAAGAAGGGGTTCTGAAATAACCCTTAAAACTGAAGGTGGACAAAGCAATGGGGCCAGATGGGATTCATCACAGAATTCTAAAAGAACTAAGGGTAGAACTAGTGATACCACTAACTACCCTCTTTAACAAATCATGGGAGTATGGTGTGGTACCTGAGGACTGGAAGAGGGCAGATGTTATTCCACTTCACAAAAGTGGGAGCAGGGCAGAAGCAGGAAACTACAGACCTGTTAGTTTAAACTCAGTGATTGGGAAAATGATGGAATCACTTCTGAAGGAAAGAATTGTTCAGTACCTAGAGGCCAGAGGGGCACAGGACCCAAGGCAGCATGGATTCACAGTGGGAAGGTCATATCAGATGAATCTAATAGATTTCTTTGACTGGGTTACCAAAGTAATAGACCAAGGAGGGGATGTGGACATGGCCTACCTAGACTTTAGCAAGGCATTTGACACAGTCCCACACAAAAGATTAATATACAAGCTGGCCAGCCTGTGAGTGGGTCTCAAGATGGTAGCCTGAGTAAAGAATTGACTGGAGAATAGGACACAGAGGGTAATAGTAAACAGAGTCCACTCTGAAGAAAGGGGAGTTACTAGAGGGGTACTGCAGGGTTCAGTACTAGGATCAGTCCTCTTTAATGGCTTTATAAGCGACATTGCAGAGTGATTGGAAGGAAAAGTATGTCTCTTTGCAGATGACACAAAGATCTGCAACAGAGTTGAAACACAAGGAGGGGTGGAAAGGATGAGAAGGGACTTGGCAAGACTGGAGAAATGGTCAAATGTATGGCAGCTTAGATTCAATGCTAAGAAGTGCAAAGTAATGCACCAGCGAAATAAAAACCCAGGGGAAGATTACACAATGGGGGGTTAGATACTAACAACAACAAAAATGTTAAGGGACCTGGGGATAGTCATATCAGATGACCTAAAGGTGGGCAAGCAATGTGAGAGGGCAGTAAGGAGGGCTGGGGGGATACTGGGATGCATAGGGAGAGGCATCACCAGTAGAAAACAGGAAGTTGTTATCCCTCTGAACAGACAGCTGGTGAGACCCCATCTGGAGTACTGCATGCAGTTCTGGAGACCCAATCTCTGCAAAGACATAAACAGGATGGAGGCAGTCCAGAGGAAGGCAACTAAAATGGTGCAGGGTCTGCACCAGAAGATGTATGAAGAGAGTCTCAAGGAGCTTAATATGTATAGCCGCGAGGAAAGGAGGGAGAGGGGAAACATGATAGAAACTGTCAAGTACCTCAAGGGAATCTACAAAGTCCAAGAGGGTAGCATCTTTCAGAAAAAGAGGTGTGCAAGAACAAGGGGGCACAATTTCAAGACTGAGGGAGGATGGCTCAGAGGTAATGGGAGGAAGTATTTCTTCATGGAGAGGGTTGTGGATGCATGGAACAGCCTTCCTGAGGAGGTTGTGGAGTCAAAATCAGTGGTGGATTTCAAGAATGCATGGGACAGTCATAAGGCAATTCTAGGTGGTGGGGGTAGGAAGAAGTAGGCCATTGGTTAACTAGGATCTGCAGCTTATCCATTAGGTAGGGAAATGGGCAGACTGGGTGGGCCAAGTGGTCCTTATCTACCATCAAATTCTATGTTTCTATGTTTCTATAGCCACTTGAAACCATGGGTTGCCACCTGGCCAGGCTGTCCTGGCTGACTAGGGTCATGTGATTTGCGGATAGCACCAGGGCCTTCAAGGTCCAGAAGGTATTGGAGTGCTGGAAGAGGTTGATTGGGGCAAAAATGGATGACAGGCACTCCGTTACTCTGGCGATCTTGGCCCAGATTTGGACAGTGTTGCCTCAGGTGCTGGAGTGCTTATGAGGCTAACTTATTTGAAACAGTGTTCTTGGTGGCATTCTGCGGGACTTTCAGGGTGTCAGAATTGACCCAGCTAATGCAGACAAGAGGATCGCCAGAGTTACTAGTGGGGGACTTGGTGCCCTTGGTGGAAGGTGTCTGTGTCCATCTAAGGAACACTATCATGGAGCAGAGAGTGCCTGGACACTGGTATGCGCTGAACCCTCCCCCTGGGTTTTTGTGGGCGGTGGTGGAAAAGATTTGGTTCTATATGCAGGTTTGCTCAGCCAAACGGGAGGCATTCTTTAGGCATGAAGATAGGAAGCTGGTGTTGGCTTACTAATTCTAATACATATTGAAAAGAGCCATGCAGTAGGTTGGGTTGGAGGCACAAAGGTTTAGCACCCATTCCGTTTAAACTAGAGTGGCAATGAATGCTTGGGGCCATGCATTTTCATATCAAGAGATCCAGGCATTGGGGCACTGGAGGTCCCAGGCATTCTTACACTATGTGCGACCTCACTTGCAAAAATGTACCTTTGGTTTCCTTTTCAGGTCCTTCAGATGGTCCCAGGAGTATATGGGTTTGTGAGCATCCCTTCAAGTACTGGGCAGCAAGGCGAGCAGCCAGCCAACCTTGGGAGAGCAACCTGGACATTTCACTACAGATTATGCAGATTGTCTGGTTGGGCAGGGAAGGCATGAGCTGGGGGGGTTTCTCCCATTGCTATGAGAGGAGGCTGATTGGCATGGGATCCCAGATAATTTGTTGATCCCCTTAGGAGGGGAAGATTTGGGACATTGGAAGACTGTGTACCTCCAACTGGGGATGAAGGAAGATTTACGTGCCATTAGAGACTGGTGGCCCCATACATAAGAACATAGCCAGCAGAAGGAGACCTATCGGTCTATCGTGTCTGCATGAAATAATAAGGTTTGATTCCAGTCTTAAGTGACAAACCGTGCCTCCAACCCTCCCTCTCCCCTTCCCCAAGATTCCATGTCTTTGCCCTGTCTAGGCCAACTTGCATTCCCTTATGCTTGTCACAGGCTCTTTTGAAGGCTCCAACTGACTTTATCTCCACCACCTCATCTGGGAGCTCATTCCATGCTGTCACCACTCTTTCTGTAAAGAAATGCTTCCTTACATCCCTCTTGAATCTTCCACCCATAGGTTTTAGGTTGTGCCCTCTTGTAGTGGTGTTGGAGATTTTATTTAATAGACCCTTGCATTCCACCCTGTTAATTCCTTTCAAGTACTTGAATGTTTCAATCATATCCCCTCTCTGCCTCCACTCCTCCAGAGTGTGCATCCCCAGGTCCCTCAATCTCTCTTCATATGATCTATCCTGCTGTTCCTTTATCATTTTAATTACTCTCCTCTGGACTCCCTCCAGCATGTTTATGTCCTTCAGATGTGGATGCCAGTATCTTACTCCGTATTCCAAGTGTGGTCTTACCAGTGACCTGTAGAATGGAAAAATAACCTCACTCTTCCTGCTGCTAAATTCCCTTGCAATACATCCCAGCATCTTATTTGCTATTGCCACTGCCTTTTTGCATTGAGTCAAGTGTTTCAATTCACTAGAAATTATCACCCCCAGATCCTTTTCTTCCTCCAGTGGTGTAACCTGAACCTTTCCAATGTAGTATTCTGTTCTCGGGTTCCTTGCCCCATGTGCATCAGTTTGCACTTTTTAATATTGAACCTGAGTTGCCATATTCCTGACCATCTCTCCAGTCTGGCTAGGTCCTCCCTCAGATCCTGTATACCCACCTGAGTGCCCACTCTCCCACAGAGCTTGGTGTTGTCTGCAAACATGCACATCTTTCTCAGAATGCCTTCCCCTATGTTGCTAATAAAGATGTTAAACAACACCGGTCCCAACAACAACCCCGGTGAAACCCCGCTGGTAATCTCTTGGTACTTGATAATCCCCCCCCCACCAACTACCATCCTCTGTGTCCTGCAACTCAGCCAGTTTTCAACCTATCTAACCAACCTATCCCCCACCCCAAGTCTTTTAGCTTCATTATCAGCCTTTTGTGTGACACAGAGTCAAAGGCCTTGATAAAGTCTAGATATATGATATCCACTGCCTGGCCTTTGTCTACTGCCCTGGTGACCCAGTCAAAGAACTCAATCAAGTTCATTTGACACGATCTGCCTGCCATGAACCCGTGCTGTTTACTGTCCTGCAGGCCATTTTTCCTCTAAGAACTTGATCAGACCCTCCTTCAATATTGTCTTCATTAGCTTACACACAATCAATGTCGTCTTGACTGGCCTATAGTTTCTGGGGTCCTCTTTTTGGGCCGCTCTTGTGGAGTGGCATGACATTTGCTGTTCTCCACTCCCCTGGCACCTCCACTGTGTTAAGAGATCTATTGAATAGAATCGTCAGTGGATCTGCCAGCTCCTCTGACAACTCTTTTAGTACCTGGGGTGTACCGTACCAGGCCCTGGGGCTTTCTCCACCTTCAATGCCATGTGCCCTTCCCTTACCTACTCTATCTCTATGGCCCCTATAGGGTTGTCGTCAGCCCTTCCCTTCCCACCGTGTGGTAATGGACCCCCTTTTTCTTTGGTAAATACAGAGCAGAAGTATCCATTTAATACCTCTGCTTTCACCCCATCTTCCACCACTGTTATCCCCTTTCTTAAGCCTGACTAGTCCATCTTTCTTTTCCCTCTCTTCTTTAATATAGTGAAAGAAGGCCTTTTCCCCTTTTTTATCCCTTCTGCTATCTGGAGTTCCTTCTTTGCTTTTGCTTGAATTACCTCCCTTTTTGCTATCTTAGCTAACCTTTGGTACTCCTTCTCGTCCTCTACCCTTGCTGTCTTTCTACATTTCTTATATGTAGCCCTTTTAACTCTCACTACCTTTGCCACCTCCCTGTTAAACCAGCTTGGTGGTCTAAGTTCATGCTTTCTTTCCCCTCATTTTTTATGCAGCTGTCCGTGGCATTCTGTATGGCCCTGTTGATTGTGCCCCATGGTTCCTCTACTCCCAAGCTTTCCTGTATGTTCCCTAGTTCCTCTCTAATCATGCCTCTTGACCACTCACTCTTTGCCCAAGGACCCCTTTATTCAATAGTTCTTTGAAGGAGTTGAGAAGAGTGGGTCGAAGGCTGGAGAGAGCTTGGCAGAGTTGGATCAGGATGTTGACAGGCTTAGATTGATGGAACATTATAAGGGCTATCAATCGGAAACCTCCTGTAAGAAGGCAAAATTCCTGTCCAGGGAGATTTCTGCTGCACAGAATCGAAGGGCTCATCTCTTCTGGACTGTAGACAGATTGTACAATCCAATCTGTCTCCAACCTGGAAGGGCATTTTCTCAGGCCAAATATGAGGAGTTTGCTCGATTCTTTGCAGATAAGGGTGCCAGCATCCGATCTGGCATTGGTTTGGCTCTCCCTATGAGGGATTGCGAAGGTCTGCCAGAGGTGATGAACACATGGTCTGTCTGGGCAGACTTTAACTGGTTGGAATTCATGAGCAGGCAGAGCACCAGGAGGAAGGAGCTGCTGGTATAACTACACTTCTCTACTGGGACTAAGAACTAGAACTCTTGTACTGAGACCTTCAATTTGGAGTAAAAAAAAGTGTGTTTGTCGGAGATAGTTGAAGTGAATTGTTATCTGTGTACCTGTTATTTGTGTTATCTGTGTAGTTATCTAGGTGCTTGTCACAGGTGGCTAAAGGGAATTGTTAACTGTGAAATTAACTAAGTGTAGAAAGATTTTCAAAGTAGGGGGACTTATCTATGTGCTTGTCACAGGTGGCTGAAGGGAATTGTTATCTGTAAAATCAACTAAATGTAGGACGATTTGCAAAGTAGGGGGAGTGGCTTAGCTAGAAGGAGCCAGGTTAAAACCAGATTTAAACACTGCCCTAGATAGCTTCTGCCAGAGAACAGGCAAAGCACCAGGAGGAAGGAGCTGATGGTGTAACTAAACTTCTCTACTGGGACTATATTACCCTCCTTTCCTCCCCTCCACCCCACCCATCCAAAGGCAGTTCTACTTTTATAGGCACAGGAAATGACTGACAACAGGAACTTCCTGTTTGGGAGCAGGAAGTGAGTGATCACAAAGCCACCAAAGACTCACCATCCTAGAATGGCAAGAGTAGCTTTCCATCCATCCCTAGCTGCTGGAGGACTGACTCTGAGCAAGTAAAGAGACTACTGAGAAATATAGGAATTTCTTGTCTCAGAACAGGAAGATCAGGAGCTAAAAGGGCACTGAGGCAGTAAGTAAGTAGGGAGAGAAAAAAAAAAGAAATAAACAAACAGAGGAAATACTAAGTATTCCAAACAACAGTAAGGGGGCCAGAAATAAGACATGATGGGAGTGGTGCAGTGCAGTGGCTGTGGAGCATCAGTCTTCCGGGAGATGTTCTGGAGGATGCAGTGTTGTCCCATTTGCAGGCACCTCTCTGGGCTGAAGAAGGAGGTTGCTCATCTCCAGGCTGAGTTGGCAAGGAATTGTGGGACCTGATCTCCCACCCAGGGACCACCAGGGTCACTGCCATTGCCTCAGAGGTTGCCAAGAAAGAGGAGTGTTTGGACCACAATGGGCTCAGGGAGGGTGAGGGTGGTGGAACAGAAGTGCATCCCTCCAGTTGTACCTCTCCACAATTTCTATGCTGTTCTGGAAAAGTGTGGTTCCTCTATGGAGGCACCCACAGTGGAAACCAAGGAGGATGCTGGGAACCTCCACAAAGGAGACCCACAGGAGAGTGGCATGGGACCCTACAATGGAATGAAACAACTCCTGGTGGGGGACTCCATTGTTAGAAAGGTAGAACTGTGGGAGGAAGGGGAGAGCGAGGTAAGGCGCCTGCCTGGCACCATGACTTGCAGGGACAGGGAGCGAATCCTCAGGATCGCAGGAGCAGCTGCACAGGGGAGGGAGCTGAATGTCATTGTCCACCTAAGAACAAATGACCTGGCTAAGAAAAGGATCAGAGTAATGCAAGAAGCATTTGTGGAGATGGGGAGGGGCCTTAGACAAATAGCATGCACAGTAACCTTCTCAGCGGTGCTGCCTGTCTATGGCATGGGTCAGGCTAGGGTGCTCCACACTATGGGATTCAATCAGTGGTTGAAAAACTGGTGCAGAGCTCAGGGATTTGGCTTCATTGGGGGCTGGGGGTCCACCTGGAGGGATGCAGGCCTATACTGACATGATGGTCTGCATCTGTCCAGGAGGGGAATGAGGATCCTAGGTGATAAGTTTAAATGCTTCATTGGCAAGCATTTAAACTAGCCAAGGGGAGAGGCACTGGAGAGGAGCAGGGAAATCCTTGTCCCCCCCAAAAAAAATCAGGGTACTAAGTGAGGTAGACACCAACATAGAGATGTCAATAGGGAGAAGTGCAGGGATAAATGGAGAAAGTGACAAACGCAATAAGGACAGGGATGGGGCAAAAAGGGGTAAGGCCATCAAGAAATGGAGGGTAATGAGTACCAATGCTTGTAGTCTGGGCAACAAGCTCCCTGAACTGGTGGCCTTGATGGAAGAGGGATGCCTGGATATTGTAGCAGTCACAGAAAATATGGTACACAGAGAACCATGACTGGGATGTTAACATACCAGGGTACACAACCTACAGGAGAGACATGAAGAGGAGAAGAGGGGGCAGAGTAGCTCTCTATGTAAGGGAAGTGATAAAAGCAACTAAACAAAAGAGTAAGCAGGGAGGAGAGGCACTGTGTGTCACCTTAGAGACTGGAAATGGCACCACAATCCACACAGAGGTTGTATACAGACCCCCATATCAGGGGAAGGGGAAGGGAATGGACAAGGATATGCTAGAAGGCATACTATGGATGGCAGAAAAAGGGGAGATACTGTTGTTGGGGGACCATAATATGCCAGATGTTAACTGGAGCACCTTTGCTGCAGCCACATCCAAAAGCAGGGCCATTCTCAATGCCCTTCAAGTGTCATGCCTCAGACAGCTAGTTTTGGAACCTACTCATGAGGGAGCAATCTTAGACCTCATACTCTCAAATGGGGACAGTGAGAGGATCTCAGATCTAGAAGTGGGTAGCCATTTGGGAACAAGTGACCACCAAACAGTGTGGTTCATGATAAACTCAGCTAGAGTCAAGCCATACAAAAGTGAGGGTTCTGGACTTCAGGAGGGCTGACTTTGGCAAGATGAGAGAGTGCCTTAAAAGCACTAGCAAACAGGCTAGAAGGAGGGGTGGAGCAACAATGGGGAAATATCAAAACTGCCATCACAGAGGCAGCAAGCCTTTATGTGAAGCAAATAAACAAATCAAAATGAAAGAAAAAGCCACTATGGTTCTCAAAAGAGGTGGCAGTGAAGGTTAGGGAGAAAAAGATAGCATTTAGGAAGTATAAGGAAACACAGAAGAAGGAGGACAGAGAACTGTACCAGTTAAGGCAGAAGGAAGCAGGGAGGGTAGTCAGAATAGCAAAGACCCACACTGAGGAAAAGAAAGCCAACCCGGTTAAGAAGGGGAATAAAACTTTTTTATAGGTATATAAGGGAGCATAGAAAGACAAAGGGAGGGATAGTGAGGCTGAATAGAATGGACAGTGGGTAGGCAGAGAGGGACAGTGAAAAGCAGGGATACTGAATGAATACTCTGTTCAGTATTCACAAAAGAGGAGGTGGGGAGGTGCCTAATCCAATTAACAGAAGCACTCTGGAGAGGGGTCGATCCCAGTCCTTTCACAGAAGAAAGGGTTCTGAAAGAACTCCTAAAACTGAAGGTGGACAAAGCAATGGGGCCAGATGGAATTCACCCCAGAATTCTAAAAGAATTAAGCAGAGAACTAGTGACACCACTGACTACCCTTTTTAACAAATCATGGGAGGATGGTGAGGTACCTGAGGACTGGAGGAAGGCAGAGGTGATTCCCCTTCACAAAAGTGGGACCAAGACAGAGGCAGGTAACTACAGACCTGTCAGTTTGACCTCTGTGGTAGGAAAAGTGATGGAATCACTTCTGAAGGAAAGAATTGTTGAGTACCTAGAGGCCAGTGGGGCACAGGTCCCAAGGCAGCATGGGTTCACAGTGGGAACGCCATGTCAGATGAATCTAATAGATTTTTTGACTGGGTGACCAAAGTAGTAGACCAGGGAGGGGCTGTGACATGGACTACCTAGACTTTAGCAGGCATTTGTCACAGTCCCACACAAAAGATTAATAGTCAAATTAACCAGCCTGGAGTGAGTCCCAGGCTGGCAGCCTGTAAAACATTGACTGGAGAATAGGACACAGAGGGTAATAGTAAATGGAGTCCACTCTGAAGAAAGAGGGTTACTAGTGGGGCACCGAGGGTTCAGACTGGGTCCAGTCCTTTCAATGTCTTTATCATACTGCAGGGACTGAAGGAAAAAGTATGCCTTTGCAGATAACATAAATATCTGCAACAGGGTTGATATACAAGGAAGCGTGGAAAGGATGAGAAGGACTTGGCAAGGTTAGAGGAATGGTCAGAAGCATGACAGTTTGGATTCATCAAAGAAGTGCAAAATAATGCACCTGGGAAACAAAAACCTAGGGGAAGATTACACAATGGGGGAGGTAGTAACTGTGACATAGACAGCCAGCTCTGAGTGCTGTATCATTTTTTTATTTTCTTAAAAATAACAGAAATGTGGTATTGAATTTGTCTGTGGGAAATGCCAGTGTACTTGGAGTGACCTCCTTCACTCACACACACATCCCCTTAGATTAAAAAAAATCTAACACCTGCAAGGCCAAGATAATTGCAGGGCTAAAAGGTACCTAAAATCAGAGGCATCCCGTTTAGCTAGTTTTTTTTATCAGTAGCCTAGTTAGCAGGAAAGAACATATCCATTTTAAAACGTTTACAGGAAAGGAAAGCAAGGTCTGACACTTCTCTGTGAAATTAAAAAGGCTTTGATATCTGTGAAGATCAGGAAGACCCTTTTTCATCAAAGAGGTGTCATTTGAGGATTGATGTTATGCTGAGAAAAAAAGGATCTTACTGCCTTATAAGGATCCTGTTTCCCTGCAGAGAGATATTTTTAGTAATAATATCCTGATAGGGAGGAAGTACAGTGACCTCATCCAGGGGGCTGGAGAAAGCAGCTTTTAAAACTATGATTCTGGTTTCATATAATGATTTCTTTACCTGACTTTGAAACAGCAACATCAAGCCATTAGAAGTATTTTGCAGATAAGAAATATAGTGGCATTTTTACACTTTTTTTTAATGACTTGTACAGTATGTTTTTGTGATAAGAGTTCTGTATATTACTGTTTACTATTTTACCTTTTGTTTAGTAAAGATATATTTTAAAAACAGAAATTGCCTGGTGTGCCTTGAAACATTTCTTTGGTTTTAAGTGAAGTTAGATGGTTTTAAAGCTGACACGGTGCATGAGTTTATGGGTGTACCAAACTGGGAAACAGTTTAAGAGCTTCTCTGGGTCTTACATAGAGTTCAAAATGGATTCATTTTGTAATACCTGGTTAGGTTCCCGTAGGCAAAGATATCTGTCCCCCCGAAGACAGAATTATCTGAGCCTGACAATTGGGTATGCTAACAAGAGGTTAACAAGTTTGAATCCCTTCAGAACTTGGGACTAAGGTGACTCAAATCCACAAAACAGACAATGAGGGCTACCTTGTTCTGTTCACTGTTTGCAAGACTATGCTCAGAGGTTGGCACTTTGGGAGTAGAGGGCTGACCTGCTGAGCTAATCTGTGACAGATTTGTTGGCAGTGGTGCGACAAAGTTTGGTATAAAAAGGTTCATTGTTCAGTGTGTCAGCTTGAGACTGTTAAGCTCACTTGAAAGAAAGAAAGGCAGTGATTTAATTTTTTTTGTTTTTTAAAAAAGGGAAACAGAACTTTATCAATTGGCATACAGTCAAGTTCCTACCTATTTTATTTTTTTTTCTAAAGTGCAAAGTCAGAGTAGCAGTAGTGAGGGAAGAAGAAAATGGCTTCCGACTACAGCAGGCACACTGTAGATTTCTTAAAGCAGTTGTGCGGAGGCAGGGGAGTCCCATTTGGGGTGAAAGCCAGTAAGCAGAACCTCATACAGGCCCTGATGGTAGCAGATACCCAGAGCAAAGAGTCACAGACCGTGACTGAAAGGGACCAGACCTCGAATGTGGCAGAACTAGTGGCCAGTGAGGGGTCCCGAGCCAATGAGGGGGACAGAAGGGCCACTGTCAGTGAAGGGCCACAGCAGCAGGGGATGGTCACCAGTATACTGAATCCAGAGGTACTCAAACTGCAAATTGAGTTGTGCAGGATGGAACTGGAGGCAGAGTGACAACAGAGAGAGGCAGACCATGAGGAGCATGAGCGCCAGCGAGCTGCAGAGGAGAGGAGAGAGGAGCACCAGTGGCAATGCGAACTGGAGAAACTACGACTCCAACCAGCGGCACCAGGGCAGGTAAGTGGCTTGGGTTTAACTGGGACTGCAGGACTGGATTACAAATTGAACTCCAAATTAATAGCGGAGTTTAAGGAAAGGGAAGATATGGACGCTTTTTTAATTCTTTTGAAAAAGTTTGTATTCAGGCTAAAATTCCTATAGAGTCCAGGAGCTTCCAACTATCCCCGCTACTTACCAGGAAAGCTCGGTATGCCTTGGGTCAAATGAACAATGAAGACAGCAATAATTACAGAAAGTTAAAAGCAGCACTGTTAAAAAAGTTTGAATTAACTGCTGAATCATACAGAGCTAAATTCCGTAAGCTCAGGAGAAGCCCTGATATGAGTTATGAGGAGCTAACCACGAAACAAAGTCAATTTTTAAAATGTTGGTGGGAAGGAATTGAGGCCACCTCTGTTGATAAAATTGAAACTGATTTTATTAGAACAGTTTTATTGGGTATGCCCAGCAGAGCTAAATACCTGGCTAGAGGACCGAGATCCAAAAACAGTGCAAGAGGCTGCTGAACTCTCTAACTGCTATGCCAAGAGCAGACCTGCTCTGAGAGCAAATGGGGCAAGTGTGGCAGTGCAGAAAGGGAAAAGAGTGCCTTAAGGGCAGCTAAAACCCTCACTGCCTCCACCGAAACCAGTTAGCCCCAGGTTTCAATGAAAATCTGAAATAAGAAATGCTTGTTGGTTATGTAAGGAAACTGGGCATAATTGCTGGACAGTGCCCCAAAAAGTCGAGCCATAATACACAACAGGGTGCTAGAAAGTGAACATGAGCGAACACATGCACCCAGTCATAGTAAATGGTGTACAGACGTATGGGTTAAGGGACACTGGGGCATCACTGACATTGGTAAAGGGGGATCTGGTACAGCCTGGTCAGCTTATACCCCATAAATACGTAACTGTACAAGGGTTTACTGGTGAAGAGAAAACATTGTCACTCGCTAGTGTTCTCCTTGACTTTGATGAAACAGGGGGAACTGTGCAGCAGGTGGCTGTAGCCAACACATTAGCAGTGGATATGATCCTGGGTAACAATCTCCAGCAGGGGTTGGTATGTGCAGTTACCCATAGCCAAGCGGCAAGGGAAAATAGTAGTTCCCTGAACCCCCCAGAAGCCATTGGGGAAAATACTGAGAGGCTGGTTCCCCAGCCTGTGTCTCCAGAGGGGGAGACTGATAAAAAGGGGGTAGAAATTTCCCCATGAGCAAGTAACCACCCAGCTACAGAGGGTTACTCTGAAGAGGGAGGGGTGACCCTTGTTAGAGGGTTGGAATTGACAGTGATCCTGAGACCCCTGATGCTAGTGCTAGGGATCCTAGTTTGAAGGGGACTTGTCCCATGCCTTGGGAAGGTGTGAGGGGTTCGCAGCTGCTCAGAGAAGTGACCCTAGTTTAGAGAAGCTGAGGGCTTGGCCATACTCGAACGGAGCACAAGGAGGTGATGAAAGACATAGGGTTTATTGGGAAAATGGACTTATGTATACACAGGCAGTACAGACAGCGGGAGGAATGCTAGGCAGGCAGCTTGTTGTTCTCCAGTGATATCGTGAGCAGTTGCTCAAGGTTGCCCATAATATTCCCTTGTCTGGTCATCTGGGAATCACGTGCACTATGCAGCGGTTGGACCAGAATTTCTACTGGCCTAACTTCACCCAGCAGGTGAAGAACTATTGCAGGTCTTGATGCTGATGCCAAGAGATAGGGAAGGTGGACAAGAAAACCCAATCTGCCCTAATTCCATTGCCCGTAGTGGAGGATTCATTTCAGAGGGTGGGAATGGATATTGTGGGGCCTTTAAATACCCCCAGCTCCTCAGGGAAGAGATTCATCCTGACTGTGGTGGATTATGCCACCTGGTACCCAGAGGCAGTCTCCCTATCCTCACTGAGGATGGACAAAGTGGCACATGCCTTACTTGGGATTTTCTCCTGTGTTGGATTTCTGCAGGAGGTAATCACCGATCGAGGGGGTTCCTTCCTGTCGGACCTAATGAAATGTCTATGGAAGAAGTGTGGGGTGGTGCAGAGATGCACAACACCATATCACCCACAAGCCAATGGACTTGTGGAAAGATTCAGTGGTACCCTGAAGGTAATGCTCCAGGCGTTTGCTGAACAGCATGGGAGGGACTGGGAGAAATACCTTCCCCACCTGTTGTTCGCATACAGGGAAGTGCCCCAAGAGTCGACAGAATTTTCCCCCTTCGAACTCTTATATGGACACCAGGTATGTGGGCCCTTAGACTTGATCTGGGAGGACTGGGAGCTCAAGCATGCCACCCAGGGAACTCCCATTGTGGATTATGTCCTTAGGTTTCAGGAAAGGCTAAAGGAGCTTATGGGGACAGCCCAGAGCAACCTGGAAGCTGCCCAACAGAAACAAAAAGTATGGTATGACTGCAGAGCCAGAGCTCGTTTGTACATGGTGGGTCAGGAAGTCATGGTCCTTTTTCTGGTCTGGAAAGACAAGCTGCAAGCTGAGTGGGCAGGACTGTACAAAGTGGTTAGGAAGGTAAATGACGTAAACTACATTGTGGAGTTACCTGACCATAGACAGACAGAGTGGATGTACCATGTCAACATGATGAAGCCATATGCCAATATGGCTGACATGGTGTTTGCAGTGTGTAGTCACGAGATGGGGATGGATGAAGGAGACCCCCTTCTGGACTTGCTGGAAGAGAGTAAATGGGAGTCCTCTGTGGAGGCAGTAAAATTGTCTCCCCAGCTGAACCCGGACCAGACCCAGAAAGTGAGGGAGGTTTTAGCAGACTTTTCCCCCTTGTTTAGTGCCAAGCCTGGACTAGCCCCCTTAGCAATGCATGATGTGGAGACAGGGACACAGACATCCATACGGCGGACAGCATATTGGATGTCAGAGGCTGTCCAAAAGGACATAAAGAGGGAAGTGGAGGAGATGCTGGATTTAGGGGTAATCCAGAGATCCCACAGCCCCTGAGCCTCACCATAGTCCTGTGCCCAAGCCAGATGGCTCAACACATTTCTGTGTGGACTATTGTGGACTGAATGCAGTCATGAAGTCTGACGCCCACCCGATGCCCCAGACGGACGATCTCCTGGACAAGTTGGGAGGGGCGACCTACCTTATGACTATTGACCTGAGCAAGGGGTATTGGCAGGTAGAATTGACAGACAGGGCTAGGGAGAGGCCAGCCTCTTCACTCTGATAGGCTTATTTGAGTTTAAAGTAATGTCTTTCGGAATGAAGAATGCCCCAGCCACTTTCCAAAGGTTGGTGAACCAGGTGTTGAATGGTGCTGAGGAGTACGCCGTAGCATACCTGGATGACATTACCATCTTTAGTACCAGCTGGTAGGAACACCTTTCACACCTTAGGGAAGTGCTGGACAGGATACAGAGGGCCGGGCTCACTGTCAAAGCCGAAAAGTGTCAGGTGGCCATGCGAGAGGTGGCATACCTTGGACACGTGGTAGGCCGGGGACAGCTCTGTCCTAACCCAATAAAGACAGAGGTGATCCAGGCATGGACAGACCAGAAACCCAGAAGCAGGTCAGGAACTTTCTAGGGACAGCAGAGTACTACAGAAAGTTTGTACCTAATTACAGTGCCCTGGCTGCATCCTTATCTGACCTGACAAAGAAAAGGATGCCAAAGAAAATTACCTGGGACCCAGCCTGTGAGACAGCCTTTACCAGACTAAAGGAGGCACTGTGCAGTGCTCCTGTTTTGACAAGTCCTGACTATAGTCATTCAAATCACTGAATATCTGACTAAACATAACATCTTATGCCCAGAACAGCATGGCTTCCGTGCCGGTCACAGTACCAGCACTCCACTTGTTGAGTATTCCAATTTCCTACACTCCTCCCTGGACTCCATCTCCCTAGCTGGCGCAGTGTTCATTGACCTCTCAAAGGCCTTCGACACTGTCTCCCACCCTCTTCTGCTGGATGCCCTCTGCCACACAGGTTTCTCTGCTGGCCCTCTCGCATGGTGCTCAACCTATCTATCCGCTCACTCCCAGTGTGTCAAAATCAATGGGACGCTCTCTGAAACTTGTCCCATCCACTCAGGGGTACCCCAGAGCTCTATCCTGGGCCCCTACTCTTTTCACTCTATTTAAACACACTGCCCAGTGCATGCTCTGGCAAAATTCTTATGTATGCAGACAATGCTGTCATTCTTGCTACTCACCGCAATCCCATCTCCCTCCAGGACTCTCTACAACAATCCTACAATGATGCCGAAGCCTGGTTTAAGGAACACAGACTCATCATTAATCTCAAAAAAACCAAAACAATGCTCTTTGCTGACGCCAAAAACAAAGTCTGCAACTACCCGCTCCCTACCCTCCCTAGTACCAAACAACCGCTTGAACAAGTCTGCTCCTACAAATACCTTGTGGTTACCTTTGATTCAGCCCTCACCTCCACACCAACATTAATACCCTTGCATCCGCCACTAACACACGTCTTGGCATCCTCTACCGCTATAAAATTTGCCTCTCCCCTGATGCTTTCCGACTTGCTGTTATGTCTTCAGTACTGTCCCTTGTAGACTATGGTCTGACAGTTTATGGTGCTGCTGACACTACTGCCCTCAACAAAATTTGTCTCACTCTAAATAAGGCCTGTAGGCAGATTACTGATGCCCCCAGGCTCACACATTCATGTCAACTCTACAATGAGGCAAAACTCCTTAACCTAGATGAACGGCTATGCTACCAAACCTGCCTCCTCACAAAAAAAACTCTACTCGGGCTCTCCCCTCCCGGGGTGACAGCCTCCATCCACCATACCCCACCCACTATCATAACCCGAACCTCCAACAAGACCACTCTACTTGTCTCCAGATCCAGGACTAGCCATGGTCAGAGGTCCTTCTGCTACAGAGCCCCATTCTGGTTTAACTCTCTCCCTGCTCCAATCTCCAACGCCCCCACAATCTCCAACTTTAAAACTGCCCTTTGGAGCCAACTGTTTAACACTCACAGCTGCTCCTGTCTCTAAATAGGCCCTCAATCTCTCAACACTGGACAATGCCCACTGGGCGGCACTCCACCTCACCCCCCCACATTCTCCACTATGTACCCTGTCTCTGTAAAAACCAGCACGTACTCAGCTGTCTCACTGTAATTGCTACTAATTGTATAATGTACGAAATTATTTCTGTGTAACTCTAGTCAGTGACCTGCATTCTATAACCTAAAATTGTTCTGTTTTGTCCTCAGTGTGACAAGGTACCTTTGGAAATGAGCCTCTGGCTCAAAGGTTGTAAACCAATTTATAAAATAAATAAATAATTAAAAATAAATAAATGGCAAAACCTTTATAGTTCAGACAGATGCCTCAGACGTGGGTATTGGGGCAGTACAGAGCCAGATGTCTAGCCAAGGGACAGATCACCCAGTTGTGTACCTGAGCAGAAAGCTGCTTCCTAGGGAGCAAGCATACTCCACAGTGGAAAAGGAGTGTCTTGCCATAGTGTGGGCCCTAAAGAAATTAGAGCTATAGTTGTATGGGCAGCATTTTCTGATGCAGACTGACCACAGCCCCCTGCTTTGGCTGACGCAGATGGGGAAGAACAATGGGAGACTGTTAAGATGGAGCCTTCCTTTACAAGGGTATAATCTAAAAATTGTACGTAGGGCTGGAGCGAATAATAAAAACTCAGATGTGCTGTCTAGGGTCTATGAGGAGTGAACTGATTTGGGAAACTCATCCAATGTAGGGGATAGATTCCCCAACTTCAGTCTAGGTGGGGAGGATTATAACATAGACAGCCAGCTCTGAGTGCTGTATCATTTTTTTGTTTCTTAAAAATAACAGAAATGTGGTATTGAATTTATCTGTGGGAAATGCCAGTGCACTTGGAGTGACCTCCTTCACTCACCCCCCAGATCTCAGTATGTGAGATGACCACACACACAGGAACTTAGATAAAGAAAAATCTAACACCTGCAAGACCAAGATAATTGCAGGGCTAAAATGTACCTAAAATCAGGGACATCCTGTTTAGCTAGTTCTTTTATCAGTAGCCGAGTTGGCAGGAAATAACATATCCATTTTAAAAAGTTTACAGGAAAGGAAAGCAGAGTCTGACACTTCTCTGTGAAATTAAAAAGGCTTTGATATCTGTGAAGATCAGGAAAACCCTTTTTCATCAAAGAGGTGTCATTTGAGAATTGATATTATACTGAGAAAAAAAGGATCTTACTGCCTTATAAGGATCCTGTTTCCTGTAGAGACATATTTTTAGTAATAATATCCTGATAGGGAGGCAGTACAGTGACCTCATCCAGGGGGCTGGAGAAAGCAGCTTTTAAAACTATGATTCTGGTTTCATAGAATTACTTCTTTACCTGACTTTGAAACAGCAACATCAAGCCTTTAGAAGATAAGTATTTTGTGGATAAGATATATAGTGGCACTTTTACACCTTTTTGTTTAATGACTTGTATGTTTTTTGTGATAAGAGTTCTGTATATTATTGTTTACTATTTTACCTTTTGTTTAGTAAAGATATATTTTAAAAACAGAAACTGCCTGGTGTGCCTTGAAACATTTCTTTGGTTTTAAGTGAAGTTAGATGGTTTTAAAGCTGACACGGTGCATGAGTTTATGGGTGTACCAAACTGCGAAACAGTTTAAGAGTTTCTCTGAATCTTACATAGAGTTCAAAAAGGGTTCATTTTGTAAAACCTGGTTAGGTACCCATAGGCAAAGATATCTGTCCCCCCGAAGACAGAATTATCTGAGCCTGACAATTGGGTATGCTAACAAGAGGTTAACAAGTTTGAATCCCTCCAGAACTTGGGACTAAGGTGACTCGAATCCACAAAACAGACAAGAGGTCTACCTTGTTCTGTTCACTGTTCACAAGACCACGCTCAGAGGTTGGCACTTTGGGAGTAGAGGGCTGATCTGCTGAGTGAATCTGTGACAGTAACAACAACAAAAATGGAAAGGGACCTGGGGGTAATCATATCAGATGACCTTAAGTTTGGCAAGCAATGTGAGAAGGCAGTAGGGAGGGCTGGGGGGATACTGGGATGTATAGGGAGAGGCATCACCAGCAGAAAACAGGAAGTTGTTATCCCCCTGTACAGACAGTTGGTGAGACCCCATCTGGAGTACTGCATCCAGTTCTGGAGACCCTATCTCCGCAAGGACATAGACAGGATGGAGGTAGTTCAGAGGAGGGCAACTAGAATGGTGCAGGGTCTGCAAGAGAAGCCATATGAGAAGAGACTAAAGGAGTCTAATATGTATACCCTTGAGGAAAGGAGGGAGAGGGGGGACATGATAGAAATGTTTAAGTACCTCAGTGGAATCAACAAAGTCCAAGAGGGTAGCATCTTTCAGAAAAAGAGATGTGCAAGAACAAGGGGACACAATTTAAAGATAGAAGGGGGACGACTCAGGGGGAATTTGAGGAAGTATGTTTTCACAGAGAGGGTGGTGGACGCATGGAATAGCCTTCCTGAGGAGGTTATGGGGTCTAAAACTGTGGGAGAATTCAAGAATGCATGGGACAGACATAAGGACATTTTTGTGGGGAGTAGGAAGAAATAGGCTTTTGGTTAAATAGGATCTGCAGCTTATCCTCTAGGTAGGGAAATGGGCAGACTAGGTGGGCCAACTGATCCTTATCTGCCATCAAAGTCTATGTTTCTATGACATTGTGAAGATCATCCAAACACTGCACCTAACCAGTTGTAGTTTGGTTCAGTCTCTACACCCCTATTAGTAGATTGTGTAGATGCTATCTGCCCAGTCCTAGCTAAAATTGTCTGGAGTTCCTTGGAAAGGGGTGTCTTTCCCTATCCCCTTAAGGAAGTGGTTGTATGACCACTCCTAAAAAAATCTTCCTTTGATCCAGACTGCCCAGCTAACTACAGGCCTGCCTCTAACCTTCCTTTTATCGGGAAGATTATTGAGAAGGCGGTTACGTTGCAATTGGACGATAACCTTCTGACCTACAATATCCATGATGCTCTTCAGTCTGGATTTAGGAAGAGACATAGCGTCGAGACTGCACTTTTCCGGGTATTGAATGATCTTCTAATAGCGAGAGATTGAAAGGCTCATACCATCTTGGTCCTTCTTGACCTCTCTGCAGCTTTTGACACTGTGGACCATGGTGTGCTATTGGAGCGCCTGCGGCTTCTCTGTGGACTGTCAGGAACAGTCCTTGAATGGTTTCAATCTTTCCTCAATGGCAGGTCTCAGAGGGTGGTCATTGGAATTTATTCCTCTGATACCCTTCTTCTGTCCTGTGAGGTGCTGCAGTTCTCCATTTTAGTACCCATGTTGTTCGCAGTGTATATGCTGCCATTAGGAGATATCATTAGGAGATGCGGTTTGAATTTTCACTGATATGCAGATGATACTCAACTGTATCTGTCCTTTCTACCCAGACAAGGGGATGCAGTCTCTGTGTTTAATAACTGTCTCACCAAGACCAAGGACTGGATGAGCACCAGCAGGCTGAGACTGAATATGGACAAGACCGAAGTGTTGGTTGTGGACCCGGGTCATCCGAGGGTGGGTTTGGGGGCTGGGCAGGCATCAGGCTTATGGCTTGATGGCATCCAGCTGACTACCTCAGACCAGGTGCATAACTGTGTGTTATTTTTGACGACGGCCTGACCCTGAAATCTCAGGTGTTGGCAGCTGTCAAATCCTCCTTTTACCATCTGAGGCATATCACCTGGGTGAAACACCTGGTTCCACCGGATGACTTACCAACACTGGTCCATGCTTTCATCACCACTCACCTTGACTATTGCAATGCCCTCTACCTAGGGCTTCCTGGGATTGATTTCCACTACTTGCAGCTAGTGCAGAATGCGGCAGCCCGGCTATTGACGAGAACATCTAGAACCAGTCATATTATGCCTGTGCTGTGCGGACTGCACTGGCTGCCTGTTCAGTGGTGGATCACCTTTAAGGTCAGTTTACTGACCTTTAAAGCCCTACATGGACAGGGACCCAGCTACCTGCAAGATCTCTTGACTCCCTACTGCCCCCTCTGTCCTTTCTGATCCACCGACAAAGGATTGCTAGAGATACCCAGTGTACACTTAAAGACATCTGGCACCCATGCTTTTTCTTTTGCAGCCCCTACCCTGTGGAATTCTCTACCTCATTGATTGAGAGAATGCCTGACCATCTAGAGGTTTAAATTGGATTTTAGGATGTATTTAATCAATATGGCCATCCCAGACAATATGAATTAATTTATACATCTGTATATTTATTGTTATTTATATGTTTTATTGTATTTTGCCAGTAAAGCACCTTGGGTTTAGAAAGGCACTATATAAATAAAGATTTGCTTTCTTGCTCTCATTTTTTTGAAGTTTGCCTTTCTGAAGTCTAACACCTTCCTCTTTGTGGATATCTCCTCTTTGCCCATGTCCAGGTTGAACCACACTGTGTTGTGGTCACTTCCACCCAAGGGATTCCCAATTTCTATGTCCTGCACGTGTTCCCCATTACAGAGTACCAGGTCGAGAATTGCTTCTCCCCTGGTGGGACTGGTCACATACTGCTTCATGAATCCATCTTGGATCGCATCCAAGATTACCTGGCTTCTGATGCAGGGTGATGCAGTATTGATCCAGTCCATTTTGGCCAGATTGAAGTCGCACATCACTACTACCTCCCCTCTCTCCATTGTGTTTGTCGGTTGATTACATAACTCCCTGTCCTTTTCCTCTCCATGACTGGGCGGTCTGGATACGACCCCCATTCTTATCTTCCTACCTTTATTTGTCTGGAGTAGGAGCCATAGTGCCTCAGTGCTCCCTTTTTCACATTCTTCCTCTCTTGCACATACAATATCCTCCTTAATGTTTGCCGCTTCCTGCCATTGCCTGTCTCCCTGTCCTTTCTATATAGCTTGTTACCCAGGATCGATGGGTCCCAGTCATAGTGTGCTGTTGCCCAGGTCTCTGTAATGGTGGCTATATCCACTCTGCCTTCTGCTAAGCGCACCTATAGTTCTGCCATCTTGTTCCCAATACTTCATGCATTCAGTGCTACTACCCTCCACTTTGTTCCTGTTGTGCCCTTGCTCATTTTTTGACCTAAACTACACAGTCTTTCTCCCCCTTTCTTCTGTTTTGAGTTCCATCTCTGCTCCCCTTTTTATCTCTCCATTGATATGGGGGGAGAGAGGTGCTCCTGCCTCCCCTATTCTGCGATCCCCATTAGTAGTCTAAACCCAGTTCACCTGCCAAATACTCCCCAGTTCTAGCTTTGATTTTGTCTTCCCTTACCAGATCAGGTGTAATCAATCCCTGCTGTAAAACCCCTTGTCCCCCCATGTGTCTACCCAACCTCCTGTAAGACCATACCCCTTCTCTTTACACCACCAACTAAACCATCCATTAAACTCCTCTACCCTCTTTTTTTCTAGCTGTACAGGCCCTTGGTACAGATATTATTTCAGAGAAGGCCAAAGAGTTTATAGATGCCTGCATTCTGTGTAGCTAAGTTCATAAATCTATGTTGCACCACCTAGGTCTCCTCCCCGGCTGAATCATTTGTTCCAATGTGCAGTACCAAGTCAGCTTTTTTCCCCTCCACCCTCATCAGCTCAATTAACTTTTGTGTTGCTTTACTTGCCTCTATTCCAGGTATGCACACTACCTTTGTCCTCTTGTGCTGATCCTCATATCTTCACCATTGTATTCCTTTTATTATTGAGTCCCCATAGACTATTATTTTACTTTTTCTAGAGCGACCTCATTCCCTACCCTTCTTCCACCCTGTGTAATGGTTACCCATTTTTCCTGAGTGTTCTACATCAACTGTGGACTTTCCTCTTGTCTCCTCATCTTCTTCCTCTGCTGGATCCCTTTGTGTACCAATCCCCATATGGGAACGTTGTCCTGTATTGTCACTTATTTTTATACCTTTTTCTCTTCTCTTCTTACTACTCCATTCCTTTTCTGTCTGCTCAGCTTCCTTGCCTTTCTCATCCATTTCTATTAAGCCAATTGGCTCCTGGCCATCCCGAGTTACCTTCCAATTTACTTCTCCTACCACTTCTCTGGTGTCCTGCTGTCTCTCACTTTCCGATTCACCTTTGTCTCCTTGGTCCCTTCCTGTCAGTATTGCATATCTATTATATGTGGGCAGCTCCAATACTGCTATTTCCTGAGCTTTCCACCTCCTGCCATGAGTTCCATGTTCCTATTTCCCTTTGCCTGCTATCCTCCACCTCCCTTCCCTTGTCATTTTCCATCCATCCCCTCTGCTCTTCCATGTTGGTATGGATTATCCTGCAGTCTTGTCCCAGGCCCCTGTTTGTCCCCTTCCTGTCCCACTCTCTTGCTGATCATCTCCAGCTTCTGTGACTCTTTTTCTTGTCCAGTTTGCCCCTGCTTCACATCAGTACTGCCCCCTTTCATTTCCTGTATAACCTTAGTGAGCCATACGGTTCTCACCTGGTGGTTCTCATCTGGTCACACATTCTTCAGACAGCATATTGGAAGCATGCCCAGGACCAGGGAGCCTTGCATTTGGAATGCATGAGAGTGAGTTGAGAGGTGAGAGCCTTTAAGGTTTCCATGGGGGGGCAATAGTGAGACACACTGGATATTTATGCCTCCCGATGGCCCATTTTGTGGGGGAGAATGAACAAGTGCAGGTTGTAAATTTGAACAGGATGCTGCTAGCATTTAGGAATCCCTTAAGTGGGTGGCTTGGGGGGTCAGGCATGGTTTGGCCTGTGGTGGCTTGGGAGGAGTGCAGACTGAAAATATCAGGGGGAGAATGGGGATGAGGGCCAATTCTCCTGAAGGACTCATTGTCTCCATATGAGGTCAGGAGACTGCTAGATTATGACCCAAATGGTGGGGGGTTGCATTCCAACCCCATCAGCTCATACTGCATGGATAGCAGCACCACGGGGCGGGGGCTGCAGGAGCCTTGGCCATATGACCTCTCCAAGGATTGAGGGGTGCATCCTCCCAGCAGCACACACTGCTCAAGATGATGTAAACAATATCAATAAATTCATGGCTTCAGCCATTTCCTCCAAGATTTGTGTGTGTGTGTGTCTTTATTTGGGAAAGGGAGATGTGGGGGACCGCCGGGCAACAGAGAGGCTGCCAACACATAGCTGCAGCTTGTCATTTGCCTGGGGCCCTTCCCCTCCCTGGACCTGGTCATCTAAGAAGGAGCCACCTCCTGGGGTGGACATAGGGCCTGGCAACACTCCATGAGGAGGCTCCAACAGGCTACCCTCAGGAGGTAGGCATCGGCCAGAAGGTGGAGACAGGGCAGATATTTAGTAGTCTGTGGCCAGCAGATCTCTTTCTCTCCTCAGTCTAGCAGATCCCCACCCACCCACCCTCGTAGGCAGGGTAGGGCCAGGGAGGTAGGGCCCCTCCTTGACCCAATATGGGTGACTGAAAAAGGGGTTGGGGAGTGACTTTTCCCGATTTTCCTCTTAACATCAGGGTTTTTCCTGGTTTTTCACCTCCTCCAAGGGGATGTTAAGTTAGGAAGAGAAATAACAGTAGTACTAGCACAGGATGATGGAAGTTTATGGTAACCAAACTGTCACAGTCATGTGAGGTGACTTGGGAGGAGCGCAGACTGAAGGTATCCAGGGAAGAAGGGGGACAAGGCCAATTCTCCCAAAGGACTCATCGCCAGTCAGCATAAGGTCAGGGGACCGCTAGATTATGACCTAAATGGGGGGGGTCATGGTCCAGGCTCATCAGGTGATACTGCAAGGATAGCGGTGCCAGATGGGGGCAGCCACAGGAACCTTGGCCGTATGACCTCCCCCTGGATTGAGAGATTTGTGTTTGTGTGTGTGTGTGTGTGTGTGTGTGTGTGTGTGTGTCTTTATTTGGGAAAGGGAGATGTGGGGGGCTACCAGGTAACAGAGAGGTTTCCAACACATAGCAGCAGCTTGCCATTTGCCTGCAGCCCTCCTCCTCCCCCCAGGACCTGGTCATCTGAGAAGGAGCCACCTCCTAGGGTGGACATATGGCCTGGCAATGCCCCAGGAGGAGGCTCCAACAGGCTACCTTCAGGGAGGGAGGCATCGGCCAGAGGGAGGAGATGGGAGATATTTAGTAGTCTGTGGCCAGTAGATCTCCTTCTCTCCTCCATCTATTGGTACTTTGGTAGTTCTGGACAAAAGAAGGTGGGTTGCCCATCATGATTGTCCTCCATATACATGGAACATTAACCCAATCCCTACCCAAACATCCATGTGTCTAATTTATTTTTGAATGTTAAGATATTTGTTGAATCAACAATATTCTGTGGTAAAGTGTTCCACAGTCTTGGTGTTCTAATTGTAAAATAGTTCATTCTTGTATTGCTTTTGGCCCTCATAACCTCTAGCTGTTTATTATGAAGTCTAGCAACAGTTTTCCTTGTAGAATATTTGATACCACATAATTTCATTTGTTCCTGGTTCCCAAGAATTTTAAACAGTTGTAGTAAGTCGCCTCTGGTACATCTTTGTGACAATGTGTATAATCCTGTTTTATTTAATCGGGTGTTATAGTCAAAGTTTGTTAGGTGCGGGATTTGCTTGGTGGCTCTACATTGAATGTGCTCGATTCTATTAATATCTGATTTCAAATATGGGTTCCAAAAGGGTGAACCATAATCCAAGAGGGGCCTTATGTGAGATCTGTAGAGGGACAAAAGACAACGTTCAGATCTAGTCACAAATGTTTTGGAGATTCTACAAAGTAGTGCATTTGTTTGATTCGCTATCTTGGTACAGTGGGTTGAAGGGGTTAGTTTGTCATTAATTACTATCCCTAGGTCTTTTTCAACTTGTGAGGTTCTGATGATAGTATTGTTTAGGTAGTATGTTTGAACCAGATTATTTTTTCCGAGGTGTAATACTGCACACTTGGACAAGTTGAAGTACATTTTATTTGTACATGCCCATTTTCCACTAACGTTAAATCTGCTTGAAGTCCGTGTTCGTTACTTGGATTGATAGCCATTCCCCCAAGTTTGGTATCATCGGCAAATTTTACCATTATGTTACTGGATGAGATAGTCATGTCACTTATGAACAAATTAAACAGAGTAGGCCCAAGTACAGAACCCTGTGGCACCCCACTGGACACATTCCTTTTACCTGACAGGGCATCATTTACCCTGACTCTCTGAGTTCTATTATTCAGCCACTGGTTTATCCAGGAGACTAGCGAGGTTGATAATCCCATACTACTAAGTTTGTCTATTATTATGGAATGTGAAACTTTATCAAATGCCTTACTATAGTCTAGCAAAACAACATCTATCGGTATGTTGCAATCTAAATTATGGCTAATGTAATTATAGAATGAGATTAAATTTGTAGTACATGAGTAGCCTGGTTTAAACCCATGTTGATACACATCATTAATGTTTAGGATTAACATTTCATTTTCTAGTCTGTGTTTAATAATTTTTTCCATTAGTTTGCATGGTATTGATGTTAAACTAATAGGGCAGTAATTTTCAGTTTTAGAGTGTGATCCTTTTTTGTAGATGGGTGTAACTATAGCTGAACACCAATCCTTGGGTACCACTGAATCTTGAAGGGATTTATTAAAAATTATCGTTAGGGGTGAGAGAATAGAATTTTTTGTTTCCATTAGAAATCTTGAGGATATACTATCTGGACCTGGACTAGTATGTTTTTTTAAAGTGTTTAATGCAGTCAAAGTATCCTGTTCAGAAATCTTGTTGGCTTCAGAGTTTGATGTTACTGTGATAGCTGAAGGAATTGTTTTTTCCGCGAAAACAGATGCAAAGTAGTTATTTAATTCTGTTGCAGTTGTTTTATCTGATGTTATTATTTGTTTGTTAATTATTAGTGGCCCAATTGATTTGTTACAACCCTTCTTTACATTTAGATATGAGTATAATGCCTTGTGACAATCCTTTGTATGAGCTATTTTGAATTCAAGGTTACGTTTGGCCGTAATAATTTGTTTTTTTAACATTTTGAGCGTTTTCCTATATGTCACTAGTATTGAGTAGATTTTAAGTGGTGAAGCTTTTTTGAGTTTTGAGAAAAGCTTTTTCTTTTTTGCAATTAGTGTCTTGATGTTTTTATTAAACCATTGTGGAATTTTTCCTTTACTGTTGTATTTATTTTTTTCAGGTACATATTTCTTTTCAAAAGTTGTGATATTTTTTTCCTTTTAAAAGTCCCATGCTTCATCAGTGCTTAATGGGACAAGGGTCTGTTCCCAGTTAATTTCATTTAGGGAACAGTTCATTTGGTCAAAGTTATCTTTGTGATATTGTTTTAATTTAATTTTATTGATTTTGGGTTGAAGATAGAATTTTATGGAGAAAGATATGAACATATGGTCGCTGTTTCCCAAGGGTGCTGAGATTTTAGTATCAAATATGGGAGTTTCAAGATGTGTTATTACTAGGTCAAGAATGTTTTTTCCTCTAGTTGGTTCCCTTATAATTTGTTTATGACCTACATTTATAATGACTGAAAAAAATTGTTCTTCATGATGGTTAGTTCCTGAAAGAGTGTCCCAGTTTATAGTTGGTACGTTAAAATCCCCCAATATGAGTACTGTATCTTTATATGCTAATTGATTTACTTCTTCAACTAACAACCTGGTAGCTTGTAAGTCAGATGATGGTGGTCTGTAGCATGTACCTATGAGTAGTTTTGGGGTATTTGTTGGTTGAATATAGGCCCATACACTTTCGGTTTGTATATTGGTTTCTATCCCATAAGAATGTATGTCATTTCTTATGTAAAGACTAACCCCTCCACCTTTTTTTAAGTTCTCTCTGTGTTTAAAGTAGTGTTTATAGCCAGGAAGTTCTGCTGTCCATTCTTTTTCTGAGTTACCCCATGTTTCTGTGATTGCTATTATTGCCAGTTCTAAAGTCTGGGTTAAAATTTCCAATTCTGCATACTTGGAGATGTTCATTGATCGTGCATTAAAAGTAAGAATATTTGCTGTAAAGTTTTCATTTTGGCAGTGATTTTTAATAAGAGGCTGTGATATTATCCTAGACTCCTCCTTAGTTTTTAGTTTAAATAAGTATTGATGTATGATATCATCTTTTGACCCAGAATAGTACTACCTCTTCTACTTAAATGCCATCCATTCCAACAGTAGAGTGAGGATTTGTCCTCAAATTCCTCCCAGTGTGTTAAGCATTTGATTCCTTGTTGGCAACACCATTTCCGGAGCCATTCGTTCAAGGCCTTTATTTTGGAAGTAGTATAGCTAGTGGCTCTTGGGATAGGTAATATCTCAGAGATACAGACAGTACAACCATGTTCTGTTAGTATGTTGTTTAATGCAACAAAATCTTGTTTGATTTTCAATAGTTGTGATCCCCCGATATAATTTGTTCCCACGCGAATAATTACTAGCGGGTTATCACCAGCAGTAGACAGTATAGGTTTTACCATAGATGTAATATCTGCAATCTTTGCTCCTCTATAGCTGGAGCACATTCTGTGTTCCTTATCTGGGTTACATATTGCTCTGTCTAAGTACTTTATGATCGAGTCACCTAATACAATTACCTGTTGTTGTTTGGCATGTGGTTCAACTAGTGAGTGTGTGTTTAAAGGGTTTGTTAAAAGTTTCTTGGGTAGGACAAGGTTTGTTTCCGGTTTGATTTTTTTCTCTTGATATGTCGTAGGGAGTTTGGGATCTTCATCTCTCTATATACTATTACTGCAATCTCCCAATGCAGTATCTACCTCTCTATCTGTCTGTTGCGATAGAGTTTCAAATGATTTTTGTAATGGAAGTTCATAATTATTGTCAAGATGATTGTTTTTTTGGTATGTTTCTTATAAAGGATTTTTGTCCAGTTGTGCTCAGTAGTATATATTGAAGGGGTTGAAGATATAACTGGTTGCTCTAAGTTAGATATAGGATGATTATTCGGGGATTTTTCTAGGGGGAGTGAATCATCTGAATTTTTTGTGATAGACGAGTTAGCCTCAACTAACAGTGACATCTTATCTATATAGTCTTCTAAAGCTTTAATGTCAGATTTAAGAGAATCCTTAGGCTGTAGACATTTGATTTCTTCCTGTAGACTTTGTAATAAGATACATCTGTAACAAACAAAGTTTGCTATTTGTTTGCCCATAGTATACATTGAGCATGATATACACAATTTATTTGCTTTCCTCATGATTAGTGTTGGTTCAAGTATCTGTTTAAAAGGGAGTGAAAGAAAACCGTACAGTCTCTAATTACCTTGTAGATGGTCTTAATGTTGATCCCACCCACCCACCCTTGTAAAAGCAGGGTGGGGGCCAGGGAGGTAGGGCCCTCATTAACACAATATGGGTGACTGCAATGTGGTTGGGGAGTGACTTTTCCCAGTTTCCCTCTTAACATCAGGGTTTTTCCAGGTTTTCACCTCCTCCAAAGGGATGTTAAATTAGGAAGAGAAATAACAGTAGTGGTAGTTAAGGTAGTAGTAGCACAGGATGATGGAAGTTTTATGGTAACCAAACTGTCACAGCCATGTAAGGTGGCTTGGGAGGAGCACAGACTGAAGATATCGGGGGAAGAAGGGGGACAAGGCCAATTCTCCCGAAGGACTCATTGTCTCCTTTCAGCATGAGGTCGGGGACCGCTAGATTATGACCCAAATGGGAGGTCACAGTCCAACCATATCAGGTGATACTGCAAGGATAGCGGTGTAGGACGAGGGGTGGCTGCAGGATCCTTGGCCATATTACCTCCCCCAGGATAGAGGGACACATCCTCCCAGCAGTGCACGCTGCTCAAGATGGTGTAAACAATATTAATAAACACAGGGCTGTGGCCATTTCCTCCAATATCTGTGTGTGTGTTTATTTGGGAAAGGGAGATGTGGGAGTGCTATTAGGCAATAGATGGGATACAGTGTGCATCACTAGAGAAAACATTCTAAAAGGTCTGAAAGACCTTAATGTGACTAGATCTCCAGAACCTGATGAGCTGCACCCTAGTGTCATGAGAAAAATGAATTAGTCAACTGCTGCTCACTTGACAGGCCTCAGGCTCCTCAGGTTCATCTTCACTACTACACTTCCACCTTCATGTGGTAGGAATGGTTCTATGTCAAAATCTCAAATAAAAAATTGCGATGTTATTTATAACACGGCTATTGCAGCAACTACAGAAATAGCGTTGTTAAAGAAAAGCAAAAGCAAAACAGCTTCCTTACATGTATAGCGCCGGTATCTCCTTCACTTTCTGTTTTTTTCAGAGCCTTTACTTCCTCTTCCTATTCCTGTTCCCCCTAGCAACTATCTGTTACCTGGTAACCAACCCATAGTAGTTTGCATAGTATAAGTTGAGAGCAGTCACAGCCCATGTCCTGGAGTTCTGGGTTCTGCAGTTTCTGATTTTATGCTTTCCTTAATACCCCCTTGTTGATTCCACCTGATCTTGCCTGCTGACTGTGGACTGTGGACGCTCCTGCAGCTGCTCCTTTTCCAGCAGAATGGTGTTACAGTTCGTAACAAGTCAAAAGGGTAAGCCTCTTGTTCTTTATGAGGGATATTGTATCAAAAGGATAAGGAAACACCAGCTGAAGTGTATTGGAGGTGTGCAGAGGCACATAGATTTAAGTGTCTGGCTAGGCTCCAACACAGTTGCAGATACTATTTCTGCACAGCTTAAAAAAACATAATCATGTTCCTGATTCAGGTGGTGTGGGAGCCAGAAAAGTCATGGCCAAAATTCATGACCATGCCAGAAGTACTATAGAAAGTACATCACAGGTCCTGGTTACATCGACTGCCTCTGTGCATTAATCAGTTAGTGGCAGACTCCTCGAAATATGGCTAGTTAAGCGCACCATTCAGCATATTCGCCAGCATGATTGTGAAGGTCCTGTAACCCCTTTGTGTGTCGAGGAACTCACATCACCCTCGGAATTTGTAGAACTGGGCTCGGGGGGAAAGATTCCTTGTGTTTGGCAGCGGACTAGAAAAGGACCAGATTATAGTCTTTGGCACTGAGGCCAACTTAAGATTTTTGAAAGACAGTCCAGATTGGTTGCTTTATGGCACTTTTAAATCATGTCCTTCATTATTCAATCAGTTGTATAGCATACATGCTATTCGGTCTGGACAAGTGCTAACTGCAGTTTACATCCTGATGTGCTCACATAAATCAACTTTGTATGAGCATGTGTTTTCCCAACTTAAGGCACTCTGCGGTGATGTTAGTTCAACTACTGCAATTATGAACTTTGAGAGAACTGCATGGAAGGGATTGACAAGTGTTTTCCCAAACACACAAGTCAGGGGATGTTTTTTCCATTTCACTCAAGCCGTATGGAGAAAAATACAGACATGCCACAAAGTGGAAAAGCGATACTGTAGCTAACCTGATTTTGCTCTACGTTTGAGGATGCTGCTGTTGTTGGCTTTTGTGCCCCCTGATGATGTAGTGAGTGCATTTGAGGAGCTACGGAAGATAGAGTTATTTGCAAATAAGGACATACTACAACCTGTCCTCGATTATTTCAAGGACACATGGTTGGGAAGACCAAAAGGCCGCTCGAGAAGAAAGCATGCAATGTTCCCTGTGCCTAACTGGAACTGCCATGAGGCCACAGTGATGGGACTGTCAAGGACAAACAAAGCTGTGGAGGGATGGCACCGAGGACTTAACTTGCTCCTCAGTTCATGTCATTACAGCATCTGGAAACTAACTGAATGTTTGAGGGAAGAACTGCAACTAACAGAGATGAAGCTTGAGCAGCTAATCTCAAGAGCAAGCACTGAAGGTGCTAAAAGAAAATATAGAGACCACAATGAACTGATTGAAACAATTGTGAGAGAATGTGGTAATAGGACAACTTATGAGTACTTGCAAGGACTCGCATAGTTTCCAGTTTCAAGTGTAAAGTGTAAAGTAACTGGAAGGAACAGCCTGATGACTGAATGACTGAAGTTGGCAATACAGGGCGATTTATGGCATTTTGAAATAAAGGATTACTGGCATTAGCCAGTTGGTTTTTTTTTTATGAAAAATTTGCTATTTTGACGCTTCAGAAGTCGCTGTGTTGTCAGGTTAACCTTCTGTTGTGCCATTGGCTTTAGTAGATTGGATTGTGAGTACTTTCATTGTGGCTGTTTTGTCACTGTGTTGTCCTCTTAGTCACCGTTCACTAAGTGTTAGGTTACCCTTTCACCAGTCGCTATTTTGACCATTACTGCCTCATCAGCCTCCTCCATCTCTTTTTTCCTCCACATCTTCTATTCACACCTGGTACAAAATATCACAAAGTGGATTTATGGTTATTTTTTTCTGTTACCTTGCACGTATTATCAGCCCATATATTATGAGGTGGTAGCAACACCAGGTCTCTGTTTAGTTTCATGTTGTGCCTTACATAACTGTGACTTTAACATCTGTGACCCATGTACTGTACCTGTCATATTAGAAGACTGGTTACATTTTAAACCTGACCACACTCACCTTCAAGTATTGCATACAGGTTCCATTTAAATCATTGGTTCAGCATGGTGGCAATCCCAAATCTGCAGAATGCTGAAACTATGGGTATTGCAGTTCAAGACATGGAACATGTTTTCCATTAAGCCACAGCTTCCCATAATACCACCTGCCTCTAGTACCTGCTGTACTTTTAACATAGTCTGCCTCAGTGCCAATGGAAGTGGGATGGCCTGACTGTTACAGGCAGTGTCCCCACTCACTGCTTGTTTTGCATGTTCAAATGGCCTTAGAATCATGATCAAGTAATTCATTTGTCACCACTTGTCTGTTGTCAGATACATGGATACTCTAGCACTGTCACAGCTTGTATGCAGCAGCAGCAGACATTCAGAAATGGCTTTATACTGCTTGTTTAAGTGCTTGATCATGTACACTGTCGAGTTCTATCTGTTGACAATGTTCAGCTTCATAAGGTGCTGAGGCAGTTTGTTCTGGATCTGCAGGTGCCCAAGAAGGTCACTGGCCTTTTCACAATGGCAAAGTTGACACAGATGCGATGGGCCACAGATAACATGGACTTGATAGCAGGATATACTAGAAACTCCTGCACAGTGAGATTAAGACAGTGTGCCAGGCATGGCACCCTGAGAAACTCCCCATCACTGATGCATTTCACTACAGTAGAGCCATTATCACTCACAGTGCATCCCTCTATCAGAAAATGGTGGTGTAGGCACTCATCAGTCTCAGTTAGAAGCAAATCCAGCATGTTCTGACCACTGTGGGATGAAGTTGCACTCTTTATTGTCAGCATGGCATGCTGGAGAATACCTGGAGTGTTGCAACAACAATTGGGCTTAGTACCATGTTTCTCCTGGCCAGAGTAAAGTACTACTCCAGGTACCTGTGCCTAATGTACTATAATACACTGATAGGAACTACAAACTGTTTGGCCACTGGTCCATATATCCATACTGATATGTACTCATGGTGATGCTGAAAGCAGAAGGGCATAGATTGCTATGTGTGACACCATCCTGTAAAATTCAGGAATGGCATGTGGGAAGAAGTAGATTCTTGAGGGAATCTGCAATTTGGGACAGGCATGTGCCATCAACTTTCTAAATCCCAAGTTCTCCGAAAAAGAGAATGGAAAAAGATCAATTGTTAGCATTTCAGATGTTGCTGCATTCAGGTCACACGCAACAGCATGATTGGGTGGGTATTTGGCATGAAGCTCAAATATGCTTTTTAGCACAGGCTGGACCTTACTGGGAGTTGGGTTATAAAACAGCTAGACTTGGTGAGGCAGCATGGCTGGTGGGGTAGTATTTAACTCCTGGAGGTTCATGGGTGCTACTTAAATGAATGCAGTGATTGTGAATGTTTTCTACACTTGGGTTGCTGTGCTTTGGTGCCCCTGTGTGCTAGTCTTCAACTCAGTCCAACACTGCTGCTATAACCACTACTAAACAGTCTCTCAGACTCCTCTTTATCTCTTTAGTAGTCCTCCTCAGTCAGCCCTCCCTCCACTGGAACTATTTCGCTGCTGCTTCTGGATGCCTTGGCATATGCAGATGATAAGGGAGAAGGACCCCCTGCACTGGCTTCTTTTTCATGCCGAGCCCAGCATAACAGGTGCCTGGACTCAGGTGCATGTGTGTTAGACACCAGTGCCTTGGTGGCTGTCCCCTTTTTCCTGACTAAAGCGCACTGGACACAGCTGACAGATAGCAACTGTTTTATCAGCTGGGTCCAGTATATACAGTAAAAATCCCAATCTAGGGGTTTTGTATTCCTTGATTTTACATGGTGGTGTGGGTGAAACAGGAGAAGGGAAGAAATTAATGTTATTTGGGATGATTTATGCACTTCAACAGTAACCCATCAAAATGGTGACTGAACTTGAACGACTCAGATATGAGTGACTCAAGTTTAGCACTCATTGTGTGAGCTACCCTAAAAGGGTAGCGAAGGGCAAACAGCAAGGTGACTGGAAGCACAGGACGGGGAATGGAAGAAGAAGGAAGGTATGTGGGAGGTAGTGCAGTGAGAGGCTGCTGAGCTGGCCTTGTGGTGTGGTGGTGAGATGGCTGGCTACGGTGGAGAGGGTGCAGGGTTCAGGGGCTGGGGATGAGCACAAAATTTTGTGTTTTGCATGTGGGAGTTAATATTTTTTCACAAGGTTCTCCCCCTCCCTGACATGTACTCCCCTGGAGTTGAGAATAATTTTTAGTGGGGTATGTGGGGCGAAGCCACCTGTGAGGGGGTGCAGGAGTGCAGCCCCTGCATAAATAACATAAAAATATTTGTTTTCACCAGTGTTGCTTTGCGGGGAGTGTACATCACCATTTTGATTTTTCAGTGATGTACACTCACTGTAACAGTGATCGTTATTTGGCAATCACCATTATGACATGGAACCCACTTCGACATTAAGTGGCTCATACAGTGTAATGGCTCAACAATTGTAAGAGGAACAATGGTAGTAGTATTGGGGGGAATTTGGTAATTCTGTGTTGTACTGGTGTGCAAAGCCCTACATGTTCAGTAGCATTACCCTTCCTCTTTTTTCTTTTCCAGTTCCCATAAGGGATCCATATCATTATCTCTATTGTCACTAATATTCTCCTCTTCCTGACTTCTACAGTATATCCTCTCCATTTTCACACTCTACATGCTCTCTCTCCCACTCTTTAAGTGGAGACACATTTTTCAATTTCGTCTTTTCTGACTGTGCAAAAGTTAGATCTTTCTCCTCAGGCTCTGACTCATGGCCAAGCTGAACACCCTTAAGTGCCTAAAGCAGACATTTTGCTACCTCTTGGACTGCTCCTCTTGTCGCCACCTCTGCCAGTTCCTAGTAGCATGAATGCAACAGATGTGTCAGAAAAAACACAAATGCCACCACAACTGCTGCCAACTACTCCGCTACTACTGCTAATGGCCCAGAGCCCATAAATGATGCTTCTTCAAAGGTTGTTTTTTTTAGCTGCAACGCCCTTTTGCCCCACAGAACTTATGCACTTTTTTTAAACTTCCTCTGCTCCTGTCCCTTTAGTCGAGTGCCTCTTCCAAATAATTTTATTCATTTAGATTTATAAGACTGTGAGGGGAAAAACATTTTGAGAAACTTGCAGTAAAAACTAAATAGCAGCAGCAGACAACACCTCCCTTAGGGATTAGCAGTGTGATCTGATTATGAACAGAGCAGTTTACGGAACCTGTAGTAGTTACCGTAAATACACCAAAAAAGTTTCTTTTAATTTTTTAACACAACACAGTGAGAGGCCTTTCAGCATCATGCATTCCTGCTTAAAGTTGAACCAGCATAATATAATTCATCATAATATAAACCAGCATGCGATCATTCAGGTCAGAGACTACTCCGAGTATGATCTTGGCTCCTTCCAAGATGATCTCCAGCACACTGACTGGTCTGCAGTATGGAATGCCCAGGACTCCTCATCTGCTGTCAGTCACTCCCTCAGCACTTTCAGGGCTCTGCAGGATAAGTATGCCCCCCTCATCAGACAGAAGGTCAGAGGGTTGGCTACAAAGTGGTTACATGGGAGCCTTTTAGCCCTTATGAAGTCTAGAGATAAGTGCTGGACAAAATTCAGTGCCACGGCGGATCAGGCTGTATTTCAGCAGTACAGCAGAATCAGAAATGAGTGCATGAAAGCAATAAGGGCTGCTAAAAGCGAGTTTTGTAAAACTGTACTGCTGAGCTCGGCTAGGGACCCCAGGAGGTTCTGGAGGAACATTAAAAACATAGTTAGTGGTTCCCCGAGTGGTGAGACCTCTGATATGCTTATTGATGGTGCTAGCTGCAACAACTCGCTAACCATCACAAATGCATTTAACCTGTATTTCTCTGACCTGTCTGCTTTCACCTCATCATCCCCGGTGGAGGTGATAGCGGTGAACAGGTCCCTGCCCCTCCACCACCCCGGCCGCCCTTTCATTTTAAGCCTGTGATGGTGCAAGAGGTGCAGAGATTGCTCTCGGGCCTTTCCCCCTTCTCGAGTGCTGGCCATGATGGGTTGGAACCGAAGCTCCTCTGTTTTGGTGCTTATAGTATTGCCCCCCTGTGACCCATATTTTCAATCTGTCCCTGCCATCTGGGGTTATCCCGGACATATGGAAGGTCACCAGGGTGGTCCCTATCCTTAAACAGGGGAACCCCAAACTGAATGAAAACTACCGTCCAATAGCCATTTTGTCAGTGGTCAGCAAACTTCTTGAGAAAGTTGTGGCAGGGCAACTCTTGGAGTATTTACAGTCACATGACCTATTGTCACCTGTGCATCATGGCTTTCGGAAAGGGCACAGCACATCCTCTGCCCTTGTCACTGTCTCATCCTGGATCAGGGTGGCTATAGACCGGGGCAAACTCTCTGGGGTTATCTTTATAGATCTCTCCAAGGCCTTTGATCTTGTTGATCATGCCATGCTCTACACTCAGCTTAGGTCCTATGGTCTATCACCTGGTGTGCTCCGTTGGTTCTCCAACTATCTACACAGCAGAAAGCAGCTTGTCAAATATGGCAAGGAGCTCTCAGGCTCTACTTCTGTAACCATGGCTGTCCCCCAAGGATCTGTCCTGGGGCCCCCTGCTCTTCTCCATTTTTGTAAACAATTTCCCCGATGCCTCTGTCCACTGTAAGCCAATCCTCTATGCGGATGACCTGGTCATCCTCACTCATTCCCCGGACATAGGGGTCATTAATCGCCACTTGAGTGAGGACTTAGGGAACATTCAGTCCTGGATCTAGTCCCATAAATTGGTTCTTAATCTTAAAAAATCCCAGGCCATACTCTTTGGGTCCCAGGCCAAGATTAAGGCCTCTCCTGCTTCTTTATGCATTACTGGTACCTATGGTGTTCTGATCCCTGTTACTGACAACTTTAAATACCTTGGGGTGACACTTGACCCACAGCTTGACCTTGGCCACCATATTCAGGATGTATGTAAGACTGTCAACTGCAATCTGGGTCTGGCCTACAGAGCTAAGAGCAACCTTACTCCTGCTGCCCGTCTTGCTCTTGCCAGAGGTGTGTTCTTCCCTTCAGTTTGCTACGGGCTCCTTTTGTTTGGCCGCTCCTCCAAAGCTCACCTTTCTAAGTGGTCTACTGCCTACAATAATGTCTGCTGCTTTGCTCTGACTGCCCCTCGTCTCACCCATCATTGTGACCTTTATAGCAAGCTGAACTGGTTCTCCCCCTCAAATCACATAGATTTTGTCCTGGGGTGTTTCACGGGCAAGGTCCTTGGCACTGGCACCCCTCCGGGGCTGGCAAAATTCCTTGTCCCGGCAGCCTCCTCATCCTTTTCCCTCAGGTCTCTGGGTCCCGCCATCCTTAAGATACCAGCTATCCGGACTCTAATGGGGGATAGATATTTTGCTGCGTGTGCTTCCAGACTGTGGAATTCATTCCCTGCCCAGGTTCGCTCCTCCCACTCACAGGTGTGCCTTCGATCCTCCACCTCAAACTCTCTTCAGCCTGTGGTTGTCCCAAACCCCCATGATCTATCCTGATCCTTCACAGCATTCCTTTCTCTTGGTTGTGTTCTGGACAAGTATGGGTTGTTTATTAGGTATATAATGTACCATAAAGGAGTGTTGTTCTAACTGAGACTCCACTTCCTGGGGCCTTTAAGTTGTAAATAGTGTTGTATCTGCTGCATCTCAACTTGTACCTATTGTACTGCTCTGAGTTTCTACATGTGTTATTCTGTTGTGTATATACTGTACAAAATTGTGCCTTACCTGACCTGTAAGCTGTTTTAATCTGTATCATGTTGTCCTATCTACTTAAATCTGTAATTCCTGTACTCTCCCAGGTCGCATCTGAAAATAGGCAATTGTCTTGTCTAATGTACGTACCTAGTCAACAAAAGCTAAATAAATAAATATGTTGTGGTGATCTGCATATACAGCCCATGATGCTTTACATTATGGGGTATGTATGATTTTGCATTTCTTTGAAACCTGGCTTCTCGGAGCCAGTGCCCTTTGGGGTAACCCTTGCCTCAGTGCTTATGCACTAAGATTCTTTGTCTTTTAGCTTGTTTTTTGTTTTTATTGGGCTCACCACAACCCAAACTCGCTAGACCAACTTTGAGTAGCTGGTTCATTCTACTGGGGTGTCATACAGATGAGGCATACTGATGGGTCCTGGCAGGATGCAACACGTGTCTGTGCCTTCTGTTGGCACCCTTTGCTGACTGTGGGAGAGGCTTTTTGGCACCAAGTATTCATGCTTAAAGTTGAACCAGCATAACATTTTGTGGTAATTTGCATATACAGCCCATGATGCTTTGCATTATGGGGGGTATATGTGATTTTGTATTTCTTTAAAACTTGGCTTCCCGGCCGATGCCCTTTGGGGTAACCCTTGCCTCAGTGCTTACGCACTAAGGCTCTTTGTCATATATATTTTTAGATCACCCTCTATCTCTTTAATTATATGTAAAGTAAGACTACCTTGTTTTGCATCCATTGTCTTACTATTTTACAGCTACTGTCAGTTTTATTGAATTGGTTCCTGCATTATTGATAGTTGTCATCCTTACTGTGATTTTGCTTTTATGCTTTGCTTGTGTCTTGTACTGATAATGTTTGTATGCCTACTGTTGTACTCTCCCTGGTTGTACCTGAAAACAGGCATTCAACTGTCTAGTGTACTCAATTGGTAAGTAGAAATCAAGAGCATCAAAAGCACCCACATTAATCAGGTCGTACAGGACTCCAAATTCAAGTATAAAAGTCCTTTATTTTAACAAAAGTGCATATCTTCACTTACACCAAGTAAGCCCTATAAAATGTTGCGGAAAAGTTCCTCCAAACACTGATTACTGTGGGTGTTTTTGATGCTCTTGCTTACTGTTGGTTTTATGTGAATGAGCACCATAGCACAGTTACTAGTGCTCCAACCCTGAATCTAATGTAAGTAGAAATCAATCAAATACGTATTTGAAAAGTACGTTAAAATTAGATAACATATACAGTATAATTTGCCTGTACTAGTAGACCCATGTAATGCAAGTTTTGCATTTCTGCATGACGGTTGCTTTAGAAAAACTTACAAGGTAGCTTAAAGAAGAAGTCAAGCCAAAAGTGCTACACTGCAGAATTAGAATCAGCATACATCCAATAAATCTCATACCAAAAACTAGATTTCCATGTTACTTCATTTTAAAGTTATGTGCTATTTTGTAACCCTGATTTCACTCCCTGTTTAAAAAAGCCAGTTATAGTAAAGAGCCACTGTTAATGTCATAACTAGAACTCATAGAAACATAAAAACATAGAAACATAGACGTTGACTGCAGATGAGGACCGCAAGGCCCATCCAGTCTGCCCATTTTTTCTACCTTATGAATGTGACATAGGCCTTTACTCTGTCAATGGACTATTTATTCATACTCATCTGTATTGCTCCCTTATGCCTATCCCATGCCTGTTTGAATCCCTGCACAGTAGTGATATCCACCACTTTCAGAGGGAGGCCGTTCCATGCATCCACCGCCCTTTCTGTGAAAAAGAACTTCTTTACATTACCCCTTAATTGGCATCCCTCTAATCTCATGCTGTGTCTTCTTATCCTGCTAATTTTCTCATATTGAAACATGTTAGACTCATTCACCTTGTTAATGTCCTTAAGATATTTTAATGTTTCTATCATACCACCTCTCTCCCTCCTTTGCTTTAGTGTATACATATTAAGCTCTGTTAATCTAGCCTCATATGTTTTCTGATGCAGTCCCTGCACCATTTTGGTTGCCCTTCTCTGGGCTGCCTCCATGTTGCTAATGTCCTTCTGCAGGTACAGCCTCCAGTACTGCAAGCAGTACTCCAGATGGGGCCTAACCAGTGTCTTGTAAACAGGGATTATTACCTCCCTCTTACTACTTGTGATACCCCTACTAATACACGCCAAAATCCATCTTGACTTACCTACTGCTTTAGTGGTCTGCTTGGGTGATTTCAGGTAATCAGTGATGATGATGCCCAAGTCTCTTTCTTCCCTTTTTATTGCCAGCAACTCCCCTCCCAACCAATAGGTAGCTTTAGGGTTTCTCTTTCCTATGTGCATGATCTTGAACGTCTTTGCATTAAACCCCAGTTGTCACTCTTCAGACCATTTTGACAGTTTTTGGAGATCTCTTCTCATTCTGCCCACCCCATCTGGATCATCTACTCTGTTGCAGATCTTGGTGTCATCTGGAAACAGACAAACCATACCCTACACTCCAGCTGTAATGACACTGATGAAGATATTGAAGAGGACTGGCCCCATGACTGATCTCTGAGGTACCCCACTTGTGACTTGCATCTCTTCTGACTATATAGCATTTACCAACACTCTCTGTTTTCTGCCTGGCAAACAGTTTGCCACCCAGTTGGCCAAATTCTGACCAACCCTAAACCTACCTAGTTTATTAATCAATCTTCTATGTGGAACAGTATTGAAAGCTCTGCTGAAGTCAAGGTAGATGGCATCAACTGCATCCCCTTAGTCCACCACTCTGGTTACCCAGTCGAAATCTATAAGATTAGTTTGACAGGACCTTTCTGTTGTAAACCCATGCTGTCTTGGATCCTGTGCTCCTTTGGATTCCAGGTGTTGTACTATCCTTTCCTTAAGGAATGCCTCCATAATCTTGCCCACTACTGATGTAAGACTGACTGGTCTGTAGTTCCCTGCATTCTCCCTGCTGCCACTTTTGTGGCATAGGATCATATGAGCCCTTCTCCAGTCTTCTGGGACCTCTCCTGTGCTCAGAAACTCACTAAACAGTTCTGATAATGGCTCTGCTCATTCCATCCTTAGTTCCTTTAGTACCCTGGGATGTATGCCATTAGGTTCCATTGTCTTGTCCACCCTGAGCTCAGTGAGTTCTTGTAGGACCCTTTCTTTTGTGAAGGGAATTGTGCACAATTCCCTCCTCCCTGTGTCCATGGTGCTGAGCTGTGGGCCCTGCCTACCTTCTCCTCAGTAAATACTGAACAGAAGTATCTATTTAGGATATATGCTTTTCCTTGGTCCTCTTCCACATACTCACCCTAAACCCCTTTGATCTTAGCAATACCCTCTCTGGACTTTCACCTGTCATTAATGTATCTATAGTAAGTCTTGTCCCCTTCTTTTACTGTTCATGCTAGTATTTCCTCAGTTTGTGCCTTTGCTTGCCTTACTGCCTTCCCTGCTTCACTTATGGAAGTTTGGTATGCCTCCCTATTTTCATCCCAGTGTGTTCCCTTATATTTCCCGAAGGCCAACCTTTTGGCTCTGATCTTTTCTGCTACTGTTTTGGAGAAGCAAAGTGGTTTTCTCCTTCTTTTGCTCTTGCTTTTCTCCCCTAACACAATGGGATATTGCTTCAAGTATTGCATCCTTAATAATTGCCCATTTTGTCTGTACCCCCTCACCTGTACTGTATTTCTTCTTGCCAGGGCTAGCTAAACTCTGTTGGCCAACTTATCAGAGTCAGCTCCTCTGAAGTCCCATATTTTTACCTTGAAATGTGATGATTTAGTTTTAGTGGCCAAACTGAACCATACCATGTGATGGTCACCGGCCCCCAGGTGACCTTCTATCTAGAGATCAGTGATCCTTTTCCCATTAGTCAGTACTAGAACCAGGATAACCCCATCTCTTGTGAGTTGTTGTACCAATTGTTTGACACCATCCTCATGCAGGGAATCCACTATGTGCCTAGTTTTGGCAGATATTCTGTCTGGTATTGACCAATCTATATCTGGAATGTTGAAGTCTTTCATAAACAGAACCTCCCCTTTAGCTGTCATGCAACAGCTCAGACACAAAGGGCAACCCTAGGAGGCATACGCCAAGTGCGGTTCAGCCCCTAGCCTTACTGTCTGCTGAGTTTCACTGATCTTCACCTACTGGGAGAGAGACCACTCACAGAGGGAAGGCACACTCCGACAGGTGTAGGAGCAGGGATTCCTTGACAGTAGTTCTACCTGAATCCTCCTTGGAGTGCACAGTCCGGGCTTCTCTTTCTCCACTGAGGCAACTTCTCTCCTCACTTGCTCTGTTCAGACCCAGCCAGTGGCTGTTTTCTCTGCATAAGGAGCTGTTGGAAGAGTTACCCAGAATTCCTGGCTGCAGTAGGTAAATCAGCTATGCCCAGAACTGAAATAGTACTCAGCTGGAAACAACAGCTCAGACACAAAAAGCACCCTTATGAGGCATATGCTAAGAGCAGTCCAGCCCCTAAACTTAACTAGGTACCGATCTCCACTGACTGCTGTACCCACTACTGAAATAGTGGTCAGCTAATAGAAAGTGCTCATCCAGAAACAACCGGCAGCAATAGCTCAGACACAAAGAGCAACCCTAGGAGGCATACACCAAGTGCGGTTCAACCCCTAGCCTTACAGTCTGCTGAGCATCACTGATCTTCATCAACTGAGAGAGAGACCACTCACAGAGGGAAGGCAGACTCCAACAGGTGCCAAAGCAGGGATTCCTTGACAACAGTTCTACCTGAATCCTACTTGGAGTGCACAGTCTGGGCCCATTTCTCCACTGAGGCAGCTTCTCTCCTTGCTGGCTCTGCTCAGACCCAGATAGCAGCTGCATAAGAAGCTGTTGGAACACGTACCCAGAATTCAAGGCTGAGGTATGTAAATCAGCTGTGCCCACTACTGAAATTGTGCTCAGCTAATAGAAAGCTCTCAGCTGGAACCAACAGCTCAGGCACAAAAGACACCCCCTATGAGGCATACTCTAAGAGCGGTCCAGCCCCTAGCCTTATAGTCTACTGATCTTCACTGATTGCTGTACCCACTACTGAAATAGTGGTCAGCAAAACAGAAAGCTCTCAGTCAGAAACAACCTGCAGCAACAGCTCAGACACAAAGGGCAACCCTAGGAGGCATAAGCCAAGTGCAGTTCAGCCCCAAGCCTTACTGTCTGCTGAGCATCAGTGGTCTTCACTACCTCACAGAGCTGATCAGGTGATCATACTGCAGTAACACAAATAAACTGGGATACAATCTTAGCTGACATTTTGCTTTCAGTCTGCTTTTCTGAAACAATTTTATCTGACATTCTGCCTCCCGTCTGCTTTTCTGACAAGTAACTAATCTTATTTTCATCCACTCTCCCTCCCATGCCTGGGAGTGAATATTACTTTACTGCCAACAAATCTGAGGTTACAATGGACCTCATTAACTGCAACAGCTGTGGAACACTCTTTGCAAGGGCATTTATTCACAGGGCAGGGCAGTGTCCTACCTGCTTTGCAATAAGGAACCTAACATCTCAGCTAAATGCAGCATGTGTCTGAGATACACCAGCTCTGGCACAAGCTCATTCAGTTCTCTAGAAACAATAACACCATAATAGCAATGTCAATCAATCAATCAATCAATCAAATCTGTATTTATCCAGGTGATCACCATTGAGCAAGCTCATTTACAAGGTGGACCTGCTGTTGGCAGGGAAAATTGTACAGTTACATATAAATACACATAATGCAAAAGGAACAACATGTTTAAAATACTGATAGGAGCAGAGTATTTACATTCCAAGTCACATGTACAAGAAAGATATACATAACACAACCCGAACGTAATATATATACAGTATATATATATATATATATATATATATATATATATATACACATACAGTTCCCACAGGAGCAGGATGTGTATGGATGTCATATACAAACCATAGAAGAAAAAAGAAAGATTATTTATATTCCTGTCCAGCAGACACACATTACAGGCCTGGATGGAAATTCCTAAGCTAAGGAGGTGTGCATAACAGTGTGTATGCCTTAGGTAAATGCGGCAGAAGGGGGGGTAGTGAATAAGAGGGATGCAGAGGGTGCTAAGTGCAAGTGGGGCAGAGGAGGGGGGAGTAGTAGTGGCTAGGGCTGATTTGGATAAGCAGCTGGGACTAATGTTGAAGAAGAGAGGAACAATAGTCAAGCTGCTAGGAGCGATAGAAACAATTATATGTTTCAGCAAATGTTTTGTCATAGAGGGTCTTAAAGAAGGCAGGACTGACAGGTGAGCTAAGTCTCAATGATTTTTGTATCCTATTCCAGAGAGTAGGCAGGGCATAGCTTATGGCGGCCTTTCCAAAGCGAGTGTTGGCCCATGGGACATTCAAAGAAATCTGTGATTGACTTCTTAAGGCATAGTTCCTAATAGGACTAAGGGGGAGACAGTCAACAACATATTGTGGGAGTTTGTTGGTAAGGCCTCGGAGAGTCCATAGGGCTGCATTTCTATAATGCCTGTATTGAAGAAAGGGGCCACCCTATGGCTGCGTATAAAGAGCAGTGATGTGTGGAGTACGGGAGGCCAGTTATAAATCTCAGTGCTCTATGATATAATACATCCAGTTTTGCAAGATATGAGGCAGGGCAATGGCCATAAATGAAGTCAGCGTAGTCAATTAATGAAAGGAATGTAGATTGGACAAGCTGTCTTTTTGCGTCTGTGGTCAAGAGGTGTTTAATTCTGAAAAAAAAGACCAAGTCTCTGCCTCCATTTTTTCAGCAGTTCTTCTGTGTGTTCCACAAAAGAGAGTTTGTTGTCTAGCCAAATACCAAGGTATTTGAATTTAGTCACAAATTCAAGATTTTCTCCTAATAAGGTAGAGATTTATGGCAATGGACTAGCGACAGCAGAGTAAGCCCCTGGACCTGATGGTGAGAAAAGAATGGCCTTGTTTTTTTTTTGCATTTAGTAGTAACTTTTTTGCTAAGGAGCTGGTACTGCAGAGTATTAAAGTCAGCTTGTAACTCAGCGCAGGCAGCTTCAGGAGATTCCTGGCTTAAGTAGAGCACCGTGCCATCAGCAAACAAGTGAATACTGACATCTTTGATGCCTACACCCAAGCTGTTGATATAAATGGTAAACAGTAATGGGCCCAGTATGGAGCCCTAGAGGACACCTCTTTTTATCAGTTTAAGTGGAGAAATCTCTCCATCAGCCTTAATTTGTTGCTGTCTATCAGAAAGGTAGTCTTGGAACCATCCCAGTGCGGTGGAGCCAATGCCTATAGTTTTTAAGGTGGAGAGGAGCAGGCAGTGGTCGACAGTGTTGAAAGCCTTACTGAGGTCCAGAAACTTGGCACAAATTAATTTTTTGTTGTCTAGGTCCCATTGCCAATCATTAGTAACTTTTGCCAGTGCTGTAATTGTACTATGCTGAGCTCTAAAGCCAGACTGCATTGGGTTGAGTAGTCTAGCATTGTCTAAGAAAGATCTCAGCTGCGTATCCACAATTTTTTCCAGAAGTTTTGAAAGTATGGGAAGAAGGGAGATTGGTCTATAGCTATTTAGGTCACAGGGGTCCCCTGCTTTAAACAGGGTAATGACGTGAGCAGTTCTCCATGCCTTGGGGATGGAGCCTTGTGCTAGGGACAGATTAAATAGTTGTGTTGTAGGTGTAGCAAGTATATGGTATGCTATTTTCAAGAAATGTGGGTCAAAGAAGTTGGCTCCAGCACTTTTTTTATTATCTAGTCGTAGAAGAAGATCTTCAACTTCTTTTATGGTGGTAGGTGAAAAGAAGAAGTCCATGTTATTGCTACTTGGTTCTAAATGCTGGGTGTTGGTCTGAGGAAGAAGGCTACTTACAGGTGCGTTATCAAACACCAGGCCAGCAGTGGCAAAGTGATTGTTGAAAGCCTGCAGTATCTCTAATTTATCGTTAATGATAATATTAGTGGTAATTTTGGAAGGAAGTGCACTTCCTGGAGAGTGGCCAGATAGCTCTTGTATGGTGGACCAGAACTTGGTAGGGCAGTTTGATGCAGAGAGTAGCTCGGTTTGATAAAAGTTGGCTTTGGCCTCTCTGACCAACTTAGTACAGACGTTTCTAGATGCCCTGAAGAGACACCAGTCTGAGTCAGCATGAGATTTACAAGCCTTTTTCCAGAGGTAATCTCTTTTGAGTAAGGCAGCCTTCAGATCCGGTGAGAACCAAGGACAGGTTCTGGCTTTTATTCATGCTTTAACCAGGGGAGCATGGCTGTTTAGGGTGCTGGATATGATTTCATGAAGAATGTCATAGGCATCGCTCACTGATTTAGCCAGGTAGAAACTCTGCCATAGCAAAGAGTTTTTTAGATCATTGAAGTATGCAATAGGATTGAAGTTCCATCTGGATCTTTTAGTGGAAAACTTTGATGTAGATAGAGGTTTGGTAACAGTTCTCATGCCACCAATAAAGCAGTGGTCACTAACGTCTGCTAAGAGGATACCAGCATTGGAAAAGGAATGAGGTCTGTTAACAAGGAGAACATCCAAGAAGGTGCTTCTCATTGGATTTTTTTTTATTGATGCGAGTAGGCTCAGTAATAAGATGAGTGAGCCCATGAGAGTCGCAGAATTGTTTCAGGGGTAATGAGACCTTAGTCAGCCAATCTTAGTTAAAGTCACCTAGTATGATTGTTTCCATTGGGGTAGTATCCAGGTGGGATGACAGGTGTGTCAGAAGTTGCGGTCCTGCTGCTGGAGGTCTATAGCAGCCTATGATGTGGAACGCCACTGATGGGGAAAGCTTGACTTTAAGAGACAGGCATTCAAATCCACAGGCAAAGGAGGTAGCATCTAATATAGATACTGAGAATTTGTTTTTAACATAAAATGGCTACTCCTCCACCCCTGGTCTGCCTGTCGGTTCTCAAGAGGTAGTTAGGGATGTTTACCTCTCTGTCTGGGGTGGATGCCCGGAGCTATGTTTCCGAAAGCACGAGTACGTCTGGTGCAGTATGAATAATCCAAGCCTGGACTAAATCAAGCTTCTTTAAAAGACTACACACGTTAGTATGCAATAAGCTAATTTCTTTCAAAGTTGTGAGTTCAGAAGGAGATGAAAGCACTTTTCGTAGGGCCAGGGTTAAGTTCAACATCATCTTAGCATAGGAGTAGAAGGAGCACAGTTTTCCTCAGGGCAGCAAGGAGAAGTTTAAAGGCACAAGTCTTTCTACATCTGGTATAGGTCTGAGTACATGGGTCCAAAGTGTGAATCATCTTATTGTGCTGCCCTATGGATACATATCCTAGGATCCATGCAGAATAGCACCAAGCCATACCTAGTTTGAATGGATAGGGTATAGGACCACGTAGAAGATATTGGTTAGCAGTTCCACTTCGAAGAGATTCCACAAACTGTAAGGGGATCAAAGGCGTACAGTGGCAGCATCATTTGTTCATAGTGTTGGTATATGGGGAGACTAGCATGGTAGAGCATGCAACTTTGTTGGAATCAGTTCTGTCAGGTTGCCTAACCACATAGGGTATTATACAAAGGCTGGTGAATAAGCGTAGCCAAACAAGACCTGTCGTGGTTGTCCTTTATGTAAGTAAGGAGCGTACTGCAGTAGCCTCTGCTAACTAAGTTAAATAGGTCCCAGGGGTCATTGTTCCGTATGCGACTGTTTGGGGAAGTTTAAAATGGAGTATCGCAAGATAAATGTATACCTTCCTCGGCTAGAGAAAGGAGAGAGTAGCTCAAATTAATAGTGGGGCAACACAAAGGCTAGCAGTCTGAGCGAAAACAGCTCAATTAGCAACTGAAAAGCCTGCAATTTCCTTGGCGCCTTGCAGTCTGGAGACAGCTACAAAATCACGAAGGGGCTGTAACACTTGGTTGCTGGGAACATTTATAGACAATAAACACAGTTTTTTTGGCAAATCAGTCGCAGTTCAGTAATTTGTAGTCCAATTTTCATAAACAGTGCCTTAGCAAGACAGGATATGGTAGACAGCAAGACAGAATATTCTAGTCAGCAATAAGCAAACCTAAAGTACCAAAATGGTATGCCTCAGCAAGACAGAATGAGATAAAACTGCTAGAAGGCTTAGTTGAAAAAAGGGGATGGGAGGGATTGCAGTTGTTGACAGTAAGTAACCAATAAATTGAAACATCAGATTGGAGTGGGCGTAGACTGTGTGCATTTAAAGGAGGCCTGGGAGGGGGAGGGTGGTGGGACGAAAAAATCAAGGGGAGGTTTGCAGAGCTAGCACTGAATCAGTGCACATACAGTTGGAGAGAAACTACATCAGGGTGGAATGGTAAGTTACTTTACACAGGCCGAGCAGAACAGGCTAAATTAAAATACATAAATTAGAAGCCGAGTAGAAGGATGCAGGCTTACATTAAGCAACACGTCTTGGGTGCTCCTGTCTCAGGTAAGTGAGACCAGCTGATCAGGGAACTCTACACAGGTGTGGAGCCAATAGCACTACCCTGAGAAGGCACTGAAATTGAAAACAGCAAATTGCAAGTGATGATCCGGTTCAGCGTTCACACAGCCAAGAGAAATCATGGCAATTTTTCAAACATCATACCTTATCTATCTCTTTGGGGGGTAGGTGGATCAGGCTCCTTGCACCGTAGAGGTGCTATGGCTGGATCGTGACCGCTGTCCAAGGGGCAAGTGCCACCCTCTCAAGCAGACAACCCTGCCACAAAGGGCATGCATTCCAGGGGACTGGCAAAGGGTTGAAAAATGTGATATAAAACCAAGTTGCAGAAAAAAACATTGGAATACCTCCTACACACACATCAAATAAATATGCAATGCTGTCTTCAATGCAACCAGAAATCAAGGAGGACATAGAGCAGGTCAGGAAACCTGCACCACACAAGGTAATGCACACTACCAAGGAAAAGACAAAACTAAACATGGAAAAACCAGTACTCATAATCAGAGACTGTATGATTAGGAAGGTAGACTCTCAACTTTTGCATTATGACCAAGAGATAATCGAGGTTAAGTGCCTCCCTGGGACATCAGCATGGTGGGACATAGACCGCGTAGAAAATATTGTGCAGTATAGGAAACCTGACACTAAGGTCATTCTCCACATAGGAACAAATTACCTAGTCAGTAGGTCAGTGGAGGAAACAAAACAAAACCTTATGAAACTTAACAACAAGATGGCTTCCCTTTTGTCCAATGTATCTTTCTGTGAGATTCTGCCTGTCTGGGAGAGGGGGAGAGCAGGCAGAAAATCAGAGAGAAAGATATAACCAAATTTAACAACTGGCTAAAAATCTGGTATAAAGAAAAAGGACATCACTATATAAGGAACTTTCACACCTTCTGGGAGAGGGATTCTTTTGCCTTCAACAACCTACACCTCACAAGGCAGGGATCTTGAGTGCTCGATCAGAAGTTCGATGTCCATATCTCTCATTTAAACTAGCGGAGGGGGAGGAAGCAAAGGTGCCCATCCCATCAGAGAAAGTGCCATCTATCCCTCCCCCATTTTCAGCTAGTATGGTGTCTCAGCACCATAAGGTTAGCGTAATCTTAGAGCAGAAGGATGATCCACCAAGGAAAAGTGGTGGGAGTATGAAACACAAACATTGTAAATTAAAACTACATAACCAGACCTTACAAAGGCAGACACAGGGATGGCAGACAATGTGCATTAATGCTCATAGCCTACCGAACAAGATATCAGAGCTCACAGCCATGCTGGCAGAGACACAACTAGAGTGGACTGCAGCCACGGAAACGTGGTTCACCACGAACCACACCTGGGATGTAGTCATACAGGGTTACACACTCTTCAGGAGGGACTGCGAGGGAAGAAAGAGAGGGGGTGGCTCTGTATGTAAGGGAGGGGATCGACGCAACAGAAATCCAGGGAAAACATAGGAATGCAGAGGCCCTGTGGGTTACCCTAGGAGCTGAGGACAAGGACCCCATCAGAGTGGGGGTCATATACAGACCCCCAATCCAGCAACTGTCAGTGTCAGTGGCTCAGTAGGTAGCACACTCACCTCTGAGGCTGAAAGATCAGAGGGCTGTGGGTTCAGTTCCCACATCTGGCACTTGGGTTAATATCCCAGTACTGACACTGTAGTGCAGCATGAGAGGGGTGCTGTCTTTCAGATGAGATGTTAAACCAAGGTCCCATCTTCCTGGATTAGTGGTAGTTCAGGTGGATGTTAGAGATCCCATGGAACTTATTGAAAAGCGTTGGGAAATTTCCCCGGTGTCCTGGCCAAATTTCCCTCATTCACTAAAAATACCACCAATAGCCTAATCTGGTCAGTTGGCATTCATCTGTATCCCCCTCCCCTGGGTTGTGCCTGAAAATAGGCAGGATTTGCCTAGTGCACTTACCTGGTCAACAAAAACTAAATAAATTAGAAATTGACAAGGAACTCCTAGAAGCCATCTCAATGATGGCTGACAAAGATGAGCTTTTAATATTTGGGGACTTCAATCTGCCCGATGTAGACTGGACCTCATACACAGCATCTTCTGAAAGGAGTAGAGAGTTCCTGCTCACACTGAAAGAGGCAGGGCTCAACCAACTAATGAACTCACCCACTAGAGACCATGCTACCCTTGACCTAGTGCTCACAAACAGCTCAAGGGTTTCAAATGTTCAGGTAGGCGTAAACCTAGGAACCAGTGACCACAGATCAGTCTGGCTGTCAATCAACAAGGCAGAAGAAATAATGACACACAAAAATCAAGATCCTGGATTTTCATAGGGCAAACCTTCCAGAGATGAGATAAAGAATCAAATCATTATTAGCTAGGGAAAGCACGGTGATGTGGAATATGACTGGGAGCATTTTAAGAAGGCCATAGCAACAGTTACTAAACAATGTACACGTCAAATCAGTAAATCAAAAAGAAGGAGAAAACTGTTCTGGTTCACCAGAGACTTAGAAGCAATAATAAGGGATAAGAAGAGGGCCTTTAAGCAATTCAAGGTATCACAGAAGGAAGACGACATGGACAACTACAGGAATTAACTCAAGGAGGCAGGAAGAGCCATTCGAAATGCCAATGCACAGAGGAGAAATAGCACAGGGAGTTAAGAAGGGAGATAAAACCTTTTATAGGTAACTGAGAGAAAAAAGGAAGAGTAAGGGGGGAATAGTCAGACTAATAGCACAAGATGGCCAGATGGCAGAAAAAGACAATCACAAAGCAGTGGGGTTAAACAAGTTCTTCTGCTCCGTTTTCACAAAAGAGGACAGTGGAAAAGGTCCTCCACCAAAGCAGACAGAACACAATAACAAGGAGGCAGACACAAGCCCCTTCACAAGAGAAAGAGTTCTAGAAGATCTAAACAAACTTAGAGTTGACAAAGCAATTGGGCCGGATGGAATTCACACAAGGGTGTTGAAGGAACTAAGGGAAAACATTGCAGCACTACTAGCAGAATTATTCAGTAAATCACTGGAGAGTGGCACAGTACTTCAGGACTGGAGAACAGCAACAGTGGTGCCCCTGCATGAGGGAGGAGGTAAGGAGGATACTGGGAACTATCACCTAGTCAGCCTAACCTCAATAGTGGGAAAAATGTTGGAAGCACTACTACTGGAGAGAATAGTGGAATACCTTAGGGAAAATAGAAAACTAGCCCCAGTCAACGTGGTTTCATGGCAGGAAGATCATGTCTGACAAACATGACACATTTCTTTGTCTGGGTTACCAAAACAATTGACCAGGGTGGCTCGGTGGACAGAGTGTACCTAGACTTCACTAAAGTCTTTGACACCGTCCCCTCACAGGAGGCTGGGAAATAAGCTGAAGCACACAGGGTTAGGGCACAAGATAGTCAACTGGGTTAGGAATTGGCTACAGAATAGAAAACAGAGAATCTTGGTAAATGGGGCTATGTCACAGGAAGGGGAGGTGACCAGTGGCGTGCCACAGGGGTCAGTGCTGGGTCCAATACTCTTCAACATATTCATCAGTGATATTGCAGAGGAATTGGAGGGAAATGTATGCCTGTTTGCAGATGATACAACATAGAAACATAGAATTTGATGGCAGATAAGGACCGCTTGGCCCACCTAGTCTGCCCATTTCCCTACCTAATGGATAAGCTGTAGTTCCTAGTTAACCAACAGCCTACTTCCTACTACCCCAACCCCCTAGAATTGCCTTATGTCTGTCTCATGCATTCTTCAATTCCTCCACTGTTTTTGACTCCACAACCTCCACAGGAAGGCTATTCCATGCATCCACAGCCTTCTCTGTGAAAAAATACTTCCCCACATTACCTCTGAGCCATCCCCCTTCTATCTTCAAATTGTGTCCCCTTGTTTTTGCACATCTGTTTTTCTGAAAGATGCTACCCTCTTGGACTTTGTTGATTCCACTGAGGTACTTAAACATTTCTATCATGTCCCCCCCTTCCTTTTCTCAAGGGTATACATATCAAGCTCCTTTAGTCTCTTCTCATATGGCTTCTCTTGCAGACCTTGCACCATTTTAGTTGCCCTCCTTTGAACTGCCTCCATTCTGTCTATGTCCTTGCAGAGATGGGGACTCCAGAACTGGACACAGTACTCCAGATGGGGTCTCACCAAATGTCTGTAAACAGGGATAACAACTTCTTGTTTTCTGCTGGTGATGCCTCTCCTATACATCCCAGTATCCCCCCAGCCCTCCCTACCACTTTCTCACATTGCTTGCCAAACTTAAGGTCATCTGATATGATTACCCTCAGGTCCCTTTCCATTTTTGTTGTTGTTACTGTCACAGATTCGCTCAGCAGATCAGCCCTCTACTCCCAAAGTGCCAACCTCTGAGTGTGGTCTTGTGAACAGGGAATAGAACAAGGTAGCCCTCTTGTCTGTTTTGTTGATTCGAGTCACCTGAGTCCCAAGTTCTGGAGGGATTCAAACTTGTTAACCTCTTGTTAGCATACCCAATTGTCAGGCTCAGATAATTCTCTCTTCGGGGGCCAGATATCTTTGCCTTCGGGCACCTAACCAGGTATTACAAAATGAACCCTTTTTGAACTCTATGTAAGACCCAGAGTTGTCTTCTGGTGCAGACCCTGCACAATTTTAGTTGCCCTCCTCTGGACTGCCTCCATCCTGTCTATGTCTTTGCAGAGATTGGCTCTCCAGAACTGCATGTAGTACTCCAGATGGGATCTCACCAGCTGTCTGTACAGAGGGATAACAACTTCCTGTTTTCTACTGGTGATGCCTCTTCCTATACATCCCAGTATCCCCCCAGCCCTCCTTACTGCCCTCTGACATTGCTTGCCCACCTTTAGATCATCTGATATGACTACCCCAGGTCCCTTTCCATTTTTGTTGTTGTTAGTATCTCACCCCCCATAGTGTACTCTTTCCCTGGGTTTTTGTTTCCCAGGTGCATTACTTTGCACTCCTTAGCATTGAATCCAAGCTACCATACATTTGACCATTCCTCTAACCTTGAAAAATCCCTTCTCATCCTTTCCACCCCACCTTGTGTATCAACCCTGTTGCAGATCTTTGTGTTATCTGCAAAGACACATACTTTTCCTTCCAGTCCCTCTGCAATGTCACTTATAAAGACATTGAAGAGGACCAGTCCTAGAACTGAAACCTGTGGTACTCCACTAGTAGCCCCCTTTCTTCAGAGTGGACTCCATTTACTATTACCCTCTGTGTCCTGTTCTCCAGACAATTTTTTACCCAGGCTACCATCTTGGGACCCACTCCTTGCCTGCTAACTTGTATATTAATCTTTTGTGGGGGACTGTGTCAAATGCATTGCTAAAGTCTAGGTAGGCCATGTCCACAGCCCCTCCCTGATCTACTACTTTGGTCGCCCAGTCAAAGAAATCTATTAGATTAATCTGACATGACCTTCCTGCTGTGAATCCATGCTGCCTTGGGTCCTATGCCCCTCTGGCCTCTAGGTACTCAACAATTCTTTCCTTCAGAAGTGATTCCATCATTTCCCTATCACTGAGGTCAAACTAACAGGTCTGTAGTTTCCTGTCTCAGCTCTGCTTCCACTGTTGTGAAGGGGAATCACATCTGCCCTCCTCCAATCCCCAGGTACCACCCCATCCTCTCATGATTTGTTAAAGAGGGTAGTCAGCGGTGTCACTAGTTCTACCCTTAGTTCTTTCAGAATTCTAGGATGAATCCCATCAGGCCCCATTGCTTTGTCCACCTTCAGTTCTAAGAGTTCTTTCAGAACTCTTTCTTCTGTGAATGGGCTCATATAACCCCCATCCAGAGTGTTTCTGTTGTTTGGTTTATGTACCTCCCTTCTTCACTTGTGAATACTGAGCAACAATATTTGTTTAGTATCTCTACCTTTTCACAGTCACCCTCTGCCCACCCCCCACCCTCCTTTATTAAGCCTCACTATCCCTCCCTTGGTCTTCCTTCACTCCCTGATGTACCTATAAAAGGTTTTATCCCCCTTCTTAACTGACTTGGCTATCTTTTCCTTGGTTTGGGCCTTTGTTGTTCTGACTCTTTTCCCTGCTTCCTTCTGCTTTAACTGATACAGTTCTCTGTCCTGCTCCTTCTGTGATTCCCTGTGCTTCCTGAATGCTATCTTTTTCTCTCTAACCTTTCCTGCCACCTCCTTTGAGGACCATAGCAATTTTTTTGCATAATTTTGTTTTGTTTATTTGCTTCACACAAAGGCTTGTTGCCTTAGTGATGGCAATTTTGATTATTCCCCATTGTTCTTCCACCTCTCCTTCCTGCCTGTTTGCTAGTGCATTTCTTAGGCACTCACCCATTTTGGCGATGTCAGCCCTCCTAAAATCAAGGACCTTTGCCTTTGTGTGGTTTGACTCTATTGCTGTGTTTATTGTGAACTATACTGTTCGATGGTCGCTAATTCCCAGATGGCTACCCACTTCTACATCTGTTATCCTCTCTCCATCTCCATTGAGAGCACCAGGTCTAAGATTGCTCCCTCCTGAGTGGGTTCCAGTACTAGTTGTCTAAGGCATGCCCCCTGCAGGGCATCTAGAATGACCCCACTCTTTGATGTGGCTGCAGCAAATGCACTCCAGTTAACATCTGGCATATTCAGATCCCCCATCAACAATATCTCCCCTTTTTCTGCAATTCTAAGGATACCTTCTATCATTTCCTTGTCCATTTCCTCCCTCTGAGATGGGGGTCTGTATACAACCCCTGTGCAGATTGTGGTGCCATTGCCTGTCTCCAAATTGACCCACAGTGCTTCCTCTCCTCACTGTTTACTCTTTTGTTCTGTTGCTTTGATTCCTTCCCTTATGTACTAGAGAGCTACTCCACCTCCTCTGCAACAGGGTGGAACACAGGAGGGGGCCACAAGCATAGTGGCTGACCTCAGGAAACTAGAGAGTGGTCAAAACTATTGCAGTTAAAGTTTAACACCAAGAAATGCAAGGTCATGCACCTAGGAAAGCAAAACCGAGAAGTAAAGTACACACTGAATGGGCAACAATTGGAGGTAACAAAGATGGAAAGGGACCTGGGTGTACTCATCACCAATGACATGAAAGTCACAAAACAGTGTGAAAAAGTGGCACAGAGAGCAATTGGCATCCTAGGATGTATAGGTAGGGGCATTACAAGCAGAAAGCAAGAGGTAATCATGCCACTGTACAGGTCCTTGGTGTGTCCGCACCAGGAGTACTGTGTCCAGTTCTGGAGGCCACACCTGAAAAAGGACAAAGACACATTAGAGATGGTGCAGAGAAGGGCCGCTTAAGTGGTACAGGGGCTGCAACTTCTATGTGATGATAGCGATCACCAAAAGGTGATCCCTATTACCAGAACTGCATTATCGCCGAAAACAATTTTCGGTGATATGCACTAAAAGGCGACCGGGATAACTGTGCATGCACGGGGGCTGTGACCTCCACATATCCCGCACTTCCCCATCTAAATATTTTCAACTCGGGGTGCATGTCGGGGAGTGGGGCACAGCCTGGTTTAAAAAAATATTAAGTCCCTCAGCTGCGGGACATAGCAAAATTGTACCTGTCTGCAGTCCCAAACCCAGGATCTGCTCCGTCAGAGCCAACCACCCTACCCACCACACAGTTCGCTTGGCTGAAGCAGGCACACTACAGGGTTACAATCCTGTTCCCTATTCCTCTACATCCTGTCGCCCATCCTCCCTTCCCGTCACCCACCCCATCCTCACTGTTGTAACAGTAGCCACCCCCATACCATTGCCCATGATGATAACGCCCTCATATAGGTCACCGTTTTGACGGTCACCCATATGAGTTCACTATCACCATGGTATATCAGGGCTGCACCATAAAACATATGAAACTAGGCTCAAGGAACTGAAGTTGTAGGAGAAACAGAGGTGACATGATAGAAACATTCAAATGCATCAAGACAATAAACAAGATGGAGAGCCTCTTTCAAGAAAACAAAGGAATTTGGACAAGAGGGCACAACTTGCGTCTGCTGGGAGGCAAGTTCCGGAGCAACTATAGAAAGTACTTCTTCACTGAGAGGGTGATAGAGCAATCAAACAGCCTGCCAGCACATATGGTGGCAGCTAAAACAGTAAGATAATTTAAGCCAGTGTGGGACAGACAGAGAGGACAGCTTGGCTGGAACAATTAAAGGGGAGGGGGTAACCATCTTGGGCAGACTAGATGGATCAAGTGGTCTCCATCTGCCAACACCATTCTAAAGTTCTTATGTTTTGTATGTCTTCTAACAGTAATGTGTCTATGTCCTCCCCCTGGTCTGGAGGCCTGTAGACAACCCCAGTTCATATGACTGTCCCCTTTCCTGTTTCCAGGGTGACCCACAGTTCTTCTGGCTCCTTATGTGTATTCTGAATTTCTGTAGCTTTGATATTTTCATTGACATAAAGGGCCACTCCACCCCTCCCCCCATTTTTCACCTCGGTCTCTTCTGAACAGTACATATCAGGGCATGGTAGTCTCCCAAGTGTGGTTACTGGTGAACCATGTCTCACTAATGGCTGCTATGTCTAGTGTAGCCTCTGTCATTGTTGCTTCCAGGTCTGGGATCTTGTTTCCCAGACTGCGGGCATTTGTGTACATGATTTTCCATTGGCCAGATTTTGGTGCATTAGTTGTGGGATGAAGTCTGGCTTTTCCCCTGCGTGTTGTATGGGGAGTCAGACCTTTCTCCTAACCTGGTGATGCAAATGAACTGCAAACATTCTGAACTCCTCTTTGATCACTAGCTGAGGGGAGGTGTTCTTCCCATTTGATGTATTGGGTGCTGCACCCCTCTCCCCATTTGCTAGTTTAAATATTCTGCAAAGGCATCAAACTTCTGCCCCAATGCACTGACTCCATCCTTAGTCAGATGCAGTCCATTGAATTTAAAGGACTTTCACTCCCAAAATTGTTGCCAGTTACCTACAAATGTGTGTCCTTTTTCCTGGCACCAGCCCTTGAGCCACATGTTTAGCTCCCCTATCTCCCCTTCCCTGACCTTCTGCCCACTTGTCCCCCTCTCCCAGACTGTCAGGTCCTCAGAGAAGGAGATGCCAGATGAAGCGGATGACAGTTTGTCTCCCAGCCTGGTCAGGTGCTCTTTGGTCTCCACAACTGACCAACTGGCTAGATTGTTAGTTCCTATATATACCAGGACATTGAAGTTTTCTGCTGCTTCCAGCATGATTTGAGCTATGCGTTCAGTGTCTCTCCATGTTGATGTACCTGGGACATCTGACCATTACCCCTGGCTGGAGGTAGGTATCATGCAGCTCCCTGAATCATGGAGTCTCCTATAACCAGAAGTGTTTTGGATTTCCTTTTTTGCCTTTTTTGTTTTGGTTCCTGTTTTGGGAAAGTTTTGTTGTGTAGCTCCTGTGCTGCAGTGTCCTGCTCTGCTGTGTCCTCTGCCCCTTTGTGTGATTTCAGAGATAGAGGCAGATACCTGTTTGAAGGTTTTATATGATTTGTGGAGGTGATACACTGTTTAGCACTGAGTGATAGGGCACCTGATTTGCCCCTCCTAACCACCTGCCAACCTTCCAGACCAACTACCCTCTGCGGTTGAGGTGCTTCTGTTGGATATTGGGGAAATGGCGGGTGGTTCCTGTAATACATTTCCTCCTGAATATGCAATTTGAGGTGCACAGTTTCTGCCCATGCTGCCCAGAACTGAGCCGTTAGATCTCTGATGGTCCAGCATGTCGGACAACATCCTAAATCCTCTATAACTGCCCTTTTAAAAAGTGTCCCACAGTACCTGCAGTTAATAATATCCATTCCAGTTGAGCTGCCGAGTTTATAACCTGGTCTAAGTAAGTAGAAGGAAAATTAAAGCAAACATGAATTTTTTTTTTCTTTTTATGGTTTTTTTTTGTTTGTTTTGTTTGTTTTTGTATAACTTTTTATAACAAGTTAAATTAATTGTGCCCTTTTAAGTGAAGACACTGTGTGGATACCCTCCAATCCACCCTTTTCTGCTTTGCTACAGGAAATGTCATGACTGTGCTACTCTATAAAAGGAGTGTAGCATGTGGTGGTTGGGGATGGGGGTGGGTGGTTGGTCCCTTCCCCTACCAAAAAAGAAGCACCATGGATGAAAGAAAGAAGGAGGTAAAAGCAGAACCAATCAACCAACATCAAATGCAGATGCTATTCCACAGTCTGTATCTCGTAGGTGCTCCTATAATTAGCACTGGAAGCTTAGCCTAATGATAGATAAAACTGTAAAACCTGTTAGCACAAAAAGTAACAAAACCTGTAAGCACCACTTGTAACAATTTAACAGAAGATATACCCTGCAAAAACACTTTTCTACAGAGAAAAATAAAACAGGAATCTGTAAGCACAAAAAGTAACAAAACCTGTAAGCACAACCTTCACAACAATTTAACAGAAAATATATCTTGCAAAAAAATCACCTTGAAACAGAGAAAAATCAAGCAGTAATCTGTAAGCACAACACAGTATCAACCTGCAAGCACACCCTGTAACATAAAATACACCATGCAAAAAAGAAATTAAATCAGAGAAAAAATAAAGCATTAAACTGTAACACCTGTAGGCACAACACAGTAACAAAAACCTGCATGCCCAACCTTGAACAATTCCACAGAAAGCATACCCTGCAAAGAAACAATTTGAATCAGAGAAAATAAAAAAGTAGTCTGTAAGCACAAAACAGTAACAAACCTGTAGGCACACCCTGTGACAATGTCACAGAAAGTTTACCCTGCAAAAACAATTTGAATCAAAGAACAAAAAAGCAGTAATATGTAAGCAAAAAATAGTAACACAACCTGTACGCACAAAAGAAAATAATAACACACAGTAAATCTGCCTAGCCCCCAAAAAAAGCCTTAATTATTCTCCTTGCTCTGATAATACTGTTCCTTGCTCTGTCCTTACAAGCAAACCTAGAAGAAAAGAGCTCAGGTGAAGTGAGATGCCTTTGCCAGCAAACCTAGTCTTCCACCTCCACAGCATAGTCTTTCCAGTCAGCAACCTTATAGGGCCTATTTCTCCAAAGTTTAAGAAACTGTAGCTGTAGTAATCTTTATAAAAAAAAATCATAAGGTTGGCTGCCGTGCTTGCAAGTAGTTTGCTATCAGGAGTGGCAGCTTTGTGTTGAGCCAGGCCAAGTAGTTTGCAATCGGGTGAATAGCTGCTGTATTTTTATAATTGATGGAGTCAGGGCCAATGGTTTGTTGTCAGTCAAGTGGCATCTGGTTTGAGTACGAGCTGCTTATCTTACTCTCAGTTGGTGTTTGAGAGACAGTGAGCAGTGACAGAGTGCAGCCAACTTGTTTCTATTAGAACAAGGAGGCACAATATGAAATTGGAGGGGGGTAGATTAAGAGGTAATATGAGGATTTTTTTAAATAGAAAGGATAGCTTATGCTTGGATTAGTCTGCCACAGTAGGTACTGGGGGCAAGTACAGTGGAGGGGTTTAAGCATGCCTGGGACAGGCACAAGGGAACCTTGAGAGGGGAGGGAGTGATGAAAAGCCATTGATCACATAGGGCCAGTGGCATCATACAATGTATAGGGCCTATGGGCAGACTGGATGGTCCTGGCAGTCCCTAGACAATTTCTATGTTTCTATGTTTCTAAGAGGAGAAGATCGCTGATTTTAGTTGTGGTCATCAGCTAAGGTACAAGCGTTACTTTTCGTTAAGCTTAGCGCGCCACACCGCAAAGACGTTTAGAGAGTAGCACACTTGGAGGGTGCCTCTCCCAGCCAATGCACTGCTCCCTTGAGCAGGCGTGGTGGTCCTGCACCAATGGGTGCAGGAGCTCAGTATGACAGTGGTGTTCCTCTGCTTCAAAGGAAAACACCGCTGCCATACTCAGCGCCGCCGCTGTCCCCTCCATCATGCGCTCCCCCCCGCGCTCGTCACGCCGCCCCCCCAAAAGCTTTCCTGCCACGCTGGGAGCCCACCTCAGCATGGCAAAAGTTGTTTGCTTTGCGCGAGGGTGCCCATTCCCCGTCCCGGCTCCACAGCCCCCAAGCCATCCTGCTGCCACGCTGGAGCCCACCCCAGCGTGGCAAACCCGTTGTTTGTTTTGCCGGCGGAATTGCCCAATCCCTGTTGGCTCTTTGGCCCCCCATAGTTTGCCGAAGGGTGCCCAATCCCACATCGGCCCTCAGCCCCCCACATCTTCTGCCATGCTGGGAGCCCACCCCAGTGTGGCAAACGCCCCGTCAGTTTTTTTTTTCCTGTAAACAAAAAACTGTCCAGCATGTCTCCCAACCCCTCCCACAACCCGCACCCACCCACCGCGCACCCAGCCTCCCCACACCCCCATACGCACTCTCCAGACTCCAGCGATGATCTTCGTGGACCGGGAACACGTCTGCACTCTTCAAAGCCGACCGCGAACTGAGGAAATGCCGGTAAGCTGTATAATGGGCTACATAGGGGGTTTCAACTTTATTGCATATCTCAGTCATTTTTTGGAATTTTTGCACCAAATTTTCAACATGGGGTTTTTGGGACCCCTTCTCATGAATGATGTCACTGTCATGGCGTTATTCGGGCCCAAAGGGTGATTTCGCAGGCACTGCACAGTCACTGCGCGAAATCACCCTTTGGCCTCAAATAACGCCATGACAGTGACATCATTCATGAGAAGGGATACCAAAAACCCCATGTTGAGAATTTGGTGCAAAAATTCCCAAAAATGACTGTTTTATGAGCGTGCGTTGCGCAGTTCCTATGCTGGCTCGTAAGTTCGTGAATTTTCAATATTTTCACTCCAGATTTTCAACATTGCCATTTTATCACACCTTCTTATGAGTTGTACAGCTGTCATTTTTCACATCTCACCCAAAATGTGAGTATAATGTATAATTGTACTGTATAATTCTATGTACATATGAACTTCTTTTTCTTCCTCTCTGTAAAGAGTATTATCTGTATTGCCTTGTAAATACCTGTGTTGACCTGTATATACAATTGTTCATGCTCCACCCAGGTCCATCTTGCAAATGAGCTTCTGCTCAAAGATGAACGCATGGTTAAATAAAGACTTGATTGATTGATTGATTGAAAATGTGTTTCCGCCCATGTAGCGCACAATGGCACAGTCGGTGTGCAAAATCAATGTATGGAACACATTAAGAAAATCACAGTGACACTGTTCATGAGCAGAGGTCTTAAAATGGCTATGTTGAAAATTTGGTGAAAAAATTCCTAAAAATGACTGTTTTACGAGCGTGCGTTGCACTGTTCCTACGCACGCTCGACGCTTGTGAATTTTCAGTATTTGTACTCAGATTTTCAACATTACCATTTTACCACACCTCCTCATGAGCAGTACAGCTGTCATTTTTCACATCCTGCCCAAAATGTGTTTCTGCCCATGTAACGACTAATGGCGCAGTCGGTGTGCGAACTCAATGTATGGGACACATTAAGAAAATCACAGTGACACTATTCATGAGCAGAGGTCTTAAAATGGCTGTGCTTAAAATTTGGTGAAAAAATTCCTAAAAATGACTGTTTTATGAGTCTGCGTTGCGCAGCTCCTACGCACGCTCGTAAGTTTGTGAATTTTCAATATTTTCACTCCAGATTTTCAACATTGCCATTTTACCACACCTCCTCATGAGTGCTGCAGCTGTCATTTTTCACATCTTGCCCAAAACATGTTTCCGCCCATGTAGCGCACAATGGCACAGTCAGTGTGCGAACTCAGTGTATGGGACACATTAAGAAAATCACAGTGTCACTATTCATGAGCAGAGATCTTAAAATGGCTATGTTGAAAATTTGGCAAAAAATTCCTACAAATAACTGTTTTACGAGTGTGCGTTGCACAGTTCCTGCTCGTAGGTTTGCGAATTTCCAATATTTTCACTCCAGATTTTCAACATTGCCATTTTACCACACCTCCTTATGAGCAGTACAGCTGTCATTTTTCACATCCTGCCCAAAATGTCTTTCCCCATGTAGTGCACAATGGCACAGTCGGTGTGTGAAATCAATGTATGGGACACAGTAAGAAAATCACAATGACACTGTTCATTAGCACAGGTTTTAAAATGCAATGTTGAAAATTTGGTGAAAAATTCCTTAAAATGACTGTTTTACAAGCGTGCGTTACACAGTTCCACGCACGCTCGTAGGTTTGCGAATTTTCAATATTTCCACTCCAGATTTTCAACATTGGCATTTTACCACACTTCCTTATGAGCAGTACAGCTGTCATTTTTCACATCCTGACCAAAATGTGTTTCCACCTATGTAGCGCACAATGGGGGTAACAAAAAGATCATGCTGACAATTTATTGTGCAAATACCAGCAATCGCACAGGGCATTGGGGTAAAGCACCATACATGCCAAACACCACTGCAAATACCTGCAAGTGAACGTTCGGCATTGACAAATGCTTGTTTTAAAGCTGTCTTTGTTTAGGACAGTAGACCATCCTGATGTACCTCAGTATATGGTGGACTACTACTGTGCGCTATTATGTCATGTGTGGACATTTTTGCCCTTAAGAGATGTGGATTAGTACAGTTGGGGTGCAGTCTTGATTGTGTGGGGGCTTCTTTCAGCTGGGCTGTTGTGCTGGGACATTGGCTCAGCTAAAAGCACAGTAGCTCTCAGCCAGTCAGGATTCAGCATTCTTTACACCCATTTTATAATATACTTTATTTTTATTTTTATTTAGTTTTTGTTGACCGGGTAAGTGCACTAGACAAATCCTGCCTATTTTCAGGCACGACCCAGGGGAAGGGGTTACAGATGATTGCCAACTGACCTTGAACCAGATTAAGCTGTTGGTGGTATTTTTTTAGTGAATGAGGGAAATTTGGCCAGTACACCGTGGAAATTCCCCTACTGCATTGCTGTCAGTAGGGGGAAGCCTATGGCCACTGCAATGGCTCGTCCAGATTTGCAGTCAGAGAGGATGGAGGTGCAAGCTTTACAGGAGTCTGAAATCCCTCAGATCGTTCATGGTGTGAAATTCAAGCATTTGGTAGAGAATCTTTTAAACTCAGATGAAGAGGGTAATACTCCAACAGAATTTTTTTCCACGGAGGATCTTACTGCTAATTCAAAAAATGAGGTGAAGGCCACAAACCCTAAGGATACCTCAGAAGCTGCTGGGCAGACATTACATTTATTTTTGCAAAAAAAGGAACTGAGGCATGCTCAGGAAAAAGCTAACTTACAAACAAAACTCGAGGAGGTGCAACGTCTGGCTTTAAGTGTTACTTCAGCAGAGAAGCCTGTCAGGGAAACCTCTGACGCAGCAAATTCAAAGGCCCAGCTAGGGCAGGGTGAGTCAGTCACTATTTACAATGTTTCTTCTTCTGCCTCTGAAAAAGTGAAAGGGGAAAGTCTGCCGGCTGGCAGTTTAAACGCAGTAGATTCAAGCATGTGACTACAGCCGAGCTCCTCAGCTAAAAGTGTTGTAAAATCTGGGATTCATATGCAAAGTGAGACTGTCCCAATGCCTATTGCATGGAATGAGATTAAAAGTACTGACATTAAACTAAAACCAAGGTATCCAACTTTGTCAAAAACTTCGGGCTTTGTGGCCCATCCTGACTTCAAGCGGCTGTCAGATTTCAAACTAACAACTTGGACTCTCAAGCTACAGCTATGCATTTTTCTTTTACAAATATCTCAACATTTGGTCAAAAGGATATACAGAAAGATAAAAGGCTCACACAAACCTTAGCCAACAGACATTTAAATATGGGAACTTTAAAAGCTGAGTCGGTACCATCTCATAAATCAGCTGAGTTGCTAGACACAACATGGATTCCAGGTGAAGCATTGTCCCGGTCTGGTTGGAAGCAAAACCCTGCAGGGATTTGGGTACCGGATCCAGAGTGGGACGATAAACTACCATTTACTCCATCTTCATCTACTTGGATTCCAGGACAGGTCTTGGATCAAATATTAACTACCCCTAAAGGCCAAGAAGCACCAGATTTAACATCTGCAGATGTTCTAATTCCTAGGAATGATACCATTGAAGTGCCTTCATAGACAGTGGGAGTTGAACCCTTAAGGCCTGTTGAAAAAGACCTAAATATCAATAAGGAACCCAAGAATGATCAAAATCAGGATGAATCTGCAAATAAACAACCCTTACTATCAGAACTATTTGCAAATATAAAAAAGAAGCTGCTCCCAGGAGGAATGCGGTGCAAATCCTGTACAAAGGTGGTATGGAGGACAGACTGGACAGACATTTTGTGGGTAAAACCCTATTGATGAACTCTTTAAGGTTTTCTCCCCGAGAGGTGTTTTCTTTTATAAACATCTCAGGGGAGGACAATTTTGACATAAGTTTTCGCTCTGTCCGTTTTTTAGATCTTTTTTGGGAGAGGTACGCCCAGGTGAAATATTCCCCATTTGGTCTCCCTTTGTGGTTATTCCACTTTCTAAGGCGTTGGTTAAATTCATTATGGTAATGTTCCATAATGAGGGCGTGCATGTAGCAGATATTACATATTGGTTGTCTCAGCGATGTGAAATTTTAGGTGACCCTGAGGCCATTTTGGATACAGAACTTTTTTGGACCGGGGGATGAAGATATAAGGTGAAACTACAAAATACAGATTCTGGCATTGTCCATATTCCAAACTCATTTATGCTAGGGAGAGACAGGGGGGTATGTTTATACACCAGGAAGCCCTGATCCTGTTATAAATGTGGTTCATGTAATATTTCTAGCACATGTGATAAACCTAGATGTGGGAATTGCTGGGAGGTAGGACACATTTCCTTTCAATGTGCATCACACGCAAAATGTGACCTATGTGAGGATGTGCGGCATGTCTTTAAGGACTGCCCCTTGGCAGCAAAAAACGCAGCTTGTAATATTAGCCCAGATCTCCTAATTCAACAAGCTCAAGATATAGCTGAAGTACCTGGAAAACTTCAACAAGATGAATTGGTAAAAGGGGCTGTTCCTGATAGAACTTTTGGCCAGGTGGAAATTAAGGTTTCATCGCCCCCGATTCTCATCCCTTCCTCCCCCTTCCCTCTTCCCCTCAAGTGTTGGAGCAGCAGAATTTACAGCAGGAGTGTCTTACTCTGGTCTGTTATACTGAACCTGCACAGGGTAGTGCCCGTTTAGTTTTATTGCCACCTCAGAGGCGTAGATCCTCTAGGAATCAACAGTCAGTCAGTATTCCCCCTCCCTCTACTTCCCCTTTGGATATTGTTCCATCAAATAATCATTTTGCAGTTCTGGCACCAGAATGGGGGGATTCAGATATGGATCAAGAGGAAGGAGATAGTAATCCTAGAGACCAAGACATGGAAAAATAAAAACTGGGGTTTGCAGGGTATAAAGGGAAAAAGGAAAAAAGTTGATCACGAGAAGGTCTAAAAAAAAACTCCATCACATGGCTAAATTGAAAATTGGATCAATAAATGTACACAGTCTGTTAAACTCAGGTAAAAGACAGATGGTGTTTGATTATTTACATAGGTTCAATTTAGAAATCTGTTTTTTTACAGGAAACCTGGGCCTTTTCTACATATAATATTAAAAACTTTCAGGGAGAATGGCTTTGGGGACCTTCTTATTGGTCCTTCGGACAAGATACTGCAGATGGAGTGGGGATTATATTTAATTCATTTTGTTTTCATTAAACAAAATTAGTGGATATTCTTACTGGAAGAGCTTTGTTATTGGATGGGACGTGGAAGAGAATGTCACTGTTTACAGCAGTTAAACCATACTTAATGACCATTCATAATATAATTTTCTGTGGTGATTTTAATTGTGAGATTGCCTCTAATATGAAAAACTAAAAAAATCAATAGCTAAAATCTACTGTGATTCTAATGCCCTTATTGATTTAATATTTTCAGCAAACTTAATAGATTGTAACAAATTTAGGAAATGGGGTCCTAACTTTACATTTAGAAAGGGGAACATTAAATCTACCATAGATTATGTTCTGGTATCTAATACTTTACCTATTGTTGCTATGGAAACCTGTCCAGTGGAATTTGTAGATCATGTTTTATTAATCATAAATATTTATGAAATTCCTGAAATCACATATTTTTCTATGAGATGGAAATTGAATATAAAAGCATTGGATGAACTAAGGGTTCAACAAGGTATAAGAGCCCTCATTAATGCAAGATGTTCTGTCTGTTTTTTATATACAGATATTGGCAAATGGTGGCTGGACTCCAAACAAGACTTCCAAAACTGGTTAAAAAAATATGAGAAACATAAGGTGAATGATAATTTTTTAAAATATCTTTCCTTGCATCAACAATTATATAAATTATATACTTGGTCAAATACTTCAAGATTTAATTATTCGGAACAAATCAAAAATATTGAACTGGAAATGTTATCCTATCAATATGATAGAGCTAAAACCTTGAAAGTATTGTTTCAAAATGGGATAAAAAAATTCCCAGTGGGTGACCCTTTTCAGGCTTGTAAAGCCATGAGGGAAAATACGAAAATGACAGCCCTTTTTGATTCTCAGGGGGTGTTGCAAAGCTCCGTAAAAGATTTGTTTATTATCATAAAAAATTATTGGGTAACATTATCACCCGATAGAAATCCCACAGTTCAGGAAATTGGGGCCTACTTACATCATATTCAAGTTCCTCCTATACCTTCTGAACTCTTACATAATGTTACGAGCATTGCTCCCCCAGAAATAGAACTAGCCATTCAGAAAATGACATCAGGAAAATCTCCAGGGCTGGATGGGTTGCCCATTGAATTTTATAAAAAGTTTGAGGATGAATTATCTGAATGTTTAGCTGTGATTTTTGGTTATTTTTTAACAAGGGAATAGAATCCCCTCTACTTTTTTAGATGGCCTCCTAATGTACCTTTTATAAGTCAGGTGATAGGCAGAATATTTCTAATTGGAGACCTATTACTATACTGAATTCTGATTATAAAATGTTTACACACATTTTAAGCAATTGGTTAAAGCTTTTTGCTGACCAGGTAATATCCCCAGTTCAATATTGTAGTTTACCATCTCATAAAATACAATCAGCTCAAATGGTGGAGAGGGATGTTATTGAACATCTCTCTCTTTCAGGCCAATTTGGTTCACTAATTACAATAGATCAAGAAAAAGCATTCAATAGGGTTTCCCATATTTATTTGTTTCTGGTTTTATAGTACTATGGGATTCCAGATTATTTAATCAGGCTTATCAAATTAATTTATAGATCAACAACAGTTTATCCAATCATACAAAGCCAAATTGTTAACAACTTTAGGACCCAGCTCGGGGTACATCAGGGTGTCCCCTGAGCCCTCTTCTTTATGTCTTTTCTTTAGATCCTTTTTTAAGATTTATAATGGATAATCCCAAATGGAAAGGTATTCAAGGAACAGGCATACAATCAGCTATAACTGCCCAAGCCTTCGCTGATGATCTCTCTTTTTTTCTCAGAAATTTCACAATTTCAGAAATTCTTAAAAATCATGTTGGATTTTACAGTAGTATCCAATTCTAAAATGAACATAGCTAAAAGTCATGGTCTATATATTGGGGGTAGGATACCTGGAGGTTCAGAATGTAGAGGGTCTTCGTGTATTCCCTGAACCATTGAAACTTTTGGGTATAACTTTTGGACCCCAGAATATGGCCTTGTTTAATTGGGAACAATCTTTACAAAAAGTGGAATTTAAAATCTCTAACGGGAAATCATGGAGCATGTTGAAATTAAAACGCATACAGATATTTAAAAAATTCTTGGTTCCTATGTTAGAAGAAGAAGAAGAAGCAGAATCAGCATTTATATAGCGCTTTTCATACATCCAAAGCGCTTTACAAGCAATGCTAGACTGGTAGTGAAGTGACTGAATGTGTGGTGGCGGCCATATCGCACATCATCACCCACACACACCCTGGATAATTGCATGAACCGGTTTATGGGAAGCGGAATGTTGGCCAGGACACTGGGAATGTTCCCTACTCTTTGCGAAGAGTGCCCTGGGTTCTTTTACTTCCACCTGGACACCCACCAGGACAACACCAGGATGGGCAGAAGGGACCTCGGTTTAACGTCTCATCCGAAGGATGGCACACCCCAGCAGTACAGCACCCCCCAATACTGCACTCGGATGGCAGCGATTTTTAGGTGCAAGTCCAATCCCAGTGTGGGACGAGAACCCACGACCTTCTGGTCCAGAGGCGGATGTGCGACCAACTGAGCCACGCTGACACGCATGTTACTTTACATAGCAATGCTGTATCCCCCTGCAGAACAGTTAGAGGTAAGATTAAATGGTGCTTTTTTAAGATGCTCTGGATAAATTGATTAAATCCCATTCTGAGGTGTTTTACAAGTCTCCCAATAAAAAAGGGGGTTTGGGAATGTTATACCCCATTGTTTTTTTTATACCCTTTTTTTTATCACAGACGGTTAAATGTGGTTTAGGATCATCATTGCAACTGCAAAGGTCATGGTGTAGATTAAGTTTGGATAGATATTTTAGGGCATGGGGGTGGTGGCCCCAAGATTAGGGTTTTATTTGAATGTTCCTGATTTTTTAGATCAACTGTTTCTAAATATATATTTGGAACCTCACAAAAATGGAGATTCAGGCTCAATCTGGGAAACAACTGTATCAAACAGTTTTAGATAAAATATATCCAAAAGAGCCTAGTTTTAAATTTTGTACTCCGGAGTATAACAACTATATTTTGGCTCAACTAGTCAACCCTAGAATCCCGCCTCAGATGTGGGAACATTTATGGATGTCAGTTTATGGAAGAACACAGGTAAGGGGGAATACCAAGCATAAAGTTTTAGAGGAAAGGAACTGTCCTTATCCAGATTGCATTAATCTGGAAGAAACCATGGAACATTATTTTTCTTGTTCCTACTCAAAACCGTTATGGGGCTATTTAGCCAAAGTATGTTATATGCCTTGGCTTAATAATATGTCTTATGAAATATGTGTTATAGGCCATTATACCTTTTTGGGCTCCAGCTTTCATTCCAATGCACTTGCCATATTCTAATGTTGTTTAAAACTTTATTTATGGCAGGCAAGATGTAGTTGGGTACTACGTCAGAATAGAATGACTTTCGAGACTGTTAGGATCTTAATCAGTGATACTATGTGGCAAGTTAATGTTAAAGATACTACATTTTCAACGGTTAGGCAAGTTCAAAGATGGTGGAAAGGTTTTTCATTTTTTATTAAATATAAATAAGGAGATTAGAATAGATATGATAAACTAATTTTCATTTGGGATAATTAACTACTTTTGTACAGATGGTTAATTAGGGTATGAGCTAACACAAGAGGGGAAGGGAAAAGGGGATATAAGGAAGTTTTCTCTAGTTTTTACGACATCTGTTATTATAATAGAAATTTTGTTACTTTACCTTCATGATATAAGGATTGTGATTTTTTTGTATTATTATGTAAATGTTGCCCTTGTTTTTCAAGTTGTTAAATGGATATCCTTATAATGTTTTTTTTTTCAAATAAAACTACCCCTACTCTTTTCGGTAAGTGCCATGGGATCTTTAACATCCACCTGAACTACCACCAATCCAGGCAAATGGGACCTTGGTTTAATGTCTCATCCGAAAGACTTTAGAACACATCATGAAGTGATTTTTGGAATGCAGTGCTGATCCAAGGTATAGAATGTCAAGGTGATATAATTTTAAAATGTTGGGGGGTCATGCAGTCTCAGAATGTGGCAGGGATTCACCATCTTGAAATGTGGTGGGACACTCAACCTCAGAATGTGACAGAAACACATGTTGAGGAATTTGGCAAGGACTGACAATTGTATAATATAGTGGGGGACTACACTATCACAATGTGACAGTACATATCATTTTATTCTGAAATTGCTTGCCTCTGACACATTTCAGAATTGTATCTATCTACCATATTTCTAAATTGGCCATCACATCCCCAGCACATTCTGACACTGTGTGTCCCGGTCACATTCTAAAATGATGAGTCACTGACACATTTTGAAATTACACATCTCCATTATGTTTCAGAAATGCATATCCCTGCCACCTTCTGAAGTTGTGATTCAATGCCACATTCTGAAACTGTGTCACTGCCACTTCCAAAATGGTGTCACCACTGCATTTCAAAACTGTGCATCACTGCCACATTCTAAAATTGGGCATCACTGCCAGATTATTTTTTAATTTAAAAAGCTTTATTGTTTTAATAATACTACATAGAACATCCAGTATAGTACAACAAAGAAAACCATTGGAATAAAAAAAATAAATCATAACCCACCACCCTCCACCCCCCTTATCCCCTACCTCCAAGAGAGGGTCTATACTATCCTCTATGCTCACCCATAGGGGAGAGACCTTCTCACATAACCAAAAGACATGCAATAAGGTGCCATCTGCTTTACCACATCTGGTACAGCAGGGGGAGGAAAGGCTACCCATTCTAGTTAATTTAATAGGGGTATAATACATATTATTAAAAATATGATATTGAGTGAGTCACAGTCGGTCTTGAGTCAGATACTGTATGTGTAGAGGTCATTCCATAGTTTAGGCCAGTTAAAGGTGTACTCAGGTAAACAAGACTCCCAAACTTTGGATCCAATCAAGTTAGATGGGTGAGGCAAAGTTAGTAAACACTGGTAAAGAGCTGAGACCCCATTAGGTTTGAGTGCTACATTTTGAATCTGTTGAAGGAGATGGAGCAAGCACAAATTGTCATGTTAACAGGCATCTTAGCTGGTAAACCTTAAAAATGTGATTGGGACTTAAATTAAGCTTGTCTAGTATCTCTGAAGAGGGTATGAATGGAGGTTGAATTGTAAAAGTCAGAGATCTTTAGGTCAGATGCAATAGGGAAGGAGACAGGTAGGAGATACTGAAGAATTCCCCATCTTGATATTCGAGTTATAGAAAATAGTTTGAGAAGTCTTTAGATAGAGGAATTTTAAGGCAAGAGCATAGCTGTGAAAAAGTCTTGATGGAGACACCAATCGGAGATGAGTGTAATTGCTCTTGCAAAGAGTTCCAGGGGAAGAAAAGGATGGAAGTGGGAGACAGCTTGTAGTCAGAAATTAACTGGGATTCAATTTGTAACCAAACTGGGATGTATACACTGTCAATGAGGTTTTGGGGAGCTGAGAGCCATTTGCCACATTTTTGAAGGTGGCTGGCCCAATAATAAAATAGAAAGTTAGGAAGTTGTAAGCCACCAGAATCCTTGGATAACCTAAGTTTGGAGTAGGATTGACTAGGAGACTTATCTGACCAGATGAAGTAATCAATGTAAGAATGGACACGCCTAAAAAAGGATAGGGGCAGCCAGATTGTGAGCATATTCAAAGGATAAAAAAAGCCTGGGCAGTATGTTCATCTTAATAATGTTTATCCTGCCCCATAAGGAGATTGGGAGGCCTCTCCAGCATGGCAAGTCCTGCTGTATGGTACTTAGCAAGTCTTCCAGGTTCAGCTTCTTAGTCAAATACAGGTCATTCATTAAGTAGATAACCAGGTACTTAATATTTTGGGGGGAGCCACTTCATGCCAAAGGGGGAAAAGACTTGACTATAAATTAGGTTATTAAGAGGGAATACTTCAGTTTTATTGAGATTCAATTTATAATTGGAGTAATTGTCAAATTCCTCAATGACATGTAAGGCCTCAGTAAGAGAGGGTATGGCATCTGAAAGATGGAGTAAGATGTCATCTGCATAAACAGAAAGGGACAATGTGAGATTACAGACCTGAATACCATGTATATTGGGATGAGCTTTAAGGCTTCTAATAAGCGGTTCCAAATAAAGATTAAAAAGAAAAGGAGAAAGAGGCAGCCCTGACAGATTCCAGTATATAAGGAAAAGGAGGAGGAAAGGGTCCCATTACAGTAAATTTTGGCACTGGGGGAAGAATAGAGAACCTGAATCCATTGTATGAAGCCAGTATGAAAGCCCATTTTCTGCAAGGGTAACCAGAAAAAAAGACCAATCAATCCTATCAAAGGCCTTCTCAGAGTCAAGGGATACCAGAGCCATAGGAAGAAGGGAGGAGTTGGCCATCTGAAAGAGGTGGTCTCTCTTCCGAATATGGTCAGCTGAGGATCTCCTGGAGATGAATCCTACCTATTCTGGACTGAGAAGGTCAAGCCATACATTCTCAACATGTTTAGCTAGTATCTTGGCAAGTATTTTGACGTTGAAATTTATTAGGGAACTAGGTTGATAGCTTGCCAGGTGGTTAGATGGTTTGTCTGGTTTGAGAAGGAGAATTATAGTGGCCTTCTAATAGTGAAGAGTCCAGTGCGTCCGAGGAGAACACAAAGTTGTAATGATGGAGGAAAAAGGGAGCTAGATCTGCCCGAAAGCTCTTGTAAAAATTAAAAGGGAGACCGTCAGGGCCAGGAGACTTATCTGCAACTAGATTGTTTATGGTGACCTCCATTTCAGTAATTGAAATGGGAGCCAAGAGATAGTTTTGATGTTGCTCAGTGAGACTGGACAGGGGAATAGAGTTTAAGTATGTGATGGTCTCAGATATGTCTGGTGCAAATAAGCATTTACTGTATAGAACAGAATAGAATTATTGGAAAACTAATGATATATCCCTAGGGAGGATTTTAATAGAGCCATCTGAGGATAGAATGGAGGGGATAATTCATGACTCCTCAAGTTTTTTCAACCGGAGAGCGAGTAGTTGCCCTGCTTTTTCTTCTTGTTCAATATACTTGGTCTGGGTCTTAAGAATAGCATATTCCACCATTTCTTGTAGTAAGATGGAGTATTTGTCTCTGGGGGACATCAGGGATTGCAAGACATTCAGAGGAGAGGTGGGAGAGAGAGATTGTTCCAGGGTGCGGATTTGTGCAAGTATCGAGAGGGCTTCCGATTCTCTACGGTGTTTGCAAGTAGAGGCCATCCAAATAAACTCCCCTCGGAGGAAGCATTTCGGGGCACACCATTCATATTCTACCCTAGAGACTGAGTTTTGATTACAGTGAATAAAAGATTGAATGAGAGAAGAGATTCTAGATTGAATATGATAGCCTTTGAGGAGCTGAGTATTTAGCTTCCATGTAGTGTCTCTCTGTGAGGTACTGTCAGGGACTAATGCAGCCCAAACAGCTGCATGATCAGAGATAACTATAGGTTCCATACCAGCGTTACCAAGGCCAGGGAGAAGGGAGCATCTGATGAGGACATAGTCAAGTCTAAACGAGATCTGGTGGATGGTGGAGAAGAAGGAGAAGGTATGAGACAATGGATTAAGAATTTCCCATGGATCACAGATCCCCAATATATCAATAAACTCATGCAGTGTCCTTTGGGCAGCTGACAGGGGTTTGAGTGATTGACTCAACTGGTCTAGCTCTTGGGTTGGGGGCAGGTTCCAACCCCTCCTGAAACTAGTGGGTAGGGGAGAAAAGGGGTCAGCTTATCCATCAATTCCATAAGGAAGATCGTATCTCCCCCCACCCGGCCTTAAATACTGCCAAGAACCATCTCTTTGCACTCTAACACACCTTTAACAATGATGAATCTTCCCTTAGGGTCTGAAATAATCTGATCTGTTTGCCAGGGGATCTTACAGTTTACAAGAATGGCTACACCTCTACTAGATGTTGAGTTGCCTGAAGCATAGACCTGTCCAATCTCCTGTCTACGGAAAAGCTGGGCTTCATGGGTTAGCAAGTGTGTTTCTTGTATAAATGTGATATTAGCATGAAGAATCACTGCCAGATTCTAAAACAGTGCATCACTGCCAGATTCTGAAATTGTGCATCATCACCACATTCTGAAATTGTGCATCACTGCCACATTCCTAAACTGTGTGTCACTGCAACATTCCAAAATTGTGCATCACCACCACATTCCAAAACTGTGTATCACCTTCCCATTCTGAAATTGCATGTCTCCACCACATTCTAAAATAGCTTCTTGCCACATTACAAAACTGTAAACTTCCACATTCAAAAACTACATGTCATTGTCAAATTCTGAAAATGTGCATCCCCACCATATACAAAAATTGCACATCCCCACCAAAGATTTGTAGGCAGTGCTTGGGGAACTTTGAAACTTTGTAGGCATTGTATGTGGCACTTTGAAACGTGGGTTTTAAATTGAAACAGGTGGTAGCTCAGAAGATTAATTTTGGGGTAAGTAGATTCAGGAAGTCCTATGAATCAGGTGTGTTATTGGGGGATGGGTGGAGCTGACAGAGGCTTAGTGCCTTCCTACAAGAGCGCTATAAGTGTACAGTACTGCCACTCTAACATGTCCATCACATCTGAGTCCCAGTGAGTGAGTGGAACAGCGAAGGAGTGGAACAGGTGACTAGCATCTTAGACATCGGCAAGCATCAGCAGAAGGAAGCAGGGGACTCTGCCAGTCAACTAAAGTAAGGCACCTGTTTGTTGCTGTGTAACAGTCACTGCTGGGAAGGGTGGAAGGTAAAAGGTAGACCAACACTGGGAAAAGGATCAACACCCTATCTAGGGTAGGAGTATAAAAAGATTTAAACAGGGCATGGGGAACACAACTAGAAACAAACAAACAAAAGGGGAAAACTAGAAGCACCCTATTAGGGGTAAGGGTACAAAGTTATTTCCAGGTAACCAGGTAGAATAGAAGTTGGGATTGCTGGGAGTGGTGCAGTGCAGTACATGTGGGGTGGCAGTTTTCAGAGAGACCTTCTGGAGACTGCAATGCTGCCCCATCTACATGCACCTCTCTAGATTGAGGGAAGAGGCTGCTAGAATCAAGGGTAGAGTTGGCTGGGAATTGGGTATCCTCTTCCCCCACTCAGGGGCCCCCAAGGCTGTCACTGTTGCCACATAGGATGCCAGGGAGGAGCAACAGGTGGACTATGGTGGGCCCAGGAAGGATGTGGGTGGTGGGTCAAAGGCACGTTCATCAACCAGTACTCCAACACAATTCCTACACTCCTCTGACAAAGTGGGACTGCCAGGAGGAGGCACCTGTGGTAGAGCCTAGGGAAGATGTGGGGATCCTCCATAACTAAGATCTCTAGGAGGGTCAAAGAGGACCCAAGAGGAGGAGGAGGAGAAGCAACTTCTGGTGGGAGACTCAGCTTTGAAGGGGATAGATTTGGGAATAGGAAAGGGAAGAGAGAGGGAAGTAAGGTGCTTATGTGATGCCATGGCCTTGAAGCACAGGAAGCGGATCCTAAAGATCACTACAGCAGCAGGATGGGAGGCAGAGCTGGTTGTCATTCTCAACCTGGGGACTAATGACCTGGCTAGGGATAGGGCTGGGAAAATGCAGGGGGAGTTTAGGGAGCTAGGGAGAGGTCTTAGATAAGTAGCAGGCTCAGTAGCTTTTGCTCAGGTGCTGCCTTTCTATGACTTGGGGAGGAGAGGGATCTCCATACCAGGAGCTTCAACTAATGGCTGAAGGAATGGTACAGAGAGGAGGGATTCAGCTACATTTTGGACTATGGACCCATTTGAGGAATAAAGGCCTACACATGGGAGATGGATTGCAGCCATCCGGAAGGGGAACTACATTCCTTAGTGGATGATTTCAATGTTACTTTGATGAACTTTTAAACTAACTGAGAGGGGTGATGGAAGAGATTGGGGTAGGCAGTAACTCCCCCCCCCACAAGCTGAAGTAGAGAGTAGAGAAAACTTGAGAGGAGTGGAATCCCCTTGAATGCAAATTAATATATGAAGCATGGTGGATGAAATGAAGGAGGATTGGAGTGAGTGCATTAAAAAGAGATGAAACAGAGCCAGCCCGGTGGCGCTGAGGGCTGAGGCACTGGACGCCTTCACTCATACCATGCCGGTGATCCAGGTTCAGGAACGAGCATGGGCTGCTGGTGGTAGGCTGGGGAGGAGAAGGATTGAGCGCCCAGCGGCTGCTCTCCTTCTCTGGGGGGGGGGTTACTGCATGCTCCCACTGCAATACCACCACCTAGGGGAGCCTGGGTGGAAGGTGCAGTAGGAGGGAGTAGCAGCACAGGGATAGGGCGGATGTCAGCAGAGGAGCAGAGCAGAAGGCACGTCTCAGCATGCCTCTGTGCTCATTGCCCTCATTGCACTCCGGCACTGGGGAATGAACAGGGGAAAATTACCCTCATCTCTCCCAGGCGATGACTCCTTGCTGTGTCCTCAGGTTCATTGGGAAGACTCCGCTGTACCAGTCCACATTGCAGCAAGCATGGTTCAGAGGAGGTAAGTGGAGAGTGCCTCCTCACCCTACTAGGGGGTTATCCGGGCACCTAGGTTAGTGGACCGCATACTCTAGGAGCAGACCCAGATGAGGGAGGTAACACAGGTTGAGGTAGTCTGGGAGAGTGGAGAGAAGAAGGCAGGAGGAGCATAAATACAGGGTTAAAAAAAAAGAGAGAGATGAAAGGAAGGTGGGAAAGCAAAAAGGAAAAAAAGGAGGGCAACAAATGGAGTGATGACCAAAATGAAAAGCCATGTGTGCAAATGCTAGATGTCCAGGAAATAAGATTCCAGACCTAGAAGCCACAATGCCAGAGGCCAGTCTAGATACTGTGGCCATTACCAAGACATGATGCACTGAAAACCATGACAGGGACATGAACATATCAGACTATACTCTATTCAGGCAGAACAGAGTAGGAGGGAAAGGAGGGGGTGTGGTACTTTATGTGAGGGAGGGCATTAAAGTAACTGATATACAGGGAATATGGGGAGAAGTACTGTGCATCATACTAGAGATGGGCAATGGAGTATGATCTACAGACCTCCAGCACGGGCAGGGGAGTTAGATAAGGTACTGATGGAAGCCAATGGAAGAGGGCAGAAATGGGGAGATGCTATTGGTGGAGGACGTCTATCAGCTGAATGTAGAATGGAGTCTCCCAGAAGTGGCTTTGGCTAGAAGCAGAGAAATCTTAAACTTCTTGTAAGTGGTGTTCTTCAGGCAAATAATCAGTGAACCCACTCATGGTGGGGTAATACTGAACCTGGTACTCACTATTAGGAACAGTGCTGAGGACATCAAGGTGGTGGGGGCATCTGGGAACCAGCAATGACTGTACAGTGTGGTTCATTATAAAGACGGCTGTGGATTCAAACCACAGAAAGGGAGGGTTCTGGACCTCAGGAGGGCAGATCTTAAAAAGATGCATGAATGCATCAGGGATAACCTCATGGTAGGATGAACTGGGTGGGATGTAAAAACAGTTGTGGAAACTAAAAAGGGCCATAGTAAAGGTAACAAACCTCTGCGTCATGCAAGGGAGCCAAAGAAAGAGGAAAAAGAGACCACTATGGTTCTCAAAAGAGGTGGCATAAAAGGTAAAAGCTAAGAGGGAAGTATTCAGAATGTAAACGGAGATGCAGAAGAAGGAGGAGGACAGGGAGGTGTATTAGGAGAAACAGAGGAAAGCAGGGAGAGCAGTAAGCAGTGCAAAGTTGCAAGTTGAAAAGAGATTAGCCAAGGCAGTACCAAAGGAGGACACAACATTGTTTAAGTATGTAAGGATGACCAGGGATGGGATGGTAAGGTTAAGAAGGGAAGGGATGGCTGTGCAGAGGGGGAAGAGAAAAAGGCAGACATTCTGAGCAAATACTTTTGTTCAGTTTTCACGGGTGAAAGAAGTGTGGAGGGGCCACAAAAATGTAACAGGATCAGTGGAGAGAGGGAAGTGGACACTTGTCCATTTTCAGAGAAGAGAGTCATGAAGGGACTCACAAATCTGAAAGTGAACAAAGCAACTGGGCCAGTTGGGGTCCACCTCAGGGTATTGAAGGAGCTCAGGGAGGTACTGGCTGCACCTCTGATGCCCCTATTTAACAGCTAACTGGAAACAAGAGAGGACCTAGAGGAGGGAAAATGTAGTCCCACTTCACAAAAGTTGTAGCAGGGAAATGGCTGGCAATTACAGACCAGACAGCCTGACTTCCGCAGTGGGAAAGTTAAAGAGCAACTCTCTATTATAAAAAAAAAACTTAAAAACATTTGATTTACACAATTATGTTTTTACTTTGTTTTAACATTAGAACAGGGTAGGAGTGGTGAAAAGCCATTCACCAGGTAGGGTCAGAGGCCACATACATATGTAGTGCTTACGGGCAGATTACATGGGCCTGGCAGTCCTTATCTGCCAACAATTTATATGTTTCTATATAACTTTATTGTTTTTTATTTCTTAATTTTTTCTTTTAATCCCCCCCCCCATTGTTGGTCTACTAAATATTGGAGATAATGCAGCAATTATTTTACTGAGTCTTTAAAAATGTATCTGACTCTTCCTTGCTAACCACACTTGCTGTTTGTGACATTACAGTCATTTACCATGGTGATCACTATGGTGTCATAAACTAAGGCACTGGAGAGTTAACAGGTGAGAGGCAAATGTTTTTCAAATGTTATCTATATAGACTTTTTATATGGACTGCTAAGATGTGCTGTAAACCTAGGAAAGAAACATTGAAAATGAAAAAATTAGTCTCTGGTAAACTATAACAGCTGAAACATCTTTTTTATAAAAACCCATGCTGAAATGCAAAGTTGCTCTTTAATGGAATCACCGCTGAAAGAAAATACTGTAGAATATCATGAATCCAGTGGGTTATGAGGCCTGAAGTGGCATGGATTCCTGGGGGCCGGTTGGTTGTGGGTTATGTCTAATGAATCTGATAGAGTTCTTTGACTGGGTGCCCAAGGAACTAGATCAATGAGGAGTGGTGGATGTAGCCTAGCTAGATTTCAGTAAAGTGTACAACACTGTTCCACATAGGAAGAAAGCTGGGTAGATTGGGAGTGGGTCCAAAGGTGAAAAACTGGGTAAGAAGTTTGTTAAGGGATAGAGTGCAGACAGGATTTTGATAAATGGAGTTCACTCAGTGGAAGGGAGGGTGACCAGTGGGATGCCTCAGGTATCAGCACTGGGACCGGTCCTCTTCAATGACTTTATAAGTGACATTGCAGAGGAGATGGAAGGAAAGGTCTTCCTCACTGCAAATGATACAACACTTTGCAATATGGAGGACACTTGGGGGGAGGGATGGTGGAATGGATGAACAGAGACCTGAGAAAACTCAAGGAGTTGTTAAGGGGATGGCAGCTGGGTTTCAATGCAAAAAATGCAAAATAATGCACTTTTGGCACAGAAACCTAGGGACAAAGTACAAAATCGGGGTTTGGTACAGATGACCAACAAGTAGGAAAGACCTGGAAGTGATCATATTGGATGACCTAATGGTGGCCAGGCAGTGCAACAAGGCAGGTGAGAGGGCAAGTGAGATGCTGGGGTGCATGGGGGGGTATCACCAGAAGAAAGATGGAGGTAGTGTTGCCTCTGTATAGCTCGCTAGTAAGTCCCTATCTAGAGGACTGTATCAGATTCTGGAGACCATATCTCAGAAAGGACATAGACATAGTGAAAGTTGTCCAGTGGAGGGCAACTAAAATGGTGCAGGATCTGCATCAGAAGTCCTACGAGGTGAGATTACAGGACTTAAATATGTACATCCTGGAAGAGAGAAGGGGGGGATATGATTAAGACCTTTAAATACTTCATATTGGTAAAGTAGGTATAAGAGGGAAGTATTTATTTTGGAAACAAAGGTGCTTAAGGATGACGGGGCATGATAAGAAGCTGGAGGGGGTAGATTCAGGAGACATGAGGAAGCACTTCTTCACAGAAGGAGTGATGGATTCCTGGAACAGTCTTCTAGCAGAGGTGGTTGGTGAAAACGGTGGTGGGGTTCAAGTTTTGTATTTTTATAATGTATTTGTTTTAAATGTACATTTTATTGTGCAGGGCACAGAGTCTGTGGAGATGGGCGCTATAGAAATAAAGTGTTTATCCATCTATCTATCTATCTATCTATCTATCTATCTATCTATCTATCTGTCTTTCTGTTTGTCTGTCTGTCTATCTATCTAAAAATGCATGGGCTAGGCATAAGGGAATCTTAGAGAAAGGGAAGGGGAGGTGAATGGGCTGGAGATCAAGTAGATCTGCCGTGATACTATAGACAGGGAAAGATGGGCAGACTAGGTGGGCCAGGGGTTCCTTATCTGCTGGCAAATTCTGTGTTTCTGTTTCATCACATTCTGAAGATGAGTGTCACCACCATATTCCGGAATTGTATGTCCAAGTCACATTCAAAAATGATGCATCCCTGCCTCATTCTGAATTTGCATGTGACTACCACATTATGGAACTGCCACCACAATATTCTGAGATTCTGTGTACATGCCACATTGTGAAATTGCACGTTGCCAGCACAATCTGAACTCAAGTTTTCTGACCACATTTTAAAACTGTGCATCGCCACCACATGCCAGATTTATGTATCCATGACACATAATGAAATTACATAACCCCGCCACCTTCCATAACTATATGTCTCCCACATTTCACAACTGTGCATCTCTGCCACATTCTGAAAGTATGTGATATTGCCACATTATGAATTTTAACTTCCCTGACACCTTCTAAAATTGTGTGTCTCAGTTACTTTATGAGATTGTGTCATTGCTGCATTCCACAATTGCAACCAGGTGGCACTTCAAAATCTCATATCTGCAGTATTCTAAAAATTGCACACAACTTCTTTATTCTAAACCATGTTTGCTGTTGAATTTCACCCCCCCACACACACATTCTGAAGTACTGTACCTTGCATGTGCACAATATGTAAATACATGCACTGACCAACTCAGTGTAAGCTTTCTTTTTTTTTCAGTTGTTTACTACAACTGCAGTTTTATATGAAGTGAGAGAAATAAGTCACATAAGTTAACTTGCAGAGATGACTAAGCCATGGATTCTGGTTACATCATCAGTAGCTCTTCACTGAAACTGTTTCTTTTTTTTTTTTCTTTTTTTAACAAGCAGTGAATTTAGGGTTACGAAATAATTTGTAAATTTAAAAAAAATTAATGTATAGATCACATTTTTGGCATGAGGCTGATTGAGGATATGCTGATGCAAATTCTGAATTTACTGATACCACAAATGTTGGCTGGACTTCCTCTTTAATTGTTGGAGCTCCAGTTAATGGGACCCATTATACAATACCTGCTTATGAAATGTTTTCATTGATGTAACTATGTTTTACCATAAAGTTTTTTTTGTTTTGTAAGTCTGTATGTATTAAACATTTAAAAAAAAATGCCATGTTACAAAAGATAACATGGCTGTTATAATTACATAATGGTATGCATGTCACTGTTTTAACTGATAAAAATAAAATCTTTGACATTATTGGTCTGGCCACCAACAAGATGGAAGCCTAAATCTTTGAGCTCACTCTGGGTTCGGTATCTTCGGAGCTCTGGCATCAAGACTCATGGGCCGGTCCGTTCCCTATTTACTGCTTTCGTAAGGGTAACCCCCCTTGCGTACCGGCACTTGCTAAAAGTTAAATAGACACAGTTTTGTGGCTGTAATTAATGCTGATCCCGAGTATCGTTAATGGTCACTAGGCTGTGCAGACCTCACCAACATTGTGACGTGACAACAGTTCAGTGAAACGACTGGGTAAGCGGGGTTTGTTTTCCTCACCCCCTACATATACCAGCTGGAGCAATCTGTTACCTGCCTATCCTTGCCAATCTGCCTGACCTTCTCATGGCTTCTCAAGGTGACAACAGCCAGTCAGACCCACTAACCCAGCCACCTCCAAAGGAGCCCTCAGTTAAGGAATCCCTGCAGTACATAACACGCATGCTGGGACCGTATTAAACAAAGTTGAGGATATCAGCATTACATTATCAGGTACGGTGTCTGAGATTTGAAACTTTCAAGACCACATGAACGTCTCTGAACAGCAGTTGGAGTTGGCAGGGGACTCCGGTTTCTTTCTATAGAGACTTTGTTCATGTGACGGCAAACAAACGACAGGCCTTCGCACCACTCAAGAAATTTTTGTACAATTTCAATTTCCACTTCAAATTCAAGGAGCTCACCAGGTTGCTTGTGACAAAGGATGGCAGAGAACTCCTGGCCGATCACCCGTCAACTGTAGAAAAGTGGGTTGCTAAATTCTGGCCAGATTTACCTCTCCCGACTACATATCCCAGGAGGCTTTGGAAGCCCAACACGCCTAAAGGGAACTATGTAGACAGACACAGGCAGCCAGAGAACAGTAATGAGGATGGACGTGCACCACTACAAACGATCCCCCAGTAACCAGGGGCCCTCCCGACTGTTCTAAGTTACGACCAGCCACGGCTCCACTCTCCTCATCTAAAGACAACCCCACATTGCCTCAATGGATGTCGATGCCCTCCATTAGACAGAGACAAAGAGCTAGAAGTGGGAATCAACTGCCCCAAGATGTTTCCATGACAGCCCCTCCTGCAAAAATGTCTCGAGAAGACAGAACCTCACCTCCTCGCAGTGCTCAGTCTGCCACCATTAATTCCTCTGATATGGACACTACTCCAGGCACAGATTGGACTGATATTTCAGAAGCTTCACTTGTGGAAGCAGTGGACATTCTGACTCCTGTCAGACCAGGGTTGATCTCGTACACTGCTGCTGTGATGAAGGATATTTCTGAGACTGTGCCCTCCCCCTCCTAGAGCACTGAATGGGCTGAAAATTTTTCTGGCTGAATTTGAACTGATTTCTGGTTTTGGTTATGGTTTGCTAGATGTTGCAATTAAGCTATGGGGTTGATACCATTATACTCTCTCCTGCGCCCATACCCAGATGAATATCTGGGTGGCAGTTTTCCAAGGTCATGGATACCTCAGCTTACGTAGCATAACTAGCTATGTTTTCCTTTTAGCTCCCACACTTCTCCATGTTGCTGGTTTAACCTTATAACAGCAGCTGCATAATAGTCAGCGTAAATAGGGGTACGACAAGGTAGCATCTGTAGCCCCCGGTGTATGGTTGTGGTGTTGATATGGAACCTCTACCTTGTAGGCAAGGTGGTTACCCTCTCTTCCCCTTCTCCTAAACTCCTCTCTCGTATCCCCTTGGTCCCTCTTTAGGGTCCTCTCCCCCCTTTCCTTTCCTCTCCTGTAGGTCGGACACCTGACCTCAGGCATATTTGAACCTCAGAGGACTCGACTCCACTTGGTTCCAATCCCTCCTAAATATTAGGATTTGAGAGCTTGAGAAGCTGAGGCTAACAGTTTTAAGTTTGCTTCTTTCACTGGTAGCCTCGATCCTATAGTGCTGTTGTGCAGTGTTATATTAGAATCTGTTAGAGTTGCTTAATAGCTTGGTTTTTGTAGCTAGTTGGGATATCTTTTAACACCTGCTTTCCGGCTAATTGTTACTGTGTACATTGACTGTATTTGTTCATAACCTCTTTTTTGTGTTTGTTCCACTGCAGCTGCCCTTGCAAGGTGTTATTTCCCTCTCTTCTCTGAGCCTTTCCTTCTTCTCATCTGGCAACCTAGGCTAACACAGGGACTCCTAGGATGGTCAGTGTGGTGAGTTATATCCCAGGTGCAATCCTTGCATTTTCAGTAAGTACATGCCTTCTGTTGTTACAATTTCCGTGTGCCCCACTACAACCTTGGCTAGTCACACCAGCTCCCCAACTGTGGTGGTATCCTGGAATGTTAATGGTCTGAACCATCCCATGCTGCAACACCTCCGTTCGCTGCATACAGATATCACCCTACTTCAAGAAACCCGTCTTTTAAAGAAGGCGGTTCCATGGCTAAAGAACTCTTTGGTGGGTACCGTCTGTGCCAGTTCAGCTACCTCCAAGACAAGAGGGGTAACCATTCTCATCTGGCGTACCTTGTGTTGGATCTTGGAGGAATCCAGACATGATCCACAAGGCAGATGGGTCATTGCTAAACTTTCTTCCTCTGGGGGGGAAACTGATTATTTGCAACCTGTATGCCCCCAGCACAGACCATACAGAATTGTTCCATCAATTAGCCAGGCAATTTCCTCCGTATCCATTGCCAATGGTGCCCTTCCTCTAATAGTGGATGGAGACTACTATATGGTTTTAGATGTATTTCTGGACAAGTCCAAGCCTACTCCTGAGGCCAGGTCCAAGGCCAGCTTGGCCCTTCATGAACTACGAGAGGAATGGGGCTTAACGGACCTCTGGAGTAGAGATAATCCCTCTGGACGGGATTATACCTTCTATTCCCAGGTACATTCTACATATAGTCACATAGTCTTCTTTCTTGCTAATATAGCAGTTGCTCAAAATGTTCTTAATACCACAATTGGGAACATTCTTATCTCCGACCATGCACCGGTGATTACCGCCTATACACTAGGGGGACAATCCAAAACAGGTACTTGGTGGAGATGCAACCCTTTGTTATTAAAGGACCCAGAGTTTCACAAAACAATTTCTCAAACCACCAAGGAGTATTTTGCCATTAATGCAAACTGTGGCGTCCCCACGGGTACGGTCTGGGAAGCATTTAAAGCAGTCCTTAGAGGCCGCATAATCGCCTTCTCAGCCACCAAAAACAAGGCACGCAAAGCTAAGTTAGCTCAGTGGCAAGCAGAATTGGAAGGACTTGAGTCCCGTTTCAAAGCTTCTCATGCCTCTCAGAGTGACAACTCCCTTATTCGGTGCATTGTGGGCCTTATGTACCAAATTAATGCCATGCTGAATCAAAAGGCCAAGTGGCTTCTATTGCAATCAAAACATGCATACTGGGATGGGGGCGAAAAGGGTGGCAGATTATTAGCATTTCGACTTCAGAAGCAGCAAGCCGCCACTCACATTCATGCCCTCCGTAACACATCCGATAAGATTGTACATACCCCTCAAGACATCAACGACACCATGAAGACATTTTATCAGATCCTGTATAAGTCGCAGTCTGACCTTTCACTGACATCCTTCGAACAGGAGTTGGATAAATTTTGCCAACAGTTTGACTTACCGGGGCTTACCCCGTTACAGGTGTCCACATTAGATGCCCCCTTTGCTCCAATAGAGCTACATCAAGCTTTGTCCCAAATTGCCAAAGGAAAGTCTCCCAGTCAGGATGGCATGACGGTTGAGCTATATCAAACATTGGTATAAGATATATCTCAGCCACTACTCTTTCACTTCAGGAGTCCCACGCAACTGGTGCATTCCCCCCTGTCTATGAGAGAGGCCCTCATTACCCTTCTACTGAAAAATTCTAATGATCCCCTAGACTGCGCAAATTTCCAGCCGATCTCGTTACTTTCGGTAGACACAAAGATCTTGGCCAAGATCCTAGCCACCAGGATGCTGGAGGTGCTCCCGATTATCATTCATCCCACCCAGGCTGGTTTCGTGAGAGGCAAATTGGGTGCAGACAACACTAGGCTCCTCCTTAACTTAAAAAGGATAGCCTCCAGTTCTTCGGTCCCAGTGGCTGCAATGACAATAGACTTTACTAAAGCCTTTGACTCTGTCGAGTGGCATTACTTGCACCAAGTCTTAAAAAGATATGGCTTTGGACCGGTTTTTTGTCAGTGGGTGTCAACACTTTATGGATCCCCGACGGCTAGGATCTTGACCAACACTACTATTTCCATGCCCTTCCCACTGCATAGGGGCACCTGACAGGATGCCCCTCATCCCCTCTTCTTTTTTTGGTAGCTTTGGACCCCCTTATTAGGTCTCTTATCATGTCACAAGATATTACTGGCATCGAGGTTGCTGGGAAATCTTATTTGGTGGCGGCTTATGCCGATGATTTGTTGCTAATTCTTTCTCATCCAGAACAGGCAATACAGCATATTTTATCCTTACTACAGACATTCTCAACTTTATCAGGCCTTTGTGATAACCAGAGAAAAACACTCTTGGCCCCGTTGAATTCAGCTTGTACTAAACGTTGCTTACAGGGAACTGAGCTTCTCTGGGCAATGCAGGGTTTCTCCTACCTCGGCATAACCATTCCTTTCAAATGGTCGGATCTAGAGCCAGTCAATGTCTCGCCATTGCTATCTCAAATGACTGCAGAGACAGAGAGATGGAAAAGGCTTCAGCTGTCTTTGCCTGGAAAGATGGCAGTGGTTCGTATGCTCTTACTGCCATGAATCATGTACATCTTTAAAAATCTCCCAATACATTTTTCACCCAAACTTTTTGCTTCACTTGAAACTCAAGTGTGTCAGTTCTTGTGGGAAGGGAAATCTCCCAGATGGAACAAGAGTAAACTGAGAGCACATTGGTCCAAAGGGGGCTGGGTTCTCCTTGGTTTCAAGAATATCATCTGTCATGCACTGCCACTATGGCTACTAGGTGGTTTGTTCCCAGTCCAATACCGCTCCTGCTTTGGGTTCAACTGGAATCTGATCTAGTGGCAGATACAAATCTGCATTTGTTATTATACCCCGGAGCTGGAACTGGTGCACGTTCCCCCCATTAATAGCTGAAACCAAACGGGCTTGGCACTCGCTCATGACTCTAGCTCATACACGTCGGGATGCCCAAGCACCTCCATGGCTCTATACCCCTCTGTGGCAGAACCAGGCTTTCGCAATTGGTGACACTCCCATACATTGACCCACGTGGCATCTGCTATATACAGGACTTTTACATTCCTGGCTCCTCTGTATTGATGTCCTTTGAATAAGTCCGACACAAATTTCATCTCCCGAGCAACGACCTTTGGAAATTTCTTCAATTATGCAGTGCTATACTAGCCGATAGGGCCCGTATGTGTTCAGATTTCAAATGGAACTAGCTAGCTCACAGGCACAAAATCCCCTCATCTGGGGGCCTTATTGGAAGATTTTATAGGACCTGGGAGATGCCCAGATAGACCCCTCAGCTGCATATTGACTGAAATGGATGGCTATCCTGAATACCCATATTTCTGAGGACTCCTGGAGCCGTTATTTCCGAGACTGTTATTATACCTTTATGGATACCAAGAGCCATTTTTTGCAGCTCAAGATACTGCTGCTTTGGTATCGTACACCATCATCTCTATATTCCTACGGCCTTTCACAACATTCTAACTGTTGGCACTGTTAGCAACCTGGGGCACATCTACTTCATATTCTGTGGACGTGCCCTTTGCTTTCACTCTTTTGGGCATTTATAACTAACGACTGCTCTACAATACTGGGCCTCCAGATTAGCCTGTCTGATCCCAAACTCCTTCTAGGAGATACTACCTCCCTAATTGCTCTATCGTGACCTCAGACGCAATAGGTTGTACTTGCACTTATGGAGGGTAAATGACTTGTACTTATGTATTGGCATAGACCTACTCCTCCAACTCACCCCCAGTGGCATGAGGCGCTAGCTGGATTAGCCACACTAGAACGTCTATCTTGTACTCACCTAGGTCATATGGACCAATATGCTGCCAGATGGGAAGCCTATCTCCAATCATCTCTTTGCAAAATTCCTAACCCAGGCTGTAAACCCTCCTCTTTGACTACATGATATTTCATTTCTATATACCATTATTCCTGTTCCTATCTGTCTCTAATACTCGAAGTTAGTGGAACTCCACCCTGGCACATTGGGTAGTCTTTTTTTGTCAAGTTGCATCCAAGGTGGGTTCATATGAGAATATATTAAATCATGTGTTTTGTAAATATATTTACACACTATTATGGCAATGTAATAGTTGCTGGTTGAACATAGCTGCATATGGAACATGTTACCTACCTAGGAACATGAATGTAAGTGATACTATACTTCTGTATTGAACAAAATAAAAATTATTCTATGATAAAAAAAAAAATCTTTGACATTATTGCTGTAGGGTTTAAGACTTTCTGTTTTTACTTGTTCCAGTTTTTCGCATCTGCTGTCTTGGCCTGTTCATGTTGAACCTTACAGTACATTGATTTTAGCATTGTTTCTGAAGCATATTATCAGGAAAAACATAAGCAAATTACCCCAAATATAATATTGTTCTACGTTATGGACCCATTAGCAACTTGTTGTGTAGTTAGTTGAAGAACAACAGAGACATATCATTAAGGCTAGAAAGTCAGTTTTTCAGAAGGGCATTACATACAGTATTCTACTATGTGAACACAAATCATTCCTCTTATACAGTACTTTGACGTTATAGTTACTGACTCAGTTTTGTTGAAATGCTAGGTTTTTAAGTAATAGACTTTTCAGATGAAACAGGTACAGTATGTTAAAAACAATCTGTTCCTTTCCCTGTATGGTCCAGTTCACATTTTCCACATTTCTTCATTGCTTTGCATAACTGCTGCTGCTGCTGCTGTGAGTCAAATAGAGTAGGTTGTTCATGGGAATGGAAAACTGTTGAAAACAGAGGACACACGTTGTCATGCAAAAACTATCATTTTCTATGAGAGAATCTGGAGATAGTCTCCATCAAGGGGTACATCTTACTACAATACATGTTTACCCCTTGGCATACTGTATCTCTTCCGTTGTTGTTAGTCTTGTGCATTACAATACCCACTAGGGGAAGTAAGCTGATACTGTTGTGGGTTCCTGTATGACTAAGCCTTATTTCTCAATATGTTACTCAGTCAGCTCACAATGTACTAGGACACAGGCATAGGGTAGATAAAGCAGTTTAGACTCTATTTTCAGTGGCATAGTTTTTATCACCCCATCTGAAGAGGCCCACTCTGTTTAATCCCATAATTACATTATAATGACCTGTGAATGCTGAACAACTACATAGACTGCCTAACCAGTCAGTTCCTTTGGTTGGCATGCTTGTTTGCCCTCTTATATCTTAGTTTTTGTTTTTTTTATCTTAAATCTGGCATTCATTTATTGCACAATGGTGTGACGTACCGTTTCTTACAACATGACAAAACCAGAGACTTTCCAAACTTAACCGCAAATGTTAAACTGAAGAATGTTTTATATGAAAAAAAGTAAATAAAAAAAAGCAGAGTGTACTGACAACAGAATACAAAAGCTCCCCTTATAAAATTATCATTTATTGTGATGATGTTATTATTTTCAGTACTTTTACCATTTAACTTGCAGCTCCCAGTTCACTTGAAAAACAAAGCTGCATATTTAATAAAAGGAAGTAAATATTAGACATATATGTAATAATTAAAAATCTGAAATATATAATTAACAAGGAGGCTTTCTGACTTACCAGTTGACATCCTACTTGTCAGACTCTGATGCTTTGCAATGCTTATCAAGAAAATGGTGTGTAGGCATGAACTTAGTCTAATAAACACAATCACGTTTTAAAGCTGTGGCTTAATCTCCACCCACACAAGTTGTGACTCATCATTCTTTAAAAGTTGTGCTTTGGAACAAATTAAAGGAACTAGGAAACCATAGGAAAGCTTCAAGGATGTTTCACTGCTGGTTATGCCACATAAGCTTTTTCAGCGACTACATGCTTGATAGATAAGAAATGTTACATTTATATTCATGATAAAAGTAGAATTCAAACCTATTTAGTTTTTACAAATATTATTTGTGTTCTTTCCCAAATAGTAATTTTGTTTTTCTAACTTAGATGAAAAAAAGGTTGAAATATGTATATCTCATCACTAGAGGACTGTGTTTGAAGGGGACTGGGATGATTAAAGTACTGTAAGTGTTGTTGTCTCAGATCAGTTTTGAAAAGGAGTTTTTATTTATTTTTATTTATTAAACTCTAGGATTACAAGTACCTTTGAGCAGGAACTTCAGACAATAGGGGGTAACATAAGAGTTTGTCACAAAAGAGTTATGCAAATCTGTATATTTTCTTTCTCCAAATTAATTTAGTTAACCATGAAATTAACTCGTGTGTTTGTATTAAGAAGACTATTACAATAATGTGGCAAACATGTAGCATATGTTTGGGGAAACTTTGTGACCATGGATATACAGAACTACTAGACATAATTAGAGAAGTGTGTTTTATGCAGAATGTTAGATCAACTACCAGAGATAGAGAATACTGCATATGTAGGTGTGTGACATGCAGTTCTTTTTACACACCCAAGGTGTGTGCTGCATAAACCTTGAGAGCAAAGCTCTAGAGGTTTATATATTATGACATACCAAGGGTGTGTAAAAAGCTGCACATCACACACCTCCTAAATTCTCCTGTATTTAGGCCCTGCTCCAGTTTTATTAGGTGGGGATATGAACCAGATTATTGACACTTTGTGTGACAGGAGTGCGTCCCCCTTGTCTGTTTCCTCTGCAGGAAGTAAAGCCCTTCAGTTATTAATCCAGGACCATGGTCTTTATGATGCGTGGTGGTTGGAACACCCCTCCAGCTGAAATTACACATTCTTCTCAGCCCCACACAATTCTTATAGTAGACTGGACATGGTCATAGATTCTGGGTTTGCAGCTTATGTAACTTTACAATCTACAATTGAACCCATTTTAATTTCTGATCACTCCCCTGTGACCAATAGCTTTGACCCTGGAACCCCTGAAGCCACAGCCAAAAGGTGGCATTTCAATGTTAGCCTCTGTAATGGTGCTGCCTTCGAATCCTGGTTGTGGCAAGAGATCCACATTTATTTGGACTTCCACTACCCTGGGGAAACTGCATCAAAGTGGACTTGAGAGGGTCTTTAGGCATACACTCAGGGTCAGGTTATTGCATATGCCATGGCTAAGAAAAAAAAAAATTTAAGGATCTTCAATCCTTAGAATGGCAGCTGTCCAAATTACAACAGTGACACAAGGCAGGGGGCAGTTCCTCTTTGTTGCTGTAGACAATGCAGAGTCTTCAATACAGAATTAATGTTAGAAATTCTCAGCAGGCTGAGTTTGCTCTGTGCTGTACTCATCATGCTTACTGGGAGGGAGGGGAGAAAGCCGGCTGACTTCTTGCCTACTGGTTTAAAAAGCTCTCAGCAGAATCTAAGATACAGGGTATCCTGAGAGGGTCTGCTCTCTTAACTGCCCCTGAGGTGATTAATGAGGCCTTTCATAATTATTAGATGGGGCTTTATTTATCTAAACCAACTACAAAGGAGTAGGTGGATTAGTCTATTAATTAATTTTTTTAGATTCAATTACTTTACCTAACTTGTCTAGTGAGCAGGCTAGTTCCCTGGATGCCCCTATTACTGCCCAGGAAGTACGATCCGCCATTGACCAGATTTCCAGTGGCAAGTTGCCTGGCCTTGATGGCCTCCCTATAGAGTTTTACAAGCATTTTCATGACCTGCTTTGTCCCCTGCTTGTTTCAGCCTTTAGGAGGCATGGGAAACACTTTCCCCCTCTCTGACTCTATGACCAAGGTGAGTATTTCAGTGCTCCCGGAAACGGGTGAATATCCTCACTTGTGTTCAAATTACCGCCCCATCTCCCTTTTGAATGTTGATTACAAGAATCTAGCCAAAGTTTTGGCTTTAAGGTTGCAAGCCATACTACCCTTTTTAGTGCATGCAGACCAAGTTGGTTTTGTGGCAGTAAGAGATGAGGTGGACCATATTAGGTGCCTAATAAATTTAATATGGGTAGGAGAGTTTTCACCTGATCTGATCGCTGTGGTTGCATTAGACACGGAGAAGGCATTCAACTCTCTCTCAAATGGCCAGATTTATTTGCTGCCCTTCAGGCTTTTGGAATAGTGGATGGCTTTTTGAGATGGGTGCTGACCCTTTACTCAGCCCCGCAGGCCTTAGTGGTTACAAACGGGTTTGCCTCTGTCGTGTTTCCCCTGAGGAGGGGCATAATGCAAGGGTGCTCCTTATCCCTGGCACTTTTTGTATTAGCCCTTAAACCCCGGCACAGAAGTTGTGTGAAGGCTTCAATATATCTGGGATAACAGTGGGCAAATAGGTCTTCAAACTCATGTTGTTTGCAGATGACATCCTCATTACCCTCTGGAGCCCAGCTCAGTCCATTCCAGCTCTGGTGGAGCTCTTGGTTCTTTTCACAGCTCTATCTGGACTTTGGAATAACTGGAGGAAAACAGAAGTCTTGCTCTTAAATTCGAGGTGTGCTTCTATTTCCATTAATGCGCTGGAGCTAGACTGGGCTTAGCACCCAGTAAAATACCTTGGCATTCTTTTTTTTTTTTTAGTTGTTTAACCAGGAGTAGCACACTAAGCTGAAAGCTTTTTTACAGGAGTGACCTGGGAGCACAGGGAAGTTAAGTGACTTACTCAGGGTCACACAGTATGCCAGTGGAAGCTGTGGGATTCAAACCCAGGTCTGGTCTGCTGGATGCCACCAGATTTGCAGCTCAGAGCCTTAAACCACTGCGCTATACTGCACTTCTTTACCCTAATTAGAAAGAGTGGACCAAATTAAATTTTTCTCCTTTTCTAAAGTCTTTGCAAGAGGATACTGATAGGTGGAGACATCGCCATCTGTCTCTATGGGGCACGTCTTATACCTTGAAAATGATGGTCCTTCACCAGGTGTTGTATCCCCTTCAGTATCTGGCCCTGCCTACTCCTGATTCTATTTGGAAATTAATGGATAGATTGATTAGGCAGTTTTTGTGGGAGGGAGACAAGCTTAGGGTCTCCCTGACATAGCTCAAGGCTCCTTGGCCAAGGGCAGACTCAGGATACCATGGTTCAAGGGCTATTACTTGGCCTGTGGCCTAAGGCAGGTCTGGAAGTGGCTGTTTGCAGATCAGTGTAGGGAGTCAAGCCAATGGATTGCTTTGGAAGAGCAGTTATTTCCAGGGAACGCACCTGAACTGATTTTATGTGACCCATCATATGCTCAACCGGGCTACCCTTTTCAAGGCTATGTGCTTGGGGTCCGGAAAGTGGTGGTAAAAGTGACTTCTTCTCAGTGACAATCTCCATTATCTAGGTGGCCCCTTTGGGGCAATCCTAAATAACGGATCAGTGGTTGACCTATTTTTTTGTCTCAATGGGCAAAAGGGGGGATTCTAAGGATAGCCAATTTATTTCATCTGGTGACAAAACAATTCAAAGACTATGCAAACCTCAAGTCATTGGCTGTTTTGTGGCAGTCTCATCTATGGAGATAATTTCAAATCCATCATTTGAGTTCTACCTTTATGGAACCCCAAATTTGCTTGCCTTTATGGGGAATCTGGGATGATGTTGTGGGGTTAGCCAGTGAGGGAGGTGCAATGTTTTGAAATTGGTTGCATTTATAAAGGACTCCTGCAGGAATTTTCCCCCTCATCCCTTACTTTGAAGTCCAAATAGGAGAAACAGCTTGGCTCCCCTCAGCTGAGTCAGAATGGGGTTGTTGTTGGTCCAATGTGTCAGACTCATGCTGGAACCCAGGAGGGGGGAGGCTTATGCAATTGAAGACCCTACAATTGTGTTATAAAATACCAGATCAACTGAGGAAAATGAATCTTGCTACTCATTCTGAGTGTTGGAGGTGCCATCAACACAATGGCACCCTTTTGCATATCCTCTGGTCCTGTCCTAAATTGGAAAATTGGTGATCGTCCTTACAGGCATGACTCTCTTCAGTGCATAACTGTAGGGTCCCCCTGGATGCCTGCCTCTTGGTCTAATGCAATACTGACTTCCTATTCATTGTAAACCCCTTTCTCTTTGGTTTATGGTGGCAATTACAGAAACCAAACTCACAATTTATAGGAAGTGACATTCCGAGCTGGTTCCTTCTCTGGAGGAGTAGGAGGATAGTATTTATCGGCTGACTAATCTGAAATGCTTGTCATATTAGGCTGTGGGTCAGGCCTCTATGTATGATCAGGTGTGGGGACTGTATTTGACTTATTTGTTTTCTATTGTGAATATTAGGAATGCGGGTTCATGTGTGGAGGTTCCTCATTCTATTGGGTCTACATTAAGCCTTGTTATTTTTTTTTCAGTCATAGAGTACGCCCTCTCCGTTTGTTATCTGTGATTGTTTGGTCCTTGCAATTGAGGTTTATGCTCTTGGTCTTGCCTGGGCATCTTGACCCATGCTGTTATTTTCTTTTGCCATCATGTCCTGTCTTGTCTTCCTTCCTTCCTTATTTATTTATTGTACAATCAGAGCAGTAGCTGAGGGGGAAGAGGGGAGGTTGGCACTGCAAGGGGACCTGGACATCCTGGAAAGCTGGTCTCACACATGGAAATTAAATTTCAATATCACCAAGTGCAAGGTGTTACATCTTGAGCGGGGAAACTCTAAACACAGGTACACCCTGGGAGGGGAGGTGCTGGGGCTTAAAATTGTGAGGGAGGAAGGGAAGGATAAGGGAGGGGCTGACCAGAAGCCTTCTCCTCCAGATGATGGTAGTAGCCTCAAACTCAAGAGGGGGAGGGGGGAAATGGACTGGGGGAGGAGGTTCAGGAGTAGCAGAGGGAGGATGGTAGTATAAGGAACCTGGGTGGGGTTCGACAAAGGGGATCAGGGATAAAGGGTGTGGGTGGTGTTAGTAAATGCCAGGAGCTTGGGAAACAAGTTGCCAGAGTTCCAGGCCATGCTGTTTAGGGGGGTGGATGTGGCGGCGGTCACGGAAACGTGGGCCAACAAAAACCATGACTGGGACCTAAACATGTGGTGGTACACTACGCTTAGGAAGGATAGAAAGGAGGGCGGAGGGGGTGGAGTGGCTATGTTCATTAGAGATGACATAGAAATTGCTATGGTAGAAGAGGCAGAGGGAAATGTGGAGGTCTTATGGGTCACCTTATGAACCCCAGCAGGAGGTAAGGTCAAGCTGGGTGTAGTATATAGGCCCCCCTGGATGGGTGATGTTCTGGAGGATGGTTTGCTGGACAAAATTATTGCCCAGTGTGGACCAAAAGGGGAAGGAGTGGTGTTGATGGGGGACCTTAATATGCCAGGTACAAACTGGGGAACAATGTCCTCTAAGGTGGCCAAGGAGCAGAGGCTGCTGGATGGCTTCCAGGATGTGTTCTTAAGGGAGGGGCATGTCCTGGACGTGGTTCTGGCAGATGGGGATCTGGTAAGGGACCTAGTTGTAGAGGATCCCCTGACTGGGAGTGACCACAATACTGTCTGGTTTCAAATAAACATGGTGGGAGGGGGGAGAGATCTAGGATCACTTGAAGGGGATTACATCAATGACAAATGTGGAAAAGAGATGGGAGGTCATAAAACCGGGACTTCATGAGGCAGTCAGGACCTGCGCTAAGGTGAAGCATAAGGAAGCAAGATCACACAAACCATGCTGGTGGTCCAGTGAGGTTCAGGTAGTGGTCAGAGAAAAGAAGGCAGCCTACAAAAAATATAAAACAACAAGAGGGGATAGGGAAAAGGAAATGTACCATCTTGCATCTAGAAAAGTCACCCGGATGGTGAGGGGGGCAAAGTCCAGTAAAGAGCAGCGGCTGGCACAGGGGGATACATGGAGGGGAAAAGGGGTTCTTCAGGTACACTGGGGAGTCAAGAAAAAGTAAGGGCCATCTCGGCAGATTGAGATCAGAAGGAGGGTGGGTGGAAGAGGTGAGGGACCAGGCAGAGGTATGAAACGAGTATTTCGCCTCTGTGTTCACTAGGGAGGGGGATGGGATATCTACAAAGCACGGCACAATGGGGATAGAAGCGGTTGTGAGTGGGATCAGGGGAGCAGCAGAAATGGAGCAAGAGGGAGGGAGAGGTACCCCAGGAGTGTCACATCAGGATAAGGATAAAAAGGCCAGTGAGGTGGAGGGGACGTATGATGCTATCTCCACTGAAAGGGTGTGGTTGGCCCTCAAGGCACTAAAGAAAGATAAATCTCCTGAGCCGGATGGCATTCATCTGAGAGTACTATGGGAATTGGCAGACATAGTGGCTGCACCCTTGGTGGAGCTCTTCAACAGGTCACTTGAGACAGGGAGGGTACCTAGGGATTGGCGTGAGGCACATGTGGTGCCAATCCATAAAGGGGGGTCAAGGGAAGTACCAGGTAACTATAGACCCATCAGTTTGACCTCGGTGGTGGGAAAATTAATGAAGAGTATACTAAAGGAACGATTGGGGGGTGTACTTGGAGGAGGTGGGAGATCTGGATAGTCGGCAACATGGGTTTGTGCCAGGTAAATTATGTCAAACCAATCTTGTGGAGTTCTACGAATGGGTAACATCAGAACTGGACAGGGGAAAGCCTGTGGATGTATTATTCTTGGACTTCAGCAAGGCGTTTGACTCTGTCCCCCACAATGGTCTGGTGGAGAAATTGACGGGGTTGGGAGTAGGCCCTTTTATGGTCAGATAGATTGAAAACTGGCTAGCTGGACGCACCCAGAGAGTAGTGGTCAGTGGGGAGCTCTTGAACCCTAAGAGGTCGGTAGTGGGGTACCGCATTCCTTGGTCCTGGGTCTGATCCTGTTTAATGCATACATATCGGACATTAGGGAGGGTATAGGGTGTGAAATGAGTCTCTTCGCTGATGACCGCAAGATGGGAGCAGTAGTTGAGGGGAAAGAGGGGAGGCTGACACTGCAAGAGGACCTGGACACCCTGGAAAGCTGGGCTCACACATGGAAATTAAATTTCAATATCACCAAGTGCAAGGTGTTACATCTTGGGTGGGGAAGCCCTAAACACAGGTACACCCTGGGAGGGGGAGGCGCTGGAGGCCTCAACAGGGGAAAAAGACCTAGGGGTCATGGTGGATGCATGTATGAATAACTCTGAGTAGTGCAGGAGAGCGGCTAGCATGGCAAGCAGGATGTTGGGATGCATCATAAGGGGGTTCACCTCTAGGAGCAGGGAAGTGATTCTGCCACTGTACAATGGACTGGTTAGACCACACCTTGAGTACTGTGTATAGTACTGGAGACCACACTTGAAGAGAGACATACAGCTCCTGGAGAGGGTACAGAGGAAGGCAACTAAGATGATATGTGGACTAGGGGATTTGACGTATGAGGACAGACTTGAGGAGGTCTGCCTGTTTTCATTGGAGGAGAGGAGAGATGGGGGGACATGATTGAGGTCTTCAAGTACCTCAAGGGAATAAATAGGGTAAACATGGAGGGGGATCTTTAGACTAAAGCAGGGAGGTATCACCAGAGGGCATGGTTTGAAGTTGGAAGGTTGAAGGGTGAGGGGGAAAAGAGGAGGAGGTTTTTCACTGAGAGGGTGGTGTACCCCTGGAATGCGCTGCCTGGCGAGCTGGTTCAAAGAACCACAGTGGAGGGCTTCAAAAGAGGGTGAGACAGACATGGAAAGCGGATGTATCAGATGATGGCCAGACCCAGGGGGGTGGGAATGAATGATAAGGGTTTCTGGAACACAAGGGGGGGGGGTCTTCGGCACCCAACTAGGGATCTGATGTTCGAGCAGACTCGATAGACCATAAGGCCTAATCTGCTGGCAATTAGTATATTAGATTTACAACCTTTGAGCCAGGGGCTCATTTACAAAGGTACCTCATCACAGAGAGGATATACAGTGTCACATATTTACAGAAAACAATAACACAGAATAACATAGTTTTACATAGTTGCTTGAACACATTGAGGATTTAGAAACATTTCAGAGTGACAGATTTAGTACCTGCAGGTAAAGACAGAGGGAAGGGAGGCCATGAGGGAGTGGGAGGGGGGGTTAGGTGTGGAGTTCAGCCAAGAGGGCTTTGTCAAGTGTGTCTTGAGAGTAGCAGAGCATCTTTTAGAGATAAGTGCAGCAGTGGGTGTTGAACAGTAGGTTCCGAAGGGCGGTTTTGAAGCGGGCAATTTTGGGAGTGCTGGAGATAGATGTGGGGAGGGAGTTGAACCAGGACAGGGCTCTATAGCTGAAAGACCTCTGTGCCTGGGTGGTCCTAGTTCTGGGTACTAATAGGGTGACCTTGTCTGCGGTTCGGGTTGTGACTATGGAAGATGTGAGTTGGACAGAGGCAGTAACCCCAGGGCGGAACAGCCTGAGCAGAATTTTCTTTGTAAGAAGGCAAGTTTGGTAGCGGAGACGTTCATTAAGGTTAAGAAGCTTGGCCATGTCATAAAGCTGACAAGTGTGGGTGAGCCTGCGGACATTGGTCACTAGTCTGCAAGCCTTGTTTAGGGTGAGTTGAAGCTTGTTGAGAGCCTTGGAGTCAGCAGCACCATAGACCGTAAGGCCATAATCCCCAAGGGACATTACTGAGGACATAATGGCAAGTCTGAGAGCATCAGGTGGGAGGCAGTCCTTGTGGCAGAAGAGGATGCCAAGTCAGGATTTAGTGGCAGATGCGAGGGCTGTAATGTGGGCATGAAAGGTGAGGGCTGAGTTGAAGGTGATCCCAAAGTATTTGTAAGAGTAAACTTGTTCAAGTGGTTGTAGGGTGCTGGGGAGGATTCGGAGGGGTTTTTTGCTGGCTTTATTCTGGTGATGGGCAAAGAGCATTGGCTTGGTTTTTTTGAGGCTAATGACGAGTTTTCACTCCTTAAACCAGACTTCTGCATCATTGAAGGAGTGTTAGAGGGAGACCTGGAGGGAGGTAGGATTCCTGTGAGTGGCATAGATAATGGCATCATTGGTGTACAGGAAAATATTGCTGGAACAAGCACTGGGCATGGTGTTTAGGTAGAGACTAAAAAGTAGTGGGCCACAGTAGAGCCCTGGGGGACCCCTGAGTGGATGGGACAGATTTCTGAGAGTGCCCCATTGATTTTGACAATCTGGGAGAGAGCTAATAGGTAACTTGAACACCAGGTGAGGGGACAAGCAGAGAAACCTGTATGGTAGAGGGCATTTAATAGGAGGGGGTGGAAGACAGTGTCAAAGGCCTTAGAGAAGACAATGAACTCTGCTTCCACTAGGGAGCAGGAGTCCAGGGAGGAGTGCAGAAAGTTGGAGAACTCCAGCAATGCTGTACCTGTGCTGTGACCAGCGGGGAAGCCATGCTGTTCTGGACATAGAATGTCGTATTTTGCCAGATATTCGGTGAGCTGAGTGGCCATCACTTTTTCTAAGGCTTTGGTGGGGGGAAGGATGGAGATTGGACGATAGTTGCTGGGGGTGGATCTGTCACCCCCTTTGTGAACAGGTATGACTATAGCTGTTTTCCATACTGTGGGGAATTGCTGCAGGCAGAGGGACCAGTTTAGTAGGCCAGTTAATGGGACCATGACTTCATCCAGGACCAGCCAGAGTATTTTGGGATCCAGGGAGTCGTTGCTAGTACTGTTGCTGTTTAGTGCTTTAAGCAGGAGAGGTTTGGCTTCCAGGACTGATACTTTGCATAGATAGAACCAGGGGCGTTGAAAACTGGGGCGGTGGATCCGGGGTTGGGTCAAAAAAGTTACTAGGGAGGACAGGGCTAAGGTCCATAAAGGAGGAGTAAAGGCAGTTGGCAATGTTAGTTGGGTCAGTAAAGGTGGAGCCATCAATGGTAAGCTGGGATGGGGGGAGCATGATTTCCCATTTATCTCTTTTATAGTGTTCCGGAAGGTTTGGGTATACCCCCATGAGGAGGTGAGGGTGGTCTGGTAGTGGTCTGCCTCGGCTTTACTGATGGTCCACGTGCACTTGTAACATGCAGGATTGTAGGCCTGTCTGTCAGCCATCTGGCCGGTCTCGGTGGCTAGGTGCCAGAGGTTATCCCTATCCCTGAGCATTTGGAGTAGGGCAGGGATGACCCAGGGCACATTCTGCTTTTTGGAGTGGATTTTGGTGTTGGGTGCAAAGAGATCACAGACCTTGTTAAAGGCTTGTGAGAAGAGGTTGAGGGCAGCATCAATGTTGGATGTATGGTGGATGGGGGACCAATCAATCTGAGCAAGGAACTGTTTGAGTTTTTTCAGCCCACCCGGGTGGAGACACCTGCAGAGTGTGGTATGGGCTACAGGTTTGGGGGTGGGAGCAGACCAGAGGAATAGGATAGGGGAGTGGTCACTTAAGGAGTCTGGGAGGACTTGAATGTCCTGAATCTTTTGGGGGTGGTTAGTAATGATGACGTCTAGGAGGGTGCAGGTACCTGTAGATTGGTTATGCCTAGTGGGTTGGGAGATGAGTTGAGTCAGGTCTAAGGCAGTGAAGGTGTCTCTTATTGGGGAAGCAGAGGAATTGAGCCAGTTCACGTTGAGGTCCCCGACTAGGACTTGCTCTGCTTTATGGGGGAGGGAGGGAGGAGAGATACTCAGTGAGAGATGATATCTCTGGGTTCTGATTCCTTGGGGGTACGTAGGAGACCATGAGATAGAGCTCTTGGAGGGGTCCAGGGTAAGTTTGAGGGTATGGGCCTGGGCACCATTAAGAAGCCTGGGGTCTGGGAGCGCATGGTCAACGATGGTGTCACGAGTATAAATCGCACAACCACCTCCTTGTTTATCTGCTCGATCCTCATGATATAGGGTGTAGTCCGGAAGAGAGACAAAGGAGTCAGGGTGGACTTAGTTAGCAAGGTTTCTACTAGAGCTATGATGTCTGGTTGGTGTAGTATGACCTAGCACTGAAGGGCAGCAAATTTTTTCTGCAGGCTGCATATGTTCGAAGAAGCAATGCGGAGACCAGTGGACCTAGGTGGTGGACTGTGGGGTTTTTTGCTGGCTTTGTTCTGGTGATGGGCAAAGAGCATTGACTTGTTTTTTTTAGGCTAATGATGAGTTTGCACTCCTTAAACCAGACTTCTGCATCATTGAAGGAGTGTTAGAGGGAGACCAGGAGGGAGGTAGGATTCCTGTGAGTATCATAGATAATGTTATTATCCAGGCCTGGATTAGGGTGGATATTACCAGAGAGGAGTAATAGAATAACCAAGGTTCTAGTCATAGGGTGGCAGCTTGTTAACATTTTGGGAGTACATTGATAGGAGGGGGAGGCCATAAGGGAGCACGAGTTGGGCAGGGCTTGAAGGGTAAGAAAGGCAAAAAGGAGGTGTCGCCAAGGGAGGGCCAGGGTTGGTGGTGGGATTGGGAGGGCAGCTAAGGGTAGGATGCTGGGGTCCAGAGGGAAAGGACTGGGTAGGGGGGTGTGAACTAAACCAGAGAGATATGAAGGTGCAATCCACACAGGGCAGGGGGTGAGGTCTGGCTGGTGGGAGATAAGCCCCTGGATGGTTATGAATATGAAGCACATAAAGAGGAATTGAACATACATGGTGCCTAGGTAGCCTTGGAGGCAGATGGTATAAGTATCTAGGCTGCACACCAGAGAGGGTGGATACCACTTTGGAGCAGTGGTAGGTCCATGGACTTTGGTGCACAGGGTGCCAGGTTCAAGACTCCTGTGGGGTGGGTGGCTTTGGGCCTGGGCAAGATAGGGATCCAAACGTCAGGGGAGCAGAAAAAAAGGCATGGTTTAGGGCTGATTGGGGGTAAAAATAGTGACTCCTAGTGGTCACCAAGGAAAAGGGCCGGGGGTGGGGTCGGTGGATAGGGCACATCAGGGAGCGGGGCAGTGGGGAATGAGGTGTGGGCAGAGCAAGGATGAGGATGAGGGTGAGGTAGAGGAGGAGGATAGAGGGGCATCTAGGTGGTAGGAGGAAGTGGAGCTCTGGTAGAGAGCAGAGTGTCAGGCAGAAGATCCCTCTAGAGGCCATCAGGTATAACCTGCAAATGGAAAAGTGGGGACTTAGAACTAGTGCACACAGGAAGTGATGTCATAGGAAAGCTGGAGGGAAGAGGTAGTCTTTACATCTTAAGGTGCTCGCTTGTCGTTTGTGCTCCTGATGGAGCTTCTATGGCTGGTGTGGGGCTGGGGGACTGGCTGAGGCCTCTTAAGGGGCTCACTTGTCGTCGGTGCTTCCGATGGAGCACCGCTGGTTGGTTCTTTCTTTCTTTCTTTCATGTATCCCTGTTAGACCAGTTGATTATTTTGTCCTACATTATATAAAATGGTCATTTTAGATACTATCTCAATGGACATAGGTCTTAGGGGAAACACCCTGTACCATTTATGTACAATAGTTCCCTGTCACATTTTTGGGAAAGAAGTGTGATGATTCAGTTGGATGTCAGTTCAGTTACTTTGGCACTTAACTGATATTCTCCTGTGATGTACACTGATTGTTAATTATGTTAGGTTTTTACTAGGAACAACAATTATGTGTTTGTAGTTGCTGGCTGTATTGAAGTTTTGTATGCCTTGTTATTTACCTTTTAATAGTTCAATAAAATTTTAATTGAAAAAAAAAATGGCAACGTTGTGAGTAAACATTCAAAACCCATGGAAATACATTAAGCCAGAACTACTGTTTTTTTTTTTTATCATATCAGATGCCAGTTCCATCAGCAAGATATGTCTTTAATCTGAGAGTGGATCTACATCATGGGACATGTTCACGTGTGAGGGTGTGTGTGGGGTGTGTGGTGGTGCATTCTGAGTGCGGGGTTGGGGTAGAATGGGTGCGATGTGTCGAGGTCAGATTGGTGAGAAATCATTTGCTTTTTTACAGGTTAATTTAAAAAAGGAATTTAGGGACTGTTTTCCTTTCTGCAGGTTTACTACAGTATTGGATCTGACAATGGGGATTGGGCACTCCAGTGTCAGCTTAACTATATTGCAGCACCATAGGTGGGCTCCCAAGTGCTGACACCTATTCATTAGTGGGGTGGGCAACCTGGAGGGAAGATGGTGAGCAAGCGGTACCAGGGTTGAGCACCCATATATGCTTTTGTATTATAGTATTGGGGAAGGATAACAAATCTGGTTCTGTTTTATGATAATTTAAGGTGTTGGTACCTGGCTATGCCAGTCAAAAATGATATAATCATTCATAGATGGGCAAGGGGGGTGCAAAAAGTTGTCTACCATGTATTGTGAAAGGCCACTTATCTTACAGACTTCATTTGATACTCAATACTATTCAGTATTATTAAAAAAGACCAGTTAAGAAGGCATTTATAAGGAAGGATGGCTGAGCTGGGAGAGAGAGGCAATGAAAAATGAAAAACAGCAACAAAATGGGGGCTGCTCAATGTCTCAGTGGAAGTGCTCTGCACTTCCATGCCAGTGACACTGGTTTGGAAGCGAGCCCGGGTCTACTGGGATTTGGTGACCAGATGGTGCAGTGCTTCCAAAGGGAATGTGAACCAGCCAGGAAGGGAGACATCCAGGCTCCAGCACAGCACTGATCCCTCACAGTAAGCCAAGGAATTTTCACCCTCATAAGGGGTGGTGCATGTCCAGAGCATGCTTTGGCTGTCGAGGTCAACTGACTGCACTTGCAGTCATGGGGTGGTAGGAGGGATGTGGGAGTAAAACCAGGAGGAAAATAGAGCCTGGATTACATGATACTCTGCTTGCATATTGCAGAACTGGGCCATCACCTTGGACACTGCAGCACATGTTGGATGTATATCTGGGGGGGGGGGGATGGCCCTTCTCTCTCTCCAGCCAGCGACAGAGGGGAAATCTGTGGGGACTGAGCTGAAGTGAGCTCAAGGGGGAGACAGACACTGGTAGTGCAGGAGCAGGGCAGAGGCTGAAACATCCATTCAGACATCCAAAGAGGATGAACAGTAGATGGAAAAAATGAAATAGAGAGAGATAGCAAGCTACCTAGACACAGATAGATAGATAGATAGATAGATAGATAGATAGATAGATAGATAGACAGACAGACAGACAGACAGACAGGCAGGCAGGTAGACAGATAGATAGATAGATAGATAGATAGATAGATAGATAGATAGATAGATAGATAGATAGATAGATAGATAGATAGATAGATAGATAGTCAAATAGAAAGAATGAGATTGAGGTTGCTTACCAGCTTGCTGCTAACACACTAGTCAGCAACACATCTTCATCTGCAGCTGCAGATGTCAAAAAACCCTCACTCATCTCATACAGAGAGCACAGTTGGATGGCTCCTCTCACTAAACTGGGTACCCTGGATTTTGTGGTGCTCAGAAAATGTAGTTCTGGTTGTATTTAAAAAAAACACCAGTAACTAACTAAATAGGTCCCATTTAGACATGTTCAGGTGTTTGCTTTTTAAATACTTTATTTTTATGTATTTTCCATAGTATTTAGTTTGGAGGAAAAAAACAAGATGGCAGCCACTACAAACTGATAAAAACAAACATTTTAGTTTGTGAGAATTGTTTTTTGTTCAGGACAACTAAGTGATGTGTACCAAAAACAAGCATTTGTCAGTGCCGAATGTTGCTTGCTTGTATGTGCTGTTTTGGTATTTGGAAGTGATAGTTCCATGCCTTCCTCCCAAGTCATCCACTGTGTCTTTCCACTCAGTATTTAAGTGGGAAGGGCAAGGGCCACAGCAGTACAGCAGTTGCCAAAGGGGTGAAGAGGTGGACAATAGTCCATTCAAAGGCAAAAGAGTCCTGCAGGAGCTCACTAAATTGAAGGTGGGCAAAGCAATGAAACCAGATGGCATACGCTCAAGGATATTAAGAGAACTGCGAAGGGAGATAGCAGTACCTCTGGCAGCCATGCTCACTGAGTCATTCAACATGAGTGAATTGGAGGAGGGCACATGTGGTCCCTCTACAGAAATGCAGCAGCAGGGAGGAGGCAGGGAACAATAGACCGTTCAGCCTCACCTCAGTAGTGAGGAAGATCATGGAGGCATTACTTAAAGAAAGGATAGTGCGGCATCTAAAAGCCATTGGAGCCCAGGACCATAGACAACATGGATTCACAGTGGGGACATCATGTCAGACAAATCTGGCTGATTTCTTTAACTGGGTGACAAAGGAAGTGAATCAGGGTGGGGCAGTGGACAACGCTTACCTTGATTTCAGCAAAGCCTTTGACACCATCCCACATAGGAGGCTGATAAACTAGCTGGGTAGGCTGGGCATGGGGAAGGGTGATAAACTGGGTTAGAAACTGGCTAACAGACAGAAGGCAGTGAGTGGTGGTAAATGGGGTGCAGTCTAGGGAAGAGGGGGTGACCAGTGGGGTGCTGCAGGGTCTTCATTGGTAACATTGCAGAATGGCTGAAGGGAATTTTTTTACCAAATTTTCAACATAGCCATTTTAAGACCTCTGCTCATGAACAGTGTCACTGTGATTTTCTTAATCTGTCCCAAACATTGATTTTGCACACCAACTGCGCCATTGTGAGCTACATGGGCGGAAACACGTTTTGGGCATGATGTAAAATGACAGCTATACTGCTCATAAGGAGGTGTGTAAATGGCAATGATGAAATCTGGAGTGAAAATATTGAAAATTATGAATGCATTAGCGTGACATATGAACTCAAGTAATGCACGCCTAAAACAGTCATTTTAGGAATTTTTTCACCAAATTTTCAACATAACCATTTTAAGATCTCTGCTCATGAACAGTGTCACTGTGATTTTCTTAATGTGTCCCATACATTGATTTCACATACCAACTGTGCCATTGTGCGCTACATGGGCGGAAACACATTTTGGATGAGATGTGAAAAATGACAGCTCTACTGCTCAAAAAGAGGTGTGGTAAAATGGTAATGTTCAAAATCTGGAGTGAAAATATTGAAAATTCACGAACTTATGAGCGTGCGTAGGAACTGCGCAATGCGCGCTTGTAAAACAGTCATTTTTAGGAATTTTTTCACCAAATTTTCAACATAGACTTTTTGAGAGCCCACTTTAAGAACACTGGCAGTGTTGTTTCATTAATTGGTCCTGAAAGGTGATTTCACGCAGTGACTGTGAAATCTCCCTTTGGGCCTGATTAACACCATGACAGTGCAAGAATTCATGAGGAGGGATCCTAAAAACCCCATGTTGAAAATTTAGGCCCAAAATTCCCAAAAATGCCTGAGATATGCAACAAAGTTGAAAAAATCCTTTTCATTACATTATACAGCTTACCGGCATTTCCTCAGTTTGCAGCCGGCTTTGAAGAGTGCAGATGTGTTCCCAGTCCACTGAAGATTGTCGAGCGAGGTCCGAGGTGTATGAGGTGGGGTGGGGAGACAGGGTACAGTGGGTGCATGTGGGTTGTGGGGGCAGGGAGACTACAAGGGACCTTTTTGTTTACAGGTTTATTTTTTTAATTAAGACTACGCTGATGTTTGCCACACTGGGGTGGGCTCCCAGCGTGGCAGCTGGAAAGGCTGTTTGGGGGGGCTGGAGCTGACGGGGGATTGGGCACCCCCATCAGCCATAACAAGCTTTGACACACTGGGGTGGGCTCCCAGCATGGCACCTGGAAAGCTTTTGGGGGGGGGGCATGCAGCCCTGGAGCCGGTAGGGGATTGGGCACTCCCATCGGCTATAACAGTTTTTGCCACACTGAGGTAGGCTCCCAGCATGGCACCAATAAAGCTTTTGTTGGGGGGTGGAGCTGACGGGGGATTGGGCACCCCCATCGGCCATACAGTGTGTGCATGGTGGGGGAGCGCATCAGCATGCAGTATAAGTGCTTGCGTGTGTGTGTGTGGGGGGGAGCTCTGCTCACTGAAGCGGAGCTCTCCCTTTCAACTGTACGGCACTGCGTTTTCAACTGCTGTCATAGACAGCTGCAGCAGTGATTGGGGAACTGGGGCCGCACCTGCAAACACACAGACTGAATTGGAAGACGGGTGCCACACCTCCGAAAACTCGGATGATGGCACTATGTTTCTTGCACATGCGTGCAAGCAACATAATGATCCTGTGAACTTTAAATGTTCAGTTCTTGTCAGAGGGTTATCCAAAAATCATACTGAGCATGCTCAGAAAGAAAAAAACATTTAAAACCGTATAACTTCGGGACCATTTATTATTTTGTCACTAAATCTCTAAATGTCACTACCTTGGCCAGGTTGCTTCTACCCTGAAAGTTCTGTGCAAAAAATTCAGTACCTTTTAGGATATACATTACAGCAAAAAAAAAAGGCTATTAAGTGTAGGAAAAAATCTTTATTCTTCCAAAAAATGCACACTTTTCTCACCTTGCAACTCTACCAGTCAAACTGTGCATACCAAATTTTGTGCTATTCTGTTGAACACCACCAGAGTTATTAGGGTGCTAAAACTGGGTTTAACATTGAGCACCTTACACAGCCCTAACTTTATTGATGCTACCGCACCAGTATAATATAGCTTTCTATATTTTTAATTTTTGTTGACTGGGAAACAAGTGCTAGGAAAGAGTCCCTGTCTGGATACAGATGCAAGCTGACAGATATTAAACCAGATTAAGCTGTTGGTGGTTTTTTTAACCACTCCCAACAGTGTGAATTTACCTGACCCATCAAGACAGCTGACATCTCCCCCCCCCCCTTTAGTCCATAGTACAGAAGTGCTCAAAAGTAGGACTGGAGTAGAGCTGCAAGCATTTGGATTCTTAGCTGCCTACTGTGCCGGTGTGGATCATGGCTCCTGCCACATTTCAAAGGGCCACCACTAACAGAGAAGAGATAAGTGAGAAATCCCATTTCCACAGACCAGGGCTCTACTACATCAACTGATACCCAAACTTGACCAGAGCAAACCAACAACCTAAACTGGTGGCACAGTAATCTGTTGAAGAGCAAGAACTCTTACAAAGAAATTGTGGGGATGGAACCCATGAACAGCATAGCCACTACCATGTATGTTGGTGCCTTTTGACCCCGTATCTCCACCAGTTGGGTATGACTGGACTGGGAATTTAAGAGTGCTTTGGACTACTAAAGCACCTACTAATTCAGATGATTTTTTTCATCAGTTAGTTACCATCATGTACTGTATCAGACCCCTAATACTGCCTTGTCTGAGTGACAGTCCTAAGAACTACTGGGATTGCAACATTACTGAGAAAATTGCAGGGACTGTGCTGACCATGGGTTAGATCTGCTGCAGATTTCATTGAAGATGAACTGCTGTCCAGGAGGACTTTAGCTGAGCTGCAACAGACTTTGCATCTGTGAACCATGAACTGTGAGTAAAGTCAATTTCTTGGAGAGAGTCAATCAATCAATCAATCAAAATCTTTATTTATCCAGGCGGACACCACTGAGCAAGGCTCATTTGCAAGGTGGACCTGGTCATGAATACATCAAAGTACAGTACAGAAGCAGGTATACAAAAAGCAATAATATACAAGGAAGAAAAAGTATATACAGGTATACAGTACAATGCAAGGTTGAAATAAATAAAAAAAACAGCTTTATTTTACAATTGAAGAAGCCAGCAGATGTACAATCAACCATAGGCATACAGGGGTTATAAGCAGGGATCTTCTGAGTGAGGCAGCTGGCAACTACACATATAGGGGAAAAAGGCCATGTATGGGGTGGCAGGTTAGAGAGGTAAAGAAGAGAAGGGAAATATTACCGATGACTGGGGGAAAAATTGAGCTAAAACCACAGAAAGTGACGATGGCTGTCATGTACTTGTTTATTATGATAATGACGGAGGAGGGGTAGATAATTGGGACACTACTATGGATGGGGTGGGACTTTATCCAGGCTGGAGTGGACAGGGAAGGGTGGGTGCAGCAGGAAGAGTTAATAGGGAAAGAGTGAAAGCCAGGGGTAGAAACATGGCGAGCGTCAGGATGGAAAGGGGGAGTTGTGGAATTAGTAGGCTAGCAGTGAGAAAAACATTTGCAAGGTGCTTTCATGTAGCGATCGTAGAGTGCCTTGAAGATATTCAGGCTAACAGGGCAGCTCAGCTTCAAGTTCCTTTGTAAACCGTTCCACAATGTGGGCAAAGAGAAGCTTAGAGTAGCTTTGCCGAAACAAGTTTTGACCCTTGGAACTTGGAGGGCAATTAGGGAGTAGCTCCTTAGAGCATAGGTGCCTAACACACTCCAGGGAATACAATCTGAGACATATGAGGGGAACTTGTTGGTCACCACTCTGAAGGCCCATAGGGCGGCATTTCTATTCTTTCTATAGTGAAGGGAAGTCAAGCCTAATGATAAGTACAGGGAACAGTGGTGTGTGGAAAGTGGAAGGCCAGTAATGAACCTGATAGCTCTGTGGTAGAGGGTGTCCAACTTAGCCAGTGCAGAGGCAGTGCAGTGGCTGTACAGCAGGTCCGTGTAATCTATTAAAGACAGGAAGGTAGCTTGAACCAGTTGAATCTTGGCCTCCTTTGTGAGCAGGTGGTTAATTCTGTAGAATAGTCCTAATCTTTGCCTTAGTTTCTTCTGTAGTTCTTCAAGATGGTCAGCAAAGGAAAGTTTATGATCGAGCCAAACTCCAAGATATTTCAATTTAGCTACATACTCTAGTGTTTCTCCAAGAACAGTGATAATTTGTGGGCTAGCTCCCCCCCACCCCAGCAGGAATTGCTGCATGCAAGGAGGGGGAAAAGAGCATGGCTGTTATCTTTTTCGCATTGAGCAAAAGCTTTTCGTTTATGAGCCGGTATTGTAGAAGGTTAAGTCCAGCTTGGAGGTCTTCACAGGCTGCTTCTGGCATGGGACGACTCAAGTACAGTACAGTGTCATCCGCGAATAAGTGGATATTGGCTTTTTTGATGGGGTCATTGATGCTGTTAATGTAGACTGCAAAGAGGAGGGGACCAAGGATAGAGCCCTGGGGCACGCCCCTCAGCATAGGTTTTAATGGAGAAAGATCACCTTCAGCTTTAACCTGCTGTTTCCGTTCTCCGAGGCAGTCTGCAAACCAGCACGTAGATTTATAGTCCAGGCCTAAGGTGCTTAGGGAGGAAAGAAGCAGGCTGTGATCGACTGTGTTGAATGCCTTACTAAGATCCAAAAAAACAGCACAGACATGCTTCTTCTTGTCAAGGTCTAGGAGCCAATCATTGGTCACCTTAGCTAGGGCTGTTATGGTGCTGTGCCTTGCTCTGAATCCAGACTGAACCGGGTTTAATAGGCTTCTGGATTCTAAGTATACCCCTAGCTAGCCACACACTATTTTTTCTACTAATTTAGACAGTATGGGAGGAGGAGGGAGATCGGTCTGTAATTATTTAGATCACAGGGGTCACCTGCTTTTAATAGAGGGATGACATGGGCTATTTTCCATTGAGGGGGGAGGCTACCGTGGGAGAATGACATGTTAAATAGGTGGGTGATTGGCACCGCAAGCACATGGTAGGCACATTTCAGACAGTATGGCTCTAGGAAGTCGGAGCCTGCTCCCTTCCTGGTGTCCAGTTGCAGTAGTAGGTCTACCACCTCTTTTAGAGAAACAGGCAGGAGGAAGAAGGCCTCATTAGTAGAGGGGGACTCGTGGGTCAGTGGGCCCTGAACTGTGCGGAGGTCATTGGCAGGAGAAGTATCAAATGCTAGCCCTGCCATTGGAAAATGGTTATTGAGGGCTTCCAATATCTCTGACAGATTAGCGATAGCACTGCCACCGGACTGAATTTTTGCTGGAATGGAATTACCAGATGCAAGCCCAGACATGTATTTTAATGTTTTCCAGAGCTTTGTAGGATTTCTTGAGACAAAGGCTAGCTCCAAACGATAGTAGGCGGCCTTGGCTGCTTTGACCAACTTGGTGCATTTGTTACGTGCTCTCTTAATAAGACACCAATCCGAGCCATTCTTGCTTCTTCTAGCTTTTTCCATAAAGTATCCCTTTCTAACAGGGAAGCTTTGAGCTCAGGCAAGAACCAATGGCAGGTGCTGCTCCTGACCCGCACCTTAATCAAATGTGCATGCTTATTTAAAGCCTCATTTAAAATATCATAAAAAATAGTATATGCCCTGTTAACCATTTTGACTAGGAAGAATTCCTGCCATTGCGGTGAATGTTTCAAGTCATGGACATAAGCAAACAAATCAAGTTGTGTTTGCACCTCTTGATAGAGAATTTTACCACAAACTGTGGGTTGTGCATGGATCTAATGGTGATGATTATACAATGATCGCTAATGTCTGAGAAAAATGTTCCGACATGAGAGAACAGGTGAGGCTTGCTAACCAAAATTACATCTAAGAGGGAGCTGTTGTTAAGGTCCTTTTATTTGGGTGAGTAGGGTTCACCAATGAGTTGCACCAGCCCTAGAGTGTCACAAAAGGACTTTAAGGGAGCTGATGCACTTGACACAATCATGTTCAGCCAAGAATAATGGTTTCCAAGGAATTGAGAACCAGTATGGAACTGAGGTGAGACGGGAGATGAGGCCCGGCAGATGGAGGCCTGTAGCAGGCTATCACACAGAGTGCATTGGAAGGAGAAAGTTCGATTTTTAGGGTCAAGCACTCAAATTCTTTGAGGGAGAATGATGCATCTATGCATGTGGTTGAGTATTGGTCCCTTACATAAATTGACACCCCACCTCCTCTTGATTGCCTATCTGCTCGGAAGAGTAAATAATTTGGGATATTGATTTCATTGTCTGGGGTGACTAGCCTAAGCCAGGTCTCAGTGACCACTAGGACATCAGGTAGGGTGTGGCTCACCCAAGCCCGGATAACGGTGAACTTTTTCAGGAAGCTACAGGCATTAAGATGCATAAAAGACATTCCTTTGATACCTGCCAGGTCTGATGGAGAAGCAAGGGTGTCTAATGGTCCTGGGTTGAGTTCAACATTGCCTGAGCACAATACTAAAAGAAGCAGGATTCTTTTTAAGGCAGCAAACTGTAATTTGTAAACACTATTTTTTGGGCTATAGGGGAGGCGGTGTTGATGGGTAGGCCTGTAACCACTCCTGGTGTTATACTGGCCTAGTGCTGCAGCCACTAGTGTCCTGGCAGAAATTTACCATGAGTAGGAAGTCTCAAGTCTGGATGGGAGAGTAATCTGCAGAGGCAGCTCAGGCGATGTCCCACTCCCTGGCAGAGACAGCTGAGAAGCCCAATAGTCCAGAATGGCTACCAGAAAGGAGCTGTTGGACTCAGGACAGGGAGAAGTGCAAGGGTCATTCCACTTTAAGGAGGGATTAGGGTTCCAAAGAACTGAGCTGAGCACTAGTAAAGTTAGTGACACACCGAGGAACCAGCTGTAATTTCCCATGGTAGATCTAAACGCCACAACAGCCAGCAGTAAACACCACTAGAAGCCTAGATCAGTCGGTGATCAGGTGTCATAAGTTCAAAATCCTTTTGTTGGTTTAGAAGTGGTTTTGGCGCTGAACGTACCTGTGGAGCAACTCTTTGCAGCTGAGAGAGTGAGGTGGTTCAAGGCTGCAATCCAGTGTGGCAAGAGTGGTCTGTAGCTTTTGTTTCTGTTTCTGGCACTGCACTATCAGTATAGAATGAGAGTGGGGGAAGGCGTTCAAGTCTTGTAGCCTTAGTGGATGAGCATGGTTCAGCCTGAGTAAGAGAGACATTCATGTGCTAGCCAGTATGGAGGTTGGTACTAAAAGGTGCCAGCAAAGAGAGAGAGAGAGAGAGAGAGAGAGAGACGGGGGTGGGGGGGATGACAGGAACTCAAAAGGGAGCTTTAGCAAGGTTGATGCAGGGTCTGCTAGTGGGCACCACAGTCATCTGTCAGACTGCTACCACCCGGAGAATGCAGAGACCTTAACGTGTGCGTCAGAGTGGGCACATAGTGATAGGATCATTGTAGTCTTACAGAACCCACAGGCTGAGAATGCAAAGCCAGCACCTGGGAGATGGTGATCATGAAGCAGGAGAATACAACACAGCCTGTCTGATCATGGAAGATCATGGAGAGCTCATATCCACAGCTTCTGCAGGCTGAGGGAAGATCCCTGGGTAACAGCTGTGAGTCAGATAAGGGTGTGCCCCTTTGTATAAAATAAAAAAGAGCCTGTGCAAACCCCCCTCCAAAACCAGAAAGCAATTAAATTGTTACAATGTGATTTCTGTCTCAAATGGCTACTCAGGTATTACATCCCCAAAGGGGAGTAGGGGTCTCTTTGTTTTTCAGATCAGAGCTCTGGTGTGAAAATAAGCTCAACCACCAGTCGGTATGGTGGACCTCCTGTCCGTTGATGAGCTATTCTAAAATGCAATTTCCAGAGTTTTTCACTTTTAAAATATACCTTATTGGCTCACTTTAAATAAGGTGCACTCCTCAGATAATGTACTTGCACTGGGTATTTTGGTTTAATTTATGTATGCCATAACTAGTAGCACCCCAATGAGAAAGCAATTTAGAGTGCGAAAATGCTTGGGTTTAGCTTCAAATTTGGGATTTGTTCATGTTTTGGAGATATGTGGCTGTCTCCATTTGCTGGTTCATCTCCAATCTTCAGTACATTGGCTGGGGACTCCACCTTTATTTAAAGTGAGCCAATAAGGCAGTGCAAGTACATCAGCTAATGGGAGGTCCACTTTGTCAACTGGTGGCAGAGCTTACTTTAATGCTGGAGCTCTGATCTGAAAAACTAAGAGACCCCTGCTCCCCTTTGTTATGTAATAGATAAGTAGCCAAATGAGAGAGAAAGAACATAGCAGCAATTTAATGACTTGCCGATTTTTGGGGGGTGGGGTGGTGTTTACACTGGGTCTTTTATTTTAAATTTTTTATGCCACAACCAGTAGCACCCCAATGAGAAAAGCAACTTAGAATTTGTGAAACTTGGTTGAGCTGATAATTTTTTGGATTTATGCCCCTTTTTCAAAGAGGAAGTATAATTCATTATAGAAACTGTTTTTTGCATTTCACCAGTGGTTCAGGAAGTTACAAACACATCAGGGATGTGGTTTTAAATCCTCCATGTCAGCAATTGCATGGCCTTTGAGTTGGTGTTTATTTGAACATCTGCTCAGTATTTAATTTAAAGTGTACTATTACTAGCTAACCAACTAATACTATCAATGAGTCTGCGCCTATTCTGTGCTTCGTACCCCAAAATATTTAAGGCATCTTCCTAGACTGGTTAAAAAAAATACTGTACCAATCAGGAGAGGGTAGCATTTTCCAATACAGTAGCATAGGATTACTGTGTGCTGTCAATTATTGTGTAGTCGTGGGCTAAGTTCTCTATCGGCATCTTAAATTTTTAAGTGCCTTTTAGGGGCAGGCAGGGAAAGCATTAATTTGGTCACACTGGCAATGGGTGTGTAGTAGTGGCTACACATTGATGGATTGTTTAAGGCTGAGCCTACACAGATCATGAAAAGACTGTCCATTTTGTAATACACTACCTCAAATGTGAACTGATCCACTTAGCCCTTTGAGCGTGCACCCCTAAATAAAGTTGTGCTTGCTGAATGATATTTTTCTTTAGTTTCTACCTAGTAACTGGATGCTAATTGGAGGAACTGTCTGCCATTGCTTCAGACCTGTGTGAAGATTGACCAGAGTGGGGAGGTGGGCAGGTGCAGCATCCCATGGCATTGTACTGCCCAGTGACCTTATGCACTTAAATATTTCTCTAGGTGGTGGCACCATGCTATTTCTACTATCTGAACACCCTCAACAGTAAAGATGAACATGAACCAAAGGGCTACCTCATCATCTACAGGGATATGGTGATGGAGTAAGGTATTGGCGACCCCTACCATCAAGTTACTTGTGAGGTTACTCACCATACAGTTTCATTGCATAAGTGAATGGGGGAAGTTTGTCCAGGACATTGGAGTAACATTTAGAGTACTTCACCTGGATGGGGAGAAAGGAGGCTGGGGTCCTAGGATGGTAAGGTGGGTGGGGCATTAATTTAAATGGTTTCTGATGGTGGGTGGAGGTGAGCTAATATTCTGAAGTTGGTGGGGGTGAGTTTGGGAATTAAGCCATCACCACTACATGTACAGTAGTCTTCTCAGGTGATTTAAGCACTAGAACAAGCAAGGAACTATGAAAATAGCCACTGTGAATAGTGGAAAGTCAAGAAACTTTATGAAGAATTTTGATGCAAAGCTCCAGTTTGCCATATCTATTTCAGTGGCACTGATATGCCTGTGGAAGTGTGGATCTAATGACAGTCAAGTCAGAGGGACTTTCTATTTTGGTACAAAGGCTGCACAGCACAATCGCTTCCAGTAACAGAGGAATTTCTTCAACAAATGCTGCCAGACAGCGTGTTGCCTAACAGCCCTGGTGGGCACACTTTCATGGTCACACTTATAAGTGCAGGTTAGGTAATCATTTACTACATGCAACAGGAGTTAAAGTGTTTCTACTTTCACTATTGTCACCCCATTTGGCAGATGTTGTAGGGTGTGTTAGTGAAAAGCAGTGCCAATGCATCACATCCTCACATGTGGGCACTGTATAACCACACTATAATAGTGAGGATGATGTTGCCTCAAACAAATAAAATTGCAAAACTGACAAGAGTGAGACAGAATGGCCTGAAACAAAATGTAAAACATACAGTACTGTTCTCTTCCATTTAACAATAACACTCTACTATCATATCTACACAATAATAAAAAACAAAGATTGAAAACATAGAAACACACCATTTGACAGTAGATAAGGATTGCCTGGCCTCATCTAGTCTGCCCATTTCTTTTTACCAGTACTATTACTTGAGACTGTGCCTCTTTCTCACTCACTCACTCCCTCCTTCCTTTGTACTATGATTCCCTTCTGCTTATCTCATGCATTCTTGATCCCAACCACTGTTTTTGCCCCCCAGCACCTCCACTGGAAGGCTGTTCCAGGAATCCATCATTCCTTCTGTGAAGAAATACTTTCTCACCTCTCTCCTGAATCTACTCCCTCCATTTTCATAGCATGTCCTGTTCTTCTTGAGCATCTTTTCTTCTGAAAAATACTTCCCTCCTGTACCTTATTTACCCCCTTGAGGTGTTTAAAGATCTGTGTCATAACTCCCTCTTCCTTCTCTGTTATAGGGTGTACTTATTCAGGTCCTTTAGTCTGTCCTAACAAGGCTTTTGATTCAGACCCTACACCATTTTAGTTGCCTTCCTCTGGACCACCTCCACTCTGTCTATGTTAATCCAGACATGTGGTCTCCAGAACTGGATACAATACTCTAAGTGAGGTCTTACCAGTGAGCTATACAGAAGCAACACCAACAGCACCCTCTGTCTGCTGATGATAATCCTGCCTATGCATCCCAGCATCCCTATAGCCCTCCTGACTGCCATAATACACTATCTAGCCACTATTAGGTCATCCAATATGATTATGCCCAAGTCTCTTTCCTGTTTGGTAGTCCTCAATACCATTCCTCCCACTTATCACTCCACCTCTGGGTTTCTGTGCCCTCATTGCATTATATGGCACTGTTTTGCATTTAAACCCAGCCTCCATTGCCTTGACCACTCCCATGGTTTTCTCAGGTCTCTGCTCACCCTTTTCACTCCCCTGCAGTGTCCACCCTATTGCAGATGTTGGTGTCATCCCCAATGAGGCAGACTTTGCAGTCCATCTCCTCTGCAACTTCACTTATAAAGATATTAAGAGTACCAGTCCCAACACTGATCCCGGAGGCACCCTGCAGGTCACCCTCCCTTCCTTGGAGTGAACTCCAGTTACCCTCACCCTCTGTTGCTTATCCTTTAACCAATTTCTTAACCGATTTGCTACATTTGGACCCACTCCTAAGGTATTCAGCTTGTTTACTAATCTTTTATGTGGAGCAGTGTTGAAAACCTTACTGAAATCAAGGTAAGCCATGTCCACCGCTCCACCCTGGTCTAGTTGCTTAGTCATCCAGTCAAAGAAATACATCAGATGCGATTGACATCACCGGCCCTCTGTGAACCCATGCTGCTTCAGGTCTTTTAACCTACTGAATTCAAGATATTCCACAGTACTTTGATTCAGCAGTGATTCCATTAACTTATTTCCACCACCAATGTCAGGCTAACTGATCATTAATTGCCAGCCTCCTCCCTGCTATCAGTTTTGTGTAGTATGACTATTACCACGCTACTCCAGTTCTGTGGAAACACTCCTGATTTCAGTGAGCTGTTAAATAGAACTGCCAGCAATGTAACCACACAAGAAAACAAGACCAGCCTTGCTGGCACAAGACAATAGCATTATCTTTTCCCTTTTGCTCTCTTAGTCTCTCTCTGAAGTTTTTTAAGGTCACTGATTTCTGCCTTTCCCTGTACTGTATTTGAATTAGGCTGTAATTTTCAGATTGAGCATTACATTCATTAATTTTTAGTATGTTTTCTTTTGCATGCAGTTTTGAAAGCTTAACCTTAAAAAAACAACAACATAGAAATGGAGGGAAAGTATTTAGTTTTTTTTTGTGTGTGTGGGGGGGGATCTCTACCCTCTGAAAACTTAAATCTCAACAATTAGCACCAACAAAGGGCTGTACAAACAAAAAGTAAGAGTTGTTTTTATGTATTTATTTATTTATTTATTTCAATTAGGATTAATACCTTTGAGTCAGAGACTCATTTTCAAAGGTTCCAAGTCAAGGACAAAAACAGTACAATACAATACAGATAGTAAAGATCACAGGGTAGGCATCATGAAATCAATATAGTGTCCCATGAGGTTCAAGACTTGTTAGTTTCAGGTACACCTTAACAATAGATAAAGTGCATTACATCATTTGTTGCAGGGTAGGGCTAGCCCAGAATGAAATAACATGTCAACAGTATGGCAATGTTATGTCAGGGGGATGATAGGGGAGGGGACAAGCAACCAGAGTGGTGTTGTCAAAAATGGAAGCGGTGTGGGTAGGGAGAAATAAAGAGGGGTTAGGTGGTGGTGGAGGGTGGTAAATCAATTTATTGGGGGGATTGGGGGAGAGGGGTAGGAGAGAAAGGTGAATAGAATCAAGAGGATCTGTTGATCATTTGTTTGAGCAGTTACAGGTAACTACACTCTTAAGATGGGACCGTAGCCCCCTTTTAAACTGTGCCTCCTGTTATCGTGTTGGGTAGCTCTTTAAACATTTGCGGTCCTTAAAAGTAATGGATTTCTGGGCCAAAGATGTGCGCTTGAAAGGGACTTGGAGTCCTACTTTTGTTGCACTTGTGGTTTGCTTTGTATGCACTGACTTCTTGAACAGACTACTTAGCGATTCCAGCATGAGGCCTAGATGCACATTTTTCATGATCTGGCAGGTTTGGTATTGGGCTCTTAAGTGCAGACGGAGCCAGCCAGTCTTGGAGCAGAGGACACAGGTGTGAGTCTAGCGATCTGCCCCAAGTGCCAGACAACAAGACCTGTTTATGAGTGCTTGTATCCTGCCTAGGGCAGTGTCTGATCTTGCTATGTATATTGGTAACCCATAGTCAATGGATGACTATACAGTGCTGCCTGTGGCTAATTTGAGGGTCGCAGGTGTCATCAAGTGCTTGTTTCTATGGAGGATGCCCAGTTTCATGTTGGTTTTGACAACTTGATTAACCTGATGGGAGAAATTGAGAGTATCTTCAAGGTAAACACCCAGATATTTAAACAAGGAGACTTGCTCTAGTGTGTCACCTTTAAGGTTCTGAATTCGAAGTGGGCAGGAATTTGTTTTGTTCTGCGGGACCGTGGACAGCATGCTTCTGTTTTTTTTTATGGTTTAGTAGAAGTTTGTGATGGCAGAACCAGGTTTTGAGTTTGTGGAAGCTATCGAGAAGGCCTTCCTTGATGGCCAAGTGATCTTTGCCTGGGACTGATATAACGGCATCATCTGCATATAATACGGTGCTTGCCAAGCAGGCTTCAGGAAGGTGATTAATGAACAGGCTGAAAAGGAGTGTTCCAAGTATAGACCCTTGAGGTACTCCAAGGGCTACTACCTTTGGTTCTGACAGTGAGTCACCGATTCTAACTATTTGAGTTCTTTGCGACAGATAGCTGCGAAACCAGGTGACTGTATCTAGGTCCAATCCCGCAGAGAGCAATGTGTTTAGTACTGTAATAGCTGGTGGATAACTGAGTTAAATGCTTTAGTGAGGTCAATGAAAACTGACCCCACCACCATCCCTTGGTCAAGGGCGTTATGGAGCTGGGTGGTGTAATCCACCAGTGTGGTGATGGTAGAGTGTTTTCTTGTGAAAGTCATGCTGATAGCTGCAGAGTAGTTTGTTTGTTGAGGAAGTCAATGAGCTGTTCAGAAACTATTCTCTCTAGTGCTTTGGAGAGGGGTGGGAGGATGGAGGTTGGACTGTAGTTGGCAGTGAGTGTTTTATCCTCAGATTTGAAAACTGGTGTAACCAGCGTGGATTTCCATGCATCTGAGAAACATGCCCTATATGCAAGAGGCATTAAAATCCATGGTAATTGGGGCTGCTAACTCATCAAGAATTAGGGCAACCAACTTCATATCAATTACAGCAGATCATTCCTCATTCTGGTCTTTCCAAGGACCCTCTTTACATGCTTAATGGTCTCAGAAATTGTAACTTGCCTAAAATAGAAAGGCGATAGCCCATTAGGGTTCCTAGACAGACCCTTCGCCAATGGTAAGCAGGTCAGGTGATGCCCTGGATATCCTTCCAGTTAGTGATTTTAGTGTGGTGGGCAGGGAAAATCTGTCAAACTGAAGTGTTCTGGTCTTTCTCTTTCTGTTTTCTTTTAAGGCCAAAATGAAATTGAACAGTGTGTGTGTGTAGCAGCATGTGTGTTAAAAACATAATAACATAGAATGTGTAATCAGAAAAGGACCAGTAGGCCCAACTAGTCTGCCCTATTTTCCTTCCTTTATTACACCCTAGTCACAATCTGGTCATGGATGTCCTTCTCTCCTCCATATCCTCTTCCTATTATGCCTATGTGACTATCCCATGCATGTCTGAACCTCTGCACTGTCTTTCCCCCCATCACCTCTTCTGGCAGGCTGTTCCAGGTGTCCACTACTCTTTTTGTGAAGTATGTCTCACTTCCTTCTTTAACTCCCCGCCTTCCAATTTCATAGTGTTCCCCCATGTTCTAGTGCTTCTTCTCCTCCTCCTCCTCCAAAAGAGATCTGCACCTTGTTCACCCCGATGAGGTACTTGCAGGTCTAAATCATTTTCCTCCCTCATTCTACTCTCCTCTCTGCCAGGGAGTGCATGTTGAGCTCCTGTGGCCTGTCCTCATATGGTTTCTCATGCAAACTCTGACCATTTATGTAGCCTTCCTCTGGACCACTTCCACCCTGTCTGTGACCATGCAGAGGTGTATTCTCCAGAACTAGACAGAGTACTCTATGAGGGGTCACATAAGTGAGTGATACAGTGTCAACACCACCTACCTTCTGGTAAAAATCTCCCTCCCAGTGTACCCCTGCATCCAGCTAGCCTTGTCTACTGTCTAATTGCACTGCCCTGCCACCTTGAGATTATCAAATATGATTACATCAAGGTTCCTCTCTTACTAAGGATCATACTAAGGAGAATTTCGGGAGCAAAAGGCAAGAACTGCACATAAATAACTCCAATCACATTACCCCTAATACTCCTTCACTTCATTATCCATCTCCCATTTATCTAGTTTATTTTTAAAGGTGAATTTGTTTTTTCTAATTATATATCTAGTGCTATTGTGTTCTTGCTTACTGACTGTAAGTACCATCCCCCAATCTTATACACAGCTCTTGGGTTTCCCCACCCAAGGCGCATGACTTTGCACTTTAGGCATTGAAACCCCTCTGCCACACCCTTGACCACTTCTCTAGTATCCCCAGATTACTTTGAATTTTCTCCAACCCCTCTTGGGTGTCCACCCTGTTGTAGATTTTTGTGTCATAAGAAACACATTCCTCTCCAGGTCCTCAGCAATGTCACTTATAAAGACATTGAAGATGATAGTACCCAGTACCAATTCCTGTAGTTATCCACTGGTCACGCTCTATCCCCTGAGTGACTGCAATTCACCACCACTCTCTGTCTCCTATCTTTCAACCAGTTATGTAGTTAGCTTACCACTTTCTCTGCCATGCTCAGGTTGCTAATTTTCTTTATCAGCCTCCAGTATTGTACAGTGTCAACGTCCTTATAAAGTCCAGATAGAACACGTTCATTGCCCTCTCCCCGATCCACCTCACTAGTTATCCAGTCAAAGAAATCTGTAAGATTTGTTTGACATGATCTCCCCCCATGAAGCCATGCTGCTGTTGGTCTTGCAGACCATTTTCCTCCAGGTACTCCATCAGTGCCTCCTTCAGCAGGGTTTCCATTAATTTTCCCACTAGTGATATGAAACTGACTGGTCTGTAATTGCTAGCCTCCTCTCCTCTGCAATTCTTCTGAAGAGAGACTTCACTGGCCCTCCTCCAGGCCTCTGCACCTACACCTGTCTCCACTGAGTGCTGAGTAGTGTTGTCAGAGGGGCAGCTTGCCCTGTGCTCAGTTCTATTAGTACACTTGGGAAGATCCCATCTAAGCTCATCACCTTGTTTTCCTCTAGGACTTCTAATCCTTAGCTGACTCTCTCTCTTCTTAAAATGTACCTGCATCCACTCCCCTGGTGCCTGCTGATGCATGTTGGTCTTTTCCGTCTTGCCTCCACTGTGAAGAACACGCAGAGGTACTCATTTAAAATTTTACCTTTTTCATGATCTTCTACTGCACTGTCATCTGCTTCTCTCCTGATCCTTATTATAGCACCTCTTGACATCCTCTTTATGCTCACCTACCTGAAGAAGGTTTTATACACTTTTTGACTTGCTGGGCAATTCTTTTCTTTGAACCTTTGCTGCCCTCACCTTCCTTTATGCCTGTCATTGGTTACACTAGATATACCTCCCAATCATCCTCCATTTGGGTCTCATTATCTTTCTAAAAGCTGTTTTTTTTTTATCTTACTGCCTCAGTCACCTTCTTTAAGAACCATACTTGTCAATACCTCCTTGTCCTTCTGTTTTATCACCTCCTGTAAATGTCCTGGCTTTCTGGTGTGTTCTAATAGGTTTATGATAATCATGAGACCTCCACAAACCTTCCGACCTGCCTTCTGCTGGAAAAAGAAAAGAAAACACTGCAAACGTCAGGTTAGTTTACCAAATGTTGTATCAGGTCAGAATAACAGCAAAATCAACTGCCAATGCTGGGGCTAGCACAATTTCCCCAAGTCCAAGTTAGTATGAGTCTATGCATCTATATAACTGAAACTGTGAACTGGGCCAGCCCGGTGGTGCTGAGGATTGAGGCACTGGATGCCACACCTCGCGCTACACCATTCCGAGCCATCCAAGCCACCAATTCAAGGACAGACCACGCTGTGCGGGTGGGTGCAGTAGGAGAAGACACTCTAGGGGCTGATCCTGAGCAGAGGAGCCTGGCATGGGATAAACATCCTGAAGGAGTATGCACTGAGGGCAGGTTGGAGGGGATAAACAGAAAAGTAAAAAAAAAAAGAAACTGTGAACCACAGAATTATAGAAATACAGAATCTGTCAACAGAAAAGGATTGCTAAGCCCACTCTGTCTGCCCAAGTGTTCCTTGGCTATTGTACCTCTACAGATCATAACTGGTCTTCCTGGACCCTACTCCCTACCCTTGTCTATGCTAATATGGTCCTGTGTCTATACCATGCATGCATGAAAGCTTCCACCTTCTAGCCCCCACAACTTTAACCATACCTGTGATATTTCCAACTTGCTTAAGAGGAACATTTTTGTCAAATTAGTAGGGAGATTGGCCTGCTAGTAGGGTGATTTCATAATGTCACGAGTTTTGTTCTTAAATGGTGTCAAAAACAAGAAAAAAAGCATTTAAAAACATTTCCTATATTTTATTTTTTCAGGAATAAGCACTAAAAGAATCAAGAACTAGTTATACAATATTATCAGATACATTGTTTATCACTAGTTTACTTTTTATGTATAATTATGTGCCAAACAAACACATGAATATATATTTTTGACAGAATTTTACTTAAGCAGGAGATTTTGTTTCCCAGTATGGATGGCTAGAGTTCAGTCAAAAAAGCATGAGTTTCCTGGCAAAAGCAGGAGATATCATACATATGCTTTAACTGGCTGTTGGTCCCATGCTTCTATCACCCTTTCTTTGAAGAAGTATACTGTATATTACATCCTTCCTAAAATGTCCCACCTCCATTTTCATTGCATGTCCCCTTGTACTGGAGCTTGTCCTATTTTGAAAGAGGCTCCTTGCACAATGATTACCCCAGGGAGGCGTGTGAATGTCTCAATGATGTCATTTCTCCCTCTCTTGTCCCCCAGAGTGTAAATATTAAGATTCTTCAGTCCCCCCTCATTGAGGATCTCTTGCAACCCCTGCACCCCCTTGGTTGACTTATCTGGATTGCCACCATGCTCTCTGTCTTTTTTGAGGTGTGGTCACGAAAACTGAAAACACAATTTCAGGTGGGGCTGTAAGAGAGACAGTGGCAGCACCATTTTCCTCCTCCTGCAGGTGATGTCCCTCACCATACATCTTAGCATTCCACTAGCCCTGCATGTGACTTTATCACACTATGCTGCAACCTTGAGGTCTTCTGAAAGAATAACCCAGATGTACCTTGACTGCCAAGTGACTGCCAACATCTCTCTCCATCCTATACACACCACCAGGGTTCTTGTGCCCTAAGTGCATTATTTTGCACTTTTTGGCACTGAATCCCTTCATGCTGTGGACCAGTCTTCTAGTTTTCCTAGATCCCTGTACATTGTCTCCATTCCCTCCTGGATATTCACCCTAATGCAGATCTTGATTTCTTCTACTGACACATGGACCTTACCCTCCAGTTCCTTTGCAATGTCCTCAGTGATGATATTGTAGAAGACTGGTACCAGCACTAAGCCTTATAGTACCCCACTGGTCACCCCCATCCATAGAGTGTGTGCCATCTGTCACTATCATTAAACTGTTGCAAACTCACTTTGCTATTTTTGGTCCCCACCCCCAAATTGATCAGCTTCCTAATCAGCCCTCTATACGGCACAGTGTCAAATGCCTTGCTGAAGTCTACATAGGCTATATCTAGTACTCTCCTCTGGTCTATTTCCTTGTTCACCCAGTTAAAGAAATCTATTAGATTTATTTGGTATCATGATCTTTTTTTGGAAAACATCCCATTGAAAACCCCAATCATACCTGAAATTAAGGTTGCTTGGCATTCACTTAAGTGACTTAACTTCATCAGTTAATAATTATTTGGTTTTTGTTGTTTCCCATACCAAATTCCAACTGTGATCCGATTCTGCCTCGCATTTGGAATCAAAATCAGAATCAGAATCTGAAAGCCTAATATGTATGGAAAACTAGTAATTATACACATACACAATGTGCATTCTGGAAGTACCTGTTATGATGGGAAAGCATTAAAACAGCTCTTTTTATGTTTTTAATATGTGCTTCTTATACCATGATTACTGTGTACATTTCAGTACATCTTTATGTCTATAGTTGTTATTATATCTCTATGTATGTCTTTCTGAATCAACACTAAAACTTTAACAATTCCATTTACTCTTAGACAACGTCCATTATTCTCCAGTCCAAGCTTTATGTTCCAATGAACAAGGCTCAATACTTCAGTCAGGGAATATGTCTTATTGCCCACCTGAATATCACAGTACATGGCAAGTGCATCCTTCTGAGGACAGAATCAGAGAACTAAATTCATGTCATTAAACATTGGAAGAATCATAGGTGACTTAATGTTACTTTATAACATTATGCAGGCTCCATTACTAATGAGAGAATTAAAGTTAGAATATAAACCTAATTAAGATGGAACCAGGAGTGACCCTTTATGAATTAGAGGAAACCCAGTTATATCTCAGAACAGAAAATTCTTCTTTATATGAGGAGTTGTAGGCAGATGAAATGAACTGCCCCAAGAAATGATTATTAGCCTAAGGCAAGAAGCTAGCTCTGAATGATAGTAAGCGGCCTTGGCTGCTCTGACCAATTTGGTGCACTTGTTATGTGCTCTCTTAAATAGACGCCAGTCTGAGTCATTCTTGCTTCTTCGACTTTTTTCCATAAAGTGTCTCTTTCTAACATGGAAGCTTTGAGCTCAGGTGAGAACCAGTGGCAGGTGCTGCTCCTGACCCACACCTTAACCAAATGTGCATGCTTATTTAAAGCCTCACTTACAATATCATAAAAAATAGTATATGCCCTGTTAACCGTTTTGGCAAGGAAGAATTCCTGCCATTGAGGTGAATGTTTCAAGTCATGGACATAAGCAAACAAATCAAGGTTGTGTTTGCACCTCTTGATAGAGAATTTTACCACAAACTGTGGGTTGTGCACGGATCTAATGGTGGTGATTATACAATGATCGCTAATGTCTGAGAAAAATGTTCCGACATGAGAGAACAGGTGAGGCTTGCTAACCAAAATTACATCTAAGAGGGAGCTGTTGTTAAGGTTCTTTTTATTTGGGTGAGTAGGCTCACCAATGAGTTGCACCAGCCCTAGAGTACCACAAAAGGACTTTAAGGGAGCTGATGCACTTGACAGCCAATCATAGTTCAGGTCGCCAAGAATAATGGTTTCCAAGGAATTGAGAACCAGTATGGAACTGAGGTGAGACGGGAGATGAGGCCCGGCAGATGGAGGCCTGTAGCAGCCTATCACACAGAGTGCATTGGAAGGAGAAAATTCGATTTTTAGGGTCAAGCACTCAAATTCTTTGGGGGAGAATGATGCATCTATGCATGTGGTTGAGTATTTGTCCCTTACATAAATTGCCACCCCACCTCCTCTTGATTGCCTATCTGCTCGGAAGAGTAAATAATTTGGGATATTGATTTCATTGTCTGGGGTGACTGGCCTAAGCCAGGCCTCAGTGATTACTAGGATGTCAGGTAGGGTGAGGCTCACCCAAGCCTGGATAAGGGTGAACTTTTTCAGCAAACTACAGGCATAGAAGACATTCCTTTGATACCTGCCAGGTCTGATGGAGAAGCAAGGGTGTCTAATGGTCCTGGGTTGAGTTTGACATTGCCTGAGCACAATACTAAAAGAAGCAGGATTCTTTTTAAGGCAGCGAACTGTAATTTGTAAACACTATTTTTTGGGCGATAGGGGAGGCAGTGCTGATGGGTAGGCCTGTACACACTCCTGGTGTTATACTGGCCTAGTGTTGCAACCACTAGTGTCCTGGCAGAGATTTGCCATGAGTAGGAAGTCTCAGGCCTGGATGGGAGAGTAATCTGCAGAGGCAGCTCGGGAGATGTCCCACTCCCCGGCAGAGACAGCTGAGAAGACCAATAGTCCAGAATGGCTACCAGAAAAGAGCTGTTGGACTCAGGACAGGGAGAAGCGCAAGGGTCATTCCACTTTAAGGTGGGATAAGGGTTCCGAACAATTGAACTGAGCACTAGTAAAATTAGTGACACACCGAGGAACCAGCTGTAATTTCTCATGGTAGATCTAAACGCCACAACAGCCAGCAGTAAATGCCACTAGAAGCCTAGACCAATCGGTGATCAGGTGTCACAAGTTCAAAATCCTTTTGTTGGCTGAGAGGTGGTTTTGGCACTGAACGTACCTGTGGAGCAATTCTTTGCAGCTGAGCCAATGAGGTGGTTCAAGGCTGCAATCAGATGTGGCAAGATTGGCCTGTAGCTTTCGTTTCTGTTTCTGGCATGGCTGTACCAGTACAGAATGGGAGTTGGGGCAGGCGTTCCAGTGTTGCAGCCTTAGTGGATGAGCATGGTTCAGCCTGAGTAAGAAAGACGTTCATGTGCTAGCCAACATGGAGGTTGGCACTAAAATGTGCCAGCATAGAGAGAGAGAGAGAGAGAAAGACTGAAAGAAAGAGAGATGGAGATAGAGAGAGAGAGAGAGAGAGAGAGAGAGAGATGGGGGGTGACAAGAACTTGAAAGGGAGTTATAGCAAGGTTGATGCAAGGTCTGCTAGTGGGCACCACAGTTATGTGTCAGACTTCTACTACCTGGAGAGTGCAGAGGCCTTAACATGTGTGTCAGGGTGGGCACGCAGTGGTAGAATCATTGTAGTCTTACAGAACCCACAGGCTAAGAATGCAAAGCCAGCACCTGGGAGATGGAGGTCATGAAGCAGGAGAATGGCAACACAGCCTGTCTGATCATGGAAGATCATGAAGAGCTCATATCCACAGCCTCTGCAGGCTGAGGGAAGAACCCTAGGTAACAGCTGTGAGTCAGATAAGGGTGTGCCCCTTTGTATATAATAAAAAAAAGACCCCGTGCAAACCCCCCTCCAAAACTAGAAAGCACTTAAATTGTTACAATGTGATCTCTGTCTCAAATGGCTACTCAGGTATTACATCCCCAAAGGGGAGTAGCATAGCTGGATTAACCTGTATGCAGATTACGCCATGGCGTAGGGCCCCAGTGTTCAGCAGGGCCCCCTCACTGTTTAACTTAATTTATTTTCTTTTTCCCTACCTGGCAAACCACAGCCACCAACCTCGGACTGGCCATACATGCTGTACTGTTGAGTGGCTGTGGGATCATCACATTCACAGCATTGCCAAAAGAAAAGCACCCCAAGTCAGTTTCCCCCCCCCCCACACTCTGAGCAAGTCTCTCAGTCTCTCTAGCTCTGCCTCTCGGGGGGTGGGGCAAGCTGTACAACACAGCACAGACAGAGTAGTCTGTGACTGGTCCACCCTGACCCCACCACCACAACCAACCATGTCTCAGAGGTCTTCTTGGAGGTGTGGCTACTGGTGAGCAGGAATCTGCTTGCATGTGAGTGGTGTCAGGGTGTGTGGCTGGGTAATGAGGAGTTGAGGACGGAGGAGGATGAGTTGATAACAGTCAGTTGAAGATTGTTTCGCTTTCGATCGAAGAAGACTACAGACTACTAGTAGAGAGAGCTGGACAGGCCGGAGTCATCTGATTTGCCACGTCCAGTGCTTCTTTTCGTCGGATGTCAATGATGACTCTGACTCCAAGAGTTGAAGAGATGGTGTGCTGCTCATCGTGTGCTGGTGAATGTAGTCAGTCAGTGGTGCTGCTGAGCCTCTGGTCCTGTAAGGAGTCCCAGGCCAATTCCGATGATCGACCAGTCTGTAAGGGAAGGCCACAACACCAGGTATATTGTTACGTACTGCATGCTAAGTGACAACACTGTCATGTTGACTTTCTTATTTTGTCTTGACTTCAATGATTTTTGGATTTGGTGGATGATTTAGTTGGATTGGAAATGGCGGGAAGGGAACACTTAACAGCAGTTAATTGAATTGAAGCAAAAAAATGACTAAAAAAACCGAGAAAAAAAAATAATTGCATTTACATGGGGGTGAGGATTGATTGCTACTTCTACTAGCCTAGGCTCAGGGGGCTGCAAGAGTCTATAGCCATGGGGGGCTATCAACTATATTCACTACTTGAACTAGAAATATTTGATGCATCATTTATCAGAAATCTGGGAAAAAAACTACATTGCTCTGAAAGGATTCTACTTAGCTTCATCACTAAGTTAGAGGTTAATTGTTAAATTGATGATTTGCTGCAGTTTACAAGGCTTCTGCGTGCCTGGCGCAGCAGAAGAGTGGGATGTTGGCATTTAAAGCCCCCCCCCCCGGTCCCAAAATATGACTTGGAGTAAGGCGCCCGCAACCATTAATCTGGCCCTGGGGGTAGGGGTCTCTTTGTTTTTCAGAGCAGAGCTCTGGTGTGTAAATAAGCTCAGCCACCGGTCAGTATGGTGGACCTCCTGTCAGTTGATGAGCTATTCTAAAATCAATTTCCAGAGTTCTTTGCTTTTAAAATATACCTTATTGGCTTACTTTAAATAAGGTGTACTCCTCAGCCAGTGTATTTGCACTGGGTATTTTGGTTTAATTTATGTATGCCATAACTAGTAGCACCCCAATGAGAAAGCAATTTAGAGTGTGAAAATGTTTGGGTTTAGCTTCCAATTTGGGATTTGTTCATGTTTTGGAGACATGTGGCTGTCTCCCTTTGCTGGTTCCCGTCCAATCTTCAGTACATTGGCTGGGGACTCCACCTTTATTTAAAGTGAGTCAATAAAGCAGTGGAAGTACATCAGCTGATGGGAGGTCCACTTTGTCAGCTGGTGGCAGAGCTTACTTTAATGCTGGCGCTCTGATCTGAAAAACTAAGAGACCCCCGCTCCCCTTTGGTATGTAATAGGTGAGTAGCCCTTTGAGAGAGAAAGCACATAGTAGCAATTTAATGACTTGCTGATTTTTTGGGGGGTGGGGTGGTGTTTATTCTGGGTCTTTTGTTTTAATTTATTTATGCCACAACCAGTAGCACCCCAATGAGAAAAGCAACTTAGAATTTGTGAAACTGTTTGGGTTGAGCTGATAATGTTTTGGATTTATGCCCCTTTTTCAAAGAGGAAGTATAATTCAGTATAGAAACTGTTTTTTGCATTTCACCAGTGGTTCAGGAAGTTACAAACACATCAGGGATGAGGTTTTAAATCTTCCATGTCAGCAATTGCATGGTCTTTGAGTTGATGTTTATTTGAACAGCTGCTCACTGTTTAATTTAAAGTGTACTATTACTGGCCAACCAACTAATACTATCAATGCGTCTGCATGGATTCTGTGCTTCATACCCCAAAATATTTAAGGCAGCTTCCTAGACTGGTTAAAAAAATACTGTACCAATCAGGAGAGGGTAGCATTTTCCAATACAGTAGCATAGGATCACTGTGCTGCAAATTATTGTGTAGTCGTGGGCTAAGTTCTCTGGAGGCATCTTACATTTTTAAGTGCCTTTTAGGGGCAGGCAGGGAAAGCATTAATTTGGTCACACTGGCAATGGGTGTGTAGTAGTGGCTACACATTGATTGATTGTTTAAGGCTGAGCCTACACAGATCATGAAAAGACTGTCCGTTTTGTAATACACTACCTCAAATGTGAACTGATCCACTTAGCCCTTTTAGCGTGCACCCCTAAATAAAGTTGTGCTTGCTGAATGATATTTTTCTTTAGTTTCTACCTAGTAACTGGATGCTAATTGGAGGAACTGTCTGCCATTGCTTCAGACCTGTGTGAAGATTGACCAGAGTGGGGAGGTGGGCAGTGCAGCATCCCGCGGCATTGTACTGGCGACCTAGACACTCAATATCTCTCTCAGGTGGAGGCACCATACTATTTCTACCATCTGAAGACTCTCAACAGTAAAGGAGAACATGAACCCAAGGGCCACCTCATCATCTACAGGGATATGGTGATGGAGTAAGGTATTGGCGAACCCTACCATCAAGTTACTTGTGAGGTTACTCACCATACAGTTTCATTGCATAAGTGAATGGGGGAAGTTTGTCCAGGACATTGGAGTAACATTTAGAGTACTTCACCTGGATGGGGAGAAAGGAGGCTGGGGTCCTAGGATGGTAAGGGTGGGTGGGGCATTAATTTAAATGGTTTCTGATGGTGGGTGGAGGTGAGCTAATATTCTGAAGTTGGTGGGGGTGAGTATTTGGGAATTAAGCCATCACCACTACATGTACAGTAGTCTTCACCAGGTGATTTAAGCACTACAACAAGCAAGGAACTATGTAAATAGCCTCTGTGAATAGTGGAAAGTCAGGAAACATTATGAAGAATTTTGTGATGCAAAGCTCCCCAGTTTGCCATATCTATTTCAGTGGCACTGGATATGCCTGTGAAAGTTTGGAGCTAATGACAGCCATGTCAGAGTGACTTTCTTTTTTGGTACAAAGGCTGCACAGCACAATTGCTTCCAGTAGCAAAGGAATTTCTTCATCAAATGCTGCCCAGACAGTGTGCTGCCTAACAGCCCTGGTGGGCACACTTTCATGGTCACACTTATAAGTGCAGATTAGGTAAACATTTACTACATGCAACAGGGGTAATTACACTGTAACTACAATGTAGTTAAGGAAACTTGAAGTGTTTCTACTTTCACTATTGTCACCTCATTTGGCAGATGTTGTAGGATGTATTAGTGAAAAGCAGTGCCAATGCATCACAGCCCACATATGCGGGCACTGTATAACCACACTCTAATAGTGAGGATGACGTTGCCCTCAAACAAATAAAATTGCAAAACTGACAAGAGTGAGACAGAAAGGCCTGAAACAAAAATGTAAAAACATACAATGCTGTTCTCTCTTCCATTTAACAATAAGTCTTCTACTATCATATCTACACAATAATAAAAAACAAAGACTGAAAACATAGAAACACACCATTTGACAGTAGATAAGGATTGCTTGGCCTCATCTAGTCTGCCCATTCCTTTTTACCTGTACTATTACTTCAGACTGTGCCTCTTTCTCACTCACTCCCTCCCTCCTTCCTTTGCACTATGATTCCCTTTTGCTTATCCCATGCATTCTTGATCCCAACCACTGTTTTTGCCCCCCAGCACCTCCACTGGAAGGCTGTTCCAGGAATCCACCATTCCTTCTGTGAAGAAATACTTTCTCCTCTCTCCTGAATCTACTCCTCCATTTTCATAGCATGTCCTGTTCTTCTTGAGCATCTTTTCTTCTGAAAAATACTTCCCTCCTGTACCTTATTTACCCCCTTGAGGTGTTTAAAGATCTGTGTCATAACTCCCTCTTCCTTCTCTGTTATAGGGTGTACTTATTCAGGTCCTTTAGTCTGTCCTCACAGGGCTTTTGATTCAGACCCTGCACCATTTTAGTTGCCCTCCTCTGGACCACCTCCACTCTGTCTATGTTATTTCTGACATGTGGTCTCCAGAACTGGATACAATACTCTATGTGAGGTCTTACCAGTGAGCTATACAGAAGCAACATCAACAACACCTTCTGTCTGCTGATGATAATCTTGCCTATGCATCCCAGCATCCCACTAGCCCTCCTGACTGCCATATTACACTGCCTAGCCACTTTTAGGTCATCCAATATGATTATGCCCAAGTCTCTTTCCTGTTTTGTAGTCCTCAATATCATTCCTCCCACTTATCACTCCACCTCTGGGTTTCTGTGCCCTCATTGCATTATGTGGCACTGTTTTGCATTTAAACCCACCCTCCATTGCCTTGACCACTCCCATGGTTTTCTCAGGTCTCTGCTCACCCTTTTCACTCCCCTGCAGTGTCCACCCTATTGCAGATGTTGGTGTCATCCCCAATGAGGCAGACTTTGCAGTCCATCTCCTCTTGCAACGTCACTTATAAAGACATTATGAGTACCAGTCCCAACACTAATCCCTGAGGCACCCCGCTGGTCACCCTCCCTTCCTTGGAGTGAACTCCAGTTACCCTCACCCTCTGTTGCTTATCCCTTAACCAATTTCTTACCCGATTTGCTACATTTGGACCCACTACTAAGGTATTCAGCTTGCTTACTAATCTTTTATGTGGAGCAGTGTCGAAAACCTTACTGAAATCAAGGTAAGCCATGTCCACCACTCCACCCTGATCTAGTTCCTTGGTCACCCAGTCAAAGAAATACATCAGATGCAAATGACATCACTGGCCCTCTGTGAACCCATGCTGCTTCAGGTCTTTTAACCTACTGAATTCAAGATATTCCACAGTCCATTCATTCAGCAGTGATTCCATTAACTTATTTCCACCACCAATGTCCGGCTGACTGATCATTAATTGCCAGCCTCCTCCCTGCTATCAGTTTTGTGTAGTATGACTATTACCACCCTACTCCAGTTCTCTGGAACCACTCCTGATTTCAGTTAGCTGTTAAATAGAACTGCCAGCAATGTAACCACACAAGAGAACAAGACCAGCCTTGCTGGCACAAGACAATAGCATTATCTTTTTCCCTTTTGCTCTCTTAGTCTCTCTCTGAAGTTTTTTAAGGTCACTGATTTCTGCCTTTCCCTGTACTGTATTTTAATTAGGCTGTAATTTTCAGATTGAGCATTACATTCATTAATTTTTAGTATGTTTTCTTTTGCATGCAGTTTTGAAAGCTTAACCTTAAAAAAACAACAACATAGAAATGGAGGGAAAGTATTTAGTTTTTTTTGTGTGTGTGGGGGAGGGGATCTCTACCCTCTGAAAACTTAAATCTCAACAATTAGCTCCAACAAAGGGCTGTAAAAACAAAAAGTAAGAGTTGTTTTTATGTATGTATTGATTTATTTCAATTAGGATTAATACCTTTGAGTCAGAGACTCATTTTCAAAGGTTCCAAGTCAAGGACAAAAATAGTACAATACAATACAGATAGCAGAGATCACAGAGTAGGCATCATGAAATAAATATAGTGACACATGAGGTTCAAGACTTGTTAGTTTCAGGTACATATTAATAATAGATAAAGTGCATTATATCATTTGTTGCAGGGTAGGGCTAGCATGGAAGGAAATAACATGTCAGCAGTATGGCAATGTTATGTCAGGGGGATGATAGGGGAGGGGGACAAGCAACCAGAGTGGTGTTGTCAAAAATGGAAGCGGTGTGGGTAGGGAGAAATAAAGAGGGGTTAGGTGGTGGTGAGGTGGTAAATCAATTTATTGGGGGATTGGGGGAGGGGTAGGAGAGAAAGGTGAATAGAATCAAGAGGATCTGTTGATCATTTGTTTGAGCAGTTACAGGTAACTACACTCTTAAGATGGGACTAGCCCCTTTAAACTGTGCCTCCTGTTATCGTGTTGGGTAGCTCTTTAAACATTTGCGGTCCTTAAAAGTAATGGATTTCTGGGCCAAAGATGTGCTTGAAAGGGACTTGAGTCCTACTTTTGTTGCACTTGTGGTTTGCTTTGTATGCACTGACTTCTTGAACAGACTACTTAGCGATTCCAGCATGAGGCCTAGATGCACATTTTTCATGATCTGGCAGGTTTGGTATTGGGCTCTTAAGTGCAGCGGGAGCCAGCCAGTCTCGGAGCAGAGGACACAGGTGTGAGTCTAGCGATCTGCCCCAAGTGCCAGACAACAAGCTCTGTTTACGAGTGTTTGTATCCTGCCTAGGGCAGTGTCTGATCTTGCTATGTATATTGGTAACCCATAGTCAATGGATGACTATACAGTGCTGCCTGTGGCTAATTTGAGGGTCGCAGGTGTCATCAAGTGCTTGTTTCTATGGAGGATGCCCAGTTTCATGGTGGTTTTGACAACTTGATTAACGCGATGGGAGAAATTGAGACTGTCTTCAAGGTAAATTCCCAGATATTTAAACAAGGAGACTTGTTCTAGTGTGTCACCTTTAAGGTTCTGAATTCGAATTGGGCAGGAATTTATTTTGTTCTGCGGGACCATGAACAGCATGCTTTTGTTTTTTTTTATGGTTTAGTAGCAGTTTGTGATGGCAGAACCAGGTTTCTAGTTTGTGGAAGCTATCGAGAAGGCCTTCCTTGATGGCCGAGTGATCTCTGCCTCGGACCGATATAACGGCATCATCTGCATATAAGACGATGCTTGCCAAGCAGGCTTCAGGAAGGTGATTAATGAACAGGCTGAAAAGGAGTGTTCCAAGTATAGACCCTTGAGGTACTCCAAGGGCTACTACCTTTAGCTCTGACAGTGAGTCACCTTCTAACTATTTGAGTTCTTTACGACAGATAGCTGCGAAAACCAGGTGACTGTATCTAGGTCCAATCCCACAGACAGCAATGTGTTTAGTACTGTAATAGCTGGTGGATAACTGAGTTAAATGCTTTAGTGAGGTCAATGAAAACTGACCCCACCACCATCCCTTGGTCAAGGGCATTATAGAGCTGGGTGGTGTAATCCACCAGTGTGGTGATGGTAGAGTGTTTTCTTGTGAAAGCCATTCTGATAGCTGCAGAGTAATTTGTGTTTGTTGAGGAAGTCAGTGAGCTGTTCAGAAACTATTCTTTCTAGTGCTTCGGAGAGGGGTGGGAGGATGGAGATTGGACTGTAGTTGGCAGTGAGTGTTTTATCCTCAGATTTGAAAACTGGTGTAACCAGAGTGGATTTCCATGCATCTGAGAAACATGCCCTATATGTGAGAGGCATTAAAAAACATGGTAATTGGGGCTGCTAGTTCATCAAGAATTAGGGCAACCAACTTCATATCAATTACAGTAGATTACTCCCCATTCTGGTCTTTCCAAGGACCCTCTTTACATGCTTGATGGTCTCAGAAATTGTAACTTGCCTAAAATAGAAAGGTAGTAGCCCGTAAGGGTTCCTAGACAGACCCTTTGCCAGTGGTAAACAGGTGAGGTGATGCCCTGGATATCCTTCCAGTTAGTGATTTTAGTGTGGTGGGCAGGGAAAATCTGTCAAACTGAAGTGTTCTGGTCTTTCTCTTTCTGTTTTCTTTTAAGGCCAAAATGAAACTGAAATGTGAGTGTGTATCAGCATGTGTGTTAAAAACATAATAACATAGAATGTGTAATCAGAAAAGGACCAGTAGGCCCAACTAGTCTGCCCTATTTTCCCTTCCTTTTGTTACACCCTAGTCACTATCTGGTCATGGGTGTCCTTCTGTCCTCCATATCCTCTTCCTATTATGCCTATGTGACTATCCCATGCATGTCTGAACCTCTGCACTGTCTTCCCCCCCCATCACCTCTTCTGGCAGGCTGTTCCAGGTGTCCACTACTCTTTTTGTGAAGTATGTCTCACTTCCTTCTTAAACTCCCCGCCTTCCAGTTTCATAGTGTGCCCCCATGTTCTAGTGCTTGTTCTCCCCCTCCTCCCCCAAAAGAAACCTGCACCTTGTTCACCCCGATGAGGTACTTGCAGGTCTAAATCATTTTCCTCCCTCATTCTCCTCTCCTCTCTTCCAGGAAGTGCATGCTGAGCTCCTGTGGCCTGTCCTCATATGGTTTCTCATGCAAACTCTGACCATTTATGTAACCTTCCTCTGGACCACTTCTACCCTGTCTGTGACCTTGCAGAGGTGCATTCTCCAGAACTAGACAGAGTACTCTAGGTGGGGTCTCATTAGTGAGTGATACAGTGTCCACACCACCTCCCTTCTGGTAGAAATCTCCCTCCCAATGTACCCCTGCATCCAGCTAGCCTTGCCTACTGTCTTCTTCTTGTATTGCCCTGCCACCTTGAGATCATCAAATATGATTACACCAAGGGTCCTCTCTTACTAAGGATCATACTAAGGAGCATTTTGGGAGCAAAAGGCAAGAACTGCCCATAAATAACTCCAATCTCATTACCCCTAATACTCCTTCACCTCATTACCCATCTCCCATTTATCTAGTTTATTTTTAAAGGTGAATTTGTTTTTGATAATTATTATATCTAGAGGTATTGTGTTCTTGCTTACTGACTGTAAGTACCTTCCCCCAATCTTATACACAGCTCTTGGTTTCCCCACCAGCTGCCATTGCACTTTTGTGGTTGAAAACCCTCTGCCACATGCTTGACTGTTCTCTCAGTTCCCCAGATTACTTTGCATTTTCTCCAACCCCTCTTGGGTGTCCACCCTGTTGTAGATTTTTGTGTCATAAAACACATTCCCTCAGGTCCTCAGCAATGTCACTTATAAAGACATTGAAGATGACGTACCAATACCAATCCCTGTAGTTATCCACTGGTCACGCCTCTCCCTGAGTGACTGCACCACCACCACTTCTGTCTCCTATCTTTCAACCAGTTATGTTAGCCAGCTTACCACTTTCTCTGCCATGCTCAGGCTGATTATTTTCTTTATCAGCCTCCAGTATTGTACAGTGTCAAAGTCCTTATGAAGTCCAGATAGAACACATTCATTGCCCTCTCCCTGATCCACCTCTCTAGTTATCCAGTCAAAGAAATCTGTAAAATTTGTTTGCCATGACCTCCCCCCATGAAGCCATGCTGCTGATGGTCTTGCAGACCATTTTCCTCCAGGTACTCCATCAGTGCCTCCTTCAGCAGGGTTTCCATTAATTTTCCCACTAGTGATATGAAACTGACTGGTCTGTAATTGCTAGCCTCCTTCCTTCTGCAATTCTTCTGAAGAAAGACTACACTGGCCCTCCTGCAGGTCTCTGCACCTCCACCTGTCTCTAGCGAGCACTGAATAGTGTTGTCAGAGGGGCAGCTAGCCCTGTGCTCAGTTCTGTTAGTACACTTGGGTAGATCCCATCTAAACTCATCACCTTATTTTTCTTTAGGACTTCTAATCCTTTGTTGACTCTCTCTCTCTTCTAAAAATGGACTTTTTTCCACTCCCTTGGTGCCTGCTAATGCATGTTGGTCTCTTCCGTCTTGCCTCCACTGTGAAGAACATGCAGAGGTACTCATTTAAAATTGTACCTTTTTCATGATCTTCTTCTGCACAATCATCTGCTTCTCTCCTGATACTCATTATAGCACCCCTTGACATCTTCTTTTTGCTCACCTACCTGAAGAAGGTTTTATACACTTTTTGACTTACTGGGCAATTCTTTCCTCTGAGTCTTTGCTGCCCTCACCTTCCTTCATGCCTCTCATTGTTTACACTAGTTATACTTCCCCATCCTCCTCCAGTTGGGTCTCACTGTCTTCCTAAAAGCTGTTTTTTTTTTATCTTACTGCCTCAGCCACCTTCTTTAAGAACCATACTTGCCTCTTCCTTAACTTACCACTGCTTACAGAATTTCCTTCAATCAGCTTGCCATTGTCTTAGCTATTCTCTCTGTTTCCCTTTTCCATTGCACCTCTCCTCCTCCTGGCCATCCCAGCCATCCCTCCCTGAATACCTGCCATCATCCATGGACACTTCCTGAGGTCTAGGACACTAGTCCTGTCTCACTCCTGATCTGTTGCACTCACTCTCTGGGACATGAATGTGAATGGGACATGTTAGGAGGGAGTCCTTTTATACAGGTGCCTTGGCTTTCTGGTGTGTTGTGATAGGTCTGTGAAGATCATGTGATGTCTGGATACCATCTGACCCCCAGCCTGACTTCTGCTGGAACATGAAAGGAAAGCACTGCAAATGTCAGGTTAATGTAGCAAATGCCATTTCAGGTCAGAATAACAGCAAACTCAGCCCCCGGGGATGGTACTAGCCTATTTCCCCCAAACATGCAAAATACCTCCTTGTCCCTCTGTTTTATCACCTCCTGTAAATGTTGTGGCTTTCTGGTGTGTTCTAATAGGTCTATGATGATCATGTGACCTCCACAAACCTTCTGACCTTCCTTCTGCTGGAAAAAGAAAAGAAAATACTGCAAATGTCAGGTTAGTTTAGCAAATGTTGTTTCAGGTCAGAATAACAGCAAAATCAATGGCCAATGCCAGTGATAGCACTATTTCCCCAAATCCAAGTTAGTATGAGTCTATGCATCTATATAACTGAAACTGTGAACTGGGCCAGCCCGGTGGTGCTGAGGATTGAGGTGCTGGATGCCAAACCTCACTCTACACCATACCGAGCCATCCAAGCCACCAATTCCTGACAGACCCTACTGTGCAGGTGGAAGCAGAAGGAGAATGCACTCTAGGGGCAGATCCTGAGCAGAGGAGGCTGGCATGGGATGAATGGCCTGAAGGAGTGAGCACTGAGTGTAGGTTGGAGGGGATAAGCAGAAAACTTAAAAAAAAAAAAAAGAAACTGTGAACCACAGAATTATAGAAACACAGAATCTGTCAACAGAAAAGGATTGCTAAGCCCTGCCTGTCTGCCCAAGGGTTCCGAGGCTATTGTACCTCTACAGATCATAACTGGTCTTCCTGGACCCTACTCCTTACCCTTGTCTATGCAAATATGCCCCTGTGTCTATACCTTGCATGCATGAAAACTTCCACCTTCTAGCCCCCACAACTTTAACCATACCTGTGATATTTCCAACTTGCTTAAGAGGAACATTTTGGTCAAATTAGTAGGGAGATTGGCCTACTAGTAGGGCGATTTCCTAATGTCACGAGATTGTCCTCAAATAGTGTCAAAAACAAGAAAAAAAACATTTAAAAACATTTAATATATTTTATTTTTTCAGAAATAAGCACTAAAAAGAATCAATAACTAGTTATACAATGTTATCAGATACATTGTTTATCACTAATTTACTTTTTTATGTATCTTTCTGTGCTAAAAAACACACGAATAGATATTTTTGACAGAATTTTACATAAGCAGGAGATTTTGTTTCCCGGGATGGAGGGATGGAGTTCAGTCAAAAAAGCATGAGTCTCCTGGCAAAAGCAGGAGATACCACACTTATGCTTTAACTGGCAGTTGGTTCCATGCTTCTATCACCCTTTCTTTGAAGAAGTATATACTACATCCTTCCTAAAATGTCCCACCTCCATTTTCATTGCATGTCCCCTTGTACTGGAGCTTGTCCTTTTCTGAAGGAGGCACCTTGCACAATGATTACCCCAGGGAGGTATGCGAATGTCTCAATGATATCATTTCTCACTCTCCTGTCCCCCAGAGTGTAAATATTAAGATTCTTCAGTCCCCCCTCATTGGGCATCTCTTGCAACTCCTGCACCCCCTTGGTTGACCTTATCTGGATTGTCACCATGCTGTCTGTCTTTTCTGAGGTGTGGTCACCATAACTGGAAGCACAATTTCAGGTGGGGCTGTAGGAGACAGTGGTACAGTGACAGCACCATCTTCCTCCTCCTGCAGGTGATGTCCCTCACTATGCATCTTAGCATTCCACTAGCCCTGCATGTGGCCTTGTCACACTATGCTGCAACCTTGAGGTCTTCTGACATAATAACCCAGAAGTCCCTTGACTGCCAAGTGACTGCCAACATCTCTCACCATCCTATACACACCACCGGTGTTCTGGTGCCCTATGTGCATTATTTTGCACTTTTTGGCACTGAATCCCGTCATGCTTTGGACCAGTCCTCTAGTTTTCCTAGATCCCTGTACATGGTCTCCATTTCCTCCTGGATATTCACCCTAATGCAGATCTTGATTTCTTATACAGACAGATGGACCTTATCCTCCAGTTCCTTTGCAATGTCTTCAATGATGATATTGTAGAAGACTGGTACCAGCACTAAGCCTTGTAGTACCCCACTGGTCACCCCCATCCATAGAGTGTGTGCCATCTGCCACTATCATTAAACTGTTGCAAACTCACTTTACTACTTTTGGTCCCCACCCCCAAATTGATCAGCTTCCTAATCAGTCCTCTTTACGGCACAGAGTCAAATGCCTTGCTGAAGTCTACATTGATTATATCTAGTGCTCTCCTCTGGTCTATTTCCATGGTCACCCAGTTAAAGAAATCTATTAGATTTGTTTGGTATCATGATCTTTCTTTGGAAAATATCCCATTGAAAACCCCAGTCATACCTGAAACTAAGGTTGCTTGGCATTCACTGATGCCGATCAGTTAAGAATTATTAGGATTTTTTTTTTCCTCTACCAGATTCCGATTGTGATCTGATTCTGCCTCACATTTGGAATCAAAATCAGAATCAGAATCTGGAAGCCTAATCTATATGGTATACTAGTAATTATACACATACACAATGTGCATTCTGGAAGTACCTGTTATGATGGGAAAACATTAAAACAGCTATTTTTATGTTTTTTAACATGTGCTTCTTATACCATGATTACTGTATACATTTCAGTACATCTTTATGTCCATAATTGTTATTATATCTCTATGTATGTCTTTCTGAATCAACACTAAAACTTTAACTATTCCATTTACTCTTAGTCAATGTCCATTCTTCTCCAGTCCAGGCTTTATGTTCCAATGAACAAGGCTCAATACTTCAGTCAGGGAATATGTCTTATTCCCCACCTGAATGTCACAGTACATGGCAAGTGCATCCTTCTGAGGACAGACTCGGAGAACTAAATTCATGTCATTAAACATTGGAAGAATCATAGGTGACTTGATGTTACTTTATAACATTATGCAGGCTCCATTGCTAATGAGAGAATTAAAGTTAGAATATAAACCTAATTATGATGGAACCAGGAGTGACCCTTTATGAATTAGAGGAAACCCAGTTACATCTCAGAAAAGAAAATTCTTCTTTACACAAGGGGTTGTAGGCAGATGGAATGAACTGCCACAAGAAATGATTATTAGTCTAAGGCAACTTTCAAGAATAAATTAGACAAATATATAATGGCACATAAGAACATTATGCATTACCGCTGAAACAGTGAAGGGACAGAACACATGTGCCTATGGCCTTCTACTCTCTTAACCTTCTATAGTATCTGTAGTAAAAACTGAACATGAAAAGCTTGAAGTGTGGCTGTGAGGACTGTTATGATACTGTATAAATCCATGGGTATTCTTCTTTTAATGTTCAACACAAAAGTTGTCTAGTAATCCAAGTATTTCTGTGACTTAATGCACATCCACTCTGCTGTTGAATCAGTCAAATTCAACATGGCCTTAAAATAAAAAAAAAAAATAAATAAAAAAGTCATGCACCAAAAATAATAAAAATAATTTGCAAAGCCAATCCAGATGAGAAGCAGCAGCAATGTGCTTTGGCATGACAGCTGCTCCGCTACTCCTGCATTTCATCTTTTCCAGTTCTGAAAAAAAATCACAAACAGAAAACAAGACAAAGCAGAGTAGCAAACCTCACTTGCTTTGCTGATGCAGCCAGTAATAAAAATTAAATCAATTCAGTCTGTACACACATGATTGTGTCCAGCAGAATGAACAAACCTGACAACACCACACCCATGGTTATGGTTCAGTTCACTGAAGAGTGAAATAAGGGAGTCACACAATTTTTCTTTATGACATGTACCTTTATTTTACTATGTTTTACATATGTATATTTAATGTAACTCAAACTTACATACCTTATGTGCTGGGTTGTGGGCTGCATGCTGTCACTGGGGTTATCCTTCAGTAACGGTCAAAAAAATGTATGTCACATTTGGCCATCACTCAGGAAATCCCCATTGGCAGTAGTGTCTTTTGTGGCTGCTGATGGTTGATGATGAAGATGAACTGATGTGGTAGATGGCAGGTGCTGAGACTGATGAGACTGGTACTTCCATTTTCATTTATGCACAGATTTATGCAATTTCCAGACAGGGAGTACGGCTAGGTGTTGTTCATTGATGTAGAGTGTATTGGAGCTAAGATCAGATGGTTCAAGAGTCCACTGGTTCAAGTGTACAGGTGTGCTGGGTATTTATTGGTTAAGAGGAGGAGAGGAAAGCAGATGAGATGGATAAAGAAAGACTGGCTGTTGCAGGTGGATACATTTCCTTCCACTCATTTGAGGGTCTTATACTGAAAGAAGAGTCCAGGTACGCGGGATATTCATTGGTGGAGAGTGGAGAGGAGAGGAGATGAGATGAGAGACTGAGTCTGCCTGTTGCAGGATGATAGAATTCCTTTCCCCTCATTCAAGGGCCTTATGTTGGAGCAACATCCTGTTTGCTGGGTAGTGATTGGTGGAGAGTGGAGAGAATATGAGCGGGAATTGTGAGACTGTCTGTCTGCCCCCAGAGAAGATGATGCCTGTAAGAGAGAGACATAATGAGACAAGAAGCTTGCTTTAGTCATAGGTTTCCATAAGGACCCTACACTGCCTTCTGGCAGGTGACCTGTGTACTGCAAAAGCCATCTGTGTGGCTGCGGAACTACTATTTTTAAATATGTGCCAGCTTATTGCACTACTGTGTCACTTGCAGTACATTTGCAGTGAGAATGGATGTCCGTGAAGACTGGCACAGGAGGTGCCCAGCCTCAGGAGACAGAGACTGGCAGTTCCTAAAGGAGATGCTGCCTGTGAGAGAGCCAGACACAGAGAGACAAGAAGTGTGTTTTAGCCATATATCTGGGATGGATGAGCAGACATACCAAACAAGCCAAGTCCTGTCTAGTGCCCTAAAAACATGAAGGTTAAAAATACATCTTTACAATTTATGTTGCAGCTCTGTGGTCATGACAGCATTTGTGCCATCACTGTCTATTTTTAAAAACAAATTTCTAATTTATAAATAAGCCCTTACATGGAAAGTATCAGAAATAAGAAAAAAAAATCAGAAATTAACATTAAAAATGTAATTGGGTATGCTCTGCATGAACTTAACTCAGTTGTAGATGAAGGACTGACTTGAAGATAGGTACTAGAGGGCTGAGTCAAACAGGTACTGGAGGGTGCCAGACACTGGTGAATTACTGTTACAACTGAGATGCAAACCATCTTGTGTTGTGAGGCTACTTACATAAACTGGCTTTCTGATGACAACTGTAATACTGGCATTCAATCAATGGCAAACTGCTGAAATTTCTTCCATGTCTTGTGGATCGATTGGGACTACTGTATGGAGGATCATGGTTCCATTATAGTGAGTACAATTACAGCGAGTCTTTCATAGCGATGCACAATACAACAACTGGCAAATACAGCGAGGGCACATCTGAGCTACTATCTCCAGATCTACAATGGAACATCACTCCAGTTAGACTTTAAGGAGTTCAAGCTTGTTATGTATGAGAGCTGCCCCTACACCCCTGAGGGTGCTGTGCCTCCCAACTCCCTGTTTATAGAATAACATCCTCCGAGGCACACCTGGACCTCGGAGGTAGGCTATGGATCCATTATTGCTGAATGTGTGTGTTGCTGCAATCACTATAATTGCAGTCGCTATTAGGGAGTCACTGTTATTGCGTTGCTATTCTGTATTCACCGTCATTGCGTGCTACCTATGATCATCAAACAGTGTGGCGATACCAAACTGAAATGTTCTGTAGTGCTATGTTTGGACATGGGAACAGATACTACCTTTTTTTTTTTTTTAAGTTTTTTAACCAGGAGTAGCACACTAAGCTGAAAGCTTTTTTACAGGAGTGACCTGGGAGCACAGGAAAGTTAAGTGACTTGCTTAGGGTCACACAGTATGCCAGTGGAAGCTGTGGGATTCAAACCCAGGTCTGGTCTGCTGGATGTAACCAGATTTGCAGCTCAGAGCCTTAAACCACTGCACTATACTGCTTCACTACCTTGTTAATTATAGTTTTGTGAGAAGTTTGTGGTTAACAATATTGCTATCTGTCTTATCACTGAGTGAAAATAGATGGATGGCAATGCCAAATGTCCAAATGAAAAAAAAAACAAGAAACATATTGGAATATTTGGAACAATTGTAATACATACTGTAGTAACAGCAAGGAATGAGATTTCAGAGTGTAATGATGGGCATGCCATAATAAAACTTAAGTTCACTTCACAGTGACTGCATATACACATGACAAGTACACAACGGTAAGACTGTGACATTTGTCTGTGTTGTTGATCTGCTATGTAGAGTGAAGGATCATTAGAGTATGGTCTGGGTCTGTGGAGTAGAGACATCACGAGCATATGAGGATCAAAAAGGTGGCCATCAGGGTGTGGCAGTCTTTTGCATAGGAAAGAACAACCACATATACACAACCAAGCAGCTGAGTGCTTAAAAAAGCCTGGTATATCATTATTCATAATGGGGCTATTCTCTAAGGTGCAGAGTATCTACACTGCATATCTGAGATGCATAGACATTCCACAGCCACTGCGCTCCCTGCGTCTGATTCTCCAAAGAGGTACGGGCTGATACACACTGGATCCTCAGTTTGCCAGCGATCTCTGCGCGGGGCTGGTGCAGGGGTTGTGCCAGCACTCCACACTGTTCTTGAAAGTGCAAAGTGCTAAGCAAGGGGGGGGGGCACAGGCTACACAAACATGACCCAGATGTAGCCAGTACACACCCACCCCAGGATGCTACTACCAGCCATGGCAGAGATGTAGGGGCACAGAGAACCCCCCTAACATGCCACCAAAGCCCTCAGGTACCACACAGAGGGTTGGGGTGGACCAACCAGGCACCCACCTGCCTTGATGCAGTGGCCGTTCTGCGAATCCTTAACTATCATGGTGCCTGCAGGCTCAGGGGATCCAGTGGTGGACAGGGTCTGGGCATCCCACTGGATGCCCACCTGTGTCTGCAGAAAAGCCCTCATGCATGTACATGCCTGTGGATCTGGGCCATGGAAGAGGACCACATGGTGGCCGGTGGTCATGAATAAGGCCACTGTGCATCATTTCGAGAGTGCTGGGCTACACTGGCAGGATATGCACCTCTGTCATGTTATTCCCGCCCTTGGAGAATCCCCTCAATATGATTAGTAGGATAGAAAAAAAAAGAATATATATATATTTATATATCTATATCTATAGAGGTACTCAGGAGAAGGTACAGCTGGGTATTTCCCAGTGAAGCCAATAGGAGAGTAGGGTGGAGACACACAAAGATGATATTACTATGAAGACTGATGTCAAAACTATTATAAGGTCTATTAGGCAATATGCAGGACATTCACTATCACTCTACGAAGAGCATGTGATCAATGTCTCAGGTAAATGGGTAAAAAAGGGGATCTCTGAGATACCATGTCTCACTGAGGCAATAACTCAGTGCAAGAGACACAGTACCACAGGACAGATGGTCCTTAAAGATGTGCCACAGACATTAACTCTAACTTGACAATTTTCAGAATGTTATTCTATGTTTCTAAAAGTCAGTAATAGCATAAAGTAAAGACAAACTTATTTTTTTTTAGGATAGTAGAAGAGTGTGTGACTCATCATGTCAAAACAAAGTTACAAACAATCAGATTTAGTATTACAGTATATGCCACTTACAGCATCCATACTTATTGCGGACAGCCGCTTATTAGGGACAAAACTGCAAAACCAAAAGCCATTTGCTGTTGCAGCCCATGTTAATTATGGCTGTTATAGTGAACCTGGCCTGCCATTTAAGATGGACACCACAGCTCCCGGCACCCAGCAGTTCAGCAAAGGTGATAGCTATGATAAGGGCCTGTTAATTACTGGAGCACCAGGTAATCACTGAATTATTGTGCTGTATATTAGCATTACAAATTGATCTGCGTACTGCAGCTGTTACAGTTCTTCTGAATGGTTCTGGGCAGGGGTAGAGAGAGAGAGAGAGAGAGAGAAATCATGTGCAGCAGAGAAAACAATGTGTGTCCCCACAATCAGTGCTGAAAGACTGCGTTCCACTCCTGCTGCCACTCTAAGTGCTGTCTATTTTTGTTCCCTGGTTCTATAGCAGCTACATCTTCATAACAGAGCTGTAATCACTTAATTTCATGCTGCACGTTGCTGTGTCCATCTTTGTCTTTACCTGCATCACCCATTCTACATTTAACAGAAGCTACCAGAGAATACAACTGAATATTTTTGCTTATTTTGATACAATGGATGTCACAATCCCACTCAGGAGGTCAGGCCCTCTGCTCCCACAGTGCCAACCTCTGAGCACAGTCTTGTGAACAGTTAACAGAAAAGGTTACCCTCCTGTTTGCTTTGGGGTTCAGTTCAACCTTTGGTCTCAAGACTTGGAGGGATTCAGACTGAGAACCTCTTGTTAGCGTACCCAATGTACAGGCTCAGATAATTCTGTTCTGGGGTGGGGGCAAATATCTTTTGCCTATGGGCACCTAACCAGACATACAAAATGAACCCTTAAAACTCTATTAAAGACCTCAGAATAAATTCTTACCTTTTCCCAGTTTGGAAAAACCAGTAAGCTTTGTGCATTGTCATCTTTAACCATATATGCTTCCCCTGTCAAGAAAAAGAAATTCAGAGGCACACCAAGTAGTATCTAAAGTAGAGGTTTACTTCAAAATAGATAAAAATAATTTAAAATGTAAATACAGAACCATATATCACAAAACATACAAATCACTTAAACAGAACAGGTTTAAAAATGCAAACCATATCTCCTACGACAGTATTCTTAAAATTGTCTTTTCTAAGGTATTCTTATCTCACAGTGCTGTAGATGTTTCTTTTTCAGAGTCCAAACATTTGTGTGTAAATGGAAAACAGAATACTGTTTAAAAACTGGCTTTGTCAACCTCTTTGCATGAGGTCACCTAGCTCCTCCCTGTCAGAATATAAAAAATATACAATCAGATGTATATTCAGCAGGAGGTAAATTAATAAAGGTGACCTCAGCAAAACTCATGACCCCACATGACTTTCTTTGATCTATGAGCAGTTTCCCCTATCCAGGACATCAAAGGACTTGCTATGTCTCTCTGCCAGATCTCAAGGAGGTGCAACATGCTTTTGTATCACCATGTGAATTTTGCAGTGCTTCTTCGGAATGCTATAAAAGTTTATGATCTATTTTGGCAGTTGGCAAGCTGCAATTAGTCACATAAAAAGGAGATCCTAAATTTTAAGTCTCTTCTAGCCTGTAATTATCTCTTGGCTTTCCAGGTGACAGCTATTAGCTAAAATCTGGGAGGGAGGGGTTGTCATTCCACAGACTGTCAGCATCTCTCATGAGAGACATTCAATAACACATTTTATATTATAAAAAGCATAGGTTAATCAGAACCAGCTGTCCAAGTGTCACAATGGACACCTCTTACACCAGAAAAAATACTATCAGCCAAAGTGTCTGGTATAAGCAGCGTATACTGTACTTCAATTGCCTGTTCACAGGAATGATCAGTGATTGCTGGTTTGTATATCAAAAAATCATTCCCATCACACAATATCAAAACTACAGTAGCGTAAAACCTGAATATTAACAGTGATCAACACTGACTGAGTCCTGGACACCTCAACAGGCATTGGATGTGTACCTGGAGGTTGAAGACAGTCCTTCACTCTCCACCCAGCCACAGAGGGGTAATCCATGTGAAAAGAGCTGAGTTATGTCCCAAGGAGAATTGGACATCAGTGGTGCAGGAGCAGGGCAAATGCTGAAGCAGCCACCCAGACATCTAAGGATGTTATACAGTAGATGAAAAAAATTAATAAATTAACAAAGATAGACAGGTAGATAAAGAGATAGATAGAGAGATATATAGATAGATAGATAGATAGACAGAGACAGACAGACAGACAGACAGACAGATAGATAGATAGATAGATAGATAAATAGATATGTGACTAGGGTTCGGGTGGGGTGTTATTAGTTATTAGTGTGCAGTGCCTCCATTTTTGTAACCCACTACCTGGCTAGCCTGGGTTTGGGGAGAAAACATTCGCTCGGCATCAGGGCTAGGTTTGTACATCTGGTCAGGGGCACCCACGTAATTCCAGACACAGGAAGCAATAACTGAGAATGTCCAAACCAGGAGTGGGATTCCAGAGTGGGTCTTTTATTCATTTCCACACAAGAATACAAAGCAAGATGGACCCGCACAGGGCTACACTCGCTGTATATGCAGATCTGTAGATGTCAGAACACATCTTCTTCATCACACAACAACCCCCAGGTTCTGAACACATCTGGGCTCCCATGCCCAAACTGGTATACTCACTCTTGGATTCCCTGGCATGGCACTCGGCCAGCACTAGTACACTTTTCCATATGTCATGGACTTTTGGTGGTGGCTCCCTCAACCACCCATGAGCACTTCTAGCTCTAAAGGGAAAAAACACATCCTTAATCCAATGTTTGGGTACTTTCTGCAGACACTGGCCAAGTGCCTGGGAGAAAGCTATAGGTGCTCAAAGTGAATCTGTAGAGGTATATCTGGTTACTCCAGATGGGGGGTCTCCCAACTCTTGTTCCCAAATCCATACCTGGCCATTCATTTGGAGTCAACACCTTTCCTTGAACTCTCTGTTTGTAGCTGCTATCTTGAAATGTATATCACATTTAACAATCTACTTTCCATGTACCTGGTGTCCTGACTTGCAATGCTCTCTAAGTGGCTATGTCCATCCCTGTAGACCCCCACTGGTTAGATGCATTTCAAGCCATACACATATCTTGAAGTACTGTACTGGGCTGTCCTTTCCTGACCTCACAGAAGCAGATACTTTTACTCAACTGTCTTGGTGAACTAGAAGCTCTATGTCAGAGCAGACTCACCATGGTTCACAGGTGCCCCAGGGCTTCTCACACAGAAAACACACATCTGGTACCTCAGCACAAATTCTCTAGTCAGGCAGCTTTCCCTCTTCCAGCAGTGCCAGGGGATTGCCCACTGAAATGCTGGTCTCCCCCCATCCCTCCAGAGATGGGGCACTGTAACAAACCGGGAAACAGTCTCAACCACTTCTATTGATTTATTCTGTGTCCTTCTCTAGGGTGAGAACAACCACTCTCTTCCTGTTGTAGCTCTATTACAGAGCTAGGCTTTGAGAGGCTGCCAATTGCAGCACACCTCCTCCTTCCACTGAGTCTCCCACTAGACTGACTTTGAAAACCCCAGCATTCTAACCTAACTCCCTGCTGCAGCTTCCACTATGGCTTATGCTGCTGTGAGAATTCTAAGTTATGTCACCCCCTCCAGCTCAGCTGAGACTGAGAACAGAGTGAGACAGTGTGAAACCCATTTAACTGATGTCTCATAAGCTGCCTTTCCCTGTCTGCCACTAGATCTAAGTGGGATTCTAGTAACCCTTGGTAACAGGGGGTGATTGATAGATAGATAGATAGATAGATAGATAGATAGATAGATAGATAGATAGAAAGAAAGAAAGAAAGAAAGAAAGAAATAAAGAAAGAAAGAAAGAAAGAAAGAAAGAAAGAAAGAAAGAAAGACAAATGGAGACAACAAGAATGAGATCACTCACTAGTGCACTGCTGGCACACAAGCCAGCAGCATGTCCTTCCTCTGCACCTGCATATGTCAAGAAATTCTCACTGATCTTGTACAGAAAGCAAGGGTGAATGGTTCCTTTCACTAAGCTGGGCACCCTGGATTTTGGGGTGTACAGAAAAGGTATTTCTGGCTGTGCTTTTAAAAAAACAAACATCAGTAACTAGTTAAACGGGTTCTGTTTAGCTAGATTCAGGTGTTTGTTCTTTAAAAATACATCCTTTTTATGTATTTCCATGTTCTTAAGTATGGAGGAAAAACAGGATGACTGTCATCATGAAGAGAAAAAAAATTGGTTTGTGAGAGCCAATTTTTGTTCATGACAATCAAATGATGTGAACCAATAATGCTCTCGTGAACTGAAAATGTTTGGTTTGTATCACAGGGTTACCCAAAAATCCTACTGAGCATAATAAAAAAAAACTTTAAATCCTTATAACTCTGCGACCATTTAATATTGTTTTACTAAATTTCTGAATAGTACTACCTCAGCACAGGATGCTTCTAACCTGAAGGTCTCTTGAAAAATTCAACACTGTCTAGGCTATGTGTGATAGCCAAAAAAAAAGGAAGAAGAAGAAAAAACCTGTGTTAAGTATGCTGTAGGAAAAAATCTTTACTTTTCCAAAAATCAATGTTCCAGATCTCAGAAACTGCACAATATGCCATTGCAAGATGTTTCTCACCATAAGATTCTATCAGCCAGACTGCAAAAGCCAGATGTTTGGTTATTCTGTCAAAACCCCCAAAGTTATTAGGGTGCTAAAGTTGGGTTTAGCACTGAACACTTTATATAACCACAAGTATACTGGTGCTACCACACCAGCATAATGCAGTTTATTATATTTTTTCATTGTTGTTGTCCGGGGAAAAAAGTGCTAGGAAAGAGTATCAGGTTTTAGTCTTGTCCCAGGGGAAGGGGATATAGATGCAAGCTGAAAGATATTGAACCAGATTAAGCTGTTGGTGTTTTTTTTATTTCAGTTTAACCACTTCCAACAGTTTGAGTTTATGTGACACATCAAGACATCTGCCACCTTTTCCCCTGCTCTCTCCAGCCCATAGGACTGGGACATTCAAAAGAGGGACTGGAGCAGAGCTGCAAGCATCTGGATTTCCTTGGTGCCCACTGTGCCTGTTTGGGTCATGCCTCTTCCACACTTCAAAGGGCCACCACTGACACAGAAGAGAGAGATAAGTCACAAATCACTCTCCCATAAACCAGGATTCTACTGTATCAGCTGATGCCCTAATCTGACCAGAGAAACCCAGAAACCTAAACTGGGGGCACAGTAAACTGTTTAAGGGCAAGAACCCTTATAAAGGAGCTTGTGGGAATGGAACCCATGAAAAGAATGGCCATCACAATGATGGTACATTTTGGCCCTGTATCTCCACCAGTTGTGTATGCCTGGATTGGGAATTAGAAATGCTCTTGGACTGCTGGAGGACCTACAAATTCAGGGCCTTTTTTTCTGCAGCCAATTTCCTGCCATGCATCAGACATCTGGGACTGCCTTGTTTGATTGACAGTCCTAAGAACCAGGTGAATTGAGACATTACTGAGAAAACTGCAAGCACTATGCTTACTGTGGGTGGTACAGGGTCATGATTGTGCAGACAAAACCGTGCACTGAATATTGCACATGGAATAGCATGAACATCTTTACAGCGACAGGATTTGTTACACAGTTCGGTAAGACCTGCTACCTCTGTCACTGTACACTTCCATGGGGGGAAGTGAAGGACACTGCCGGGGTGGTGCATGGCTGAGCCACTCCCATGGTGGAGTGACTGGAGCACCTGCCTCTGGTGGTATTGAGGACCTGGGGCTGTGGTTCAGTTTTCCCCAGGTCCCACTCTAATGTTTTTTTTTTCTTACATCACACACAGTTTTGCCCTGCTCCATGGTGTCTTCATTCCCTGAAGTCCACAACCCCCTAAAGTTGATTGTAATAAGTCCGGTCAGTGTGGAGTGTGATGCTCCCCATGTCGGGGGTGTGGGGCAGAGCCCTCCACAGAAAACTAAGATTATCCTCTGGTGTGCACTGTTGTTTTCTGGTTGGCATGTTATGCCAACATTATTTTGCCGCATACTGATTTGTATGCAGCATTGTTGATGTGCGTAGTTTTGACTGCGACATTATGACCCCATGCCACTGCGGCTCAGATCTGACGGAGATTTCATTGAAGAAGCATTGCTTTTCAGGGTGGCTTAAGCTGAGCTGCAACAGATTTTGCATTTGTAAGCCATAAAGTAAAGTCAATTTCCTGGGGATAGTAAAAGAGACATTCATGTGTGTGCCAGCATGGACATTGTCACCAAAACTACCAGCATAGTGAAAGAGAGAGAGAGTGACGAGGGAGAAGAACAGTGAGTGACAGGGTCCTTTAGCAAGGCAACTGCAGGGTCTGCTAGTGGGCACCGGAGCCATGTGTCAGACAGCTACCACACTGTGGGTGCAGAGCCTTGACATAATTATAAAGGTGGGCACACAGTGTTAGGATCATCAGGGTTCTGCAGAACACTCAGGTTGAGATTGTGACACCAGCACATGGGAGATAAAGTGAGTGAAGCAGAAGAATGGAGAGATAGCCTATCTTATCATGGGAGACCATGGAGAGCTGAGATCCACAGCCCCTGCAGGGTGAGGGAGGATCCTGGCTTTGAACTGTTAGTAAGGGAAAGGAAGGAGAAAGGGGAATGGGGAAATTGTTTAATCAGGACAGGGAAAAGGGGAAATTGCTTAACCAGGAAAGGCACACTAAGCTGAAGCTTGTTTCCAGTTGCGACCTGGGAGCACAAGGAAGTTAAGTGACTTGCTCAGGGTCACACAGTATGAATGTTGGGGCTGTGGGATTCAAACCCAGGCCTCCAGGTTTGCAGCTCAGAGCCCTAAACCTCTGCACTATACTGCCTCCTAAGATCAGAATGTGCTCCCCCTTCTAAAATTAAACAAAAGACCTAGTTCACTCCCCCTCCCAAAACAAATTGGCAAGCCATTAAATTGTGGTTGGAATTTGCTCTCTGCCTCAAATGGCTACATCCCAAAGGAGGGCAGGGTCTCTTAGTTTTGGTGTGAAAGTGTGTTCAGCCACCATTCGGCAAGGTGGACTTCCTGTTGCTAGATCTACTGTCCTAAAATGCAACTGCCAGAGTTGCTCCCTTTCAAAAATATAGCACTGCCTTACCAGCTCACTTTAAATAAGGTGCAGTCCACAGCCAATGTACTTGCACTGGCTCTTTTGTTTTTGTATGGCATAACCAGCATCACCCAAATGAGAAAAGCAATTCAGAGTTTGTGACAATACTATGATTGAACTTCTAAATTTGGATTTGTTCATGTTTGGGAGATATCTGGCTGTCTCCATTAGCTGGCTCCCCACCAATCACCAGTACATTGGATGGGGATTTCACCTTATTTAAAGCAAGCTTCAATGTGCTTACTGGATATGATATGATAATGCTTGTGTAACTTGAGTAACTTGAATTTTTATGTGGCTTTCCGCCTCTCTATCCGTGGGATATGCCTCCTGTAGGGGTATGATGCAAGAAACCCTAGTGAGGGTTCCCCCCCACAGATGCCGGAAATGAATGAGTCGGCTAAAGGTAGGTTAGGAAGAAGCCCAAAAAGAATACCTGAATTGTCAAGCATCAAAGAGAGAAGTGATTAATGAATTCTGTGAGAAGGGCTAATTTCCTGAGGAGAAGGGAAAGCTGGGCCACCATCTGCCTCCTCTAACAGCAGAACCTAACTAGCTAAGAAGAAAATTACTAATTCTAACTAAGATTATGACCACTGGCACAGAGGAGAGGAAAAAACCCCTTTGAGGAGGAAACCACTGGGGATCCAAGGCCTAGGTCGACTTCACCCCAGGCAGACGACGTTTGAATTGAGGATGTATATTTTTAGAAAGGAAGGGTTCGGTAACTAGAGGGATATGAGTAGTGAGGATGATGATGGAATATGGAAGATTCCTAAAAGAAAGCACAGATCGAAGATGGAACATGAGGCTGTGCACAGATCGAATGCGAATATGAAGCAAAATTGATGATGATGATGATGATGGTCACTGCAGGAAGTCAGTGGGTCAATGAGGAAGCATAAGATCGATAGTAGGCATGATTGATTGAGTGAGGCAAGGAAGTAGAAATTGAGGTTGTTAAGGCATGATTATGCGATGTGAATGATTAGATCCTGTTTTGGTCAATGAGTAGCATCAGAGTCAAAGATGGAATGCTTGAGGGAATACTGGAACTAGATAAACTTTGCTGGAATTAAGGAGGGTATGCTCGAGTAGTCAATGTGAAATAGTAGATCTGGAAGCAAGGATAGGAGAGAGAAGATCCATTTATGAGTCAGAGTAGCAAGGGGTATCCAGATGTGCTCACGGGGATATTCCAGATGAGTGGATGAGGAGACCAATGATGTTGCAGACTGGCTTGATGGAGAGATGCATTTGATAGAGCGATGCAAGTGAGCAGATGCCAAATTTTTAAGAGGCATTCTTGATTATATGATGTAACCGATTAGACCTAGAACAATTAGATCCTGAGGTTATAGTCGATGAGGTAGTACAGTATTGGATGATAGGAAAGTTAGTGTTGGCAATGTAGATAAATGAGCTTTGAAGAGATGCTGAGTGAATTGATATTACTGGAATTATGAATTTGATGCATTCAGCAGGATAGCTGCAGCTGATAGGTGGCATAGGAATTATGATAGGTATGCCCAAAAAGAATGTCGAGAGCAGGCCGAGGGCAGAGGGAAGCCTGGATAGCTGGAAAGGAACTGGAAGAGGAGGAGATGGGAAAGAACTGAAATGAACTGGCACAAATGAAGTATACTAATGAGACACCAGGAAAAGAGGTAGAGGCTGAGGCCAATAAGGGAGAACTGGGACCAGAGGCGATTCAGGTGCAGAGATTGAGGATCAAAACTGGATGAGGTACGATGGGGAGTGAGCAAAGTGGACAAAATATGATAATGAGTAAGGAGAAGAGCAGAGGGAAGCTTATGATAGCAGAATCCTGAAGAGGAGGTATAAAACTGGAAGAAGAGGAGACTGGAATAAACAGGAACAGAACAAGAACGGAGGTAATAGGCACTGAACGGTGAGACGAACAATGAAGTTACTCAAAAGGATATGGATATCGAGGCCAAGAAAGCACATCAGGAACCAGAGGATCTGCGAACCAGAGGGCATGTTTTAACTGCGAGCGATGGGAGTCAAATCGGACGATGCACGATCCGGAGGGAAACCACGAATGGAATTAATCACAACGGTCAGGATGAGAATAAGTGCTAGACTGAGGAAGAGAACAGGAACAGACAAAGTGGAAGAGGGATTGATGCCACAAAGGTGGGTACTGGATGGCGAGTACTGAAAGAACAAAATTAGGCATGAAAGTCAATAGGGTAGCATAGGACCCAACCGATACAGGAGGAGAACTGCACGGGGGTGAATTGGATAAGGTGGTACATGATCCAGGATAGGCAGAGCCAGATGGAACAAGAGTATGGCAGGCACCTGTCAGCAAACCATGCCAAGGTATGCAGAGAGATGGACTGAATGATATGAGCAGGTCGAGGCCAGATATTATGGGTCTGAGGGGGCCAAGGAGATAAAGGAGCACTGATGAAGGAATCGACAATGGGCAACAAGGAACAGGTAGACTCCGTGAAGGATGAAGGCTCTTCAAGGGGGAGGAAGGATAAGCTGGATGAGGTGGCACGTAGACCCAGGTCGATGGAAGGCCATATGGAGGCAGCCATGGAAGACTCGAGGATGTGGATGGCAGAGCAAAGAATAGAGAAATCATGGCACAATGAGAGAGAAGCCAAGACCAGATTGAATCTGGGATGGCAGAGTTCGACGAAACAACGGAGGAGAGGGAGCAGAACGAGGGCACCTCGAAGCAGGAGTGGGAGATGGGGAAAGTGAGGTAGGAAAGAGCAAAACCCAGAGAAAGAGAATTAAATGAGCACAGGATGATCGAGTTGATGGACTGCAGAGGGAACAAGCACCGAAGAATACTGAGGAACACTGCAGGAGGGCAGCAGGTTGATAAGGTAGCATGAGATCCAATGAGAGGCATGCTTGATGGAGCAAAGTGAGGACAGAGACACTGAGGCCACTAAGGCAGGATTATGTGATGAGAATGCTGAGACCCTGAAGTTGCAGACAATAAGGTAGATAGGATTCAATGATGGGAATGCTCGAGTAAGCGATAGAAACGGATAAACCTTGAGGCAAAGAAGAGTGGATGAAGACCAGAGAAAGGGACTCAATACATGTGGGAAGATAGCATGGGTCAATGATGATGGAGGGATTCCACAATCGGAGTGAATCCATGTTGGCTGGTACAGGAAAATCTTATGGTAGGAACAGTCAAGGAAGTGAGGAAGGAGGCTCCCCAAAGGAAGGTAGGCTCAGGGACCAAAAAGGTGCATTTGGACCCAGAGGGTATGTGAACCCAATGCAAACTAAAGATGATGGTGATGGTCAGCGTAGGAGAGCATCAGCAAAATTTGAGAAGACTGAGGGAGAGGAAACAGGAATGAACCAGAACATGAATCTCAGCGATGGCGGTGAGCAGCCAGCCAAGCAACGATTGGAGGAGGTGCCAGCCTGTAGCGAAGAGTGATGAACGAGAAGGTAAGGCCATGAATGCAGAGAAAGTTGAAGTACGGTAACTGACATTGCAGAACGGAGGGAGGAAGCCAAGGTAAACCTATGGAACGATTGAGAGAGAGATGAGCAGGTCAAGGTGAGGTATCATGGAATGCGAGCAAATAGGACAATAAGGAGTGAAACCATGACTGGAGTAATCTGTAACAGCGGAGGACAGAATGTAGCCATGAAGGGAGGCTCGATGAGATAAGAAATGGCTAATGAGGACCGGAGTCAGGAACCTGAGACATGCGGCAGGAGGGCTGCTGGTCGTGGAGCAAATGAATGATGGATGAGGAGGAGGAGGAGGAATACCATGACCGGAATGAAGCAAGAGGGCTGATTAGGGATGGTATGGAGGACAGAATACTGAACAAAGTCAGGAGCCATGCAGGAGATCAACAGTGAGGGTAAGCATAGGGCCAGATGGTGATGGAGAGAAGCCATCAAGGCATGAATAGATAAGTATTGAATGGAGGCCTGGATCAGAGGGAATCCTGGAGAACCGGCGAGAGATAACTGGGGAGAGAACGGTAGGCAGAACCTGAACAGACGCAGTAGGAGGGCCACGGGTTAAGGAGAGGCCAGGTCAACTATAGGCAACCCAGAGAGGGAGAGATGCGAGGAATGGGGGAAGAGCCCAGGATCGACCCCTGAGGGAATCGGATCCAACTGCCAGGGAGAAAGCAGATAAGCACGTCCTGTATAAATAACTGAGGCTGAAAGATCCTGAACTTCCTGAAAAGGACGGAGCCTGCAGTACCTTAAGCAGGCATCAGAAAAGTACTACTGCTCCATGAAATGCACTGGGTGAAATACAGAGCGCAAGCACAAAGAGAATTTTTTTTTTTATTGGCACAGCCTTGAAGATCACTGACAGGGAGAGCACAGAGCTCCAAAATCCTGAGAGGAGCAGTGATAAGAGAGATACTCGTCCCGTGCATAAACTGGCTAACAGCACAATCAGGACAAGCACCCATTCAGTACGAAAATGTAAACCTCTTTAATGCAGCCACCTGACATTTGCCTGCTAGGCAGCAGTCAAAGTTAGATATGAAAACCGACCAATGAGTGGCATGGCAGTCCATTTAGAAATCGTCGCCACACGATCAAGACCATCGAAGGGTTCAGCACTGGAACTGGATGCCAGAAGCCAGATGAGAACTGATTTAAAAATGCAAAAGACACCCAACCCTGGACCGCTAGACAAACAGTGAAAAGCACTTGAAAGTCCAAGGTCCTCCCATAGGTCCAGACCGCACACTGTGGAAAGGAAGAGAAGACTGAAAAACACACCCAACCAAAAGAAAGAAAAAGAGCCGCATGCAGAGGGGTTGGAAAGAGTTTGCAGCAGCCTGCCATAGTTGGTGTCCCAACCTCGTAACATGACTCAAAAGTGAAAGAGTCAAATGCAAGGTTGCACCATGGTCCGCGATGCTCCAGGAAGCTGTGGGGAAGAGCAACCCGAGGAAGACATACAGCTGAGAACTGCATTCAGAGATCCCCAATTAGGCGGGCAGATGTTGGAGCTCGAAACCTACCAGCAAGGAAGAAACAAAGAGAGAGGGAGGGAGGTAACACCATGGGAGAAATGAGACAGCAAGAGTGAGAGAGGGGGCAGAGAAAATACAGAGGAGGGGGCAGACATGAAGGATGAAGTCCCAAGACCGGGGCCGGGACGAAGCAGGAGTGCCAGCGAGAGGAGAAAATGGAGTGAAGCAATGGGGAACAGCAGGCAAACCCAAATATGAACGAAAAGCTGATAGGCAAAATGTAGAAGAGAGGGGGAGCTAGAAATAGCAGTACCGCTGGCAGCAACGAGAAAAGAAATCCTGAACAGAGGAGAGCAGCAGAACAGGGAAAGGAACTGCCGGCTGAGCCTCCAGCTGCAACGAAAATAAATCCTGAGAGCGTCCAGGAAAAGTGAAGTATTTGAGCTCAACGGGGGAGTGATGTTGTTGAAAGTACACGAGCCAATAGAAAGTCCACCTTGCCATCTGGGGGCTGAGCTTACTTTCACACCAGAGCAGTGTTGTGAAAAACTAAGAGACTACTGCTCCACTTTGGGATGTAATAAGTGATTAGTCATTTGAGACAGGCAGCAAATTGTGACAATGTATTGACTTACCAATTGTGGGGGCAGGGAAGGGTTTACACTGGGTCCTTTTTTTTTAATTGTCTATGCAAGTGATGCTGGCAGCTGAGAGAGTGGGTCTCTGCACCCATGAGAACATGAGGAGCTGGAACCTAGCACCTATTGAATTCAAGGATGGGGATACTTAGTACCCACTGACATACAAGGGAGAAACCCACAGCCAGGGAGGTGGGACCCTGCACCCATGACACCATAGGATGCATTTTACTTACCTAACTGATCCCTGATTTTAAGTATTAGACAGAGACATTTATTCTTTTAAACTATTAAAGGATTAGTTATAAATGCAGAGATGAGATGAGAGTTATTGATCTAACCATGTAAAAGATTTGAATGTAGCTGTTATCTGTCATGGATGCACCTCCACAAGGATACAAAAAGCACAGAATAGTCATTTATGAAAAAATGGTGACTGAGGCTGATAGTACTAGAGGTCAGCTTGGAGGTGCAGGGTTCAAGATGCAGGGAGAGTGGTCAGCAAGGGGTGTTTGGCTTGTCAGTGGGGAACAAGCATGGGTCCAGTGGTGGGTGGGAGTTGCAGCGAGGTGGTCAGCGGGAAGGGGGGTTGGCAAAAGTACAGGGTGGTAGATTGGTCCATGGAGGGTGCTCAAATTGGAAAAGATGGCCTAGGTGCTGTGAGGGTGGTTCAGTTGCAGGGAGATATCTCAGCAAGGGAGAAGGTCCTAGGGTGGTCCAGGAGGGGGCCCAGCTGCAGAGAAGGGTTGTCTTCTGGGTGCAGAAGCAGACAGGGGGTTGGGGGATGGTCCAGTTCCAAGGAGGCTGCTCAGCTGGGGGGTCCTGGGCAGGAATGGTGGTCCAGAGTGGGGGGTCCAGCTGCAGGGTAGGTGATTGGCTAGAGGGTGATATGCAAGTTTAGAGGTTGTGGAAATTTGTCGGGGAAGGGTTGACTTTTGAGGGTAAGGGTAGTTTGGATGGACCAGCTGTAGGGGAGAGACTGGTGTTGGGGTTTGGGGTAGTCCAGCTGCAGGGAGGGTGGGAATGGGGAGGCTGGTCTGTGTCTATGGCACTGAAGGATTATCCAGTGGCATTTAGTGTGGTTAGCTGGGAAGGGAGGCTGGTACGGATGCTAGAAACATGGTCCAATGGTGGAGAGTGTGGTTGGCTGGGGAAGGGGTCTGATCTGGAGTTATGATCCAGCTGTACATAGTGTGGTTGGCAGGGGGTGTACTGGAGGTACGGTTCAGCTACTAGGATGGCTGTTGGCTGGAGTGCAAGCTAGTGCTTTTGCGATGGTCCCAGTAGCTTGCTTCCCCTGGAGTGTACCTTTAGTGCCCAAGGCCACCACCAGCTTTGGCAGCTGGCTTCTGATCTCAACCCTTCGCCTTAGGATTTTCAGACCCATACTCATGTCCTCAGGATACTTCGCCTCCATACTCATGTACTCAGGCTCAAGCATCCATAGCCATGGCAGCATGCTCCTGAACCTTTTTCACTATCTGCATACTCTATCTTCTGAGCCCCAACTACCCTCAGTCCTGTATTCTGGTTCCAGAACCCCCCCCCCAAGCCATGATGACTTGATCACTAACTCCAACATCACCCAGTCCTGGTGGCAGACTATCAGGCCCCACCTCTTCTTGCTACATGGTCCAAATCAGTGAATTGAAGGTCAAAAAGGAAACAGGGTGGGGGGAGAGTGCATCATGTATGACTCCCACTCCTCAAGCCACTGGGGAGAATCAGCTACCAGCAGGTGCCGTGGAACACCCAGACAACATTGTGCTTTCCCTCATGACTGCACTCTTCCTCCTCTAGTTATATTTATATTTGATTTCTGTGCTTCCTTGAGAACAGGGTATCCTTTTTCCTTTTTCCATTGAACAGTTCTTCTTAACTGCAAGCTCAGATGGTGGCACGTGGTGTGTGCCTGGCACTAGGAGCTAGTGAGAGAAGCATGTCAGTGTGCATGACCTAAGTGCCAGATTTCAGTGGTGTGATGTGTGGGAGTGGGAAAAAAGTACCCTCAGACATGGTCAGCAAAACAGCAGTGGGCAAGCAGGAGCACCTGTACTGTGAGCAGATGACGGAGAACCTGAGATTTGGCCAGAAATGGACTGCCTTTTACTGCAACAAGGAACATGAGATGCATGACTGGAAGAACCTCAATGCATGTACATGGAGGTGGATGGGCAGCAGTGTCAGCCCCCTGGAAAGCCATTGCCACAGAGTGAAGGGGTTGGAAGGGACTCAAGACAACATTAACTAAGGTGGCAGCAGTGTCAGTCTAGCAGGGGGTTGTGCTGATGTTTAGGAGCCACCAAGAAGTGCTATGGATGAGATTATAGCCACAGACCATAGGCAGCTCACAAGCAGCCCCAACAATAATGGCAGCAGTAGAGGCCTGGTGAGGGCACATGATCAGCAGTTAGGTTGCTGCTGGGGCTGGACTGCTGTGCCTCTTTAGCACATTACAGTATTATTTATTTTATTTATTTATGTATGTGTTTACCAGGTGAGTGCACCGATCCAATGGACCGTTTTCAAGCATGACCTGCTCCATAAAGATGGCAACAGAGTTACAGAGGCAAGATACATTACAGAAGCTAAAAAAAAGAAATGACATAAGGTACAAAAAATAATTTACAAGATGCAAGTTACATTGCTAGAGCTCCTGTGTAGGGGTACAAGACATATCCAGGACATATACAGCAGTGTGAAGCTATGTACAGATGTTTTGCATATTCGGGAACTGGGTTATTTACAGCATTTATACATATTTACAGTATTTATACATACTTCCTGAGAAGAAAGGTTTAGGAGTGGTTGTTGTGTACAAAGGACAGTAGGTTACTAAAATATAGTTTTACAGTGGTCACCCTGGGGAGCATGAACAGGTGGCAACAGACAGTAACATCTCTTTGTAGCATGACAAACAAATGATGTGAGTCCTGGGGGCAGAGTGAGGAAGGCAGTTTGTTCCATAATTTAGGGGCTGCGGACGGGAATGCCCTGCCACCCAGGCATGTGGAGATCTGTGGGGTTTCCAGCAGAAGACTTGGAGCTGTGGAAGTTTTGGGGGCAGTGCTTAGGTCTTAGTAGGGGGAAGAGAGTTGACTGGACCCCATCCCTGATGGCTTTGTATATTGTGCAACCGAGAAGGAGGTTATTTCTAGACTGCAGGGGAAGTCAGCCAAGAGATTGATATAGGGAACAGTGATGGGCTGAGTATCATGCCAGCAATGCAAATCTGCATATATTGTTGAATGTCATATGCATTCTAGATACCTAATTTGCTGATGATTGTGTGCAAATAGGGGCACAGTAATCAGTTCCTGAGTAAAAACAGTGACCGGTGCATCCTACACCGAGTACTTGGGTTCAAGCACTTCTGTATTAGCTACAAATAATTTGCTCATGTAGCCCAATTGCTAGTGATGTTACACAGACTATTCACCTGTCAGTGATTTTTTTTAAAGGGGGCAAAGAGTTGTGTCACTTGGCTAAAAAGAGCAGGTGAATAGCCAAAATGCTGTGACATTTTAGACTTCCAGCTTGAACTCTTAGATGACCTGTTTCACTAACAGACAGTTGATCTGCAAACAAAGCGAGTTATTCAGAGGCATCCAGTGAGACGAGATAACTTGGGCGGAGTGCCATGAAAAGAGGGTGGCTTGAAAAGCAGCCTCCTAATCAGAAGCATGGACAAGTTTATCAGACATTGCAACCAGGGGCACTGGAGCCTTTCTAAAAGTGTTTGTGTGTGTGTGTGTGGGGGGCAAGGTCCAAGCATATGGGGTAGCCAAGAAAAATGTATTTTAAAAAGCGGGGGATGGACCCCAGAAGCTCTGGGGTTTTAGGTGCTCTGTGGTGCTTTTTAAGGCTTACATTGAAGACAAAACAAAGTTCTGTTAGGTATCCCCCCACCCTTGACTTCAAGTGAAAAAACAAATCGAGAGATGCGTCTGTCTGAATGGAAGAAAACAACACATCCAATAGAAGTTAACCTTAACATCATACTAAAAAATAAGAACACTTAAAAGCCATAAAACACAGTTAAATACCGGCTGACAACCCCTACTCAACTGTGACCCCAACAGAACCAGAGTTGTCGTAACCCCCATCTTCTTATTTGACCCTGTTTACCATTACCCTTTGCTTTCTTCCCCAGTCAACTTAGCATCCAATAGGGTGTTACTACAGGACTGTTGCAATGAATCAGGGAGCCAAAACCCAGGTCACAAGGGCATCAGATGGCAATACTGCCACAGCAAAGCCAGATCCAGCAGAAGTAAAGTCCTATCAGGGCATCCTTATCACTATTAAAATGTGTGGCTTTGAAACTGCAAGGGCAAAAAGACAGCAGTGAGAATATTGTGTGCTCCAAGTTCCCTTGCAATACTCTGCACCAGAAAGGAAAAGGAACAGGAAGAAAGGCCAGAAATACAGAATCTCAAAAAGAAAACAAAGCAAGTAATGTTGCTTGAAATGCTTGTTCCATAACATACGGTATGGCATTTGCTTTGCTTTTTTCGAAAACACTGCGCACAGTGGTTGACATGACTATTTCTGCACTCTAAATAAGTCTGTTTATCAGACAGATGCTGGTATGATGAGGAGGTGGGCATAGGCACAGAAATTATTATTTTGCATCCCAGACAGCATTTGTTTTTTGTAATACACACTTTATCCTTAATGGCCTGAATAAGACCTCATTTCACCTATGCCAGCCTAATTCCTAAGCCACCATCCTACTACCACCATTGATATTTTGTTCTTCTGATACATAGATACATAGACAGTGTCGGTAGATAAGGGCCTATGGCCCATCCAGTCTGCCCATTTGAGCTTGTAAGTTCAGTTTATGTTTTCCTAGAAGTCTGTTGCCCCTTACCCCTGACTTCCAGAATTCCTTTATGTCTATCCCATGCATTCTTAAATCCCGTGATTGTTTCAGCCCCCACCACTTCCTGTGGCAGGGTGTTCCACTTGTCCACCACCCGTTCTGTGAAGAAATTCTTCCTCACGTTTCCTCCGAATCGTCCTTCCTCCAACTTCATCCCATGCCCTCTAGTCCTAGAACATCTTTTTCGCTTAAGAATAGTGTATTCCTGCACACTGTTCCTCCCTGTAAGATACTTGTATGTCTCTATCATATCCCGTCTCTCCCTCCTCTCCTCCAGAGAGTACATGTTCAGTTCCTTAAAACTGTCTTCATAGGACTTGTGATGCAATCCATGCACCATCTTTGTTACCCTCCTCTGAACCTTCTCTACCCTGTCTATGTCCTTACGTAGGTATGGTCTCCAGAACTGTACACTGTACTCCAGTGGGGCCTCACTAGTGTCTTGTATAGTGGAATTATGACCTCCCTTTTCCTGCTGGTGATGCCCCTGCCTATGTATCTCAGCATCCTATTTGCTTTACCTGCTGCCTTGTCACACTGTTTCCCTACCTTGAGGTCATCAGAGATGATTACCCCAAGATTCCTTTCCTGCTTGGTGCATGCTATATCCTCACCCCCCAACTGATATATTGTGCCAGGGTTTTTGTGCCCCATATGCAATATCTTGCACTTCTTTGCATTGAATTTCAACTGGCAAATCCCTGACCATTCTTCAAGTTTCTGCAGGTCCCTTCTCATTCTGTCTACACCCTCTGGTGTGTCTACTCTGTTACAGAGCTTTGTGTCATCAGAGAACAGTGAAATTCTGCCTTCTAGGTCCTGCGCAATGTCACTAATGAAGATGTTGAATAGGACCGGTCCCAGCACTGATCCCTGTAGTACCCCACTGGTCACTCTTCCCTCTGTGGAGTAACAGCCATTTACCACCATTTACCACCATTTACTGTGTCCTGCCACCCAGCCAGTTACCTACCCACCACACTACAGTCCTGCCCACACCCATATTCCCCAGTCTGTGTAATAGTCTTCTATGTGGCACAGTGTCAAAGGCCTTGCTGAAGTCCAGATAGGCCATGTCCACTGCCCTCTCCTGATCCACCTCCTAGTCACCCAATCAAAAAATTCAACGAGGTTGGTTTGACATGACCTCCCCCTGGTGAAACCATGCTGCCTTGGGTCCTGTAGTCCATTGACAACCAGATGTTCCACCAATCTCTCCTTCAGTAGTGCTTCCATGATCTTCCCCACTACCGAGGTGAGGCTGACTGGTCTGTAGTTCCCTGTTTCCTCTTTGTTCCCACTTTTATATAAGGGGACTATATAATAGGGAGCTGATGCTAGTCATCCAAAGGATGGCAGACAAGGGTGAGGTAGTACTGGTTGGAGACTTCAATATTCCAGACGTGGACTGGAGCATCCCAGCAGCAGCATCAACTAGGAGCAGATTTATCCTGGACTCCCTTCAGGGTGCCTTCCTCAAGCAACTGGTCATGGAACCAACTCTGCAGAAGGCAATACTGGACCTTGTGCTCACAAACAGGGACAGTGTGATGGGGGTAACAGTGGGGAGCACCTGGGAAACAGTGACCACCAGTCATTGTGGTTTGAAATCACAGAAAGAGCAGAACCAAACCACACAAAAACACGTATCCTGGATTTTAGGGGGGCAGACTTTGGGAAAATGGGGAGATACTTGAAAGAGGCATTAAGGGGAATGGGACAGGAATCAGAAGTTGAGGAACAGTGGGCAGTATTTAAAATGGGGATTACAAGAACAACAGAAGTATGCATTAAGCAGGTTAGCAAGAGGGAAAGGAAGAGGAGACCATTATGGTTTTCCAAAGAGGTAGCAAAGAAAGTGAAAGCCAAAAAGATTGCATTCAGGCAATACAAAAGACACAGGCAGAAGGGGATAGGGAGAAGTACCAGGAGAAGCAAAGGGAGGCAGGGAGGTCAGTAAGGGAAGCCAAAGCTCAGACAGAAGAACACATTGCAAAATCAGTGGGTAGACGGGACAAAACCTTTTACAGGTACATAAGTGAAAAAAGAAAGGCAAAGGGAGGGATAGTGAGACTGAAGGGGGAGGATGGGGCGCGTGGAGGATGACAACAGTAAAGCTGACATATTGAACAGGTATTTCTGCTCAGTCTTTACTGAGGAAGAGGAGGGTAGTGGGTCTGAAGGGAGTACAAGGGGTGAGAATGGTGCAGAAATGGACACAAGTCCCTTTACACGAGAAAGGGTCCTGAAGGAACTGGAAGTAATAAGAGTTGATAAAGCAATGGGTCCAGATGGGGTGCACCCCAGGGTCCTTAAAGAACTAAGAGAGGTGGTGGCTGAACCTCTGGCTATCCTGTTTAGCCGATCACTGGAAATAGGGGAGGTACCCAAAGACTGGAGGACAGCAGATGTAGTCCCCTTATACAAAAGTGGGAACAAAGAGGAAGCAGGGAACTACAGACCAGTCAGCCTCACCTCGGTAGTGGGGAAGATCATGGAGGCACTACTGAAGGAGAGATTGGTGGAACATCTGGTTGTCAATGGACTACAGGACCCAAGACAGCATGGTTTCACCAGGGGGAGGTCATGTCAGACCAACCTTGTTGAACTTTTTGACTGGGTGACTAGGGAGGTGGATCAAGGGAGGGCAGTGTACATGGCCTATCTGGACTTCAGCAAGGCCTTTGACACTGTGCCACATAGAAGACTATTACACAAACTGGGGAATATGGGTGTGGGCAGGACACTAGTATGGTGGGTAGGTAACTGGCTGGGTGGCAGGACACAGAGGGTGGTGGTAAATGGCTGTCACTCCACAGAGGGAAGAGTGACCAGTGGGGTACCACAGGGATCAGTGCTGGGACCAGTCCTATTCAACATCTTCATCAGTGACATTCTGAGGGACCTAGAAGGCAGAATTTCACTGTTCGCTGATGACACAAAGCTCTGTAACAGAGTAGACACACCAGAGGGTGTAGACAGAATGAGAAGCGACCTGCAGAAACCTGAAGAATGGTCAGGGGTTTAGCAGTTGAAATTCAATGCAAAGAAGTGCAAGATAATGCATATAGGGCACAAAACCCAGGCACAATATATCAGTTGGGGGGGTGAGGATATAGCATGCACCAAGCAGGAAAGGGATCTTGGGGTTGTCATCTCTGATGACCTCAAGGTAGGGAAACAGTGCGACAAGGCAGCAGGTAAAGCAAATAGGATGCTGGGATGTATAGGCAGGGGCATCACCAGCAGGAAAAGGGAGGTCATAATTCCACTATACAAGACACTAGTGAGGCCCCACCTGGAGTACAGTGTACAGTTCTGGAGACCATACCTACGTAAGGACATAGACAGGGTAGAGAATGTTCAGAGGAGGGCAACAAAGATGGTGCATGGATTGCATCACAAGTCCTATGAAGACAGGTTGAAGGAACTGAACATGTACTCCTGGAGGAGAGGAGGGAGAGAGGATATGATAGAGATATACAAGTATCTTACAGGGAGGAACAGGGTGCAGGAAAACACTATTTTTAAGTGAAAAGATGTTCCAGGACTAGAGGGCATGGGATGAAGTTGGAGGAGGACGATTCAGAGGAAACATGAGAAAGAATTTCTTCACTGAACGGGTGGTGGACAAGTGGAACACCCTGCCAGAGGAAGTGGTGGGGGCTGAAACAATCACGGGATTTAAGAATGCATGGGATAGACATAAAGGAATTCTGGAGGTCAGGGGTAAGGGGCAACAGACTTCTAGGAAAACAAACTTAACTTACAAGCTCAAATGGGCAAACTGGGTGGGCCATAGGCCCTTATCTGCCGACACTGTCTATGTATCTAATTATCTATGTATTTGCTGTCCTCCAGTCTTTGGGTACCTCCCCTGTTTCCAGTGATTGGCTAAACAGGATAGCCAGAGGTTCAGCCACCACCTCTCTTAGTTCTTTAAGGACCCTGGGGTGCACTCCATCTGGCCCCATTGCTTTATCAACTCTTATTACTTCCAGTTCCTTCAGGACTCTTTCTCATGTAAAGGGACTTGTGTCCATTTCTGCACCATTCTCACCCCTTGTACTCCCTTCAGATCCATTACCCTCCTCTTCCTCAGTAAAGACTGAGCAGAAATACCTGTTCAATATGTCAGCTTTACTGTTGTCATCCTCCACGCGTCCCCATCCTCCCCCTTCAGTCTCACTATCCCTCCTGTTTGCCTTTCTTTTTTCACTTATGTACCTGTAAAAGGTTTTGTCCCCTCTACCCACTGATTTTGCAATGTGTTCTTCTGTCTGAGCTTTGGCTTCCTTTACTGACCTCCCTGCCTCCCTTTGCTTCTCCTGGTACTTCTCCCTATCCCCTTCTGCCTGTGTATTTTTGTATTGCCTGAATGCAATATTTTTGGCTTTCACTTTCTTTGCTACCTCTTTGGAGAACCATAATGGTCTCCTCTTCCTTTTCCTCTTGCTAACCTGCTTAATGCATAATTCTGTTGTTCTTGTAATCCCCATTTTAAATACTGCCCACTGTTCCTCAACTTCTGATTCCTGCCCCATTCCCCTTAATGCCTCTTTCAAGTATCTCCCCATTTTCCCAAAGTCTGCCCCCCTAAAATCCAGGGTATGTGTTTTTGTGTGGTTTGGTTCTGCTCTTTCTGTGATTTCAAACCACCATGACTGGTGGTCACTGTTCCCCAGGAGCTTCCCCACTGTTACCCCCATCACATTGTCCCTGTTTGTGAGCACAAGGTCCAGTATTGCCTTCTGCCGAGTTGGTTCCATGACCAGTTGCCTGAGAAAGGCACCCTGAAGGGAGTCCAGGATAAATCTGCTCCTAGTTGATACTGCTGCTGGGATGCTCCAGTCCAAGTCTGGAATATTGAAGTCTCCAACCAGTACTGTCTCATCCTTGTCTGCCATCCTTTGGATGGCTAGCATCAGCTCCCTATCTGTTTCTTCCTCCTGGGCTGGTGGTCTATAGACCACACCTGTCTGGATGGCTGTCCCCATTTTCCTTTCCAGCTTAACCCACAGTATCTCTCCCCCATTTTGTTCCTCCTGGATCTCTGTGGCCCTTATGTCATTTTTTCACATACAGTGCCACTCCTCCTCCCTTCCTGCCTGTTCTGTCTCTTCTGAATATGTTGTAGCGTGGTATGGCTATCTTCCAGTCATGGTTATCATTACACCAGGTTTCAGTGATGGCCACAATGTCCAGGTCTGACTGCACCATGACAGCCTCCAGATCTTCCATCTTGTTGCTAAGGCTCCTGGCATTTGCACACATGGCTTTCCATGATTTGACCTCCCTAGATTGTTTCACTGTTCTACTCCAGCCACTTCCTTGGTTGTCCTTTATCCCTGGTTCTCCTTGCTGTCTGCCCTTCTGCTGAATTTTGCCTCTTTTCTGCCTATCCACCTCTTGGGCGCTAATTTCCATCTTTTGCACACTGCTTTGAAGAGATAGCTACTCCTCTGGTTCACTGGTTCCACTGCTAGCTGTGGGGGGTGAGCAAGTAGGTACCCTCCTTGCTGGCCTGCCACCCCCCTTTGCTAGTTTAAATGCTTGTCAATGTAGCATTTAAACTTATAATTGAGTGCTTGGATTCCCCTCCAGGATGGATGCAGGCCATCAGACTTGAACAAACCTCTATCCCTCCAGGTGGGTCCTCAGTTGGCAATGAATTCAAACCCTTCCTCACAGCACCAGTTCTTCAACCATGAGTTAAAGTTCCTGGTGCATGCATTCCTATGCTCTCCCTTGCCTCTCGCAGGTAGTACTTCTGAGAAAGTGACAGAAGTAGCTACTTGCTTGAGACCCCTTCCCAATTTCCTAAACTCTTCCTGAACTTCCTTTGGCTCCCCATTTGCCAGGTCATTTGTACCTAGGTGGATAATGACATCCAGCTCACCCTCCCATCTTGCCTTCCCAGTGATCCCCAGGATCTTCCTTCCATCCTTCCATGCCATGGCACCTGGTAGGCACCTCACCTCCCTGTCCTCCCCCTCCTGTGTTCCTAGCTGGATCCCTCTTATGATGGAGTCCCTCACCAAGATTCCCTTCCTCCTCCTCTGAGGTCCACTGCTTTCCCTGCTGAGGTCACCTCCTTGGCTAACCTCCACATCCTTTCCTTCCACTTCTCTGGGTACCTCCATTTGGTTGTCCCCGTTTTCCAGTGTGGCATATGAGTTCTTGAGTGGAATAGGATCTGGGATGTGCCTCTGCTTGACTGCTCTAACCGTCCCTGAGCCCACTGTCATCCAAGTGCTCCTCGTTCTCGGCATCCTTTGAGACAGTTGCATTGGACTGGGTGGTCTCTGGATAGGGGTGATGGTACTTCTGACCCAGTTTTCTTCTGCTCTGAGTCTGGCTACCTCATCCCGCAGTCCAGAGAGATTCATGCAGATAGGGCAACACCTCAGTGTCCAGAAGGTCTGCCTGAATATGGCTGCCCCACATCCACTGCATTGCACCACTCCCCACATTATACTGCAATTATACTGCTATTCCACTACTTGTCTACTACTGAAGCTCTCCTAGTTCCCTTTTTATTAATTTACTGTCCTAAAAATCCTGCCACTGATCCTCAGATAATTTTCTTTAAAAAAAAAGAAAATAAACCAATAAATAAACAAATGATCACCCCATCATCTGCAGGATAGCCTCATTCTTATTGTCCATGGCCTGAGCTGCCACTATGAAGGTTTCCCATTGTGGTTCTGTGCTCTTACTTCCAATTCCTACTTAGCCAGGAGCCTTGCTCCTGCTGCTGTAGCTGCTGCTTCGGTCTTTTTCTGTCCTACTCCAGTCATTCCTTTGTTGAACTTGGGACACAAGAAGCAAGGGAGCAATAGGAGGTGCTGCTGGTCATAAAAGCAACCACATCAAAGGAAAAACTGGGCATGCCTCTCTCCTTCCTTTGCTCTGATTTGTGGAGTGGAAAGAGAGCTCCAGGCTCAAGTCTGTAATTCAAAAATCCTTTTTTAAATATCCAACATCCGGTAAAAGCAGTAATGAAGCAAATAGTGACTGTGTAATATTTCAACACCAATATTTCTTGTGTGCTACTGTATACTTTTCATGGCACTGCCCCCCCTCACCTGTGCTCCATTTTAGTAACACAAAATAGCAAGAGTGAATAAATGGGGGAAGTAGACCCGTGAACATTAAAGGAAAAGAAGGAAAAGAACATAGTGAAACGTTATTATTGCCCAGTACCATGAATGCAGACAACAAACAGACAAAACAGCATTAAAAAAAATTCAGATCCACTCCAAACAGAACTTAGTTAATGGGTTTGCACTTGTACATAAATGTACAGTTCTGAGCACAGTCACAGTAAAAAGCAGCTCCAATAATACCAAGCCTGAGGTAATAATACCACTACTGCTTTTATAGCCAGCAGTCTGAGAGCCAGTGCTACAAGGAAATTCAGGAAATACCTGCAGAAGCAGTACTGTAAGTCTCACCGGGCCAAAACGAGCAGCTAAGGCACCAGGATTCACCCCATTCTCCCCCACATTCAGCTGTGGACTGCAGCCATAAACAAACGGTATACCCAGGCCCAGACCTACCAGTGCTGAAGTGTGTCACACTCTCAGCAGTGGCAGCAACAGTGGCCAATCATCGGTACTCTCATCCAAGTCAGTTCCATACTCATTGGCCATCAGTGATCTGATTGGGGTAGGGGTGGGTTCCAAGGAGTGAGAGCAGGGATGACATGATGCACAGGGTATACTCTACAGTTGCTGGCAGTGTGAAGGAGATTTAAAGAGGCAGCACAGACACAGTTAATGTCAAACAGACACACACACACACAAAAGAAGTTTATTTGTTTATTTATTTATTGAAATGTTTCACCAGGAAGGCACATTGAACAAGTTGCTTATCGCCCTGTGCATCCTGGAGGTTCACAGAAGGGGGTTCATTCAAACTTGAAGACAAACCCCAGCTGGCAAAGGCCCGGACGAGTAATGAGTGCCTTTTTTTCTGCTGTGCACATGTTCCTTGTGTCAAAAAAGAGAGGAGGCATGGTTCCCCTGCTTTTAAAACTGGGGGCCATGCCCCCCCCCGGCTCCAGCACCACTGACTGCAACAGGAAATTAGACAACTACAAAACCAACATGAAATAAATGTAAGTGAGGCAAGTTTGAGTGTATAAGTTGTTGTTGTACTGTGTATGTTTCACATATGATAAAGGGGGGGCAGCAGGACAGGTGTTTAGCTTTTTTGGACAGCAGAAGTGCTAGGCAGAAACAGACAGTGTGTATAATGTTGCTATCATCCAGCTGATATCTCAGTTATTCCAGTCAAGTAAAGAGGCAATTCATAAAAGGGACCTTTTAAAGTTTGATTCCAATAACAGACATGGAGAATGGTGCCATTGGACCCAAAGTGATTGGCAAATGCCACTGGACACATGGGAATATGTATCACCATGTGGGAGAGGTAGGCAGGTGCCACTGGGCACAAGGGAGTGTGTGGCACAGGGTGGAATGTGGGAGAGGTACTACTGGCACAGGGAGTGCTTAATGGGACAAGGAGAGGTGTGCCATATAGAGTGTTTGGCATAGAAATGGAGGTTAGTGTCATTGGACACCAGGGAATGTGGGGCACTGTATAGGAAAAGGCAGACAGGTTGCCACTAGACATCTCAGAGTACTTGGCATGGGGCAGGAAGAGGGTACTACTAGAAACCATTGAGTGCTTAATACAAGATGAGTAGAGAGAGGGCGCCAGGGACAGCCTGTTACAGGATGGGGAGAAGTGGGTATCAGTTTTGCACAGGGAAGGTCTGCCCAGACTGGGCGACTGTGTCTGACGATGCCCATGCCAAAACAGGTGCACTGTGGTCTTCTTCCCACAACCAAGTTTATCCCAGTCACAACCACGCATCATAATTATCTGCTATTAGACAGCAGGACCAATAATTGGTGGCAGATTGTGCTCAAGCTCATCTGCCACTGTTCCTTATAAATGTTGATGTTTTCATGACTGAATTATGAGGATTATATAGAACAAACTATGTATATAGAACATATTATAGAACAAACATGGTGTCAAACATTAGATTTACAATGGAGTTACACACATTTTCTTCATGAAATGCTTATCACACTATGCCGCTAGTTAATAAAAGCTACCTGAGACGCAGGGCCAGATTTACCATTACACAAAGTATGCATGTGCATAGGGCCCTTGTTAGTGGGGAGCCTTGTTCTGACATGTTTACACACATGCGCAACACAGCAGCTAAAGCAAAGGAGGCAAACCCAGATTCCAGGCTCCTACTGACTTCTATATTTCCTCTGAGGTGCCCGTCACCTGGTCTGCCCATCAGTGACAGATGATGGGGTGGAGGGCCATGTCTGTGATATCGTTGAGGGTGGGTCATGTCACCCCACAAATATGGGCATGCAGTACTGCCGTGTTTGCCCTTGCAGTCTCACTCCCTCTGTGCACATGTGCCATGCATGCTGGAGAAAGGAGACTTCACTGTGAAAGTTGCGCAGACATTTGGTGTCATTTACATTTTATTTGAGACAATTTCCAGTCCTTCTCATGGGTGTGTGCAGCCAGGCTGTGCAGGGAGCTCGAAAGGTCAGTTGTCATCATCCATTCACACTTGCGTGCTGCACGGTAGAATCTAGGTGAGTGAGCAGGGAATAGTCTACTCCGATTTCAGAGAAGGAGAAGAATCACTGTTGACAGCTGGTCCAGCCAAGGAAGCACTGGGATTTGAGTCCAGTCAGGAGGGCAGCATAGAAGCCTACAATAAGTGTCTGATCTGAATGGGTCATGCCACGCATGTGGTGCTGGGTTGTGGAGACTGCAGACAGTGTGTGGAACAGGCCACGACAACTAAAGGTACCAACCATCCTGATTTTTCCAGGACAGTTCCGTTCTTTAAGCTGCATGTCCCAGTGTCCCCACAAGTTTTGGAAAATGTTACTTTTGTCCCAGTTTTGTTTACTTGTCCTGATTTTCTCTCATTTTTGCTGAGTGACATTCTTTTCAGTACCACTGTGGCGCTGCTCAAGCTGGACAGCTTTCCGACTTCCACCCCTGCTCCTACATTGTGCCACGAACATGACAATGCTTGGATATTTGACAAGGGTGGGTCAACATCAGTGGGAGTACTGTAAAGTGATCATCCTTCCTGTTAGACGAGTTAAACTGGGTAGTGCGAGCAAGCATGTGTGTGTGACCATTGGCATCTGCCTGCCAGCTGCTGAGAGGGACAGAGACTGGCAGTAGTGAACTAGCAACAATACCTGAACCTGATGTGAGCCAATGTGAGACAACAGGCAATGAGACAACACTCTGGTGTGACAGTGGGAGCTGATGTGAAGTTTGTTCAACAAAGGAGGTGAGTATGAGTTGATTGGGATGGGAGTGGGATTGCCACTCAGGTGGCAGAGCAAGCAGCTTGAATGAAACACAGTTTAAAGTAAGTGTGCTTCTGTTCTGAATGCGTATGTCATGATTTTGAACTTTATTATTTTAATCTGCTACTGCCTTGGCATTACTGTAGTGTGGTGGGGCTGGAGCAAGTGGCAAAATGTATTTGACTGAAACTGGTGAAATGTAATGTCATGTGCAGCCTTGTTTGTCCGTGGCAGTGGAGGGTCAGGAGGCGAGTGACACAGGGGGAGTGTGTCGGTGTAGCAGTCAGGGTGGGGCACAGACAAGGAGCCACTCTAAAGCTTCAAGTCTTGGTAGCTTTATCCAAGTGAATTTTGTGCAGCACAGCCTTGTCCAAGGGGGATCAGTGACATGGGTGCGGGAGGGGTGGGGCGTAGTCAGGAATTAAGTGGATGTCCCACAGACAGGGTTTATATTCTGTCACTGTGGTGTATGGGTACTTGTATGTGACACTTGATTGAGAGGTACTTTATTTTCAAATTATGGCATGTCCCAGTTCTAAGTTTTGCACCCATTGAATTCAAGGAGGGGGAGGCTTAGTGCCCACTGACATACAAGGGAGAAACCCACAGCCAGAGAGGTGGGACCCTACACCCATGGCACCCTAGGATGCATTTTACTTACCTAGTTGATTCTTGGTGTTAAGTATTAGAAAGGGGTATTTATTCTGTAAACTATTGAAAGATAAATTATAAATGCAGAGATGAGTTGAGAGTTATGAATCAAGCCTTGTGAACGATTGGAATGTAGTTGTTATCTGTCATGGATGCACCTCCCCAAAGATGCAAAAAACACAGAATAGTCGTTTATGAAAAAAAAATGAGTGACTGAGGGTAATAACTCTAGAGGTCAGCTTGTGGGTGGGTGGGGGGTTCCAGCTGCAGGAAAAGCAGTCAGCAAGAGGTAGCCAGCTTGTCTGAAGGGAGCAAGCATGGGTCCAGTGGTGGTTGGGAGTTGCAGTGAGCGTGGTCAGCTGGAGGGTTGGCAAAGGCATGGCAATGGAAGAGTGGTCCATGGAGGGTGCTCAGATTGAGGAGGGTGGCCCAGGTGCTGCCAGGGTGGTTCAGCTGCAGGGATATTTCTCAGCAAGGGAGCTGGTCAAAGGGTGGTCCAGGAGGGGGGCCAGCTGCAGGGGATGGATGTTGTCTGTGTTCAGAAGTAGGACTGGGTGGGGGACAGTCCAATTCCATGCAGGCTGCTCAGCTGGGGGGGTCCTGGGCATGAATGGTGGTCCTGGGGGGGTCCAGCTGCAGGGTGGGTGATTGGCTAGAGGGTGATATGCAAGTTTGGGGCTATGGAGATCTGTTGGGAAGGGCTGTTTGGGTAGGAAGGGTGGTTCAGGGGGGTACAGCTGTGGGGAAGAGGCTGGTGTAGGGCATTTGGGGTGGTCCAGCTGCAGGGAGGGTGGGGATGGGGAGGCTGGTTTGTGACACTGAAGGATTATCCTGTGGCATTTACTGTGGTTGGCTGGGAAGGGAGGCTGGTATGGTTGCTGGAAATGTGGTCCAATAGCAGGGGTGTGGTTGTCTGGGGATGGATTTGGTCTGGAGATATGGTCCAGCTGTAAATAGGGTGGTTGCCAGGGGTGAGCTGGAGGTATGGTTCAGCTGCAGGGATGGCTGTTGGCTGGGGTGCAGGCTGGTGCATTTGTGATGGTCCTGATAGCTTGCTTCCCCTGGAGTTCACCTGTAGTGCCCAAGTCCACCACCACATCTGTCATCAGGCTTCTGATCCCAACCATAGGGCTCAGAATTCTTAGCCCCCATCCTTATGTCTTCAGGATATTCAGCCCCCGTACTTTTGCCCTCAGGCCCAAGCATCCACAGCCATGGCAGCATGCTCCTGAACCTTTTTCTCCTATCCAAGTACTCTTTCTCCTGAGCCCCACCTACCCACCCCATATTCTGGATCCAGAGCCACCCTCCAAGCCATGATGACATGTTCACTAACTTCAGCACCACGCAGTCCTGCTGGAAAGCTATTGGTCCCCACTTCTTCTTGTTACATTGCCCAAGTCTGTGAATTGAAGGTCAACGAGAAAATGGGGTGGAGGAAGAATGCATCATATATGACTCCCACCTGTTAAGCCTCAGGAGAATCAGCTATCAGCAGGTACTATGGAACACCCAGGTGACATTGTGCATTCCCTCATGACTGCACTCTGCGTCCTCTAGTTATATTTATGTTCAATCTCTGGGCTTCCTTGAGAACAGGGTATCCTTTTTCCTTCATCCTTTGCTCAGTTTTGCTTCACTGCAAGCTCAGATAGTGGCATGTGGGATGTGCCTGCACTAGGAGCTAGTGAGAGATGCATGTCGGTGTGCATAACCTTAGTGCCAGATGTCAGTTATGTGACGTGTGGGGGTGGAAAAAAGTACCCTCATACATGGTCAGTGATACAGCAGTGGGCAATCATGAGCACCAGTACTATGAGCAGATGATGGAGAACCTGAGATTTGGCCAGAACTGGACTACCTTTTACTGCAACAAGGAACATGAGATGCATGACTGGAAGAACCTCAATGCATGTATATGGAGGTGAAAGGGCAGCAGTGTTAGCCCCCTGGAAAGCTGTTGCCACAGAGTGAAGGGGTTGGCAGGGACTCAAGTCAGCAGTAAGTAAGGTGGCAGCAGTGTCAGTCTAGCAAGGGGTAGTGCTACAGCTTAGGAGCTACCAACAGGTGTTGTGGATGAGAGCAGAGCCACAGACCATGGGCAGCCCGCAAGCAGTCCCAACAGTAATGGCAGCAGTAGAGGCCTAGTGAAGACACACAATCAGCAGTTAGGTTGCTACTGGGGCAGGACTATTGTGCCTCATTAGCACAATACAATATGATTTATTTATTTATTTATATATATATTTGTTTATCGGTTGAGTGCACTGATTCTATGGACCATTTTCAGGCACGAACCAACCCATAAAGATGGCAACAGTGTTACAGAGGCAAGATTCATTACAGGAGCTAAATAAAAAATAGAAATTACATAAGGTACAAAAAATAATTTACAAGATACAAGTTACATTGCTGGAGCTCCTGTGTAGGAGTACAAGACATATACAGGACACATACAGCAGGATGAAGCTATGTGCAAATGTTTTGCATATTCAAGGAACTGGGTTATTTACAGTATTTATACATACTCCCTGAGAAGAAAGGTTTAATGGTGGCTGTTATGCACATAGGATAGTAGGTTGCTAAGATATAGTTTTACAATGGTCACTCTGTGGGGTATGAACAGGTGGCAATACACAGTAACGTTTCTTTGTAGCATGACTTAAACAAATGATGTGAGTTCAGGTAGCAGAGGGAGGAGGGTAGTTCATTCCATTATTTAGGGGCTGTTAATGTAAATGCCTTACCACCCAGGCATGTGGAGATCTGGGGGGTTTCCAGCAGAATACTTGAGGAACTACTGCGGTTTAAGGGGCAGTGCTTAGATCTTAGCAGGGGGAAGAGATGTGACCATACCCCATCCCTGATAGCCTTGTCTACTGTGCAACCAAGAAGGAGGTCATTTCCAGACTGTAGGGGGAGCCAGCTGAGAGACTGATATAGAGAACAGTGATGGGTTGAGTAGTGTGGCTGCAACACAAGTCGACATATATTGTTGTATGTCTTGTGATATACATTCTAGATAGTGCCTGAGCTGATTTCTGTGTGTAAACCGCGACACAGTAATCTGCTCCTGGATAAAAAAAAAAGAAGAGTCCAGTGCATCCTACACTGAGTACTCAGGTTCAAGCACTTGTGTATTAGCTACAAATAATTTGCTCATGTAGCCAAATTGCTAGCGATGCTACACAGACTATTCAACTGTCAGTGATTTTTTTTTTAAAGGGGGCAGAGCTATGTCACTTGGCTAAAAAAGTGCAGGTGACTACCCAGAATATTGTGAAGTTTTAGACTTCCAGCTTGATCTCTAGGATGACCTGTTTCACTAACAGTTGATCAGCAAACAAAATGAGTCATATAAAGGCATCCAGTGAGACAAAATAACCTAGGCGGAGTGCCATGAAAAGGGGTGGCTTGAAAAAGTAGCCTCCTTATCAGAAGCATGGTCTAGGTTATCAGGGACTACAGGAAATCAGACAACTACAACACCAACAGGGAAAAAAGCAAGTGAGGCAAGTTTAATGAGTTGTTGTTGCACTGTGTATGTTTCACATATGACAGAGAAGGCAGCAGGACCAGCAGGACAGGTGTTTAGCTTTTCTGGACAGCAGAAATGCTAGGCAGAAACAGACAGTATGTATGACGTTGCTACCGTTTAGCTGATGACTCAGTTGCTCCAGTCAAGTACAGAGGCAATTCATAAAAGAGGCCTTTTAAAGTTTGATTCTAATAACAGGCATAGAAAATTGTGTCATGGGATCCAGAGTGCTTGGCAAATGCCACTGGACACCAGGGAATGCTCATCACAATGTGGGAGAGTTAGACAGGTACCACAGGGCACCAGAGAGTGTGTGGCGCAGGGTGGGATATGGGAGAGGTACTACTGATACAGGGAGTGCTTAGTGGACAAGGAGAGGGTTACCATATAGAGTGTTTGGCATAGAAATGGAGATTGGTGTCACTGGACACCAGGGAATGTGGGGCACTGTATATGGAAAGGCAGACAGATGCCACTAGACACCTCAGAGTACTTGGCATGGGGCAGGAAAGGGGTACTACAAGAAACCATGGACTGCTCGATATAAGATGAGTAGAGAGAGGGTGCCATGAACAGCAGGGACAGCCTGTTACAGGATGGGTAGAAGGGGGCATCGGTCTTGTGCAGGGAAGGTCTGCCCAGACTGGGGGATTGAGTATGATGATGACCATGCCAAAACAGGTGCACTGTGTTCCTCTTCCCACAACCAAGCTCATCCCAGGCACAGCCACACATCATACGTATCTACTATTAGACAGCAGGACCAATGATTGGTGGCAGATGGTGCTCAAGCACATTTGGCACTGTCCATCATAAAGATTGATGTTTTCATGACCGAATGGTGAGGATTATATAGAACAAACCATGTTTCAATGTGCTTCCGCAACTAGATGAGATAACATGAGATGATGCTTGTATAACTTGATTTGCTTTGTGGCTTTCCACCTCTCTATCCATGGGATATACCACCTTGTAGGGGTACGATGCAAGGAACCCTAGAGGAGGGTCCCCCCCTTCAGGTGCCATGGGAATGAATGTGTCAGCTAAAGGTAGGTTAGGAAGAAGCCCACAGGTAAGAGAGAGACGAGCCACTGGAGGAGGGGGAGGTGGATGGTGGGCAATGAAAAATGAATCCTGGCAAAGCCCAGCGTGTGTGACCTTTTAAGGTCGATGGGGGAGTGACGTTGTTGCTCTGCCCATTGAACCTCGGGCTTAAAGCCCTCCCAGTCAATGTGCTTCCACAACTGGATGAGATAATATGAGATGATGCTTGTGTAACTTGCTTTTCTTTGTGGCTTTCCGCCTCTCTATCCACAGGATATACCACCCTGGAGGAGTACGACACAAGGAACCCTAGAGGAGGGTTCCCCCCTACAGGTGCTGAGGGAATGAATGTGTCATCTAAAGGTGGATTAGGAAGAAGCCCAAAAAGAATACCCAAAGATGTCGAGCTTCAAAGAGGCGAGGATGATGAATGAATTCTGTGAAGAGAAGGGTTAACTTCCTAAGGAGAGAGGGGAAAGCCGGAGACACCATTGCCTCCATCCAACAGTGGAACCTAACTAACTAACCGAAGAAAGCACCAACTCTAACTAATTGAGGAGGAGACCTCTGGGGATCCAAGGCCTAGGTCGCCTTCCCTCCAGGCTGACGACATTTGATTTGAGGATGCATGTCAGTAAAGAGAACGGGTTCATTAACATCGTTGAAGTGAAGAGTACGATAATGAGAGGGATATGAGTAGGAAGGATAATGAAGAAGGGAAATTCCACAAAAGAAAGCACAGATCGAAGAGGGAACATGAGGCTGTGCACAGATCAAAGAAGGAACATGAAGCAATGATGAATACTGGTGGTGATCACCGTATGAGGGCGGCAGGTCGATGAGGTAACATAAGATCCAATGAGACGTATGCTTGATTGAGCGAGGTGAGGAAGTAGACACTGAGGTCAATAAGGCATGGTTATGCAATTTGAATGATGACAGCCTGATGTTGTAGTCGATGATTATGCGATGTGAACGATTAGACCCTGAGGTTGGAGTCAATGAGCATAGGATTCAATGATGGGAATGCTCGAGTAGGCGGTGTAAAGAGACAAACTTTGAGGTAAAGAGAAGTGAATGATGACCGAAGTTATGAACCTGATACATGTGGTAGGATGGCCACAGGTCGATGAGGTGGCATAGGGATAGGTACGCCCAAAAAAAATATCGATTGCAGGTCTTGATTGGAGTGAATCCATGATGGCTGGTATGGAATGTGAATAAGAGGAGACAGTAATGAACTTGAAAAAGAACTTGTATGATGGTAGTCTGCTCCATAGAGTGATGTGAGTAAGTAGGCTCCTCAAAAGGAGGTAGACTCTGAGGCCAAGAAGGCATGTCTGGAACCAGAGGGTATGTGAACCAGAGGGTATGCTAAGGTCAAGCGATCAAGAGAAGCAAAATCAGATGATGTACGATGAGGTGTGTGAAGCCATAAGTGGGCGTGAACCATGAGTGGAATGAATCCTTGATGGTTGGTATGAGAAAAGGCATACTGGTATAAGATAAGGCATTGCGAATGAGGACTGGAGTCATGCATCTGATACATGTGACAGGAGGGCCGTCGAAGGCTGGTACAGGTAAGGTGAGGGATGAACTGGACTATGGTAATATTGATCATAGGCCTAGACTGGAGCGAATTCTGGATGTCCAGTATTGGATGAGAACTGCAGGACATCAGCGGAGAGGGTGAGTGGGAAGCGATGGAGAATAACGATTCCATTGATGAGGCCAGACAGAGTCAGCCAAGGCATACTGTCTGAGCGATTGAAGGACATGAGAAGGTCGAGGCAAGGTATCGTGAACCCAGTAATAAGTACTGTAAGAGGGGCCTTGGTTCAATGAGGAGGCATAGGAATCAATGATAGGGATGCCCAAAAGAAAGCAATGGTCGGAGGAGGAGGAGAGGCACGGAGGGCAGAAGGAATGGGGAGGTCAACAAGTGGAGATGACAGATTAAGTAGACTGCAATGCCAAGAAGGCAGAGTAAAGCTTACGAGATACCAGACAGAAAACTAGGCATGAAGTATCTGAAGCTGATCTCATATGGTCAAACTGTGCCACCTTCTGGACAGGAGGAGCACTTGCCTGAGATACGAGTAAGGATCCTCCAGAAATAGGTGTGAATGCATTGTACCAGACTGGTAGGGAGAACAACCAGGTAGGGCATTACTACAAGACAGATTGTATAAGTCCAGCAGAGTACACCAGATAACCATAGATGCCCCATGAATGAAGATGCAGAGAGTAGACCTATTTAATGGAATACAGCCTAGCGTCTAGACTGCTAGGGCAGGAAATTGGGGAGGGGAACAAAAGACAGAGTTAAGCTGAACTGGCAGAGGTGTAGAACTGAAATTGCAATGTGACTGGAATGCTGTAAAGGAAATATAATCAACAGAGAACCCAAAGGATGCCTACAGAGCTATAAATATGATAGGAGGAAACACTGATATTAGGAGAATATACTCCACTAGAAATTAAGTCAAAATCCTCCAAAACTGCACACGAGGCAGCAAACAAAATATAGCGTTTGAAATCATATAGCATAGAGCAGTACAAAATAACGTGGGCAATGGAGCCCATACCTAAATTGTTGGAAGGTGCAGAAATAGCTCTGTACTGCAAAATGCTGAGTGAAGCAAGAAATGAAGGCTGCAATGCCAGCAGAGGCGTCTAGTTGGCGGAGTGCAACAGAAGAGGCCATTGACAACCTACCTCAGAGCCATTCTGGGATGCGAACATCGAAACAGTCGACAGTGTGAGAAGGAAATGGGAGTGGCAGAAGTAGCAGAGTGCACGCGAACATGGAGGCAGGGGTTGAAGAGACCGAAGATATCCCTAACGCAGACCCACAGGAAAGGGAAAGTCGGATTGTGAACTCTGATGAGTGAGGCAAGAGCAGAGCAGTAGAGAGCTGCAGGATCAAAGGGACTGTGAAAGCTCCATCCATCAGCAGAATGAGCAAGCACAGCACAGGAGAGGAGTGGGGAGCTTGGAGGAGTGGGGGTTGTAACAGGCTAGAGACGTTTGGGAGCAGCAACTGTGAGAATGGAGAGATGGCTGAATCATGCGGTGAGGCTGATTGAGCACAGATTACGGTCACAGAACAGGGGCAGCGAGGGAGCCCAAAAGAAGTGGGTGGTTGAGGGCAGCTGTAAAGTGAAGGAGGGAGGAGATCTATGAAACCACTAACAAGCACAGGGTCAGGAGAGTGAGCCAGTGGCTGGAGGCTACTGCAGGAAAAGGAAATACGATGAGCAGGGAGCAACGCAGAGCGGCGGCACCTCCGGCTGCAACGAAAAATTAATCCTGGCAAAGCCCAGGATGTGTAAGCCTTTTAAGGACGATGATGGAGTGACGTTGTTGCTCCGCCCATCGAACCTTGGGCTTAAAGCTCTCCCAATATAGAACATATTGTAGAACAAACATGGTGTCGAACATTAGATTTACATAAGCGTTGCATACCTTTTCTTCATGATTTATTTGTCACATTAAGCCTCTAGTTAATAGAAGCTACCTGAGACTCAGGGCCAGAATTACCATTACACAAAGTATGCCTATATAGTGCACTTGTTATTGGGGAACCTTGTTCTGGCATGTTTACACACATGCACAGCACAGCAGCTAAGGCAAGGGATGCAAACCCTGACTCCAGCCTCCTACTGACTTCCATATTGCCTCTGAGGTGCCAGTCACCTGGTCTGCTCATTAGTGTCAGATGATGGGAGGAGGGCCAGGTCTGTGTTATTGTCAGGGGTGGGTCATGTCACCCCACAAATATGGACATTCAGTACTGCCGTGTTTGCCCTTGCAGTCTCACTCCCTCTGTGCACATATGCCATGCATGCTGGAGAAAGGAGGCTTCACTGCAAAACATTGGCAGTAGTACAGCTGTGCAGATATTTGGTGTCATTAACATTTTATTTAAAACAGTTGCCAGTCCTCCTTATGGGTCTGTGCAGTCAGGCTATGCAGACAGCTTGAAAGGTCTGTTGTCATCATCCATTCACACTTGCATGCTGCCCAGTTGAATCTAGGTGCGTGAGATGGGGATGGTCTACTCAGATTTCAGAGAAGAAGCAGAATTACTGATGACAGCCATCCCAGCCAAGGAGGCATTGGGATTTGAGTCCAGTCAGAAGGGCAGAATAGAGGCCTACAATAAGTGTCCGATCTAGATAGATCGTGCCACGCATGTGGTGTGGGGTTGTGGATGCTACAGACAGTGTGTGGACAAGGCCATGATATATAAAGCTACCATCCCTCCTGATTTTCCTGGAACAGTTCCATTTTTAGGCAGCATATTTCAATGTCCCCAAAAATTTTGGAAAATTTTACTTTTGTCCCAGTTTTGTTTACTTGTCCTGATTTTTTCTCATTTATGCTGAGTAACGTTCATTTCAGCACCACCGCGTCGCTGCTCAAGCTGGACAGCTTTGCAAGTTCTACCCCTGCGTCTACATTGTGCTGTGAACATGAAAATGCTCAGATAATTTGCAAGCATGAGTCAGCATCAGTGGGAGCACTGTAAAGTGTCCTTCCTTCCTGTTAGACAAGTTAGACTGGGTAGTGCGAGCAAGCAAGCATGTGTGGCTCTCGGCGTCTTCCTGCCAGCTGCTGAGAGGGACAGAGACTGGCAGTAGTGAACTAACAACACTACCTGAACCTGATGTGAGCCAAGCAGTGAGAAGACAATCCAGTATGGTGGTGGGAACTGATGTGAAGTTTGTTCAGCAAAGGAGGTGAGTTTGAGTGGGTTGGGATGGGAGTGGGATTGTCACTCAGGTGGCGGAGCAAGCAGCTCGAATGAATAACAAGCAAGTGTGCTTCTGTTCTGAATATGTGTGTTATGATTCTGAATTTTATTGTTTTAATCTGCTACTGCCTTGGTGTTACTGTGTGGAGGTCAGGCCGGAGCAAGCGGCAAAATGTATATGACTGAAACTGGTGAAATGTTGTGTTGTGTGAAGCCTTGTTTGTCCTTGGCGGGCAGAGTGTTGGGAGAGAGTGACGCGAGGGGTTGACGTTGGTGTCACAGTCAGGATGGGTAGCAGAAAATAAGCTTTTTTCAGTTCTAAGTCTTGGTAGCTTTATCCAAGTGTATTTTGTGCAGCATAGCCTTGTCTGAGGGGGATCAGTGACATAGGTGCGGGAAGGGTGGGATGCGGTCAGGAATTATTATGTGGATGTCCCACAAACTGGGTTTATATTCTGTCATTATAGTGAATGAGCACTTGTATGTGGTGCATGATTGAGAGGTACTTAATATGTTTGGATTTAGAATTATTAGGCTTTCTCTACAAAAACAACAAACAAAAAAAGAATTATTTCCAAATTATGACATGTCCCAGTTTTAGGCTACGGAAAGTTAGTAGCTTTAATGATAACTCAATCTGCAGGGAGGAAATGAGGTGGAACAGCAGGAGGATAATTGGATTTTCCATTATGCAAAGTACACCTGTGCATAGGGCCCTTGTTTTCTGGACCCATTTTGGGAGCTGTTTTCTGTGTGGAAATGCACAGACTCATAGCATTGACTGTTTTGTCATTGCACTTCTGTCCCAGGAGTTTTGTGCTCACTCTTGTTTCTCCAAAGGTGGGGGGTAAACTGAGCCTCAGCCACTGACATCAGTCAAGCATTTGTCAAGACTCAATGTCAACCAGTACTTAGCCCCATGCACCACCTGACACCCACCAACACCGGCCCTGTGAGTACTGACAACAAGGAAGCTATTATTAAGTGTTTGCCTGTATCTTTAGATTTTGGCAGCATTTGATGCATGAGATCAGATGACAGCCATTTGGTAAGTGACAGTTGCTCACCTCTCATCATCCTCCATATCAGTGTCAAGGAGGATAGAGCAAGGACTCAAGGTTGGGTGGGTCTCCAGTAGCAGGAACTGGGCAACAGACCAAAGTGTGGAGCAAGCAGTTGAGACTGGCAAGAACAGCAGAAGCTGGAGCCCAGAGTGCCGTTGGAGAAGAGCTGAATCTTGGAGCCATCAGGTGGAGGTCTTTTCTTGAACATGCTTGTGAGCAGAGCTCAGGTCAACCCCTCGAGACCTGTTTGTGGTTCATATTATACACATTCAGAGAAGATATTCCTCTGATCAGTCAGACTGCAGGGTGCACAGACTGCTCAAAACACCAGCCAGGCCCACATAAGGTATAGTGTAATTTATTAATACTACACGTTGTTGTGATCTAGGTGTCTGCATTTCACGATACACCTCATATTACCCTAATTGTTACAGTTGCTCTGTGCCTTGCCCCCTACAGAAAAGAATGTATCAAGTAACATAGAAACAGAAATATAACAAAATACAACTTAAGGAACCATTTTACTATATGTTAATACATGGGCTCACCACAACCCAACACAGATAGACCAACTTAGGGTAGCTGGTTCATTCCACTGGAGTGTCATACAGATGAGGCACACTGATGAGTACTGGTTGGACAAAACACGTGTCTGTGTCTTCAGTTGGTACCCTTTGCAGACTGTGTGAGAGGCCTTTCGCACAATGCATTTCTGCTTAAAGTTGAACCGGCATAATATTTTGTGGTGATTTGCATATACAGCCCATGATGCTTTGCATTATGGGGATATGTGTGATTTTGTATTTCTTTGAAACTTGGCTTCCCGGCCAGGGCCTTTGGGGTAACCCTTGCCTCCGTGCTTGCTCACTAAGGTACTTTGTGTTTTAAATTTTAATACGTGTAGCCTTTCACTGCACCCCCAAACAGAAAAACATTAATACAAGTAAAGCACAACTAAGCCACTCATTCTCACATTCTATTTCCCTTATCAGGCTAATGCATTATTAGCTGCATTGGCTCTCATCATAGCAAGTTCTAGTTCTGTGCTTTGATCCCTAAGCTGTCAGCTTGATCTGGTGCAGGTGACAAACTGTACCAACAACATCTGGCAGAGCCACTAAGGCTGTAAATGTATAACTAGATAAGAGTGTTTCATGGGGTTAAACATAAACATGAATTGCCGTTGCATACACTAACTGAATCAAAGTACGGTACTTTGAGAAAGGGCAGATATAAAAATAATGCCACCGTCTGTATTACAGTTATCTATATGTTTCACATTTTATCCTTGCACTGTTATTGCAATACACTGAACAGAACCGTGCCATCATATACATGAAGGTACTGTACCTTAATTGCAAACACTGCTGAGACAAGTATATGTTGTGACAAGGTGGAAGACAAGCACAATGTTGAGACATGTTTAGGAAGACATTTGATGTTTTTGAATTTTGTAGAAATTGCTATACAACAGTGCACACACACACACACACACACACACATAATTAGTATAATATAAAAGTGCTTATACCCAAATGTCAATGTAAATCTTACACATTTCATTACATCTTGATCTCTTGAAGGAAGATCTTACTGTACAAGGCCTAAAAATGGGTGTTAGGTAAAAGCAAACTGGGGTAGATGTGTTATTGAGGATATTGCATAGTTTATCTTTTATTGCTGCTCCACCCCAGGCACACACAATATGAAAATTAACAACCCCTTGATATGAAGCAACAGGAATTAGTACAGGAACAGAAACAAGTAGGAGACTGAGTAAGTGGGTAGACAAGCATGAGTATGGTAAGTCAAATAACATTTAGAAAAGTCTCACTATTGTAACCCCCCCAACAAGTGGGGGTTCCTGAAAAGTCTTCCTTAAGCTTGTTTAAATGTTCACTGCCAGGCTGGTGTCCTGCGTTTTAGCAGTTTAAATGTATTGCCAGAGAGTGCATGTATAGCCTCTGTGTACTGTCTCTTTAAGAGCTGCCTGGATTGCAGTCATAATTAATCTGAGATAGAGCTCTGTTAGAAGATGTACTTGTTTGTTGATCATTTATTAGAGTAGCAATAATATTGCAGTATGTTCTAACCTGTCCTCTTTGCAGCATGGACTGTTCTGTTTGTTTCCATCATCTTGATCCTGGACTGCTGAAATGGGCCAATCAGTACCTTTGGGGACTCTAAAATGGAGCCTGTCCCCAGGGGCTTTGTGGGAGCAAAATTCTGTAGGAATTGTAGTTTTTGCATTTTGGTGCCAAGACAGACCTGGAGGGGGAGCCCTTGTGACTGACAGAAGAATCAGCCAACCAAACCTTTTGGATCCTGGGGAAATTACCAGGCTGCTTGCAGCTAGTTTCAGTTTGAGTTGGAAAGTGAAAGAGGTAACAGATTGAGATAGTTGTGCAGTAATCCTGTGTGGATTCATGCAGGAGAACTGTGAAAGGGCTGAGTTTTGGCCGGCCTGTCTGTCTGCTGTCCCTGAAAGGGAGAAGAGAGTCTATTCGGATTGAATCCGAATTGTGAGGATGATTTAAGCCACAGAACTGTGACCAGGATCTAACCTGAAGTAGACCGAAGATTTGCTGAATGCGATTGGCCTGTCAGGATTTCCAGCCACCTTTGAACTCCTGGTTTGTGCAGAGTCTCTGTAATTGCGACTGGATAGCAATCTGCCTGGTACAGTAGAATTTCTTACATGTAAATATGCTGAATGCTATTAGTGGGTTGTGATTTGGTTCCCCACTGTGTGCTGAACTGTGCTCTGCTTGCTGAAGGCTGCATCCAGCTCCCACAGACTGAATCCGTATTCATCGCCATTGGGCCTGGGCTTTGCCACACTGGCCCATCCATACTACCCACTGCACAGAGAATGCCATCAATGAGAGACCTGCCTGGGGATCAGCCCCCTGCTCAAGCTTAGAACAGGAACGACGCCTCGGTGATTCGTGTGGACTCTGCTTCTCCTGGCACTCCAGTTCAACAACCTGCTGTCTTGATTTTGACCTGCCTGTGTCCTGTACTGGGTATCATGAATAAACATCAGGGTAGCTCCCTGCAACAACAGCTAAATCTAAAGTGTTATCATCTGATTACTTTGTGGTCTTTTCCTTCACGAACTGAGCCCTCCAGCTCCAGATTACAAATAGTGTGTGTTGTGCATGTTGCTGTCTTTCATCACAGGGCCACAACCAGCTGCTAGATGGCCTATCCCAGGCAATGTTCCTGGCTAGCCCACCGTCTTCCTACCTGGGTACCCAGAGTATGTGACTGTGTAGGGACTCCAAAATGCATGCATAACTGTCTGATTGATATAGCCTTTAAGCAAATCAACCTGATTATGCCCGCCTTGTTTAAGTCCCCTGAATAAATCAGATCTCTTTTTCCACTTAACCTGACTGTGGTTCCAGTTTGTGCCAAGAGTACTGTACTGTCGCTATTTGCTGTGCATAACCTTGTTTTACAGGGGGTCCCCAGGGTCAAGCTAGAGGAACCAGCCCTGGTGGTAAGTGCAAACAGTGTGGGTAATGCGTGGTGAATAAGGGTCATTGTGAAAGTGATTAGTGTATATTGTTCAGGCCACTAGAAGGAAAAGAGGGGAGGTTACAGTGTCCAGGAGGGCTGTGCCCAGGTTAGCTTGACCACTAACAACCCTAACCTCCTGGTGGAGGCACCAGTTTCAGTACCCAGGCCCCTTAAACTGCTACTAGCCAAGCAGGCAGGGGTAGTAGCTCTTGGGATAGGGCCACCTAGGGGTTACACTATTATAATTCATTTTTTACAAATGCGTCAGCACAATTGACAATTTTTGTAAAAAAATAACAATGGGAGTTATTCCACATATGTCCACAGGTGCCATGCATGCAGCTGTAGGTATATGAGGCTCAGATGCACAATGCCGCCATGCTCCTGAGTGAAAAGATCATGGCGGAGAGGCAGAGGTACTGGGCATTCCATCCATAGCTGTTGAAGCAGAGGGAACCAAATCTGATGAGGCCAAAGAGGGGCTATTAGAATTATATGTGCTCCTTCCACCTGTAGCTTCAGGAGAACCCTCTGAAGCACTGGGAAGGGAGGAAAGGCATAAAAGAATCTCCCTGTCCAGCAAAGAGACAGTGTGACTCACCAGAAAACTCCACACACAGGAATGAGCAAGTAAAAATTGGGTAGTTTTGCGTTGGATGGTGAGACAAAGAGGTCTATCTCCAGCCAACCCCACAGGTTGAATAAGCTTTTGACCACCTCTTGATTTAGCTCCCACTCATGAGCCCTGACAGTGGTGTGGCTGAGACTGTCTGCAAGGATGTTGCTGACACCCGGCACATGGACAGCAGTCAGGCGGAGGTTGTCCTGGACTACCCAGTACGACACTTGCATCATCTCCTGGCATAGAGAGTATGAGTGAGTGTCTCCCTGTTTGTTCAGGTACTAGACCACAGACATATTATCATTCTGAACCAGGAGTGTCCCCGGACATAGAAGAGGCTAGCAGGCCTGGAGGGCATACAGCACTGCCCTCATTTCTAACACATTGATGAGTAGAGATGCTTCCAGCCGAGACCATGTCCCCAAGGTCTGATGGTCTCCTAGGTGGGCTCCCCATCCTTGACATGAAGCATGTAAGGGTCATGGTAGGAGCAGGGGGTTGAAAGGGGAAACCCCATGGAGAGATTAAACAACTCCTGCCACTAAAGAATATCCTTCTTCATGTACCTGGAAACTAGGACCCTGTGGTCCAGGTTGTCCAGCCACTGATCTCATTGGACACAAAGAGTCCACCGGGTCACCCACATGTGCAGTCTAGCAAGAGGAACTGTAGGGATTGCAGCTGCCATCAGCTCAAGAAGATAAAGGATTGACCGGGCTGTGGTCCAGCATGAGTTGGCCATTAATCTGGCTTGTTCCTGCAGAGTCTCTGCTCTGTCCAATGGAAGGAAGGAAGGCCCTGCCCTGGACCACATCCAGCACCACCCCAAATTAATTGTAGGCACTGGGAGTAGAGAGGTGGAACTGGGATAGTTGACTGTTATTCCAAGTCTGGAAAAGAGGTCCAGGGTGAAGGAGAGGGACTCCCTCAGACTGCTCTGTGTTGGGGCTGACAAAAGCCAGTCATCCAGATACAGGCACAATTAGATCCCTCTGTAGCATAGGGCCACAGCCACCACTGCTAGGCACTTGGTAAAAAACATGAGGTGCCAAGGATAGGCCAAAAGGAAGAGCCTCGAACTGGTAATGTTCCCCCGGAAGGCAAACCAAAGAAAGCGGCAGTGGGCCTGGAAGACAGGGATGTGGAAGTAAGCATACTGCATGTCCAGCGCACAAAGCCAATGGCCTTTGTGGAGCGGGGGTAGAAGTCCCTGGATGGTGAGCATGCAGAACATCTTGTACTCAATGTACAGGTTGAGCATGCTGAGGTCCAGTATGGGTCTTAGGTTGCCTGTCTTTTTGGGCACAAGGAAAAAATGGAAGTAGTACACTCTTCCTATCTGTGCTGGGGCCAAGGGCTCTATGGCTGACTTTTTCAGAAGAGTCTGGATCTCATCCCCCTCTCAGAGACAAGTACCTTGGAGGATAATGGGAGAGGCCTGGGAAGTTGTCTATAGGCCTGTCTAGGAACTCTATGGTGTGACCTCTGGCTATTAACTGAAGGACTCAAGAGTCCGTGATTATGTCCTGCAACCCGGAAAGGTGGAGGGCAAATCTCCCCCCACACTGATTCCCCTAGAGGATCTGGAGGAGGCGGGCATCTGCCCATGAGTCAAGAGGCCAGGGGGAGGGAGCCAGCAGCTCCCCCTGGGGGCTTCTGGGACTTAGCAGGGGCAGTAGGGGTTCCTGGTGCTGGATATCAGCATTTGACCTGGATTTGGCAGAGGCCTCTTTGGTCGGGCTTCTCTGTTGCCAACGAAAAGGCTGTTTGCCTTTGTAACACCCTTGGTACATGAAGCGGATGGCATGGATGGATTTACTGTGGTCCTGCAATTCAGTGATAATATCCTTTGTGTCACCTCCAAATAACACAGATCTTCTGAAAGGGGCATCCATGATGGAGTTCTGGACATCTTGTGCCTGGCCAGCAATCCTGAGCCATGAATGTTGCCTAATGCAGACAGTAGTGGCTGTGGTACAAGCAACTGAGTTTACTGTGTCATAAGTGGCCCAGAGGGCATGATGACGGGAGACTTTTGCCATTCTCACTGTCTTGGCAAGCTCGGCCTTAAGCTTTCTTAAGATTTCTGGTAGGAAACCATATGAGCCACAAAATTAAAGGACCTGAGGGCGCAAGTTTATTTATTTTATTTTTTATTTATTTCAATTCTAGGATTACAATCACCTTTGAGCCCAGGGTTCTTTTACAAAGGTTCCACGTCAAGAGCAAGTGCACGGCAAGTGGAGGAGGAATGGCTCTTGCAACCAAAATTGTCCAGCTGCTTAGACTCCTTACCAGAAGAAGACATGCTCAAATGTTTAGGTTTAGAGGACCAGACATTGGCAGCCGTTATAACAACCGAGTCTGCATTAGGATGGCCAGTAAGGTGTGTGACCCCATCTGGGGGGGGGGTGGTACATCCTGTCTGCCTCTTTTAAAACAGCAAGAATGGAGGAAGGCTGTTGCCAGATAGTGGACATCAGGTCTTCATGGGGCTCAGTCCAAAGCAGTATGGGCATAGGAGCTGTGTCAGTGATGTCTAGTTGCTCCACAAGCCTTTTCTGCTTTGTGTCCTGTTCCTGGATAACCCAGCTACAGGCATTTTGTATAGTTATGAGGAGTTCTGCAAAGGAAGGGTCCTCCATGGGGACTTTGGGAACTCCTTAGGCTGAGGCTCTATGGGTGTATGTGTACCAGAGCAGGAAGACGAGTCACAGTCAGAGTCCAAAGAGTGCCTGCTGGGGGTCTGAACCCTTTTTAGAACAGTGTCCTGGGTTTTATCCCTGACCTGATGTCTAGAGGAGCCTTCTTCAGAAAGGTTGGAATCCACAGGAGGGGTTGATCTAGGGGTCAGAAAGGAGGTGCGAGTAGAGGCTGCCACTGGTTTCTGATGGTCAAGCTCTGAGGCTAGTTGTGACCTGGCCTCCTGAGTCAGGGTCTGAAACACTGCCTGGATATCAGCCTGAGGCTGCTGTGGAGGCAGAGGCTGAGGAGGAGGAAGAGGTGGTGGTGGAGGAGGAGGTTGGTATAATGGATAGCCCAGCATCTGATATTGAGGGTATCCATGAGGCTGATAGGAGTAGGAAAAGCCAGAAGGAGCATACCCTTGATTAGACGTAGCCCAGCATCTGGTAACCTGGTACATAATAGAGTTGATGATCAGGCGTTGGATACCCTGGTGAAGGGCACATTGGATATTGTGGAGGTGGATAGCCTGGAACATTGCCCATAGGTACAGCTGGAGGCAGAGCTGAAGGCCTGGCAGGATGTGGGGCCAAATGCCTGTCAGGAGGTCCAGAAGGATCAGGCGTCAGCACCATAGGGATATTCAAAGGGGCTGGCACTGGATTAGGCACAGGAATGTCCGGCACTGAAAGATTCAGCACCTGGGTGCCTGACGGAAGGCCATCCAGCATTTGAGGAATGGCCAGAGTGCCAGACATATCCCGACCCAGTGAAGAGTCACCTGGCAAAGAGTCACATGGTGTCGGGGTGTGAATAGAACCTGAAGGAAGACCCACCATCGTCTGGGGAGCCGGAGTCCAAGATAGTGGATCCTGGTTGACCAAGGGAGCTTGGGTTGAGGAGATCCCGACAGAATGGCCATGGAGGGATTAAAAATAAGCCCAGTGGGAAAACTAGGAAGAGACTGACCCAGCAAAGGAGTGGGAACATCCAGATTAGTGCCCACCTCCGGCTTTTGATCTTCAGGCAAGCGGAGGGTCTGGTTGAGTCAGTGGGAGCGAGGAACCCTCTAAAGACTGTTGCGTGTCCAGCAGCTGGCTCAACTCGATGTCAGGGGTATCCTGTGACCCCGATGGGAGATCCTCAGCTGTGCAGTCCTCTACTGGGTCAGAATGTTACACGCTTAATAGCTATGACATTCCAGCTAATCCGTAATAGTGCTGTACGGGTAAGCAAATGGTGCAATACCGCCTATACTGCTGTACATGGTATTGCACCATTACCACCATCCCGGGCAGAGGATAAATCCTTTGCTGGGAGTAGGTTCCACTGAGCAGCTGCCATGGCTCACTGGACTGATCCACAGCAATAGAAACCCAGGTGCTGCATCTGGGACCAGGTTTGATTCCAGTCCCAGTCACTTTTATTTTTGAACTTTGCACTCCCAAGTTGAACCCCCTGGAGTTAAAAATCTTTATTGGGGGTTCAGGGGCAAAGTCCCTATCGGGTGGTGTGGAAGTGGAGCCCTGCACAAAAAGAAGTTGTGCCATATAGCGGAAACTGTGCTGTATTGGCAGCACGATTTTGCCATGCAGCACAATGTCTTGCAACATTATGACCCTGTGCTGTGCGGTCCTCAGAGGAACCAGGGAGCGACTTATCAGCCATGGTCATGTAGACATTAGAAAAGCTAACATTTGACTTATTGGCCTGGGCCATGCAGACAACAGCGAAGCTAGAGTACAGCTTACTGACTGTGACCGTACGCTCCTCAGTGTGTCCATGGAGCGACTTATCAACCTGGCTGCTGGTGATAGACCCTGAAGAAGATGTGGCCCAAGGAGTACAATAGGTGTTCTGTCATCCAAGAAGAGCCCTACTGCACCGTGAGTAAATCAGGCTGGGAGGCTGTGGTCTGATCCACTGGAGCAGTAGGAGACCTGGCAGTAGGGGTACTTACTGAAGTGGAGGCCCCTCCAGTGTCAGTAGTACCTGATGGCCGCCGCCAAGTGGATGGAGACCTATCCCGGTCTCGGTGCCTCTCCTTGTCCTTTTTCTTCTTTTTGGAATCTGGCATTGGAGAAGAAGATTTTTCCCCCAGATTCTGCAGCTCCTTTTCCATCAAAGCTAGGCACTTCTTCAGCAACTGGGCTTTGAGCTTTTTCTGGTGCCTAATCTGCATGGCCCATTGAAGGATTGGCAGGGCACAGAGTCCTTGACCCGGTGTTTGGGGCCTAGGCAGATCATGTATCTGGAATGCTAGTCAGCATGCAGGATCTGGGTGCCACAGGACTTGCACTTTTTCCTTTTGACACATCTCCCAATTGTTCATGTTCCTGAATTGTACCTCCAACAACATCCCATACTGTAAATTTGTTACTTTTATTTATTTGCTTCCCCTTTCATCTGTATATCCCTCAATATCTCTGTATGAGGCCTGTTTATGTTAGATCTGTTTATATTGTATTTTACTATGTATTTGACCTGGTGTTGCTGTTCTCGTTTTATGCTTAACTGGACATTTGTGTAACCAGGCATTTTTGCTCATACACCTTACAGTATAAAATAAAGATTTATTGATTGCTTAAAAATTGGACTGACATATCTGAACCACAGCAGTTCTTTAAAAATCCAAACTGGCCATATGGGTGCAACTGGTACAAATACTGCTGGTCCAGCCACGCTGCCCGCACTGTTCAGTCTGACTTTTATGTATCTGGTCCGCTCCAAGAAGTCTGTTTTTTAACCCTTCCTTGGCATGGTTGAAAATGGAACCATCAGGACTAGACCAGATAGGTAAAAGCCAGACCAGATCATCTGGAGTGAGTGGATCAGCAATATTTGCACAAGCTATGCCCAGTCCAGATTTTACAGCTCTGATCTGGGTCTGGTGAACTGGTTTTTATCCATACTCCACTGCATGTGGCTTAGTGACATACTGTACAAATGGATGCAGTCTAACCCATAGAAGGTCGAAGTTTCAGAAAACCATTATGCTAAAAATATCAAGACTCACTCAATTCCTGATGAGCCCCCCCCAACCAGGTAATTTTCCAGAGAGCAGCTCTTTATACCACATCAACTAAATTACTGTTAAACTTCTTATTTTTAAACATTTTGTGGAGACATTTGGGTTGGGGAAGTCTGCTTGAGGGGAGGGAGGCTGGTCTGGGATGTTAGCCCAGCTCCAGAGAGAATGCTCTGATTGAGGGAGGCTGGTGCTTGTCCAGCATGGGTGCAGAGTGGCTCATAGGTGCAGATACAGACACCTCAAAAGCATAGATGCCATCATTGAGTGTTGGCCAGGTGTAGCTCTGAGATGTTCGACCTGCAACCATCCCATCCCACACAGAGGATGTACTCCTTCCCACCATTCCCCCGGAGCCCATTCATCCCTAGTTGCAGGCTCCCTAGCTCACCAGCCCTAGTGGTAGGCTCTGCCTCCTGTCCCCCTGCAGATGAATTGCCACCACCATCCAACACCCAGAACTGCCTCCCCCATGAGCCCACTCAATCTTGGTGACTAGTTTCCAAGCCCACCCAGTACACAAAGATGCAGGTATGTCTCAGGATAAAGTTTCCAGGGTGCTTGAAACTGGGTTGTTAACCCTCAAAATTGACCATAGACATAGGTAATGCACTCCCTGAGAAAGGCCTGATTGTTGGGCTGAAGTGCTGGGGAGTTGTGCCTCCAGCATGATGTTGTTTTCAACGTTCAAAGGTATTGCTTTCTGCATAAAGTTGGAGTAAATCACATTTGTAACCTGGAGTGCTTTACTTATGTCTATATTCCCAGTTCCCAAGCCCACCCAACCTGGTGGCAGACACTGCCCTCTGCCCCAACCCCGTTGTGGAATCCCTACCACCACCTGACACCAGGACCAGCCTTCAGCACCCCGACCACCTAAACTAGACTCAACTGTCCTTGTAGCTGGACCACCTGTCAAGGCCACAGATCAACCTCTGCACCGATCACCCTCCATGCAGCTTGAACACCTCCACAACTCTAGCCCCCCCACCTTAGCCAACAAGCATCCCTGCAGATGGACCAGCCTCTTTACCATCCTCCCTATATCTATACCACCATCCACCCAGTACCACCACCACCACCTACACCAGAACCAGCCTCCTTCCCCCCAAGCACTCCCTGCAACTGGACCAGCCCCAAGTTCAGCATCCCTTCAGTTGACCTTTCTCTCTCTGTAGCTGGTTCTCCCAGGCCAATCACCTTGCCCACCTCTGGATTCCCCTTCCAGGGCCCATTCCAGGCTCCCTTCTCCAGCCTCTCCTGGTTGGTATCACTGGTGATAGAGCATGAACGAGTGTGAGTGTAGGGAGTGAGGCTTGATATTCCATGCCGGTACTCTCTCTGTGCCCTTACTATCACTTTCTTGGCTGGAGGGTTGGACTACATGGCAAGTGCTGAGGAAAAGATGGCCACAGAGTACAGCAGGATTGGGAGGTGAAGCTGCTGCTGCTTGTAAGTGAAGTGGGTGTGTAGAGGGTTTGTATAGTGGATGCCTGGGACCTAGAAGGGAAGGGGCTGTCGGGGGGGTCTAGGCCCATGAAGGGATTTGTTCAAGGGTGCCCAGGAGGAAGGAGCATCTGAGGATGGAGGGGTATCCATGGTGCTGGGAATGGAAGAAGATGTCAGTTGGGCTGGGAAGGGAGGTGTCCAAGGGGACCTTAGAGGGAGGTTATCTGGGAAGGGAAAGGTATCCAGGGGGCTGGGAAAGGAAGGAAGTGTCTGGTGGTCTGATAGGGATGAAAGTTTCCAGTGGTGTGGAAAGGATGAATGTTTCCAGTGGTCTGGGAAGGGAGGAAGTCGAGGGAGGTGAACAGCAAGGGGGGAATATGTAGGGAAGGAGATCAGTGGCTGTGGAAACTGTGGAGGTAGCTAGGGTGTTGTGGGAGACTGTGGGTGGAGCAACGGTGTGGGGAGGATTGTGGAGGAAGCAAGCAGGACATGGAGGAAGGAGGTAATGTGAGGTGTTTATGTCAATGCTGTGGAGGGAGTGGGTAGTTTCAGTTGTAGGAATGGAGGGTACTGTTGGGAGGCTTTGGAGGGTGGAGTTACTGTCCTGGGCAGTGGAGGGTGGGGGACTAGTGTCAGGGGACCATGGAAGGAGGTGGTCTAATTTTAGGAGACCTTGGAAGGAGGTGAGAGTTGTAGATGGGGCTATGGAAGAAGAGCAGCTAGTGTTAGCCCATGAAGGGAGGGGACTGGTTTATGGGACTGTGGAGGGAGGGATTACTGACAAGGCCTGTGGCGGGACAGTGTCTGGACTTGTATAGTGTGTGTGTGTGTGTGTGTGTGTGTGTGTGTGTGTGTGATGGATTTCAGTGGTGGTGTCATATGGAAGGAATGGTGTTCATGAGGAAGGCTGTTGAAAAGGTGGCTGTGGAGGGAGACTGTGTCACTTGTCGGGATGATGGGTTAGAGCTATGCAGGTGGAGGCTGTGGAGGATGGGGAATTCAGAGGTATCCCTTCCATACACAGAGCCTTTCACCACCTTCCCATGCAGCGTCTTGCACCCAACTCCCCAAATAGGGGCCCGCAAACCCCTTTCATACATGTGCCTGTATACCAGGAGTTTGCTTATCCACATCACATGAAGTGGGCACCCCCTTCCCATGGAGAGCCTTGCACCCCTTCTCCATTATGCGGTAAGAAGGAGATTCTACAGGCATTTGAAGGAAAGAAGGTCAAAATGTGATAATAACAGTGACACCCATGCTGAGCACCCTCCCTGGACCACCCCACAACCCCTGAGCCTGCATCTTCCCAGATGACCTCACTGCCTGCAGCTGGGTCCCCCGTTACCACCCTTCCCACCCACTGACCCACTACCAATCTCTCTTTCACACTCCCCCTTCAACTGAGACACCCCCCCACACCTCTATCCATGAACACAGGGCATGTTAGGATGTTTGGGACCCCCCTCAGGGCCCACTTGGTTACAATAGGTACCTCAGGAAATAGTGTTTGGGGGAAAATATACTTATTTTGGGCACTCTTCCCACTTCAGAACTCCCCTGTGGCATGCCCAACAGTAAATACCCCCCGGCCCCAGTACAGATACTCCAACAACCAGTTCCCCATGGTAGTAGCCCTGCATCAGTCCCCAGCAGGTCCCCTTCATCAGTATCTACCACCACAACCTCCACCAGAAGCCTAAACCAGGGAACTTTAAAAACATTTGTTTTTCTTTATAGGGCTGCCTGCCATACTCCTACACTGCCCCTTCCCTCTCGCCAGACAGCGTGAAGCAGCTGACCCACATGCTGAGACTGCTATCCATAGCCCACAGAATGGGCAAATATAACACAGAAGAGCCCTAGGTAGACACATTTCTCATTATTTTTTTTTACTTCACTGAGAAATAGGCGTGTCACCATTGCAATAGCAAGCACTTTCCCAAGGATCCGGTCATGTAAGCGTAATGGGACTTTTTCATATCGGCTGTGTGTAGTTCTTTTTATTACCTGCTGAAGGCCCCAGTGTTCACCTCTAACCTAACCTCCACTTACTGAAGACCACAGTGTTCACCTGAAACCTAACTACTACTGTATCTGCTGAAGGCACCAGTGTTCATCTCTAACCTGATCTCTATCAACTGAAGGCCCCAGTGTTCACCCCCACCTACTAAAGGTCCCAGTGTTCTTTGTAACTCGGGGTGTCAGAGTAATGAAGAGTATTTCCTGAACACCACAAATAATGCAATATTTAATGCACTATTCGCTGGATAAGAAAAACAAATAATGGCACTAGTCATTCCCTTTTGTGTTTGGGAAATATAAAAACAAAATAAGAAAAAGAAACAGCCCCCACCCTTCTCCCCAGCTGAATCCTTAATTACAAACTCTATTCCCCATCCGCTGTTAGAATTCTAATACCACCTGCCTCCCCCATCATCTACAATTTGATATTTTAAAAGATATAAAAAAAAACCTCCAACAATGGCACACTCCACCTGTGTCCATGGCCGGCTGCCATCTTTCTGTGCTAAAATAAGTACGCTTTCCCACCCAACTCACCCTGGCAGTAGCTGTTGAGGAGGACGAGTTGTGTCAGACACCTTCTTCTTGTCAATGGGTGGCTTGAGTTGTAATTAGAACTAGGTGCTAGGGAGGAGGGTGGGAGGAGAGGGTGCAGCCAGGGTGTGGGAAACATATGTGTTTTAGGATAAGAAAGTGCTGAGAGATGGTGGCTGGCCATGGAGGAGATTGGGTTGTGCTGGTTGCCCATCATGGGAATTTTTTATTTTTTTTTAGTATTCTTTCAAATATAACATTTTGATTGCTTGGGATGGAGGAGGTGAGATTGGAATTCTAACAGAGGGTGGGGAGAGGGGTTGTATTTAAGAATCTGGACTGAGGAGGAGGGTGGGGAGCTGTTCCTCTTTTTTTTGTGTTTTACACTCACATGAATAACAGAAATTGTATCAAATACTCAAACATTTAGTGTCCATTTTACACTCTCCTGAATACCTGAATAAGAACTACTGTACTGAATACTCAAATATTTGGGGGCCTGAAAGTTCAAGATAAGGTATTTGAACATTCAAGTTACATGTAACCTGACTGCTACCTGTGGCAGACTCTGGTGCTGTACAAGTCTTTGTTAAGGTGGGGAAGATTTGGGAGCTTGCCACCAGGAGTTTTCTATCCTTTAGGAACATGCTGCACATATCTAAATCAAACTGGAGGTGAACTGCAACCAAACTCTGTTGTGCTACATGCAGTGATATAACCGCCCTGTGCCACATGCACATCACTGACATCACTGTACTGTCATCACTCTACAGTGTCACATGCGCCGCTGTCACTGTGCTATGCCATTTGCAATGCCGACACAGTGCTGTGCAGTGTGCACTACTGACACTGTGCTATACTATGTGCACTGCATCACTGCACTGTGCCACATTTAGATAGATACAGATAGATATTTTATTTATAAAAGCACCCATCTTCAGATACTCTGGGTGCTGTTCAATAAAACACAACAATGCATATACACAACAATTCATCATTAGAACATATTTAAAATTAGTATATCCATCCCTTAAAAACAATTAATCAGTGAGTGAAAGCTTTTTGGAACAGGTATGTTTTTAACACTTTTTAAAAGACTTCTACTGAGGGAGCATCCTTTTAATAACCAGGAAAGGAGTTCCTCAGGGTAGGTGCCATCACCAAAAATGCCCTGTTCCCAGAGTACCACAACTTAAACTGGGGAACTCCAAGGAGGCCTTCCACGGCAGAACGGAGTGCCTAGAGCAGATGGTAGGGGACAAGGAGATCTTGCAGATAGATTTACTGCCATCCTTTAATAGCAGTCATGCACTACTTGTGAGTGGTGGTAAATGGAGTTCCCTCTAAGGAAAGGAGGAGGACCATGCACTTGGCACAGGGCAGTTATGGCATTGTATGTGGCACAATGCATTTTGGCTACAATTTGCCTTCAGTTGACTTCAGATACATGCAGCATGTTCCTAAAGGAGGATGACCAGCAGAGTGCCTCAGGAATCAGGGATCAGGGCTGGCAGTACAGCCTAGAGGTTACAGTAATGAGCTGCAAATGAGCTTGGTATATCCAGCAGACCTGAGTTTGATTCCCATAGTCTCTAGTTGCATATTGTATGACTCTGAACAAGTCACTTACCTCCCCAGTGCTCCCAAGTTGCCCCTGAAAACAAGCACTAATGTCTATTGGGCCTTCCCTTGTTAATAAAAAAATAAAATAAAATCAGTGCTGGGACCGCTCCTCTTTAATGTCTTATAAGTGGCATTGCAAAGGAGCTGGGAGGTAAGTCCCCTCTGTTTGTGGATGATACCAATATGTGCAATAGGGTGGACACTCCAGGTGGGGTGGAATGGATGAGCAGAGACATGAGAAAACTAGAGCAGTGGAGTGGTAAAGGGTAAGGGTTTTAATGATGAAAAGTGCAAAATATTGCACTTAGGGCAAAGAAAGCCAGCAGTGGAGTACACAATGGATGGAGTAGTATTAATGACTATCAAGCAGGAAAGAGACCTGGGGTAATCATATCTGATGGCCAGGCAGCACAACAAGGCAGTCAGAAGGGCTACTGGGATGCTGGGGTGCATAGGGAGGGGTATGTCATGAACTCAGTTATATCATATGGGAATGGATTTATATTACTGTTATGCAATATAATCAGGAACATTTTTTCATCATTCAATAGATTATTGATAGATGGCATGCAAAATGAATAAAAACACGTCAGTGTTGGGAAGTTACTTTTTCTATTACTTTCTATTATGTTTGGAAACTTGTTCCAGGAAGCTCTGAGGAGTCACTAGCAAGGATGGAGAAGTACTAGAAAAAGTAATACATTTTACAATTATTGTTGCTTATTTCAACACAAAAAGAATACAAAAATAATAAATAACTTTAACAGATTATATTTTTTGAAAGTAATAGGTTAGTTACTAGTTACTTTTAAATAAATGTAATCAGTTACAGTTATGTATTTCTTTTGTATAAAAAGACATCAGTAAATGTAACTCTAAGGTGTATTACAGCTTCCAGTACTTCTCCATACTTGCTAGTGACTGCACAGAGCTTTCTGGAAAAAAATTTCAAAAATAATAGAAAGTAACAGAAAAAGTAACTTACACAACACTGACTGTAGTATTTAATCATTTATATCTACTGATAGAAAGCCATGCCATAAACTCTAAAACATACTGGAATGGATTAGTATTCAGGGGGCAATTTAAAAAGAGCACCAGTTTTGGACTTTAATCAAGCCCTCTGCCCCACATCCAAAGCAGCTTACCTAAAATGGACTTAAAGCGTCCACATTTCCGAATGTTATACTGCTTAGTTTTTGTTTTTTTCAGAGGAAGGGATCATAAATTCCACTCAGTCACCCAATCCCTTCCCCTTCCTGGTGCCGATAGTACATAGCTCCATCACCATGCCATCTTCATGCTCAGACATTTTGTGATGTAGTAGTTAGAAGAGCGCTGGTGCTTGCATTATTAAAAACAAACTCTGGTCAGAGCCAATAGGTCTGCATGGGAGGAATGTGGGGTAAAATATTGAAAATTACCAAAGTTATGAACCTGCGTTAGGAAAATGTAACATAGGCTCATAAATTTGTTGTTTTGTAGTATTTGTACACCAGATTTTTAACTTAGCCTTGTTATGACCCTACCTCATGACGAATGGCAATGAAAATGTTCAATTCCTGCCTGAAAGGTGATTTCTTTCAGGGACTGCAAAATCTACTTTCAGGATGCAAAACCCCATTTTGGACCAGAGATGAAAAATGACAGTTGTCACATTCATGGGGTGTTGTAAATAAATGGCTATGTTGTAAAGTTGGGGTCCCGGCTAAATAGTGATGATATTTGGTATTTGGGTTCTGAATACCGAATAGTGCATTCTTTGTGGTATTCAGAATTGAATATTCATTACTCACACACATTCAGTAGTCCAGTGTGGCTGCACCAATGCTTCATCAGCTCTCTTCTGCTATTTGCTTTCTTTGCGCCTCACACAGATTCAGCTGGGTTCTTACTTCATCTTTCTCTCACTGTCTTGGTGTACGTTTAGGATTCAAATACTCTGCTGCTCAACTTGCTATAGACGATCAGCACAGTGGTCTTGGGCCTTGTCAGTTACTTCTCCACTCAAACTATTCTGGTCTGTTTTGAGAAAAAGTCTCTCTAGCTGTATGCTAAAGATCAGTTTTACAGAGTGGCTTGTTCATACAGGCAGACACCTTCAACTGCAGACTCCTGTGTCTCTCTTTTTTAATACTGCAAGCAGCAACAGTCTCCTCTTGTGTGGCTGTATAAGCATACGTCTCCCTCCAAAACCTCTATGCAGCTGCCTTCTCACTTAAGCAGACATGAAGTGTGCTTCTCTCCATTATCTCTCTAAGCTGAGGATGTGCAGCAAAATCTTTCAGTCTTACAAAAGCAGGCAGCCTCCCCACTGGCTATGTTTCCCAGTCAGTCTCCTGGGAGGTTCTGTCTGGGTGTCACTTTATGGTTGATTGGCTGACTTCCTTTTCATAAGATAATGAAGTCTTTCAAAGTACTTAGAACCCTCTGTGGTTCTCTCTCAATGTTTAATTGGTTGTCATTCTGGACTTTGTCCCTGAAGCAGTGTTGAGGGGGATCAGAGGTGGATAAGGTGGCCACCACATTTGTGGTTCAAGGGGTACTGGTTTCACAAGTCTATTTTCAAAGGGTTCTTGCACTAAAGTGATTATTTGTGCCACCTAATCTGTTAGCATGGTAATTCATCAGGGAGAGTTCCCAAACATCACAAACACTGGTGCTCTCTTCTGGAAGAGGCAGGAAGGTTTTCTGATGTGAGGAAGAAGCCATGGCCCTAATGGTAGCAAAGACACCAAATAAATCCTGGAGCTCCTCTGCCTCTTCTGCTCCTGTCCCCACATGGAAGTCAAAGTGCCTATAGGTGGAGGGAGCAACAGTGATAGCAATGGCTCCAATTGGGTCTTGTGGAGCCAAAACATTGGCCCCCATTTTGAGGTGGTGTTGCATTAACAGTTCATGATAGTACATAAGTGAGTAATAATAAGGAACTGCTATAAGGGTTAAGCAGAAAAATCATTCACTCAACAGCAAGTCTATTGCTAAATGGCCTTCAAGACTGATGCCAGATGCATTGGGAAATACAGGAGATGGCATTGTCCCATATGATTATTGAAGCACCACAACAGCAACTGCCCTCCTCCAAAAAAGCACAATTAAATGAGTGTTCTTACCAATCTTCTTTATTATGAGCAGCAAATTAATGGTATGTGACTCAGCAGCCAGATCAGTAAATCTGATGTTCCATTTCAGTGACCTTTACAAACATTTCCATAACTTCCTTATTGTTTTCCATTCTCAGAGTATTAGGGTGACTAACATATCAGGAGTCAACCTTATCTTTTTTTTGCACTAGCCAGCCGGACAAGTTGATTAAAAATTGCACCAGCTCGCTGAAGGTTGCAATAGCCCACAATAATGATAGTAAATTTAGATTGGTTATGCAGAAAAATGCAAGCCAAGAAATACCCTGATTATTTCATATTTATCCTGCTCCCATATTGCTTCCTGCCCCAGCAAAAAAAGACTGCAATCCAATCACACCCAATGTGTACCCCCCACTGTTTTTTACCATCTGCCCCTTGCTTCTTCTTTCTTCACTCTCTCCCCACCAAACCAGAGAATACCATAATAGCATATGTTCAATCAAGCAGTTCTAGCTCTGCACACAACAGCCAACATCATCATGCACCTCACCACAGTCCCACCCTGACCTGTAGGGCAATGTACAGAGCAGTGACAGCACTAGGGGTTGTAAAACGTGGGTCAAATTAGACCCACTGGTGCAAAGGATGTGGGTCAAAATGAGAAACAACTGGGTCAAAACTTGATCAAAGTTACAAATTTCACCAGTACAGAAGCTAAAACTTGTCAAGAAAAATACTTTTCTACTGTTCACCTTTCCATCTTTCAGCTATAGTTACAGACCAGGTGCACTACTGTGGACCCACCGTCAAGTGAAAAGTGGGTCATTTCTGGACAGGCTGCAACTTTTTCCCTTTCTGCCCTATCTAGCGCTGTCCCTGGTACAGAGTCAGGCAGAGAAAGACACACTTATCCCCCACCTTGTGATTAATTAGACCTGCAATTCTGAAAGTTTTCTTACACTGTGAAGTGAGCCAGGGGGCAGTTCTAGGATTTCTTTGGAGAACGTTAAATACAGGGGGCTTGGGATGTAAGAAACTTTAACATATCTGTTTATATATACCAGGCACCAAAGTATTAATTTAACATGCTGTGTCCTAACAAAAGATTTTTCATAACAGCGTCCTTTCATCAGTCAAGAGGGAGCAGTATACAGGCATGATGCTGTACTACCTCTCTTTCTATACAGTATGATCTATGCATACCAGGAATACCTATTTTAATCTTTCAAATTATATGCTTGACCAAGGTTTTACTTTGTACCAGACATGCTCCAAAGCATTGCTTTTAGGATGAAATGACATGCTGAGTGGTATAAGGGTGGTTCTGCATTGATGGCATTGACCAGTGTGATCCATTAAAAGGAGCTGTGGACCCCTACTGTACTTCAGTCAGTAATGGCAGCTATGGGTCTATAGATGGCCACTTCAGAGTCTAGTCTACAGGGTGTCCAGCAAAAGTATAGAGTTGTCAGGCAACCTGGCTGGGCAGATGGTGTGTACATCATAGCATTCTGTCACTGCAGTGTTGGATGCAGACACTCAAAAGGCTGGGAAATGAGGCACACTGGTCTTAATATTGTGGGACAAATCAAAGACAAGTTCAGCAAACTGGAAGTTAGTGACTTAATCACTCTACCATTGATCACAGCTTGCACACTAGCTGAATGTCCTAACAACTGAGTGATAATGACCGACACAGAGTCTTTTTGTTGGATCCCCTCTTGAACTGCCAGTTACACCAACTGAGGTACTAAAACTGCTTCAGTCTCTAAATCCAGTCAAAGGAAAATGCCCCTCGGGCCTTGACTCCAAAATTCTCCATCTCTATAACCTGTCATTCAGACTTAGTTCCATCCCTACAATACAGAAACAAGCCACAATCATACCCCTCGTGAAAGGAGGTGACCCTTCCTCCCCATGCAGCTACCGACCTACATCGTTGCTCCCCATCCTAGCCAAAATACAGGAGTACCTTGTACTAGCCCTGTTCTCCCACTATCTCGACTCCATCTCCTTCTTCACCCCTTACCAAGCCAGGTTTAGAAAAAATCACTCCACCACCACCTTTCTCCTTCATCTCACTGATACCATCCTCACGAGTATGGATAAAGGGGAGATAACTGTGGCTATCTTCATCGACCTGGCTAAGGCTTTTGACATGGTCTCTCATGCCCTGTTACTGTCCAAACTCACCCAAGCTGGACTGACTGAGCCTGCCATCAATTGGTTCCAGTCGTACTTGGCAGGTAGGACCCCGTCTGTCCGTATTGGCTCGGCTATCTCCACCTCACTCCCTGTTACCAGCGGGGTCCCCCAAGGATCTGTCCTCGGCCCTTTGTTGTTTTCTATTTTCATCAATGATCTGCCTGCAGCCTACCCTCATACATCTATCCACATGTATGCAGATGGCACGGTGCTGTTTGCCTCTGGTTCTTCCCCCACTGCCATGGCAGCCTGCCTGCAGGAGGATTTTGACCCCGTCCAACGCTGGTTCCATTCAAATCAACTATTTCTAAACCCCCAAAAAAATGTTTCCCAAACTTTTGGCACTCGGGCCAAACTGTCCCGCCTTCCAGCCTCCCCAACTTTCCACACATTAGAAGGCTCCCCCCTGGAGGTCTGCACTTCCTACAGATATCTCGGGGTCTGGTTAGACCAGCATCTTGACTTCACTGTGCATATTGATGCTATACATAAGAAGCTACACCCCATGTTAGGCGCATTATACTGTAACAAAAGTTGCATCCCCCTACCAACACAACTGGCTATCATTCAAAAGATGATCCTCCCAATGGACTACGGCAATGTAGTCTACCGTGCAGCCCCTCAATCCTCCCTGTCCAGACTAGACCCTCTCTTCAACTCCTTCTGCTGGTTCTCCCTGGACTGCCCTCCCAGTACACATCACTGTGACCTCTACTAGTCCCTGGATCACCCTTCTTTCCACAATCAGAGATTGCTACACTGTGCTAGAACCACTGCAAAATTCTGGTCACAGTCCTTCCCCTCCTACCTGACGACCTCCCTGAATGTTCTTCCCCCCCCAGCATACTCACTCAGGAGCATTGATTCTCGGCTACTTCACATACCTCACAGGTCCACCAGGTCCAAGCAGGCTGCTTTCAGCTTCAGGATGCCCAAATCATGGAACTCCCTGTAGGCCAATATTAGACACGCTACCAGCATTCCACACCGTAATGCTCTTCATAAGACTCGGTTCTTTACCACTTGCTCTTGTATCTTGCCCCGCTGAATCCCTTGCAGCCTTGTTGTCAGTTGTTTATTTGACTCTGCTATTTTTTTTTTCTCCCTATTGTTGACAACCCTGCTTATTGTATGATGTTGGTTGCTGGGTAAATACGTAATTCAGTGCGTGTTGCTCCCTTACCTATACCACCCTGTCTGTATATTTGCTCTTTGTATATAAGGATTTTGACTACTCTAATATGATTGCAATTGAACATTGAACATGTACACATGCAACTTCTACTACTACTACTACTGTATCCTGCCTATCCCTATTCCCCCAGGGTGCATCTGGAATCGAGTGGTACACTGCTCAGTGTGCCTTCCTGGTAAAACTCTTAAATAAATAAATAAAATAACCGCAGCTCTTAATGAGCTGCTAATCACACCAGGCTGCCTGGAACACTGAGGGGGATTAGCAAAAGGACTGCAGCCTGCTAAAGCAGGGACTTTTTCAACTTCATTGACAGCCATGAAAAACCTGGACTAGTCAAGACGGACAAGTAGAGGGCTAGCTGTACTAGCCCTGGTCAATTTGCAGTAGGTTCAAGGCTAGTAAAATAATGTTAAGATCGAACCCTGCATATGCATGCTAGACTACACATACGCACGTACTTTCTGATGTTTCAGCGTGGTAAAGATGCATCTTCAAAAGCGATGTGTCACACAGAGTGACCATTCCTCTCTGGGTGTTGCCTCTTTGGTCATATCTCCCCTGATAGCCATCCAAAGCTGAAATCAGTAAGCCATAATAAAAGCACTGATTGCCTGTAGAACATGTGTTGCAGCTATGTTCTTGGTTTTTAAATGCACTTTTTTATTTTTAATTTTTTATTATATTCTTTGATTGCTCCTTTTTTGGGAGGGGGGCTTTATGATTTGATTATGCTCATTTTTTTATTGGTGCTATTCTGGTCAGACAAGTCATTAAAAAAGCTTGTGCACATTATAATGTGGTGCCCATAACTGTACTTTTATTATGGCTTATTGGTTTCAGCTTCAGATCGCTACATGGGAAGACACAACCAATTAGACAACCAGAGGGGTATTTGAAACATAGAAGTTTACGGAAGATAAGGAACTCAAGACCCATCCAGTCTGCCCATTTCTTTTTATGCCTTATGTGCCATCGGCCTTTGCTCTGTCAATGGCCTATCTATTGATACTAATCTGTATTGCTGCCTTATGCCAATCCCATGCCTGTTTGAAGCCCTGCACTGTATTCATATCCACCACTTCCTGAGGTAGGCCGTTCCATGCATCCACCACCCTTTCTGTGAAAAAGAACTTCCTCACATTACCCCTTAATCAGCCTCCCTCTAATCTCATGCTGTATCCTCTTGTCCTGCTATTTTTCTTATATTGAAACATATTAGACTCTTTCACCTTGTTAATGCCCTTAAGGTGCTTGAATGTTTCTATCATATCACCTCTCTCCCTCTTTTGCTCTATGGTATACATATTGAGCTCCGTTACTCTTTCCTCATATGTTTTCTGATGCAGTCCCTGCACCATTTTGGTTGTCCTTCTCTGGATTGCCTCAATTTGGTTAATCTTCTTGTGAAGGCGTGGTGTCCAGTACTGCATGCAGTACTCCAGATGGGGCCAACCAGTGTCTTGTAAAGAGGGATTATTACCTCCCTCTTCCGACTTGTGATACCTATACTAATACACCCTAACATCCCCCTAGTCTTACCTACTGCATTAGTGGTCTGCTTGGATGATTTCAGGTCATCGGTGATGATGATGATGCCCAAGCCTCTTTCTTCCCTTGTGACTGCCAGCAACTCTCCTCCCAGTCTATAGGTGACTTCAGGGTTTCTCTTCCCTATGTGCATGATCTTGCACTTCTTTGCATTAAACCCCAGTTGCCACTCTTCTGACCATTTTGCTAGTTTATCCAGATCTCTTTTCATTCTGTCCACCCAATCTGGATCATCTACTCTGCTACAGATCTTGGTGTCATCTGCAAACAGACAAACCCTACCCTCCAGTCCATCTGCAATGTCACTGATGAAGATATTGAAGAGGACTGGCCCCAGTACTGATCCCTGAGGTACCCCAATTGTGACTTGCATCTCTTCTGACCATATACCATTTACTGCCACTGTCTGTTTTCTGCCCATCAACCAATTTGCCACCCAGTTGACCAGCGTCTGACCCACCCTGAGCCTACTCAGCTTATTAATCAATCTTCTATGTGGAACAGTATAAAAAGCTTTGCTGAAGTCAAGGTAGGCAACATCAACTGCTCCCCCTTGATCCACCACTCTGGTTACCCAGTCAAAGAAATCTATGAGATTAGTTTGACAGGACCTTCCTTTTGTAAACCCATGCTGTTTTGGATCCTGTGCTCCTATGGATTCCAGAGGTTGCACTATCCTTTCCTTAAAAAGTGTCTCCATAATCTTGCCCACTACTGAGGTAAGACTGACTGATCTGTATTTCCCTGCCTCCTTTCTGCTACCACTCTTGTGGAGTGGGATCACATGAGCCATTCTCCAGACTTCTGGGACCTCTCCTGTGCTCAGAGACTCACTAAACAGTTCTGATAGTAGCTGTGCTAGTTCCACCCTTAGCTCCTTTACTACCCTGGGATGTATGCCATCAGGTACCATTGCCTTGTCCACCCTGAGCTTATCAAGCTCTTGTAGGACCCTTTCTTTTGTGAAGGGACTAGTGCTCACCTCCCTCCCCCACCCCTGTGTCCATGTTGCTGAGCTGTGGGCCCTGCCCTACCTTCTCTTCAGTAAATACTGAGCAGAAGTATCTATTTAGGGTAGATGTTTTACATGGTCCTCCTCCTCACATGCCCCCTTATCTCCTTTGATCTTAGCTATACCCCCCTCTGGACTTTCTCCTTTCACTAATGTATCTATAGAAATTCTTGTCACCTTCTTTTACTGTCTGTGCTAGTGTTTCCTTGGTTTGGGCCTTTGCCTGCCTTACTGCCTTCCCTGCTTCCCTTAGGGAAGTTTGATATGTCTCCCTATCTTCATCCCGATGCGTTCCCATATATTTCCTGAAGGCCAGCCTTTTGGCTCTGAACTTTCTGCTACTGTTTTAGAGAACCAAAGTGGTTGAAGTTGGTCAGTATCCATGACACACTGCTCTGATGGAGGTGTTTCTTTACCTTGCAAATCATTAGCTGGTGTCTGTTCAGTTTTGCATGAATCCGTCACCCTAATGCTCCAGAAGAGGAGAAAGTAAGGAAGTAATAAAACTGTTTGTAAAAGTTATCAAAATGGGACATCAAATTTGCTGATCTGACTGCTCTGTCATGTACTGCTACTGTGCTGCTCATAAAGGAAGGTGGGGTAAGAACTCTTACGACATTGCAGAGGGACTGGAAGGAAAAGTATGTCTCTTTGCAGATGACACAAAGATCTGCAACAGAGTTGATGCACAAGGTGGGGTGGAAAGGATGAAAAGGGACTTGGCAAGGTTAGAGGAATGGTCAAATGTATGGCAGCTCAGATTCAATGCTAAGAAGTGCAAGATAATGCACCTGGGAAACAAAAACCCAGGGGAAGAGTACACAATGGGGGGTGAATACTAACAACAACAAAAATGGAAAGGGACCTGGGGGTAGTCATATCAGATGACCTAAAGGTGGGCAAGCAATGTGAGAGGGCAGCAAGGAGGGCCGGGGGGATACTGGGATGCATAGGGAGAGGCATCACCAGTAGAAAACAGGAAGTTATTATCCCTCTGTACAAACAGCTGGTCAGACCCCATCTGGAGTACTGTGTGCAGTTCTGGAGACCCAGTCTTCACAAGACATAGACAGGATGGAAGCTGTCCAGAGGAGGCAGCTAAAATGGTGCAGGGTCTGCACGGAAGACATATGAAGAGAGACTTAAGGAGCTTATATATAGCCTCGAGGAAAGGAGGGAGAGGGGGGACATGATAGAAACTTTCAAGTATCTCAGGGAATCAACAAAGTCCAAGAGAGTAGCATCTTTCAAAAAGAGGTATGCAAGAACAAGGGGACACAATTTGAAGATGGGAGGCAGCTCAGAGGTAATTTAAGGAGTATTTTTTCACAGAGAGGTTGTGGATGCATGGAGCGGCCTTCTGAGGAGGTCCGGAGTCAAAAACAGTGGTGGAATTCAAGCATGCATGGGACAGTCATAAGGCAAGTCTAGGGGGTGGGGACAGAAAGAAGTAGGCTGCTGGTTAACTAGGATCTGCAGCTTATCCAGTAGGCAGGGAAATGGGCAGACTGGGTGGGCCAAGCGGTCCTTATCTGCCATCAAATTCTATGTTTCTATGTTTATGTTTCTATGTTTCTAATTGAAGTGTTATGTTTATAAGTGTTCTTACCCACTCTCTTTATTGTGAGCAGCAGCAGCGTAACGGTATGTGACAGCACAGTATTGAACATAAGTTCAGGTACAGAGTGTATTCATATTCTTGTATATTTGTTATACAGGCTGACTGCAAAAATTCATTTTCATCTTTGCTTCTCATCCACAGGTCCATCTTCATTATCACAGACTGTGAAAGCACTCTGGTACTATTGTTTTAGACAAGTAGTAAGGGCCCTCTGCACATCATTTCTTCTCGTCTCTGCACAACACCAGGGAATGATTCCTAAAAGCAGTTTTCGTTGATTGCAGGACTGGGACTTCTAACTCATCATTCAAAGCCATCATTAAATAACTGCATAGTTTAAACTGATGCGCTAATAAGAATTATTGCCAGAGCTGTCAAGCTGCTTTTTTATTTGTACTTTGTCTTTTCATTGGTTGCACTGGTTAATGTATTTCATTAGTTGATTCGATTACATGTGAATGTGATTTTAATCTAATTAAACAATTACTATGATGGCTGTTAAATACATAATGTCTGTGCAAGTGGTCTGTGCCCCTGATGAAGCCTTACCAGCAAAGCACTGGGGTTACAGTCCTTATGGTGTGCTTGACGGCACTTGTTCACAAATTAGCTTTTTTATAATGAAGCATTTGTTACGTTTGCATGTGGACAGTGCTTTATGTAGTATCAGAATGCAGTGGCTTCTGGATTTGTTGTATGTGTTGGGGTAGCCACCCCTTGCCTGCCAGAACCCTCCAGCAATTACTGACACACAGTTGTCCTGGAGGAATTGCCAGCCATTTACTATGCTGCACATATTTTTTTTTCAATATTCAGTACAGCCTCTGAGTCTCTGACCTTCTGGTTTGGCTTCTGTGATACTCAGTTTTTCTTTTTATGTTTGCTTGCACGCATGTGCAAGAAACATAGTGCCTTCATCGGAGATTTCGGAGGTGTGTCACCTCCTCCTCCAATTCAGGCACTGTGCTGGCAGGCGTGGCCCCTGTAAGCCAATGCATTTTGGAGCTGTCTATGACACGCTCCCAAGAGTAGAGTAACTCCTGATTGAGAGAACTCGCCTGAGTGAGCAGCGATAAGAAGCTGCTCACGCGCAGCTCCCCCAGCCGCAGGTGTGCGCGCCTCGACGCATAGAGCAACCGACGGGTGCCCAACCCCGCCGGCTGAATTGCATCTGTCTCCTCCCTCCTATAGTTGATGCTACGCTGGGAGCCCACCTGGCGTGGCAATCCATATGTTGCCGGCGGGGTGCCCAATCCCCGTCGGCTGAAACGCGCCCCTCCCCAAGTCCTTGTGCCACAGCTGGGAGCCCAGCCCAGCGTGGCAAATAGTCCTAGCGTGGTTTTTGCCGGCGGGGTGCCCAATCCCCGATTGGCTGACCCCCAAAGTTGTTGTGCCATGCTGGGAGCCAACCCCAGCGTGCAAGCGATCCCAGTTTTTTTTATTTTAACCTGTAAAACAAAACGGTCCCGCGGGCGTCTCCGAACCCCCTCACACACCGCACCCACCCACTGTGCACCCAGCCTCCCCACAACCCCCTCACCCCCTACTTACCTCCGGCGCGGCGATCTTCGGTGGACCGGCAACACGTCTGCACTCTTCAAAGCCGACCGCGAACTGAGGAAATGCCGGTAAGCTGTATAATGGGCTAGATAGGAGGGGTTCAACTTTATTGCATATATCGGGCATTTTTGGGAATTTTTGCACCAAATTTTCAACATGGGGTTTTTGGGACCCCTTCTCATGAATGATGTCACTGTCATGGCGTTTTGTCACCAAATTTTCAACATAGCCATTTTAAGACCTCTGCTCATGAACACACATTTGCAACATAGCCATTTTTACACCTCCCCATGAAAGAGTACAGCTGTCATTTTTTACAGCCTGTTCAGAATATTTTTGCACCTGTGGTGCTAAATCCCGTAGTCACTGTGCATAAGCAGCTTTCGACTACCAAACTGATATTCCCCCTGTTCATGAGGTGGGGTCACAAAACAAACATGTTGAAGATTTGGAGTTAAAATACCAACGAATGCCTGAGGTATTCGGCTTTTCAACTAATCGCCCACCCTATAGAGAATGACAGGAATCAGGGGTGTGATTTGGGATTCTTGCCTGTGATGCTCATACCATTCCACACCCTGCAGTCACTGAGAGGCATCGGGGTATGCCTTGGACTCTTTATTTAACTTCACCCCATTCTCCTATATCAGCACCCATCTCACCGTATTCCTAATGAAATGGGGTGCGCATAAGCCAAAGACCCCAAGGAACACGTCACACTTGTCAGTCTCTGCAGAGTGGGGTGTGGTGAAATGGCGTGGCCGTTATGCCTGACGACCCAAATGCACACCCCAATGCCTGTCACTCTCTGCAGGGTGGTGGTGGGGTTGGCTTTAGTTCAATACTTCACTGCCATTCCTATTACGCAGCTCTGTAACTTCTACACTACCACTGCCAATGCCAGTAAGCAAGCATTCGGCATTGACAAATGCTTGTTTCAATACACTGCAGCCAACCCACAGGAATGTGGATATTCAAGAATGGCAACCTCCCACCTTCTGATCACCATCCCCTATGTCCAACAGAATTCAAAACTCGGTGATGTGGGTGCCTCTTCTCTGGCTTATTCCAGTCCCCCTCTTGAACCAATTTTTAGCCAGCTCCATATACCCACTTGTATTCAGTCTAAGCCATGTATTATGCTGCACACATTTATTTTTTCAATATACAGTACAGCACACCCACTGAGTCTCCGACCATCTGGTTTGGCTCCTGTGACTCACAATCTGGTATTTTTTACATTTACTTCTGCTTTCACAGGGAACAACTTGCTACAAATGGCATTTCAGAGGTCTGTCACTGTAGAGTCAATTGCAGCAAAGCTTAAAGGGTTTAGCACTGCAGACCAATGAGCAGCCACACTGGTCATGATACTAGTCACTGTTTGTTGGGCGGAAACTTTGTGTACGTGAAAGAAATCAGCTGCTCTTATCAGACAGCAGCTGTCTTCTTTCATTTACATAATGAGCTGGATGCTATGGCCATTCTTGGGAGGGAAGCCCACAGAGAAACTTCCTCTAAATGTTTTTAGTAAATCTTCCTCCCAATGTTTCTAGTTGGTTCAGGGGAAGCCCACAGAAAATCTTCCTCCAGATGTGTCTATTAGGTGCAGGGACAGAGGGGGTTCCATTTTGGGACAAAGCCAGCCTCCTTCCCCTATGCTGCTCCCCTACTGGGCTTGTGCTGCTTGATGCAGCTTAGCTGGACTCCTTGTAAAATTTCCCCCCAATGTTTCTAGTAGGTGCAGCTTAGCTAGATGCAATAGCCATTCTTGGGTGGGAAACCCACAGAAAAACTTCCTCCCAGCGTGCTGAGCTGGAAAGAGAGCAGGAAGTGGAGGTCAAGAGGCAGCGTGGTCAGGAGCTGTGACAGCTGTCAGGAGAGAGGGTGACAGGGCAGGATTCCTGGTAATTCTCAGTGGTTGCGGGGTATCACAATCAAAGTAAGTGACTGAGACACAGCTATCGGTGACAGAAGAGAGACAGAGATGTCCATCAACCCCAGCCATGCACTGTAGGATCCCTCAATTGTGGTAGAACAGTAAGACAGTGCCCCTGGAGCCAATCAAGGTCAGACACAAACAGAGCAAGTGACAATGCCTGTGCCTGGATGTTGCTGCTCACCTCTGTATTATCAGTTCCAAACACCTGCACAGCACAAACCTGCAAGTGAACGTTCAGCATTGACAAATGCTTGTTTTTCACTGCACTGCATCTGACCCACAGGAGTGCAGACAAATCCATGATGGCATTTGTGGTAACACTTCTGGAGCTCTGGGCCTCTACAGCTTGACTGTACACCATGCTGCACCTCTACACACTCCAAGCACAGGTATAGAAATGTCTACAAACATCAGACAGTTTAATTGGAGGGTGGAGCTTCACTTCAAACACAGTTTGCCACAGAGTCTGTCTTGTTTCTAAGCTGCAAGGGTGGACATGCTGTATGGGCACCCAGTCATTCAGAGTCTCTTCTTTTTCAATGCGGTTCCACCCTCCACCACCCCCTCTTTAACCTCCTGAATCAGCCTTTTGTTTTGCTAAATTCTCACCTGGCACCTTTGACCAGACCTTTTTGCAGGAACCTTTTCTCTCCCACTATTTGCTCCTACTTCTTCCCTGAGCACTACATTGCCCAGGGCCCTCCCACCAATTTACTTGACCTTTGTCTTTGACTTTTTAACTAATGTTTCTAATGACCTTTGTTTCTGCTCTATTTAAGCCACAAGCCCAAACCAGGTTCTCCACTTCAGCCGAGTGATCCTGGCGCTGCTACCTGCTGGTGGCCAGACCTCTTCATCCATCCCACCACCCCCTGACCAAGGAAAGCAGGTACGTTTGGTCAGCTCCTAGCTCGGAGCTGTCAGGTTTCAATCCCACATAATTGGACTGGCTCCTGGTGACTGTGGCTGCTTCCCGATTGGATGCTGCAGATCCCCATTGAGAAAGAAAGCACCCAAGGCACCTTTTTCAAAACACAGTTCAGCCACTGCCTTGCTGTCCTGCTCTCTGGACAGTTTTTTTTTTTACCCACCCCCCCTCCTTTAATAAGTACACTTCCCCAGTGATCCCCACCCCCTGAGGCCTCACACTAGTCAATTACAGCAACTCCTTAAAGAGGATCTCCTTTCTGTAACTTCTTGAAGGGGTGATCCTCTCTCGTGCTCAAATAACTTATCGTCCTCAGTGCATCCGAGATCAAGTGCATTGACACTGACTATGGTCCTCTTCCTACTTCCTACACCAGCCCCACTTCACATGGGACCATCACCATCTACCCATTATGTACAACACCTCTACCAGACCCCCCCCCGATGTTCGACCACCTCATCCGCTCGGTACCCCCCACACACTTCCACCCCTGCTACCTCATACTTCCCACTCATACCTTGGTCTCTTCTCCTTCAATGCCTTTCAAACCCTTCATACTCTACCCACCCCTTGCACCCCATCACCTGGCCCCATGTCCAGTCACAAGGGGAGATGCCACAATCACTACCACACATGGTGCGCCTAATCACCCTCCTGTTGCTTCTATCAGGTAACATTCATCCAAACCCTGGCAATGTGCCCAACCTTATGAACAAGCCTGCCCAGGCTCAAGGACTCCGCATAGCTTCTATGAATATTTGCAGCCTCCTTAACAAGGCTGCTGCATTCCAGTGCTGGGTTACTCAGCACCAACCAGACATTGTTGCACTCGTTGAAACCTGGTTATCCAAATCCAGCCGTAACTCCTTCATCTCCCTCCCTGTTTACACCCTTTTCAGGGAAGATGAGGTGGGTAAGCATGGAGGTGGTTGTGCTGTCTACATGCGTGACTCCCTCCTTGGATATGCACTTCCACCACCCAAACTCGACAATGGGGCACAAGCCCTCATGCTAAAAATCTCCCCCAACCCTAGTAAGGGCCCACTCTTTCTCACTGTTGCCTATATTCTCCCCAGAAAGTAAGACCTTGCCATTCAGGCACTTGCTGACTACATCTCTGGCCTACTACCCAAAATGGCCCACATAATTGTTGGTGACCTGAATATCAACTGGCTCTCTGCCATGGCCTCCCAAACCAGAGATATCCTTGCCGCCCTTGACATGTCTCAGCTTGTCACCACCCCAACTAGATTCAACCCCTCTACTGGCTCCACTGCCCTCCTGGATATCACCATTACCAACTGCTCCCAGAGGGTACTCGATATCAGTGTACTTCCCAACTCACTTAGTGACCACTCCCCGGTCGTATTCTCTTGGTCCGCTGCCAATTGCAAAGCTTCACCACAAACCATCCAGCGATGTTGCCTACTCCCAGGTAGCCTGCATCACCTTAAACTGTACCTCTCACAACTGGATTGGTCCCCAGTCAGGCTTGCACCGTCCATAGATGAGGCATTGGATTTTTTCACTCGCACTTTTAACACTGCCTGTGACCTCTATGCCCCATTTGCTAGAAATCACACCAAAAATCAAAGCATGCCCTGGGTGATCTCCTCCCTCCTTCACAAACTTAGAATGAGAGACAACCTATGACACATTAACATGGAATCTGGCAAGCCAGCTGATAGGCAAGCGTATAATGCCAAGTGCAATAAGTGTACTTGTGCCATTTGACAGTCCAAAGCCCAGTACTACCAATCTGTTCTTGTCTCCTCCTGGGGTCAGCTAGAAACTTTTGGGATAATGTAAAGGAGCTGAATGGGAAATCCCACTCCACACCCCCTCTCAACTCTCCTTTCATGGAACTGTCTGCTCTGACCCCCTTGGCATTGCAGACTGCCTAAACCACACTTTCTCAGACCTGAGTTCAGTCCTGCCCAATAACTTCTTTGACCCCATCCCAGTAGCACCCATGCCCACTCTCCAGAGACCTCCTTTCTACCTATGTACCATCTCCCCATTGGAGGCCAGACCCCTTCTACAAAAAGCCGCTAGTAGTAACAACCCCGGCACCGACCTACTGGACACTTGGCTACTTCATCTGATGTTGGATGCTATCCTGGTCCCACTTACCAAGCTGATCAACTGCTCTCTGTGCCTGGGGCAGTTCCCCAGCACATGGAAAACCACCATCATCAATCCCATCCTAAACAGCAGCGATTGAGCGACTCCGGATAACTATCAACCTATCTCCAACCTCCCCCCACTCTCTAATGCCCTTGAAAAAGTAGTTGCCAACCAGCTTGCTGAATACTTGGCCATGCACAATATCCTGTGCCCTGAACAGTATGGCTTTTGTGCAGGTCACAGCACCACAACCATGCTACATGAATTCTCTAACTTCCTGCACTCTGCTCTTAATGCCGAAAGTCCTGCCGGTGCCGTGTTCGTTGACCTCTCCAAGGCCTTTGACACTGTTTGCCATCCCCTTCTACTTGACTCCCTCACATGCCTTGGTTTCTCCCCCGGCCCCCTTGCATGGTTCACCAGCTATCTCTCTGCCTGAACCCAGTGTGAAAAAATCAGTAGCACCCTATCTGATACATGACATGTCCACTCAGGTGTTCCCCAGAGCTCCATTTTAGGCCCTCTCCTCTTCAGTCTCTACCTCAACTCCCTTCCCTTGGCCTGCCCATGTATGATCCTCCTCTACATGGATGACGCTGTGCTCTTCACCTCTGACCCCAACCCCAACACACTCCAGGCCACCCTCCAACAAGCTTTTGATAGATCTGAGCATTTCTTCACATTGTGAAGGCTAGTCCTGAACCTAAAAAAGACCAAAGCTATGCTCTTCTCGCATCGCCAAAACAAAGCCAGTGGTGCCTCTCTCGTGATACTGCCTAGCACACTGAACCCCACTGAGCAGGTTTCCTCCCACAAGTATCTGGGCATTACCTTTGATTTGGCACTCTCCTTCCATTCCCATATCAATGCCCTTTCTGCTCCACCAGTGTCAGGATTGGACTGTTATACCGCCATAGGGACTGCCTACCACAAGCGGCCCTTATATCGGCAATCACCTCCTCTGTCCTGTCGCTAATCAACTATGGGCTGCCCATCTATGCTGCAGCCAACAACACTGTGCTTGCAAAAATCCAGCTCTCTATAAACAAGGCCTGCAGGCTAATGCTGGGAGCCCCCAGGCACACCCATACATGCCTGCTGTACTCCACCACTATCTTGCTCAACCTTGAAGAAAGTCTCCACTTCCAAACCTGCCTTGTAAAAAAGACCCTGCTAGGGCTCTCCTCCCCTGGGGTCTCCACCACCCTACAGTGTGCCTCCCCCTCAGTCTCTACCCGCAGCACTGTCAAAACCTCCCTTATTGTCCCCAGGGTAAGGACCTCTATGGCCCAGAGATCCTTTTGCTATTGGGCTCCCTCCTGTTTCAGTTTCCTCACAGCCAACATGCTGACTCCATTAAGCTAAGTCCTTTTAAGGTCTCTTTCAGAAGCCATCTGACAAGCACTTGCTGCTGCAACTGCACATAATCTCCCACCTGCCCCTTACCCTCATCCCAAGGCTGGGTCTGCCCTGTCTACTTTTGCTGTATATGCCTGGGGTCTCAGGCAGCATCTGCCGACTAATGTAATAAAATATCTCTGGTTGCTACCTGACGTGGTACTCGTGTACCTATATTATGACTACTGTGATCTACCTATTGCCAAGCTTGTACCACCAGTGAATGCCTGTAACACTGGTTGCTTTTTTAATCTAAGCGTTATGTACTGTACTGTTTTGTTTGCTGTGATGTATTGCTCTCTTGATATGGTGCCTTTTTAAATGAGTCTATGACTCAAAGGTCTGTAAACCGATGATCTAATAAATAAAAAAAAAAAAAATAAAGTAATATAAATTTCCTTGGATCCCCATAATTCAAGGCAGGCAGGTCAAGCTAGTTCATAGGGGAAGAGCAATGGTTTATATTTGAAGGCTGCAGGGGCTGACAAGCAAGCAATAAGTCTAAAACAGGTGTATGGTTTGGAAAAGAATAATAATAGGTAAAATCCATCTAGCTTGACTACCATTCCCATAACAAGTACCCACAGCCCCACCTTGACCAGAGGATGGGTGCTTCCACAGTGGGAAAAAATTGAGGGGAAGTTAGGGTGGCAAACAAATCAGACTAGACCGAAGAGACAATTGAGTATTACTCAGTGCTGTTAAATATAAAATTTTTAAAATACTGTGACTTTTTATATATTAATTGCAATATCATGAAATAAATAAAGTTTAATGTTTCTACCACCGACACCTTTCAGGTTTTTTTTTTAATTTATTTTATATATTTTCTTTTCACACAGTGTAATAAAAGGTGTTAGAGAACTGAGGGGGTCACAGTCTGGAACTCACTGCTCATTTTATGGATCCAAAAACAAATAAGCACGAGCATGGTCCCTGGTTTTTGTACAAGCACACATTTGTCCAGAAAAACATTTAGGCAGATTATACTGCTTTATTGGCAGCTGCCATTAATCTACACACTTGCTATCACCAAAAAACAGCTAAATGGACAAAGCTTGAATTTCAGGTGGATTTTGATGCAAGTGGAGAGCATTTTATATTTCTTTTGCTGATTTAATTTATGATGGGCTTCCTTTAATGGCTTGACCTCAATTAAATATTTACATGTATGATAAACTTATATTTATAGTGGTATTTTCTGTGTGATATGTAAATAAATCACACTAAATAAATAAAAACAAGTTAAAAAACAGGAGCTGGAGGGAAGGTCTTGATAAAACCACTGTCCCAAATGAAGGAAAGCACCTGCATTAGAATCCCCGATCTTCTTCATTAGGAAGCACAGTGAGTCAAAGCTTTTCACTCTCCTAAGATACAAACAGGCCATGATCACTGAACTTTTAAACGGGTGTACACCAGCTTGAATTCCATCAGTCACTGGATTAGTGTGTGTGACCTTAAGCAATTCAGTAGCTTTGCTTCATTCCCTGCCAGCTACAGCAGCATCCCCCAATTGACGCACAAGGCAGCTCAGTTCCATGCAACATCTACCGCTTTAATAGTGTAGTTAACAGACAAGATCACTGATGGATGTGACCCTCTCCTTCAATGCTACCTTCTGTTACACCTCAGTAATGAGTTACATCAAATGCAATTCATTAGTCTCATCCATGAAAACACTGAATTTATATTAATACAGTTCATAAACTTGTTATATTATTGAATGTAGCACAATACAATGATCATTTATTTCACACTGCAGGACCCCTATGCTTTAATGAATAATGAAGTTCATTATATACAAAATGTATTTTGTTTGAGGGAATATTTCCTTTACCCACACAGTTGCTGATCTTCTATGTTATGCACCATATACTAACAGCTGATGTGAGCAGGTCAGTTGCTGAATCAGTTAGCACAACAGGTCTTTTTATCTGCCTGAAAGCAGAAATGTCAAAAGCAGCCATTTGTAATTGGCAACTTAGCAAGAGTTACTGGGCTGCTAACCCCATGTTATCAGTGAGAGGTACTGGGCTTCCCACCCACCTGCCCCACAAATCTCCATGGATTGAGGGAATAGTTCATTTGGGGAGAGAGAGTGCTCACTGTTGACAATGTGTCTGTCATTCTCTGTCTCTCTCACTGTCTGTTAACTGTCTCCCCAACCACTTGCCCCATGGATCTCTGGGGACTGAGCCCACAGTGACTGGGGAGATGGACTGCTCACATTCACACTGTATATCTCTCTCTCTCTCTCTGTCTCTCTCTTCAGTGACCTGACAGTACTGGCATGCCCCCTACACCCCTGAGACAGAAAGCAAGAGTCAGAGTGCTGCAAATTTGTCTGCCGCTATCCCTCAACTGTGCATACATACAGCCAGAGAGAGAGGTTTTTCTGTTGCCCCTCCCATTGCCTGTCATCCACAGTACCTGTCAGTCTTTACTGCCAGGCTCTGGCAAGATGACAGCCACAGACAGCCAAGAGTATTATGCCCTCAACATTGTCTTACACTTACAGTGCTGACTGAGGTGCTATGTAGACCCTCGCTGCTTAGTGGGCAGCAACAGGGACCATGATAAGCACTGTAAGTTGCTGAAATTACTGGTGCATGAGACATAGCAGGCACAAACACACAGTACTGCCTTTCCAATACCCTGAGTGTGAGCAGCAGGGTAGTACTTCCACTGGGCTTTTTCACTACTTACTGAACTTGTGTCAGCAGAATGCACACTGAGCCTCTGCATACACCCTGGCCACTGACTAACCACCGACAGGCATGATCACAACCACCCTGACTTCATCACCTGTGTTCGTCCCATACCATGTGGCTCAGCGCAGATGTTATAGAGTCACCCCAGCACTGTGCATCTCAGTGCACATCTTCGCTACTCACAACAGTACCATGGGGCTTAGTACAGATGTAACCTTAGCAAGCTAGTGAGATGCAACAGTTAGCTTAGCAAGTTTGTGAGTCAGAACAGTACTTTGTAGCTCAGTGGAAATGTCAGCTCACCCCGAAGTACAGAAATTACTGAGCCATAAGTATGTGAACCCCTATCACTCTGTTACTGTGCCCTGACTTAATCACTGACTGCTGAGGGCTCCACATCAACCTACATATGTATCTAGGCCACTGAGGGAGACATGCTCAGTTCCTGTCATGCAGTCATGGAGACATATTGGAGCAGTGGACACAGAGTGAGCAGGTGACACAGAAGTGGGACAGAGTGAGCGAGACAGTGACAGGCAGCATCGCCATCAAGAGATACAGTGACAATATGATCAGGGAGGGAGTGGGTGCCAGCATCTGTCTGTGTTTCTGCATGACACTCTCTGATCCCCCTGTCTCTGCTCTGCCTGCTACCCATCTCAGTGCTTTGTTTGCTCCGTCTCCATGCACTGCCCGCTCTGCCTGCTCCCCTCTCACTGCTTTGCCTGCTCCCCATGTTAGCTGTCCTCTGTTACCAGCAAAAGCTGTGTTTGTACTGGCAGCTGCACATGTTGCTTTTGCAGAGTGCATGCATAGGTAGCAGACAGTGAAACACAGCATGCAGCTCCTCCTGTCTTGCCCCCTTTGTGACAGTGTCTCACCCTTCATCCTAAGTGGCACCAACTGTGTCCACACACAAAGTCACAGACATTAAAGACTAAAGAAGTCCTCCTTTAACACTTGCCATATGCTAGAGAAAGAGAGAAAGAGAGAGAAAGAGATACATAGCAGAGTGCTGTTGGGGCACAGTTGTGTGTGTGAGGGTGTGTGTGTGTGTGTGTGTGTGTGTATGTGTGTGTATGGAGGGGTGGTTTCTGCATGTTGTAGGGTTGTAGGATATGTAGGAGTTAATGTTATGCACAAGAGATTTTACAGATCATGTAAGCAGTGTATCTGTGACATTTGTATGTGCATAACAGTAATATAGGATGCATTATTTGATAGGGACTATTTTGCAAGGTGGCAAGATATAGTACCTTTTTTGCTGTTTAAACAGCAAAAAACACCTTTTTGGATTTTTTTTAAATATAACCCATGTTATAAGTGCAATAACTCACTCCAGGGTGTGCTGTTATTGGGGATTAATCCACACCTTGGTGCCGGCCCGGCGGCACCGAGGGTTGAGGAGCTGGACGCCACACCTCATGCCACGCCAGCAACATGGGTTTGGGAACAAGCCGGGAGTCACCGGGGGTCATGGGGGGGAGATTGAGCGTCCAGAGGACTGCTCTCTTCCCAGGGGTGGGAGGGGGGATTGCTTGCTCACAGAGCAACTTCTGGAGGTGGCTGGGGTTTGCCGACTGAGCAACCTGGTACATGCACCAGAGGGTGGAGGCGGGGCTATGTTGCCGTGCCTCGCTGAGCTCATGGGTGGGAAAAGCCTCATACTCACCAGTGAGATGACAGTGGCCCCAGTGGACCCTCCCACATCCCAAATACCGGCCCAGACGCATCCAAGAACCCCTCCGGAGGACCTGATGAACTCACGGGTAAGACCCTTCACACTTAGGAGCAGCCACTGAAGAGATGGCGGAATCAGCCCCAGAGATGGTACTGGGGATCGGGTCTGCCGGTGGTCATTCGGGGGAGGGAGTTAGGGAGATACGAGGGGTTCAGATTGGGAGTAGGGTGGAGATCCATGTGGGCACTCCTGAAGGATGCCTGGGGTGTAGGATAAAAAAAAAAATGCACACCTGGGTGCCGTGAGGGCAGTCAGCCTCTGGCCTCGTGCCTCACAATGCACCTGGGAGCGTGTTAATTCTCAATAACAGCACACCCTGTCATGGGTTATTGCTTATTATACCATGGACCTTAGACAACAACCAATCAAGATGACTGACTGGCACCTTACCACCATTGTAAATCCTCTGATAATCACCTCAAAAGGTGCCAGCCAGCTGCATCTTGGAAAAAAAGCAATCCGACAGCAAAATCGTGGAACTCCAGCTGCCATCTTGTTTCCACGCTAAGTGGAGACTATAAAACAGCAGCTCCATACATCAGGGGAAAGTAAACAAAAACACAAATTGCTCTACTATTGAGTCGCTTATTTAAGCATTATAGCAAGTACTGTTTTTTTTAAATAATAAAAAAAGCAGTACTTGGTATAATCGCAATAAGCCAATCAGGGGATCTGGGTTATCGGGGGATTTACCACGGCTGGCACGGATTTACCCACTCGGCTGTGCCTCATGACAAACCAGTACAGCCGTGGTAAATCCCCCAATAACCCATACCCCCCTCGTGGCTTATCGCTTAACTAATGGAACCTTTTCTGTCTCGGCCTAGGAAGCAGTTGACATGCTTGGTATACAGATAAGTTTTTGTGCACTTCTACAGTGGTTATGCTATTACAACTTATTACAAAATTATGCTTGAAAAAGTAGATCTGCATGACATGTTTTAGTTTTGTTATGACACGATTTAAGATGGCTAAACTGAGAGAAACCCAAGAGGCACCTTACTTATCACTACATCTAAAATGCAGGGTAGCAAAAGAATGTCCTGTATATACAAATTACATAACGAGGAAGTTCTCTGTGAAGAATGAAATGCTGCTTGACATTATCAGTTCCTGGATTAAGTTCACTAATGCTTTAAATGATGCATAATGATTTTAAAATGAACAAAAGTTCAATAGCAGAAAAACAGGACATCTACTAATATGCCTATAAGTATTTTCACAAATTGTGGAAAATATCTACTTTGAACACAGTAACTGCATTTTGTTTCTGTCTTTTTGTATTCATCATAAGATCAGCTTCGCTCAGAACACTTCTTCCCTTGGCCACAGGGGTTCGTGAGGGTGGCCCACTGCCACGGGTCCTCTCCCCCTACAACGTTTAACCTTGACTTATCTCCGGGGGGTGAGGCGCTGGATTGAGCTGAACTACCCCGATGCTATGACCACTGATGAATCCCTGGGACCCTTGCCTGTAATCTACGTGCTGTGGAGGTGAACTGTCAGAGACTCACTGTTGGGGCTGAATAAAGACTTGATGTGGGGAATCAGATGCCTAGGACTCCTTGCTACTGTGCACTGCCTGCATCGGCGGGAGTGCGCTAAATTTAAACCTTGCTGCCACTGCTCAGGACTTGCTGAGGGTCAGAACTAAGACTTGCTGTGGGCTGAGGACTTGCCACAGGGTTACAGACACCTTGAACTCCCTGCTCCTGCATGATGCCTGCATCCGTGGAGCAAGCCAATTTTAAGTCGTCACTGCTGCTGCCCATTAGTCTAATCTGCAGACAGTGATGCTCAGGCGGCTGGTCTTAAAAGTCAGCACCAAGCCCTGCTGTCTAGCAATTCATTCAGAACGCTTCTTCCCTTGGCCACAGGGGTTCATGAGGGTGGCCCACTGTCATGGTCCTTCCCCCCTGCAATGTTTAACCTGGACTTATCTCCGAAGGGTGAGGCACTGGATTCAGCTGAACTCCCCCGATGCTACGACCGCCAATGAATACCCGGGACCCTCGCCTGTAATCTACGTGCCGTGGGGGTGAACTGTTGGAGACTCGCTGTTGGAGCTGAATAAAGACTTGACATGGGGAATCAGATGCCTTGAACTCCCTGCTCCTGTGCATTGTCTGCATCGGCGGAGTGCACCAAATTTAAACCTCGCTGCCACTGCCCAGGACTTTCTGAGAGGCTGAACTAAGACTTGCTGTGGGCTGACTGAATTCAGGCCCACCCACTGACCTCGTTCCCTCCTCACCTTAAATGGACTTAAGCCCCTCCCTCTGATTTGGTGTGGCCCAATCTCTGCAGCATCCTCTGCTGTGGTTTTGCAGCCTGACCTACCAGTCCCAGAACTGTTGCTTACTAGTTGTACTGTTGCATGCTTCACTTGTTTTAGCCCTATACCAAGTAACTATGAAGGGCCTGGGACTCTTGACAGCCTTTTCCTATAAAGCCCTGACCCTGGGAGCTGAGCAGCTCAACTCCTGGGGGCACTGTGACTGGAAACATAGCAGGAAAGCCAGACTGTCCCCCCTCAGCCTCAAACCTCTGCTGGAGGGGACCAATGTGCTACTCATGTCCAAGCATGGAGTTACCTGCAATGTAAACTGCTACAACCTCTCTTACTATCTCCACCAGAGGAGCAGGCGAAGGTACTCCATCCCTCCCTCCTTCTAGAATCTTAGGATACCTTTCCAGGCTTAAGCTTGCTCTAGGGGGAGATGTTGAGCTCAACCCTGGCCCCAATCCCCTAACCTAGCACTTAGAGACCATACTAATCATCTCTGGGCAGAGGCTAAGGGCCTCTGGCTAGCCCACATGAACATCGGTAGTCTAAGGCATAAAACCCAGGGCCTTGAAGCTTGGACTGCACTGTATAAGCCTGACATACTTGTGGTTACTGAAACCTGGCTTAAGCCGCATATCCTCCCTCATGAAATAGACCTTGTTGGCTACAATGCCTTCAGACGAGATTGGGTAGGTAAGAAAGGCGGTGGCATTCTCATTTACACTAAGACTAATCTCAGTTCTATGCAGCTAAGTTATCCTCCCCTTGATGGCTCGGAATGCAAGACCATATTTACCAGAGTGCTCCTTGGAGACATTAAGCCTCTCCACATTGGGTGTGCCTACCTTCCGCCCCCATCAGCTGCCTTTTCCTTAGAACCCCTGACCCATGCTCTAGCAGAGCACCCACTGGGGGAATTGATTCTCCTTGGGGTCTTCAATCAGAACTAGCTTGCCCTGGGGACCTTAGCAACCAAGAACCCCATCCTCGGCTCCAGCCTGACTCAAATTATCAACCTGACAACTTGGCACAATGCCAAGTCTGGCAACCACTCTCTACTTGACTGGGCCCTGGTCTCCTGCCCAGACTGTATTATGTCAGCTGGAACCATAGCAGATTCACTTAGTGACCACTTGCCTACCTTCTGCACCTGGTCCAATAAGCCTCCCAAATTAGCTGCCAGAGTGATAGTAGCCAGGAACTTCAGCAGATTTACTACAACTGATTTCTGCTCTGACCTGCATTCAGTTAGACTGGGAGCCCATCCTCACTCTCTCCACCCTGGATGAAGCACTTGACTACTTCACTAATTAATTTCTGTCCATGACCAATGCCCACGTTCTATGGAAAAAACTAAGAGTTCAGGGGAAATTCTACAAATGGCTCGACCCTGGCCTCAAACAGAGTATGGCGCTTAGGGAGAGGACATGGGGACTATATAAATCCTCAGGCCTCAGTGCTGACTGGGAAAAATACAGGGCACTGAGGAACCACTGTAAGAAAGCTGCCAAACAGGCTAAGTTCTCGTACTTGCATGACCTCCAGACTAGACACCTAAGGGATCCCAAGAAATTCTAGGGCCACAAAAACCTGCTACTTAAGGGTGCCTCCAATGCCCAGGATGAAGCTCTACTGTTCGGGAATACCTTCACCAATGACCCCTCCACAATAGCAGAGGTGTTCAATGCTGCTCTTTCTAACCTAGATGGCCTATCTCCCCCTGTCCTGCTTGGGGCTCCCCAGTACAACAGTCCCAACAGGGAACCTGCTCAGCCCCAGTTTCACCTGTAACTTGTTAAATCCTCAGAGGTTCTCCCACTCCTACTCAAAATTAACCCGGACTTCACCCAGGCACATGACCTGTTCGAACCAAGGCTGCTGAGGGCTACTGCCTCGGCCATTACCCTCCCTGTCACCTGGCTCATCAACAGGTCCCTTTCTCAGGGAACTGTCCCTAGCAAGTGGAAAGTTGTGACCGTAGTCCCAGTGCACAAAAAGGGCCCCATGATAAAGTGGGGAACTAGAGGCCCATCTCCATTCTCTGTCACCTAGGGAAGGTGCAGGACAGGCTAGTCTATAAACAACTGAAAGACTACCTTGAGAAGCATGCTTTCCTAGCAGACATCCAACATGGCTTTAGGAAAGGCCATGGCATGGATACAGCCCTTATCCAGTTCATGTTTGATGTCCTCAAGGCAATGGACAATGGCTCCCTGATGGGAGCCCTGTTTATTGACCTGTCCAAAGCATTTTATCATGTCGCTCATCAATTTCTTCTCTCCAAACCCCACCTCTTTGGACTAGATGGGCTCTCACTCTCCTGGTTTAAGAGCTACTTGCTTAATCGAAGCCAGAAAGTTGTCTGGAAAGGTGTCCAATCTGGTGTCTGACCTGTGGTCTCTGGGGTACCCCAGGGCTCAATCTTGGGCCCCTTGCTTTTCTCCCTCTTTGTCAATGACATTGAAAGGGGTTGTGGGCTGTGCAGACTAATCCTCTATGCAGATGACACCGTTGTCTTCTGCAGTGACCCTCAACCTAGTGTTATTACTGCCAAGCTGCAAGCTAGCCTCTCAACACTTGAAGCCTGGTTCTTCCACCCACCTCCTAGTCCTGAATGAGGAAAAGACCAAAGCCATCCTGTTTGGAACCAGGCATCCGGGGACCATCAGATATGACCTGCCTAAACTCCAAACAGTGCAGGGGAGGAGTGTTGAGGTCCTTGGCAAGATCACTTACCTTGGACTACTCCTTGACCAGGAGCTGTCCTACAAACCTCATACTGACACTTTAACTAAGACCATCCACCAGAGGATTGGACTCCTCAGCGCCTGGGACGCTCACTCTATGATAAGGCTCGGCGAACTATTGCCAATTGCACCCTACTCCCCAATCCTCTGCTATGGACCCCCCCGCCTAAAGTCCCTTAGGGAAGGGGAACTACATACTCTCTCTGTGGCCTACCATAGAGTGGCATGCTTCACAAACAATAACCCCCCCAAGAGGCATCACTGTGAGGTCCTTGCAGACCTCCATTGGCCCACCTTATGGCACAAACTGGCCTACTCCTCTATCTGCCTGACCTACAAATTCTCCATTGCAGGCCCCCCTCCTCACTTGCAGGGTCTGCTCAACCCTAGGGCACATGGCCGTGACACAAGGTCCTCAGCTGGCTGTCCCTTAGCCATCCCACAGGTCTGCACCAATTCTTCCAGGTGTTTCTTTAAATACTCTGCCCCGCACCTATGGAACACTCTCCCAGCTAACCTGATCAACAAGTCATCTCTCCAAGGCTTCAAGCTGGGCCTCGAAGTTTATCTCCTGGAACTCAGCCTCTGTGGCTGCAATCGTTAGCACCCACATATTTCCCCTTCCTACATAGGTCTTACCTGTGACTATGGCACTCCATGCTCATTTTTATGATAATATCTACTGAGTCTAATGCTACCCCATTGTATTGTGTCAAAGGTATAACTGATAATGTCATTTGTAATTACTGTCATTCCAATGTATGTAACAATTTTAACCACTGAATGTTGTCCAATCTGTGAAAGTATGTTTTTATGTAACTAATCCCGGGTTGCCCCTGAAAAAGGAACCTCTGGTCTCAGTGGGCTCACCCGGTTACCAAAATTTAAATAAATAAATCACTTGCCTGTTGCCACACAACATGGTTGTTGCAGTATGTCTTGTATAACAGAAACAACAGGGTTCGTGCATTATAAGTAAAGTAATAACTTTCTAAATCTTAAAAGCAAGTGATAGTGAAAATGAAGTACTTGGTCAGTAACCGAGATGTGTAAAATTTTGTTTCACACAGGAATCACATAGATTTTCCATTTTCCTCATTCTTGCAATTCATTAAAAACAAGTTATGGCTCTAAGTTCAAGCCCCATTGAAATATATTGAACAACATATCTGTTTCTTCAGTTCCCAATCTGGCTTTGAAGGATGAAGACATGTCTGTGGTCCAGAGAGGATTGTGGAGTTGGACCCCTGTTGAGTAAGTAAGGGCTTGAGGTGGGGTGGTGCTTGTGAGTGGGAGGGTCGGAGGGGAGGGGTCTGAAACAGTGCAAAAGACAGTGATAGACCATTTTCTGTTACAGGCTAAAATAATAATAATAATAAAACAAACAACTGAGATGTCTGAGACGAGGATCATGACACAGAGGGATTGGGCACCCCCAGTGTCACTGTTATGTTTCTTTGGGGGGGTACTGGGTGCTAAGAGGAAGGGTTGGGGGGAATAAAGAAAAAAAATAAACAAAAAACACAACCGCACATGTGTGGTAGTGGGGAAGGGGATTGCATGATCCAGACACTGGGGATTGGGCACCCCAGTGCCACTATTATGATTCTGGGAGGGTTGATTGTTGAGAGGAAGGGTTGGTTCAGAGATAATGTATTTCAGCAGTCACAGACCACCCAAAAACAAAAGTACAAAAAAAAATAGTGCTAGTGCAGAGTTTTCCAATGCAGAGGTGACTTTTTTGACACTCAACATGTTCTTTCACAAGGAATGCAGGACTGCTTTTTTCCCCAAGCAAGAGGTCTTCAGGGCTCCACCCACTGCAGCCCTAACAAGGGGAATCTTGCTTAAAATATATATGTATGTATATATATATATATATATATATATATATATATATATATATATGTTAGAGGAAAAAAAAATCCATTTAATGCATTAGTTAGGGTTGTTCCACAGCGACAAAAGGGAGGAAATTCGCTATTAGGGTTGAAAACCTAACTCCGACCACCCCCCAGCACCACACACACAGACACACACACACACATATGCTAGTATGGGGAGGACCAAGTCAACACAACCAATGACAGACATCCAGCAGCAGGTGACAGAAATAACAAACAATTGTCTAAATGTACTATGAGACATCCCCACCCACCTGACCAGGTACTGCATGCTCAGTGGAGATCAACAGCAAAACTGAGGCCATGTACACCAAACGTACACATCCCTGATTGCAGCTGCACACACATACCACACTTAGTAGTTGCATGGCCTTACCTACCGACACACCACAACACAACTGGTACTGTGCCGTTAGTCAATATAAATGCTGAAGGTGCATGATGACAGTTGTAGAAAGGTTTTAACACTAGTGAGTATACATTAATTAAGAGAAGTACATAAAATTAACTACAAGACACTAGCATGCTCAAGATAAAAGTAGTGTTACATTTAGTATTGATTTACATAGTAGTACATTTACTGCAACTGTTTACTCAAGATAGAGAGCTGATGTAAGCGTGTGGCAATTTGCCTGTTCAATGGTGTGAAATTCGTACTCGCCAGTATCAGATGCATTCTTACTGATGAAGGTGTACTGCTGATGTACATACATAGACCTTCAGTGTTTCAATACTAAAGATGCAGTAAGTATTCTTTGTAAGAAACAATGTAATTGCATGGATCAGGCCAAGCAACTTCTAAATATCATAGCACTACTGAGCCAACAATGACGCACCTGTATCGGAGATGTCTATAGGATAGATTTTCCTGCTAGGCACTTACGGAGTATGTTGTACCTGAGAAAGACAATCTCATTGCATCTGTGATGACTAACTTATTCAAATAGTGATACATTTACTATTGTTGCAATGAGTGATCTATGCCACTTATGGACACTGTAATTTTTTTAATAGTTGTTTCATACTCAGGCTGTATGCCTAGTGTTTGGGTTTGCCACACTTCTGTCACTGATGCTATCAAAGTGATAACTATGTTAATTGTGGTACAACAGGAATCAAATAGGTATAGTGTAGATATAAACAGAATGTCTTTTAGTATTAATTTAACTCAGAATGAGATAAGCGTACTAGGACAGCAGGGGTTATTCTCTATCATTGACTCTGTCAGTTATAATCACACTAAGGTTTCGATGACTGTAATGATCAAGTTACACTGTTCATCTTCATGAGTTCATATTCACAGCCATTCTCCAGTAACTAGACAGTGTATGGTGTAACTGGGTGGGACACTGTGTTCAAAGCTGCTGCAGTGCCTAGCAGAGGAGTATCTACTCATAAAGAACAATTAAGCAATAAGGCATGACCAACAGTTATGTTAAATGGTCTGTTAATCACCCTGTAGGGGTTTAATGTTGAATGAGGCATAGCCGAGTGCCACATGTAGCTAGACAGTGATAAACTGACCATTAACATAATACCTGGGAGTGGCTTATTGCTATCATAATAAAACTGTTTTTCTAAACAACATTAAACCATGTTCATGATATGGTTAGACTCTACGTGTATCTTAATAAAAACTAAACATAAGGCTGTTACAATGTTTACAGTCAATTAGAGAGCTGCATTTCTCAAGCCCTTGTTATAATCAGAGATATTATACCTGTACAACTCCTTGGTTTTGCTCAACTCTATTGCTCAGGTGGCCCACCACATGTGGTGTGGTCTGGTGTGGGGCATCGGTAGGTAAGGCCATGCAACTACTAAGTGTGGTACATTGTGTGCAGCTGCAATCAGGGATGTGTACATTTGGTGTACATGGCCTCAGTTTTGCTGTTGATCTCCACTGAGCATGCAGTACCTGGTCAGGTGGTGGGGATGTCTCGTGAGTACATTTAGACAATTGTTTGTTATTTCTGTCACCTGCTGCTGGATGCCTGTCATTGGTTGGTGTTGACTTGGTCCTCCCCATACTTGTATGTGTGTGTGTGTGTGTCTGTGTGTGGTGCTGGAGGTGGATTCGGGGTTGGGTTTTGAACCCTAACAGCAATTTCCTCCCTTTGTCACTGTGAAACAACCCTAACTAATGCATCAAACAGAGTTTTTGCCTCTAATTTCCCTTTCTTTTGAGAATGATAACAAGAAATAATGAATGTATACTGCAGCCGCGGAGCTCGTGGCCCATAGTCGGTGATGGCGGGGCGTGGGGTTCTTCGTTTCACTCACACCTACACATGTCTTGTGGCATAGTAACAGGAACAGCAACACAAACAGAAGTGCTAACAGTAGCGAACATAGTAACACAAGCGTGAATGAGAACAGAAAAGGTAATGCACACAGTGGCGTAGACGGGAACGGTCTGCCACATGATGTGTTGTCACATAGTAACATGGTGCCTGAAAACGGAAATGTCAATGGGCATGGTGATGCAAAGTGAAACAGACAGAGAAACAGTACTGTAGACACAAATGGCAAAAAATAACAGAAACGTAAGCGCAAATGAAAACATAAAGGATAACGCACATGGTGGCGTAGACATCAATGGTAAGTGAAACGGGCACGGAACCACAAGTGAAAGGACAACGGTAACAGTAATGTAAGTGCACAGGCTGGTTTTCTCCAAAAGCTGCATAGAGAAAGACAGTGAGTACAAAGAATGCTTGCATAATAATGGGTATCGGAGCAGAAAATGAGGACTTGGAATACCAAATAGGTTATAGCTTAGAAACCGTAAGACGCAGAAAAAAAATTAAAAGTCACATGATTTATGACTGTCCTGGCTAGTTTTTTGCTTAGCTCACGTATCTCGCACCGTTTCCGAGATCACAGACCTTGAAAGCTGCAATGACGCCGTAATGTTATTCTATGGGAAAAAGAGAAGTTCGAGCACCATAACTTTGCATCCCTTGTAATATTTTTTCACCAAACCACTGAAAGGCACATCTGTGGGCTGTTGGCCGTCTTCCTCCAAATTTCAGGAAAAAGACCAAACTGTTATTTTGCAGCAGGGTGCCAAAGGATTCCTGTAATCGTCGGCGCCACAATGTTATCCTATGGAAAAATGTCAACTTTGAGTGCCATAACTTTGCCGCCATGTAATATTTTTTCAATACAACACTGTAAGGCACATCTGTGAGATGGCGGCTGCATTCCCTTCAAATTTCAGCCCAAAACTCCCAACCGTTCTTTTGCAGTGCAGTGCCAAAGAATTGCTGTCATTTTCCACAGACTAGAAAACTACTGTCTGAATTTGAAAGCTTACAAATTGCGACACTTTCGTGAGCACAAAGTAATTTTTCCAGAAATTTGAAAAACATATTTCTGGGGTGTTTTACCCCAAAATAAAGACATGGCTAGCATCCTCAGGGTCTGACTAGGTGAATACAAAAAGAATTAGGTTGCTATAGGGTCCCAAATTTAAATTCCAAGCATTTTTCTGATCACCAACTGAAAACAAAATGGTGGATTTGCGAAAGTAACAGGCCCATTTGTGAAAGTAAAAATGAATTTGTGAAAGTGTTGAACTTTTTGTTAACTTTTCCCATTGACTTATAATGGGAAATTGTTTTTGAATAACTTTGAACTGTTTAATATTTTTCACCAAATCTTTTAAAGGCATTGGGGACCCAGGCCGCCGTTCACTGAAGATTTTTGGGCCAGTCGCTCAAACACGTGCGACCTGTGCACTACGACTGTAGAATTCCAGAAAAGAACGCCATGACGCAAATCATGCTTAATAACTCTGCAGCTGTGTATCTGACTGGTACAAAATTGGCAGATGCCAAGGCCTATGGTTCTTGATTGTGTATGCCAAATTTCAGGCAAATCCGTCAAACGGTTGCAAAGTTATTAAGGTGCAAAATTTGGGGGTTTAACATAGAAATGGCTCTCAACCCTAACTATGGTAGCACTACTGTGCTACCATAATATATATATATATATATATATATATATATATATTAATTCAATTCAATTCATTTGTATCAGGAAAAGGCTCCATTGAACAAGTACATTTATTGTTACAAGATCGGAAACAGTGGTTTAAAGCTGAAGGTGATCTTTCACCAGTTAAACCCCTACAGAGTGGTATGCCTCAGGGGTCTATCCTTGGTCCCCTGTTGTTTGTGGTTTACATTAACAGCATCAATAAGGCCAATATCCAATTGTTCTCTGATGACACAGTGCTTTATTTGAGTCGTCCTATGCCAGAAGCAGCCTGTGAAGACCTCCAAGCCGAATTTAACCTATTGCAATACCAGCTCATAAGCAAAAAGCTTCTGTTTAATGTGAAAAAAACAAAAGCAATGCTGTTTTCCCCTTTCTCCTATGTGGTGAACCCCACTTGCATTGGGTTTATCCCTCAGATTACCCCAGCACTTGGAGAAAATCTAGAGTATGTACTAAAATTCAAATATCTGGGTGTATGGCTCAATCACAAACTCTCCTTCTCTGAGCATCTCGAAGAACTGCAGAAGAAACTAGGACAAAGACTAGGACTATTCTGCAGAATTAATGACTTCCTTACTAGGGATGCCAAGCACTGGTTGGTTCAAGCCACGTTCCTTTCATTAATAGATTACGTGGATCATCTCTATAGCCATTGTACTGCCTTTGCCCTTGCTAAGTTGGACACCCTATACCACAGAGCAATCAGGTTCATAATGGGCCTTCCACTTTCCACACACCATTGCTCCTTGTACACTGCGGTGGGCTGGACTTCCCTTCATTATATGAGAAATAGAAATGCCACTCTATGGGCTTTCAGAGCGGTTACCAACAAGCTCCCCCTATACTTCTCTGATTGTATTCCCCTGAGTGTGATAGGTGCCTATGCTCTAAGAAGCTATTCCCTAATTGCCTTGCAATGATCTAAGGTCAAATCTCATTTCGGCAGAGCTGCCACAAGTTTCTCGTTGCCTTCCTTGTGGAACAATATGCAAAAAAACTTGAAGTTGAGCTGTCCTGTTAGCCTAAATATTTTCAAGTCGCTCTATGACCGCTCCATGAAGGAATCCTGCTAATGTTTCCCACATCGCTAGCTCGCCTATTTTTCAGTTTCCCTCCTGCCCATCCTGCCTCCCACCCTGCCTCTGCCCCTGCCTGTCTCTCTCTATGAAAATACCGGCTTCTCTGCCTCTCTTTAGCCATGGCCAAGTTCCACCCCCTTCCCTGAAGTATGCCAGTTAACTATTCTAACCCCGTCATTTCTTCCTAAGCTGGTATCCCTCTTCTTGCCTTTCTCTTTCCTTTTAAGTGAACATTCCGGCTGTACCCAGTTATGAGCCTATCTGTTGTAAAAGGCCTCTCACTCAAATGTTTTTTTTTAATTCAATATACTTTATTAAGCATTTTAAAAAGAATACAATATAACACATAAGACAATACAGGCTATTCATTATCCATGTACAATAAACTGCAAATTAACAGCCTATAGGTTACATTGGTTCAACTAGGCCCCAAACCTCTCCCTCCCCCACCCACCATACCCCCTCCATCCTGAAATAGACTTTGAAATAAAGTAATAACCATTACCACCATTCAAGGCCATATTTATTAATCTGAGGCAAGTAGAAAAAAGGAGTGCTCCACAGAGGAATAATCATCGGTATCCTATATCTCACTCAAATGTTGATGTACATGTGTATATTTTCTTCTTTGTATAAATATTGCATTAAGTTTTACCATGTTACTGTACTATGATTTTTGTATGACCAGGTCCGTCTTGCAAATGAGCCCTGCTCAATGGTGCCCACCTGGATAAATAAATATTTTGATTGATTGATTGATTGATTTATAAGGAGGTCCTGGGTATGACAGTCAAATACACCAAATATAGTGAACAGAAATAACATACAGTGAAATATTACAGATATTGAATACACACAAAACATCCATTGTACAAGGTAGAAAAGTAATATTTCAGTTGTAATAGATACAGAGACAAAGTACTTAGTTATAACACTTATGAATCAATAAATGCTTAAGGATAAAGAGTAATGTAATTTCAGGTGTCATTAAGTTTTGTAACATAATACACATCACGGTTAACGTTCGACTAGGTAACTGGTGGAATGGTAATCAACAGGAGGATATTGTTAATTCAGAGGACTCAAGACCATATGCATGTATTGCTATTATATGTTGCAAAAAACTGTGTTAATGCTGTAGTTAGGGATAAAGCTACAAAAGTAGGGAAATGTGGCATTAGGGTTTTCAATGTTAACGCCTCACATCCACTCTGCACACACCAAAAGGCAATGGAGGGGTGCCTTGGGGTTATTGGCCCTAATGCTCTCCCCATTTCATAACTAAATAAGCTGAGATGGGAACAATATAGAAGGATGGGGAGAGCATTAGGGCCGTCATCTACATTTTTAGTGACTGCGTTAGCCTACTGATCTAAGATGGCGGCCGCGCTGGGTTAGCCTCAAGATGCAGCAGTGTTAGTGGAAGAATTTTTAGTTTTTATTTTGTTTAATTGTTAAATTTGTTACCATCATTATTTTAGTTGTAGTTAGCCAGGAGTGAAGCAGTGATTTAGTCAGTTTATAGAGCATGTTGGTGTTAGGTCTAAGAGGTATTAATATTTAAGTCTAAACCATGTCACACAAGTCATATAAGTCGCATTAAGGCATCTGCCCATCTTCTTGAGTAACTGGTATTCTGTTGCTGGGATACTTTTTTCTCCCTATTTTTACAAACCTGGGGTGTAGAATGCTGGTTGAGTTTCCCTACCTGGTTGTTTGGCCAGGTTTGAAAGGAGAGAGAAGAATTGAGTAGAGTCGATTTGACCATCCAGGAATTGTGGATGCGTCTCTGGAAATTGGAGCCTGGAACCTGGGTCGGAGTCACTGTGTTGTCTGGAGATTTTTGCTGGAATAGTGCTGTGAAGACTTTGTTTTAGCAGTGCTGCCAGGTCTGGGACTGTGATTGGAACTGTCTCGTCGGCACGCCGTGACTGATGAATGAGGGACTTTGTGGGTCTTTCTAGATCTGTGTCCCACTGCCCATTTTTCTTCCCAATAGATCGGGGCTGGTACTGTAACTGGCCTGAACACAGGGGAGAAATCACTGGGGTAATTGGTTGTGTGGGAGGCTGGGTCAGGTGCTGCTGGAGAGTGAGCACTGTAGTACCCAAAGCGCCTTGGTTTCTTGGGGAAGGTGGCCTGGAGAGCCTGCTCCATAACGAGACCAATTCCAGCCTAATACCTACGGCTGCGACTCCTTGGGGGATGGTTGGATTGCCAGGCTGTTTATGCTAAGGGAAGTTTTAGGACCAAGTCATGGCTGTGCTGGGGGAAATCTTTTCCTGTGGAGGATCCACTTCTCGACACTGTTTCACACACTAGGGACAGTCACACTCTTCTCTTTTTCTCTTCACAAATTTGAACTTGTTGGGCAGTGAGAGTGCCCTGTTCAAACTGTTCAGACTGTACTATTTGATAAACTGTTGGCTGTCCTCACAGCCTATGTAAGAGATAGTTCTGGGAGACAATATTTATTTTTCTCTGGAAAGGTGAGAGCTCCTCAGAGATTAGTAACTTTCACTAACTTTTCATTTTGGAGAGTTTTGTGTGACTTCTCTCGCTTTTACTGAAATCACCTTCACACTCTGTTACAGAAATTTTATTGTTCGTCATTCAACATTACTTAATATAATAGTTTAATTAAGTTAGTATTATATTTATTTGATGTATTGATTCAGGGATAACTGTTTTTTGTTATTATTATTTACTGTTTTAGTGCTTGGGAGTGTTATTGTATTGGGTTAGTTTTATTCTGCTTTTACTTTAGTAACATACTGTGCTGGGAGGGAGTAAAGATGGTCAGACATTATTCCCCCAACGGACTAAGGGAAATACACCCCTTTGAATATCCCCCATTGTCATCAGACATTTATTTAAGGTGTCAAGCTTTGAGGATAGCCAGGTGAAGGAAAAGGGGAGAACTGGGCCTGATAGAGGAATCAAAAGGGGGGGACGGATTGAGGTAGTGGGACCAATAGACACCCTGGAGCAAAATGGAGACAGGACAGAGGTATCTCTTGTCTTGTCTTGTTCCCATACCCAAGGGCTCCATAGTTAATGGGCAGGAGCTGAGGTTTTGCTTGACAGCCCATCCTACTCGGGCGGTGTTATGCAATGCCAGATCTATTAAAAACAAGACAGCTATTATAGCTGATCTTGTTGAAATAGTAGATATGGCTTGCATCACCGAGACCTGGCTGGATGATAATGCAGACCCTATAGTGGCCCCTGCTGTTCAGGCCGGGTACTAGGCGATACACCACATGAGGTTGGATCATAGGGGCGGGGGTATTGCCATCATATTTAGGATGAAACTGGACCTTGTTGATGTGCCAGTGGGGTCCGCCAGATCCTTTAAATATATCCGGGTGAAGGTGCAGGGTGTGTGATACTCCTCATTTACCATCTGCCGGGTGATGGTGGAGAATTCCTGCAGGAGAAAGCGGACTTCATCATTGACGTGGCATTGGAGTCCCCCATATGGTTAATTTTGGAGGACTTCAATGCCTGGGTTGACAATGAACTCTTGCAATTCAGTCAGACTCTCCTCTAGCTAATGACCATGATGGGCCTTACAATGGTGGTTACCTTCTCAACCCATATAGGGGTCACTCGTTGTGTCTGGTGTTCCTCCTGGGGATGGAGATAATGGATTGGGGGTGGAACCAGTCAGTTGGTCTGACCATCACACCATAAGATTCAGTTTCAAGGCCCCCAAATGGATCTGACCCTACGGAGATGGTCCAGTACCGCCCTTTAAGGAGTGTTACCCCAGAACGTCTGCTGGCGGTGCTGGACCTATCGGGTTTGTTGGGTGAATGCATGAGTCCAGGGGATCTTGTACTGGCCTATAAAAGAGCAGTGGAAGAGGTCCTGGACAAGATTGCTCCACTTCGTGTTCGACCACTCACTCTTTGCCCAAGGACCCCTTGGTTTGATAGTTCCTTGAAGGAGTTAAGGAGAGCTGGTCGAAGGCTAGAGAGAGCGCACGGTGGAAGCTGGGCCAGGAAGCTGACAGGCTTAGATTGATAGAACATTATAAGGTCTATCAATCAGAAATCACCCATAAGAAGGCAGAATTGCTGTCCAAGGAGATTTCAGCTGCATGGAATTGAGTGGCTCAGCTCTTCCGGACTGTGGACAAGACTGCGCAATCCAGTCTATCTCCAGCCCAGAAGGGCATTTTCTCAGGCTAAATGTGAGGAGTTTGCTAGATTCTTTGCAGATAAGGTTGCCAGCATCTGGTCTGGCATTGGACCTTCTCTCCTTATGATGGACTGCGGAGGTTGACGACAGGTGATGAACACTCGATCTGTCTGGGCAGACTTTAGCCCGGCAATAATTCATTGACATTGTGCAGATCATCCAAACATTGCACCCAACATGCTGTAGTTTGGATCTGGGCCCTAAACCCTTATTAGTGGGTTGTGTAGATGTCATCTTCCCGATCCTAGCTAAAATTGTCTAGGGATCCCTGGAGAGGGGTGTCTTTCCAGATATCCTCAAGGAAGTGGTCGTACAACCACTCCTAAAAAAAGAATCCTTGGATCCAGACTGCCTTGCTAATTATAAGCCTGTCTCTAACCTTCCTTTTGCCAGGAAGGCTACTGAGAAGGTGGTTGTGTTGCTACTGGATGATCACTGTGTGATTCACAGTATATATGATGCTCTCAAGTCTGGATTTCAGAAGAGACATAGTACCAAGACTGCACTTGTCTGGGTACTGAATAACCTCCTAATAGTGAGGGATTGAAAGGCATGTACCATCTTGGTCCTTCTCGATCTCTCCACAGCATTTGACACTGTGGACCATGGTGTGCTATTGGAGTGCCTGCGGTGTCTGTGTGGACTGTCAGGGACAGTCCTAGAATGGTTTTGATCTTTCCTCATGGGCAGATCTCAGAAAGTGGTCACTGGAATTTATTTCTCTGACACTCTTCCCCTGTCTTGTGGGATTCTGCAGGGCTCCATATTGGTGCCCATGTTGTTCGCAGTGTACATGCTGCCATTGGGAGATATCATTAGGCAATATGGTTTGAGTTTTCACTGCTACGGTGATACTCATCTGTATCTGTCCTTTCTACCCAAACAAGGGGATGCAGTCTCAGTGTTTAACAACTGTCTTGCTGAGATCAAGGACTGGATGAGCACCAGCTGACTGAGACTGAACCCTGACTGGGGGCTTGGCTGGCATCAGGCATATGGCTTGACAGCATCCAGCTTACTACCTCTGACAAGGTGCATAACTTTGGTGTTATTTTTGATGACGACTTGACACTGAAACTGCAGGAGTCTGCCATTGTCAAATCCTTTTTCTACCATCTGAGGAATATCACCCGAGTGAAAAATCTGGTTCCTCCGGATGACTTTCCAACATTGGTCTATGTCTTCATCACCAACAGTCTTGCCTACTGCAGTGCCCTCTACCTAACTCTTCCTGGGGTTGATATCTGCCATTTGCATCTAGTGCAGAATGCGACAGCCAGACTATTGACTGGTACATCTAGGACCAGCCATATTAAACCTATGCTGTGAGGACTGCACTGTCTGCTTGTTCAGTGGCAGATCATCTTTAAGGTCGGTCTTCTGACCTTTAAAGTCTACATGGCCTGGGACCCAGGTACCTGCAAGATCTCTTGACTCTCTACTGTTCCCGTCACCCTCTCCGATCTGCCGATGAGGGATTGCTACAGATTCCCAGAGTACGTCTGAAGATATCTGGTGCTCATTCTTTTTCCTTTGTGGACCCTACCCTGTGGAATTCTTTACCTTGTCAGTTGAGAGAATGCCTGACCATCGAGAGATTTAAGTCAGAATTTAAGACCTATCTTTTTCAGATAGCCTTCCCAGATGATTTCAATTAATTTATATATCTGTAATTTTATCAGTTTGTATGTTTTATGGTTCACTTGTAAAGTGCCTTGCTTTCAAGAAAGGTGCTATATAAATAAAGTTTGCTTTGCTTTGCTATTTATAAACAAATGATTTAGTCAAGATGAGCCATGGTTGGCTTGGTGATATTGGCTTGAGCTGACAGTGGGACAAACCTGACAGTTTATTTGAATTTGCACTTTGTAGAGATGGCTTTTTGAGGTTGTTTATTATAGCATCATGCACAGAAACAATTGCTAGTAGTTTTATAAGTTTTACATTGGAAAACAAATGTTAGGCTACACATGTGCAGTCATGAAATTTTCAATATAAAACGAAGTATGGGGATCGGAGGGTGGGGGTGCCACTAGGCATCAAGGAAAATGGTAGCTCACAACTGAATCTGCAGCCAGTAGCAGGAGTTCCTGATGTGGCTGCAGAAGTCAAGAAAATCCTGATGTTCTCATACAGAGAATGTGGCAAAGCACTCCTCTCACTAAGCTGGGCACCCGACATTGTGAGTGCCCAGAAAACATATATGAAGGCACAATATCTAAAAATAAACATCAGAATCTATGTAAACGGGTCCCATTTAGCTTGGTTCTGATGTTTGTTTATTAAAATCACAACATTTTTGTGTTTTTTCCATGTTTGTTGGTTCGTGGAAAAGGTCAACAAGATGGCAGTTAGCACGGCACAAAAAAATGTTTGGTGCCATGCTAAGCAAGTGGTGTAAACATAAAACAGGCATTTGTGGTATCACAATTTTACTTTTGCTGCAGGACATTATCTCAAAACCCCTATTGCACATGTGCAAGTTGGAAAACATTACAATTTAAAGCTTTATAACTCTGGAACCCTTTGATATTTTTTCAGCAACACTATCAAAGGCATAACCTTGGGACATGACTCATGCCCCCTGCAAGTTTGGAGCAACAATTCCTTTCCAAGTAGGCTGTAGGTGAGAGCAAAAAAAAAAACAACAAATAAACAATGTTAAGTAAAGGAAAACATTTAGTTTTTTTCTTAAAATGGCACATGCAGATTTTAGAAACAACACAAGCTGCTGTCACAAAATTTCCATACATCATGACTTTACCTTCTAGATAACACATGCAAAATTTCAGCCCATTCTGTCAAAGAGTACCAAAATATTAATGTGCAAAATTTGAGGCTTAACATTAAAGGGGCACTGTCAACCCTCTTAAGTCTCACAGTGCCCTTAGTTTAAAAAACACATATTACGATTGTCAGCATTCTGTGAAGATTTCTGATGTAGCTGGTAGTTTGATTCTGATTCTTTTTTGCTTCTAAAAAGTGAGAAATGGACTGCTCATCATACTGGTGTTATCACACAAAAACAGGTTTGTTTACATTCCTTGATCAACTCCCACTGCATCTTTCCTGGACTTAGGTACTCCCCTAGCACGGTGTAGCCACTCATGATGCAGTGGGAGTTTAGGAGGCTATTACACCATAAATGGCTGCACTGTTTAGAGGTGTTTCTAATGTTCAGGAAGTATTCAATGAGAATAGTTACAGGATTTGAAACAAAAGAAAGTTGTTTATAAATATACATTACCATGCACTTCAGTTCTACTAAACAAGCAGACAGACAAAACAATCAGCAACATCAATGAATTTTGGAGAAGGTAAGCAATCATAAAATGTTGGGTTTTAATTAAAAATAATATGATGCAAAACAGATTGACTGTCCCTTTAAACATGCTATATATGTTTTAGAGGACCACTGGGGTCAGTTCAAAGACACAGCTCAAATAGTTGAGCTTTGGCTTTGATTTGATCTTAGTGGCCCTCTAAAATATAAACGAATATATTTTAAGACACTGTCCAAATGCTATCAATAGAGTGATCCCATGTATTCCACAAACTACTACATCACAACACGCACGAGCATGGGGGCAGAGTTTTATACTATAGGCACCAGGCAGAGCAGAACTGATGATCCTTTCCCCACCAAAAAAACATAGTGGCAGAACATTCAGAAATGTGAACTATTTAAGTCAGTTTTAGATAAGCTACCATTCGAGGCCTTCAGAGGGTGTTTAAAAAGAGTAAAATAGTTGCTCTTTAACCTTAATTTGTTAATGTCTGAGGCATCATTTCCTGTACATCAGTACAACCAGGTACATGCTTGTTCTCCTATGAAATGTTACTACAATGCTGTAGTCGAACATATGGGAACAGCACAGTGATGGCAGTGCATGGAGAGGGGGTGCTAGCTCTTGCATGGGGAGGTGCAGTGCAGGCCCTGCATAGTTGAAAGCCCATATGTGAGAATGGGCAGGGGTTGCAGGCCCCTGCATAAGGAGTTGGTGCAGGTCTTGGCATGTGGAGGGTGGTGCAGACCCCTGCATGGGGAGGGAGCTGCACTATAGTGACACATTGCCATTCTGTGCTTTCACTGTAGATCTGCAGAACAATCTGTTATAACTGGGTGACGGCTGGTGCACACACTAGAAGAGAGGACTAGAATGGCAATGCCCATTAGTGTTGTCCAGAGTGAGTACATGAAGTACACTGCAAAACACTGTGGATGTTGGAACACGGAACTGGCTTTATATACACCCACATGTTTCAGGCGACACACAAAATTTCAGTTTTTTTAAAACCTGATTTTTTTTAATAAGTAATGCTAGTATCAATTTGTCCTAGAAGCCATCACCCAAACTGAGATGAGTCACACCAGTGATTTTTGGTTCTATTTTCAAGACATGCAGTATGTGTACTATAGAAAGGGACACTTATTACTGATAGGGCTTCGGATAAGGACTGATTACTATATCTCTGGAACCTGTGCCTAAGTTAACAGTTCAATTTTTTTCAGCAACGCCACCTCTCTCTTCCTGCTGGAGATGTTTATTGATATTTTTTTTCTTTTCCTATTGGTAACTCAGTGCTGCAATGCAATTAACTGCAGTAGTAACAGGGCAATCTATGAAAAGGGCTAGGAAGTTGCAGGCTCCTTCATGGGTAAGGGTGTGTAGGCTATTGCCTGGAGAAGGCAGGTACATGCCCCTGCTTGTGTGTGGGGGGGCTTTCAGGGTTATGCATTGTGAGAGAGCTGCAAGTCTTTACATGGGAAGAAGGTGCAGGGCCTTATGTGGGGAGTAGGGGTACAGGCTCCAGCATGGGGTGAGGTCACAGAAGCCTGTGTAGAGACGATGATGCAGATCCATGCATAGAGGTGGGCAAGCTGGAGCTGGCTTAAACTTAGAGCCTGGCTTCGATAAACCTTTATAAGGAATTGAGAGCCAAGGTCGAGCTAAGCCAGGTATGGTCAATGTAAGCATTTTTGTTAGCCTGAACAGTTAGTGTACTGTCTGAAACTTTCAACTCCTCTCACACAACTCATGACAGACACTGTCTAATGTAGAAGAAATTCTGCAGCAATGCTTGAGGCTGTCCTCTACTTATGATACAGCAGCAACAAGTTGGCTCAGGCTTTGCCTCATAGTGTCAAGCTAGGATCCTGGCTCTGCATTAGGTAAGAAATTCCAGACTTGCCCACCTTTATCCCTGAGTGGGGAGGGGAGGTACAGGCCTCTGCAAGAGGAGGGGAAAGCTTCTGTATGGTGAGGTGGGCTGGCTGCCACATCTGCCTTGGGGTGCGTGTAAGATAACCCTTCTTCCAGCCACACACAAGGATTCTGAGCCTGATTGTCCATCTCTCCTCCAGCCCCCAGCATTAGGAGCAACTGGAGCATGCTTGAAACATCACGAACGATACCTGGTGTTCATTTACAATTGCTATATTATTCAGTAGGGATACCTAGAGGACTAGAGTATTCCTACCTTGTCCAGTCCATTGCACAGGCAGAGAATCCACTCACACACCAACAGACATCTGGTTCTCCATGATCTGGACCTGCCCCATAAACCCCTGCCTCACTGCACTGCTCGGCAAAGTAGAGCATGGAGGCTGAGGATGCCATCTGGTGCAGACAGACTGGACAACAGGGGCACAGTGCTGTGGCCATATCCTGGCCATCTTTTTGGATGTGTCACTAAGTCTTATACCTCTCAGCTGTCGTGGTATCCCATGGTATGGGTAAAAACTTATGGGTGGCTGCAATAGTGGCAATGGAATATCGGTGACTGCAAAAGGGCAACCAGGAACAACAGTGATTGCTGAAACAGCGACCTTCGGCTCCCACCCCCCCCAAGTTTTGTTCCCCCCTGGAGTTGATTATTTATAGAAGGGGTGCAGTGGCAAATCCTTGTTCCTGGTCACCCATTTGCCATCACCATTATTCCATTCCCATTATTGCAGCTGCCCATAAGTTTTTGCCCATATCACAGGATGTGACCTTTCTTCGGTTATTATCATTTTTTTGAGATGTGTCCTCTAATTGTGTTCATTTGTTCAAACAGTCCCTGGCTTTATTTAGACTCATCCCTGATTTGCAGAAATGGTGTTGAGAGGTACAGTATGTCTAGTCTTGCTGCAAATGGTAACCCGTGACTTTGGCGACTACGATTGGGCGCCTACCAAAAGGGTGACTCAATCACAGTGCCTGTCATTGGGGTGACTGGGGAAGGTGAGTGACCAGATGGGGGGATGCGGGTAATAGCGACATCCTGTCACTACATGCCTAAGCGAGTGGGGGGGGACAAGCATGCCAAGCGTGGATTGGGAGGTGACAGAGGGGTTGTAGTTGTAGAGGGTGGTGCTGCGGTGAGCTGCTGCTGTAGCGTGGTGGGTGGGGTCAGGGCTGCGGCGGGAATGGTGCTGTGTTTGGGTCCAGGCACAGGTAGTTTTTGTTGTGCCCAGCCCACAATTTTATTTATTCCACATTTGCACCCCCCCAACATGCACACCCCGGAGCTGAGAATCCTTAAGTAGATGGGTATGGGGGAACACCCCCGGGCATAAAACAAAAAATACCAACTCCCCAGTGCTGTTTTGCTGTGTGCTGGGGAGTGCATTGCTGAAATATTTTTTCAGCGATATGCTGTCGCCCTAATGGCAATCACCCATCGGAGATCGCCGTTATCACATAGATCTGCTGCACACCTCACTTTGGTAGTCACTTTACACGGTAAATGGTAGACATCAACCCTCCCATTATCATGACACATCATAATTGACTGGATCACAGAAAGGAAACAAACTGTATTTAATGTATTTATTTTTAACCACTGATGATGTGACGGAGACTAAGCACACCACCTCAAAACATGTGGATGTCAATAGGCCGCTTCTGTGTCTTCACAATCATACTATGCTTTACATACTCACACTAGGCAGCCCTGATGGGTGTTGCTATTCTAGTCTTTCATATAGGTCTGTGTGACATACATTGTTACACTGCACAGGCACTATAGATAGGTGCTCACATTTTTATTTCTGGAGGTACACAGGCACTCTGCACTTATTTATTTTATTTATTTATTAGATCATCGGTTTACAGACCTTTGAGTCATAGACTCATTTACAAAGGCACCTCGTCAAGAGAGCAATACATCATAGCAAACAAACAGTACAGTACATAATGCTTAGATTAAAAAAAACAACCAGTGTTACAGGCATTCACTGGTGGTACATGCTTGGTAATAGGTAGATCACAGTAGTCATAATAAAGGTAACGAGTACCACATCAGGTAGCAACCAGAGATATTTTATTACATCAGTCAGCAGATGTTGCATGAGACTCCAGATATATACAGCAAAAGTAGACAGGGCAGACCCAGTTTAGGGGTTACGGTAGGGGGCAGGTGGGGGATTATGTGCAGTTGCAGCAGCGAGTGCTTGTCAGATGGCTTCTGAGGGAGACCATGAAAGGACCAAGCTTAGTGGAGTCAGCTATATTGGCAGGGAAGGAACTGAACCAGAAGGGAGCCCAATAGCAAAAGGATCTCTGGGCTATAGAGGTCCTTACCCTGGGGACAATAAGGAAGGTTTTGACAGTGCTGTGGGTGGAGACTGAGGGGGAGGCATGCTGCAGAGAGGTGGTGACCCCGGTGGGGAGAGCCCTAGCAGGATCTTTTTTACAAAAAGGCAGGTTTGGAAGAAGAGTCCTTCTTCAAGGTTGAGCAAGTTGGTGGTGGAGTACAGCAGGCACATATGGGTGTGCTTAGGGGATCCCAGCATTAGCCTGCAGGACTTGTTTATGGAAAGCTGGATTCTTGCTAGTGCAGTGTTGATGGCTGCAGTATAGCTGGGCAGCCCATAGTAGATTAGCGACAGGACAGAGGAGGTGATTGCCAATCTAAGGCCCTCTTGTGGTAGGCAGTCCCTATGGTGGTATAACAGTCTAATCCTGACACTGGTGGCAGCAGAAAGGGCATTGATATGGAATGGAAATAGAGTGCTGAATCAAAGGTAATGCTCAGATACTTGAAGGAGGAAACCTGCTCAATGGGGTTTAGTGTGCTAGGCAGTTTCACGAGAGGGGCACCACTGGCTTTGCTTTGGTGATGCGAGAAGACCATAGCTTTGGTCTTTTTTAGGTTCAGAGCCAGCCTTTGTGATGTGAACCTATGCTCACCTCTATCAAAAGCTTGTTGGAGGGTGGCCTGGAGTGTGTTGGGGTTGAGGTCAGCGGCGAAGAGCACAGCATCATCCACGTAGAGGAGGAACTTACTTGGGCAGGCTAAGGGGAAGGAGCTGAGGTAGAGACTAAAGAGGAGAGGGTTTAAAATGGAGCCCTGGGGAACCCCAGAGAGGACAGGTCGTGTGTCAGATAGGGTGCTACTGATTTTTACAGACTGAGTTCTGGCAGAGAGGTAGCTGGTGAACCATGCAAGGGGGCCAGGGGAGAAACCAAGGCATGTGAGGGAGTCAAGCAGGAGAAGATGGCAAACCTTGTCAAAGGCCTTGGAGAGGTCAATGAACATGGCACCGGCAGGACTTCTGTTATCAAGAGCAGAGTGCAGGAAGTTGGAGAATTCAAGTAGCACGGTTGTGGTGCTGTGACCTGCACTAAAGCCATGCTGTTCAGGTCACAGGATATTGTGCATGGCCAAGTATTCAGAAAGCTGGTTGACGACTACTTTTTCAAGGGCCTTAGAGAGTGGGGGGAGGATGGAGATAGGTCAATAGTTATCCGGAGTCGCTCGATCACTGTTCTTTAGGATGGGAGTAATGATGGCAGTTTTACATGTGCTGGGGAACTACCCCAGGCACAGAGAGTGGTTGAGCAGCTCAGTAAGTGGGACCAGGACAGCATCCATCGTCAGACGAAGTAGCCTAGTGTCCACTAGTCAGTGCCGGGGTTGTTACTACTAATGGCTTTTTGCAGAAGGGGTCTAGCCTCCAACAGGGAGATGATACATAGGTAAAAAGGTGGTCTCTGGAGAGTGGGCAGGGGTGCTACTGGTATGGGGTCAAAGAAGTTACTGGGCAGGACTGAACTCAGGTCTGAGAAAGTGTGGTTTACACAGCCTGCAATGCCAAGGGGGTCAGAGCAGACAGTTCCATTAAAGGAGAGTTGAGAGGTTGGGTGGGGAGCAGGATTTCCCATTCAGCTCCTTTACATTATCCCAAAAGTTTCTAGCCAACCCCCAGGAGGAGACAAAAGTGGATTGGTAGTACTTGGCTTTGGCTGTCCAGATGGCCCAAGTACACTTATTATTAACTCAGCGTTGTACGCTTGCCTATCAGCTGGCTTGCCAGATTCCATGGAAATGTGCCATAGGTTGTCTCTCATTTTAAGTCTGTGAAGGAGGGAGGTGGTAATCCAGGGCATGTTTTGCTTTTTGGTGCGATTTCTAATGAAGGGGGCCAAGAGGTCACAGGCAGTGTTAAAAGTGCGTGTGAAAAAAATCCAATGCCTCATCTATGGATGGTGCAAGCCTGATTGGGGACCAATCCAGTTGTGAGAGGCATAGTTTAAGGTGACACAAGCTGCCTGGGAGTAGGTGACATCACTGGGTGGTTTGTGGTGCAGGTTTGCTGTTGGCAGCGAACCAAGAGAATACGACCGCAGAGTGCTCACTAAGTGAGTTGGGAAGTACACTGATATCGAGCACACTCTGGGGGCAGTTGGTAATGGTGATATCCAGCAGGGTGCTGGAGCCAGTAGTGGGGTTGAATCTAGATGGGGTTGTGACAAGTTGGGACATATCAAGGGTGGCAAAGATATCTCTGGTTTGGGAGGCCGTGGGAGAGACAGCCAGTTCATATTCAGGTCACCAACAATTATCTGGGCCATTTTGGGTGGTAGGCCATAGAGGTAGTAAGCAAGTGCCTAAATGGTGAGGTCTTGCTTTCTGGGGGAATATAGGCAACGGTGAGAAAGAGTGGGCCCTTATCAGGGTTGGTGGAGATTTTTAGTGTGAGGGTTTGTGTCCCGTTATCTAGCTTGGGTGGTGGAAGTGCATGTCCAAGGAGGGAGTCATGCATATAGATAGCATAACCGCCTCCACACTTACCAGTCTGATCTTCTCTGAAAAGGGTGTAACCAGGGAAGGAGACAAAGGAGTCAGAGGTGGATTTGGATAACCAGGTTTCGATGAGTGCGACAATGTCCGGTTGGTGCTAAGTAACCCAGCATTGGAATGCAGCACCAAATATTCATAGAAGCTATGCGGAGTCCTTGAGCCTGGACAGACTTGTTCATAAGGTTGTGCACGGGGCCAGGGTTTGGATGAATGTGACCTGATAGAAGCAACAGGAGAGTGATTAGGTGCACCAAAGCATGGCAGTGATTGTGGCATCTCCCCTTGTGACTGGACACAGGGTCGGGTGCTGGGGTGCAAGAGGTGGGTAGAGTATGAGGGGTGGGAAAGGCATTGAGGAGAAGAGACCAAGGTATGAGTGGGAAGTAAGAGGAAGCAGGGGTCGAAGTGTGGGGGGGATACCAGGGAGGAGGTGATCGAGCGTTGGGGGGGTCTAGTAGAGGTGTTGCAGATAAGGGGTGGGTACTATGTGTAGAGAGTGATGGTCCTAAATAAGGTGGGGCTGGTGTAGGAAGTAAGAGGAGGACCATAGTCAGTGTCAATGCACTTGATCCAAGATGCACTGAGGATGATAAGTTATTTAGGCATGAGAGAGGATCACCCCTTTAAGAAGTTACAGAAAGGTGAACCCCTTTAAGGAGTTGCTGTAATTGAGTAGTGTGAGGCCTCAGGGGGCAGGGATCACTGGGGAAGTGTACTTAATAAAGGAGGGAGGAGGGGGAGGGGGGTCAGCAAAAAAATTGTCCAGAGAGCAGTACAGCAAGGCAGTGGCCGAGCTGTGTTTTGAAAAATGTGTCTTGTATGCTTTCTTTTTCAGTTGGGATCTGCAGCATCCAATCAGGAAGCAGCCACAGTCCCCAGGAGCCAGTCCAATTATGGGGATTGAAGCATCACAGCTCCAAGCTAGGAGCTGACCAAACATATCTGTTTTCCTTGGTCAGAGTGTGGCAGACTGGATACAGAGGTCTGGCCACCAGCAGGTAGCAGTGCCAGGGCCACTCGGCTGAAGTGGAGAACCTGGTTTGGGCTTGTGGCTAAAATTGATCAGAACAAAAGGTGGGCCTTTAGTTAAAAAGTCAAAGACAAAGGTCAACTAAATTAGTGGGAGGGCCCTGGGCAATTTAGTGCTCAGGGCAGAAGTAGGTGCAAATAGTAGGAAAGAAAAGGTTCCTGCAGAGAGGTCTGGTCAAAGGTGCCAGGTGGGAATTTAGCAAAACAAAAGGCTGATTCAAGAGGTTGGGGGGTGCCCCTGAATGAGACCAGGGAGGGCTGGGAAGGAGGTGAGTGATGGAGAGGACTCAGGGTAGTCTGGTATGGGTAGAGAAGATGACCCAAAATGCCAGGCAATATTTAGAGAATATGCTGGTTTAGGGGGGTGTCAGAAGAGGGAATCAGGGGTCCAGTAGATGGCAGAGAAACATTGTGAGGAATAGAGAGAAAGAAATACAAAATGGAAAAAAAAAACAAGAGAAACAGAGAAGCAAAGAAGGCAGTCTGAGGATGAATGAGAGGAACTCTGATGGGAAAGCAGTGTGGCAGAACAAACAGCAGGCAGTAGGCAGTTCTAGCTATTCTACAATATTGGGCAATTAGCAGAAAAAAATCAGTAGTACAAGCAGTAAGCTACATAAACATCAGGCAGTCAGTTAAAGTTCGCTACACCTCTGCTGTACTCTGCTAGGCAATTCCTACATGTAGTATATGGTAACTTACCCTAGTAACAGTGTAGAATGGTTAGTCCACATCCCCCTGCAGTTTGGGTCTAATGGTATGTCTTGGGTGGAAACTGGGTTTTAGAAAGTGCACGAGCAGATTGTAGTAGTGGTTCTGCTGAGGCCTGCTGATCTATCTAATGTATGTTTGTTGAATAAACCTCAGAGCTGTTAGAAGTTACTTATGGCATCTAGTCATTCCTAAAACCAGCAATCCAGTAAGAAGCAACTTAAAGTGAAATATTATATGATGTCAGAAGTGAACTTGCAGTGCTGCAGTCGCAAGAAAGAAGAAAAGTTTGTGCTGCCAAGAAGAGAAACAAAACACAGTATTTGTGAGTACCTAAAACTTACTAAAAGACTGTATAACAAAGTATTTTTGGCAATATGGAGCAATTTAAGCCACCTCCACCACTATTGTTGACTGGAAATCTTGCAGAAAACTGGAGAAGGTGGGCACAGAGATTAAGTCTGTTCTTCACAGCCACGGGGTTAGATGATAAGTCAGAGGAAATGAAAATTGCAGTCCTGCTGCACACGATTGGGGATGATGCCCTCGAGGAGTACATACCCTCAATATAACATATGCTGACCCACAAGCTAAAAAAGCAGCTGAGGTTATGGAAGCATTTAAGAATTATTGTGAACCAAGAAAAAACTCGGTGTTTGAGAGGCATCAGTTTTGGGTCCATCCGTTCAATGAGCACTTGGGTATAGACAAGTTTATTACTGAGCTCAGGCAAAAAGCTCGGAATTGTGAGTTTAAAGAGACTGAGGACTTAATGATTCGAGATAAAATTGTCTTCAGCATTACCGAAGACAGGCTCCAAGAAAAGCTACTGGAATCCCCAGACCTCACGATGGCCAAAGCAGTGAACATATGCAGAACCAAAGAGGTAACAAGGGCACAGGCAAGAGCGATGTCACAAGGGACTGCTGATAAGTTCATCCATGCTGTAGAACATAAATCGAGGCAGGATGGTAAAACAGGCCAAAAACCAGACCGCCAGCTACCAACACATGAGACACGTGCACAAAAATCAAACACGTGTGGGAGGTGTGGCAAGGGACATGTGCCGAAGGCTTGTCCAGCGTATGAACAAGAATGTCATAAATGTGGTGGCCTCAACCATTACGCAAAAATGTGCAGGTCCAAAAAGTGCAACAAACTTAATGAGAAAATGACCAAAGGGGTAGAAGCACTATTTATAGGTGCTATAAAAAGAAAACAAGAAATTGTGTGGACACAAGTGCCAGATGAAGAGTGGTACACTACCTTGAAAATAATGGGACAGCCAGTTACGTTCAAGTTGGACACTGGGGCTGAAGCCAATATACTGACTAAAGAAGTGATTGCGCAGTTTCCATGCAAGGTGCAAATCAAGCCGACCAGTACTATCCTAATAGCATATGGAGGAGCACAAATTAATCCTGAAGGGGAAGTGACGCTAAAGTGTAAGACACAAGACTGAGAGTCCAATCTGCAGTTTTATGTCACTAATACATCAGGAGCTTCTCTGCTGGGTAAACAGGCATGTGTCATCCTGGATCTGATTCGCAAAGTAAAGGTGCTTAAAACCAAGCCACCAAGCACAAAAGATGAACTTCTTGCACAATATAAAACAGCGTTTGAAGGCCTAGGAGAATTCCCAGGAGTTTACCACATACATACTGACCCAAATGTTACTCCTGTGATACATGGGTGTAGGAAAGTCCCATATGCAATCATGGACAGACTAAAATGGACACTGGAACAACTGGAGCAAATTGGGGTGATTAGCAAGGTAAGAAAACCTACAACACGGGTAAATAGCCTTGTAATTACTGAAAAGGAAAATGGTGAGATCAAGGTGTGTTTGAACCTTAGAGACTTAAATAAAGCTATCAGAAGACATCACTTCTCCATCCCCACATTGGAGGATATTCAGAGTAAGCTTGCAGGTAAAACATTTTTTACAATTCTAGATGAAAAAGATGGGTGCTGGCAGATCAAATTAGATGACGAAACTGCAGACCTATGTACATTCAACAATTCATGGGGAATGTACAAATTTCACAGACTTCCTTTTGGTATATGGTCTGCGAGTGAAGTATTCCAGCAGAGGAATGCTGAACACTTCTGGGACATACCAGGTGTTTTTGTGATAGCTGATGACATGCTTATAGCTGCAGCTACCAAGGAAGAGCATGACAATATTTTGAGAAAAGTAAGGGACAGAGCAGTGGAACTCAATGTAAAGTTCAATAGTGACAAAATACAGTATTTGGTGAGTGATGTGAAATACATGGGGCACATCATAACTGAAAATAGACTACGGCCTGATGAAGCCAAAGTAGAAGCAATAGCCGAGATTCTCCCTCCCAAAGATAAAAAAGCACTACTGAGACTGTTAGGAATGACTCGATACTTGGTGCAGTACATTCCGAATGAAGCTATCCTCACTGCACCACTAAGACAGCTACTCAAAAAAGATGTCATGTGGCAGTAGCAGTCAGCACAGGAAGAAGCCTTACAAAAGCTGAAAGAGACTATTTCTTGTGCACCAGTATTAAAATTCTTTGATCCAAAAGAGGACATTGAAATCCAAGCAGATGCATCTAAGGACGGACTAGGTGCTTGTCTACTACAAAGAAAGATACCAATAGCTTATGCATCTAGGTCATTGTCCAGTGCTGAAAGAAACTATGCACAGATAGAAAAAGAGTTGCTAGCAATTGTGTTCTCCCTACAGAAATGTCATCAGTGTGTTTATGGAAGGTCAGTGAAAGTACAATCAGATCACAAGCCACTACAGTCCATACTGAACAAACCAATTGGAAAGGCTTCAGCAAGATTGCAGTGGATGCTGTTACAGATACAGAAATATGACATACAGGTAACATATACTCCAGGCAAAGATATTCTGATTGCAGATACTCTGTCCAGGGCAGTACCAAGAAAACCAGCAGAGGGAGACATTGATCTAAGTAGTGAAAAGGTCATATACTCAATCCAAGCAACAAAGACATTGACTGACAGTATGTTAGAGGGGCTAAAACAGGCCACACAGAGGGACAGTGATTTACAGTTACTTAAAGAAATGCACCTCAAAGGATGGCCTAACAGGAAAAAACAAGTTAGCATCGAACTTCATCACTATTGGCCCATGAGACACAATATATACATAGAAAATGAACTCATAATGATGGGTAAAAGAATCATCATACTCAAAGAGCTGAGAACAGATATGCTACAAAGACTTCACGCAGCACATCAAGGAATACAAAGGTCGAAGGCACAAGCCAGAGCTGCGATGTATTGGCCAGGCATGAATCAAGAAGTAGAAATGATGGTTGAAGCATGTGGACCTTGCTAGGAACTCTTACCCAGCAACCATAAAGAGCCAATGTGTCCACATGAAATATCTGACATGCCATGGTTAAAGCTTGGAGCAGACATTTTTGACTTTAAGGGACATTCCTACTTAATAGTAGTGGACTATTTTTCAAAATACCCTGAGGTTCTTAGAATGCCTGACACGACGACAGCTACAGTTATTGCAAAATTGAAAGCTGTATTTGCAAGACATGGAATTCCAAAAGAACTGGTAGCAGATCATGTACCATTTGCAAGTCATGAAATGAAATGATTTGCAAAGTTGTGGTAATTCAGAATAACTCATTCCAGCCCAGGATACCCATAATCTAACAGTTAAGCTGAAAGAATGATCCAGGTAGTAAAAAGAATCTTTCTGAAGTCTATGCAAGGTCAGACCGATCCACATCTCGTATTGCTCAGTCTTAGAAATACACCAGTCACAGGACTGAACTGCACACCTTCTCAATTGTTAATGGGCAGAATGTTGAGGACAACATTACCTGCAAGTGCAAGGGCACTGCGACCTGAAATACCAAAGGATGCATGTCTAAAAAGACTACCAAATACCAAAGGATAAACGTCTGAAAAGACTACAGAAAAGACAGAAACAGTATTACGACAGGAATGCAGCTCCACTTACTCCATTCAGAGAAGGGGAAAGGGTATGCATAGAGACTTCTAGTAGGTGGCAACCTGCTTCAGTGGAAAGAATCCGTGATGAGCCAAGATCCTATAGTGTGATTACACCTGCAGGACAGTGATACCGCAGGAACAGGAGATACCTGAGGAGAGACCGAACAGTTACTTTGGAGGCAGAAGAGCAACAGGCAGATGAGTCAACTGAATCCCGTAAGGTCACAAACAGTGGAATCCAGGGACAACAGCCAGGAACAGGACACTTGTCAAGAGTATGAGCAACCTGAGATAGAACCTGTTGTTTTTAATTACACTTTGCCAGAAAGTCCTGAGGCTGTACCCAGTGTGCAGTCTACTCAAATGACCAGAAGAGGGCTTCTGCTTAAAGTTCCTGAGAGGTTCAGAGATTTTGTTATGACTTAAGTCAATGGTAAAGATTTATTTCAACAGAGCTCAGTACCAGTGACTTTAGACCCTAACTCATCACAAAGTAAGACTCAACCATTATGTTAATAGTGCTTGGTAATTATTTGTCATTGATATGCAAACTGAAATCAAGGTAATTGCTTTCTTTTACTAGAAAGGGAGATGTAGTATATGGTAACTTACCCTAGTAACAGTGTAGAATGGTTTAGTCCACATCCCCTTGCAGTTTTAGGCTAATGGTATGTCTTGGGTGGAAACTGGGTTTTAGAAAGTGCACAAGCAGATTGTAGTAGTGGTTCTGCAGAGTCCTGCTGGTCTATCTAATGTATGTTTGTTGAATAAACATCAGAGCTGTTAGAAGTTACTTATGGTGTCCAGTCATTCCTAAAACCAGCAATCCAGTAAGAAGCAACTAAAGTGAAATATTATACTGCATATACAGTGCAATAGTTTAAAAGTAAAATGTTTAAGCAGTAGAAATATTCAGTAGTACAAGACATAAGCTATATAGAAGTCAGGCCTTGCTAATACAGCAGGCTAAACGGCAGAAAATTCCAAGAGGAGAGAAAAATATATATACATATTTCCACATGAGCAGTAAATTCAGCAGAAAAAAATGTTGAGAGAGCAGTACAGCAAGGCAGTGGTTGAGCTGTGTTTTGAAAAAGGTGCCTTGTATGCTTTCTTTCTCAATGGGGATCTGCAACATCCAATAGGGAAGCAGCCGCAGTCCCCAGGAGCCAGTCAATTACGGGGATTGAAACCTGACAGCTCCAAGCTAGGAGCTGATGAAATATACCTGCTTTCCTTGGTCAGGGGTTGGCAGGCTGGATGCTGAGGTCCGGCTGCCAGCAGGTAGCAGCGCCAGGGCCACTCGGCTGAAGTGGAGAGCCTGGTTTGGGCTTGTGGCTGCTTTCCTTGGTCAGGGGGTGCCGGGCTGGAGTTATATGTGTGTGGGGGGAAGCTGAGCATATATGTGTGTAAGGGAGTGTGTGTGGAGCTAGGCAGGTGTGTCTGTGGAGAGCTGTGTGTGTGTGTGTGTGTGTTGGGAGCTGGGCGTCCATGCATTTGGGTAAGTGTGGAGCTGAGCATACATATGTGTGTGTGTGTGTGTGTGTGTGTGTGCACATGTGTGTATGTTTAGGAAGGTGTGTTTGTGGAGAGCTGGGGGTGTGTGTCTTGGGAGCTGGGCGTCCATGCATGTGTGTGAGTGTGGAGCTGAGCATACTTGTGTGTGTGTGTGTGTGTATGTGTATGTGTGTGTTTAGGAAGGTGTGTTTGTGTATATGGGAGAGGAGCTGGGTGTGCAAGTGTGTAGGAAGCTGAGAGTTGGCAGGTCTAGCTCTGCCACTCACTATTGGAGCCACAAAATGTATTGTTTCTTAAATGGCCATGTTTGCAACTGTTTAGTGCTATAAAATATCATTTAAAATAGGTCCTATTTACTATTTGGTGCAAAAGAAAATATTTTGTTTCAATAATGGCATAAAAAAAATCCAAAGCTAGCCCTGGATGGGCAACGTAGGCATGTGTGTTGGGTTGAGGGGTGGGTGGATGTGTGTTTAGCTGGGCTTGCATGCATGGGGGTATCTGGGTGTACATTATGTGTGGGGAGGTGGGCATATGTGTTTGTGTATGCAAGAAGTGTTTTTGCTGGCATAGCAGAAGCTCTGCTTTTTCTGCCTTTGTGCTGAGGTGGAGGACAGGATTAAATTACTCTGAAGATGAAATGGCTAATTGTTGATGGAAGCCAGAAAAGTGCTGTAAAGTTGTGAAAATGCAAATAAAAAAAATACTGAGCCTAGATGATATGGAAACACATTTATGCAACAGGTGCCAGGACAAAAACTGTAGAATAAAACCATTAATCTATGCTACTATGGTAATAAATATATTTATCCACATAGTAACTGCGTACAAAGTCGCACAAAGTCCTATCTATTACACTGCGCAAATTGCGCGAATCACGCAAAACCCACGCAAAGTCCATGCTAAGTCATGCAAAGTCCGCGCAATCTATGTTTCTATGTTTCAATCCATGCTAATGATGAATATCTCAATTTTCATGAAAATGGATATAAACCCCCCAAAAAAGTCTGTTGCATAAATGGAATATCCGGGGGTTGACTGTGTGATATCTCATTTATGTGATACAGTTGCCAGTGACCTCTCGTAACCATCACTAGTGGCTTCACCACTCGTGAAGTTACTCAAGGTCATTAGCAACTGTAGCATATAAATGAGTTATCACACAGTCAACCCCCACTTATCCCTTATTTATTGTGTACATTTAAAACACAAAAAAGAATAGATAAATGCTGTTTCACTGAACATACCGTAGCACACCATGCTCTGTAAAACATATTATTCTGTAATAAAAAGCCACTGGAGTCTTTGGACACAAAGATTCAAATTGAATAAGTGGATAAAATCAGCATCATGTAGTGCTTTGCTTATTTGGTCTGGACCGGTTAGAAATTCAAAGTGCAAGTAAATTTAAGAGCAGTACTTGCCCTGGAACAAGTACAAACATTTTGATTTGCACACCCCTGTTTGAGGTGGTGGTCATAAAAGAAGGGTGTATGTCATGAGTTTGCAGGCATCTCAAATGATCACAGTAAGAGTGTTGTGTTTCAGAGACCCAGAGAGCCCATGAGGTAGTGGGTATCCAGGACCCCAGAAAGGAGAGGTGTCTGGAGAGGGAATAATATTTAGAGGGACCATGGAGAAGGGTAGTGTGGTGGTAAGGAGGTTGTGTCAGGGGCCTTGGAGGGAGGGGGTGTAGTATCAAGGGCCATGGAGGGAAGGGGTAAATTTTGGGGACTATGGAGATGTGTACAGTTGTGGGGTCATAAAGGGAGTTTGCTAGTGTCTGGGTCCATGGAGGAAGGGAGGCTAGTGTTAGGACTGTGGAGGGTGGGGGTTAGTGGCGGGTGATGTGCAGGGTGGGGGATAGTGTTAGGGCTGTGGAGGGGGGCAACTGTCTGATGCTGTGGTGCAAGGGGGCTAGTGTTGGGGTCTGCGGAGGGAGTGGGCTAGTGTCAGTTGCTTAGGGGTGAGGGCTAGTGTTGGGGTTGTGGAGGTGTGGCAACTGTCTAGTGCTATTGAAGGAGGGAGGCTAGTGCTGGAAACAATGAAGGGAGGGGGCTAATGGAGGGAAGTGGGCTAGTGGAGATTGGGGGCTAGTGTTAGGGCTGTGAAGGGAGGGTGGCTAATGTGGGAGGCCATGGAGGAGGAGCTATTGTTGGTGTGTGTGGACAGAGTGGGCTAGTGTCCAGGGCTTTGGAGGAAGAGTACTAGTGTTGGGAGCTGTGGAGGAAGGAGATTATTGTTGAGGGGGCCATAGATAGAGGTGGGTTATGTTGGGTGCTGTGGAGACAGTTGGGCTAGTGTCAGTTGCAGTGGATGGAGGCACACTAGTATCAGGGGGACTGTGGAGAAAGGGTGCTTGTGTGGGGGCTGTGGAGGGGGTAACTGTCCAGAGCTGTGTAGGGAGGGGGGCTTGTGAAGGGAGGAGGAATAGTGGCATGGGCTTTGGAAGCAGAGGGCTAGTGTTGGGGGCTGTGGAGGACAGAGGATAGTGTTGCAGGGGCTGTTGATGGAGGTGAGCAGTGTTGGTTGCTGTGGAGACAGGCGGGTTAGTGTCTGGTGCTGTGGAGGAAGGAAGGCTAGTGTCAGGGGGACTGTAAAGGAAGGGAGATAATTTTGGGGCTTTGGGGGGCAACTGTCAGGATCTGTGTCTGGAAAGATCCTGGTATCTAGGATCAATGATAGGGGGACTAGTGTTAAGGCATGGTGGAAGGGGGGCTAATGTCGAAGGCTGTGGAGGATGGAGATAAGTATTGGGGCTATAGGGGGTAGGGGCTACTGTTGTGAGGGCCATGGAGGGAAGGGGCTAGATTTGGGTGCTGAGCAGACATGTAAGCTAGTGTCAGTTGCTTTAGAGGCAGGTGAGTTAGTGTCAGGTGCTGTGGAGGGACAGGGCTAGTGTCTGAGACTTTGGTGGGAGTGGACAAGTGTCAGGTGCTTTGGAGAAAGGTTGGATAGTGTTCAGTGCCTTGGAGGCAGGTGGGCTAGTGTTGGGTGCTGTGGAAGAAGGGGGCTAGTGTCAGTAGCTATGGAGGGAGGTGGGCTAGTGCAGGGGCAGTAGTGGGAGGGCATGGAGGATGGGGAATAGAGTTGGCAGTTATTGAGGGCATGGAGGATGTGGGGATAGTGTTGGGGGCATGGAAGGAATAGGGCTAGTGTTTGGGGCAGAGGAAAGTAGTGGGTCTAGTGTCTGGAGGGGCAATACCTGATGCTGTGAAAAATGGTGTAGCTGGTGTTAGAGACTGTGAAGGGAGGAAGTTAGCGTCAGTGCTCATGGAGACAGAGCATCTGGACCTGTAGAGGCAGAGTGGGTGTGGGTGGGTATTAGGTGTCTGAGGGGATGAACATTACAGACTCCTGGGGGAGAGGATGCAGCTCCTGGGTTGGGAGTGCAGAGGGAGGATTTGCCTTGCTGGCTTTGAATCATTTTTGGTACCCTCCACTGCACTGTCTCCACCTGCCCTAACTACATCCTGTCAATGTCCTTTTTGTGATGAGGAAGCCAAAGCTGGCCACAGTACTCCAGGCAGAGCTTCCACATGGATCTGTATAGGGGTATTATCACCTCCTCCTCCTTCTGTTGTGAAAACCCCTCCTTATACATCCCAGAATCCCAGGTGCATTGACATAGGCCTTCTTGATCTGGCTGGTTTACTTGAGTGAGTCAATGATGAGGTCTCCTAGATCCCACTCTACCATAGGGCCAGTGATTTTCCATTTTCAGTGGAAAACACCAGTAAAAAAATTGAATTTTTCATTTTTAAACCAGCACTTGGGAGTCAATTTTTTATGGAAAGAAAACTCTTTTTACATCACTAACGTGATAGCAACCTCATTTCAAGTCAAATATTCATACAGAACATGCCGATTTGTCAAACAGAATTGGCCATTTTTGTAAACAGAAAATCATTGGCCCTTTCACTGACAGGCCAACGTTTAACCCATCCCATCCAGTAAATACCATAAGTGCATTACTTTATGGCATTGAATCCTGGACCCTGGGCTGCTTTGCCAGCTTCCTGAGTTTGCTCATGAACTCAGGTTGCCAGCACAGGAATGCAATGCATTACCTGCTGAGCCACTGGATATCCCCTACTATTTTTGTTAGATCAGTTATTAAAACATTTGGAACTTCTGGACTCTGAGTCACCAAAACTAAATAGCTGCCAATGCCCTGCATTAGCGTATGCTGATGACTTAGTTTTGATTACATTTACAAAAACGGGCTTATAAAAACAGCTAGATTTCATGGAGGGCAAAGTTAAAGACCTTAGACTTACTAGTCATTGTGAAAAAACACAAATCATGAGTTTTGGCTCTGAAAAAGAAAAGGGCCAATGGTTTATGGGTAAGCAATGCTTAGCCATAATATCAAGTTATGTTTTCCTTGGGGTTGACCTTTGCTTCTAATGGGCAATGGACAAAACATGTCTCAAGAGCCAGCCCGTTGGCGCAGCAGTGGGTTTTCCACTTGCGACGCTGGTGACCCAGGTTTGGGAATGGACCTGGGTCATCAGAGGGCCTGCCAGGGGGAGAAGGATGGACCATCCTATGGACTGCTCTCCTTCTCCGGGGGGAGGGTGAGGGAAGCACTCAGAGTGTTGAGGACTCCTGGCAGAGGCCTGAGATCTCACATTGCCATTGCTCAATCTTTGGGAGGTGGGGTGGACGCTGGCGTCATTGCACGTCCCCGCCTCCGTGATGGAAAGTCAAGGAAAATAGGCAGGTGAGGGCCATCGTCTCAATGAAGCCCTCCCAGAAGACCTCGAGTGGCTACCATCACTGCGGGTCCCCCAACTAGATACTGGTTCCGTGGCCACAAAAGAATGTGGCCATGGCCCCGCCCTCCGGGGGGGGCAAGCCGGGGGTAACTGGGGGACCGCGGCAGCCATAGATGGTGGCTGAGGCTTCCAGGGGCAGTGACCAGGGCCGATATAGTGACAGGAGGTCCTGCCAAAAAAAAAAAAAACATGTCTCAAGTACTACTGTAAATATGAAGAAAATGGTCATTGATCTTAGAAAATGTAATGCTGCCTATGGTTGTTTGTAATTGAAACCTCTTTTCAATGTATTTAGAGCTAATTATCTTGTGCAATTGACCTATGGGAAGGAGATTTGGGATACCTAGAAGAAAGACAAATTTTCTGTCCCAGTTTGTAATAATTATTTTGGAAAGAGGTCTTTCTTGCCCAGGGGCATAAATAAGGTCGGAAGTTGGGACCTGACAATATAAATGCTGTGATAGGTACAAGGAATCTGAATTACTAGTTACAACTTTTTAGAATGTCTAAGGACCAACTGCCATACAGTTGCCTAATTAAAAAAAAGAAATGAATTGGCTGAGACTAGGCTTTAATGAATCTGAATGGTAAAAAATATATTGATCAGCCTTGAGAAATATGATCTGTTACTGTTAAACAAATATTTAGGGAAAAAGGTTTCCCTAAGTCTTAAATACAAGAAATACATTAAAGAAACGATTGTTAATTTTTGAGGTAAGCAGGCTCTTATAACTATCTCTGGTTCTAAATTTTCAAAGTGGTTTGCAACTTTTAATTCGCAGTTTGGATTGAAATGCTATCTGGACATTCTTAATGATCCAAAGTTAAAAACATTTTTTATTAACTATACAGTAAATCTAAGCTGTTTGACAGTAATGTCTTAACAGCTGGATACAATAATACCACTCCGACAAGTCCTAAATGCTTTTGTACTGTTGGGGAACATGAAGATCTTATACACGTTAAGCGGGATTGATCCTGATATGAAAGGGCCAGGGCTTACTGGTTAGAGTCATATTATAACCTAAGAAATGCTATAGATAAAATAGAGAATAAAGTATGGGTCGAGTGTGTAACAAGATTTTACACACAGCCGAGTTGCAGGATGCTACATAAACCTAGAGGGCGAAGCCCGAGGGGTTTGTGAAAAGCATCCCACAACTCGGCTGTGTGTAAAATCGAGTTTTACACACACCCCAACCCATTTTTTATTTTATATAATTGTTGGGTATCATTTTTTTGCCACGGCAATTATACAAAAATTGTGTCAATTGGGATGAATAGAAGGAACAGTCTTACCTTGGTATCATTGCTGGAAATGTTATTCAGAAAAAATATTAATGGATAACTGTAGCCTGAACTTCTAAAATATAACTGCTGAACATTTTCAACAAGAACAAGTAAAGCTTTTGCTAAAAAAAAAAAAAGACAAGAAAATTCGCCCCAATGTCCATTGCTAGCTTACAGTAAGAGTTGCCAGGAGGTCATGGTTACCGGAGCAACTGTAGCATGTGACCGGCAGAGGAAGCGGGGAAAAAAGAAATGGAGAGGAGAAGCACTTATGGATTGTGTGTGAAGTCCACTACTCCAAGTGATTTGGGCAATATTTTTAAATAAGATTTACTGATTAGAGTGATTTTGTGGTTCTGCTCAATGGCTGTTGTTTTTGAGATAAGTGTGCGAGAGTGCTTATAATGTGACAGCAAGAGACAGCTTGAATGGCCACCAGAGACACTGGTGGCTCATGCCTTTTTTCCAATAGAGAAGTGGCACGTGTTTGCCGTTATAAACACTCCTTTATAACGGCAAATTATAAATGCCTTTCTCTACGGGGAAAAAACACTCCCCAGTTATTATTCTGAATTAATGGCAATACTTATTCACTCTCGGGATGAATTAACTATTAATAGGTTAGCCAAGTTTTTCCAGACAAGCAGAAAAAAAAAGAAATAGGAAAATATGATGAATAAACTTGTTTCAAGAGCAACCATTTCAAGTGTTGTCCATGTCTAAGATTTGTGTTCTGTTAACTGACACATCTTTATTGTCTTATCTAGTACATTACTGTTGTGCCTGTGAGAAATATTTGCTAAAAGCTTTTGCACACTCCTTGATACTGACATGGCATTTGACATTAGAAATGGGCAAAGTTGGGAAATTTCACTCCACAAATTTTTCTGAAAATTTACCGCACTTCATGGACCAATTTGTGGACACGAAGTGTGAAGTTCCACCCACGAAATGCAGAATTTTGCCTGTGAAGTGCAAAATTTCACTCGCAGATGGTGGAATTCCACTGTGAATGGTAGAATTTCACCATTCGTGGGTGAAATTCTGCAAAAAAAAAAAAAACCTGCCAAAGTCAGATAGGTGAATTTTGAGCCAAGTAGCAAAACTTCATGGATTGCTCCGTGGAGTCGAATTTCCTGACTTAGTCAGAACTTTGCTGCCGCATTTAAACTTCACAATATCTCTATTCATGACAAGAAATGATTGCAATGTACTTATTATATAGGATTTAAGGGGATTAGCTCTTGCGTTCAGGAAGCTTCACTGGCCTGTTACTGTTGGCTTGCCCATAGTTGCATATTTATACTACAACAAAGTGAAAAGCAATTACTGCTGTTTTTTTTTTTTTTTATATAATGGGCTCCTAGCTTCCAGTATTATCTGGGGTGGACACAGGGCATCATACTGTAATAACTTTTAAAGTGCTTTGTATAGCTTTTTTCTGTTGTTTCCTGGATGGGTGGTTGAGTAGGGGCTCCTTGTTGCCCCACCATGGGGGGTTAGCCGTGGTGCCTACAAGGGTGAGGGCCTAAAGGGAACAGAGGCCAGGGATGGCTGCTTGATGAGAGGCTGTCCAGGACCAGGGAAAAAAAGAAGTAGCAAAAAAAAAAAACAGTATCATGTGTCATGATTTTAAATCTTTTATAATTCAGTAAAAATGTAACTTGTAATAACTTTTGATATTTGAACAATGAACACACCTGAACTGACTACTGTTTCTGTCTTAACTTCTTTTCCATGTCATTTTATTGTCCTTTGGTTTCATATTGCTTTCCTAACCTAACCTATTTTGCTCCATCTTTTTCAATAAACCATGAACATTTTACTCTTATTTTACAGGTCTAAGCAGACATCTCCACACATACTATTAGATAGATATTTGTATGAAGTTCTGTATACAGTATCTTTTAGGTGAAAGAATTTAAAGGAACAGTAGATTCTTTGTGACTCTTCTCTTGCTTTTTTATGTTATAGGTTTTCTTTCAGGATCCTCACATAGGAACTTCTAGGACAGGTAAGTGTAAAATATATACTGGAATTTGAAATCCCATGGGCCCTGGAATTTGGCAGCAGTTGGGAGTGAGTGAACATCTGCATGATAGATACACTGCTGTTTGGCACCACAGTAAGGAGGTGGTCCTTCTCTTTCTTCATGGTCCCCTGATGTGTGCTGGATGGATGTCTGCAACAGTGGCTCCTCTCCAGATCACTCCATAGTGCAACCGTCTCTTGCAGGGCATATTGGCAGCAACACCTCCTTTCCTTCCTCGAGCAGCAGTACAGGTTTCAGTATCTTAGATGGCTGCGCTGACATCTTTTGCCTTCTCTCAAGTGGAACCCAGCGACACAAAAACATTTTTCTCAAACTCTGATCCCCTACTCTCTATCAGAACCTGCTGCTCTAGATAAATGTTGCAGTACTTCTCAGAGTTCTATTGATTGTTGCTGTTCTAATGAGACAATGAACATTTTGTCTGGATTAATATAGCAAAAACTACACACATTTTATCAGCTGTTGTATCCAACTGTTATAGCTCAGTTACTTGTTACAAATCTGACTTAACAGCGACAGTAAGTATGTTTCACACAAGCATGTGCAAAACACTACATATTTTTCTTAATGCTGTACAAGTTTTTTTGTGTGTGTTTTCATTGCAATTACTTAAAAATGGAAAGGAAGCCAAAGTGTGCCCAGTGTTTTGGGGGCATTCTGGTAGAATGATGGAGAATCCCACTCTGTGTGACAAGGGCTATTAACCCCCCATGATTTCTTGCCATCCAGATTTCTTCTCTGTTCTCTCATGCTCAATTTTGTTTAAAAAAAGAAAACCAAAATAGTGCCTGGAACTGACAGTGTCTTTTTAAACACCCCACTCCATACAGTAGCTCAGGCATCACAGTTCCCAAAATGTCCTCATTTATAGTACTGACCCATGATTTGGGGAGTGGTTCAATAGTAGTCCAAATCCAGGCTAATTCAGTTGCCTCTTCTGATACACCGTGTACCTGCTCCCATTCTCTAATAAGTCATCTGACTGTACAAGTTGGGCATACAACCAAAGGTGGACAGAGTAATCTGTATCCCTTATCAGTCTACCTAGTATCATCAATGATGCAGATCACTTCACTGTTCCCATGTTTGGTTACATGCCCCACTTGTACAGTCAAATGGCTATTTTAGAGAATGGAAGTAGGTATGCAGCATGGATTGGGGGGGCAGGAGGTGGGGCACTGTTAAATGACACTTGGAGGGCTAAGAGAGTTGGGGTCCCACCACAACAGGGATTGAGTAAGCCATATTCAAGGGGATGGAGGATGTCCGCTGAGATTAGGGGTCAGGGACAGTTACAGGAGGGAGTTGAGAAGAGACTTAAATGAGAAGGAGGAAGAGACAGAACAGATAGACAGTGAAAGAGAAGACCAGAGCTTAAGGACATGATATGAGAAGGCAGCTTGACCAGCAGGAAATTTCCTGGGGGGAAGGGGTAGGGAATGGGAAACTTTTGTGGTGTGTGTAGGATGTAAAGGAAGATAAGAGAGGAAAAGTAGGGAGGTAGAAAGTCAAGCTAGAATTTGGATTTGAAGGAAGTACAGTGGGCAAGGCATTTGATATCAAGGGGGAAGGGAGATGGAGGAGTAAAGAGAACTGTGGTAGGTACTAGGGGGACAGTCCATGACAAAACAGCAGAATAAGTGAAAGAGGGGGTCCAGTTTGGCAAGGGTGGACTTGGGAGCCACACTGTAGGTGATGTCCCCATAGTCAAAGACAGGGAGCATCATCCTTGAGATGATCTCTTGGCAGACAGGAAACTGGATACTTGCTTTGTTCATGTAGGGTGCACAAAGTTTGAGGTGGAAGTTGAATTGGATGGCATCTATGTGTTGTAAGAAATCAAGACAGAAATACAGCCAGATCCCAAGGTACATAGAGGAGGATACATTCTAAATCGCAGTACCATTGAGGATATGGAAGGTGGGGGAGGTGATCCTGTCTATCCTGTGCTAGGAGTCAAAGGTCATGGAGACTGTTTCATTTTTATTGCATTGAGGGACAGCTAGTTTGACTGAAACTGGTACTGGTTGTTTTAAAATACAGCTAAAGCCAGGCAGTGAGGTCAGGGGCAGAGGAGCCAGAAGCAAAGAGCAGTCAAGGTAAGGGGTAACCAGCTGACAGAGGAAGCAGAGAGACCCACTGCCTTAGGTTTGTCCAGGAGAAGGGGGTGGTACACAGTGTCAAAGGCTTTGGCCAAGTTGACAGTGATGGTGGAGGTGATATTTCCTTTGTCCTTAACAGAAAGTATGAAGTCAGTAAACTGTAGAAGGCAGGTGCATATGGAGTGGGATTCCTGAAACCAGACTGGAATGGAGTAAAAGAGAATTCAGGAAAGGGGTAGAGAGGAGTGAGATTGTCTGGTAGTTTTCAGGAGAGGAAAGATCACCTCCTTTAGGGAGGGGGTAATAGTAGCATGCTTCACAAGCATCAGGGATAGTAGCCAAGGAAAAGCAGAGGCTGAGGAGTTAGGTAAAAGAATGGGGATGGCAGATGCAGATACGTAGAAGCTTGGGGTCAAGACCATCGGGGCTCATGCCCTTGAGGAGCTTATGAACAAGGAGGGAGGCAGATAAAGTGGTGGGAGAGAAGCAAAAAGTATGTGGGAGAAGGCAGGGGAGGTTGGGGAGTGGAGAGGAAGGGGGACAGGAGAGGAGAGGAGAGGAGAGACTGAGCAGAGATGATGAAGAAAGATTTGAAATAAGAGAGGATGGAAGCAGGGTCATAGATGTAGAAGTTGACAACTTTGAAGATGGGGAAGAAGGCTGGATGGGATGGAAGAAGGAGTGGATATTCTTCCAGAACTTTGAGGGACAGTTAAGGTTATTCTGAAGCGTGGATCCAAAATAGTCTGATTTCACAAGTCTGGTAGATTTTGTGCAGGTGTTGCTAAGGATCTGCTAATCAGGGCAGCAAGGGCGTCAATGAACTTGTTTGAACACCAGGCTAGGTCTCTTTCATGCAGGAAGCCAGCAGCTCAGTGGAGATACAGAGGAGGTGGAAACTCCAGACTCTGGCTTTCCTAATGGTGGGCATTATGATCCAAGACAGCTATGAATTTGGACTTGCAAGGCAAAGATGATATTGGAGGCTGCTGAGATGGGGATCAGTTGTTGGATGATAGGTAGGCATGGAGGGAGAACAAATCCAGCTATCTTAAGGATCAAAGAAGGATGAATTTAGGTGGAGTTTTAGGGCTTCTAATCTTGCACATTCAGTTGACCATATTGTGGTCACTGAGGGCATTAGGGAGGATGCCTGCATCCACTGTGTGTGGATGGGGAAGAGGACCCAGTCCAGTAGGGAGTGGTTAATGGAATGTAGGATTAAGAGGTGCACTGTCCAAAATCAGCTTAGATAATTGGAAAGGATTTTGCATTTTGGGAAAGTTTATAATCAAAGGGGAGAGGCAATTAATAATAAAGTCTGTAAAATTGAGCAATTTACCAGTGAAGAGGTGATTTGTGAGTGTGGTAGGGGGCACTCTGTGGCAACAGCAGACCACTTCAACAAAAATGGGGACTGAGAAGGGGAAGGAGAATTTAACATCTCATACGTGGAGCAGGAGGTGACAGCTAGCACAGATGCAAATTAGATAATGGTGGAGAGGTAAAGTGACACACCACTGCTCCTCTTGGGGAGGCCTGTCTGGCTATGTTATAACTGGGGATACCCAACAGAAACACAGAAACATAGAATTTGATGGCAGATAAGGACCGCTTGGCCCACCTAGTCTGCCCATTTCCCTACCTAACGGATAAGCTGCAGATCCTAGTTAACCAACAGCCTACTTCCTCCTACCCCCCCACTAGAATTGTCTTATGCATGCATTCTTAAATTCCTCCACTGTTTTTGACTCTATGACCTCCTCAGGAAGGCTGTTCCTTGTATCCACAACCCTCTCTGTGAAGAAATACTTCCTCACATTACCTCTGAGCCGTCCCCCCTCTATCTTCAAATAGTGCGCCGTTGTGTTTGCACATCTCTTTTTCTGAAAGATGCTACCCTCTTGGACTTCATTGATTCCCTTGAGATATTTGAAAGTTTCTATCATGTCCCCCCTCTCCCTCCTTTCCTCAAGGCTATACATCTTTAGTTCCTTTAGTCTTTCTTCATATGTCTTCTGATGCAGACCCTGTATCATTTTAGTTGCCCTCCACTGGACAGCCTCCACCCTGTCTATGTCTTTGCAGAGATGGGGTCTCCAGAACAACACAGTACTCCTGATGTGGTCTTACCAACTGTCTGTACAGAGGGTCAACAACTTCCTGTGTTCTACTGGTGATGCCTCTACCTATGAATCCCAGTATCCCCCCCAGCCCTCTTTATTGCCTTCGCGCAGTGCTGGCCCACCTTTAGGCCATCTGATATGACTACCCCCCAGGTCCCTTTACATTTTTGTTGTTGTCAGTAACTCACCGCCCATTGTGTACTCTTCCTCTGGGTTTTTGTTTCCCAGTTGCATTACTTTGCACTTCTTTGCATTGAATCTAAGCTGCCATACATTTGACCATGGAGTGCAGTAGCCAAGGTCAACAGGATGCTGGGATGCATTGCTAGGGGGATCACCTCCAGAAGGAGGAAAGTGATACTCCCCGATTTAACTGCTTGGTGAGGCTGGAGGCCACACTTAAAGAGGAACATTGAACTCCTGGAGAGGGTCCAGAGGAGGGCAACCAAAATGATCTGGGGCTTGGGGGACAGGACCTATGGGGAGAGGTTCGAAGAGCTAAATATGTACACATTGGAAGAGAGAAGGGACTGGGGGGACATAATAGAGGTTTTCAAATACATGAAGGGGTTAAATAGGGGAGAAGCAGTCAGGGTGCTCTGAAGGAAGGAGGGGGGCAACTAGAGGGCATGGGTGGAAGCTGGAGGGGGGAAGATTCAGGGGAGAAAGGAAGTGTGCTACTTCACTGAGAGGGTGGTGGAGCCATGGAATGCGCTACCCAGGGGGCTGGTGGAGGCAGAGACAGTGGAGGGGTTCAAGAGGAGGTGGGACAGGTACAGGGGAAGGGTTCTCAAAGCAGAGTCCTGTGCAGCAGGAATATCCAGGACTGTGAAGGGAGAAGCCAGATAGGGCGTGGGGGGCAGCAAGGTCAGGTCCCAGGGTGGGGGCTGACCAAATGAGCACACACGAAAGACCGTTAGGCCTATTCTGCTGGCATTTTAGTATGTTAATATTCCTCCAACCTTGCCAAGTCCCTTTTCATCCTTTCCACCCCACCTTGTGTATCATAGAAACATGGAAACATAGACTTTGATGGCAGATAAGGACCGCTTGGCCCATCTAGTCTGCCCATTTCCCTACCTACAGGATAGGCCACAGATCCTAGTTAACCAACAGCCTATTTCTTCCTACCGCCCACAAGAATTGCCTTATGTCTGTCCCATACATTCTTGAATTCTCCCACAGTTTTAGACCCCACAACCTCCTCAGAAAGGCTGTTCCATGCATCCACTACCCTCTCTGTGAAATAATACTTCCTCACATTGCCCTGAACTGCCCTCCTTCTATCTTTAAATTGTGTCCCTTGTTCTTGCACATCTCTTTTCTGAAAGATGCTACCTCTTGGACTTTATTGATTCCACTGAGGTACTTAAAGTTTCTATCATGTCCCCCCCTCCTTCTTTCCTCAAGGGTATACATATTAAGCTCCTTTAGTCTCTCCTCATATGGTTTCTCTTGCAGACCCTACCATTTTAGTTGCCCTCCTCTGACTACCTCTATCCTGTCTATGTCCTTGTGGAGATGGGGTCTCCAGAACTGGACAAAGTACTCCAGATGGGGTCTCACCAACTGTCTGTACAGAGGGATAACAACTTCTTGTTTTCTGCTGCTGATGCCTCTCCCTATACATCCCAGTATACCCCCAGCCCTCCCTACTGCCTTCTCACATTGCTTGCTAACCTTAAGGTCATCTGATATGATTAACTCCAGGTAACTTTCCTTTTTTGTTGTTGTTACTACCTCCCCACCCATTGTGTATTCTTCCCCTGGGTTCTTGTTTCCCAGGTGCATTATTTTGCACTTTTTTGCATTGAATCCTAGCTGCCATACTTCTGACCATTCCTCCAACCTTGCCACATCCCTTTTCATCCTTTCCACTCCTTCTTGTGTATCAACCCTGTTGCAGATCTTTGTGTCATCTGCAAAAAGGCATACTTTTCCTTCCAATCCCTCTGCAATGTCACTGATGAAGACATTAAAAAGAACTGGCCCCAATACTGAACCCTGTGATACCCCACTAGTAACCCCTCTTTCTTCAGAGTGGACTCCATTTACAATTACCTTCTGTGTCCTGTTGTGCAGCCAATGTTTTACCCAGGCCACCACCATGAGACCCACTCCCAGGATGGTTAATTTGACTATTAATCTTTTGTGTGGGACTGTGTCAAATGCCTTGCTAAAGTCTAGGTAGGCCATGTCCACAGCCCCTCCCTGGTCTACTACTTTGGTCAGCCAGTCAAAGAAATCTATTAGATTCCTCTGACATGACCTTCCTGCTGTGAACCCATGCTGCCTTGGGTCCTGTGCTCCACTGGCCTCTAGGTACTCAACTATTCTTTCCTTCAGAAGTGACTCCATCACTTTCCCTACCACAGAGGTCAGACTGACAGGTCTGTAGTTTCCTGCCTCTGTCTTGGTCCCACTTTTGTGAAGGGGAATCACATCCACCTTCCTCCAGTCCTCGGGTACCACACCATCCTCCCATGATTTATTAAAAAGAATAGCCAGTGGTTTCACTAGTTTCTCCCTTAATTCTTTTAGAATTCTGGGGTGAATTCCATCAGGACCCATTGCTTTGTCCACCTTCAGTTTTAGGAGTTCTTGCAGAACCCTTTCTTCTGTGAAAGGACTGGGATCGACCCCCCCTATCAAGAGTGCTTCTGTTATTTGGATTAGGCACTTCCCCCTCCTCTTTTGTGAATACTGAGCAGAAATATTGGTTCAGTATCCTGCTTTTCACTGTCCACCTCTGCCACCCACCGTTCCTTCTATTCAGCCTCACTATCCCTCCTTTGTCTTTCTATGCTCGCTGATGTACCTATAAAGATTTTATCCCCTTCTTAACTGAGTTGGCTATCTTTTCCTCAGTTTGGGCCTTTGCTATTCTGACTTCCCTCCCTGCTTCCTTCTGCCTTAACTGGTACAGCTCTCTGTCTCTCCTTCTGTGTTTCCTTTACTTCAGAATGCTATCTTTTCTTCCTGACTTTCACAGCCACCTCTTTGAGAACCATAGTAGCTTTTCTTTTCATTTTGATTTGTTTATTTGCTTCACACAAAGGCTTGTTGCCCTCTGTGATGGCAGTTTGATGATTCCCCATTGTTGCTCCACACCTCCTTCTAGCCTGTTTGCTAGTGCTTTTCTGAGGCACTCTCCCATCTTGCAAAGTCAGCCTCCTAAATCCCAGTACCTCTACTTTTGTATGGCTTGACTCTTGGCTGAGTTTCAACGTGAACCACACTGTTTGATGGTCACTTGTCCCCAGATGCAACCCATTCTAGATCTGAGATCCTCTCACTGCCCCCATTTGAGAGTATGAGGTCTAAGATTGCTCCCTCATGAGTGGGTTCTGAAACTAGCTGTCTGAGGCCTGCCACCTGCAGGGCATCAAGAATGGCCCTGCTCTTAGATGTGGCTGCAGCAAATGTGCTGCAGTTAACATCTGGCATATTCAGGTCTCCCATCAACAGTATCTCCCCTTTCTCTGCCATTCTAAGAATGCCTTCTATCATATCCTTGTCCATTCCCTCCCCCTGACATGGGGGTCTGTACACAACCCCTATGCGGATTGTAGTGCCCTGTCCAGTCTCCAAGGTGACCCACAGTGCCTCCTCTCCTCCCTGTTTACTCTTTTGTTCAGTTGCTTTTATCCCTTCCTTTACATAGAGAGCTACTCCTCCCCCTCTTCTCCCCTGCCTGTCTCTCCTGTAGGTTATGTACCCTGGTATGTTAACATCCCAGTCATGGTTCTCTGTGTACCCTGTTGCAGATCTTTGTGTCATCTGCAAAGAGACATACTTTCCCTTCCAGTCCCTCTGCAATGTCACTTATAAAGACATTAAAAAGGACTGGCCCCAGTACTGAACCCTGTGGTACCCCACTAGTAACCCTCCTTTCTTCATTGTGGACTCCATTTACTATTACCCACTGTGTTCTGTTGTCCAACCAGTGTTTTAGCCAGGCTACCACCCTGGGACCCACTCCTAGGCTGGCTAATTTGTTATGTTGATTGCACGCTAGTGCAAGAAACATATTGCATCAGCTTGCTCCACAAGCAGGTTGTGGAGGCATGGCACTGTTGTGCCCAATGCCCACACAGCCTGCAAAGGCTTGTCCCCATCCCTCAATGCCGTGGCATGCTGCTGCAGACACTAGTTCAGCCAGCATGCCACAACCTTCTAAAAAATCAGCTGCTGCAATCAGGGGCCACCTCATCATTGCAGCGTCGTAAGTAGTTAGTGATAGGTAATACCCACTGCAATGAGGGAGCGACCATGTATTGCAGGCAGGATGTAAAACCCTGATATTGTTTGTGAACATGGCTGTGGGTTGCTGCCTTGTTCACAAACAATATAACCCCCCCAAACTGTGTTTACTTGCTGACGGGGAGCCCACTCCCATTGGTATTCTGTAACCCCTGTTGTTCCTGTCAACGGGTGCCCAATCCCCATCAGCATAATGATTATCCCTCCCTTTGTTTCTGCCGACGGGTGCCCAACTTCATGGCATAATGATACCCTCCCGTTGCTGTAGCTGGGGTGCCCAATCCCCCTCGGCTCCTGCAGCTCCCCTTCCCTTTGCCTTGTTTGCCGGTGAGGGTGCCCAATCCCCTGTTGGCTAACCCACCCACAGGTGGCACGCTGGGAGCCCACCCCAGCATGCCAAAGCACCTGTTAAATCAGAAAATGGTCCCCCGATGTCTTATTTCTGTTTCAACCTGTAAAAAATGAAACTGTTCCTCGTAGTCTCCCTGCCCCCCCTCCCACAACCCACATCCACCCACTGTGCACCCTGCCTCCCCATACCCTCCCATACCCCATACTTACCTCCGGAGCTCGACGCGACAATCTTCATTGGACCGGGAACATGTCTGCACTCTTCAAAGCTGACCGCAAACTGAAGAAATGCCGGGAGCTGTATAATGTAATAAATAGGGTTTTTTCAACTTTAGTATATATCTCAGGCATTTTTGGGAATTTTTTCACCAAATTTTCAACACAGTGTTTTTGGGACCCCTCCTCATGAATTCTTGAACTGTCATGGTGTTAATCGGCCCCAAATGGTGGTTTTGTGGTCACTGCACAGAATCACCCTTTGGGGCTGATTAACAGAATGACAGTGCCAGTGTTTATGAGGTGGGCTCTCAAAAAGCTTATGTTGCAAATTTGGTGGAAAAAATCAAAAAAATGACTGTTTTATGAGCATGCGTTACGCAGTTGCTACGTACGCTCGTAACTTCGTGAATTTACAATATTTTCACGCCAGATTTTCAACATTGGCATTTTGTCACACATCCTTGTGAGAAGTACAGTTGTCATTGTGCACATCCTGGCCGAAATGTGTTTTTGCAGTTCCGGCGCAGAATGGCACGGTTGCTGTTGGAAATCAGTGTTCAGGACAGATTAAGAAAATGACAGTGACACTGTTCATGAGTAGAGGTCCTAAAATGCCTGTGTTGAAAATTTGGTAACGATACTCCATAAAATGACTGTGTTACGAGCGTGCATTGCACAGTTGGCACGCACGCTTGTAACTTCACAAATTTATAATATTTTCACTCCAGATTTTAAACATTATCATTTTTCCACACCTACTTATGAACAGTGCATCTGTCATTTTTCTCATCCTGGCCAAAATGTGTTTTCACACTTCCAGTGCAGAACAAAGCGGTCGCTGTGGGAAATCACTGTCCGGGACAGATTAAGCAAATGACAATTATACTGTTCATGAGCAGAGGTCCTAAAATGCCTATGTTGAAAATTTGGTGATGATAGCCTATCAATTGACTGTGTTACAAGTTTTCCATGCACCCTTGTAACTTCGCAGATTTGTAATATTGTCACACCAGATTTTTGACGGTGCCATTTTTTCACACCTCCTTATAAGCAGTACAGCTGTCATTTTTCACATTCTGACCGAAATGTGTTTTCACAGTTTGGGCGCAGAATAACGTGGTCACTGTGGGAAGTCAGTGTTCAGGATAGATTACGAAAATGACAGTGTCACCGTTCATGAGCAGATGTCCTAAAATCACTATGTTGGAAATTTGGTGCTGAAACTCCATAATGTGACTGTGTTACAGGCGTGCGTTGAACTGTTTCCATGCACCCTTGTAACTTCGCAAATTTGTAATGCTGTCACGCCACATTTTCAACAGTGGCATTTTTTCACAACTCCTTATGAACACTACAGCTGTCATTTTTCACATCCTGGCTAAAATATGTTTTTGCTCTCCTGCCGGACAATAACACGGTCACTCAGGGAGATCAGTGTTTGGGACAGATTTAGATCGACCGAGTGAGAGGGGGGAGTGACCGAGCTCAACTGAGCTATGTCAGGACTGCTGAAGATTTGTTTGTGGGCAGAAAAAGGCCCCAATACAAGAGCCCAGTACAAAAGGGCAGCCTGCAGCACTGGGAGAAACAGAACAAGAGAGCGAGTGAGGGAGTGGGAGTGAGCGAACTCACCGAAGCACTGTCAGGACTGCTGCGGATTTCTTTGTGGGAAGAAAAAGGCATCAATACAGGTAGAGGCACAGTACAAAAGGCCAGCCTGCAGCGGTGAGAGAAACAATATGATCGAGTGAGACAAGGGGACTTAGTGAGCTCAACAGAGCTCTATCAGGACTGCTGGGATTTCTTTGTGGGCATAAAAAGGCACCAATGCAGGCAGGAGCCCTGTACAAAAGGGCAGCTTGCAGCACCAGGACAAACAGAATGAGTGATGAGAGAGGGAGACTGCGCAACCTCAACGGAGCTCTGTCAGGACAGCTGCGGATTTCTTTGTGGACAGACAAAGTGCCAATGCAGCCAGGAGCCTCATACAAAAGCGCAGTCTGCGGCGCCAAGAGAAACAGAATGAGCGAGTGACAGAGCAGTAGTGAGCGAGCTCAACAGAGCTCTAGTGTCACTGCTGCAGATGGCCAGCTTGCAGCGCTGGCAGAAACAGAATGCGAGAGTGACAGAGGGGGAGTGAGTGAGCTCAGTGGAGCTGTGTCAGAACTGCTTCAGATTTCTTTCTGGCTAGAAAAAGCCTCCAATGCAGGCAGGAGCCCAGTACAAAAGGGCAGCCTGCAGCACCAGGAGACACAGAATGAGCCAGTGAGGGAGGGGGAGTCAGTGAGCTCAACAGGGCTCTGTTGGGACTGCTGCAGATTTGTTTGTGGGCAGAAAAAGACAGCAATGCAAGCAGGGGCCCAGTACAAAAGGGCAGCCTGCAGTGGCAGGAAAACCAGAATGACTGAGTGAGTGAGTGAGTGAGTGAGCTCAACAGAGCTGTATTGTAGCTCCTGCAGATTTCTTTGTGGGCATAAGAAGGCAGCAACGCAGGCAGGAGCCCAGTAGAAAAGGGCAGCCTGCAGCGCCGGCAGAACAGTATGGGTGAGTGAGAGAAGGGGAGTGAGCGAGCTCAGCAGAGCTTTGTCAGGACTGCTGCACATTTCTTTGTGGACAGAAAAAGGTGCCAACAGAGGCAGGAGCCCAGTACAGAAGGGCAGCCTGCAGCGCCAGGAGAACCAGAATTAGTGAGTGAGACAGGCGGAGTGAGCGAACTCAACGGAGTTCTGTCAGGACAGCTGTGGATTTCTTTGTGGGTAGAAAAAGCCACCAACACAGGCAGGAGCCCAGTACAAAAGGGCAGCCTGCAGCATCAGGAGAAACAGAATGAGTGAGTCAGAGAGGGGGAGTGAGCCACCTCAATGGAGATCTGCTGGGACAGCTGTGTATTTCTTCCTCAGCAGAATAAGGTGCCAAAGCAGGCAGCAGTCCACTACAAAAGAGCAGCCTGCAGTACCAGGACAAACAGATTGAGCCAGTGACAGAGGGCCACTGAGCAACCTCAGCAGACCAACACAATCAACATTCGGCATTGACAAATGCTTGTTTATTAATCTTTTGTGCGGGACTGTGTCAAATGCCTTGCTTAAGTCTAGGTAGGCCATGTCGGCAACCCCTCCCTGGTCTACTGCTTTGGTCACCCAGTCAAAGAATTCAATTAGATTTGTCTGACATGACATTCCCACTGCAAATCCATGCTGCCTTGGGTCCTGTGCCCCACTGGCCTCTAGGTACTCAACAATTCTTTCCTTCAGAAGTGATTCCACAATTTTCCCTACCACTGAGGTCAAACTGACAGGTCTGTAGTTTCCTGCCTCTGTCTTGCTCCCAATTTTGTGAAGGGGAATCATATCCGCCCTCCTCCAGTCCTCAGGTACCACACCATCCTCCCATGATTTATTAAAAAGGGTAGTCAGTGGTGTTACTAGTTCTTCCCTTAGTTCTTTTAGAATTCTGGGGTGAATTCCATCAGGCCCCATTGCTTTATCCACCTTCAGTTTAAAGAGTTCTTTCAGAACCCTTTCTTCTGCAAGAAGACTAATATAAACCCCCCTATCCAGAGTGCTTCTATTGACTGGATTAGGTATTTCCTCTTGCTTTTCAATTGTGAATACTGAGCAGAAGTATTCGTTCAGCATCCCTGCTTTTTCACTATCTCTTTCTCTCTGCCCAACCACCTTCCTCTTTGCTCAGCATCAGTATCCTTGCCTTAGTCTTTCTTTGCTCCCTAATGTACCTATAAAAGGTTTTATCCCCCTTCTTAACTGAGTTGGCTATCTATTCCTCGGTTTGGGGCTTTGCTATTCTGACTGCCTTATCCAGTTCCTTCTGCTTTAACTGGTACAGTTCGATGACTTGCTCCTTCTATGTTTTCTTACACTTCCTGAATGCTATCTTTTTCTCCCTTACCTTGCCTGCCACTTCTTTTGAGAACCATCGTGTTTTTTTCTTTCGTTTTGATTTGTTTATTTGCTTCACACAAAGGCTTATTGTCTCTGTGATGACGGTTTCGATGTTTCCCCATTGTTGCTCCTCCACACCTTCTTTCTTGTTTGCTAGTGCTTTTCTGAGGCATGCTCCCATTTTGACAAAATCAGCCCTCCTGTAGTCCAGTACCTTCACTTTTGTATGGCTTGACTCTACACCTAAGTTTGTCGTGAACGACACTGTTTGGTGGTCGCTTGCTCCCAGATCGCTACCCACTTCAAGATCAGAGATCCTCTCTCCATCCCCATTTGAGAGTACCAGGTCTAAGATTGCTCTCTCCCAAGTGGGTTCCAAAACTAGCTGTCTGAGGCATACCCTATGTAGGGCATCGAGAATGGCCCTGCTCTTGGATGTAGCTGCATCAAAGGTGCTCCAGTCAACATCTGGCATATTCAGGTCCCCCATCAGCAATATCTCTTCTTTCTCTGCCATGCCAAGGATGCCTTCTGTCATTTCCTTGTCCTTTTCCTCCCCCTGAGACGGGGGTCTGTATACAACCTCTGTGCGGATTGTGGAGCCATTTCCAGTCTCTAGGGTGACCCACAGTGACTCCTCTCCTCCCTGTTTACTCTTTAGTTCTGTTGCTTTGATCCCTTCCTTTACATGCAGAATATTTGAGGCTGACCATAAGAGACTTCAGCTGATTCAGTTTAGGGAGGAGGCTGTGGATGTTTAGGTGAGCTACCCTCAGTCCTTTAGGGAACTACAAGGGTATAACCTAGCTAGTACTTACCCTAATTTGGGATTGTGTAGCAGCACAGTGAGCAACAATAAGGTTAAGGTAAAAGCTGGGCTAGGGGAAGGGAACAAGAAGGAAGTGCCCACAAACCCTGCAATCAACATGAACAACAAGAAGTTTAGGAGACTAGGAAAGAATGAGGAAGAATCACAAGTAAAAAGCAAAAGATCAGGTGTTAGAGGGAAGGGGGTCTGCCTCAATTCAAGGAGTCTGAGTAAGAAAATCAGCAAAGTCCAGGCTATTAAGGCAGACACTGAGATGAACCTTGTAGCCATCACAGAAAAATGAGCCTCAAAAATAATGACTGGGAGTGGACAGTCCCTGGTTATATGATGTTTATGAAGGATGAAGGAAAAGGTAAGGGTGGTGTGACTATTTGTCAGGAAGGCATGGAGGTTATGGAAGATGGATACATTAGGGGAAGTAATGGGGAGACATTTACTGTGGGTACTGCTCACAGTGGCTTCAGGCAAGATACAACAGTTAGGGGTGATCTATAGACCACCGGGAAAAAGAAAAGACAGGGATAGGAAGCTTTGGGAAGAGCTAGGAAGGGGAGTGGCCAAGGGTGAGGTGATGGTGGTGGATGAACTGAACCTGCCTGATATTGATTGGAAAATTCCAACTACTAGGAACACCAGCCCTACTGGATACATTCCCAGGACTGTCTGCTGGTGCAGCTGGTAAGGGAACCCACCAGGTAGGCTTCCCTTCTCAATGTGCTCACTAACTGAAGTGGTCATAGATGTACTACCAAGAGACCAATCATGGAGGGAAGGCAGACTCCAACAGGAGCAGAAGCAAGGATTCCTTGGCAGCAGTTCTACCTCAGTGAATCCCTCTTAGAGTGCACAGTCCAGGCTTCTATCTCTGCTAAGGCAATTTCTCTCCTTGATCGATCTGCTCAGACCCAGCCAGCAGCTGCTCTCTCAGCATAAAAAGCAGCTGGAACACTTACCCAGATTTCCTGGCTGCTGTATGTAAATCAGCATTTGTACTGCTGTACCACCACTGAAATAGTGGTCGACTAATAGAAAGTTCTCAGCTGGAATCAACAGCAGACTCTACCTGAGGGACACGCAAGTAGAAAATTAAAATTTTCCCACACTCTTGCCTGCAGGCCTGCTGACTCAAATACAACAAGCAGAACTCCTAGCAGTATAGCCGCAGCCAGGCTGCATCTCATCGGCAACTTCTACTCTTGTCAGCAGCTCTGTTGCAGCAGTTCCCTGAGCAGTCCAGCATTTGAGAAGGGCAGGTATTGTTCTGCAGCCAGTGGATCGCTCCCCTCTCCCACACAGCAGCAGGGATCAGGGACACATGGACTACCGGCAGGCTTTTTTTTTACTGCAAGCAGCAGGGACTCCACAGAGCTGTTCTGAGCTAAAGAGTGAAACAACTGAGCTACTGACCAGATTACTTCTTGCCTTGCAGGAGTACAAGCTAGACCTCATCTATTCAACAGCTACCTGATTGTTTTCTGCAGCATACAAAGAACAGTAGGATATGCCCACCCACTCTCTTCCTAATCCCACCCTTCCCGGGTGCACTGTTCTGCTTTCTTTTTCATCCACACTTCCTGCCAAGAAACAGGAATAAATACTACCTCTCAACTAAAACAAAAAAACAAACAAATAAAATAAAAATAAAAACAAACAAACAAAAAAATAGACCTTGTCAGTTGCAAAAACTGCAGTGCACTGTACAATAGGATTTACAAATGGCAACCAGGACCCTGCCATGTGCGCTGTACCATAGCAGATCTTGCAGCGCAATTACAGGATGTTTGGACTATAATATATAACCTCTAATACAGAGAACTCTATAGCACTCCTCCTCAACCCCCTCACCACCAGTACAAGAATGTCAGCCAGGGGTAAGTATTCAAGGCAGGGCCTAGAGACTGACAGATGGTGAGGAAAAAGAGACATCGTAGGAGGCCCAGGAAGGAAGCCACAAACCAGGAGCACTTTCCTGCCATCCAAACTGAAAACAGGTTTGCTCCACTGCTACCAACCACAGACAAAGTAATACAAGGTAAGGAAATCAAACCACCAAAAAAGGCTAACACACCAATTAAAATCAATACAAACTATGATAAAAACAAAACTACTGATACTCAAACTATAACCAACAACAATACCAAAACCAAATGAAATAACAACAAAAATACTAAAACTCAAAATAAAAATGACACCAGTATAAACAAAAGCAAAATTCTCATAATCAGGGATTCCATTATCCGAGGACTGGAACACCACCTAACACAAAATGTTAAACGTGACATCGTGGCAAAATGTCTACCAGCAGCCTCTGCAAGTAGGGACGCTAATCGCATGAAGACAGTCGTGCAGGAATCAGGGGATGTTACACATATAACAATATACCTTGGTACCAAGTACTTGGTAACTCACTCAGTTCAGGAGGCCAAGAAACATTCTGAGGACCTGGCCAACCAGCATTCTTCTCTTCTGTCTAAATAAGCCTTGTCAGAAGTGCTGCCAGTGTGGGAAAAAGGAAAAAGCACCAAGCGAGTCAGAGAGATTGAAGTAGGCGAATTCAACTCATGGCTGCATGATTGGTGCCAGGACAAGGGATACCACTACATGGGGAACTGGTGCAACTTTTGGGAAAGAGCTTTTTATAAATACAATGGATTGCACCTAAACAGAGAAGGTGCATAAGCACTCAGACAAAAATCCAATGTGTATACAGGTAATTTAAACTAAATAAAGGGGAGTATGATGCAGCTCACACCCCTGCCATCGGTGGGCTTGTCATCACTCCCCAAAATGCCAAATGCATGCATATATCCCCAGAAAAAAAAATCAGAGCCAACATCCGCCCTAACCAGCAACCTCCATAATCTCTTGGATGGAAAGAGAAACTGGAACAGTCCAGGAAGAGGGCACAACCTCACACCAAAGAGAATGTACATTCCTGTAAGGCAGTGTTTGCAAATACTAAGAACCTAACTTATAAACTTCCTGAACTCACAGCCATCTTGGAAACAGAAAGATTGGACTGGGTGGCTGTAACAGAAATGTGGTTCATGGAAAACCATGGATAGGATATGGCCATTCCTAGTTACAGTCTGCTCAGGAAAGATAGGCAGAGCAAAAAAAGGGGGGGAGGGTGTAGCCATCTACATTTAGAAGGAAATAAAAGCCACAGAAGTAAAAGGGCAATCTACGGACTTCAAGTCACTATGGCTAACAGTAGACATGGGCAAGGGAAAACCCTTCAGAATCAGCGTCATGTACAGGCCCCAAATCAAGGAGATAAAGGAGACAAAGACCTAATAGAGGATATCCACAAAATGTCTGATAAAGGTGAAGTAATACTGGTGGGGCACTTCAACCTACCAGATATTAACTGGAGCACACTAACAGCAGCAACAAGAAGAAGGGACTTCTTATTATCACTACAGGCACGGGACTGTGCCAACTTGTTAAAACCCCAACAAGGGGAGATGCCATTCTTGATCTTGTCCTCACAAACTCAGAAAGGATCAAGGACATCGAAGTGGGATGCCATATGGGCAACTGCGACCATCTCATGGTAAGCTTTAAGGTAAACATAACACAGGACACTAGCCACTCAAAGATAACGGTGCTAGACCTCAGAAAGGCTGACATCCAAAAAATGAGAAATAACATAAGCAGCCAGTTATTGGAAATAGAGGCTGAGGAGGTGGCGGCCATGTGGGGGAGACTCAAGACAGCAATGAAGACTGCCACACATCAGTGTGCCAGATGGGTCAGCAAAGCAAAAAGAAAAATAACTCCTTTATAGTTTTCCAAGGAAGTGGCTACCACAGTCAAAGAAAACAAGCATTTGTCAATGCTGAATGTTTGCTTGCTGGCATTGGCATTGGTAGTGTGGGAGTTACAGAGCTGCATAATAGGAATGGCAGTGAAGTATTGAACTGAAGCCAACCCCACCACCACCCTGCAGATACTGACAGGCATTGGGGTGTGTCTTTGGGTCGTCAGGCATAATGGCCACACCATTTCATCACACCCTACCCTGCAGACACCGACAGGTGTCACGGTGTGCCTTGGGGTCTTTGGCCCTTACGTTCACCCCATTTCATCAGGAAGTATGGTGAGATGGGTGCTGTATAGGAGAATGGTGTGAACTTTGGGGCTGAAGAGTTCAAGGCACACCTCGATGCCTCTCACTGGCTGCAGGGTGTGGGTGGGGGTGGAATGGTATGAGCATTACAGGCAACAATCCCAAGTCAGACCCCTGATGCCTGTCAGTCTCTACAGGGTGGAGCGTTATGGTCGGACACCCTATCATCTCAGGCGTTCATTGGTATTTCACTCCAAATTTTCAACATGTTTTTTTGTGACCCCCACCTCATGAACAGTGGCAATATCAGTTTGTTAGCTGAAAGCTGATTTTGCACAGTGACTATGCCATTTGGCACCACAGGTGCGAAAATACATTTCGAGCAAGATGTGAAAAATGACAGCTGTACTGTTCATGGCGAGGTGTAAAAAATGGCAATGTTGAAAATCTGCAGTGAAAATATTAAAAAAACTGGTGAAGTCACAAGTGTGCATAGAAACTGTGCAACGCACACCCATAATGTAATTAGTTTGAGGATTTTTTACAGCAGATTGTCAACACAGGCATTTTGGGACCTCCGCTCATGAACAGTGTCATTGTGATTTTCTTAATCTGCCCAGAACAGTGATTTCCTACAGCAACCATGCATTTCTGTGCTGGAAGTGCGAAAACACATTTTGGCCACGGTGTGAGAAATGACAGCTGTACTGTTCATAAGGAAGTGTAGAAAAATGCCAGTGGTGAAAATCTGGACTGAAAATATTACAAATTCATGAACTTATGAGGGCGCGTGGAAACTGTGCAATGCTCGTTCTTAACACAGTCATTTTATGGACTTTTGTCACCAAATTTTTAACATAGCCATTTTAAGACCTCTGCTCATGAACAGTGTCACTGTGACTTTCTTAATCTGTCCTGAACATTGATTTCGCACACCGACTGCGCCATTGTACGCTACATGCGTGGAAACACATTTTGGGAGAGATGTGAAAAATGACAGCTGTACTGCTCATAAGGAGGTGTGGTAAAATCACAATGTTGAAAATCTGGAGTGAAAATATTAAAAATTTGCGAACTTACGAACGTGAGTAGAAATGTGCAATGCAAGTTCATAAATCAGTCATTTTTGGGAATTTTTTCACCAAATTTTGAACATAGGGTTTTTGGGAACCTACCTCATGATCTGTGACACTGTCATTTCATAAATCAGTCCTGAAAGGTGGTTCCACGCAGTGACTGCAAAATCACATTTTGGGGCTGATTAATGCCAAGACAGTGCCAGAATTCATGAGGAGGTGTCTGAAAAACCACATGTTGAAAATTTGGCACAAAAATTCCAAAAAACTGCCTGAGATATGCATCAAAGTTGGAAAAAAAATGTATTTATTCCATTATACAGCTTACCGGCATTTTTTCAGTTCGCGGTCGGCTTTGAAGAGTGCAGACGTATTCCCGGTCCACCGAAGATCATCGTGCCAGCCTCCAGAGGTAAGTATGGGGTGAGTTGGGGGTGTTGGGAGGTGAATGTGCAGAGGGTGGGTGCAGGTTGGGGGGGCAAGACAATCAATGAGGGACTGTTTTTTTCCTTTCAGGTGTTTGTTTTCTTTTTAGGAAGATGACGTAGGACTTGTGCCACGCTGAGGTGGGCTCCCAGCGTGGCAGCTGTAAGATATTTTTTGGGGGGTCAGTGGAGTCCACAGGGCATTGGGCACCCCAGTCAGCCATACAGACGTGTGCCACACTGGGGTGGGCTACCAGCATGGCAACTGGAAGTCTGTTTCTTTTGGGGGGTTTAATTGAGCTGATGGAGGATTGGGCACCCCCATTGCCATTCTCAGTTGTGCCATGCTGGGGTGGGCTCCCAGTGTGGCACCTAGAACTCTGGGGGGGTGTGGAGCCAACAGGGGATTGGGCACCCCCATCAGCCATACTGTGTGTGGCGGGTGGGGAGGGCACTATTCAGAGACACTCAGAGGGTTGGAGAATATTATTACAATACTGATCAGGTGTGCCAACAGACAAAAACTGCATCTACTTTTTCATTCTCTTTGGGGTTCTGTTTTCCTGCTTTGGTCAATGCCGCTCCTACTCTGAACTCTGACTCAACATTCCAAGGATGGCAATTAGATCTTTTTTTGGAAACATTCCGAGGATGTCATTTTAGTCACTTGCCTCCTTCCGGAAAGATAGTCCTAGGAAAAGTTCACTTCAAACTGAATTTATGTTCCAGGAAGAGAAAGCAGAGATGTATGCAAGTGGGATTGCCGACAATATGCTAATCAACACTGTCTTATAGTTGCTCACTGAAGCTGTCTCTCCCATTCAACTGTACGCCACTGCATTTTCAACTGCTGTCATAGACAGCTGCAGCATTCATTTGTGAACTGTGGCTGTGCCTGCAAACACACTGACTGAATTGGAAGACAAGGTGCCACACCTACAAAAACTCGGATGATGGCACTATGTTTCTTGCACATGCGTGCAAGCAAACATAAAAAGAAGGCATACAGCATATACAGTACCAGGAGACCAAAACTGAGAAAGACTGGGAGTTGTACAAGGAAAAAAATTAGAGAGTCTAACAAACAAATTAGAAAGGCAAAAGCCCAGAGAGAGGAAAAGATAGCAGAAGGGGCAAAGAGAGGAGACAAATCATTTTTAGATACATCAGAGAACGTACGAAGGCAAAAGGGGGACAGTAAGGATTGTTACTGCAGACCATACCTCTCAACCCCCTGCCTCATAAATCAGGGACAAGGCTTAAAAAAAAATCAGGGACAGAAGTTTAAAATCAGGGACACATCTTAAAAAGTGATGATATCCACTCTGGAAGCTGGTAGAATAAGTGGTTTAGTGTAAAATTCATTTTCTAAGGAAGAATACATCTGTAACATTAATGTTTGGCATTATTCTATGCTGACAACCCCCACTGTTTGGTCATGGAAACACAATTTTTAGGAGGAACAGAGTAAAATTTTGAGGTAAAATCAGGTATGTCCCTGAAAATCAGGGACAGTTGAGAGGTATGCTGCAGAAGGGAAATGCACCAAACATGACCCAGAGAAAGCAGAAATCCTCAACAAATACTTCTGCTTGGTGTTTACCAAAGTGGACTCAGGGGATGACCCAGCCCTGAAAAAACAGAACACCACAGCCCCAGGGGAGGCACTCAGTGCTTACATTAGAGGCAGCCATGGGACCAGGTGTTGCACTCCAGAATCCTTAAGAAACTGGGGGCAGAATTAGCAGCCCCTCTGGCACTTCTATTCACAAAATCCTTGAAGAGCAATGTGGTACACAAAGACTGGAAAAAAGCAATGGTGGTTCCACTTCACAAATCAGGCAGTTGCAAAGAGGCTAGTTATTACAGACCAGTGAGCCTCATGTCTTTAGCAAGGAAACTAATGGAGACACTACTCAAACAGAGGGTCATAGCATTCCTCAAAACTAGTGGCTAACAAGACCCTAAACAGCACAGTTTCACAGCATGAAGGTCATGTCAGATAAATCTGCTCAAGTTTTTTGACTACACTACAAAAACAGTGGACAATGGTAGGGCAGTAGATGTGGTCTATCTAGACTTTAGAAAGGCCTTTGACTCAGTTACATAGAAACATAGACTTTGACGGCAGATAAGGACCACTTGGCCCATCTAGTCTGCCCATTTCCCCTACCTACAGGATAGGCCGCAGATCCTAGTTAACCAACAGCCTATTTCTTCCTACCCCCCCCAAAAGGCTGGTGAAGAAACTTGACCACATAGGGATTGGTCCAGAAGTAGTCAGATGGGTACAAAACTGGCTACAAGGCAGAACACAGAGGGTACAGGTTAATGGAACGCAATCAGTGGAAGCCAGGGTCACCAGCAGGGGGCTTCAGGGCTCAGTACTGGAGCTTCTGCTCTTCAATGTTTTTATTGCAGACATCGCTGACAGACTGGAAGGGAAAGCGTGTCTGTTTGCAGTCGACACCAAGATATGTAATGGTGGACACTTCAGAAGGAGTGAGCCAGATGGAAACTGACCTCAAGAAATTAGAAGAACGGTCTGGAGTGTGGCAGCTGAGATTTAACACCAAAAAGTGCAAGATCACGCACATAGGAAAGTAACATCAGGAAAGGAGTATTACCTAGAAGGTGAAAGACTGACTATTTCAAACCAGGAACGAGATCTGGGAATCATAATCTCAGATAACTTGAAGGTTAGTAAGCAGCGTGAGAAGGCAACATTGAAAGCTAACAGAATGCTGGGCTACATTGGGAGGGGAATCACAAGCAGGAGCTGCTACCACTGTATAGATCACTAGTCAGTCCTCACCTGGAACATGGAGTCCAGTGCTGGAGGCCTCACCTCAGGAAGGACATTGACCAGGTGGAAACAGTACAGAGAAAAGTGACAAAAATGATTCAGGGTCTGTAGTACATGTCTCAAGAGGAAAGACTTAGGGAATTGAATATGTACTCCCTGAAGCAGAGAAGAGAGAGAGGTGACATGATTGAAACATTCAAGTACATCAAAGGCATTAACAAGGTACAGGCACAGGAACTTTTTCATTTCAAGAAGGGCTCCAGGACCAGGAGGCATGACCTTAGGCTGCAAGGAGAGAGGTTCTCTACCAACACCAGGAAGTTTTTCTTCACAAAAAGAGTGGTGGACACCTGGAACAGCCTTCCCCAAGTGGTTGTGGGTCAACCCTGTGGGGTTCAAAATGCATGTACCACCCCTATAATGGGAGGTTCTAAAAAACTCCTAGGAGCTGCCCAGGTTCCTCCAGGGTTGGCATTCGGCGTTTAAGCCGTTTTAAATGGCAATGTTGTGAGTGCTTTTAGAGCCTCTGTGCACTGTCCCTTTAAGGGCTGCCTACTTGTTGTGATAATTAGTTCAAATGTGGGGTTTGAGTGTTTCTATGCTCAAGTCCCACCTGGGATGCTGGGAATAGCTCCATTCTGCCATCGCTAAGTATGCAGAGGGGGCTCTGTTAAAAGATGTGACTCAGTGCTGGAAAATAACTTAGAGCAATAACGATATTGTAGTTGTTCTAACCTGCTTTTTGTTTGCAGCAAGGACTGTTGTGATCATCTCCTCCATATTGGTCCTGAACTGTCGCATTGGACCAATTAGGACCGGGACTCTCGGAGCCGGCTGACCAATGAGGACTTCGCTAGTAATCCTGGCAGGGAAAGTGTGCTCCAAGGCACCTTTTTGCACCAATCGGGACAGGTCTTATAGCCTGGTGTCTGCAGACAACCTATGGGAATGGGTGGCGCGCGAGTGAGAAGGTTGTCCCCACTGCCTGAAGGACAGAGCCATTGTGACTGTGGAGCTGAAGGGAGCTCTGAGCTTCTGCATCGTTGAGTGATCACGTGGGAAGTGCGTGAGAGGCCTAGGTGGCCGTTTCCCATAGCTATATAGCTTCGGACTAAATCCGCCGGCGTGCGGTCAGAGGAGGCTGTGTTTAAACACAGCTACCTACCAGGCTTCACCTGAAGAGGACTGGAGAATCTGCTGAACCGTGCTCGGTCTGTCAGGACGTTTGGAGTTGCCGCTAATGCCCGCAATTGCTGTGAGTTCGTTCGGGTCTTGGAAGCAGCTGCCTGGTATGGTACCCCTCTGTTGTTGTCCATATAAATGTGTGAGGAGGCCTTTGAAGCTCAGGCTCAGCACTGAAAGTGGTGAAGGAGTGGTTATCTGTTGGAGTTGTGAGTGCTGGATCAAGGTAGCTCCCTGTCAATCTTACAAACAAGTGGCAAAGAAAAACAAAATCATTTTGTATGCTGCTGACTGCACTAATTGAGCTTTCTGGTCATTCTATCTGCTCAGGAAAGTAAATGCTCATCTATGTCAGGGCCCCAACCAGCTGCTACAAGGGACTAGCCATTAGGGCTTGGGTACCCAGGGACAGCAATTAATAGGTTTAGGCCTGTGCACAGAGCCCTAGGTAGTTAAGTATATTTTATAGTGATAAGCCAATCACCTTGATCTCCCCCCGGCCCTTGTTACCCACCCCCCTTAAATAAATCAGATTTTTTGTTTTGCAACTGTACCCTGACTGGATTGTGTTTTACTGAGGATATACTGTACAGTGAGTATGTGATAACTGTGCCTTACTTTCCAGGGGGTCTACAGAGTGAGCTGAGAGGTTCGAGCCGTGGGGTAAGTGTACAGGGGGAAAGCATTGTAATTAATCTGTGTGAGCCACTAGTGGGAAGAAAGGGGGGTTGCAGTAACCCAGAGGGCTGTGACTGAGTTAATCTTGACTGTCTTAACCCCGACCTCTGGGTGGAGGCACCCGTCAACGGATCTGGGCCCCTCACCCTGTCACAGTTGAGGCAGGCAGGGGTAGTAGCCCTAAGGGTAGCGCCCCCTTGGGGTTACAAATTGGAGGCATCACTGGGATTAGCGTCCCCTAGTGGCCAAGTGAGGAAAGTGCATAAAAATGGAAAAGTTGACTGGGAAACTGGAAGGGGATATTATGGCAAAAATTAAGTTGGACCCTATTAAGACAATGATACACAAACTGATGGGATGGGGCGAGGCCGAAAAGCTGGACTCCCAGAGAATTGTGTTACTATTAGACGTGCCTCTGGGAACCCCGATGGCTGACATTATTTCTGCAGCAGAGCGTGTTATGTGTTTGGGCAAAGTGGAGGTGAAGGGGTGTATGGTTGACCTGCTTGATCAGACACTGCAGGTGCTGCTTTTGTGCAGTGTGGCCATCGACCCTGAGAGGGTACCTTCAGTGATTTACCCGGAGGGTGCCTCACAGGGGTGGAGGCTTGTTTATATTCGGAGTGGGTCAGTCACTCCTGGGGGGTCTCCCCAGACTAATAGTTTTAAAGACAAACTGCTTAAATTGCTGGCTACGGAGGGGAGGACTACCCAGGAGTTGCTGCATGCATTGGACCTATCTAGTGATACCATGCCTCAGATTTTCCCAGGTACCTTCCCCTGTCCCCCTTAGAGTTCTATTTTGGCTCCACTGCCCTTAGTGGTCCCCCCATACAGCTCGATTCCTATCGTAGGCTAAAACTTTTTTCTGGCACAGTGCCAGTCCCTTCAGGGGAGGATGACTTAGAAGCGTGGATGGACTACGCCACCCCCTTAGTTCAGGAGTGGCAATGCTCTGAGAGTGAGAAAAGAAAGCGATTGATGGAGAGTCTGAGAGGCCCCACTTTAGAAGCCATTAGGTTCTTGTGGGCCATTAACCCGGAAGCCACTGCAGCAGAATATCTTTCTGCTTTGGAGGGAGTGTTTGGGATTACCGAGACTGGGGAAGACTTATGGAAATTCCGGTCTGCCAAGCAGTGGAGAAATGAGAAACTGTCCGCCTTTGTTACTAGGGTGGAGCGGGCTTTGCAAAAGGCTTATAGAAAAGGGGGGATCACAGTCACGGCCTTGAACCAGGTCAGATTGGAACATGTTTTGAAGTCTGCTAGATTTTCCAGTGTGATATTGTTAAAGATTAAGTTGCATGATAGACATGCTTCCCCGCCTGAATACTGTCAATTGATCAGGGAAATTAGAGAAGTGGAGACTGATGAAGATGGGTGGGAACTCTATGTGGGGGCTGTGAACCCAAGTGGGACCCCTGAGTCTAGTACCCCCAAAGAGATCCACCTTTCAGGAAAGCCTGATGGACCCCCAGATTTTCCAGATGATGTGGGGGTGCGAGCTATTTCCTCTGATCCCCAAGTAGAGAATGAGTTGAGGGCCGAGGTCAGAAATTTACGAGAATTGGTGAGGGACTTGAAGCGATCTACCATATACCCTGGTAGGTCTGGGGAGCCTGAGTCACCCAGAAACCAATGCCCTGGTCCAGGGGAACCCTCTCATCCTCCGCAGGGCCCCCAGCAGACCAGGTGCCCCCCTCTCAATAGAGACCACCGGGACCCCAAGTTCTGTTACCATTGTGGGGAGGATGGACACTTTCAGCCTGAGTGCCAGATGCTGGAGAATTTAAGGAAAAGTCAACAGCAAACTAATCACTTGGCATCGCAGGGCCCACGTCCGACCCCCCAGGAAAAACTTTGTGATCCGGGCCAATGCCCAAGCAACTGTCAATGCTGAGCCCCCAGAATGGTCTGATGTGGTCGGGCCCTCGACGGAGGCCCCAGTGCAAGTAAATGGGATTCCCACCCGAGCTGTATTAGACAGTGGTTCTCAGGTAACCATCATGTTTCAGGACTGGTATCAGACACACCTACCTGAGGTGCCACTACAACCCTTGGATGGTCTACATGTGTGGGGATCGAGTGACAAGGCTTATCCATATTTGGGGTATATCCAGATCTGGTTGTCATTCCCTACTTCTGTGGCTGGAGTGGACGAACAGGTGGAGACCTTAGCTTTGGTCTGCCCCCCCCCACTAGACTGTATGATGGGTTACCCCTGTTGATTGGGACAAATGCTCATATGTTTGGACGACTAGCCCAGTTGTGTTCAGAAAAGCAAGCATTCAGAACTGGGCGAGCCCTAAGAATACCCACTGTGATCCAGAAGGCCATTGAAACTCAGAAGAAGGTTAGCCAGGAGGAACCTGAAGGCCCGGTGGGTGTAGTATGGAGAAAGGATCCGGCACCAGTGACACTTGCCCCGAATGCTCAATGTGTTCTGCATGGGGAAGTATGACTGAAAACAGATGTTAAGAATAAGTTGTTGATGTTGGATGTGCCTGGGGAGGGGAGATTACCTGAGGGACTGTTGGTCAAACCCAGTATCTTGCCAGCTAGGGCTCGTGCTTACGTTAAGAGAGTGATGGTTCAAGTGCATAATGTGTCCGACAAAGAGATTCAAATAAGAAGAGGGTGCACCTTGGCAAGTGTACATTGTGCAGATACTGCAGTGCTGCCAAACAGCAAGGGTTCCAGGAAAGATGGCAGAGTTACTCCCGACTTGTTTGATTTTGGTGACTCCCCGTTGCCTGTTGAATGGAAGAGGAGGATCAGTGAGAAGCTAGCCAAAAGAGACCAGGTCTTCTCCCTGAAAGAATGGGATGTGGGATGTGTGCAAGGGGCTGAGCACCACATCCGGCTGCATGATGAAAGGCCTTTTTGAGAGAGATCCAGGAGCCTGGCCCCAGCTGACATAGACGATGTGAGGCGGCATCTGCAAGAGATGCTTGCTGCTGGTGTGATACAAAAGTCCAGGAGCCCCTATGCCTGCCTCCATTGTAGTGGTGAGGAAAAAGAATGGAGCTGTTCGGATGTGTGTAGGCTACCGAACCTTGAATCGGTGGACCATCCCAGACCAGTATACCATGCCACGCATACATGACGCATTGGATTGTTTAAATGGCAGTAAGTGGTTCTCTGTGTTAGACCTCCGCAGCGGGTACTACCATATCCCGATGACTCCAGGGGACCAAGAGAAGACCGCATTTATTTGGCCCCTAGGTTTCTATGAGTTTATTCGGATGCCTCAAGGGATTTCAGGTGCCCCCGCCACCTTTCAGCGCCTGATGGAATGAGCTGTGGGAGACATGAATTTGCTCAAGTGTTTAGTTTACTTGGATGATGTCATAGTGTTTGGCCGCTCATTGGAAGAACATGAGCAACGATTGTTCAAGGTCGTGGATCGGCTGGAGGATTTCGGTCTCAAGCAGTTGATAGACAAATGCCAATTCTTTCAAACTTCTGTGAAATTTGTGGGCCACATAGTGTCCACCGAGGGTATAGAGACTGACCCCAGCAAAGTGGAGGCTCTGACCACTTGGTCTCAGCCCAGGAATTTGAAAAAGCTGCAATGGTTCCTGGGGTTTTGTGGTTAGTATAGATGGTTTGTCAAAGATCATTCTCGATTGATCCGCCCCCTCCTTAACCTCACTCAGGGGTACCCACCCACGAACAAGAAGTATAAGAAAGTTGTACACTCTGAGACAGAGAAGAAATATTTTCAGCCGAATGAGATGTTTGGAAACCGCTGGACTACTGAGTGTGAGGAAGCTTTCTGTGACATCATATATCAACTTACCCATGCTCCAGTGCTGGCTTATGCTGACCTGGCCAAGTTGTACGTTCTCCATATGGATGCCAGTCTACAAGGATTGGGGGCTGTGTTATATCAGGAACACTCAAATGGTCTGAGACCTGTAGCTTTTGCCAGCAGAAGTCTGACTCCTTCAGAAAAGAATTATCCAGTGCACAAGTTACAGTTCCTGGCTCTGAAGTGGGCCATTGTTGACCAATTTCACAACTATTTGTACGGTGCCAAGATATTGGTAAAGACTGATAACAATCCTCTAACCTATGTGCAGACCTCGGCCAAGTTGGATGCTACTGACCATAGGTGGCTTTCTGCATTGGCCATCTATGACTATGCTGTTGAGTGCAGAGCAGGCCTAAACCATATAGATGCGGATGCTCTCTCTCGGAGACTTGAGCCACAAACTGATTGGGTCAGGTTGTCAGAGCCTGACATAAGATCCCTTTGCCAGAAATTTGATAATGAGGAACAGGTGTCTCTAGATGCTGTGGACTGTATGGTGGATTGCTTGGGGCCATCCGGAAACTGCATAATTGCTGCCTACTGTCATTTTTCTGCATTAGACACTAGTTCACTGCCCCAATTCAACAATGATAGTCTCCAACAGGCTCAGTCCCAAGACTCTATGATAAAAACGGTTGTGGAGACTGTGCAGGCCGGGAAGGACGTGTCCAAGTTACATTCCACTGACTTGAGAACTGCCTTGTTATACAAAGAAGGGCCCAAATTAAAGCTGATTAACCAACTACTATACAGAGAGAATGTGGATAAGGAGGGTCGGGTAGACAAACAACAACTGGTGCTGCCCTCAGCTTTTAGAGAATTGGTTCTGAGGTCCTTGCATAATCACATGGGGCATCTGAGCATAGACCGAACTCTTGACCTGGTACAGACCCGATTCTACTGGCCAAAAATGAGTACAGATATAGAGCAGTATGTCAAGACCTGTGGGCATTGTTTACAGAGAAAAGCCTTACCTCAGAGAGCTGCCCCCATGGTCAATATTACCACTAGTGCCCCTATGAAACGGGTCTGCATTGATTTCCTGAGTTTAGAACCAGATTTGAAAAATATCAGTAATATATTGGTAGTCACTGATCATTTTACCCGGTATTCACAGGCCTTTCCTACTAAAGATCAGAAAACAACCACGGTGGCTAAAGTACTCATGGAGAACTTTTTTGTCCATTATGGGGCCCCCCCCAAGAGGATCCATTCCGACCAGGGGAGGCACTTTGAGAGCCACCTGATTAAAGAAATGTTGTCTTTGTGGGGAGTACAAAAATCAAGAACCACCCCATACCACTCTCAGGGAGACCCCCAACCTGAAAGATTTAACCGCACCTTGCTCGATATGTTGAGCACATTACAGCCCAAAGACAAGCCTAGATGGAGCCAGCAGATCAGCACCCTGGTTCATGCTTATAACTGCAACAAAAGTGATGCCACTGGGTTTTCCCCCGTACAGGTTGATGTTTGGGAGAGAGGCTAGACCACCAGTGGATGTGTGTTTTGGGGTTTCCCCTGATGGGGTGCAAGCAGAAAATCATGTACAGTATGTACAGAAATTAAAGGCCCAATTGAACCATGCCTACCAACTGGCCCAGACCATGGCTGCTAAACGAAACCTGGCCAACAAGGAGAGATATGATAAGAAAGTGAAAACAATGGAACTGAGAGAAGGGGATAGAGTGCTATTGAGGAATTTGGGACTGCATGGCAAACATAAGATTGCCGACAGATGGCATCACCTCCCTCATATTGTTGTGGGAAAACTGGCAGACTTACCTGTATATAAAGTACGGCCTGAAAACAATTCAAAAGATTTGAAAACCATACACAGAAATCATTTGCTGCCAATTGGGCAAATCCTGATTGAAGCTGAACCTCCCAATGCCCCTCCCTCCAGGCCTATGACTAGATCTGCTGCCAGGAAAAAAACTAGACCAAGTGATTCTTCAGAAAGCCAAATAAGAGGACTTTATCCAAACCATTCCAATAAAGATGATCTCCACTCTGTGTCTGAAGACAGTGAAGATAATATTGAACACTATCCCTCTTATGAACTGAGTCAGCTGTTTCAGGGCAATCCCCTCGTTAACTCTGGAGATGAGGTTGGGCTTTCTGGACTGTCTGAGCCCCCAGCTTTGTCTCCGGAACCCATGCTTCCAGAGCATGAATTGGGTAGCAGCAACTCCCAGGCGGTGGGGTCCTTGAGCATAACTGAACTGTCTGGCCTGGCTGAACTGTCTGGCCTGGCTGAACTATCTGACTTTTCAGAAGAAGAAAGTGATGTGGGGGAACAATCCAGTGATATGCTGGAACCTGAAGAATATTTTGAATGCCCTGATGGTTCCTTACTAGTGCCTGAACAGTCCTCAGCTGAGCCAAGTAGTGTGGGTCCTGATATAGAGAGTCATGTCCCTGAAAGTACTATGAGCACTGGGTCCCCTTCCCCTGTGGAGGTTTCCCCTACTAATCTCAATGAGGCTGAAATGGAATCGGGGCCTGTAGCAGGGTTTTCCGAGACCCTTAGGCGATCTAGCCGAGAAGTACGGCCTGTAGTAAAGTTGAGTTATGAGTCTCTGGGTCAGCCTGTGAACCTGCCCTTAAATGTGGTTCATAAAGGGGTGTATGTGTCCCCGAGATCCTTGCCTAAGTTAGTCTTGGGGGATAACTCCAGCCTGTTAGTACTGTCCTTCGAGAGTGGTATCCCTACCCCAGTTAGCCCGCCAGTAGTTGATAGGGAAGGGCCCCCTCTTTTCAGGTGTCATGGGCAGAAAGTAATGACCTGATTCAAAAAGAGAAGGTTATGTGTTTGTGTAATGTTGCCTAAACAGTAGCAACCTGTAAATACAGTGGTAACGCATGTGATCTAAAGTGCGGCACAATGTTAATTAAGATGTTTGCCTTAAAGTGATTTAAGGGTAACTACTTGATGTGGATGCCAAGTTCTTTCTAGGCCAGGAAGGGTGTAACCCCCTATAAATGGGGGTTTCTAAAAAAAAAAGCCTCCTAGAGCTGCCTATGTTCCTCTGGTGGTTACATGCTCGCTAAGCCGTTTTAAATGGCAATGTTGTGAGTGCTTTTAGAGCCTCTGCGCACTGTCCCTTTAAGGGCTGCCTGCTTGTTGTGATAATTAGTTCAAATGGGGGTTTGAGTGTTTCTATGCTCGAGACCCACTTGGGATGCTGGGAATAGCTCCATTCTGCCATCGCTAAGTATGCAGAGGGGGCTCTGTTAAAAGATGTGACTCAGTGCTGGAAAATAACTTAGAGCAATAATGATATTGTAGTTGTTCTAACCTGCTTTTTGTTTGCAGCAAGGACTGTTGTGATCATCTCCTTCATATTGGTCCCAAACTGTCGCATTGGACCAATTAGGACCGGGATTCTCGGTGGAGCCGGCTGACCAATGAGGACTTCGCTAGTAATCCTGGGAGGGGAAGTGTGCTCCAAGGCGCCTTTTTGCACCAATCGGGACAGATCTTATAGCCTGGTGTCTGCAGCCCACCTATGGGAATGGGTGGTGCGAGAGTGAGAAGGTTGCCCCCACTGCCTGAAGGGCAGAGCCATTGTGACTGTGGAGCTGAAGGGAGCTCTGAGCTTCTGCATCGTTGAGTGATCACGCGGCAAGCACGTGAGTGGCCTAGGCGGCCATTTCCCATAGCTATATAGCTTCGGACTAAATCCGCCGGTGTGCGGTCAGAGGAGTCTGTGTTTAAACACAGCTACCTACCAGACTTCACCTGAAGAGGACTGAAGAATCTGCTGAATCGTGCTCGGTCTGTCAGGACGTTTGGAGTTGCAGCTAATGCCCGCAATTGCTGTGAGTTCGTTTGGGTCTTGGAAGCAGCTGCCTGGTATGGTACCCCTCTGTTGTTGTCCATATAAATGTGTGAGGAGGCCTTTGAAGCTCAGGCTCAGCCCTGCAAGTGGTGAAGGAGTGGTTATCTGTTGGAGTTGTGAGTACTGGATCAGGGTAGCTCCCTGTCAATCTTACAAACAAGTGGCAAAGAAAAACAAAATCATTTTGTATGCTGCTGACTGCGCTAATTGAGCTTTCTGCTCATTCTATCTGCTCAGGAAAGTAAGTGCTCATCTGTGTCAGGGCCCCAACCAGCTGCCATGAGGGACTAGCCATTAGGGCTTGGGTACCCAGGGACAGTAATTAATAGGTTTAGGCCTGTGCACAGAGCCCTAGGTAGTTAAGCATATTTTATAGTGATAAGCCAATCACCTTGATCTCCCCCAGCCCTTGTTATCTCCCCCTTAAATAAATCAGATTGTTTGTTTTGCAACTGTACCCTGACTGGATTGTGTTTTACTGAGGATATACTGTATAATGAGTATGTGATAACTGTGCCTTACTTTCCAGGGGGTCTACGGAGTGAGCTGAGAGGTTCGAGCCAGGGGTAAGTGTACAGGGGGAGAGCATTGTAATTAATCTGTGTGAGCCACTAGTGGGAAGAAAGGGGGGTTGCAGTAACCCAGAGGGCTGTGACCGAGTCAATCTTGACTGTCTTAACCCTACCTCTGGGTGGAGGCACCCATCAACGGATCTGGGCCCCTCACCCTGCCACAGTTGAGGCAGGCAGGGGTAGTAGCCCTAAGGGTAGCGCCCCCTGGGGGTTACACATGGGATAGACAAAAGGGAGCCCTGACTGCAAAGGGCAACTAGAGTATCAAAGCAGGTATAAAAACAAATGGGTAGACCAGATAGATCTGGCGGTCTCCTTCTGCCATCAACTTCTATGTTACTGGTAGTGTAACCATTGGGATGCTGTGACCATAACTCTGCTTAATTTGAGCTGGCCCTTGGGACCAGAAAACCCCACATTGAGGGCTAAGGTCCCTGTTTTTAGAAGGGTGAACTCCAGCAGTATAAGGGGGTTGGTTCAGACAGGTTAATCAGGGTAGATCACAACGGGGGTGTGGAGGAGAAATGGGGGGGGCAATTCCTGAGGCATCTAAGTTATGCATAAGAACAGGTAGCCAAAAAAAAGGGGTACAAGAGATCAACACGGTTCTCTAAAAGAGTCAGGGAAACAGGGAGGGAAAAGACTTTTACCAAGTACAACAAAACATAGGATGAGGAAGAATGGGAAGATTACCAACTGAGAATTAAGAAGGCAATGAGGGTGGTTAGAGAAGCAAAAGCAGACACTGAGCTGTATATTGCAGAGAGGGTCAAGAGCTGTGAAAAGCTTCAGGTACATTAAATGAAAAAGAAAGAAATAGGGGGGAAGGGTAATAGAGGATGTGCAAAAGGCAGCCATCCTTAATGATTACCTTTGCTATGTCTTCACAAGGGAAGACAGTGGGCCCATGCCAGAGTGTGACATCAAAGCAGCCATGAATGAGGTTCCAGTGATGACACAGCCAGTACTTACCATCAAAACGGTTAGGAAAAGGCTAGCAGCCCTAAAGATAGATAAGTCCTGGGGCCTGATGGGATGCATCTGAGGGTATTCAAGGAAATGTCAGTAAAACTGGCTGAAACCCTGATTAGGCTATTCAATATCTCATTACAGATGGGTTAGTTCTGAAAGATTGCAGGATAATGAACATATTTCCACTCCATAAGGGTGAGCAGACAAGGAGCAACGGGTGAACTACAGATCTGTCAGTCTTACCTGTGTTGTGAATAAACTGATGGAGTCACTCGCTACCTGGAGAGCAATAGACTCCATGATAGCAAATGGCACGGGTTTATGGCAGGGAGGCTTTATCAGACCAACCCCATAGTTTTTTTTGAATGAGTGATGAGGATATAAATAAATTAAATAAAGAGATATTGGATAGGGGCAACTCCATGTATTTACTCTACTTCAATTTCAGCATGACCTTCAACTTGGTGCTTCACAGAACAAAGCTGAAGAATATGGAGGATCTGGGTGCAGCAAGAGACATAGTAGGATGAATAGGAAATTGGTTGCAGGAATGGCAGCAGAGAGTTGTGATTAATGGTGTCAGATCAGAAGAGAATGACGTCACAAGTGGGATGCTACAGGGATTCATCCTGGTTTCTGTCCTCTTTGGTATGTTCATCAGCAACTTTGGAGAAGGAATCTGTGGCAAGTTGTGTCTCTTCTGGATGGCATTAAGTTGTGTGGGAAGGTAGATAGCAAGAAATGAGTTAGGGAGATGCTGAGTGACCTGCAAGCTCTAGAGAGGTGGTCTAATGTTTTGCAACTGAAATTAAATGCCAAAAAGTGCAAGGTGATGCACATAGAGAACAAGAACCGCATGGATGGGAGGAATAATTCTGAGCACTACCACTGAGGAAAGAGACCTAGGTGTCCTCATAAGTGATGCCCTTAATAACCAAGCCAGTGCAACAGGGCCTATAGTAAGGCAAAAAGGATGCTGGGAAGTATCAGAATTGGTACTGATAGTTGAAAAGACATATTGGTACCTCTTTATAGATCATTGGTGAGGCTGCACCAGGAATACTGTGCACAGTTCTGGAGTCCTCACCTCAGAAAAGATAAGGACATGTTAGAGAGAGTGCACCAAAGGGTGACCAGGACGATTCAGAGCGAGCATGGCAGGTATTATGAGGAACAGCATAAAGCACTCGATCTGTACTTGCCACAGAGCAAATGAAGGAGGGGCTATATGATAGACATTTTCAAGTTCCTGAAAGGAATAAGCAAGGTGAACTGCAAGAACTATTTAGCATGAGTAACAGTTCAAGGACATGAAGACATGAGTGGACATTGACAAAAGAGAAGTTCAAGAGGGATGTGGGGCAATGGAACAATAGAACAGTCTGGCAGCTGAGGTGGTGAGTGCCACAAATGCACTCAGCAGGTCAGGCCCTCTGCTCCCACAGTGTCAACCTCAGAGCACAAGAGTATGAACAGGCAACAGACAGGGTGACCCTCCTGTCTGCTTGTGGGTCTGAATCACCTTTAGTCTCAAGTTCTGGGGGGGATTCAAACTGTGAACCTTATGCTACTGTACCCAATGTACAGGTGCAGATTCGTACCCTCTTCGGGGATTGTGGTACAATCTTATGCTGCAGGTACCTAGCCAGGCTTACAAAATGATCCCTGAAAACTGTAAAAGACCTTAGGTATATTATTACCTTTTCCCAGTTTAGTAACACCATCAAGCTTTTGAACAGTTTTTGTCAGTCTTAACCCCATATACATCACATGCAAAAAGAGAACTTGCAGACACCCAGGCAGTCTTTCAAATAATATATTTACTAGAAATGGATAAAAATATGAAAAAAATGTAACACAGAACAATATGTCAAAGAGCATACAATCACATACAGTAAAGTAACAAGGGCAAAATACAAACAAAAACTCCTACCACAATACAGTTAGACTTTTTCTATCTAATGTATTACCTCTTTAGTGCTTTTTAAAGTTAGAGATCAGGGAGCTGTGTCTTCTACAGTTCCAAGATGGAATATATCAAACAGCTCAGACACAGTATAGTTTAAACCCTTTCGATGAGTCATCTAGCTCCTCCTTTTAGAATATAAAAAGAATACAAACATGATTTCCAATCAGGAGGTATTTTAAATAATATAACTCAGCAAAAACTAATTCCCAAAATTAGGACAGTCTTTAATCAAGTCTTTCCTCTTTGATCTTGAGCAGTTCCTGTTTCCCCAAGGAGCATCAAAGTTTTTTGTTTTTTTTTATAACTTTAGCACCCTGGTGGTATAACATGTTCTTCCTCTAGGTATCATAAAACTTTAAGAGCCCTATATCCTGGCTGCTGGGTCAGTTCTAATTAAGACAGAAAAACAGGAAACCCTTAATTAAGTCTGTCAGATCTTTTAATTACCTCCTGGTTTCAGGTCACTTGACTGTAACTGAAACCTGGCGGGGGGGGCACCCATAAGCACAGGCTGTATTTTTATATAGCAAATAGCATACAACAATCATAACCAGCTGGCCAGCCTTCACAGGACATGCAAAAACCATAAATGGTTTCAAGCACAGCTGGGGCAGAATGAGGGTATAGTGTTTACTTAGGATGGTACTAGTAGGGAGGAACAGGAGGTGGCTAGTGAGGGCTAGTTCCCTGTATGGACAATAGATTCCAAGGTTTGATAGAGAATGGTGGGCAGACTGGATTGATAAATCTTTTTCCACCATTGTCTATGTCTCTGTGTAACTAGAATGGGGACAGGATTAAGTTCAATGATGCCTGGTACCACAAACAGCTGTGACAATGAACTCAAAAAGAACCAATAAACTGTTCAAATAGAGAGGAAGAGGGAGGACATGGGTAAAAGGGGAGAAAGCACCAGAGAGCTTCATGGTGGAGCCAAGGGACAGGTGGGAGGAAGCACCTGAGGATACAAGGGGGAACAGGGAAGGGGAGGGAGGAGTTTGCAGAGGAGGTTGTAGGATAGGGTAAGGGGCATGGAAAGGGGGGAGGGAGAAGAGGTAAAAAAGGAGAAGGAAGAGAGTTAGGGTTGCTAGCAGCATAGTGGATGAAACTGATGTTACATTTCAACACCATGAGCAAGCTGTACTCTGAGGGGCACATAAGTTATGGGGATATACGCCTTACCCAGAAAGAAAGGTTTAGAAGATTAGAATATGCTTCACCCAAGTAGGGAGGTATGGGGGATAAAGGCCACTCGCTGATGGAGAGGTTACAGATGCCTGACTTAGATAGCGAGACTAGGGGGAGAGTGGGCCTGACCCAGTTAGGGAGACTAGGTGGAGAGCAAGTACGACCCAGATAGGGAGGCTAGGGGAGAGTAGGCCAGACCCAGATAGGGAGGCTGGGGGGGGCCATCAACCTGACTCAGATGGGAAGGAGGCCAGATGAGTAGAGGGGAACATTAAAAGTAAGGCTAAGGGGTAAATAGGAATGCTATGGAGAGAGCATGCCTCAGGCAGACAGAAATACTGTGGTGAGAGTACGTCTGACTCAGATAGGGAGGCTATGGGGAGAGTACTGCAAAGTGGGGTTGGGGGAAAAAACACCACTATTTGGTCTACGGTGCTGCTGATTGATTACACTATGAGTAACAATGTGAAAAAAAAAATAGGAAGACAACACACTCAAGGCAGCATCTTATTGACAAAAAATTTTTAAATAGTACAAACTGTGCAAAAAAGAGCAGATATGCTAGAACTACTGTAAATGTCCTTGGAGAGCAGCTGGCCATACTCTCCTACATTTCGCACTGCACTGACACTTCTATAGGGGACCTCTGTAGACATGTCAGTGCAATGTGAAACATTGGGGAGTCTGGTCAGCCACCCTCCAGGGGCTCTTATGGTAGTTCGGGAGTATTTGCACATTTTTTGCACACTTTGTATATGTTTTAAAAGTTTTTGCCTATAAAATGTTGTCTTGAGTGCACTGCCTTCTTTTTTTTTTATGGGGGGAGTGACCTTTCCCCAGATGGCATGGGTAAGGGGGATGTTGACCAAGCTGAGATAGGGAGTAGGCCAGATGAGCATAGAAGAATCTAAACAAGAAAGGTGGCACCAAGTAAGCTACAACAGGTAAACATAGCAGTTGAATTCTGCAAAACAATGCTGTGAAGGTTTAGCAGACATAAACAAACAGTTGAAATTCAGTAGTACAGTGTAGTGTCCAGGCACTCATAAGTAGTTGAAATATAGTGATGCAATGCAAACTATTGGTACAAAGAGTAAGGGTGAGCACACACACTTACCAAGGGAGGGGCTGGTGCACTCTGTTGGGGTAGAGTGATTGGCTGATGGCTGATGCTCTTATGCTCTGGCCAGAGTGCTGAGGCCCACTTGTAAGGATCCAGGGGTTAAAGAGGGGAGTGAGGCTTCTACTCCAGCCTAACTGTTAGCAAGAAAAAAAGTCTCAGTGCTGTTTCTCAGAGCCTGGTTCTGGCAGAAGGATTCCCTGTGAAGCTGGAGGTGATTGGTTCTGGGCATAGAGAGGGCCAAGCAGATAAACCCTCGCTACTTGACAGTCTGTTCAGTTGCTCTGGTGATGTGGAGAGAGATGCACTCATATTCATATATTGAAATTAGTGCCTTTTCATTCAGGGAGAGAAGCTCCTCCTACTGCAGTCATATTGGCTGTGGGGCTGAATGTTCCAGTGCAGTACCTCTGGTTCTGGTTTTGGGAGAGAGGCTCCCAATGAAACTGTGTGTGTGTGTGTGGGGGGGGAGGTATACAGCCAAGCAGAAAGCCCTTCATGAACCATCAGATGTCCACTGAGCTGTGTCAGTGTTGTAGAGAGTAGACCAAATTCCAGAAGTTGAATGAAGGAAGAGTCCCATTTCAAAGCAGAATATAATTTGCTATTGGCCACCTTTTCTTACCCCCATAGCATTGTGATCTAGTTACTCACAGCAGTAATGATATTTCTTATAATGGGTCTATTAGTCAGTCAGACAAGTGTATCAGCTCCGTTGCTAGGTGTTGCCCTGGAGACTGAATGAAGTCTTGAACATAATGTAAACTCTGCTGTAGTCACACTCCCTTTTGTGCTCCATGCTACTATGTGTATGTTGGCACTGATGATGCCAGTTTATCAAGGGATGTTGGGAGCATGACAACATTTGGAGAGAGATGGCACTTGGTTATCAGGGACTGCACCACAGACAAGGGAGCATGACTGGAACAAGCTGGAGTGGTAAGGGGTGCTGATAGACTCCAGGGTATGCTTGACATTGAACTCACCAGGCTCAAGGCACTCCTAACTATTGACTAATTGTTTTTATTTTTTTTTATTCTTTTGGTAACCAGATAAGGCCTACTAGGCACCTCAGGAGTGACCCCGGAACACTGGTGAAATTAAGTGACTTGCTCAGAGTCACACAGTTTGCAAGGGGGTTGTGGAAATCAGCCCCATGTCTACTGGATGTGCCAAACTCATTCACACCTCGTTACTCCAACCTCTAGGCTATATTGCCAGCCTCATTGCAAAATGTGAGGAGTTTTTTAGTGGCTACAAAAATGGTGTGCACTAACTACCCTGGTGCCTCAAACTCTAACCAAGTTCTTTCTCAGAGGAGCGTTCTCCTTAGGAAGAACTCAGACTCTGAATCACAAAGGTAGTCATTTATGCAGTCCATTTTGTAGTCACTAAATAAACTTCTCACTTTTGCAGTTCTATCGGCTGTGGAATCAAGTCTTTGGAGCCCCTCTGGCCTGGTGACTAGTTTGTTCAGATATTTTTTCTGTGAATGTCTCTTTCAACTCATGATGCCTGGCCCCTTTGTTGCAGTACTAAGCTTAACATTTATTTATTTAAAATGTGTTAACTGGGAAAGGCACACTGAGCCTAGGCTCATTTCCAGGTGTTACCCAGGTGTAAATACACAGAGCAATGGCATAATTCAACATCATACAAAAATAAAGTACAATACAATACACTACTCTGGTATGTACAATCAAGACAGTGAGATTACAGTGATAAGTAAAAATCATACAATAGAAAGAACAGGACCAATAAAATTAATAAAATCCAGTGATATACTGTACGTGATAAACTGTACATGATAAACTCCAGAACTGTGTAATGGAAACAAAAGTTCAGTCTGAAATGTATACTGGGACAGTGGGTACAATCTCAACTGCATACCAGAACAGAAGTACAGAATGAGTAGTGTAGGTGACACAGGCAATTGCTGAGAGAGGGATAACACAAATTGAACTAGAAAGACTAGCGAGAGAGAAAAGGGAGAAAGGAGAGGGGGACAAGGACCCCTGGGGGTAGGGTCCTCAGGGGGCTAGAGCATTGGGAAAGGAAGGAGGGTTGGGTGGGGTAGGAAGGAAGCACAGAGGGAGCAGGAAGGCAGTTGCAAGGGTCAGAGGGAAGGATATGAAGCAGGAATTTGAGGGCAGAGAGAAAGGGGGCATAGCTGGTGGCCCAGGGAGTTGATTCCAGAGGTCAGAACGGCAGTAGAAGAAAGCTGCTTGGCCTGAGCAAGTGTGAGGAAATGGAAGGGAGAACATTAGGGCTTCCCCAGAATGTAGGGAGTACTCGGAGGAGATGACAGGAAAAAGGCATGACCTGAGATATGAGGGAAGAGACCGAACCAGCATTTACTGATGAAAATGAGGCTGTGCATCTGGTGCCTTGTAGGAAGGGGCATAAGGCAGACAGAGTAGTAGGGAATTCAGTGGTGAGTGAGAGGGGGAGAGGAGGTAGTAAAGCAGCAGAAAGAATTTAGCAGGGTGTCCAGTCTCGCAAGAGAGGTTGCCGGAGAAGAGTAGTAGATAATGTCAGCATAGTTAAATACAGGGGGAATAGTTTTTGTGACTACTGTAGGTCACACTGGGTTGCCAGAGGGAGGCAGTCTTTGTACCAGTAAAGTGCACCAAGTTTGGGGTGAAGCTTTGAGCAGATGGAGTCTATGTGTACAGAGAAGTCGAGACTGCTGTAAATCCAAACTCCCAGGTATTTAAATAAGTTTATTGATTGGAGGGGTGAGTCGTCAAGGGTGGTAAAGGTGGGGGGATTGGTAGATTTGAGCAGCTTTTGCCTGGAACCAAAGAACATAGAAACTGTCTTTTTAGAGTTGATTTTTAGTTGGTTTTGTTGGACCCAGGACTGCACCTTGTTGAAGATACATTAAAGAGGGTCTGTCACATTGAGAGCAGAGGGACCAGAGTAGAATACAACGGTGTCGTCCGCATACATATGAATCCTGGATTGAAAGCAGATGGTAGGTAGATAATTAATAAATACACAGAAAAGGATGGGGCCCAGAATGGATCCTTGTGTGATGCCGGCAAGAATAGGGAGGGGGAGGAGAGGGAGGTACCTACGAGAACAGATTACTGCCTATGGTAAGGATAAGAGCTGAACCAATGAGCTGTGATGGGAGCTAGCCCAGTGGAGTGTAGTTGATGGAGAAGAAGGGTGTGGGAGACAGAGTCAAATGCCTTGGCCAAGTCCACAAAGATGGCTGCAGTGACATGGCCTTTATCCATTGCAGACTGAATTGAGTCAGTTACCCGAAACAGGGAGGAAAGAATGGAGTGCTGTTTCCTAAACCTGTATTGGTAAGGTGAGAGAATGTCAGTGACAGTTAGGTGTTCCAGGAGCCTGGTGTAGATTAGGGATTCCTGGAGCTTAGCAACAGCTGGATGGAGAGATATGGGTCTATAGTTACCGGGAGAGGATGGGTCCCTGCCTTTGTGAAGGGGGAGCACTTTTGCATGTTTCCAAGCCAGGGGGATTGTGCTGGTGGAGAGGGAGAGGTTGGGGAGGTGAGCAAGAGGGGTTGCTACGCCAGGGGCAGAGATATGGAGAAACTTTGGGTGGAGACTGTCAGGGCTGGATTTTGAGGGGTTAAGGGCCATTAACACCTTGTAGACTGCTTGTGGAGAGACAGGGGGAAAGGAGTAGCCAGAACCAGCAGGGATTGTGGAGAACAGGGGCATGGGAAAGGGGGTTATCTGGGAGGGCACAGGACATAAATTATTTATTGAAGGTTTCAGTGATAGCAGCTGAGTCACAGACTGACTCTCCCTCAGTGTTTAGCAATCTGGGGACTTGTGCAGAAGTGTGGCCTATAGGAGGTTATGGAGGGCTTGCCAGAAATTTGCAGGGGAACCTGACCGGGTTTAAAGTTGGGATTTAAAGTAGCTGGACTTTGCCTTTCTGACTACTTGAGTGCAGGAGTTTCTGGGGGACCTACAGTATAGAGTTGCAAGTCTGAAGGAAGGAGGGATGCCTTAAATTTCAACCAACTTTTGTCATGCGATTTACAGTACATAGGGATAGGATGTTAGGTGTGATCCAGGGGAGGTGACAACGTTTTACTCTTACTTTTTTTAAAGGAGCATAGATGTCTCAAACACTGGTGAGTGTGTCAGAGAACATTTGGAGAACAGAGGCAATGTTAGGGTCAGAGTACGCAGGTGACCAATCTGCCTGGAAAGATCATAAACGAGGGCATTAAAGTCAAGGTTGCGGGATGGGCGATACCAAATATATTAGGGTCTGGTCTTAGTGGTTGTGGCTTTGCGTATACAAAAGGTGATACAGTGGTCACTAAGGGCATCGGAAAGAACTCCGGCTTTAGAGATGTGGTAGGGGTATGATGAAAGCACCCAATCGAGGAGAGAGTGCTTGGGAGACTTGAGGTTCAGATGAGTGGTCTCGAAGATCATCTGGGGAAGGTTCAGTGACTCAGTCCTGAGGATAGAGGGTTTGGTGGTGGGGGAGAGACAGTCCTGATTAAAATTGCTTAGCAGGATGAGTTCACCTTTGTCTGAGTGATAGTGAAATGCAATTGAACAAAGAGCTGTGGGGCACTTTTGCAGAGAAATAAAGTACTGACAAATAGATCAGAAGGGTGAAGAGAAGGGAGAGACGAACTGAAAGATGTTCATGGGAGGAGAGCTTGGCATCAGTAAGTGAGATAGAACAGGAAAGGGAATCCCTGACAAAAATAGCCACTCCACCTCCTCGCTAACCATGGTTCTGACAGAATAGGTTGAAGTCAGGAATGGCGAGGGAGGAGTCAGGGATCCTGGTGGAGAGCCAGGTCTCTGAGACACATGGTATATCAGGGAAGTGTGGGAGACCCAGACTTTTAGGTCATCTGTTTTTAGGAACATGAAAGAAAAGCTAGGCACACAAATTGCTGATTAAATGCACCAATGCAAAATTTATTTTCTGCAGAACGCCCGAACAGACCTAGCCCTGCGCTTCAACCCTGATGTGGGTCTTCCTTAGGGACAGATCTGAATCACCCACAAATGGGAACTTATTTGTACAAACCAGTCCCATATAATTAATCATTTAAGATTTAAAGAAATACATAAAATTAAACATTTAAAAAAAGAGTTTACATAAAAAAGGTTTTTAAATGGCTAGAACTTAAATACTGTATTAATTTTCAAACATTTACATTACTATAAAAAGCATAGTGCACTTCACTTTAAGTTTATAATTACAGTACAGCTCAATTCCAACAGGAAAAAAGTTTCTATTTAAACTTCATATTGTTTACATTTGTAACCCCCCTACAAATGGGGGTTCCTAAAAGTCTTCCCGGAGGTCACGTGATGGCAGCCTGAGTAGAAGCAGCGCACCCGCAGAGCTCCGTCGCCAACCCGAATAATATTGCAGATTAAAATGTTTTACCGTTAAACTTAGCCCGCAAATCAGCCAGAGGAGGTTAAGGAGAGCCCCATTAACCGATCGATCGACCCGAAGCATGGAGGGTACATCAAAAAAAGCGAGGCAGTACACCCTCCTAGACTCCAGAGAAGGAAAGAGCGCTAAACGAGAGCAACAGGCCGCTAGCCTATCAAGCCTGCCACAGCGGACACTCCACTTTCGGAATCCAGGTTTCTTGAGCTCTTACAACTCCTGCAGGCGCAATTACATCAGTGGCTGAAGATATGCAGCAAATCAGAAAGTCAATGGAGTCTTTGACCCGAAGGGTGGGTGATAATAAACAAAAGTAATTTCACTGGAAACTAAACAGGCAAATTATGATTCAGAGCTGACATTGGTAAAACAAAGATTTAAAAAGCTGGAGGACAAGTTAGAGGACTTGGAGGGGCGCAGCAGGCGTAATAACATTGTTATAATTGGGGTCCCTGAAAGAAAAGAGGGTAATGCCCCAATTTTATTTATCCAAAAGCTATGCTCCAAGATTGCAGGCTCCCTGGCTGGAGGGACTACATTATAGAAAGAGCACATAGGGGCTTTGCGTGCCCCTCCTGCACAGGGTCAGCCCCCCAGGCCACTAATTGTTAAATTCCTTAATTATCTGGATAGACAGCATGTGCTTGATAAAGTGAGAGGAGTGAAGGAGCTACTATGGGAGGGCAAACGAATTCGCATTATTCAGGATCTCCCCCATTCAGTGAGAGTAAAGCGCCAAGAACTGCACCCGATTGTAACAAAACTTATCGCTGCATCTAAGCAATTTAAAGTGAAATATCCTGCTGTTCTAATGGTCAACTTAGATGGGGCTTGGCTCTCATTCGAATCTTACTCTCAAGCTCATCAAGAACTTCAACGGCTCCTTCCTGACCTTTTTAAATGAGGATATGCCATGTGCTCCTTGAGCCTTATCTGCAACGTCTGGAGGGTAATGTTTGAATATTGCGCATGTATTTACCTTTTATCTTTTCTGTGAAGCGAGTGGATACTGGTCGGAAGCATGACTGGACTGGACAAGCCTGAGAATGACCTTTATAAAGTTTATGATGGACAATGGAAAATTTCGTAATCGGCCCGCTGGACTTCCGTCTGTATAAGGGGGCCTTCGGAACTGAGTTTTGGTCAATTACTGTGAGATGCTGGACTGGCTCGATCTCTAATACAGACCACATGCTGGTGTCATTGGCTGATTCTATTTCATGAGAAGTGGTCTCCAACTAGACTTCTACTTGTTCTGGATTTAGACTAGACGTCTTTGAGAAGAGATGTAACTGATACGGGGGCTGACCTCCTGATCAGAGCTGAAGTGGACTTGCTTTTTTTTTTTTTTTTGATACATTAAAGTTTGGGGGCTATTCCTAACTTAATAGTGTAGATACAATTCCTTGATGTGGCGGGCGGGGGCTTTGGGGTGTGTAGCTGAACATATTGGGTTGACTGGATGTATATCATGTGGCAGATTGCTTCTAGGAGAGCAGTTCAATGGAACTGGGGGGCAGATGATATTGGGGGAGGGGTATTTTTGTACAGTGTTATCTAATTGTTGGGGGGAAGTCTGTTTAAAGCTATGGTGGTTCAGGGGGTGGGGAGGGTAACAACAATAATCAAGGTTACAGTTTGTTGGGAAAGCACATTTTCTTTTGGTATAAAAATGCTGTTATCTACTTAACTGGCCCTTGGGAGAGTGTTAATATCTCCAGATCTCTCTCTATGCACTTAACGACTCTTATTTTTATATATGATGAGTCAAATATATAAGTTTATAAGTTGGAATGTTAAGGAGCCAAGGATAGGCTAAACGGCAAGTGATTCTAAGGCATCTGCATCATTTGTGCACATATTGCCTCCTTCAGAAAACCCATTTGAAGAAGGGTGATGTGCAGTATTTCAGGAGGGCATGGGTTGCCCAGGTATATGGGGCGGGGCCTCGACCAGAAGGGCTGGAGTGGCCATACTTGTAGCTAAAGGCATCCCTTTAAATTTCTGAATGAATACTGGGACCCGAAGGTCGATATATATTTGTATGCGAGCACAATTAGCCTCACAAACCTTATTGTTAGGCTCTGTCTATGGCCCTAATAGTGACTCCCCTCCTTTTTCTCAATGTTGCTGCAGCGGTAGTTTCAGACACACAACAACTGACAGTCATTGAGGTGATTGGAATTAGTACTGCAAACGACCTGGATAGAACTTTTAATAGGAGAAAGGGCTTATCCCGGCACAAAGGGCTTTGAAGGGTCTTATAAACAATGCAGCTTTAGTGGATATATGGCGTGTCCTTAATCCTGGAGACGGCAGTATTCCTTCTATTCTCCAGTTCACAATTCTTATTCAAGAATTGATTACATTTAGTTAGCTCTGTAGTGATCCCTGACATGATAGAGGCTGATATTTCAGCTAGGGTCATTTCGGACCATGCCCCGTTAGTGTATTGTTTAGACCATCCTCTGTCCCATCACCGCAATGGAGATTAAATTGCCAAATTCTAAAGGAAGAACCGCATTTAAAACAATTAAAGATTACATTAATTTGTTTTTGCAGACTAACAAAATTCAATAACTCAAAGGATATGATCTGGGCGGCTTTGAAGTGTTCCTTTAAGGGGGAATTAATTAAGATTTCTAGGAAAAGCTTATTCAGAGGATTAAGATGGACTCCTTCTAACCCAAATTAGCCAAATCGAACACAGTTTGTCTCAACATTCGTCCGACACAGAGAGGATTAAACTGCATAAGTTGCAGGCTCAATATTCAGGGCTTGCCTTGCATCAAGCTGAGCTTTCATTGTTGCAGAGAAAACTTCAATATCTGGACACAGGAGAAAGGCGGAAAGTTGCTTGCAATGGGATAAAACAAATGGATTTAGCTCAACATATTGCAGGAATTAGTACTCTCAGGAGACCAAATTTATACGGATCCATATATCATGGTGGAAGCCTTTAGGGTTTTTTCAAAAGGTATACTCAAAAGATACTCAGATTGAGACCTCAAAATCGGATATTAATAATTTTCTGCAATCGTATCTCTACCAAAGATTTCCCGGATGAGGCTACAGTCTTAGTTGCCCCAATAACAACTTTAGAGATCCGTCAAGCTATTCAGCAGATGCCCTTGATAAGTCTCCTGGGCCTGATGGCTACCGTAGTAATTTTTTAAAGTCCTCTCGTCAGATCTAGCCCCATTCTGTTAGAGGTTTTCTATTATTGGATGACCATGGGGTATCGGATTCGAGCTTTTCGAGCAACAATTACTTTAATTTTGAAACCAGGTAAAGACCCCTTAAATTTAGATAGTTATCGCCTATATCACTATTGAATACAGATGTAAAATATTAGCGAAGATCCTCGCATGTAGACTGTCCAAAGTAATGGATAGGTTGATTTGCAGGAGCAGGTTGGTTTCATGAAGGGAGGTTCTCAGGACCATCTCAGAAAGTTATTACATCTTATGATGGAGGTTAGAGATTCTGATGCCCCACACACTTCTCTCTCTCGATGCGAAAGGCATTCGACAGAGTAGCCTGGGACTATCTGTTCCTTACTATGTCAGCTTTTGGCTTACCTGATGGCTTTATAAAATGGGTCCAAATCCTATATTCCTCCCCCTCCACCAGAGTCAAATGCAATGGGGTATTGTCACAAAGTATTAAGTTAGAACGGGGTACCAGGCAAGGCTGTCCGCTATCCCCACTCTTATTTAATCTATATTTGGAACCGTTCCTGTGTAAATTAATGGGGAATCCGTTCATAAGGGGTATCAAGGTGGGGAGAGATACCTATATCTGCTCTGCCTATGCCGATGATGTGTTGTTACATGTTGAAGATCCAGATGTTTCCATACCAGCCATACTCGAGGAAATAGATTACTTCTCAAAGGTCTCGGGCTATAAACTAAATCGCACAAAATCCAAAGTCTTTCCCTTAAATAACAAAGTGATAATGGCTGATTTTCGCTCACTGGGTTTGGGCTGGGAAGATAAGTCTTTACCGTATTTGGGTATTAACATTTGTATAAGCCTTTCACTGATGATTCAAAAGAACTTGGATGCTCTTGTTCAAACTATATCAGAAGATCTGACTAGATGGCGATCAATCTCCTTGACATTGTGGGGTAGGATAAACCTTTTAAAAATGAATGTTTTACCTAGGTTATTATACCCTTAGGGAATGCTTGGATATACCTTCCGAAAAATGGTTTATCAAGTTGCAAAAAATTTGATTCTTTTCTATGGCAAGGAAAGCTTAACTGCAGGTCCTACCATAATCTGACAGCCCCAAAGCACAAGGGTGGTTTAGCCGCCCTTCTGTATTTTTATATTATGTGGCAGAATGTCTGTAAGCTGGGTTGGTGGAATAGAGACAACATGCATTCAGATTACAGGCCCCTTTAATGACATAGAATATGATTTAGCTTAAAAGGCTTAATTGTCTTACGAGCTCTTTTATTTTTTCTCGCCTGAGATCCTCAGATTATTTAAGAATAATCCTATGGGATGGTCCCGAAAGCCCTTCTTCAATTACAACAACGTCTTGGATTTAGGTGGTGGACTTCGGATGCCCAACCTATATTTGAAAATATCCACTTCAAGCTTGGTGGTACACAATACCCCCTCTTTTTTGGCCACAGATAAGCCATTTCTCAGCTGCAGACCTTTTGAAACAGAATAAACTATGGCCCTTTGATGACCTAAAGAGGCGTTATGGCTTCACTGATAGCTGCTTCTTCAAGTGGCTGCAGCTGGGAAAGGCTCTGTCCCAGTTTCTCCCTTCTCTTTCATCTTCGACCTCAAGTCGGAAAATATCACCCTCCTCTTAACAGCTGCGATACAACCACATGCAATATCCAAGGTATACAAATTGCTTCAAGAGTGGGATTCTAAACTCCCATCAGGGTTTGTTATTATTGGGTCAGCGAACTAAGTCTTACGGATACTCCGGACTTCTGGAAGAAGCTCTGGAATTCTATCTATCGATATGTTAAACAAGATAGACTCAGGCTGATTCAATTTAATATTTTGCATCATCTTTATTTAACACCCACACATTTATTTAGATGGAAAGCACAGAATTCTCCACTCTGTTGGAACTGCAAGTTGGTGGAGGGCTCTTTGCTCCATATGCTTTGGACATGTCCAAAGATACGAACTCTATGGGAGACCCTTGATGAACTTGTACGCCCTATCCTTGGCTCTTACGCTATGAACACTCCAGAAATCTGTTTATTGCATCTCTTTCCTGATGCTACTCCAAGGTCTTGGAGAACCCAAGTGTCACTTATTGCTGCTGTTATGAAACTAATAATTTTAAGGCACTGGTCATCTGATAGTTCCCGCCTCTACTGGAGTGGCATCGTGAATGTATATTAGCTTTACAGCTAGAAAGGCATATAGCGCATATTCGAGGCCAGTCGAAAGCCTTTGCATCATGATGGGGTCGTTTAGATCACTTGTTGAGATCCTGGAACTTGAAAGTTTAATTCTTGTTGCTTGGGCCAATTATCCTGCTTTTTTTTTTTTTCTCTCACTTTTCTATAGTAACCTGGGGGGGGGATAAAGGGGATATTTTAGGGTAGATAGAGTATTGTTTCTCCTGTCTTTCTCCTCTCCTGTCCTGTCTTGGGGAGTGTTTATTGTAATAAGCCCTAATTGTATTACGGCATTTCTCTATGGATGACTGAGCACTATTTGTCATAGAGGTATGTTTCTGTCTACTTGATGTTTGTTGGAGTGGCGTATAAAAGCAATAAAATATTAATTATAAAAAAAAAAAAAAGTCTTCCCGGAGCTTGCCTAAATGCTCCATGCCTAACTGGTGTTCAGCGTGAGGCCGCTAAATGCGAGAGTTGTGAGTGCTTTTAAAGCCTCCACTACTGTCACTTTAAGAGTTGCCTGCTCGCAGGTTTTAGTGGTTTAAATGGGGGGACTGGGGCTTCTATGTTCAAATCCTGCCTTGGGCTGCTGTCTGATCACTCCATTTCTGCAGTCGCTAAGAGCGCAGAGGGAGCCCATCTGAAAGATGTAATTGTTTCCCTGAAAATCTTTAGAGCATGGGTGAGATTGCAGTTTGTCTAACCTGCCTTTATTGTAGCTGGAACTTTGTGCTGTGCCCCTCCATTTTGGACCAGGACTGTTCTGAAGGGTCCAATAGTAGCCAGGGGGCATCTAAAATGGTGTAAATAGTGACCAACCAGAATCAGGACTCAAACTGGAGCTGCCTGACCAATGGGGATACAGCTAGTGATTCTAGGAAGTGGAGTTCTGGACCATGGTGCGTTTTTGCACCAATGAGGGCAGAATTAAGTGACTGGCATCTGCAGCACTCCAATGGGATCGGGTGGTGCCCAAATGAGGATTCCCTGTCTGAACTGCCAAAAGAGAGAGTCGTAGTGGCTGTGAGCGAGGAAGGAGCTCTGGGCTCCTGTGCCATTGAGATTTTTTGCGAGGGAAGTGCGTATAAGGCCAGAGTCGGGCACTTTGAATTGCCAGCAAGTTCAGATTAAATCCACTGGGCAGGGTCAGAGGAGGCTGTGCAGGAGTGCAGCTACCTACCAGGCTCATCCTGTAGAAGACTGGATAATCTGCTTGAATCATGCTCAGTCTGTCAGGATTAGTGAAGCTGCGTCGGTTTGGCCCGGTGTATGCAGTGCAAGCGATCGGAAAGTACAGCAGCTGTCTGGTATGGTACCCCTCTGACTTTCCATATAAATGTGTGGGGAAGTGTTTGACTTCCAGGTTCAATCCTGCGATGGTGTGAGGGCACTCTTCCCTCTGGAGTCGTGAGTACTAAATCTGGGTAGCTCCCTGTCAGTTGCTCCTAGTGAGGGCAAGGGCTGTTGGTTTCTTTATTGGCTGACATAATTGAGCCTGGAGGCTCTGTCTAATATTTGTAGGGATCAGCTGCTTGTTTCTGCATTAGGGCCCCAACCAGCTGCATCAAGGGACTAGCCGTCATTGTTTGGGTACCCAGAGACAGTGATTTATAGGTTAGGCCTGTGCACAGTGCCCTAGATATATACTCATATATTAGAGTGGTAAGCTAATTAACCTGATCACCCCCAGTCCTTGTTATTTCCCCACTAAATAAATCAGAATGATTGTTTTGCAAAGGTATACTGGCTAGCTTGTGTGTTTATGGTGAATTACTGTACAGTGATTATTGTGTAATAGTAACTTACTTTTCAGGGGGTCCCCAGAGCAAGCTGATTGGTTCAAGCCGGGGGTAAGTGTATATGGTAGGGGTACTCAGATTGATTTATGGGCCACTATGGAAGAAAGGGGTGTTGCAGCAACCCAGAGGGCTGTGACCAAGTCATACTCGACTGTCTTAACCCCGACCTCTGGGTGGAGGCACCTGCCACTGGATCCAAGCCCCTCAGCCTGTTAAAGTCAGAGCAGGCAGGGGTAGCAACCCTTGGGATAGTGCCCCCTTGGGGTTACACATTGAATTATACAGGTCCTAAGTAAGCCTCATTTTCAGTATCCCCCCCCCCCATTAAGGAAAATGTTTTTCAGTTTGTTGTTTTGTTCCCTAGAGGTCTACTGAACAAAAATAAAATAAGTGCACAGGCACTATAGATGTCCCTTACTATATTGGACTCTTTATAGTTCATTTAATTCTGGTAACAAACTTCTAATTGATAAAATTAGTCCATTGTGGTTGCAGTTTCTTCCTAATTCTTTTTTTCCTGTTTTTATTTTCTTTCCAGCTAACATTTGAGATTAGACAGAAAATAAAGTATCATTTTAATAAACTACTTTGGTTAATTGACCTTTTGTAACTGGGATTGACCTTTGAGTTGTAGAATAACCAAATTTAATATTAATCTTCCTATTTTGTTTTTCCCTTTTCCATTTTTTGGTTTAAACCTAATATTTTAAAAGAATTGTTACAAACCAGATTTGACCTTTTGCAATTTGGGTTGACCTTCTAACTATAGAACCAAATGTTCTTGTTTCCTTTTTCCCCTAGTTAATATTTGGTATTATAGAGTTAATAAGGAATTTATGACAGATAGTGGACCAGGGAGGAGCAGTGGACGTGGCCTATCTGGATTTCAATAAGGCCTTCGACATTGTTCTGCATGGTGGAATGGTGCATAAGCTGGACAGACTAGGGGTGGACAACAGGATCACCAGGTGGGTGGAAAACTGGTTGAAGGGAAGGAGTCAGATGGTGGAGGTAAATGGGACACATTCCAGAGAGCGGGAAGTGACCAGTGGGGTGCCACAGGGGTCAGTGCTAGGACCAATACTCTTTAACGTCTATGTTAGTGACCTAGCGGAGGGTCTGGAGGGATGGGTGTGTCTGTTCGCAGATGATACAAAGGTCTGCAATAGGGTGCATTCACCTAGTGCAGGAGTTCTCACTCTTTGTCATAGTGAGCCTCCCTCAAGCCTTGGAAAAGATCTTGACCCTCCCCCTAATATAGAAAAAATTTGGGCCCCTCCTAGTTAGAACAACTATCATACTTTGCACATTACAGGAAGAATACAATGAAGTGCATTTGAGTAGTTGAGTTTATTCTAATTTTATTGACGCTGTTATTCTCCCTCTCTATAAGCCCCCTCCCCAGGTCAGCCTACTCGCTCCACAGTTCTGAGTTTTGGCCCTATTTACCCCTCATTGCAATACCTCCATGAGTCAGACTGTTTTCTTTGTCAGTTTTACCCTGCTCTTAAACATCTTCTCGGGGACCATTTTGCTCCCTGCTGGCCTTGCTCCTAGTATCTCTCTGCTTAGCCTTTGCATTTGTGCTTTCCTACAGACAGAATAATGGGTCAATTGTTGCCTTGTTCCTATTCATTTGTATTATTTAGCATTTTGTTTTGCACAGTTTCCAAGAATTGTATTTCCTCCATTCAGCTTTCCCCCATGTCATACCAGGAAACAAATGTTTGTTGAGTGTGTTTTCCTGGTAACCATTTTGTACATAAATTTGCATGCTATTATTCACTTTCAGTTTGGTGCAGTTTTTCATACAAAGCATCCAAAACTTGACATTTAAATATAGTACATTTTAAGGCTTGCTTGAGCCTCCCCTGGAACAGGTTGGGGCCTCCCCAGGGAAACTGGCCTCACCATTTGAGAAACCCTGACCTAGTGGGGTGCAAGCCATGAGGTGGGACCTGGAGAGGCTTGAGAGATGGTCTGACACCTGGAAATTGAAGTTTAATACACAAAAGTGCTCTCTGATACACCTGGGGAGGGAGAATAGGAGGGAAATTTACTCCCTTTGGGGGTTGGTGATTAAGGAGAAGGAAACAGAAAGGGACCTGGGAATTATGGTGTCGCGTGACCTCAAGGTGGGCAGCCAGTGTAGCAGGGTGGTGTGAAAGGCAAATGCAATGTTGGCCTGCATTGCAAGGGGTTTTAATAGCAGGAAGAGGGAGGTGCTAATGCCATTATACAGAACCATGGTTAGGCCACATCTGGAGTATGGGGTGCAGTTCTGGAGGCCTCACCTACAAAGAGATGTTGAGTTGATAGAGAGGGTGCAGAGAAGGGCAACCAAAATGGTACGAGGGATGCAGGATGTACCCTATGAGAGAAGATTGAGAGGACTGAATTTGTACCCTCTGGAGACTAGGAGGGAGAGGGGGAACACGATTGAGACCTTTAAGTATCTGAAGGGAATAAATAAGGTAGAGGGTAACAGCTTGTTCAAATTGAAGAAGGCAGTGAACGCGAGGGGACATAGCCTCAAACTGAAAGGTGGGTAATACAGAGGTAATGTCAGGGGACAGTTTTTCATGGAGAGGGTGGTGGAGGCCTGGAACAAGCTGCCAGAGAAGGTAGTGGCAGCTGAAATGGTGGAGGAGTTCAAGAGGACTTGGGATAGATTTAAGGGGTTGGGAAAAGAGGGTGGAAGTAAAACAGAAGGGGGGAGGTAGGGTGTTGGGCAGACTAGATGGGCCGTGGTGCCTTTTTCTGCCATCACATTTCTGTGTATCTGTGTACCTGTGTATTTTCAAACACTATTTTTGTTATTTGACCTTTTGCAACTGGGTTTGACCTTGCAGTGGTAGATTAATTAATTTTCTTATTTTTGTCCTTTCCCCTTTACAGTTTTACTCTATGCTTAGTATCTGAAAAGAATTGTTGTGTAAACCAATTTTCTGAGATTTGACTTTTTGCAATTTGGGTTGACCTTCCAACTATAGAACCAAATGAAAGCATTATAAACGTATGTGATTGTTTCTGCTCTTCAAGCAGTTTTCTGTTGTGGTAAATAATATGACGTTTAAATAGAAACTTTTTTCCTGTTGGAATTGAGCTAGTACTGTAATTATAAACTTAAAGTGAAGTGCACTATGCTTTTTATAGTAATGTAAATGTTAGAAAAGTAATACAGCATTTAAGTTCTAGCCATTTAAAAAAACTCTTTTATGTAAACTGTTTTTTTAAATGTTTAATTTTATGTATTTCTTTAAATCTTAAATGATTACTTTAATTACATGGGATTGATTTGTATAAATAAGTTCCCATTTGTGGGTGATTCAGATTCGTCCCTAAGGAAGACCCACTTCAGGGTTGAAGCGTAGGGCTAGGTCTGTTTGGGGGTTCTGCTGAAAATACATTTTGCACTGGTGCATTTAATCAGCAATTTGTGTGCCTAACTTTTTTTTCATGTTGTTATATGAGTTGGCAAACTCTGCTAGAGCACCAACAACTTCCATGAGTGCATGATAATTTCTGTTTATCTTCTATTTTAGGAAGAAGGCTCCTAGCATTTAGATAAAAGATGCACAAGCCCTTAGGGTGTGCAGAAGGAGGCAAGGATTGTGGTGTGCCGGGGTTAGTTTCGACGTCACTGAAAAGGAACAAGGGAAGTAGGTAGAGGGAAAGTTGAAAGGGTTACTTAGACCTTTTAGTGGAGTGAAGGCTGGGAGGACAGGACAAGCTGGTGCAGCGGAGGAGTGCCTCAAGATTTAGAGAAGGGGTGGTGAGCAGGCTAGAGTGGATGGGTGGTGGGAGTGGAAAGGGAGGGGGAGGAAGTTGGGAGGTACAGCAATGGCAGGGGTGAAGAGAGTGGGGAGTATGAGCAAATTCAGGGAGGAGAGGAGGGTGTAGGACAGGCTGAGAGAGAGGGAAAAGGTGGTAAGCAAGAGGGGGTGGTGCAAGAGAGTATTGGGGGGGGGGGAATAGTCTGGCGAGGCAGACCAAGGATGGTAGAGGGGTTGTAGAGAAGCACGGAGAGAGAAGAGGTGAGATTGAGAAGAAAGCAAGAGAGGGTTATAAGGAAGAAAGAGTGCATGGCTGCCTGAGGGGGGTGAGAGGAGTGAGACAGGGATAAGCTCAGTATATAAGTGGCAAAGAATAAGGGTAGACCGAGAGAAGTAAATCTAATGTTAGTACACACAAGAGGTGAGTGTTAAAGAGTAAGAGTGGGGGAAGGGAGGTGACAGGCAGCTTGGAAAGGATGTAAATGCAACCTTTACACTCAGGTAGTGTGCTCCAAATCAGAATTAATAGGGCTAGCTTCTCACATGAGGGGTGTGTGGGTCCTTTGGTGGACAGATAGTATAAGGAGCCTATGGCAGAATGGGGAGATAAAATGTCGACCAGAGCTATGCGCCGTACCTATAAAAGTAAACGCCCAGATTGCGTGGGCAGGTGGGGGAGTGTGGGGAGCTGTCGCAAAGCAACAGCAGGTAAGAAGTTCCTAAGCTCCTGAAGTAGAGAGAATGCTGAGAATGCTGTAGACACAGGCTGAGAATGCATCTGATTCTAATTAAATTTGATAACAGAGCTAAATGCTGATTGTTCCAAATTGCATTTGATTACTGAGTTAAATGCAGTAAGTACAGTCCAAACTTGAGACACTAAATAAAGCTGCAGCAGGTCCAAGAAAGGATTCAGATAAAGCTGCAGTGGCATCTGTTTGAAAAAGGCACCAAAGTTCTGCTGAACTCTCTGCTGATAGTAGCACCATACCTTAGTGTTGCTTGTGCTGCGGATAGTCCCGGGGGTTGCGGGTATTCTCAGTGGCTCCTTGCAGGAGAGAGGAGGGCTGAAAGGTAAGGGAGAGCACGTTAAATGAGAGCTGGAGGGAGTGGGGACCAGAAGGGGGAAGGGGAGAAATGTTAGACAGATTTAATTACATTCAGAGGAGGCAAAAGGCTGCCATATAAGGGGGAAAAAGATACAGAGCAAGCTGAAGAAAGAGGAGAGAGTGTAGAACAGAATCCTAGCATTAGCACAGAGCAGAGACATAGGAACAGAATGAGGGCATCCTAGTGTTAGCACAGAGTAGAGACATAGGAACAGAGTAAGGGTGCCTAACACCACAGACACAGGAATACAGTGCAGTGATGCAACATGTGCCTAAGCATGTTGCAACATTACATAACAACTTGTCAGTGAGCATTCACTGAGGTGTTTAGTGGGTGCCACCCCAATAACACTTATATTATCTGGATCAGTGATTATGTGTAATAAATGTGGTGATTTCTGTATAGCACTACATTTTTATAAGGGTAAGGTAGTTAATACATATGGGTAATATGCTCCCCTCCTGGGGGTAGTGAAACAGCTCAAAGGCAGTGACCTAGAACCCTAAGGACATAAATATTCTGAATGCAGTAGTTACCTCAGTTTTTACTGTACCACGCTCTCTGGAAGACAGGTGTAACCCCTAGGCAGTGCTATTCTAAGGGCTACTACCCCTGCCTATATGGTTATACACAGGTTGAGGGACTGAGTTCACTAATAATGTGCTTCCACCCAGAGCAGTGATATTGGGGATGCTTGTCTACTTTGGTATAGCCCTCTGGGAAGCTATAACCTCCAACCAACCCTCTGAGTGGCCTAGTACTGGATGCAACATAGAAACACAGAATTTGACGGCAGATAAGGCCCGCTTGGCCCACCTAGTCTGCCCATTTTCTGACCTAACGGATAAGCTGCAGATCCTAGTTAACCAACAGCCTACTTCCTCCTACCCCCCCACTAGAATTGCCTTATGTCTGTTCCATGCATTTTTGAATTCCCCCACTGTTTTTCACTCTAAAACCTCCTCAGGAAGGCTGCTCCATGTATCCACAACTCTCTCTGTGAAGAAATACTTCCTCACATTACCTCTGAGCCGTCCCTCCTCCATCTTCAAATTGTGCCCCCTTGTTTTTGCACATCTCTTTTTCTGAAAGATGCTACCCTCTTGGACTTTGTTGATTCCCTTGAGGTATTTGAAAGTTTCTATCATGTCCGCCCTCTCCCTCCTTTCCTCGAGACTATGCATCTTTAGTTCCTTAAGTCTTTCTTCATATGTCTTCTGATGCAGACCCTGCATCATTTTGGTTGCCCTCCTCTGGACAGCCTCCACCCTATGTCTTTGCGGAGATGGGGTCTCCAGAACTGTACACAGTACTCCAGATGTGGTCTTACCAACTGTCTGTACAGAGGGCCTACAACTTCCTGGTTTCTACTGGTGATGCCTCTCCCTATGCATCCCAGTATCCCCCCAGCCCTCTTTACTGCCTTCTCACGTTGCTGGCCCACCTTTAGGTCATCTGATATGACTACCCCCAGGTCCCTTTCCATTTTTGTTGTTGTTGTCAGTATCTCACCCGCCATTGTGTACACTTCCCCTGGGCTTTTGTTTCCCAGGTGCATTACTTTGCACTTCTTTGCATTGAATCTAAGCTGCCATACACTTGACCATTCCTCCAACCTTGCCAAGTCCCTTTTCATCCTTTCCACCCCACCTTGTGTATCAACCCTGTTGCAGATCTTTGTGTCATCTGCAAAGAGACATACTTTCCCTTCCAGTCCTTCTGCAATGTCACTTAAAGACATTAAAAAGGACTGGCCCCAGTACTGAACCCTGTGGTACCCCACTAGTAACCCTCCTTTCTTCACTGTGGACTCCATTTACTATTACCCACTGTGTCCTGTTGTCCAACCAGTGTTTTACCCAGGCTACCACCCTGGGACCCACTCCCAAGCTGGCTAATTTGTTTATTAATCTTTTGTGCGGGACTGTGTCAAATGCCTTGCTAAAGTCTAGGTAGGCCATGTCCACAGCCCCTCCCTGGTCTACTAGCTTTGGTCACCCAGTCTAAGAAATCAATTCGATTTGTCTGACATGACGTTCCCACTGTGAATCCATGCTGCCTTGGGTCCTGTGCTCCACTGGCCTCTAGGTACTCAACAATTCTTTCCTTCAGAAGTGATTCCATCATTTTCCCTACGACTGAGGTCAAACTGACAGGTCTGTAGTTTCCTGCCTCTGTCTTTCTCCCTCTTTTGTGAAGGGGAATCACATCTGCCCTCCTCCAGTCCTCAGGTACCACCCCATTGTCCCATGATTTATTAAAAAGGGTAGTCAGTGGTGTTACTAGTTCTTCCCTTAGTTCTTTTAAAATTTGGGGTGAATCCCATTAGGCCCCATTGTTTTATCCACCTTCAGTTTTAAGAGTTCTTTCAGAACCCTTTCTTCTGTGAAAGGACTAATATCAACCCCCCTATCCAGAGTGCTTCTATTGACCGGATTAGGTATTTCCCCCTGCTTTTAAATTGTGAACACTGAGCAGAAGTATTCATTCAGTATCCCTGCTTTTTCACTGTCACTCTCTGCCCAACCACCTTCCTCTTTGTTCAGCCTCAGTATCCCTGCCTTAGTCTTTCTTTGCTCCCTAATGTACCGATAAAAGGTTTTATCCCCCTTCTTAACCGAGTTGGCTATATTTTCCTCGGTTTGGGCCTTTGCTATTCTGACTACCTTACCCACTTCCTTCTGCTTTAACTGGTACAGTTCTCTGTCCTGCTCCTTCTGTGTTTCCTTATACTTCTGAATGCTATCTTTTTTTCCCTTACCTTCCCCGGCTTTTCTTTTGAGAACCATAGTGTTTTTTTCTTTCATTTTGATTTGTTTATTTGCTTCACACAAAGACTTTTTGCCTCTGTGATGGTGGTTTTGATGATTCCCCATTGTTTCTGCACCCCACCTTCTTGCCTGTTTGCTAGTGCTTTTCTGAGGCACGCTCCCATTTTGACAAAATCAGCCCTCCTGAAGTCCAGTACCTTCACTTTTGTGTGGTTTGACTCTATAGCTAAGTTTATCGTGAACCACACTGGTTGGTGGTCACTTGTTACCAGATGGCTACCCACTTCAAGATCAGAGATCCTCTCTCCATCCCCATTTGAGAGTATCAGGTCTAAGATTACTCTCTCCCGAGTGGGTTCCAAAACTAGCTGTCTGAGGCATGCCCCCTGTAGGCCATTGAGAATGGCCCTGCTCTTGGATGTGGCTGCAGCAAAGGTGCTCCAGTCAACATATGGCATATTCAGGTCCCCCATCAGCAATATCTCCCCTTTCTCTGCCATCCCAAGGACGCATTCTATCATTTCCTTGTCCATTTCCTTCCCTTGAAATGGATGCACTAGTAAATTCACATGGTACGGACTAATAATAATATGCGCACACCCCTCACACTTACCACCAGGGTTAGATCTGCAGCAGTTTCCCTGGAGACTCCTTGTAAAGTAAGGTTAGCAATACAGTAGCACACTCTTAACACTGTAACCCAACTAATAATATGCACACTTGCCACGTTAAATGTGAAGAAAGAGAATCAGGTATATTTAAGGGCAGTGAACAAGGAAGGGGTGTGAATTTAGTCAAATAATTAGCAATCTGATTTAATTCAGGTTTGGCATGCACTTTTAGTCTGATGTGACAGTCACACAACTCTGGGTACCCAGGATGGTAAATCTGGCTAGCCAGAGGAATTGCCCATGGGTGACCGGCGTTGCAGCTGATATTGGGCCCTTGGTGGAAAAGAAAGGCAGTTAACATGCAAAACAATCAGTTTATTTGTAATTTGAGCCAGTTGGCTCAGTCCTTTGTAAACCCAAGGAACTGAAACAATTAGATGGTACCACTTATGATTTAAACACTCATTGCAGAGAGCTACCCTGATTGTACTCATGCTACCAGGAATCTGCAGCAAGGCAGGCGATATAGAGACCTTGTGGTGATGCCCGATGGACATGAGGAAATGAGGCTGACATGACACACCTTCCTGTTCACGACCTTTTCTTCAGGTGGCTACAACCTGCATGTTGTCTTTGCATAGGTTCTGGATCTCTGAGCCTGTCTCTCTCCAAAACAGTCTCTACAGCAGGAGCAGCAGCCCAGGCCGGATTTGCAAGGCCCAGGCAGGATGAGCAGTCTGGCAAAGTTTGTGATCTTCTGCTGGTGAAGCCACCAGCTGGTGTAACAGGTTTGGCCATGGGTAAGCTGGTCTTGACCCACGTAACACATTCAGCACATTTAAAGTAAATAATTAATTATCTCTGGGCACAGTTCGGATATAGTCCAGTTGCAACTTCAGCAGCTTTACTGAGCAAACATTTCAATCCAAGTATGTTTTGCACACAAGCTGGGACGATCGCTTCAGGAGAAAGTCTTCAGTCCAAATTGCAAGTAGCACTAACAAACTTCTTTCCTTCTGCTACAGTTCCAGGCTGGAATCAGACAAGTCTGACTTCTGCTATAGGCAGTCTGAAGTAGGAGAAAGGTGGCAGTGAGGCAAGTTGGGTCTCTTCCTGCCAATTCCCCTATGCTCCTTCTGAGAGTAGCTGCTCGAAAGCTTGAGCTGTTCACACTTCAGCCTCCAACTCTAACTGATTCACTATCTACTGTCTCTCTCTGGGGACTTCCCTTGTAAAGCCAAGCTTGTGATTGGCTGAAGCAGCTGTTAGTTACAGTAAGGGCTCCAACTCCCGGCCAAGTTGGTGCCAAGATCAAAACTACAAAAAATACAGTTTTCCTTCCCATGAGACCCCAGGGGCAGGATCCATTTTAGGTCCCCAGAGTCTGACTGGTCCAATTTCTGGAAGTCCCAGGCCTAACATGGTGGTTCCCATCCAAATGAACAAGCTGCAAATAAAGCAGGTTAGACAAACTTCTCTATTTCAAATATAATAATGCACATATAGTAAATAAGCACAGTTCCTACATAGGCTCCCTCTGCGTAAGTAGCAACTGCGGAGTAGAGCAAAACAGAGCACTGTCTGGCTGATCATAAGCCCTAAATTGCTGGGACCCAGCACAGACCATTTACTTAACACAGGTTAGCTATTCGGTTAAAGGGACAGGTACGGAGGCTCAATAGGGCACTCTCACACAAATGAACAGACTACTTAAGATAGGACACCAGCCTGACAGAGGGCATAAAGAAGCACAGAAAGACATCAAGTAAACCTCAAATTGGTGGTGGAGTTACACTGGAATTTCTAGGTATTTCTGAAATAAAAAATATCCATTTGATTTACTTCTATAGGAGAAAGAAAGTACACAGATAAACACTGATGAAAAAGTTGTTGTTCCTCAAGCGTGGCTGTTGGAGACAAAACACTACTCCAACACTAGGATCGGTAGTACTGTATATCTTAGTGAATCCAATATTATTACAGTTTATTCCTCCTGTCTTGTTTTAGTCCCATGCATTCTACTTACTAATATGCTGCAAGCTCAGTCACTGCCTACTTGGACTTCCTTCACTATGGCTTGCACCTCATGGTGAGGCTATCAGGACAGCATAACTTCCAGAGACCTACACCTGTATGTCACACAGATCCTACATATAGTGGTATCTATATATGTATCAGTGTAGAGCAGGAGGATGGTAGTACTATTTTTATTTATTTTATTATGCATATCGGAATTACAACCCTTTGAGTCAAGGACTCGTTTCCAAAGGCTCCATGTCAGTTCCAGTGGATTCAACACATAAACAGCAACACAAATGCAATATGATGAACAGGAGGTTACAGAAGTTTTTTGTTACATACCAAACAGCGAACAGTATTCATATATTTGCGGGTGACAGAACAATCAACATAGAATCCCGAGCCATCTAGTGCCCAGATAGGAGTTACAGTTCACAATAGCAGTACAGAGGTCTATACAGTGTGAAAGCTAGGCTCCAAGGACAATACAGTACATTCAGAATTGCAGCCTGAGATAAGGTGATTGTCATCAAGAGTCTAGGAAAGGGGCCAGGGAGGGAGCGGGGCACCTATGGGCTAGGATCCCACTTGTGGAGTGCATTCATAACTGTGGGTAGAGAAAATGAGGCTTTTGAGAGCTGCCTTAAAAGGACCTATTTTAGTGAGTGAGGAGATCGAGGAGGGGAAGGCGTTGAACCAGTGTGGCGCCTGTAACAAAAGAATCTCTGGGCGAGTGATGTCTGCACCCTTGGGACTCTGAGAGCGGCCTTAGTGTAGCCATGGGTAGAGGCAGAGGAGGAAGCAGGGCGGAGGAAGGTGGACACTCCTGGGGGGGGAGAGACCTAGAAGTATTTTGTTAACCAGGAGGCAGGTCTGATATTGTAACTGCTCTTCTAGATTGAGTATGTTGGCCAGCAAGTGTAGAGTGCATACATGAGTCCATTTGTCTGCACCAGTGAGGAGCCTGCAGGTCTTATTTAGGGATAGTTGGATTCTCCAGAGGGTGGTGGCATCAACAGCAGCGTAGACAGGGAGGCCATAGTCTACAAGAGACAGGACAGAAGAAGAGACAGCCAATCTGAGGGCATCCGGTGGGAGGCAGTCCTTATGACGGTAGAGAAGGCCTATGAGCATGTTAATTGCTGAGGTGAGCAGGTCAATATGTGAGTGAAAGGAGAGGGCAGAGTCAAAGGTAATGCCCAGGTATTTGTAACTGCTAACTTGTTCTAGTGGGTGGAGTGAGCTGGATAGTATATGGAAGGGCGAGTTTTTTGCCTTATTTTTATGATGGGCAAACAACACAGCTTTTGTTTTTTTAATGTTAATGACCAGCCTGCAGTCATTGAATCAGTTTCCAATTTGACTATAAGAGTGCTGGAGGGAGACCTGAAGAGAGGAGGGGTCAGGGTGGGAGGAGAGGAGAACCGCATCATCTGCATACAGCAGGAACTTGCTGGAGCAGGAGTTGGGTAGGGCACTTACATAGAGACTAAAAAGAAGAGGGCCCAGGATGAAGCCCTGTGGGACCCCTGAGCAGACAGAGCAGGTGCTGGAGAGGGGGCTGTTTATTTTGACACACTAGGACATTGAAGAGAGATAGCTAGAGAACCAGTCCAGCTATCCTTGTGAAAAGCCTAGTTAAAGGAGAGTGTCCAGTAGGAGTGGGTGACAGACCATATCAAAGGCCTTGGAGAGGTCGATGTAGACAGCCCCTGCAAGGTGGTCTTTGTCTAGGGTTTTGTGAAGGAAGTTTGAGAACTCCACAGTAGCAGTGGTCATACCATGACCTAGATGGTAGCCATGCTGCTCTCTACATAGGAGATTGTGTGAGGCAAGATATTTGGATAATTGGTCTCCATTATTTTTTCCAGGGCTTTAGAGAGAGGAGAAAGAATAGGGATTGGCTGATAGTTTCCAGAAGAGGAGGTGTCACTTCTTTTGAAGATGGGGGTGATCATAGCCTTTTTCCAAGCTAAAGGGAACTGGCCCAGGCAGAGTGAGTGGTTGAGTAAATCAGTCAGAGGGTTAAGTACTACGTCAAGGACCTGCTGTAGGATCCTAGTATCCAGGGAGTCAGAGAAAAGGCTGATAACACTGAGGGCTTTTGTTAGATAGTGCCAAGAGTTTTGTGGTGAGATGGTCCTCAGATAGAAAGGTGGGCGAGGAAGGGGCTGAGGCGGGGGGGTAGGGTCAAAGTAGTTATTAGGGAGAACTGCGCTGAGGTCTGAGAAGGTGGTGTTTAGGCAGTCTGCAATATTAGCAGGGTCAGTGATAGCGGTTCCATTAAAGTTGAATAGAGATGGGAGTGGGGAGTGAGACTTCCCATTTAGCTCCTTTATGCTGTCCTAGAAGTTCTGGGTAGACCCCCAGGAGGAGGAGGCTAGTGTGGCTCTGTAGTACTCTGCTTTAGCCCTACCAGTGGCCCATGTACATCTGTTGCGCTCAGTATTGTAGGACTGCCCGTCCCCAGGCTTGCCTGAGGAATTGGCTCTATGCCAGAGATTGTATCTGTGGTGGAGCTGTTTGAGCAGTGATGTTGGGATCCATGGTGCACTATGTTGTTACTCCGGGTTTTGACCAGCGGGTTAAAGATGTCGCAGGCCTTATTGAAGGAGTGGGTAAAGTAGTCGAGTGCTTCATCAATACTAGGGGCCCGGTTGATTGGTGACCAGCCCCACTGGGTGAGGTAATGCTTAAGCTTAGTGAGGTTACTAGTCGGATAAGTCGGCAGGAGACCATGCTGGGCACAGGTTTTGGTAAATGGCAGGACCACGTGAAAGTTACTGGCGAGTGATCACTCAGGGAGTTTGGATGGACAACGATGTCCACAATTCTGTGCGGGTGGTTGGCAAGGATGATGTCCAATAATGTGTAAGAGCCATTGGATGGGTTCAGATGGGTAGGCTGGGTTACCAGCTGTGTTAGGTCCAGGGTTGGAAAAGCATCCTTGGCAAGGGCAGATGAACTGGCAAGCCAGTAGGTGTTGAGGTCACCCACTAGTATCTGCTCGCCCTTATGCAAGAGGCTGGACAGGTAGTCAGCTAGGGATTGGATTGCTTGGGTTTGTTTCTGCGGGGGAATGTAGGCTACCAAGATAGTCAGAGGGGCCCTAGAGGGGGCTGGGGTGATTCAAAGTGAGATGGCTTGGGTACCGTGGTCAAGCTTAGGAACTGGAAGACCGTGGCCATTAAGCAGTCTCGCATATAGATGGTGCAGCCACCCCCATGTTTACCAACTCTATCTTTCCTAAAAAGGGAGTAGCCAGGGAAAGCGACCACAGAGTCCAGGGTAGGTTAAGACAGCCAGGTTTCCAAGACTGCCAGAATGTCAGGCTGATGTTGTGCCATCCAGCACTGGAGGGCAGTGTTTTTTTTTTAAGAGGCTACAGATGTTCATAGAGGCTATGCATAGCCCCGATGTAAGAAGGGTCTGAGTTTGGCAGGGAGGAGACGGGCCAGGGTTTGGATGAATGTTGCTGGATAGGAGAAGAAGCAGGGAGACAAACTGAGGAGAGAGGACATACATTGTTTGTGTGAGCCGTGGTGGTAGTAAGCTGAGCTAACAGGAAGAGAGCATGGGATGAGCAGAGCAGAGCAGAGCACGTATGGTGGGATAGCATGGTAAAGCATTGGCAATGGTGTGTTGTGGGAGACTAGATGTAGATGGAGCTGGGCAGGATGGGGTGGGGGTAGAGTGATGGTGGTGGACAGGGTGGGAGAGTGGATAGAGGGTTAGGAAGAACCTCGATGGGTGGGAGGGTGGATAGAGGGGTGGGGAAAAACTCAGGGTTATTAGCAGTTGACATTGGTGATGGACAAAGGTGGGGAATAAAGACTGCTAGGACCAGTAGAGGGACTGATAGATTTGGTCTTAGGAAGAGGCCCATGGTTGTCAGTGGGTGGTATGAGTTCATAAGGAATAAAGTTGGCAGAGAGCCACTCAAATACTCCCCTAACTAGTAAAGAGGCCAGTCAGAGAAGATCAGGGTGGAGCCACAGAGTATTTAATTAAGGAAGGGGTGTGGGACGGGTAGGTGGGCGAAAAAAATCAAGCAGGCAGTAGCTTAAACAAGAAGCTCCTTGATTTAAATTACAGTGCTGCTTGAAAAAGGTGCCAAGTTTTAAAAAATAAAGTCTCGTCTGCAGTCTGATGCTCCAAGTCCCATACCTTCCGTTATGGTAGTTTTCGGTGGCTTGCAGTGAGGGGCTGGGGAGGGCTGTGAAACATCAAGCCCTCAGATCCTTCCGTTATGGCAGTTTTCAGCAGCTTGCAGCGAGGGGCTGGGGAGGGCTGTGAAACATCAAGTCCTCAGACCCTGGAATGCAAAAGAAACAACAGGATCAGCATTAAAGTAAGAGGGAAAGTACACTAGATAGGTACCTGTAGTATTTCAACTCAGGGTTCTGCATTAGACAGTGATTTTTTAATTTTTTTACTTTCTATTTTTGCCATTATTTCTTCCCACCAGCAGGGGGAGCTGGGGTGGTCCAAGGGAAGGGCCATGGAAACTGGTAGAGTCATGGTTTGTTGAAGGCAGCCCAAGGCATGGGGAGCTAGAGTGGTCCAGGGGAAGGGCTAAGGGAGCGTGGGTAGCATGGGGGCAGTTTGGATGAAGGTTAGCCTCTGGCTGTGGCCGGGGGGGATGGTGTGATCTGGGGCAGGGTCATTGGAACAAGATAGACCTAGGAAGATCAGGGTTGACACAGGGTCATGGGAATCAGGTGGGCCGGGGCAGATCAAGACTGGCACAGAGCAATGGAAACTGGGTGGAACAGGGTAGCCTGGGGTGGTCCATGGACAGACCAAGAGCACTGGAGTGGCCTGTGGGGAAAGAGTGGACCAGAACAGCCTGGGACTGGAGGGAGATGGTGAGATCCATGGATATGGCCATTGCAAAAGGGTGATCAGTGCAGCCTGTGGCTCAGGCATTGGGAGCTGGGAAGATCCAGCAGCAGGCTTGTGGAAGGGGAAGGGAGGCAGTGTGGGCCAGGGCAGCCTGAGGTAGGGACTGCTGGAGTGGTGCAGATTATTTGTCATGGAAACCGGGTGAGCAATAGTAGGCTGGGGTAGAGGGAGCTGGTGTGGTCCAGAGGCAGTGTCAATGAAGCTGGGTGATCATCTTGGACCAGGGCAGGCTAGAGAGTAGAGGTGGGTCTGGGGTGGTTCAGAGGCAGGATCAAGGAAGGCAGGGTGGACCAATTAACCCCAGGCAGAGGTCCTGTTTCTGAGGTCAGGGCCTGAGGAGATGGAGGGGGGGGCAAGGACAGTCTTGGGAAGAGGGAGCTGATGTTCTAGAAGCAGTTTTATGGGAACTGGAGCAGACCAGGGCAGGGGCTGGGGCAGTGGGGAGTTGGGGGGTCCAGGGGAAGGACCAAGGATGCCTGGATGGGCAGCATTGGACAGGGCAGTTGTGTAGGAGTGGAGGGTCACTGTGGTGCTTCAGGTTCATGTTCATGAGACCCGGGGGAGCAAGCATAGGTGAGGAAAGACTGGGGCTGGGCAGGGGTGTTGGGCTGGTCCAGTGGGAGGGCCAAAGGAGCAGCATGTTCTCAGTGTTCATCCTTTGACCAAAAACTCTCCGCTTGACCATTGAGTTACCTCCAGTGTACAAGTAGGTCTGCAACAAGCTTGCAAAACAACATTTTCTTATACAAACATACAAATGTGCCAGCAGAAACAGACCACTTGGTCTATCTAAGTTTGCTTGAGTGTGCAGCTAGCACCCCTAGTTTGCAGCTGACCCACCCCCACTCCCCTTTGTCATCCCACTGCCACCCCCACCTCCCCACCCTCACTCTCCCTGTTTTCTGTCCCATGCCCTTTGAAGCTGTTCACATATTTACATGATACCACCCATTCTGGTAGGGTGTTCCATTTTGCTACCTCCCCTCTGTGAATTAATGTCTCCTCTTCCTAAATCTTCCCCCTTCTATTCTTAGCCCATGTCCCCTGGTGACCCCCCTCCTTAACTTAAAGACCCCATCTGCCCCATCCTTATTGATTCCCCTCAGATACTTGAATGTCTCTATCATGTCCCCGACGTCTCTTCTATCATCCAGGGTGTACATATTCAGGTCTCCCAGCCTGCTGTCATAGTCTCTCCTCTCCATTCTACATATCATCTTTGTTGCCTTCCTCTGCACCCCCTCCAGTAGCCTGATATCACGCTTTAGGTATGGCCTCCAAAACTGCACACAATACTCTAAGTGCGGCCTTACCAGTGACCTGTAGAGGGGCAAGATCACCTCTCTATGCCTGGATGAAAAAAACCTCGATATGCACCACAGCATTTTGTTTTCTTTTGCAGCCGCTCTCCTGCACTGGTCAGTGTTGTTCATGGTCCCCGTTATCATTACCCCTAGGTCCTTCTCCTTCTCAGTGATCCCCAGCTTAACCCCTCCTAACTAGTATTCTTTCCTTGGGTTCTTCACACCAAAGCACATAACCTTACACTTCTTTGCATTGAACCCCAGCTGCCACCTCTCTGACCACTCTTCTAGCTTGCTTAGGTCCCCCTGCAGCTGCTTCTGTCCCTCCTTTCCATCCACCACTGCTCTGATTTTGGTGTCGTCAGTGAACAGACTTATCTTGCTCACCACCCAATGTGCAATGTCTGATATGAAGAGCCCAAACAATACTGGTCCCAGCACAGAGCTCTGTGGCACCCCACTCATCACCGGCCATGGAGTTGAGAGCTCCCCTCTCACCACCACATGTTGCAGCCTCCCACTCAGCCAGCTTGTAATCCAGTTTATCATTTTTGGCCCTACCCCTACACCAGTTAGCTTCATCCCAAGCTGCCCATGAGGCACAGAATCGAAGGCCTTACTAAAGTCCAAGTAAAGAACATCCACTGCATGACCCTTATCCAGCTCACCTGTCACACAGTCATAATATTGTATCAGGTTGGCTTGACAAGACTTCCCTGAAACAAACCCATGCTGCCTCACATCCTGGAGGCCATTGTCCTCCAGGTATGACACCAGTCTTTCCTTTAGTATTGTTTCCATGAGTTTGCACACTATGGAGGTGAGACTTACCGGGCAATAATTATCTGGTTCATCCCTTGGTCCAGTCTTGTGTAATGGTACTACATATGCCATCCTCCAGTCCAGTGGCACACATCCTGACTCCAGTGAGGTGCTGTACAGATCCACCAGTGGCTCCGCCAACTCCTCCGCCATGTCCCTCAGCACCCTGGGGAGGATACCATCCGGCCCTGGTGCCTTGTCTACCTTCAGTGCCCTCAGTCCCTCTATGACTCGACTTGCTTCAATTCTTCTTCTATCTGCTGCCTCCTCTCCCTCTGTCCCCACCTCCCAGCCCATGGTGGTAGCAGTCACCCTTTTCCTTCTGTGAACACTGAGCAAAAGTATTCATTCAGTGCTTCAGCCTGCTCCTCCCCTTTCCGTCACTCCCCACCACTTTTTATCCTCACTATTGTATCCTTGCACTTCCTTTTCTCCCTGATGTATCCGAAAAGTCCCCCATTAATTTCCTACACTAATCTCAGCTCCCTCTGGGTCTTGGCTTCTCTCACTTTTCTGGTCACCTCCCTGGACCATCTTATATACTCCTCCCTGTCATCTTCCTTCCCCATTTTCCTACAACTCTGGTGCACCTCTCAGTTTGCTCTCACCATCTCCACTCCCTCACTGTTCAACCAGCATGGTTTTCTTGCTCTGCTCCTGTTACTCTGTGTCTTGGTGCAGGCTTCTGTTGTCTTTGCTGTCCCCTGTTTAATAATATCCCATTTCTGCTCTGCATCCCTCTTTTGCCTTATCTTAAAACTGATTTTGTTGTTTCACCATGAATGCTTGATATTTGAAACATAGTAAAAACAAAATTTAGATTTTTTATGTTGTGGAAGTGTATCTGTGTATATCTCACTGGGTGGACACAGAAGGCCTGATTCCAAGATGGCGTATGCATGGCGCAAGTCAATTTATGCCAAACTCCATTGCGTAAATCGCAACTTGTGCCATGCATTACACTGTTCCCTATTCCAAAAGGTGCCTTGCACCATGCCATATGTGGGTTGTGCCAAATGTGGGTTACACTATCCACTATGCCACAACCCACAACAGCATGGCTCAAGGGTGGGTTACGGCAGCAGCTGCACCCTATTCCAAAAGGGCAGCTGCCATAACTCACTTATGCTATTCTAAGAGCCGCATTGGTGCAGCAGCGTTAGACCATCATGGACATGGTCTGAGGGGCATCCGTCTGTGCCAATCGATGGATGCCCACTCCGCAATGCCACAGAAAAGTTCCTATAGTGCTATCTGTGTCCCCCAAACATGTTCATGCCCCCACCCCCACAAATGTCAGGGACCCCCAGAGTCCATTATTTGGTAGCATGTGAGGTGGGCGCCTGAACACCGGCACCGTCTGAAACAGTGACGCGATGTGGGCGAAAGCCCAAAAGGCGAGGGGCCAGGGAGGGTGACTGGATGTGGTGGGGTGGGTGACTCTAGCGACAGGATGTCACTGTACATACACATGCGGGGAGTGAGCACGACAAGCAAGGCCTGGGAGGGGGTGGAGGAGATGTAGGGGGTGGTGCTGCAGTCGGCTGCCGAGCTGCATCATGGCGTCGGGGGGGGGTTGGCCTCTGCCAGCAGTGCATGGGGTTCTGGGTTGGGTCTGGGAGCTACTGCATTTTTGTTTAGTCTGGCCCAAAACTTACATAGATACATAGATACATAGACAGTGTCGGCAGATAAGGGCCTATGGACCACCCAGTCTGCCCATTTGAGCTTGTAAGTTCAGTTTATGTTTTCCAAGAAGTCTGTTGCCCCTTACTCCTGACCTCCAGAATTCCTTTATGTCTATCCCATGCATTCTTAAATCCCGTGATTGTTTCAGCCCCCACCACTTTCCCTGGCAGGGTGTTCCACTTGTCCACCACCTGTTCTGTGAAGAAATTCTTCCTCACGTTTCTTCTGAATCGTCCTCCCTCCAACTTCATCCCATGCCCTCTAGTTCTGGAACATATTTTTTGCTTAAAAATAGTGTATTCCTGCACCCTGTTCCAACCTGTAAGATACTTGTATGTCTCTATCATATCCCCTCTCTCCCTCCTTTCCTCCAGGGAGTACATGTTCAGTTCCTTCAACCTGTCCTCATAGGACTTGTGATGCAATCCATGCACCATCTTTGTTGCCCTCCTCTGAACCTTCTCTATCCTGTCTATGTCCTTACGTAGGTAAGGTCTCCAGAACTGTACAGTGTACTCCAGGTGGGGCCTCACTAGTGTCTTGTATAGTGGAATTATGACCTCCCTTTTCCTGCTGGTGATGCCCCTGCCTATGCATCCCAGCATCCTATTTGCTTTACCTGCTGCCTTGTCACAGTTTCCCTGCCTTGAGGTCATCAGAGATGATAACCCCAAGATCTCTTTCCTGCTTGGTACATGCTATATCCTCACCCCCCAACTGATATATTGTGCCAGGGTTTTTGTGCCCAATATGCATTATCTTGCACTTCCTTGCATTGAATTTCAACTGCCAAACCCCTGACCATTCTTCAAGTTTCTGCAGATCCCTTCTCATTCTGTCTAAACCCTCTGGTGTGTCTACTCTGTTACAGAGCTTTGTGTCATCAGCGAACAGTGAAATTCTGCCTTCTAGGTCCTGCGCAAAGTCACTGATGAAGATATTGAATAGGACTGGTCCCAGCACTGATCCCTGTGGTACCCCACTGGTCACTCTTCCCTCTGTGGAGTGACAGCCATTTACCACCACCCTCTGTGTCCTGCCACCCAGCCAGTTACCTACCCACCACACTACTGTCCTGCCCACACCCATATTCCCCAGTTTGTGCAATAGTCTTCTTATAATATAATAATATTTATAATATAATATAATATAATATAATATAATATAATATTCTTAGAATAGAACTTGTCATTTTTATGCTTTTGCACCTTCCAACACGCACCCCCCTGGAGTTGAGAATCTTTAAATAGTGGGGTGTGAGGCGCAAAGCCCTTCTTCCATACACCGAGAATGTCAGGGGGGCAAAATTGTTTTTGCCGCATTGATGTCACGATAATGTGAGTCGCTGTTTGTCGCTCATGATTATCACATAGAACCTATTTTTTAAAGTGCCCCCCCAGACGCCTTTGCCATCTATCCAGCCCCCCATGCCCCCTGGTGCTTGCCATGGTGTTCCAGGGTAGATGGGCTCCAGGAGGCCAGTTTGCAGTGGGCCATGACTTGCAGCATGCAGAAAAATTGCGAAATGCCCATGGCGCTATGCTACGCTTGTCGCAAGTCACAGGTCTTAGATGCCAGAACTCTGCTGCTCTTAGAATATGGCGCAGGGTCCCCGGCATAGAGGCAAATGTCACATCTCTCATATGCCTGCGAGTTGTGACATTCTTCTTGGAATTGGCCCCAGAAAGTTCACACTGATGGTGAATCTTTTAAATAATGCTAATTTAGTACTTATTCTATACAGTGCAGATTCTATAAAAACTACATGCTCCATTTTAAAAAGGTGGCACAGGACTTACATCAAGCCCTGTACCAACCCCAGAGTTTGACACAGCTGTGCAAATCCCCTTTGCTGCAACTGCCCTCGATTTTGGTAGGTTGGATACAGTTGTGACAGTTTTCCTGCTTTATGGCAGCTTGCGCCAACTCTTTGGCACAAGCACCATAAAACAGGTCCTCGGGATTGCTGCAAACTAGACCAGAAGAAGTTGGTCTGACTTGTCGCGATTGCACACAGGAACGAAAATTTTGATCGCTGGCCGTCAGATTGCCACAAGCCCCATGCGCTATATAGGTGGTGCAGCCAGGGTTTGTGGTGATCAGGAGGGTGTGAAAACTGAGCCCTATGACTTTAGTTGTTTATTTATTGAAATGTTTCACCAGGAAAGCACACTGAGCAACAAGTTGCTCATCTCCTGGTGTGACCTGGGGGGAGGGGTACAATAGAAATTAGACATTAAACATTCAAATTACAAGATCAACATTAACATACAGCTGTAAGGCAAGTGTTACAAACAGTGTTACAACAGTGTTGCACATAATATGTAGAAGGAGTGGACAATAATAAGTGCTGGGTTAATAAGTAAACAAGTGCTTATGTGAAAGAAAAGTGGGAAAGGGGATGGAGGGTGAGGTGGGGGAAGGGGAAGAGTCGTGTGCCTGGTGACCCCCCTCAGGATGTGAGGAACCCTGCAAGGGTACTGGGGGGGGGACAAGAGAAAAGGGGAAAGGCAGAGTCCTAGAGAGACCACTTTAAGATGGTGGGGGAAGGGAGTAGATGAGAGATACAAGCTCCTTCGGGGGGAAGGAGAGGGACCCATGGAGAACATTTGCAGTCCTTTACATTCTGTGAGTGATCAAGGGAGGCCAGTAAGTGGGAGCAATTTGGGGGAAGGGAGGAGGGCTAGAAATTTGAGGGGGTAGGGGTGCACAGGATAAAATGAAGGTGATGGTAGATGGGTAGGGTTTGTCCAGGGCTTACAGAAGGGGAATTAAGGAGGGACATGGCAGGAGTAGCAAGGTGCAAAGTAATTATTGAGGGCAGAGTGGATGGAGTAGGTGGAGGATGAGGGCTGGATTTGAGGGGGAAGGGAACTACAGATCTTTGGGAGATGGTGCGAGTACCCAGATTGGATGATTTGGGTGGATCTGTGGGGGACAACCGGACGGGAGTCGGTTGATCTAAGGGAATGGGAGGGTGGGAGTTGTTGTCAAGGAAGAGGTGAGGTAGGAAGGGAGCTCACCCAACCAGTGCTTGGAGGAGAATTTAGCACAATGAGAGAGTCGCCTGTTTGTAAGAGATCTAAAGAACAGGGTATGATAAAGATCATAGTTATGGGCGTGAGGGGGAACATCCAGGGCAAAGCGGCAGAAGGAATTGAAGAGGGTGTCCAGTCTGGCCAGAGATGCTTTAGTGGCAGCACCATAGACTATGTCACAGTAGTCGAAAATGGGTAGTATCATCTGAAAAAGTTCACACCTTGCTGTAGGAGGGATGCAACTACAGTTCCTAAACAGGGCACCAAGCTTGGGGCACATTTTTTTCTGGATGGCGTCAATATATCCAGAGAAATTTAGATGTTAGCCCAACCAAACACCTAAGTACCTGAAGCAGGATGCATCCTCAAGTAAAGTCCCATCAAGGGTGTGGAAAGTGGGTAGGGAAGGAAGCCTAGAGAGTCTCTGCCTTGTTCCAAAGGTTATGAAGACAGTCTTCTTGGCGTTGAGGAAAAGTTGATGGTTAGCAAACCAGAGCTGAACCTTGTTGAAATTATGCTGTAAGCTGGTTGTAATCTCATCAATAAAGGAGCCAGATGCATACAGGACTGTATCGTCAGCATACATATGTATAGCAGAGGACGGGAGCAAACAAAGGGAAGGTAATTTAAGAAGATGGAGAATAGGAGGGGCCCTAATACAGAGCCCTGGGGGACTCCAGTGCTAATCGGGAGGGGAGGGGAAGTGTCATCCAAGATCTTAACTTGATTGGGTTTTGCAAGTAAGGTAGGCCTTGAACCAGCTTGTGGGGAAGGGGAGGAGAGCTATAGATTTTGGGGGTGTGGGTGCACAGAGTAAAATGAAGGTGCTGGTAGAGGGGTAGGGTATGTCCAGGGCTTAGAGGAGGGAATTAGGGAGGACATGACAGGAGCAGCTAGGTGCAATGTAATTATTGAGGGCAGAGCTGATGGAGTAGGAGGAGGATGAGTTTCAGATTTGAGGGGGGAAGGAATTCCAAATTTTTGGGATGCGGTGAGAGTAACCGGATTGTCTGATTTGTGTGGATCTGTGGGGGACTACCAGGTTGCAGGAGTTGGTTGATCTAAGGGAATGGGAGGATAGAGGGGTCTTATAAAAGAGGAGGTGAGTTAGTAAGGGAGCTCACCCAACCAGTGCTTAGAGGTGAATTTAGCACAGTCGGAGAGTCGCCTATTTGTAAGAGAGGGGAAGGATAGGGCACAATAAAGACTGTATTGGTGTGTGTGAGAGGGGGCACCAGGGCAAAGCAGCAGAAAGAATTAAAGAGGGTGTCCAGTCTGGCCTGGGAGGACTTGGGGCAGCACCATAGACTATGTCACAGAAGTCAAAAATGGGCAGTATCATCTTCTGAACAAGTTCATGCCTAACCGTTGGAGGGATGCAACTATGATTCTTGAACAGGGCACCAAACTTGGGGTGCAGTTTTTTCTGGGTGATGTCAGTATGTCCAGAGAAGTTTAGGTGTTGTTCCAACCAAACACCTAAGTACCTGAGGGAGGATGTGTCCTCAAGTAAAGTCCCATCAAGTGTGTGGAAAGTGGGTAGAACGGGAAGCCTAGAGAGTCTCTGCCTTGTGCCAAAGGTTATGGAGACAGTCTTCTTGGCACTGAGGAAAAGTTGATGACTAGCAAACCAGAGCTGAACCTTGTCGAAGTCTTGCTGTAAGCTGGTTGTCACCTTAACCAGACAGGAGCTAGATGCATACATAAATTTATCATCAACATACATATGCATAGTGGAGGAGGGGGAGCAAACAGAGGGAAGGTCATTTATGAAGATGGAGAATAGGAGGGGCCCTAATACAGAGCCCTGGAGGCTGCCAGTGCTATTCGGCAGGGGAAGTGGTGTCCAAGATCTTAACTGATTGAGTTTGGCCAATAAGATAGGCCTTGAACAAGTTTGTGGTGGAGGGAGATAGGCCAGCTGCCGGGAGTGAGTCAAGGATAAGGGAGTGAGAGACGGTATCGAAGGCCTTGGCCAGGTTGACAAAATATGGCAGAGATAATTTGGCCATTGTTCACCCTGGTTAGGATGGAGTCTGTGAGCTGAAGGAGAGAGGTGGTAGTTGAGTGGGTTTTTACCCAAACCAGACTAGAAAGGAGGTGTCCGATAGAAAAGAGGTGAGTTGGGAGAGGACAGTGTGTTCTTGAAGCTTGGCAAGGGTAGGGATGAGAAAAATGGGGCGATAGTAGCCAAGGGATGAGGGGTTACCCCCTTTGTATAGAGGAAGAACCACAGCATGTGTCTATGAAGAGGAGACCAAGACAATAGAGAATGAGAGATTTGGGATTATTGAGAGGGGATAGGCAATGGCTGAAGCAGAGAGGCAGAGGGGTTTTGGGTCAAGGCTGTCAGGGGAGGCATCTTTAGAGGGGTTGAAGGTGAGGAGAGCACTTAGGGCATCATTTGGGTTTACAGTAGTGAAAAAGAAGGGAAGGTGGGAGGGTGGTGGAGGGGGCACACCAGTAGAGGGAGGGAAGGGGTATAAGGGGAGGGATTTCAGTAGCTCAGTGACGCAGGAGGTATAGGAGAAGTTAAATTCCGCAGCTACAGCTGGTGGGTTGGACACTAGTGAGCTATTTACTTTAAGTATGGGGGGGCAAGATGAGGGGGTAAATAGGGCGTAGACCACCTTACAGAACTTTGAAGGGGAATTTATGTTGGTGATGAAGGCAGATTTGAAAGGTTCAGACTTAGCTAACCTTGTAGCCCTGGTGCAAGTGTTTCAGAGCATGCGGTAGTTCACGAGGTCTCTAGGATGATGGGTAGCTTTATGATGCTTCCAGGCTCGATCTCTAGCCCTGATGCTGGCCAGAAGTTCAGGGGTTATCCAAATTAAGTTGTTACCACTGACTCTGGTTTGTTTGAGTGGGACAAAGGCGTTCCAGTTTACAAGAAAGATTTCTTTGAAGTAGGCAAGGGCATTATCAACTGAGGCAAAGGAGGTTAGGTGGGACCAGTCAGAAGTGGCAAGGTTACTCAAGAGAGGTTCAAGGTCAAGAGATTTGAAAGAGTGTAGTTGTATGGTTTTGTGTGGTGATTTAGTTCTGTGGACTTTCCTAATTATTAATATTGGGTAATGGTCACTGAGTGCATTGGGGAGGATGCCAGAGGTGATGATATGGTGGGGGTGAGAAGTAAGGGCCCAGTCAAACAGGGAGTGTTGTTGTGTCTTGTGGTTTGGGCAGGTGGGTTTGGAGATCAGTTGGGAGAGGTTTAGGGCTCTGATTTCATTTTTAGTTTTGGTAGTTTTAGGTGACAACCAATTTATATTGAAGTTGCCTATGATGAATAATTCCTCAGAGCAAGGAAGGGAAGTGATGGAGGTTAAGTAGTCTAGCGTGACTGAAGGATGGACATTTGGGTGGCAGTATATGCTGTCTACAAAGACTGAGAGAGTGAAGGAGAGGGTCACATCGATAGATAGGGCATCATGGGTCTCAGGATTGGAGGATGAGTAGATAATGGAATATTGGATGGAGGCTAGGACATAAATGGCCACATCACCACCCCTAACAGCACGGTCTTGCCTTAGCAGTGAGAAGCCAGGAATGGAGACTGAGTGGTCAGGGATAGTGCTCCTTAGCCAAGTTTCTGAGATGTTGAAAATGTCTGAATTTGGTCTATTTTTTGCAACAAGCTGCGGGTGTTTAGATGTAGGATCTCTAAGCCCTTTGGGAGGGCTGAGAGAAGAGAGCGGGGGGAGGTAGCAGAGAATGAAGCAGCAAAAAGCAAGGGGGGGTGAGTATGAGAAAGTGAAGCTTAGGGGATTCTGAAGGGGCTGGCAAGGAGGTTGGTAGTTTTGAGTAGAATGGAGCGGATGAGTGAGGAAGAAGAAGAAAGTGGAGAACCACAGTGAAAGTGGACACCGTTATCAAAGCTGCATGAGGAATAGTGATAGAGTGAGACCATATTTCAAATGGTGGGAGGAGTGATAGCATGGCTGTGGGCAAGGGTTTGGAGATAGTAACTGATGGGATTGGGAGAGTTATTAGGAATAGGTGAGTAGAGAGTAAGTGGAGGTGGTAAAGAGAGGGATATAAGCAGAACAAGGGAGAGAGAGGAGAGTAGGAGATGCATTGTTCATAAAGGCAGATCAATTAGTGAATAACTGATTTCAGAACAGGAAGAATTTCTAAGCAGGGAGCATGGAGGAGGGGGCTTTAGATAAAGATTATGGCCCTCTAGTGGTAGTACAGTATAACTTGCTAATGGGAATATAGACACAAAAAAAAACTTCAACGGTAATTTCTAGCTTAACCAGTCTGGCACTTAGTAATTACTAAGAGCCAGCCTGGGAAAGAGAAGGAAGGAGAAAGAGACAGAAAAAGTAGAGGGAGAAACCAAAATATTCTTTTCAGGTTAATTTAAAATTATTCTAAACTGAGCTGTAATTTCCTTGCATTATACATTCAAGCAATTCAAATATACAGTGATTTAAATGGTAACAACACAGTTACAGCAGTGTACCCACAATACAATTAGGCAGAGGGGTGAAACTGTTATAATTTGAAAATTTTGCTCCCAGAAGTTAAGACTGTGGCTGGCAGGCACATAGCAAAAGATCAGCAGTGGAACAGGCAGAGAGCCAATCAGAAGCCCAGTTCTCTAGCACCAACCAATCAGCAGCTAGAGTAGGTGCTGGGGAGAGATTAAGGCAAAGTTGCCAGGAAGGTTGTACCTGCACAGCTGGAGGGCAGAAGGAAGATGCAGGGACTGCGGCACAGCAAAGCCACCTTCCAGTGTAGTTTCTTGGTGGGCCGAAGTGCCCTGGTCAGGGGACTCATCCTAGGATGAGAAGAGAGAGGGAAGAAACAGAGGTGAACATATTAATATTCTTGTTAAAAAATATTTTGCAAGAGTGACATTCTGTTTACAGTTAAGTAGATGTTTTGTTTCTCTGAATCCAAATTTAGATTGGCTAGAGAAACAAGTTATATTTTTCATTGGTACTCCTACTGAATTTTTATTTAGTATCAAAGTTAGCTCATATCTATGGTACAAGAATTACTGACCTGATCTGCTGCATTTGGGCAATATGAAAATGTTGGCTGTGTCTTTGAGATTTGCCACTCAATCACCAGTTAATACAAAGGGAGTAAAGTACCATTTGCAAAAATAACATACTGTACGTAAACTTTCCTTGTGCCTTTAAGTGTTAAATTTGTATTATGAATTATCTTTGGGTTAGTAGTTTGATAGTGATGTGCCATCTCAGTTATCAGGCTATATGAAATAAGCTATTCACATATTCTTTCTGTCTAGCTTGTAAACTTGGGGACAAAACTAGCATGAAAAATTGAGGTATATAATACTTTCTAATGAGATACATAGCTGGTCACAGTTTTTTTTTTTTTAAATGAAGCTTGGAAGTAGGGGCCACATATTCAAAAGGTTAGTGTAGTGCAATGGGTTTGCACCGTGCTAACGTGGAATAATGCTGGCTGCCAGGGGAGTGCTCATATTCAAAGGCAACCTCTGCATGATGCACCCCTGATAGTGCCACTGTGCAAAATATTGTGCTGTGCCCATACAAATGAGGGATCCTTCATGTGTATATGATGCAGCAGAATATTGAAAGTTGGATACTTCATCTGCTCATATTTACCTGCTTCGCCCGCACAAGGCCTGGAGGTTTCTCGCAGACTCTTTCGTCTATTTCCACAACCTGCTTCTCCCCTCAGGGCCTGGAGGTCCATCAAGCTTTATGTTTACCTATTCGTGCCGAAATCTATTGCTGCTTCACTTTGCCTCCCTCACCCATGCCAGACCAGAGGTTTCCACTACACCCTCTCCAGATCACGTAGCTTACATCCAGCTTCTGTGCTTCTTCACCGAAGCCCTCATTTGCAAAGTTTGCCAATCGGATCAGCAACAACCAGGTTTCATATTTAGGTCAAGAGTCCTAGTCATTTGGATACATGTTCTAGGAGAAGACTTCCTTGCCTTTGGATTGCTCAACTAATGCTATTTCGACACTTCAAATTATTTATGCTCATTATGGAATTCATGGACTAGGTATTCACTAGAAGGATGTACTGTACTGCCATCTTCACCCGACATTCTAACATCATTACTTCAATTTCAGCTTCCTGCTTCCGCTGGATCAGTATCTACAACTCAGTAACTCTGAGTAGCTGATAACTCAATATCATTAAATTAGGATTATTCTCCTTTAGTATGCCCAGAAGGATGGGCAGGTCGGTAGCCATGGTTCCTCAGAGGTTTTTTCCCAAGGGGTTTTTTCCTTTCCTCTGTGTTACTGGCCACACTCTCCGGAGTTGGAGGAGATAATCGTACAATACTCATTATTTATTTTGGGGGTCTCATTTTACTCGACTAACCATCCTTCCTATGGTAGGATACAGAGAAAGGCCAAAACATCAAGTCATAACAAGTTACTCGTCTGTTCAAGCATCTAAGCACTTTGTATATACCATCCAGTTCATCATGTACTATAATCACTGGCTTACTCATGTCTATGCTAAAGTACCTAAGCACTAATCATTCCATATAACTAATACCTTGGAAGCATCGTTCTACTTACTGGTTTGGCCTCTGTATCCAAGCACAAACCTATATTATTCAGTTACAGTACGTAGCACAAGCACTGAGCTGTGAACCACACATAAGGTAAGTTGAAATCAGCCAACAGGCCTTGTCAGGACAGACGGGGGGATTAGGCAAAGGAGGAGGAAAGGTGAGGGGTAAGGTAATGTGGGGAGGGGATGTCAGAGATGGTGCTAAGGAGATTTAACAGCACTTTGATAGATACTTTGTCCACTACTATTCCTCAAGTTCTTTTCATTTACATATACGGAAGAGAAGTATTCATGAGAAATCTTTGCTTGACTGGCTGGGTCTACAGTATCTTTGGTGCCTTCCTTAATAGTGCATACCATCTTGTCCAATGTTTTGTTATTTATGTAGGCATAAAAGGACTGACCTTTGTATTTAATGTGGGCCAACTTAAATTCCAATTTACTTTTTTTCTAACCTTATAATTTGCTTACTTTTCCATACATGCTGTCTATACTTGTCAATGTTATATTGGCTGTTGTCTCTCTTCATAGCCTGTATGCCCATCTTTTCCTATTAAGCTGTATTTTTAATCTTGTAGGTGTACCACATGGGTACCTTGCCCCTTTTATTGTACAGGGGTCTGTTTGGAATATATTTGTCCTCCCCTTCCAGTATTTTATTTTTAATTCTTAACCACAATTGCTCAGTGCTATGTATACCAGTTTCTCAGTCCCATTCCTGCAGTATTTGTCTGATTTTACAAAATCTGCCCTGTGATAATTCTTAATTACTGTTGTTCCTGCAATATTTTTTTTAATTTAACATTTATATTGAATACTGCAATCCTCTGGTCACTATTCAAAAGTGGTTCTAAAATCTCCATATTCTTAATTGCTTCAGATCTTTCTGTGAATACCAAATCTAAAATATTTCTTTCCCTTGTAGGCTGTTTTACCATTTGATATAATCCATTATTCATTATAGTATCCAGTAGAAGTTGTTCTTGTTTGTTCAAAACCTTACATAGGTTCCAATCTATACTTGGTGCATTAAAATCTCCTAGGATTATTACTACTTTATCATGGGCCATATCACTTATGCAATTTAGGAGATTGACATGGTCAGTCATTTCTATGTCAGGGGGTCTGTAGTATAATCCCACAGTAAGTTTGTTGTTATTAGATTTGGTTACTTTCATCCACATCAGTTCATTTTTGGCCATTGACATCTGGTCAGTCTCCACCTGCCTGCATAGTATGTCCTCTTTTACATATACTGCCATTCCATCCCCTCTTTTCTGTTCTCTGTCTTTATGGAATACCTTATAACCTGGGATTTCCTTGCTCCAACAGGTATTATCTGTCCACCATGTTTCTGTTATGGTTATTAAATAAATGTTTTTTCCTTCATAATTAACTCTAGTTCTGCCTTTTGTGCCACATTAGACTTCTTGAATTGGTTAGTAATCAAAGAGGACAGGAAATCATTCCTAATTGCTAGCTATTTATAATGTTCCCTTTGATAGAAATTAAATTCACACCCCTAAATGATCCCTATGTAACTATAGCTGAATAAAAAGTGATGCAAGAAACTGTATTTTGCATTTTTTGTTTTTATGGGCAGTATTCTATTACTGTTCTCTTCATGGAGCCAGTGATCTGGAGTTTTAGCTATGTCATGGTTTGGGTAAAGAACTCTGAGAATGGTTCTGATAGGTCAAGAACTCATTCTTAGCATTCGGTACACAAATTGCAACATAGTAAACATTCTAAATTACTAGTTCTGTGAAGGGAACTGTGAAGAATGTTGCCCATGAAAAGTAAACAACCAACAACACAGTTTTTCTCACCAGTGTTTATTCAGGTACAGTTAAATACAGATCATTTGGCAGTATGAATTTAATTTCAGTACTTTAAGCGGGAACATTACTAACTGCTGCTGACTGGCACAGATTTCCTGTCCCCACTTAGCCCCAGATCTCGCATGAGAGTCGAAATGTTCTATGCTTAACCTTATTCACAATGGCCACCTGAGGCTGACTGAAATTTATTTAAGTCATGCTTATTGCTTTGGTTAGCTTTATTTTCATTTTTACCTGTAGTTGGTTCCCTACACCCTCAATATTTATTTTTTGGGGGTCTCTGTATTGTTATTGATTGCATTATAGAACATGGTCCCCAGTATTTTACTTCCTTTTTGACTTAGGTGCAACCCATCATGACAATATAAATCATAGTGTTCCTCAAAAAGTTCCCATGTCTAAATGCATATAATCCTATTTTCCATACACCATCCCCTCAGCCAATTATTGAAAGCCTTAGTTTTATTAGTTCTTTCCCTTATGGCTCTTGAAACTGGGAGTATTTCAGAGAAAATTATATTACACTTCTCTTGTACCAGTGTGTTGTGCAAGCCTTGCAGTTTCTTTATTGTATACTCCTCACTTTGTCTTCTGAGATTATTGGTACCTGCATGAATTAACACTTTCTTTTGGTTATTAGCACCTTTTATAATGTTAGGTATCATTCCTGCTATGTCACTTATTTTGGCACCACTGTGGCTACAACCAGTTACATTTTCTTTGTTGTCTCTGGTAGAGTATCTACGGTATCAGTGTATTTAATGATGGAATCACCAAATACATAGATTTGTTCTGTATGTTCTTCATCTAAATTTATGGTAATCATATCCTCCTCTAAACCTTGGCTTGATTGATTTATTTCTAGGTTGGTGCTTTCTTTTTGATTAACTTCTGTTTCTGGATTACTGCCGACTAACTCCAGTAACACCTGGGATTGGGTTTCTATGTTCTGTAATAAATTCATTAGGGGGCATGACGGTTTTCGTCCTTCATGTTTATGACCATAGCCCTCCTTCCCTTTTAGATTTTCTTCTTTCCCACACAAAGCTCCAGTCCTCTGAATCTTCTTCATCATATACTCTTTGTCTTTTAGTGCATATCCCCTCATTATTTATAGAATTGCTTTTGTTGTGTGTTTTTAGATGCTCAAGTTGTTTCCTAAGATCTTTTATCTCCTCTTCTTTAATGGTTAACCTAATTTTAAGTTCATCCAAGTCCATATAGTTTTTGCATGTATGTACTTTGAATAATGAGTCCAGCTTCATGCTAAGCATGTTACACTTTGATCACTTGATCCCCATTTCCCCTGTGGTAAACCTTACAGTATTCAGATCCATTTCCTGTTATACAGGTGCGACTAGGTTGATTTCTATTGTAATTCTAAGCAGAAGTTTAGTTGAAAGCATAGTTAGATCTTTACTTATATATCCACTTAATGTAACCTGTAAAACCAAACTTTGTCCTAGTCCATGGTACCCTTCTGACCCATCTGTCATGGCAGACATGTGCAGAAGCACTCGTCTCTGTGCATGTCGCTGTGCACTCACCCGATTCACCATGCACTTGCCTGTGTTGCCATGTGCTTGCCCACTTGTGCTTGCCCTGCTTGCAAGAAGTACAAGTTTTAAAGACCGGGACCTAGAAGTCACTTCAGATGACATGACCACTCTACGGAGTCCTACAGTACTGAGTAAACCCCACAAAATAAGTCTCAAATCCTAAAGTGCAAGAGATGTTATTATATGAATATGACAAAGACTAACCAGATAGTTGGACAAATGCATCATAAGCATGCTAGTGAGGTGGGTGGGACTTGCAGGAGCTGCTGATGACATTTTGCTAGAATGGGACACTAGGCATACTAGGGAGGTAGGCAGGATGAACAGTAGTGACCAGCAGGACATGTTACTTGATGGGGACATGTTTGGATGGTGCAAAGTAGTATCAGCAGCGGCAGGTGGGACTTGTTGATTGAAGGAGTTACTAAGCCATGCTCAGGAGGTTGGTAGTATAACAGCTGCAGCAGGTGGGACTTATAGTTTGGAGATGAGCATGTTTGGAAGGTGGGTGGGAGTAATGGCAACAGCACTGGGTGAGGAAGATAATGTGATGGGGAGGATATTTTGCTGCAGGCTTGATAATGGCTTATATAAAAAGATGCAGCCACACTGTGATAGGTGTGGCCGAATCCTGCCATATGTGAGAAGTTTCCACCACTCAGCTAGCAGTGCAATAGTGGATGTCTTGACAGGATTGGGGGTGCGCATGCACATATCCTTCAGGTTCAGCTGCATGGGCAGTTTACAGCACATAGCTTCAAGTTTGCCAGAGCTGTACCAATATGTTTGCTTTGTGCATGCACCAAGCAAAAAAAAAAAAACAAAAAACAACAATGTAGATCCAGCATGTTGTAGGCTGATTCCCCTACAAAACATGCTGATGAAAATATATACATATTATATTCCTGCCCACTTAGAGCACTGGGAGGAGAACAAGATCCTAGATAAATTGCATGTATCCTTGTAATGCAACACAATATTTTATTTGGTTTTATAGTGTCTTTGATTACATGGATATAAAGATTCACTGCAAAATTATTACAGTTAGTACTTCAGATATGAGACTTATTCCAATTATTAAATTACTTCACAATACAGTAACACAAAAGGCAGGATTATGACAGCTGAAGATGGCAGGCTGTCCTGACTGATACTGACTGGTAGGAGCATCAAGCAAGAATGACTTTTGTTGACATTTTTAGTTAAATTCTCTAACAGATCTATAAATCTACAAGCAAGCCATATCTCCTAATATATGTCAAGCATAGATTCCAATCATGCATTATTTAGATGATGTGGTGTGGCTTCCCTTGGCACCTATAGTATAAGACAGTGCTCTTATAGTTGTAGAAATTAGATTAAATGAACTTAAGTGGACCTAAATATTAACAAAATAAAGATTTTACATTTTGTCAGTGAACTGTGGAAAATTTTACCTGGTTTATGGATTACTCAAAAGAAGGAAATTAGTGAAATTCTTTATTAATATCCATAATCAAAGCCCCAAAAAATAAAAGGGCTCCTGGTATAGACAGGATACCTGTAGTGTGGTACCAGGCAGATCCAAAGAAATGGGTTGAGATTTTGGTCATAATTTTATTTTAACATTGTCAGCAGCTTCCTGATACTTCCTGAGAACTGGAAAGAAGGGGTAGTACTCCACGCTATAGGAAGGGGAATAGACAAGACCCTAGTTGTTATCTTCCCAATTTGCTTCTCTGTACAAGTTGAAAGATGTACTCCAGAGTTATTTTATCAAAACTGGAAATGTGGGTATTGGAAGATGGGCTTTATTTCCTCTTTCCATGTGGGATTCCAACAGATTTGGTACAATAGACTATATTTTTACATTGAATCATACTGTTGAACTGTATTCTGAATTAGGGATACAAAATGTATTTAGTGTTTATAGATGTCAAAGCTGCTTTTCACAGTGTCTGCAGGGATATCTTATGGAAGATATTTAGAAATAAGAAATTGGCAGAAGAGTTACTACATACAGACACCACAGCAAAGGTGAGGGTGACAAAGAATGGAGACATACATAGAAACAGAAATTGACAGCAGATAAGGACCGCAAGGCCCATCCAGTCTGCCCATTTCTTTTTCTACCGTATAAATGTTCCATCGGCCTTTGCTCTGTCAGTGGCCTATCTATTCATACTCATCTGTATTGCTCCCTTATGCCTATCCCATGCCTGTTTGAAGCCCTGCACTGTATTCATATCCACCACTTCCTGAGGTAGGCCATTCCATGCATCCACCACCCTTTCTGTGAAGAAGAACTTCCTCACATTACCCCTTAATTGGCCTCCCTCTAATCTCATATTGTGTCCTCTTGTCCTGCTATTTTTCTTATATTGAAACATGTTAGACTCTTTCACCTTGTTAATGCACTTAAGGTGTTTGAATGTTTTAATCATATCATCTCTCTCACTTCTTTGCTCTAGGGTATACATATTGAACTTTGTTAATCTATCCTCATATGTTTTCTGATACAGTCCCTGCACCATTTTGGTTACCCTTCTCTGGACTGCCTCAATTTGGTTAATGTCCCTGTGAAGGTGTGGCCTCCAGTACTGCACGCAGTACTCCAGATGAGGCCTAACCAGTGTCTTGTAAAGAGGGATTATTACCTCCCACTTCTGACTTGTGATACCCCTACTGATACACCCTAACATCCACCTAGCCTTGCCTACTGCTTTAGTGGTCTGCTTGAATGATTTCAGGTCATCGGTGATGATGATGCCCAAGTCTCTTTCTTCCCTTGTGACTGCCATCAACTCCCCTCCCCACCTATAAGTGGCTTCAGGGCTTCTCTTCCCTATGTGCATGATCTTGCAATTTTTTGCATTAAACTCCAGTTGCCAGTCTTCCGACCATTTTGCCAGTTTATCCAGATCTCTTCTCATTCTGCTCACTCCATCTGGATCATCTACTCTGTTGCAGATCTTGGTGTCAGATGCAAACAGGCAAACCTTACCCTCCAGTCCATCTGCAATGTCACAGATATTGAAGAGGACTGGCCCCAGGACTGATCCCTGAGGTACCTCACTTGTGACTTGCATCTCTTCTGACTGTATACCGTTTACCACCACTCTTTGTTTTCTGCCTGTCAACCAGTTTGCCACCCAGTTGACCAACTTCTGACCCACCCTGAGCCTACCCAGCATATTCATCAGTCTTCCATGTGGGAACAGTATTGAAAGCATTACAGAAGTCAAGGTAGGTGACATCAACTGCTCCCCCTTGGTCCACCATTCTGGTTACCCAGTCAAAGAAATCTATGAGATTAGTTTGACAGGACCTTCCTTTTGTAAACCTATGCTGCCTTGGATCCTGTGCTCCTATGGATTCCAGGTGTTGCTCTAACTTTTCCTTAAGGAGTGCCTCCATAATCGTGACCACTACTGAGTTAAGACTGACTGGTCTGTAGTTCCCTACCTCCTCCCTGCTACCACTTTTGTGGAGTGGGATCACATGAGCCCTTCTCCAGTCTTCTGGAACCTCTCCTGTGCTCAGAGGCTGACTAAACAGTTCTGATAATGGCTCTTCTTGTTCCACCCTTAGCTCCTTTAGTACCCTGGGATGTATGCTATCAGGTCCCATTGCCTTGTCCACCCTGAACTTAAGCGCTTGTAAGACCCTTTCTTTTGTGAAGGGACTAGTGCTCACCTCCCTCCCCCTGTGTCCATGGTGCTGAGCTGTGGGCCCAGTCCTTCCTTCTCTTCATAAATACTGAGCAGAAGTATCTATTTAGGATAGATGCTTTTACATGGTCTTCCTCCTCACATGCCCCCTTATCTCCATTGATCTTAGCAATACCCCCTCTGGACTTTCTCCTTTCATTAATGTATTTATAGAAAGTCTTGTCATCTTCTTTTACTGTCTGTGCTAGTGTTTCCTCAGTTTGGCTTTACCTGCCTTACTGCCTTTCCTGCTTCCCTTAGGGAAGTTTGGTATGCCTCCCTATCTTCATCCCACTGCATTCCCTTATATTTCCTGAAGGCCAGTGTTTTGGCTCTGACCTTTTCTGCTACTGTTTTTGAGAACTAAAGTGGTTTCCTTCTTCTATTGCACTTCCTTTTCTCTCTAACACAATGGGATATTGCTTCAAGTATTGCATCCTTAATGCCCACTTTGCCTGTACCCCCTCACCTGCATTTCTTTTTGCCAGGGCTAGCTTAACTCTGTTGGACATCTCATCAAAGCCAGCTCCTCTGAAGTCCCATATTTTTACCTTGGAATGGGATGATTTAGTTGTAGTGGCCAAATTGAACCATACCATGTGATGGTCATGGCCCCCAGGTGACCTTCTACCTGGAGATCTGTGATCCTTTCCCTGTTAGTCAGTACTAGATCTAGGATAGCCCTGTCTCTTGTGGGTTGTTGCATCAGTTGTTTGAGGCCTTCCTCATGCAGGGAATCTACCATGTGTCTAGTTCTGGCAGATGTTCCTGCTGGTAATAACCGATCTGTATCTGGCAATTTGAAGTCTCCCATTATCAGAACCTCCCCATTAGTTGTTATGTTTTGTATCTCATCTAACAGTAATTTGTGTATGTCCTCCCCCTGGTCTGGGGGCCTGTAGACAACCCCAGTTCTTATGGCTGTCCCATTTCCTGTTTCCAGGGTGACCCACAGTTCTTCTTGCTCCTTATGTGTATTCAGAATTTCTGTAGCTTTGATATATTCATTGACATACAGGGCCACTCCACACCCCTCTTTCTGCACCTTGGTCTCTTCTGAACAGTACATAGCTAGGTACTGAAATCTTCCAAGTGCAGTTTCTGTTAAATCACGTCTCGCTAATTGCTACTATGTCCAGTATAGCCTCCATCATTATTGCCTGCAGGTCTGGGATCTTGTTTCCCAGACTGCGAGCATTTGTGTACATGATTTTCCATTGGTCAGATTTTGGTGTGTTAACTGTTGGGTGAGGTCTGGCATTTCCCCTGTGCATCGTAAGGGGAGCTGGACCTTTTTCCTTACCTGGTGATGCAAATGAACTGCAAACCTGCTGAACTCCTGTTTGGCCACTCACTGAGGGGCAGGGGTGTTCTTTCCATTCAACGTATGGGATGCTGCACCCCTCTCCCCATTTGCTAGTTTGAATATTCTGCAAATATGTCAAACTTCTGCCCCAGTGCACTGACTCCCTCCTTAGTCAGATGCAGTCCATCAAATTTAAAGAACTTTCACTTCCAAAACTGTTGCCAGTTCCCTACAAATTGTGTGTCCTTTTTCCTGGCACCAGCCTTTGAGTCACATGTTTAGCTCCCCTATCTTCCCTTCTCTGACCTTTCATCAATCTACCCCCCTCTCCAGACTGGCAGGATCTCAGAGAAGGAGCTGCCAGACAAAATGAATGATAGTTTGTCACCCAGCCTGGTCAGGTGTTTCTTGGTCTCCACAACTAACCAGCTGGCGAGATCATTAGTCCCTATGTGTACCAGGACTTCAATGTTTTCTCCTGCTTCCTGAACAATTTTAGCAATGCAGTCAGTGTCTCTCCACACTGATGTACCTGGGAGACATGTGACCATTACCGCTGGCTGGAGATCGGTATCAACTCCCCAAATCATGGAGTTTCCTATGATCAGAAGTTTTTTGGATCTCCTTTTTGCTTATTTTGTTTTGGTTCCTGTTTTGGGTGAGTTTTGTTGTACTAGCTCTTGTGCTGCAGTGTCCTCTGCCCCTTTGTTTGATTTCAGAGATGGAGGCAGATACCTGTTTGTAGTTTTTATATAGTTTGTGGAGGTAATATGTTGGAGAGTACCGAGTGATGGGGCACCAGATTTGTCCCTCCTAACCACCTGCCAACCTCCAGGACCAACTACCCTCTGCGGTCGAGGTGCTTCTGTTGGATGTTGGGGAAATGGCTGGTGGTTCTTATAATATATTTCCTCTTGAATATGAAATTTGAGGTGCACAATCTCTGCCCATGCTGCCTGGAGCTGAGCCATAAGATCTCCAATGGCCCAGCATGCAGGACAGTGTCCTAAATCCTGTAAAACTGCCCTTCTGAAAAGGGTTTTGCAGCACCTGCAGTTAATGATATTCATTCCAAATAAGTTGGTGGGTTTATAACCTGGTCAGAGTAATTAGAAGGAAGAAAATGAAAGCAAAAGTTTGATTTTGAGTTTTGTTTGTTTTTGTATAACTTGTTATAACAAGTTAAATTCCTAGTGCCCCTGAAAATGAGGTCACCGTGTGGATACCCAACTGATTCGACCCTTCCTGCTTTCCCACAGGAAATATCACGACTGTGCTACCCTATAAAAGGAGTGTAGTGTGGGGTGGTTGGCTAGGCCCTTCCTCTGCTGAAAAAGAAGAACCAAGGAAAAAAGAAACAAAGAGGTAAGAGCAGAAACAATCAGTCAGAAACAAATGCAGTAACCCTGAAAGCTTATCCTAATGATAGATAAATAGAATAATAGATACCTAAGTGTGTATTACCAGGCAGTAATCTCATCAAGAGGTTTTGGGGACTTGGAACCTCGAGAGCGAAGCTCAAGAGGTTCCTAAAGTCCCCAAAAACCTTGAGATGAGATTACTGCCTGACAATACACACTTTGGTATTTGTTATTTTTTTTAATATATGAATCCAGTTTCTTTTGTAAGGGGCAGTTGGCTGCTGGGGAAGACTCTGTTCTGCTGGATCACGACTGCACTGTCTTCCTCTCACCTACTGCAACTGCCTTGCTCTTCTAACCCATCCCACGGCTAGGCACTGACTCCTCTATTGAGGGCAAAAGCTTTTTTTTGGTAGGCAGACTTACCTTTTCTTTCTTTCCCCCCCCCAGAACACAGGATCAACTGGATAGTTCCATTTTCTATAAGAATAAAAATAAAAAAAAGAAATATCTCGGTTGTGATTTTGTCTCGCTAAGTGAGAGATGGTCGCTATGTTATTCAAAATGTTCCGCCACCCAGAAAGAGAAAGTGACCAATCATGAGCTACGTTTTTCAGACGATAGTGTTTGATTGACACTGGCAACATAGCGTGCTGTGGGAGATCTTGCACTTGAGCTGTTCCATTTTTATGATAATACTATCATTCAGAGCTCCGAACGATACTGTTACGGACTCAGAACGATAGTATTATCAGCAGCCAAGTATGGTATTATCACTTCAGGGATGATGCTATTATGAGGATTTTTTGTATGCTTTTCAACCCTATTATTTCAACAATCCATATATTAAAAAATTGTAAAACCTGTAAAGTACCACCTGTAATAATTTCACAGAAGATGTACCCTGTAAGAAACACTTTGCTACAGAGAAAAATAAAGCAGTAACAGAAGATATACCTTGCAAAAGACATTTTGAATCAGAAGATTACAGCAGTAATCTGTTAGCACACATCTGTAGGCACACCTTGCAATAATGCAGCAGAAGGTATACCCAGCAACAACAATTTGAATCAGAGAAAGATAAAGCAATAAAATGTTAACAACAAACAGTAACAATCCCTGTGAGTACAAACCAAAAATAACAACACACAATAAATCTGCCTAGCCAAATGAAGTCTTAATCCTTTCCCTTGCTCTGGTAAGGCTCTTTGCTCTGTCCTTTCAAGCAACCTAGAAGGAAAGAGCTCAGGTGAAGCTAGGTGCCTTGGCCAGCAAACCTAGTCTTCCATGATTAATCCCCTTACTATAAAAGGGTGGGGGTAATTGTGATGCCTCTTGGCACTGCTATTATTTAATTTATATACTGAAACACTGACAGAAAACTATTGTTGCTATTCACACCAGTTATCCAAGAATAAATGGTATGGATATATAGGGGATACATGATGGGCAGGAGTATGATGATGGGAAATATTCTCACTCCTGCAGAGTGTGTTCTGTATTCTCACAAGTGCCGAAGGCACAAGTGAGAATGCACAGCTCACTCTGCAGGAGTGAGAATATTTCCCATAGCACACAATCTGCACATCATGTGTGCTATTTATGCAATGGGATAGGAGCTTATGTAGTGTTGTTATGTTTTGCTGCATTTTTTGTTTCTATGTGCTTTTTTTAATTCTTTGTAACTAAGTGAGTTTTTAGGAGTGACCTGGGAACACTGGTCAGTTAAGTGACTTATTTAAAGTTATACAGTATGCAAGAGGGGGTGTGAGAATCAAACCCACAACTGGTTTGCTGAATGTAGCAAGCTTGTTCAGAGCTCATTACTCTAACTCTGGAGTTCTCACTCTTTGTCATAGTGAATCTCCCTTAAGCCTTGGAAAAGATCTTGAGCCTCCCCCTAATATAGAAATAATTTTGGGCTTCCCCCTAGTTAGAACAACTATCATACTTTGCAAATTACAGGAAGAATACAATGAAGTGCATTTGAGTAGTTGAGTTTATTCTAATTTTATTAACACTGTTATTCTCCCTCTCTATAACCCCCTCCCCAGGTCAGCCTACTCGCTCCACAGTTCTGAGTTTTGGCCCTATTTACCCCTCATTGCAATACCTCCATGAGTCAGACTGTTTTCTTTGTCAGTTTTACCCTGCTCTTAAACATCTTCTCGGGGACCATTTTGCTCCCTGCTGGCCTTGCTTCTAGTATATCTCTCTGCTTAGCCTTTTCATTTGTGCTTTTCTACAGGCAGACTAATGGGTCAATTGTTGTCTTGTTCCTATTCATTTGTATTAATTAGCATTTTGTTTTGCATGGTTTCCAAGAATTGTATTTCCTCCATTCAGCTTTCCCCCATGTCATACCAGGAAACAAATGTTTGTTGAGCTTGTTTTCCTAGTAACCTTTTTGTACATAAATTTGCATGCCATTATTCACTTTCAGTTTGGTACAGCCTTTCATACAAAACATCCAAGACTTGACATTTAAATATAGTACATTAAGGCTTGCTTGAGCCTCCCCTGGAACAGGTTGGGGCCTCCCCTGAGAGGCTGGCCTCACCATTTGAGAAACCCTGCTCTAACTTCTAGGCTATATTGACAGCGCTGTCTGTGCATGATCTGAGGGCGTGGGAGTGTTTCTGAAAGGGCTTGGTTTGTTGGAAGCACAATGGGAAACAGGTGATTGTGTTTTGCAGTGCTAATTGAGCTAGTTGCAGCTTGCACTGAAAAAGAGAAACTGCTTTGTAAATGAGTTTTCTTTAGAATTCAGGTTGTTTTGCAGCTGAGATTAACACAGTAATGGGCTAGGAGTGTTAGAAACTATGGGACACAGGTTAATGTGTTTTGCAATGCTAACTGAGTAAACTGCAGGCTTCAGTGAGAAACAGAAACTGATTTCTGAAGCACTTTCATTTAGAATGCTAGCTAACATTAGTCAGTGTTGGGTAACTTACTTTTTCGGTTACTTTCTAATACTTTTGGAAACTTGTTCCAGAAAGCTCTGTGCAGTCTCTAGCAAGGATGGAGAAGTACTGGAAAAAGTAATACACCTTACAGTTACAATTACTTATGTCTTTTTATACAAAAGAAATACGTAACTGTAACTGATTACATTTATTTGAAAGTAACTAGTAACTAACCTATTACTTTCAAAAAATGTAATCTGTTATAGTTATTTATTATTTTTGTAGAGTTTTTGTATAAAAAGAAATAAGTAACTATAATTGTAAGGTGTATTACGTTTTCTAGTATTTCTCCATCCTTGCTAGTGACTGCACAGAGCTTCCTGGGACAAGTTTCCAAACATAATAGAAAGTAATAGAAAAAGTAACTTACCCAACACTGGCTTTAGTGAGTGAACGAGTGAGTGGTGACATCAGAAAAGTATGAATAAATGGACTATATCTCACTCCACTGATGTCATCAACATTTATCCCTGTAGTGAGAATATCTCCATCTATTCCACTGGAATAGCTCTCACCCCCATTGTATAAATATAGATATAGCTATATAGATGCATAGATTGCTGCCTGGATTGGTGGTAGTTCAGGTGGATGTTAAAGATCCCGTGACACTTATCAAAATGAGTAGGGCAATTTCCACAGTGTCCTGGCAAAATTTCCCTCATTCACTAAAAATACCACTAACAGCTTAATCTGGTTCAAGGTCAGTTGGCATTCATCTGTATCCTCCTCCCCCGGGTCGTGCCTGAAAATAAGCAGGATTTGTCTAGTGCACTTACCTGGACAACAAAAACTAAATAAATAAATAAATGAAGATAAATAGATACATACATATATATCTGGCTGCTAATATACACAGATGACACAGTTCTACTGTTTAGAACCCCCACAGGTTTTAAAAGAAGTATAGCTTTTGCAATAAATCACTTCACTGGGATTGCCTCACCCTAAATGTGGAGGAATTAAGATAATGAAGGAAATAAGTATCTACGTAAGTATGGGCAGTTTATCTGCTCATCAGAGTGGGTTGCACTGCACCAATCTTCCATGGCCATGTGGACATTTGTTGATGCAGGCAGTGGGGTGGGGAGGTGGCCACCACAGCAGGCATGGGTGCAGGAAGTTTTGATATTCTTTGAACGTTTTTATGGCTGCAGCCAGAAAAAATAAGTTAAAGGAGTAGTCCACCCAGAATTTGCAAAACCATATGTTATGCAGAGTGTTTTGATTTGTATGTAAAGTCCTAATGTTTCCTTTCCTCTATCTGCTATTAGAGGTTTTTCCTAAATTAGCCTGCCAGCTTTATGGTAGTTTTGTGACTTCTGGGGATCTTATCACAAATAGGTTTATTGCCTTTCTTGCTCTTACAGTGCATCCTGTCTCATGTGACAATGATGTAGCTGAGTCCATAGATTAAGCATATGCACTGCTTTAAAATCAGTTCACAAGAGCAGAGCTGTGAAACTGTGTGATATAATTGCCACATACAGGACTATTCATTTTTCTATCTCTTCCTGAATGTCTGTTGCAACAGCAATTATCTATCCTTATCTATCTCTTTTGTGCTTTGCTAAACCTGTACAGGTAGGCCGCCTGTATACAGTCCTTCTTTCTGGTAAACCCTTGTGTTTTTCATGTCCAGTATGAGAACACTATATTGCCCCTCTAGTGCCCTGTGAGACAGAATAAAATAGTTGTTTAATATTGGTGCTGTTAATGTTCCCTGTATTATCATTGTAAATCTCCATATGTCTCATCCCAGTAATCTTTTAAGTAATGCCTTTATGTCTGGGAAAATGAGGGTGGCTGTAAAAGTGAACTATGTATAAGAAGTGGGTTGCAGAGTTAAAGTCTGAGGTCTAGACTTGTGACCCTCCCTTTCGTACCTGAAAAAAGCCTTGCCGCTCGAATATGTGCAGCTAGCGCGATCTCCTGCTCGCATTGTGGCACTCTGGTGGTTTGAAAAGAGAGATTCCCTGACAATGGAGGTTTCAGAAGAAACCTGCTTGTTGCACTTTTCATCTGCTCGCTGTGTAGTGCTGATCGATATGGTGTGCCTGCACCTTAGAAGGACAAAATTAAATATTTAAATAGAGAGCAAGGCTTACAGTTCACTTTTAAAAAGGCACAGTGACTGTTCTGCATCTTCTTACTACACAAGTTGTTTTCTTTCAGGCTGCAAGTTAACAAAGCTTCCTAATGAAAGAAATACCCCTCTTAGTGCTGCATATTCATTTACTTTAGGCACACGTTGCTTGTTTTAATAAAGGTCTTATAAAACAAGGGTGTGGTGCTGGAGCTTGGGTCCCGAGGCAGTCTGATGTCCTGTTCTGTTTCCAGTGTCTAAAGATCCAGCCGGCCCAGTGGCTTTACCTTTACGGATCAGGTAATAGAGGGGGTGGAGCCTGCATCAGGACTTTGCATTATTTTCTGCTATAAGCATTGTTCTTAGGTTATGTTGTTACTGTATGAATATAAATTAAGGCACTAAGGTAGTGAGGGGCTTGAAATGAAAAATATTGCAGCAGAACAATGAATTGTGTTGTTTGAAATGAAAGGGGTGGAGCTAAGTGTATCACATGCTTGACCAAGGTATAAAAGGAGAGCTGCTTCATTCCAAAAGAGGATTCTGTTGAGTTCAGTTCTGTACAGAGTTCTGTAGGGACAGGTCATGTACTGTCCTGCCAGTGGTAACACTAGCGGTTTTCTAGTGTCGTTGCACTGTATTATTTATTTATGCTTTCTTATTCTCTTCTGTTTATTTTATTTGCTGTGCAGTATACCTGTTATTTTTGTTTCTGTTAATTTTTATACCTGAACAAGGAATAAAATACCTTGAATATCTGAAACCTGCTGTCTTTGGTGTCCTTCTTATATCCCACATCCTCACAATCTGTTGTTATCCAGTGAGCACAAATGGCAACAGTTACAGTTTAGCGGATACTTGAGAGGCAGATAACTGGGGTTTCTGTAAGAAAACAGCTACTAAATAGCTCTAAGTAACTATTTTTGTTTTCTATGTGTGTCAGGTCTGGCTAGCAGGAGTGTTTTAATTTTAAAAACGTTTAATTTCATGAAACTATACACAACCATAAAAGTACAAAAATCACCCAGATCAGTACTATAACTAGTAAAGACTCTAGCTGTTTTCTTACAGAAAACTCACTCTAGGGAGGCAGTATAGTGCAGTGGTTTAAGGCTCTGAGCTGCAAATCTGGTTACATACAGCAGACCAGACCTGGGTTTGAATCCCACAGTTTCCACTTGCAATCTGTGTGACCCTGAGCAAGTCACTTAACTTCCCTGTGCTCCCAGGTTGTGCCTGTAAAAATGCTTTCAGCTTAGTGTGTCTCACCTGGTTAAATAACTAAAAAAAAAAAAAAAACACTCAATTAGATTTCAAGTATTTTCTAAACTGTAAATGTAGGTACCAGCATTCTATTAGCTAGAACTAACAGTTAATGCTGATTTTGCTCTGTGACAAGATTTTCATTTTTTTTTACATATGAAGTGTATGGTATGAAGTTGCAGCCTAGAAACTGCAAAATACTTTAAAGTCATTTTTTCTTCTGTGTGGTATGGCATGAAAGCAACAGGATGACAGTGACTATTTCAGCTACACATATGATTCCATTTTACAATTGTTAACTGCACTACACATTTAGGTTGGGATATTCAAACAGTTGCATATGGCACAACTGAGTTGGACCAGCACAAGTGCAGACTTGCGCCATGGAGCAATATTCAGTGGGAGCCATTGCACGGCGCAAGTTCCAATGCACCAATGTGCAACAATAATGAATGCATGCACAAGAGCAGGTCCGTGCCCATGAATATTTAGCATAGTGTGATATTCAACCGTGGAGCCATGGTGCAAGTGCGGAGCAAAACCTGGATGCGCTGAGCAGACGTGAGCCTATAAATACAGGGCGCAAGCATACAGACAGCACTTGTGCCAGGAGAGAGAGAGAGAGAGAGACTGGCAAGAGAAGGTGGAGAGACAGGGACAGAGCCAAAGCAAGGGAGACAGAGCCAGTGAGGTACAGAGTGACAGTCACAGGCAGCCACAGGGGTACAGGGACAGAGGTAGCAATTGAGATTGAGCCAGGGGCTGAAAGAGTGAGAGGGACAGGCAGGCATAGAGCCACACTGTATACCAGGGTGGCATACGGCCCACAGCAGCCAATCACCCGGGGGGTACAATACAGCAGGGACCATGGATAGTGCACCCTTCCTAATGGAGGCCATAATGAGGAGTATGAGGAAGCAAGAGGAACAGTGACATGGCCGTGGAAGGGCCCATCAGTGGTACACCTGGAACAGGTGGTACCGTGCCCGCACCACCTTCAAGAATTATACAGATACAAGAAATTGTGGGATGGTATCGACTGATCAGGGCCATTATGAGGCAGCTCTGTGAACTGTGCAGTGAGGAGATGCAGGCACCCACAAGACAGAGCCACACAATGTCTGTGGAGACAACGGTGACAGCAGTCATGTGCCTGCTCACCATGGGCACCTTCAAGAGACCAGCAGGGAACACTACAGGCATAACCCAGTCGGCCACATCCTGCCTCCTCACAAAGTTCCTCAATGCCCTGCTGCCACATGCTTTGGAATACATCTAATTCACCAGTACACAGGCAGAGTGTACAGCAACCATACAGGACTTCCACAGGGTAGCACACATGCCTGGTGTGCTTGGGGCCATTGACTGCACCCACATGGGCATCTGCATGCCACCTGGCCCTGAGGACATGGCCTATGTGAACAATAAGGGGTTCCAAGTGTGAACTGCCAGGTGGTGTGTGATGCCAAGGGGTGTATCACCAATGTCTGTGCCACACACCCTGGGAGTGCACATGATGCTTTCATTTGGCACAGCTCCGCACTGTGCCACATGTTCAAGCATGGGGACATCTCCACAGGCCACCTAGTGGGTGAGTATGGGATGGGCAAGAGTTGCCAGGCACAACAGGCCATGGGATGGGGGAGAGTAGGGTAGGTGCAATGGCGAGTGTGCCAGAGACAGAAAAGGGGCACAGCAACAGAGGACACAGGGCTAACCATGTCATTATCCACACAGGAGACAGTGACTATCCACTCAGGCCCTGGCTGCTCACCCCCCACAGATGCCTGTTGTCTCCAGCAGAGGAATGCTACAGTGAGGCACATGCCAGCATGCAGAACATCATAGAGTATGTATTTGGGATGCTGAAGGCATGGTTTCATTGCCTAGACAGGTCTGGCAGTGCTCCACAGTACAGCCCCTTGAAAACCTGTGGCCTATTCCTGGCCTGCTGCATACTGCACAACATGGCCACTGACTGTGGTATAGCTGTCGAGGCTGATGAGGGTGACAGTAGTGGGGGCAATGAGGGCAGTGGGCTGCAGGGTGGTGAGCAGCACCCCCCTGGGTGGAGGGCTCCCCAACTGCAGTGGATGGCACGGCACACTGGGACACCATCGCACAGGAGCACTATGGTGCCTGCAGGTAGGTGGCACCACACCCATGCACTGGCCACACACAGATACAGCACATAGACAGGGATGTGCATGGCAATGGGCATGCACACACAGAGGCATGGTGCAAGGGTGGGGTGTCAGTGCCACACATCTACACACAACTGCACACAGCAGCAAACAGCACACACACACACACACACACACACATATACATACACATACACACACACACACACACACACACACACACACACACACACACGTGCCCAGGCAATGGCTAGTGGCAGGGATCAGATGCATTGCACCGGTGCACAGGCACAACCGGTGCAGAATTGTTCTCATCATGCCCATGCCACATGGGCCAGCAGCCAAGCAGGCACACACACAGACAGCATGCGGCACAACACACAGGTCCCACTCCTGTGATATGCACACATGCACCACCCATGTGCACACAGGGCAGTGGCAGCAGACTGCAGCCAGGTTGGCACACACATCAGGTCCTCTGCATGGAACCATGGCCACTGAACCCACGTGGATGGCAGTGCTGGGGCTGATAAGCAGCCACAGGCTGCTCATCGGCCACAGCAGGTGTTTGCAACAGCCCCCCAGGGATTGTACTGTGAGACTGTGAATGGGTCCATGCCGGGCTGTGTAGGCACCCAAACAGGCCTACCCCAGTCATGCCTGGGATGCCAACAGCAGAGCCTGGCATTGACAGGGAGGGTGTTGCCTGCCCCCCAGATTGTGGGGTGGACAGTGCACTACATGGTGTCTAAGGTGACTGGCCATGCCTTGTGGCAGCCAGCAGTGCAAGGCCATCCATGATTGCATTGTCTATGCAATCCTGGGATGTGGTCATGTCCTCCAGCAAGCACTGTATAGCTGCTAGGAGCTGTGCAGTGCCATTCTCATGCTGCTCAGCCACCTGACACACCTCTGCATGCAGTGCAGTGCATGCACCCCAGCTACAAGTAGCACCTGTTGCTCCACGGAGGCCTGCAGCAAATGGGTGTGCTCTGCCAGTGGGTCAGCACCCAGGGGAACTTGGGCTGGGTGCTGACTCTCCTGTGGTGAACAACCATGCTGCACAGCCCCTCACTCAGGTGGACATTGCACAAATAGGTCCCCATGGGGTAAGTCCCTATCAGGTGCCTGGCAGTGGACCCCACATCGGGTTGCCCTATAGCCCCTGCTGCCTGCCACTGCTGCCCATCCAGTCACTGAATGCTGCCCAGCACCTGCACAGCCACACCACCACCACCACATGGCACTGCTGTGGCAGTGCACACAGCAGCACCCACAGTGGCAGCGGGCAGCTGTCCCACCACTGTCAGGCCACTGGGTGCGCTGCCTGTGATGGTAACTGGTATGGGTATCTCCCACACAACACCACCCATGCTGTCTAGGATCATGGTCAGGTCATCATCAGAGTCAGACCCCACCCCGATCTGTGTCTCCATGCAGAGGACACCATGGCTGGCATCCTGCAGAAACACAGCCAGGGCCTCATCCGACCCCAAGCCCAGGACATCCAGCTGAACATTGGTGGTGTGCTGCAGCTGATCAGGACCCCAGATGCCTGTGGAGGTGGATGGCTGGTCATCCGGGGCTGGGCCTGCTTCCACAGCTACAGCTGGTGCCCCATCCTCCACATGCAGGTGTGCTAGTGCTGAAAGGGAAAACAGATGTATCAGTGATGCAAGGCCCCTAACCCCCCCACAGCCACTGCATGCTGTGCATGTCCACTATATGTACCATGCAGTGATGAGTTTCCACCCATCTGAAATCCTCCACCCAGCACACCCTCCACAGTGCTGCAGTACATGGTGGCTGCAACCAACTCCTCCTGCACCGTGAGCTGTGCACATCAGCAGGCCCCCCCTCGGTGGCTGTCTGGGCTGCACAAATGGCCTCCACCTTCTCTTTGATGTGCCGCTTATCAGTGCCCACCTTCTCACGGTATTCATGTGCAGACCACTGGTGGCTGCCCTGCTGGTTGACACCTGCAGCCACCTCCTACCAGGCCACAGCCCTGGCCTGTGGTGTGCCTGTGGTATCACTCAGCAGTGGCTCCCTGTTGAGGTAGGCTTCAACAGGGCATTTGCCTCTGCCTTTGTGAAGTTGGTCCTGCATTTGTGAGCAGGCCATGCTCCTCACCCTCTTCACATTCTGACATTGTGCTATCTGTGGACATGGACATGTGTGTCAGTGTCAGCAGCAGTCTACTCCATCCCCTCCACTGTGCTGGCAGGGCTCAGCAGCATGTGCAACTTACCTCAGATGGTTGCAATACCAGTCCATGGCCTGTGCTGGTCTGTGGTGCTTTTATAGTGCAACACATGCAAATGAGTATTGGTGCAATGGTAATGACATGCTAATGTCTCCAGTGTGCTGCGCATTGGCTGATGAGCTCATTTGCACGTGGTGGCTAAATAACACTTACTTGCTCCGGGTGCGCTGGAATTGCTCTGGAACATGTTGCAGCACAATGGCCAGACATGCGCAGTGCACAGGACAACAGTGCACATGCCCTAGGCAGTTTGCTGCTGCTGCCTATTGTGCACTGTGCACCCACTGCACATTAGGAGCCATGGTGCACAGTGCACCATGCCAGCTATTGCACACTGGCACACTGTGCGAGGGCCGATCCCTGACCCCTGGTGTGAGCCCCTGACTCCTTGATGCTCCCCTACCACGTGCCAGTCTGGCAATGCCCATATCGCGCATCTCCCGCTTTGCGCAATGGGTGGACACCACTCATGTCTCCACGAGGTTCGCATCCCAAGCATGTTGTGCACATTTGCGCCTCTGACCACCATTTTGCTTCAACACATTGTAATTTGCACAGTGGTGCAGCGAGGAGTTTGCAGGGCCCATAATTGGACTGATGTGGAGCTGGTGAATCTGGTGGCCTGTGTGCAGCCACATGCCCAACAGCTCTTTGGCCAGGTTCCCCTGCAACAGCCATTGACTAATGTCTGACAGGGAATGGTGTCAGACTCCAGCAGAGTACTGAGGTGGCCAGAACCGGAGAAAAATGCTGCCACTGGTATGGTGGCCTCATGTGGTGGGACCCAAAACACCTGCAACATGCTGCATGTGTGCCCTAGTGCTGTACTGTGGTGATGGCATGGCTGCCTGGCATGCCCTGCAGAGGGGTACATTGTCATCATGTGCATTGTGGTGTGGCATTGCCAGCCGCAGCTTGCATTGCAATACAGCCTTGCAAGACATGTCAGGCAGGGGAACATACTGTGCACAGGGGTGGGGGTGGTGGGCACATGCTGTGGATGTGTCCTGATGTTTACTTGTCTCTATTCTATTCCCAGGACCTGAGGATCACCACTGAGTAAGATTTGCAGGAGGGCCAGGGGCAGCCCAGCAGGCCACGGCAGGCCATGGAGGTGGTGCAGCTGCAGGACTGGCACCAGCAGGGCCACACAGGGCAAGTAGGCACTGTTTTTGCCCTGCACACAGTGTAGAGGAGTCACTGGAGGAGTGGGTGTGGCCATGGCCACCTGTGCTATGTGCCATGGCAGCTGGGTGTGTCGCACTGTGCATGGTGCATGCCACTGTGAGGCGGCCATTGCACACATGTGCCAGCTGTTAGTGGGATAGGTGTGCACCCAGCTGCCACTGGTGTTGCTGTGGTGCTGCTGGTGCCCTGTGCCATGTGACTGTTGCTACGCAGTCGGGTCTCCATTGGGTGGCAGTAACCACCTCTGTGCACTGTCCTGGCATGGTGGCTTGCTGGCAGGCATTGTCTCACCCACCTGTGGGTGGCCGGGGGGGCCACTCCATGGGTGTGTGTTCCCACTGCCCATTGTGCACAGTGGGTGGGCATGGTACCTTGGAAACTTGCACTGATCACTTGTCTCAGTCCCTTGTCATAGGTATGCAGTGGAGGGGGAGGCTGCCCCTAAACTGTCGGCTGCTGAGCCAGATCATACCAATCACATCCACCACCATGGAGGCAGTCTGTCAGGTGCACCAGCTTTTGCTGGCAGAACAGTGATGGAGGAGGTGCCAAGAAGTGGCAGGGCGTGGCCATCCTTAGTTCAAGCCCCAAAATTTCCCTGTTTCCCTGCTCTGACTCCCCATCTGTCCCCCCCTTTCCACTCTACAGTCCCTGTTCCCTGTCTCCTTCACTTACTTTCCTACCCTTTCCCACCCTCTTACACTTGTAAATAGTTCTATTCAATATATCTTTTTTGACATACCTGCCTGTGTCGGTGTCTGCTTTGCAGCTAGCATGAGGAGCCATGCTACAGTGGTGCAGTGTCTGTCTGTGTGGTATGCATGTGTCGTGCAACTGCAGTGCACTGCTGTGTGCTGTGGTGTGTCCCACAGTGGTGGTGTCCTGCCCCTTGGTTAGTGGCTGTGCCTCAGGGTGCCCATGGGGTGGATGCCCATGGGGTGTGTGGTGTGTGTGCTTGGCAGCATGGTCCTGTGTGTGGTTTGCTGGGGTCTGGGTAGATAGGGGCTCAGCATGTGGCCAGGGGGGACTCCATTGGTGGCCCTCCATTGCCATTTGTGCCACATGTTGCCTGCTTTCTGTGTCACTGTTGTGTTCTGGGGTGGGGGTGTCTGGGTGCCTGTGTGTGCCCTGTTGGTGGTGGCCACCTGTGGTCTGCCACTCTTCTACCCTGGAACTGTCCCTGGGTCTGTTCCTGTGCCGTGCCCCCTCTGTTGCTCTGCTGCTATGCTCCCACAGTTGCCTGGGGCATTTCTTTCTGCACCATGGTGCAAGTCTGCAATATGGCACATGTCTGGTTGTGCCATGGTGCAAATCTTGTTGTGCAATGGCACATCACTGCCATATTTAGCCTGGTCACACTGGCATAGTTCAGCATGTGCAACCTCTGAATATAGCACTCGTTGCACCATGACACATTGAATTTGTGCTGCACCAGACTTGCACCAGCCTTTGGTGCATTTCTGAATATCTGGCCCTTAGTGTATCACACTTTTTCAAATAAAACAAATATTCTCCAAACTAATTAAATAACTCACATATACATATTTTTATACTTTATTGAAAAGATACTCCACATTTGTAACAAAAAAAATGAAAATCATGTCACAGAGCAAAATCAGCACTAACTGCCAGTTCTACCTAATAGAATGCTGGTACCTACATTTACAGTTTAGCAAATACTTGAGAGCTAACTGAGTGGGTTTTCTGTAAGAAAACAGCTACAGTCTTTACTAATTATAGCATTGATGATATGGGGCAATTTCTTTGCTTTTTATTGTTGTGTGTAGTTTGATGAAATTAAATTTTAAAATGAAAACACTAACTACTGCTAGCTAGACCTGACACTTACAGAAACAAAAATAGTTAATTAGAGCTATTTAATAGCTGTTTTCTTGCAGAAACTCCAATTAGCTAGCTCTCAGGTATCTCCTAAACTCTAACTATTGCCATTTGTGCTCACTGGATAAGAACAGTTACACAGCTCTGCTGTTGTGAACTGATTTGAAAGCAGTACATATGCTAAATCTATGGGCTCAACTACATCGCTATCACATGAGACAGGGTGCATTGTTGGAGCAAGAAAGGCAATACACCTATTTGTGATGAAGATCCCCCGGGGTCGTAAAACTACCATAAAGCTAACAGGCTAATCTAGGAAAAAACCCTAATAGTAGACAGAAGGAAGGACACACTAAGACTTTACATACAAGTCAAAACACTCTGTGTAACATATGTGTTTGTAAATTCTGGCTGAACTACTCCTTTAATGACCATGGACACACGGAATAGTCTGCCACAGGAGGTGGTGGGAGTAAGCACTCTGGATGGATTTAAACATGCCTGGGACAGGCATAAGGGAACTTTAGAGGTGGGAAGGAGGGGTGAGAAGCCAATGGCAAGGTAGGGTCAGAGGCTGCAAACAAGTGTAGGGCTTATGGGCAGATTTGATAGGCCTGGTGGTTCTTATCTGCCAACAGTTTCCTATGTTTCTATTTCTGTAATTTGGGGGAAGAACTCTTTTGAGCAGCCCTCAATGTATTTAAGTAAGCAGTAAGACACAACAGGGTGTAATTTAAACAGTTTTAATGCACAGCCAGGGACATAGTATGGCCTTGTGCTTTCAGCCCCTGGCTGGGCATTAGACCTATCTAATGCACATCCCTGGAGTGTCTTATTGAGCTTATAAAATGGGACTCTATATTTTACATAAAAAAATAGAATCAATAGGGTACAATATTTAAAAAGTTTAAATATTTGGCATAATTTTCCATAAAATAGTTCCTCTGCCAGCTTGTACTGTATTTATTTTTTGTTTTAGAACTTTTATCCCGATTAGATTTATTAGATTTCTATAGTCGTAGTTCATATGTATAGTTTGTACTGAGTACTGCATTGAAACTCAGCAATAAAGAAATACAGTACCTTAGAACTGGGATTTTTTGTTTGTGTACTTAAGCCTTTTTTTACAGCTGAGGAAATAAGAAGAGTTTGTGGGATAGGCTGAAGTGGTACTGACAGAGGAAGCCTGCATTAGCATTCTCTGTAAGGAGGATTAATATGGGGGACGGGGAGTTGGAGCGCTAATGCGCTCTTTCAAACTTGAAAACTGCTTTTTTTAAGTTTGAATAACTGTCATGCTGTTTTGTGGTTTTCTGTAAAAGGGGAGTATTCTGGCATAGAGCAGTTGTGAGCAAGTGAGTGACAGGAGGGGGGGTCACGGCCACTTATATCAGGAGTTGGAACTCTAGCACAATCTTTCAGTCTGTGATAACCGAATACGCGAGTTGCGCATTGAGGTGGAACGAGTGGACTTCTATCCTATAGTAAATGTATAAAGCAGATTAGTCTTAGCTATTAAAAAGTAAACATAAAAAAAGCTTTGCTTTGACAGCTACTTTAAATATACTATAATAATAATAATACTTTATTTATCATGCGCCTTTCAAATATCAAGGCGCAGTACAATAAGATAATAAAATACAAAAAGTCAACATTATAAAACCAAACAGAATCATATCAGTAAACAGTACAACCATAAGCTTTTTCCCAAAGGAAAGATATCAAAGCCTGTTTAAAACTCCCCATAGTCGTACACTCGCTAATCCGATATAACTGAGAGAGATGACTGGGAATGAGTAAGCGAACAGCTGCCACTCGGTGGAGGGGCGGGGGGACTTGGCAAGACTGAGCTCTTTCACACTGCAGATGTTTAAAAAAATAACAGAAAAAAGTTTAATTGTTTGCTGATTGAGTCCATGCACATTTGATTTTTTGTAAAACCTTTACACAAACAAGAAAGACAACATTTTCCCATTGTGTGGGATGGAGAGCTATGTGGACTAAAGAAGGGGGGAAAATGGTGGCTATAAGTTTTTTAAAATTCTAGTGGCTCTTTGATTTCTTTCTTGGCCTGCAACCAGCTTGACAGCACTTGTTTTTAGCCATCTGTTACACACTTCTAACGCATGGCAAACAACCAATCAGGACACAGGATTTCCCTACCCATTTTATAATGCCAAATATAAAGACAGACTCCTCTACCATGCACAGGTATGGGGAGTTGATAATAACAGTTTTTATAACCATTACAAAATAATTTCTTTCAGTGTATTTTAGGACTCCCTCAATACATCCCATGGGCACACCTTCAAGAACAGACTGGAGAATGGTCCCTTCAAACCTTCATTTTAATGAGTTGTTTCCTACATGTTCTGGGATACTTAAGATAGACAGGGGTAGAATACAAAACAAGTATTTGTCAATGCCGAATGTTTGCTTGCTGGTATTAGCATTGGAAATGCAGGAGTTAGACAGATGCAGAATAAGAATGGCAGTGAAGTGCTGAACTTTATGCCAACCCCACCTCCATCCTGTAGAGACAGACAGGCATTGGGGTAAGTGTTTGGGTCGTCGCCCATGATGGTCATGCCATGTCACCTCACCCTAATCTGCAGACACCGACACATGTTGAGGTGTACCTTGGGGTAGTTGGCTTTACATTCACCCCATTCCATAAGGACATATGCTGAAATGGGTGCAGCATAGGAGAATGTAGTGAAGTCTGGGGCTGAAGAGTCCAAGGTACACCTCAATGCCTGTCAGTGGCTGGGGGGTTGGGGTGGGATGGCATGAGCAGTACAGTCGGCAATCCAAAGGCACACCCCGATGCCTATCAGTCTGTAGAGGGTGGAACATTATGGCTAGAAACCCTAACGCCTGGGGCATTTGTTGGTATTTGCACTACAAATTTTCAACATGGCCTTTTTGTGACCTCACCTCATGAAAGCATTTGGGAACTCTTCTCATGAAGAGTGACAGTGTGATTTTGTCAATGTATCCCAAAATTTGAGTTCCAACAGCGACCACATCATTTTGTGCCCCATGTACGAAAACACAGATCAGGCAGGATGTGAAGAATGACAGCTGTACCATCCATAGGGAGGTGTGAAGAGATGGCAATGTTGAAAATCTGTAGTGGGAATATTAAAAATTCTCTCACTTTTGAGCATACATGGAAACTGTGCAATGCATGCACGTAACACAGTCATTTTATGGACTTTTGTCACCAAATTTTCAACAGGCATTTTCGGACCTCTGCTCATGAACAGTGTCACTATGATTTTCTTAATGAGTTCTGAACACTGATTTCCCACAGTGACCATGGTATTCCGCACCAGAAGTGCAAAAAACACATTTTGGCCAGGATGTGAAAAATGACAGCTGTACTGTTCATAGGGAGGTATAGAAAAATAGCAGTGTTGAAAATCTGGAGTGAAAATATTACAAATGTGCGAAGTTACGAGCATGCATGGAAACTGCTCAACACACGCTCGTAACACAGTTATTTTATTGACTTTCATCACAAAATTTTTAACATACACATTTTAGGACCTCTGCTAATGAACAGTGTCATGACATAGACTTTTTGAGAGGCTTCCTCATGAACACTGGCACTGTTGTTTTGTTAATTGGTCCCGAAAGGTGATTCCGCACAGTGACCGCAAAATCACCTTTCAGTACTGAATAACATCATGACAGTGGCTGAGTTCATGAGGAGGGGGTCCCAATAACCCCATGTTGAAAATTTGGTGCCAAAATGCCTAAAAATGCCTGAGATATGCACCAAAGTTGAAAAAACCCTATTGATGTCATTATACTGCTTACCAGCATTTCTTCAGTTCGTGGTCTGCTTTGAAGAGTGCAGACATGTTCCCAGTCCACCGAAGATTGTCACACTGGGCTCCAGAGGTAAGTATGGGGTGAGGGTGGTGTGGGGAGGCAGAATGCGCAGAGGGTGGGTGCTGGTTGTGGGGTGGGGCCACCAGACACAAGGAGGGACCATTTTCTGATTTATAGGTAAAAAACAAACATTGCAGGACTTTTTTTTTTTTAACAGGGACATATGGCGTGTTGTGGTGGGCTCCCAGCGTGCCACCTGAGTGTTTTTTTTTGGGGGGGTGGCTGTAGCAGATGGGGGACTGGGCACCCCCCTTGGCACAAACCAACTTTTTTGGGGGGACATCATGCCGATGGGGAGTGGGCTGGCCCACTGGCAAATTAAATTGGGATGAGGGGACTAAAGCCAATGGGGATTGGGGACCCAGTCAGCAAGCAAAGAAGGTTTTGGGGAGGTGCATGCTGCCGAGAGGAATAGGGTACCCCCTCAGCAATGAGGGCCGTATAATATTGTTTGTGAACATGGCAGTGGCTTGCAGCCGCATTCACAAACAATATTACACTAGGTAACATTCCGCCCTGCAATGACAGGTCACTCCCTCATTACAGCGGAATGGCTGACACTACAATGACAAGGCAGATCCTGATTGCTGCAGCGAAAATGTTACAAGTTAGTGGCACTTTTGGAAGCCAGTGTCATCAGCACACTGTGCCTCCATTGGTCCACCAGTGCCAAGCCCCCAAATGCAATGCCTCCATTGGCTGTCACAGTGCTGCGCCTCCACAACCAGCTTCTCTCCTAAGCTGCCACATAATGTTTCTTGCATTTGCGGACAAGCAAACATAAAAATGATACTATATGAGGCTCCTAAACATGATGTTAGATTGGTGACAAATGTAGGGTTGTGCAGGATATACGGCATAAATTACAAAGATCAGGGTTGGATCCTAATACAAGTATATGACAGGCAGTGGGCCACTGCCCAGCAATTTAAATTTTATGAACAAGATGGCAAGTGCCAGAACACAGGACACAGAGAGGCAAAAGGCCAAACAAGAATAGCTGAGTCTTCAATATGACAAAGCCACATGTAAGCTGCTTATGACTACTGAAGTTAGAGTGCCTTACGATATTATTGTTTGCCTCCCTCTGTTGTATCAACTTGTTGTACTACCCATTGTTTTGTACTCATTACTGTTTACATGCTGTTGTACTGTGATCTGCCTTATGTGACAAGGTACCTTTGTAAATGAGCCTCTGGCTCAAAGGTTTTCAAACTGCTGTTCAAATAAATAAAAATAAATAAATAAATATTGTCAGAGTATAAACTATATTATAACAAGGGCAAAGAGAATGTCATAATCAGATTGGCTCACAAACATTCTAAGTCACTAAATTAACTACTGGAAAACCTAAGATTGGATCCTTATCACAAGAAAGCAAAGCAGATCCATGATCTAGGATGGGAAAAACAAGAGGCCAAATTTTCAAATGGATGAAAATGGCCGTGGGACTAAGTCCTGTGCTGCAGCTCACTGGCACAGATCAAAATCTCTGCACTGGCAGGCATTTGAATTTTCAGCATATGCTCTGCATGGGAGACAGATGAATCCATGGAGGATGCTATGCCTGGTCCAACCAGGCATAACATTTTGATGCAGCTGTGCAAAGAAACAGCAGCAAGTAGCTGTAAATGTGGAAGTGGCCATAAAACAATTCAGTTTTAGAAAATACAGTGCATGTGGCAAAAACTGCAGCTCTGCAAGTTAAAACCCACTTGTGCCAGGTTTTCCCCACACCTTTGCATGTTTCAGGGGTCTCTGAAAATCCAGCCCCCTATCTGTCTAAAATTCCAAGCATTGTAAAGAAAACTGTCAAGCAGATATTTAAAGGGGACAGTAAATATATGCTAATTGGCAGCAGTTAGTAATGTTGCTGTTTGCAACAATGAAATTCGTAGTTCCACATGATCTACAATACATTTAACAATTCCTGAATAAACACAGATGTGCAAACTGCATTTTCAGTAGTTTTCTTTTTACGAGCAACATGCTGCACGGTTCTTTTCGTGGAACTGGTGGTTTGGAGTTTGTGCTATGTAATAGTTTGTTTACAGAATGCTAGTTATGAGCTATTAACCTATCATAACCCAACTCAGAGTTCTGTACACAAATCCTTATGAAGCTAACTTTGTAGATCACAGATTCATTGAAGAAAACTGGAACAGAATGCTACCCATAAAAACAGAACAATGCACAATACAGTTTTTCTCATCCGTATTTATTCAGGCACAGTTAAAACACAAATAATCTAGGTGAATGAATATAATTTCTGAAAACAAGAACATTACAAACAGCGGCCAATTAGAAATGATTTCCTGTTCTGTTTAAATTTCAGATAAGTTATCTTCTGCAGACAGTGGGCACAAACTGTTCTATCTACAATCAAACTTTTTTTGTTTGAACAATAAATTTCACTCCTATTTTTATTTACACACAAGACTGCTACATAAGCACAGCAACAAAACAAATAAATACATTTTAGGAGAGTCAGTAATCCATCAACAAGTTAATCATCATGTGCCCCTGCCCCCCAAAAGGAAATGATCCAGGTCTCTGCTGTGATAGTTATGAAGCCCAGTGATCACCCCACCACTGCCACCTCCACCGCCATCTACTTGATGCTGAAAGAAAAACAGAGCCACTTCATCTCCTGCCTGAACTCACGTCACCTGCACAACAGTACAATGTACTGCCTCTTGGCCATCAAGATAGTGAGTGTGATTCTTGCAAACAAAACTTTAGCAGAGTGGATCTAGGCACTTTACCATTACCTGAGACTCGGAACATACTGGGGGGGGGGGGGTTAACATGACAGCTGATTTGGGAATTATTAAGTCATCTAAAAAAGTTTCTGTATTACTGTGCTTATTTGACAGTTGTGTGTTCCAGGTGAATGTAAACAAATAAATGGCTAACAGAAAAGGTAACAGAAAGAGACAATTTCTCCTCATCAGCTAATAGTAGTAGTAATAGTAGTAGTAAAATAGTTTTATTCAGTATAATGAACAGGGCTATATACACTCAATTGAGCCACCAGCTCATTTAAAATGAGTCCCTTTATGTATTTCATAGCAAATTGTTGACATTTGCTATAGCCATTTAGTTACACAGTATACAAAATACATAATAAAATCTGTAAAAATACATACACATACAGATAGACACAGAAACTATACATACAGTATATGTAACAAATGAAATACCGCAAATTGAAATAAATTTTACAGATAGGGACAGACATTCAGAAATGCACCAAAGGCTGGTGCAAGTCCAGCGCAGTGCAAATCCAATGCGCCATGGTGCAGTGCATGTCATATTCAGAGGCTGAACATGCCGAACTGCGCCAGCACAACATGTCTGAATATGGCACAAGTGCACCATGGTGCAACCATGGATGCCCCATGACACAACCATAGGTATGCCATGGGGCACCCACAGGTGCACCATGGGCAGACACAGATGCCCCAGGGCAACCATGGGAGCAACTGATGGGGGCATGGCACAGAGCAGAGACCCAGGGACAGAGCCAGGGCAGTGGAGTGAAAGGCCACAGGAGGCCACCACCAGCAGGACATATCATGGTGCACAGAGGCACTCAGACTCCCCACCCAAGAACACAACAGTGACACAGACAGGAGGCAACAGGGGATGCCAATAGGGGATGGAGGGCCACCAAGGGGGGCCCCGCAGGCAGAAGACTGGGCCCTCCTTCACAACCAGACCAGGTTGGGCCATGCCACACCCAGGACCACATAGCCGAGCAGACACACCCACAACACAACTCTGACTGCCATCCTAAGGGCATCCCATGGCACAGCCAGCAACTGAAGGGAGGGACACCACCACCATGGAACACACAGCAGCACACAGTAGTGCTCCACAGAAGAACAACATGTGCCCCAACACATGCACACCACATGGACAGGCACTGGACCATTGCAGCATGGCTCCTCTCACCACCTGTAAAGCAAACACAGACACAGGCAGGTAAGGCAAAATAGGAATGTATTGAAAATGACTATTTACAGTAACAAGGGGGTGGGAAAGGGTAGGATAGCGAGTGAATGGGAAAGGGAACAGGGACTGTACAATGGGACGAGGGACTGGAGGGAGAGGTATGGCTGTGGACACAGGGGAACACAATGCAGGGCTAGTGGAATATGGCCTCTATCGTGGTAGAGGTCACCAATATCAGCTGCTACAGGAACCTGCAGTATAGTGACCTCCGTCATCGTCTGCAGACACCTAGGACAAGAGACAGAACAGGTGATCAGTGCAATGTCCCAAGGAACATGGCCCAACCACAGCACTGACTGAGAAGGGGGAACACCCCCCTTGGAGGGCCCATACAGGCCACCCACAGGGTTGTGGGCCAACACCTGCTGGCAAGGCAGCACACCACATTAGAGCACAGTGGTGGTCTGTGCCGCACAGTGGCCATCCGACTGTGCCATGGCAGTCACATGGCACAATGCCCCGAGTGCACCACAGCAACATCAGTGGTGGTTGTGTGCACACCCACTCCACCAGCAGTGGTGGGCATCACCCACAGTGTGACACAGACAGCTGCCATGGCACATGGCACAGGCAGTCATGCCCACACCCATGGCTCTGCCACCCCCCACTGATGGTGCACAGAACAATGTCAGTGCCTACCTGCCCTCTGTGACCCCTCTGGCACTGGGGCCACTCCTCCTCCTCCTCCCTGGGCTGCCGATGGCCTGTTGACCCACCAGCACTGCCCGACGCCTGTTCTCAGGTCCTGGGAATGGAACAGAAACAGATACACATCAGTAAACAAGCACAGTAGCTGCCCACCACCCCCATCCCTATGCACAGGGTGAGCCCCTGCCCAACATGGACCACAGCATAGCAGCACAATGCAAGTGGTGGAGGATGAAGCCACACCACACTGTGCATGATGGTGGTACTCCACTCTGCAGATCATGTCAGGCAGCCTAGCCAACACCACAGTAGAGCACCAGGGCATACATGCATGATGGGCCAACTCACCTGGCTATAGCACAGCCCCACACTGGATGCGCACCTCCAGCCTCTGGAGGTGCTCTGGGTCCCTCCGTATTAGGTACTCTTATCTGTGGTGACACTGCTCACCACTCCTGGCCACCCCTGTGCACTGTGTGAGGGAGGCAGCAATCCCCTGCCACACAGCCACCCACGGCTGCTGCAGTGGTGCCTGCCCAATGAGCTGGGGTGCGTGCGGCTGGACACAGGCCACTAGGTTTGCGAGCTCTACCTGTATCCAGTTGGCCACCTGTGCACCACAACACTGTTGCTGCACCATCATTACCGGTTTGTATGAGTCACAGAGCAAAATGGCGGCATGAATCACATGCAGACAGTGCATGTGCCAGATGCGTGGGCTGATCCGACATGCGCTGTGATAGGCTATCACACAGTCATTGAGATGTGCTGCATGGGCATGGCCCAGCAGGGTCACTGGTATGGTGTCACCCAGGGGCAGAGGTGACAGCAAGGATCAGGGATCGGCTGTCGCACAGTGTGCACATGCACAATAGCAGCCATGGTGCACCATGCACCACGGACCCTATTGCACACTGTGCACATAGGTGGCTGCACACTGTCCTGCGCATGCACACTGTGGTACTGTGCAGTGCGCATGCATGCACATTATGCCACAACTTGCTCTGGAGCAATTTCATTGTGTATGGAGCAAATTCGTGATATTCAGCAGCCACATGCTAATGAGCTCATCGGCCAATGTGTGGCGCACTGTGGAAATTGGCATGTCATTACCATTGCGCCAATGCTCATTTGCATGCATTGCACTATAAAAGCACCATGGACCAGCACAGGCCATGGACTGGTATTGCAACCGTTTGAGGTAAGTTGCACATGCTGCTGATCCCAGCCGGCACAGCAGGGGGGACAGAGTAGGCTGCTGCTGACACTGACACACTTGTCCATGTCCACAGGTAGCAGAATGTCAGAACATGAAGAGGTTTGAGGAGCGTGGGCCTGTTTGCAAACACAGGCCCAACCTCACAAAGGCAGAGGCAGATGCCCTGTTTAAGGCCTACCTCAACAGGGAGCCACTGCTAAGTGGTGCCATGGGCACACCACAGGCCAGGGCTGAGGCCTGGGATGAGGTGATCCCATGTGTCAACCAGCAGAGCAGACACCAGCGGTCTGCACAGCAGTGCCACAAGAAGGTGGGCATCAATAAGAAGAGTATCAAAGAGAAGGTGGCAGCCATCTGTGCAGCCCAGACAGCCACCAGAGGGGGGCCTACTGATGTGCCACAGCTCACGGCGCAGGAAGAGCTGGTGGCAGCCACCATGCACCACAGCACTGTAGAGGGTGTGCCAGGTGAAGGATTTCCAGATGGGTGGAAGCCCATCACTGCATGGCACATATGTTGGGCACACATAGCATGCAGTGGCAGTGGTGGTGGGGGGCCGGGAGGGGGAATGGAGGCCTTGCATTACTGACTCATCTGTTTTCTCTTTCAGCACCACCATGCCAGCATGTGGAGGATGGTGCACCAGCAGCAGCCATGGAGGCAGGCACAGCCCCAGAAGACCAGCCATCCACCTCCATGGGCATTCAGGGGCCTAATCAGCTGCAGCACACCACTACTGTCCAGCCAGATGTCCTGGGCATGGGGTTGGATGAGACCCTGGATGTGTTTCTGCAGGATGCCAGCCACAGCATCCTCTGCATGGAGACACAGATTGGGGTGGGGTCCAACTCCGATGACGACCTGACCATTATCCTGGTCAGCATGGGTGGTGTTGTGGGGGAGACACTCATACCAGATACCATCACAGACAGTGCACCCAGCAGCCTGAAAGTGGTGGAACAGCTGCCCAACACCACTGTGGGGGCTGCTGTGTGCACTGCCATAGCAGTACCATGTGATGGTGATGCAGCTGCACAGGCACTGGGCAGCATTCAGTGGCTGGATGGGCAGCAGTGGCAGGCAGCAGGGGCCACAGGGTAGCCGGATGTGGGGTCCACTGCCAAGGTGCCTGATAGGGACTTACCCCATAGGGACCCCACTGTGCAGTGTCCATCTTAGAGGGGGGCTGTGCAGTATGGTCATTACCACAGGAGCATCAGCACCCTGCCCAGGTTCCCCTGGGTGCTGACCCATTGGCAGAGCACACCCATTTGCTGTGGGCCTCCGTGGAGCAACAAGTGCTGCTTGCTGCTGAGGTGCGTGCATTGTGTGCAGAGGTGCCCCAGGTGGCCAAGCAGCATGAGAGGGGTACTGCACAGCTCCTGGCAGCTATACAGCACTTGTGGGAGGACATGACTGCATCCCAGGATCGCATAGCCAATGTGATCATGGATGGTCTTGCACTGCAGGTTGCCACAGGGCGTGGCTGGCCACCACAGACACTACGTAGTGCACTCTCCACCCCACGATCCTGGCGTCAGGCAACACCCTCCCTGTCAACATCGGTCTCTGCTGTTGGCATGCCAGGCATGCCTGGGGCAGGCCTGTTTGGGTGCCCAGACACCCCTGTGCAGACCCAGTCATGGTCCCACAGTACAATCCTGGGTGGCTGTTGCAAACAGCCCCTGTAGCTGATGAGCAGCTGTGACTGCCGATCGGCCCTGGTTCGGCTGCTCCATGGCTATGGTGGCCATGGTTCTGTGTGGCGGACCTGATGTGCGTGCCGGCCTGGCTGCAGTCTGCTGCAGCTGCCCTGCACATGGGTAGTGTGTGTGTGTGCATACCACAGGTGGGTACCTGTGTGTCATGCCGCACACTGCCTGTGTACATGCCTGCCCGGCTGCTGGCCCATGTGTCATGGGCATGATGAGAGCAGTTCAGCATCGGTTGCATCTGTGCACCGGTGCAATGCATCTGATCCCAGCCACTAGCCAGTGCCTGGGCATGTGTGTGTGTGTGTTGCTGTTGGCTGCTGTGTATAGTTGTGGGTGGATGTGTGCCACAGACTTCCCCACCCCTGCACCACACCTCTGTGTGTGCTTGCCCATTGCCATGCATGCCCCTGCCTGTGTGCTGTGCCTGTGTGTGTGGCCAGTCCGTGGGTTTGGTGCCACCTACCTGCATGCACCATAGTGCTCCTGTGCAATGGTGTCCCTATGCTGCCATGCCATCCTCTGTAGCCGGGGATCCCTCCACCCAAGGGGAGCTGTCCACCACCCTCTGGCCCATTGCTCTCATCGTTCCCACTACTGTCACCCTCATCAGCCTCAACAGCTATCTCACGGTCAATGGCCATGTGGTGCAGTATGCAGCAGGCCAGGAATAGCCCACAGACTTTCAAGGTGCTGTACTGTAGGGCACCACCAGACCTGTCTAGGCAATAGAACTGTGCCTTCAGCATCTCAAATACCTGCTCAGTGATGTTCCACATGCTGCTGTGTGCCCCATTGAAGTGTTCCTAGGTGGCCCATGGTGATGTACCTACACTCAAACCTGTGGCACAGCACAGAGCTGTGTCAAATGAATGCATCATGTGCACTCCCAGGGTGTGTGGCACAGGGATTGGTGATGCGCCCCTTGGGTGTCGCACACCACCTGGCAGTTCACACTTGGAACCCATTCCCGTTCACATGGGCCACACCCTCAGGGCCAGGTGGTGTGTGGATGCCCAAGTGGGTGCAGTCGATGACCCCAAGCATACCAGCCATGAGTGCTACCCTGCAGAAGTCCTGCATGGTTGCTGTGCGCTCTGCCTGTGTGCTGGGGAAATGGATGTATTCCAAAGCATGTGGCAGCAGGGTGTTAAGGAACTGTGTGAGGAGGCGTGATATGGCCAACTGGGTTATGCCTGTGCTGTCCCCTGTTGGTCTCTGGAAGGTGCCTGTGGTGAGCAGGCACATGGCTGCTGTCACCTTTGTCTCCACAGACATTGCGTGGCTCCGTCTTTTGGGTGTCTGCCTCTCCTCACTGCACAGCTCACAGAGCTGCCTCAGAATGGCCCTATTCAGGCAATATGATCCCACAATCTCTGTATCTGTGTATTTCTCGAAGGTACCACCTGTTTCTGGCTTACTGCCAACAGGCCCTTCCACAGCTAGGTCGCTGTTCCTACTGCCTCCTCACACACCTCAGTACAGCCTTCATTATGAAGGGTGCACTATTCATGGCCCCTGATGTCCTGTCTCCCTCTGGGTGTTTGGCTGCTGTGGGCTGTATGTCACCCTGGTGCACTGCGTGGCACTATGCCTGCCTGTACCTCTCACTCTCTCAGCCCCTGGCTCACTCTCCATTTATTCACTAGCCATTGGGTGGCAGGCTGGTATGTGGGCAGGTTGCAGCTGCCCACCGATGATCGGGGCGGGGTGGGCAAGGGGTTTCGTGTGGGTGGGAGGGTGGGGGGGTGCCACTGGATCACCAGGACATATCTCTATGACAGATCACTGTGATCATGGCAACAGGTGGGGGTTCCATAGCCACCAGGGACGTTCATTGTACATATATCAGGGGAATTGGGTGGGGGACCACTAGGCGACCAGGGTTGGTCTTTCATTACATTTATCAGGGACCTGGGGACTGGGGGGGGCCATTAGACCACCAGAGATTGTGTAATTTACAGTTACGGGATTGCTGCTACAGGGTGAGGTATGCCCTGGGATCCCCACTGCACACATCACACTGTGCAGGGTGTCAGGCACAAGTTGCTGGGATGCCCTGTGCAAGGCATGCAAATGTGGCCATAATGACAAGCAAATGGCCCCATTTGTGCCATGCATATATTATGGCCTAACTTGCATGCCCGCTGCTGAATATTGCGGGTGATGCGCCTAGCACAACTGCACTTGCACTGGCACATCCCCATGCTCTCTATCCATGGCATGCACTGCAGCAGTGCTACTGTGCCATGCGCACTATGTGCACTGACCTTGCCATATTCAACGGTGCTGCACCACGGCACATCACCGTTGAATATCACCTGACCCTGACACCAATGCATCCCAGTTGCACTGCACCCAGATTTGTGTCAATGCCTCGCGCAGTCTGACTATCCCAGCTTAAGAGTATAGCAAAAATGTATAGAAACATTTTTGTACAGCGTTCATTTTTATAATAGCATTAAGGTACTCTCAGGTGTTGGTTTACCAGTAGTTAATCCAGCTCCCAGATATGTGAGGCCCTCAGCTGCACCTCAGGGCCTCGTTACACACCTGACAGTTTGATTAACTACTGGTAAACCAACCCCCTTTTGTACCTTAATGCCTACCAGATGTTCTTGGGGTTCAGAAGGATACTGGATTTTTTGTACCACTCAGAAACATAGAATTGCTTAGCCAGATGAAAATTCCAAGTAACACCTAGGTTTATGACTGCCTTCTCTCAAAAAAATTGTCTTGAATGTTTATGTGGGGCAAAATTAAAGTTATCATATAGTCACTTAGGAAAATGACAATAAAACATCTAGAAACTTCATTAGCAAGGCAAACCAAATTTATTTGTTTGGCCCTTTTTCAAAGAGTCTCACAGCATCTTACAATATCAAAACAAACAAAAATGAAAACTAAGAATAGCAGTAAATAACAGCGAACAATTTTTATCTTATCTGGGTATGGCTGAGGTAATAGAAATGCTTTTAAGAAGCCCTTAAAAGACCCAACAGTACAGCAAATTATACAGTTAATAGAAGTGTATTCCAAATCAGTAGGGCAGCAAACCCAAAGGCCTGTCACTTGATTGCTTGGGGTTGGAATCCGGGACCAGGAGCAAGCCCACATCTGTGGAGCAGAATGGACAAATGGGAATGTAGGGTATCAGGGGATCTTTCAGATATCTTGGCTGACTGGTCAAGAGACAACATCTGACCATGTATTAAATTCCTAGCAAACAAGGTTAGGTGCTGGAATTTACTACCAAGGCAAAAAAGTTGGATTACCTATAGAATCACGGACTGTTTTATGTCTACATTTTGTTTTATAAAATTACAGAAATTCTTGTATTGGGAGAGCTAAAAATAAGACAAAAGTGATTGATCCTCTTATTATTTCTAGTGAGCCTAACAGTATCTCAGTAGCTTTCCATGAATCAAAGGAAGAAAGGTTCCATGTAACAAAACCACAAATAGACCATAAGGGATGACATTATTAAGAATAAATGTGATTCCTCATGAAGTTAATGAAACATTGGAGACCTTATAAGAAAATATAAAATGTGATTTAAATAAGTGCAAAAACATATTACAAGTGATAAGTTCAGTGACTATCCCTTTTCACATATTTATCTTAAATTCCATGCATTCTGCTAAATTTCTTTGAAAAATTAGAAACACAATATAGAGACTGGGCATAAAGATGAGCAAAGTTGCTAAAACTTGCTCCATGAAACAATTTGCAAATATTACCAAATTTGCACAGCTGGGAACTGCAATTCACCTTGTTATTCACCAGGCAGATTAACCAAAATTCACCAGGCAAATGGGAAATTGGCTTATGAATATCAAGGAAAATTTGGTGTTGCAAAACATTATTCCCCCCCCCAACAGCACACCACTGAATTCATCCTCCCTCCTTCCCTCCCAGCAAACATCATGCCTGCTGTTGCGGCTGTGAATGAAAAGGTAATCAATTCTACCTCAAATGGATCTCAGTTGGGGAGACCCAGGTACTCCTACCCAGGCTCTCCCTTCACACGGGTGCTGGTCACGGCAGCCTTGAACCAAAGCTGCTGAGCTTGGGAGCTCCCCTCCTCGCCAGGCCGGTCACTCATATTTTTAACTCCTCACTTGTCTCAGGGATCATACCTGACATTTGGAAAGTTGCCAAGGTTGTCCCTGTTTACAAACGAGGAGATCCCAAGGATATGAAAAATTAACACCCCATCGCCATACTCTCAGCAGCCTGTAAGCTCCTTGAAAAGGCAGTTGCCTCTCAACTCTCCCACTACCTTCAGGATTATGCAGTTCTCACCACAGCCCAGCATGGCTCTAGGAAGGGGCATAGCACATCGACTGCGCTTGCCGTTGTTACCTCTGAGATCCAGTCAGCCTCTGACCAAGGCAAACTGACTGGAGCCATCTTCATCAACCTCTCTAAGGCCTTCAATCAGGTTTACCATTCCCTCCTCCATTCCACTCTTCAGTCCATCGGATTCTCCCACCGAGTCCTTGCCTGGTTCTCCGACTACCTTGGGGGAAGGCAGCAATACTCCTGCTTTAAGTATGCCCTTTCTGCCCTCTCCCCCATCAACTTCAGGGTCCCCCAGGGATCCATCCTTGGACCCATTCTGTTTTCCCTGTTCATCAACGGGCTTCCCTTCGTTGCTACCCACGGGCGCACAACTTTATACGTGGATGACCTTGTCATACTGTACAGTTCTCAGGACATTTTTAGCATCAACTCAGACCTGAACTCAGACTTTGCTCACATCCAGAACTGGCTGGAGGGACATAAACTCACCATCAACCTGGATAAGACCCAGGCCATGCTCTTTGGTTCAGTGGCCAAAACCACTTCCTGCCCCACTCCCCTAATGATATATGGAGCTAATGGCTCCCTCCTGCCGGTCGCTGATGCCATTAAGTTCCTAGGTGTTATCCTTAATCCACAACTGGATATTACAGTGCATCTTCAGAATGTCTGTAAAGCCACAAATGGGAAGCTTGGACTTGCCTACAGGGTTAAAGATTGCCTCACCCCGGCTGCTTGCCTCGCCATAGCCAGGGGGATACTCCTTCCCACACTTTGCTACAGGCTCATAGCCTTTGCCCCAGTCCCGAATTCTAGCCTAGCTAAGTGGGATACTGCCTATAACAATATCTGCCACTTTGCACTCTCCGCACCTCACCTTACGCATCGCTGTGAGCTCTACTGCCTGCTGGAGTGGCTCCCCCATGAAAAACACTGCGCGTTTGTCCTTGGCAACTTTATTGATATCATAGTCAGAATGGTCACTCCTTCTGCACTTGCCCTCCCCCTCAAATTTGATACCCCTGCCTACCACCTACGATCTAGTGCTACACAGATCCACCTGGTTCCTAAGACCCGCACCCTCACAGGCGACCGGGCCTTCTCTGTCTATGCACGTAGGCTGTGGAACTCCCTTCCTGCCCTTGTATGTGCGTGTCCCTCGCATCCCTGCTTCAAAAACTCCCTCTGGAACTTCCTCAAAACCGCCACTGCCTGTCTTTGTGCTACATAGTTCCAGAATAGTCTCCCCCTTCCCCCGGATACACTCTGGAGACTGTGGGTTGACTCAGTGATCACTACTAATCTCTGCTGTTTACCTGCATAATGATTTAAACCCTCCAAGTGGGGTGGCGCTCCTGTCATAGCACTTCCCGCATCTAGCTGTACAAGGTGTGTAGAGCATTCCCTCTAATGTTAGGCGCTCATGTAATCTCATGCATTTTGTTGTATTTTCTGTCATGGTGTTACCTGTTGCTAACCTACCGCTCTACTGCTGATTTATATTCTGCTTACTGTATACCTTACCATGAAATGACAGTTGTACCTTGTTGCTGTTACACCCACTTGTTCGTGGGTCTGTATGTACCCTGACCCTGTCTTGTTTCTTATGTACTCTGTAACCTCCCGGGTCACACCTGAAAATAGGCGCTTGCTCTCTAGTGTGCTAACCTGGTTAACAAAAGCAAATAAATAAATAAATCCCTTCCCCTTACCCACATGCCAAATACACACACCCCAGCTCCTCACCCACACCCCACTGTCTTTACTTTTTACTCCAAGTCTCTCACCCAAACCTCCTCTGGTCCCCACCGGACTCCAACCCCCACCAACACCCACAGAATATTAACCTGCAAATAAAAAAAAAAAACTATCCCCTAGTGCAGAAAGTCTGCTCTGTTGATTCCTGTCTCACAATAATGGCATTAATTAATGAATACTGATGTCTTAGCTCCTACTAAAACGTGATTGGTTGTAAATTCAATCTATCAGGTTTTCCTAGGAGCAAAGATGTCAGCATTTAATCATTCACATCATTTGACGAGATGGGATTGAGAGTAAGCACCAAATAGAGCAGATGCTCTACACTGGGGGTTGGTTTTCTTTATTTGCAAGTTACTATTTTATGGATGCTGGTGGGGAGGAAGAAGATGATGGTTACCAGAGAGGGGTTAGTTAAGGGACTAATGAATGAAAATTAAAGACAGTGGGATCAGGTTAAGGGGAAGTAGTGCATTAGATGCATGGGTGAGGGGAAAGGATAACCTTTTCTTTTACAACTGAGCTGCTGCAGAGTGATGATTGCTGGGGCAAGGGAGGGTGAGGATGCCAGTGGGCATTATTTTGATATTTTTTTTTATGTTCTTGATTGGGGAAAGGGGCAGGGTTTCACAGCACAATGGGTGGGGGAGTTTTTTTAAGTTTTATTGGAAAAGAAAGCCACTGCAAAGTTGACTGGTTCAGCCACAGAATTTTCTAATTTTTTTGTGAATGTGGAAATATGGATATGAATCAACTTTGCTGAAGAATTAAAAAAATTGCAACATTCTAACTGGGTATTATCCTGTTATTCCCAGTACTTATCAATAGATTATTTCCTGATCTGCTAGTAGAGAATGACACACAAATATTACCCCAGGATGATAAAGCAATGATTCATGTTAAGGGAATCCCCTAGAATAAAAATGAAAACAAGACAACTTTAAATGACAGTGTTCACTATATTTTAAGATTTCCAGATACTAACACCTCTTATAAGGTAGAATGATTGTTTGACAAGGAAGGTTTAGATAATTAAAAAATCTTTTTGTTGTTAAAGATTTTTATTATTTTAAAAGGAAATGCACAAACATATATACAGCAGTTCTTTAAGGATCTGGGACCATACCGCAACATTTAGTGTGGCCAGAAACTCAGGAAAATAACTGGAAATTCTGATACAATATATCTAAATAGATAAAAACAAGCCATGCACAGAATATCAACTCTTTATATCTCAAAACAATTTAAAGAATGGGCAGGCTCGGTCCATACAGCCCCCTGGGAATGTACCGGGTGTACCGTTCTGTATCTTTTACCTGTTCATGCAGTAAAAGCCTAAACAAAACAATCTCAGGTTAAACAGGGTATAGTGCATCTTGAATTTTATGCATGTTCTTATATCAGCTATATACAAAAAGGCAATCCGATCCAAGGGAGATCTAGATAAGCAACTAGAATCAGTTCAAAGAGGGGATCCCAAGTCTAGAGATGGGGGGTAAGAGACCCATATATAAATGAAGAGGGGGTCTTATGAAGCTGTCCTAGGTTTAATATCATGGCAGTACTTCGACTCAAGGTAGGGCCGACCGCATTTCTCAAACTGGGACAATGTGCCCCCCGCAAGGCTAGAGATTCTTTCAAACATAGCCCCTTGAGCTACAGCCAGAAGAAGTTTAGGAAAGGAGTAGGTCTCAGGGGTTCTCCATCTCATCAGAACTAGTCTTTTGGCAATAGCGCCTACTACTGTGACCCACTGGGCCCAGGAGCAGTGTTTTGGTGTGGAAGTTCATCCACACCCCAAGAGAAGGAGGGAGGGGTCCGGGACTACCCAGGGGAAAATCTGTTGACACATGTCCTGAGTTGCTGTCCAAAAGGGATGTCGAGATGGGCAATCACAGATAATATGGAACAGATTTGCCCCCTGGTTCCCACATCTCCAACAAGTGTCAGCCAACATAAGACCCATGCATTTAAGTTTGACTGTATCACAATACCACCTATGAAAGGTTTTGTTCATTATAAAGCACTTTCGACCATCCCAACAGGCATTATCGATTCTTGCCAACCCATGTGATCACTGTCATTCTGAGATTGTGATCTGCAGGTCTTTCTCCTATTGCACTCTAACAGATTGAGTAGGGTCAGCAGAAGCATCTTTAAGAACTGAGTATATCCCACTCACTCTATTTCTGGTACACTTCCTCCAGCTGCTAGTAAGATGAGAGCTTATGCCAACCTCTTTACTGTGAGGGGTGTTAGTAGATGGGAGATAGCATCTCTAATTTGGAGATGCCTCCAAAAGTGGGTCAAAGGAAGATGATATCGGGCTCACAGGGCCTCAAACGAGTCTAGTGAGTGAGAACCGGAGATTAATAAATCTTGTATCCAGTGGAGCATGTGGTTCCCTACCTCCAGGGCATGATTATTCCAGAGGGGCGTGAATTCCCAAGGTACTAGGTCCTGTCCCAGGAGGGCATGGGTTTTCTTCCAATATTTAACTGAAACCTGTATGGAGGGGGAGAGAGACCCAGGGGAGAGTTTCTCTTATCATGCAAAACCACTGCTGGAGAGAGAGCATGCACCAGGGTGGCCTCTGAGGGGAGCAAGGTCAGAGAAGCCTGTCCTGTCTTGGAGAACCATACAGTTATCTGAGCTGAGACATAAGCTATATGCTACCCTTGAAACCACAGTACCACCTCTCCTCCAGTACTGCCATAGTTTAAGTTAGCTAAATGTGGGAAGGGATCCCTCCCAAAGAAAACTGCCCATCAAAGTCTCCATTTTCTGGAAGATAAGACAAAAATCTTGGTATCATTTATGACCCTGGAATCAGCATGCATGATCTGGGACCAAAGGGAACAACTAGTAATTGTGGGTTTTCATCTTGAACAGCTCAAGTTAACAAGATTATTAGGATCACATAAGAGATGCTAAACATATTTTTTTTGTTTAAAAAAATATCAAAAGCCTTATCTTATTTACAGACACAAACACTCAGGGTGACACCAGGGGCATCACATAACAACACAGTCCTCTTAGTCTCTTTGGATAGCATAAACCTCCCAGATAATTTGTTGGTAAAACAAACAAAAAAATGTAAATGTGTAACTTGTACTGTTCAGATTAAATTAGACCAAGGTTCTATTTCATGGATACAAATGCTATTCTGCCAAAACAAATTTCCTTAGACTGATACATATTTTAAAAATAAGCAGTTAGCAAATAAGTTAACTGAGAAAGCAGAAGTCTTGGATTTTTTTAGAATATACTTGGTAGATATTGAAAGTGTATTCAGTAGACAGGAGGCTGAGAAGGCTCAAGAAGCATTACAATTAATCAACATTTCAGGAGATGCATCACCATTACTGCAGTACTTATTACATCAGAATAGATGTTCACCTTTAAAGTTGTTAATTGAGGATACTGTTGAAGATACCAATGGATACTGATCAGAGATCTCAAACTACCCCATACTTAGCACAAAAATGGAAAAGTTTATCATGCAAAATACTGTAGATGGTTTATCTGTTAAACTTTCAGATAAAAGCTGCATATATTTTATATTATATTTTAATATCATCATGCAACAAGATACCTGGTGGTCTCTTGATATCCCCTGATTCCCAGCTTTGATATCTGCTGTGTAATGTCAAATAAATTATTTAAATTAGGCAGAGGTCACATGGGCATTTTAACTGTATTCAGTAAAATTACAAAAGGACCTTAACATTGAACAGCTGGACTCTAAAATTGATAACATATTGTCCATCAAGATTAACGGCAAATCTATTAAGGTTATTTTTATTAATTTGTATATTCCATCTAAGAATTTGTGCAATAATTAAGACAGAATATGGTAAAAAATTGCTGGTTGTTTGGATGAACTGTTAGAGGTCTATCACAACTATGATATATTTTTGGCTAGTGACCTCAAATCAAGATGTCCAGAGCAAAATTTAGATCCAATTAATCTCTCACTGGATACAGAGTCTGGAAATAGAATAAGCATATAAGGAAAATCAAAGATAACAAAGTAAATAAACTTCTGAATACACTCCTAAATGAATGTAATCTTCATATGAATAATGGTAGGACTGAGGGACCCATGGAATGGGAGGTATCCAGTGAAAAGGCGACCAAAATTGGCAGCCTACAAAAATGGTGAGTCAATTACGGCACCTGTGCTTATGGCTACCTAGCAGGGGTCAACCGGATACTGGGGTGGATGAAATACCATGAAGGGAGGTAGCGGGTATATGCGTGTGGGCACAAGAACGGGGCAGAGGCAGAGGAGGGACAGTACATAGGAAGGGGTGTGGTGGGCAGCTGCTAAGCTGGTTCACTAGCATGGTGGGGAGAGTGGTCAGCTGGGAGGCCCAGGATGCAGGGTTTGGGTCCAGCTTGGTTTGTTTTTTTTTAGCTGCTCCCCTGACATGCACCCCCCTGTAGTTGAGAATCCCTAAAAATGAGACCCATGGGCCTCAGGTGCCATTTTTGTCCATGCTTTGAGTGTGCATTGCCAAAATTAATTTTTGGTGATGTACACTCGCAGTAACGGCGATTGCTATTCCACAATCACTGTTACGACATGGAACCGGAAGGGGCTCATACATATCATTCATCAAATGGAACTTCGCTGATTGATACATTTATTACTAACATTAATGCTTTAGATAAGATTCTGGACTTGGAATTACTAGAACAACTGGAATCTCCACATCTCACTCAGTGTTACATTATATTTTATTGTTGGGGAACTAAAAATTATTAAATTGAACAAGGAAACAACTGAAATTATCGATTCCACCTAATTAAATGGTGCAAAGAAAGCATTCAAAACATGGAACAAATACTGACATACTCAGATTTAAATAGTTACAAAGGAGAAATAATGGAAGGCAATTCTCCTGAAACTATCATCAAGAAATGGGAGGAAATGTTAATTTATCTCATTCCCTTTTTATATATATATTTTTTTCAATTGTATTTGTGGCCCTCATCCTGGAACTCTCTCAGGCCCCCTGCTCTCACCAGCTTGTTCTACCTCCCGCTGTGTTCCCTGACCATCTTCAAGTTCATTCCAGTTCCCCGGGTCGGGAAGGTCAACCCGGAGAGACCGCTGGGGTAGTGGCAGGGAAACAGCATTGGGAGTGTGGCAGTGGCACTGGCAAGGGCCGTCGCCTATCCAGTGGATTGAGGGGTATTTTTCTTGTGGTAGAAACCCGAGATCCCCCCTACATGGTGCATGTCTGATGCTATGGTGCACAGCAACCCTGCCTGTGTCAGCCACTCTCCTGACATGTGATCCAGCAGCTCGTAGTGCCCTCTGGTCTCCACTGGGGGTCACCAGAGTGCCAGATAACCCATGCTCTTCCACCCGGAGAGGAGAGGAGAGCAGCCCTGCGGACACATGATCAATCTCCATCCCCTGCCGACCTCTGACTCCTGAGCTTGGTCCCGAACATGGGTCATCGGCATGATGCTAGGTGTGGCATCCAGCACCTCAACCCTCAGTGCCACTGGGCCACCATTATTATATGTTAATACAAATGGGCTCGATAGAGGACACTTGATTTAGTTATACAGTACATGCAGAGATGTAAGGAAAGAGCTAGGTTCAATGGAGAGACAAGTTAGTCTAAAACTAGATATAATTACATCAATTGAATCAAGAAAAGATGGGGATATAACAAAATTCTTAAAGAGGAAAGATATCAATATAAAAAAGTTGGATGAAACTACTTAACGCAGTGTTACAAAAAATATTAAATAATTTTGGATTTTAGTAGCAAAAGGATATAGAGTTTTATGCTGATGCGATACAAGTTTGAATTCAACTTTACCAATGGGAAGAGCATTTTAGGAAAGTTTATTATGATATCTAAGAAGAAACATAGAAACATCAACAATGTCAACAGAAAAAGACCAAAGGTCCATCTAGTCTGCCTCATTTCCCTATTTAGCCATGGGACCTACTGTTACTCCTGGGTCCTAGCCCTCTACCTTCTCCTCCTTCTCCATCTCCATATTGCCCTACTCAATTCTGATGCCCCAAGTAACCACTATACACTTCATTCTACCCCAGCTGTGCTTAAAACCACTAATGGTTTTCACACCCACCACCTCAGCTGGCAGCCAGTTCCATGGCTCCACCACCCTTTCTGTAAAATAGTACTTTCTCACACCCCTCCTGAACCTCCATCCTGTTAACTTCTGCCCATGATTATATGTCTGCAAGTTAGTATTCAAGTTAAATAGTTCCCCACAATTAGCCCTGTTAATTCCATTTGGAATTTGAAGGTATATACCATACCTCTTCTCTCCTTTCTGGTCTCCAGTGAGTACATGTTCAGTGCCTTGAGTCTGTCCTCATGGACACACCCTGCTGGCCCTGAATCATTTTTATTATCCTATGCTGCACCATCTACAGACCATCCTTCTCTTTCCTGAGGTGAAGTCTTTAGAAATGGGTCCAGCACTCCCGGTGTGCCTCACCAATGATTTATACAGGGGTGTATTAGCTTCCTTTTTCTGCTATCAATAACCCTCTGATACATCCAAGCATCCAACTTGCTTTGCTATAAACCTTCTTGCACTAACTCAATTGCTTTAGGGAGCTGCTGTTAATAACTCCAATATCTTGTTCCTCAGGTATAGTAGCAAGTCTTACCCCTCCCATCCAGTACCCTGTCCTGGGTCTCTTGTTCCCTAAGTGCATAACCTTGCACTTTTTGGTGTCAAATTTCAACTGCCAAACCCTTGATCACCCTTCCAACTTTTGCAAATATCTCCACATTTTCTTTATTCTCTCATCATTATCCACTCTCTCACAGAGCTTAGTGCCATCTGCAAAGAGACATAGCCTGCCCCGGATTCCCTCACCAATGTCACTGATGAACATGTTGAAGAGGACCAGTCCCAGGATGGATGCTTGTGGAATCCCACTCCTGACCTCCCTCACTTCTGATTCATCCCTTTTGATAACTGCCCCCTGCTGCCTCACCTTTTGCCAGTTATGTACCCAGTTTAGTATGACCTTAGTGGCACCCAGATCATCTGTCTTCTTTACCAAGAGTCTGTGAGGCACTGAGTTGAAAACCTTGCTAAGTCAAAGTACAGCAAATCCACAACATGGCCTCAGTCCAATTCCCTCATCATCCAGTCAAAGAAAACTACCAGGTTAGTCTGACAAGACCACCCTGCCATGAATCCATGCTGTTTGTATCCTGGAGGCTTCACAATGTCCTCATTGACCAATGACTCCATCAGTTTCCATACAACAAAGGTACTATAAGACTGACAGGCGTGTAGTTCCATGCTTGTTCCTCCCCCCCTCCATGAGTGGAACTGGAACTGCTGTTGTCCTTACAGAGCTCTTTACTAGATCTACCAGGGGATCAGCCAGTTCCACTTCCACTTCCAATTCCCTGAGTATCTTCAGATGCATCCCATCTGGTCCTGGAGCCTTATCAAGTTTCAGAGTTGCCAGCCTTTTCAGGACCTTTTTGCTAGTAGATACTGACTGCCTCATCTCTGGGACCCCATTGGTGGCCACTTTGATGCCACTTTCTGGCAAGAGCCTTCTAGACTCCTTAGTGAAAACTGAGCAAAAGTGAATGTTAAGGACAGTGACCTTTGGATCGTCCACCTCAGTCACCCTATCCCCCTTGGTTAGCCTTACAATTCCCCATCTTTCTTCCTTTTTTCACTAATATACCTGAAGAATTATTTTTCTCCACTTTTGAACTCCTCTGCATTATGCATCTCAGTGTCTGGTTTTAGCTCCCTAATGGCCCTGTTTGCCTCCCTTTTTTAGTAAATATTCTCCACAGTCTTCCTCACCTTGCTTTTCTTTAAATTTGTGGAAGGTCTTTTTCTTGGCCTTCACCACATCCTTGTCCTTGCCAAGAACCGTAGTGTCTCTTGAACCTGTTCTTTTTGTTTACTGTTCTCATTCATACCTTGGATGCACCCCAAAATGTCCCCCCTTAAATGCTCCCATCTCTCTTCCACCCCTTGTATGTTTTCAACTCCTACTAACTTTTCTCTGACCATCTCCTTCAGCCTATTGAAGTCTGCCCTTCTAAAATCCAGGACTGCAGCTGTTGATTGTGGTTTACCAGACCTGAGGTCCAGTTCAAACCAAATGAAGGTATGGTTACTGTTCCCACTCAGCTCCCCTAATCAAACAACTCCAACTACCTCTGATTTTGTGAGCACCACATCGAGAATTGCAGTCTGCCTGGTGGGCTTCTTATCTAGCTGTACCAGTAGATAGTCCTGGAATGTATCCAGCAATGCCTGACTTCTGGTGCTTCTAGCCACTGGAACATGCCAATTGATGTCTGACAGGTTCAGATCACCCACCACTACTACTTCCCCATTAGCTACCCCTCTTTCTACTTCTTTCCTGAGCTTGCTGTCCCTCTCCTCCCCATGCTCTGCAATCTATAGATCACTCTCAAGTGTAGTTTTTTGAAAGATGCTGTTGTGAGCTGCACCCACAGTGACTCTGTCTCCCCTGATTCACCCATCCTCCACCTCCTTGATGCCCTCCTTCACAAAAAGGACTATTCCTTCCCATCTACCTGTTCCTTTATCTCCTCTGAACATCAAGTACACAGCGACAGTCAGTTCCCAGTTGTTATATTCCAATGCCCAGAGTTCTTTTATGACCACACGGTCCACCTTAGTGTCTCCTATCAGCACCAGGAGGTCACTGCTTTTGTTACCTAGGCTGCTGACATGAAGGCATAAGGCCTTCCATCAACCCCTGATCTTGCTTTGCTTCTACCCCTGAGCCTCTCATGTCCTCTCATCCCATTAATTTTCTTGGTTCTTGCACATATTGCATTCCCCTTTTCAAACTCCCTTCACCTGGTCCAGTATGGGCCAGGAATTTCTTTGTGCTGCTACAAGCCCCCAGATGTGGGGGAGTACTAACTAGGCTACCCTTCCTCTCCCTTGCCACTTAGGTTTCCCTATACCCAGTCTCCCCGGCAGTCAATTTAGAAGTTTGATATAGACATCAAACCTCTGCTCCAGCATAAAAATGTTTTAACATCCCTGACAAGTTAAGATACACTTTGCAACAGCAATTCATCCCAAGCCCATTTTACTTCTCATTAGAGGAAATATGCCCTCTTCTCTGTCTTCATGAACAACCTCCCCTCTGCCTGTGCCAACTTACATATCCACATGTATGTGGATGACACAGTTATCTACACTTGTGGAAGGCTTGCTCCACCAAGACTTCCACAACATTCTGTGCTGGTTCTACTCTAACCAATTATGGGACAACAAAAATAAAAAAAAATGTCCATAAGCTTTGACATTAGCCAGAAACATTCCATGCTTTCTCTCTCTCTCTGTCCTTTTCACCATGGCTTGCATCCCTCTTGAAGTGGTTTCATCCTTCAAATATCTTAGTGTGTGGCTAGATAGTAGGCTTGATGTTTCTGCCCACATTGATGCCATCCACACCAAGCTCCACCCCAAACATGGTACCTTGTATTGCAACAAAGCCTGGCTGTCTCCCCAGGTCTGCTGGAAGCTGCTTACCAAAATTATTCTCCTGGTTTTCAACTATGTAGCTATGGTCTATAGCACTGCCCCCTCCTCTTCCCTTGGCAAACTGGACACTCTCTGTAATGCCTTTTGTCACTTTGCCACTAACTACCCTTCCAACCTCACCACTGGTCACTCTACTCCTCCCAATCCATCCATCCCACCCTCATGTCACTAGTACCAGTTGGTGTCTTTCATTTCCAAATACTGGTTTGGGTCCCTTCCTTTACCTCTTCTCAATCTTCCCTCCCATTCACTCTGCCTCATATTCCCTCCACTCTAGGGCTACTCACACCTTCCCTCTTCCACACTTGCACTCTTCTGCTAGGCAGTCTGCTTTCTCCAATTGCCTTCCCTCCATCTGGAACCTGCTCCTCTCCTCTCTCCATATCTCCCACTCTTTTAATAGGCATCAGCTAAAATTTTTCCCCTCATGATCCTCTTCCTGCCAGCCCACCACCTGATCTTTCCCAGTTAAGCCCTTACCATCCATGTGTTGGGCTCACACCTGGGTTGAGCCTCTGCCTAAATTAGTCTGTTTCCTTCCCAACAACTCCTGCACTGCTGTTTTTTTCTGTCTGCATTGGTCACTTTATTTGCATATCTATGCTGCTCAATATACCATTCATTTTTCTCCTTCTGTTGTTATTGTACCATTATCATGTTAATCAGTACACTTTTTGCACTTTACTTTGTACTATTTCATTGATGGTCTTCATGCTGTATTACATACATCTCTTCCCTTTCCCCTGGTCACACCTGAAAACAAGCCTTGGCTCAGTGTGCCTTTCCCAATGACCAAGTTTCAAATCAATCAATCAGTAAGAATTAACCAACTTTAACAAGGACCCAGGTACTAACAGAATTTAGAAAGATATCTTTATGCACTTTGTAGAGTGGTGGTTACAATTATTCAATTTTATTTTTATTTACACGATACAAATCCAGACCTTTACTCCATCTTGAGAGGGTAATATCATTTTTCCGACACGCAGAAATGGCCCACTTAATGACCCTAAACTTTATTGACTAATTAGTCTAAAAGATACAACTAAGAAAATATTTTCTTAGGGAATCACATTTTAGATAAATTACAAAACGGTTTCAGGAAATCACATTCCACAATTCAGCACTGTATGGTACTTTCACATTTAGCATATAAATATGTTCAGAAAAAAAAGAAAAACTTTATTGTTGTTTTGTTGATCTAAAAATGGCCTATGATAGCACTGGTCAGAAGACCCCATGAGTTTCTCTATTTAAACTTAGGATAGATCATTTCTTATTGGATATCATAATTAGATTGCATTAAAATGCTTTGTCTAATGTACAGTATAATAAGATGTGACAAGTAACACATGTCATCAAAACAAACTTATGGGTTCCTCAAGGATATATTTTCACAACATTTCCTTTCAATCTTTATATGAATAACATTCTCAAGTAATTATATCCCTCATATTATTATTATCCAAAAATCTTGAATAAAATGATATCATTGTTAGCTTATGCAGAATATGTGGTTCTCATTTCAACCTCAGTACTGGGCTACAGTGCAAAATGGATACATTGCATCTATATGATGATACATTCTTACGTATTAATCAAACAAAAACTCTTCTTTTGGTCATTAGAAGCATTAACAGAGATACAGTAAATACTATCAGTATAATAATAGTATTAAGTAACAATGGTCTTTCTCCTCCTCTGTTGCAGATACCCCCACTTCTCCCAGGTAGAACTCAGTTCTTGGATTCTTAGCGCCACTGTACATAACTTTGCATTTATTGGCATTGAAGAAAAGCTGCCATATCCTGGACTACCACTAAAGCGTTTTCAGATCACCCTGTAGGTCTGTATCCCTTCAGCTGTGTCTACCCTCCCTCAGAGCTTGGTGTTGTCCATGAAAAGGCACATTTTGGCCTAATGACATCCCCAATATATTGACAAAGACATTGAATAACACCAGTCCCAGCACTACGCCATGCAGGACCCCACTGGTGACCTACCTGTTGCTATATAAATCTCCCCACCACCACCACCCTCAGGGTCCTGTTCCTCAGCCAGTTTTCTATCAGTCTGGTCATCTTCTCCCTAACTCCAAGATCTGTCAATTTCCTGATCAACCTCTCGTAAAGTACAGAGTCAAAGGCCTTGCTGAAGTCCAAATTAAAGATTGCCACTGCTTTGCCCCTGTCTACTGCCTTATTGACCCAGTCAAAGAAGTTGACCAGATTCATTTGATGTGATCTCTATCCCATAAACCTGTGCTGCCTCACATCCTAGAGATCATACTCCTCTAGCTACTCCACCAACCTTTCCCTTCTAAACCCTTCTTTCTCACTTGCCTCTGGTCCTGATGCCTGGAAGCTTGCCACCATAATTTCCCATTTCCAAAGGTGGTGACCTGTCCTCTCCGGGCAACTGCCACCCCATCTTCTTGCTTTCCATCCTTGCCAAACTCCAAGAGAATTTTGTGCTGGTTCAGCTCTCCTCTTCCTCCTTTTTCATCCCTTTCCATTCTGGTTTTCATAAGTCCCACTCCACCCCAACATCCCTCCTCTAGCTTACTGACTATTCTGTGTAGCATGGATCGGGGTTATATTATCTCTGCCACATTTGTTGATTTGGCCAAAACCAGTAACACCATGGCTTGCCCCTTTCTTCTCAACAAACTCACAGCAGCAAGGCTCTCCATCCCAGCCACTGACAGGTTCCATTCTTATCTTATAGGTTGAACTCAGTCAAGTTAGGATTGGTAACTCCATGTACCCCCTCTTCCAATCACCACCAGCATCCCTCAAGTGTCCTTACTTGGCCCTTTACTTTTCTTGGTCTTCTTCAATGACATTCCTGCTGCCTGTTCCTCTGTGTCTATACATATGTACACAGACAATACTGTTCTTTATGCATCTTGTAACTTCCCCTCTGATGTAGCGACCAAACCCCAGCTGGACTTTGACAAACTTCTACTCTAGTTTCACTCAAATTAAGTGTCCCTCAATTACAAGAAGATGGCCTCCATGACTTTTGGCACTAGCCATAGGCTAGCTATGCTTATTGCTCCACCGTTCTTCACACCCTTGATGGTACTAAGATCAAGGATGTCTCCACCTTCAAATACCTCAGGATATGGCTTGACTGTCACCTCAACTTTACTGCACATGTGGACACAGTCCACAAAAACTGCACCCCAAATTGGGTATGCTGTACAAACACCATGGTTGCAATCCATGGAAGCCTGCCATGACATTGTCCACAAAATGATACTCCCAATCTTTTGCTATGGAGACATAGTCTACAATGTAGCCCCCAAGAACACCCTAACCAAACTGGACACCTTCTATCACTCCTTTTGTTGGTTAGCTCTTGACTGTCCACCACTTATTCACTGTTGTGACCTTTACACCTCTCTCTTCTCTCCCCCCAAAGCCAGAAGACTTGCACACTGCGCCTTCTTTGTTGCAAAGTACTGGATTGGTTCTCTCCCCTCCTATCTCACCTCTATCCTCTCCCCCACTCACCTTCCACCTACTCCCTTCACAGCTCTGGCTTCTGGTCCCTTGATCTCCCTTCTTGTTCAACCTCTGTGTGACAATCTGTATTCTCTTACTGTTTCAGTTAACAGTGGAACTTCCTTTCTTTATCCATTTGCTCTGCTCCCACCCTTCAATCTCTAACTTCTCTCCTTCTTAATTTTATTTTCTTTCCCTGCAACTGCTCCTGATTTTGCTTCTCTGCAACTCTGCTGTCCCTCTATTTTCCCATCCCTCCCTCCTCTTCTCTACCATAGCAATCCTCACTAGTCTCCTGGAGTTTCCTCCATCCACTATCCTCTCTTTTACCTCCCCCAACCCCTGCTTTTCTTCTTCCTCTCCTAATCTCCCCCCAGCCTCCACCTCCATGTACAGTGATCTCTACCCTCCCTTTCCCTTCCTAACTGCTGTTTTTTTCCTCTACCACCTTTGCTTTACACTGTAACTCAAGTTAACCTCATTGAGATACTCCCTGTTTCACTGTATTCATTTGAGCTGCTACGCAATTATGCCTTATTCTTTTCTTACTCTTCCTCCCTTTTTCTCCCAGGTTAACCCACTATGCTCAACCCTCACCCCTTTCAAAAGTAATCCATGACACATTTCTCTTCATTGTATATTTCTTGTAAATTTCCTTGTACATTGAACTACCTGTATAGTTCCTAACACATTGCTGTAATGTAATAGATGCACTTAGATGATGTCCTGAAATTTGTTACATGCTCTTACTATACTTTTATTATTGCCTTGTCCCCTTCCCCCTCACCCCCATGACTCATCTGGAAATGAGCTGATACTCAGCTCAGTATGCCATTCCTGGTGAAATGTTTTGAAGTAAATAAAAATAAAAAATATGGTCTTCATGAGCTTGCACATGATTAAGGTCAGATTGACCAGTCTGTAATTCCCTGTGTCATTTGTTGTGAAGCAGCACCACATGTGCTATTTTTCAGTCCTGTGGTACCAATCCTGATTCCAGTGAGCCATTGAACAGGCCCAACAGTGACCCTCCAAGCTCCTCTGCCTGTTCCCTCAGTACACTTGGGTGTATGCCATCTGGGCCTACTGATCTGTCCACCTTGAATGATAGCAGACCCTCCCTAACTCTATCCTCCTCTATCACTACATATGTGCTCCCCCCCAAAGCTCTTCCCCCCCATGTAGACACTGGTCCATCTTTCTCCTTGGTGAAGACAGAACAGAAGTATTTTTTCAGTACCTCTGCTTTTCTCCTGCTCTCCTCCACCCACTCCTCCTATTTCTGAAGCCTAAAAATCTAATACTTCTTTCTTCTTTTTTTGTTTATATATAAAAAATATCATTCAACAGAGGTATGGCGATAAAGCTGTGCAACAAGACAAAGCCAACTTAAAGTCATCCAAAGTATGTAATTCACAAATATTCTTAAAAACAGTTTTTATTCGAGAACCATATTTGACTCTAATAGCAAATAAAATGTACAGTAATTTATGTACTTGCTTTAGATTAGAATTATATTGAAGTAACTGTCTTTTGTTCAGTCAACACTGAGAAATGGGCATACCGTTGCCGCAGTGATTCCCAAATTGGGAAGACCACCACAGTGACAGGAATCCCGCAAAATCCGCCTGTTGCTGTGGTGGTCTGTTTGGCAATCAGGACTGCCCCACTTGGGTGTTTGCCCCCCACCCAGTCCAACTCCAACTCAGAGTTAGAATCCTAGAAACCAGGGGGTTTGGGGGGGTGGAGCCCCTGATGGATACATGGATGCATCCCCGACACTGCAATACTGGCAGTCGGCACTGCAGCAGTCACTGCCGGGGATGTCTCCATGCCGACTGTCGCTGAGTAAACCAAGAAAACATTCTTCCCCATATTGTAATTGTACTTGTGGAGATGTGAATGATTTGGAGCATATACAGTAGCTCCTTTTTGTCTTTTTTATAAATCACAAAGGACAACTTATTTGCAAGAAATATTGAATGATGTGTATGGTGCCCCAAAGGAAGTAATGATATCAGGAGAGTTGCCTCACTACCTAGTAGGGTCTGATTCTTAATCTCCATATGGTAGTAGCATTCACAGATTCCACTCATCATGCATAGTGATGGAGGATTTGGTGTTAAATGTTGGTGCACAGGTAGGCCTTAACCATATTGTCACATGCTTGTGGGCAAGGCAAAGTAGCACAACTGTTACATCTACTTTTTTGCAGTAAGCAAGTACCTAATATAGCAGCTGTGACTATCAGTCTTTGTTCAATAACTGTTGGATACCTGAATACCAAATGTGCATTCCATGTCATCAGTTGCCCTGCCAGATACAATAAGAAGATTTGATTTTTTTAATAAAATGCTTTTTCACCATACCACAGAGGTACTTTTTATGGAAGTTGTGACTTGCATGCCAGCTACTCAGTCTTTCTCATCCTCCCAGAGTGGTGGTTAATTGCAACTGTATGCATACTTTGCCATCTAAAGCTCCTAACTTGCATTCAAGTGTCCACCATACCCTACACCTGCTGGCATTTCTGTGTGTTGTTTGAATATATAAACATCTAGACTTAGTGTAGCACACAGGTACAGTGTAATATAAAATAACAAGAACTTCAATGCAAAAGCACCAACGTAAGGGTTATGAAAAATATGCTGTCTGTGGAGCAACATGTTAAATACAAAATGACATATACAGTGTCCACATAATACAAGGCATCATGGGTAATATATACAAATCACCATGAAAGAACTTAGACTGGCCAAGCTTTAAGTAAGACCATAAGAGGCCTAATGCCCTTACAAGCAAGCTGATGTGTCTGGAAACAGCAAACCATTGATATGTGTTTTGACCTTGTTAGGACTCATCTATGTGCTACAGCTGTTGACTTAGCCCAGGACATGAAGCGCACAAATTACTTGATGGTAATGGTTTAAGCCATGGCAAGAACGAAATCTAGAAAGCACTTTAAAAGGACAAGGAAATCAATGCAAAAGGACCAGAGCGAGAGTTATGTTAACAGTGCATTGACTGTGAAGCTAGATGTCAAAGAATTTCATGGTGATTTGGATGTATCACCTGAAATGTCTTGCATTATGGGTGTATATGCAGTTCATGAGTATAATATAACATATAGGATACATTTTTCCCACTCTGGCCATCCCTAGGAATCGTGGTGCAGTTAAAAAGGGGCTCCCGTAACTAGTAAAAAAAATCACTAAAGACATCAGCAGATCACTCATGTGCAAGTATACCAAATAACATGACATTTCAAGACATTCTGTTTTTCACAATTATGGATAAATGAAGCTAAATATGATCCTTGCTTTGGAAGTTCACTTTGCCCCATTGCTATTCAGGAGCTGAGGTCACAGTCTTTTTTGAGCAAAGTGCAATTAAAAATATGGACATAATGCAATTTATGAAATGGGCTTAAAAAATCCAGAATGCTGATTGGCTAAAACCTAGTTTTAGATGTGTCCTTATCAAGATTTATTGTGCCAACTGCACTAATTCTGCCAAGCTGACCACACCACACAAAAATATCACTGTCTCCAACACTGTCCTGTCTCAAACAAATGACCTGCAGATCCATGCCATGCTAACCAGACGTACAAGCACTATGCAGTAGACGAGCTGCTCAGCACTCTCGCTCTGCCCTCTGACCTCGACATGCACATGCAGTCTCTCTTTACACAGAAAAATGCTGCAAAAAATCCATCCAGACCTTTTTTCTCCACACGTAAAAAAAGCATAAATACCTCACTGACAGCATTAAAACAACAGCCGCTCAGTGCCGATGTCTTTCCAATTCACAGCATGCTGCCTCCACTCTTGTTCCCCCATCCCCTTCACAAACCCTGCTTCAAACATGTAGATGAAACAAAAAATGCTTATATTTGTCCACACTATCATGGCACCATGCAGTAAAAAAACCTGGGGAAAAAAAACACAACCCAGAAACAGCTCTATACAACGGCCGCTATAGGACACACTCGCTCAGCAACTTACTTGCTCCTGAAACTATTCAGTGTGCTTCAGTCCCTAATAACGATCTCAATGTATACATCGCTTTAAAAAAACAAACTAGTAAGGGCCCCTGACAATGAACACGCTCGGTCTAACTGAAACGGCATGCTAGCTCTAAAAGAAATGCCCACTCTACTACTTACCAGAAACACAGATTTAATTAAAATCACTTACTCAGTCTGCAATGCAGTGTGAGGAAACAACAGAATTACAATCACTTTATCTCAGAAATACAGTGCCAGGACACAATTTGACCACTACCTCTCTTTGTGTGCCGGGAGGAGGGGGCACCCTGTACTGGCCATCATGAATTACCAATGGGGGACTATTTTTTTTACTAGTTCAGTCTTAAACCTCAATTTACATGTTTTTACTAAAACTTGTTTGCTTCTTTTTTTATTCTAAAGTAGTTATTTGGCAGCTCATTTTATAATTGCAATAACACACTCTGAGGTGTGGGTTATTTGCTGATAAGAGCACGGCCAGGGGTATGATGCACTCTGCATAAGCGCCGTGCCTTAGTACACCCCTGGGCATGCTCTTATCAGCAAGTAACCCACACCTCATCATGTGTTGTTGCTTGCATAATCAGGACTAAGTGCAATTAAAGTGAACATCTTCAGTTGCATTGGTGGCCAGGTATGCATGCAGTAATTATACATGCAGTAAAATATGTTTATATTCTAGTGGCTTATATTTATATTGTAGCAACTGGAACTCAGTCACTAGGATTGATTGTTGATTTGATAACATATCAGGCAAAACTGGAGCTGAATATTTTTATAAAGTGATCATTTATTGCAAATAAACTTTTTGTCATGGAAACACAGTATTTCCCTTGGCTAAACATTCTATTGGAGACATGATTTTGAGTCTGTGTTTATATTTGCAAAGCATTCCTGATTTGGCTCTCCAAAAGTATTAGTTCAAGTCTTCTGCTTTTTGCAGCTGAGGCAGTTCCATGGAAACAGACTGTGATGGCATAACCTGAAGACTGTGACATCAGATCCTGACTAGTACAGTATCAGAACATATGGAACTACACAGAAATGGGCTATATTTTCTAAAAATATATCTTTATTAATAATGAAAGTAAGACAGTAAAATTTAATTTGGTTTTGAAAAGTGCCATAAATTAAGCATGCGGATGCTTTGTTTTCTTCTTTTGCACTGCTGAGTGGGCAGAGCTCTGCAGACTTATTGCCATCATTCTGTAGAAGAGCACTGTGGAAGCACATGACCGGATAGCACTCCAGCATGCTTCCACAGTGCTAGGGCACAGTTCCAATGTGTCATGTTTCTACCACTCTTCTCCTCCACCTGCAATAGAAACACACCCTGATCACGGGTACTACTTTGTCTCCCACACCATGCAAGTGGCAGCCGCCATACCCAACATGGCCACCTAATAAAACTGCGCATGCATGAGTATCGCACATACACAGTTCTGTCACAGTGGCTATCTTGTGTATGGTAAACTCCAGCACAGCGAGAGCTATGACTACTCTTTCACTCTCTCTCACCACTCTGAGCAGCCATACCCTGACCAGAATTTGTTCTTTTAGTGACCTGAGCTGTTTTTCACTGCATAGTCCAGGAAGGAAGGAATTTCATAATCTTGATAATGAAATTTACTTAAGGAATCATCTTTTTCTGTTGCTGAACCTAGAGTTAGGATCAAAGCCAAACAGCTCACGCAACCATCTATTTTTCTATTATTCTACCTGAAGCAGATAACTTCTCCCCCTATGGGTTTTGTTGGGATTCATCAGCCTTTTACCAGAACAGATTCACTACCAAATAGTGTTCATAATAAATCCCAATGCTTTTCCAAATCAACAGACAGACCTACAACACCAATATTTCTTCTCACCCAGTATGTTATACTGTGTATATATATATATATTCTGTTTTCTGGTTGAGAGCCACAGTGTCCCTGATAAAAAGACTGCACACGAAGCATTTAAATGGAACATGACATTCTTTCACCTGTGTGAAATATTTGTCCAATGCATTGATTCCATTAATATTTGTTTTAATTTGGTTTGGAATAGCAAATATTGTCTACATGATTGAATCTCATTTACTTTCTGGGTCCATAACTGAACTTCTACTGTACATTCAGCTTACAGATCATTAAATACTTTTTTTAGAAACATCTCAGATACTGTACATGGAAGAATGTAAAATAAAGCTGCTGAGCAAAATAATTTACCTTCTGAGACACTGAAGTTTTGCTTTTAGTCATGCATGACTAACACAAGAGGAAAGTCCAGAATCTTTGCTACAGTCCAGCTCTGATCCACAATAAAACCTTCAGTCTGAGGCAAGGGAAGCACCAAGATAACTCGTTGGCGAGAATGCCGACCTCCCCCACAGCAACGGCACAATACCAACACAGGTATTGTGCTGCCTCTTGCTTCGCTGTTTTCTGTGGGGGGTGCAACCCCTCACACCCCCCATGGGAGGAGCTCTACCCCCCATACCCTCCCAACTCTAGGATTCCAACTCCAGGTCAGAGTTGGTCCAGGGAGGGGGCAGAACACTGGGGGAAGGCGAAACACAGAAAAAGGACCATTACACGAATGTCATCGTAATGGTCTTTTTCTGAGTTTTACCATCAGGGTGTCGACCACAAGGGATGATACGGAGCCTCCACATACAGTATGCTTCCTGCAAAACAACTACTCTATAAACCATTTTATTTTCCTGTTTTTTGCAGTTGTTTTCGTGTTTATTTGATGCTCATTTAAAGTTTGTTAATTTCAAAACAAATGATTTTAAAAGGGTAACATCTGAGTAGATGTTCAGAGCTCAACTAACATAAAGACCTTTTGATTGACTGCTATCCCCCCGCCCCCACACACACACAATATCTTGAGCTTTTCTCATAGTCTTAAAGGGATACTGTTAACCCCCTTGAACCTCAAAGTGTCCTTAGCTTAAAAGACACATATGGTTATTCACATTCAGTAGAGACTGCGGATATAGCTGGTTGTTTGATCCTGATTCTTTATTTTTCTTTTAAAAAGTAAAAAACAGACTGCCTACCATATTGGTGTTACCACAGAAACACTTGTTTGTTTACAGTCCTTGATCAACTCCCACTGCATATTCTCTGGACCTGGAGCAAGAACACCCTCAACACTGTACAGACACATGATGCAGAAGGGGTAGAAGAGATTATTGCATCATGAGTGGCTGAGCTTCTGGGAGTGTTTATAATGTACAGAAAGTGTGCAGTAATCATAGATCCAGGATTTAAAACAAAACAAGGTAAATTATAACTGTACATTGGCATGTGTTCCAATTCTACTAAGCAAGAGGGCAGATGATACAACCAGCAACATCAATGCAGTTCAAAGACGGTAAGCTATTATAAAATGTGGGTTTTTAACTAGAAATAAGATGCAAAAAAAGGTGGACAGTGTCCCTGTAAACTTAATTGCATGGTTTTATGGTTACAAATAATTTTGCTACTGTTATTAACAAGAAACTGTGGGACATTTCAATCATTCTCCTAAGACACATGACATATGTTCCTAAATTCTTGCACAGCATCAGTTGCTTCAACATTTTAATTTTGCAGAGGGGTTTAAACTTGTAAGGGGGAAGGGATAAGGGAGGTGCTGATCAGAACCTCTCCTTCAGATGAGGGAGAGCCTCTAGCCCAAGGGGAGGGGGGAAACAGACTGGAGGTGGAGGTTTCAGGAGGAGCAGGGGAGGATGGAAGTATAAGGAATCTGGGAGGGTTCGACAAAGAGGATCAGGGATAAGGGTGAGGCTGGTGTTAGTAAGTGCCAGGGCTTAGGAAACAAGTTGCCAAAGTACCAGGCCATGCTGTTGGAGGGGAGATGTGCGGCAGTCACGAGACGTGGGCCAACAAAACCATGACTGGGACCTAAATGTACGGGGCACACTATGCTTAGGAAGGATAGAAAGGAGGGCAGAGGGTGGAGTGGCTATGTTCATTAGAGATGACATAGAAATTGCTATGGTAGAAGAGGCAGAGGAAACGTGGAGGCCTTCTGGGCTACCACGATCTCCAGCAGGAGATAAGCACAAGCTGGGAGCAGCATATGGCCCCCCGGGATGAGTGATGTTCTAGAGGATGGTTTGCTGGACAACACCATTGCCCATTGTGGTTCAAAAGGGGAAGGAGTGGTGTTGATGGGGACCTTAATATGCCAGGTACAACTGGGGAACCATGTCCCTACAGGTGGCCAGGAGCAGAGGCTGCTGGATGGCTTCCAGTATGTGTTCTTAACACAGCATGTGATGAAGCCCACAAGGGAGGGGCATGTCCTGGATGTGGTTCTGGCAGATGGGGATCTGGTAAGGACATGGTTGTACAGGACCCCTGACTGGGAGTGACCACAATACTGTCTGGTTTCAAATAAGCATGAGGGAGTGAGGGTGAGATCTAGGACACTGGCAGTGGACTTCAGGGGGCAGACTTTACGGGCATGGGAAATATTCCCAGGGATCACTTAGAGGGATTACCCAGCATGAAATGTGGAAAGGAGATGGAGGTCATAAAACAGGGACTTCATGAGGCAGTCAAGATCCATGCTGTTGAAACGAAGGGAGCAAGGTCACATAAACCATGCTGGTGGTCCAGTGAGGTACAGGTAGCAGTCAGAGAAAAGAAGGCGCCTACAAAAATATAAAACAACAAGAGGGATAGGGATAAGGAAATGTACCAGCTTGCATCTAGAAAAGTCACCCGTATGGTGAGGGGAGCAAAGTCCAGTAAAGAGCAGCGGCTGTCACAGGGGATGCATGGAGGGGAAAAGGGGTTCTTCCGGTACATTGGGGAGTGGAGAAAAACTAAGGGCCATCTCAGCAGATTGAGATCAGAAGGAGGGTGGGTGGAAGAGGTGAGGGACCAGGCAGAGGTATTTAATGAGTACTTTGCCTCTGTGTTCACTAGGGAGGAGGATGGGATATCTACAAAGCAAGGCACAAAGGGATAGAAGTGGCAGGGAGTGGGATCAGGGGAGCAACAGAAATGGAGCAAGAGGGAGGGAAAGGTATCCCAGGGGTGTCACATCTGGATAAGGATAAAAAGACCAGTAAGGGGGAGGGGACGGATGATGCTATCTCTGCCAAAAGGGTGTGGTTAGCCCTCAAGGTCCTAAAGAAAGACAAATCTCCTGGGCCGGCTGGCATTCATCTGAGAGTGCTATGGGAATTGGCGGACATACTGGCTGCACCCCTGGCGGAGCTTTTCAGCAGGTCACTTGAGACAGGGAGGGTACCTAGGGATTGGTGAGAGGCACATGTGGTACCAATCCATAAAGGGGGGTCGAGGGAAGTACCAGGGAACTATAGACCCATCAGTTTGACCTCGGGTGGGAAAATTAATGGAGAGTATACTAAAGGAACGATTGGGGTGTACTTGGAGGAGGTGGGAGGTCTGGATAGTCGGCAACATGGGTTTGTGCTAGGTAGATCATGTCAAACCAACCTTGTGAGTTCTATGAATGGGTAACATCAGAACTGGACAGGGTAAGCCTGTGGATGTATTATTCTTGGACTTCAGCAAGGCTTGACTCTGTTCCCCACAATGGTCTGGTGGAGAAACTGATGGGGTTAGAGTAGGCCTTTGATGGTCAGATGGATTGAAAACTGGCTAGCTGGACGCACTCAGAGAGTAGTGGTCTGTGGGGGCTCTCGAACCCTAGAGAGTTAGGTAGTGGGTACCACAGGGCTTGGTCCTAGGTCCGATCCTGTTCAATGCATACATATCGGACATCAGGGAGGGTATAGGGTGAAATGAGTCTATTCATGGATGACCTAATATGGGAGCAGTAGTTGAGGGAGAAGAGGGAGGCTGGCCCTGCAAGGGACCTGGACACCCTTGAAAGCTGGGCTCACACATGGAAATTAATTAATATCACCAAGTGCAAGGTGTTGCATCTTGCTTGGGAAACCCTAAACACAGGTACACCCTGGGAGGGAGGCGCTGGAGGCCCTCATTAGGGAAAAAGACCTAGGGGTCATGGTGGATACATGTATGAATAACTCTGAGCAGTGCAGAAGAGCAGCTAGCAAGGCAAACAGGATGTTGGGATGCATCGTAGGGGATCTCCTCTAGGAGCAAGGAAGTGATTCTGCCGCTGTACAATGGACTGGTTAGATTCACACCTTGAGTACTGTGTACAGTACTGAGACCACACTTGAAGAGGGACATACAGCTCCTGGAGAGGGCACAGAGGAGGGCAACAAAGATGATATGAGGGCTAGGGATTTGACGATGAGGACAGACTTGAGGAGCCCCGCCTGTTTTCATTGGAGGAGAGGAAAGACAGGGGGACATGATTGAGGTCTCAAGTACCTCAAGGAATAAATAGGGTAAACATGGAGGGATCTTAGACTAAAGCAGGAGGTATCACCAGAGGGCATGGTTTGAAGTTGGAAGGTGGAAGGGTGAGGGGAAAAGAGGAGGAGGTTTTTCACTGAGAGGGTGGTGGACCCTTGGAATGCACTGCCTGGTGAGCTGGTTCAGAGATCCACAGTGGAGGGCTTCAAGAGAGGGTGGGACAGACACAGAAAGTGGATGTATCAGATGAAGGCCTGTCCTGGGGGGGGGATGGATGATAGGAGTTTCAGGAGCACAAGGGATGGGAGGGTCTCGGCACCCAACTAAGGATCTAGGTTTGAGCAGACTCGATAGACCGTAAGGCCTAATCTGCTGGCAAATAGTATGTTAGTATGTTAGTATGTTAACATTACCAGGCACCAAGGGCTTGATTTTCAAAAGCTGATGTTTGACATAAAGTGCCTTTGCCAAAAGTGTATGAAGCAAGTCGCACCTTGTATTAAACTTAGTGCCAATCATGATTTTCGAATGCAGGCTGCATCAAAATCAGGATGCCTTGAGCCCAAGCTGCCTTGAACCACCCTTGCAAAAGGAGCACCTGTGCACCAGATCACAAGTGGGTTTGAGCCATGGTGAGGCTGCAACATCCTCGTTTTTGCTATTTTTAAAGGCCCACCATGGACACAGCAAGGGGCTCAGTGTAGACCAGCCAAGGGGTGGTCTAAGGGACTTGCACCAGAACCACACACTGTGGCAATTTGGGGAGATCTGAAAGAAAGGGGCCAGGGGCAGAAGGATCTTGGAGGGGTGCACTAGTGGTCATCTGGGAGACTGTGGGCATGGCAGGTAGTGATGCAGCACCCACCAGGGGTGCCCTTTGCAGACCCATACACTTGATTGGATGGGACTACATCATGGGGGGTTGCCAGAGATGGGAAGTGACACAGCCTCAGGTGGGCACAGCCCTGGCAGCTACCCATAGGTGCAAAAAGGTAGAACCTTGTAATGGGGAAAGCTGCAGCTACAGATTACGGGCTACTAGTGGAGGGGGACCATTCTCCAGGTACTGCCACAGTCCTCTAGTACCCATTATGCCACAATGTGGCAGGCTGGCTCCTACCTTCAGGGTTCTGCCTTTGTGCACCTATGGGGCAGCTGCCAGGGCTGTGCCCACCTGGGTCCATGTCACTTTCCATCCCTGGCACACCCCCATGATCCATCCCCATCCAATCAGACAACTGGATCTGCAAAGGGCACCCCAATGGGTGCCACATCACTCCCTGTCATGCCTGCTGTCTCTTGGATGACTGCTAGGGCGCTCCATGCCCCTTCTGCCCCACCCCCATGCTGCCATGCAGATTTCCTTCCCCAACCCTCGTGGCACCTCCATTGTTGCACCAGGTGGGGGGGGCAGATCCGTATGGCAATTCACACAGGTGCACCAAATGTTTGGCACTACCCTGGGGCTGTGATAACTCCTGGGATTTTGGCACAAGGATCCCCATTTTATAAAATTTGATGCAGTGTCCCTGATGCACCCTGAGTTCACTGCAGCCCAAGAGTGTCACAACTTGCATTGCTTTAAGGTCTCTTTGAAAACTGAGCCCCAAATGTTAGTGCACGGTGAAGTCCCACTTGTCAGATTCTGGAGTATATCTTAAACAGACCACAACAGTGACCATCAGAAACAATGTCACTGCAAACTTTATATGTGGCATGTGTAGTGTATTGGCATCTCATGGATTACATGTACAACATTTTGAGGCTCTGTGAGGTTGCCGCATGTGAAACTGTGAAGAAACATCAATTGTCAGCCAGAAAATAAAAACTAGTTTTCAGAGTGATACATTTTGGAAGTTGTTTGTCTGTGACAAGTCCAGCTATAAGTATTTTATTTATAAAAGTATTATCAGGAAGTGCCTATTTTGCTGAGGACAGTTAATCTCCAGAGGTATCCTTGGATATTTTAATAATGCACATAGGAGTACTAAAATATATAATACAGTATATTAGACAAATAGGAGGAGATATTCAGAGGAGGTGCACAAAGTGTAACTTAGTTGCGCAAGCGTAACCACAGAATTGCACCCCAGAGCCATATTTAATCAACATGAATGCGCAGTGCAAAATCCAATGTGCAGATGCACAACAGTAATGTAAGCGGCACAAGTACAAGGGGGCATTTCAATGAATAAGCTGCACAATGGCATATTCAGTCAAAAAGCACGGTGCAAGTTAGAAACAACCCACAGAATGCATGAGACAGACTTGAGCATATATAGTAAAATGAGGCTCAAACACACACACACACACAGCAGATGCACAAGCCAGAGCTAATGACTGAGATGAATGCAGGGTCATTTGTGATGGAGGTTGTAATGAGGGGTGTGAGGAGAGGGAGGAACACCAACATGGTCGAGGACAGGCCCGTTGGTGGTATGCCCAACACAAAAGGTACCGTGCCCGCCTCACCTCTGAGGACTATAGTGATATAGAGATTGTGGGCCGGTACAATCCGAACAGGGCAATTCTGAGGCAGCTTTGTGAGCTGTGCCATGTTGAGTTGCAGGCACCCACCAGAAAGAATCATGCCATGACAGTGGAGACCAAGCTGACAGCAGCAATGTGCCTGCTCACCGTGGGCACCTTCCAGAAACCAGTGGGGGAAACCACTGATATAACCCAGTTGGCCATGTCCCGCCTCCTCAAACAGTTCCTCAACGCTCTGCTGCCACAAGCTTCAGAGTTCACATGATTCCCAAGCACACAGGCAGAGTGTACAGCACACATGCAGGACTTCCACAGGGTGGCATGCATGCCAGGTGTGATTGGGGCCATAGAGTGCACCAACATGGATACACACATCACCTGGCCCAGAGGGGGCCATCTACATGAATAGAAAGGGCTACTCATCCATCAACTGCTAGGTAGTGTGCAATGCCATGGGATGCATCACCAATGTCTGCGCCAACCCCCTGGGAGTGCACAAGACACATTCAACTGGCACAGCTCCATCCTGTGCCAGAGGTTCAAGCTTGGGGAGATCCCCACGGGTCACCTGATAGGTGAGCATGGCATGGGATGGGGTGAGAGGGCTGCCGTGCAGGGGGCATAGGCCCAGGCCACACATGGTAGGAGCTGAGAGGGTGGCCATAGGTGGAAGAGGGGAGGGGAAGGGATGGGAACAAGCTATGCCAGGCACTAACCTGCATGTTTTACCCACACAGGTGAAAGCGCCAACCCCCTGAGCCCCTGGTTGCTCACCCCCATCTGGCACCCATCCAATGCTGCAGAGGAGGGGTACAATGAGACACACATCACTACATGCAAAATCATGAAAGTGAATCTTTGGCATGCTCAATATGCAATTCCATTGCCTAGACAGGTCCGGTGGTGCCCTACAGTACAGCTCTGCGAAAAACAGTGTCCTATTCCTGGCCTGCTGCATGCTGCACAACATGGCCATTGACCGTGGGATAGCTGTCCAGGTAGAAGAGGGCAACAGCAGTGATGAGGATTTGGATGAGGGGCCGGATGGGGGTGTGCAGCCACCCATGCAGAGGAGAGACTCCAGGATGGCTGTACGGGCAAGGAGGCACCGGGACACAATTGTACAGGAGCACTTCGGGAACCACAGGAGAGTACCAAACATGTCAGCCATGCACGCACGAACCACCACACACACACACACACACACACGTGCACAGCCATACAGGGAGGCATGCAGGGACACCGGCACACACACAGCATGCACAGGGATCACACAACCACACAGTCACCTGCCCACATTACAGTGCACAGGCACTGACGCTTATGCACACACACGGGCCCAGCGCTGGACACAGAGCTGCCCACAACATGACCTGCACAAGCAACACCAGCACCATTATGGAGTGCACAGCTGGGCATGTGGGTGGCACATTTGGAAACTGTGGGTGCGGTGGCATCAGGCACACACATACGTGCAGCCTGATGTGGCATGGATTAGAGTGCATGCACCAGCACACAGGCAAGGCCGGCACAGTGCTAACCCTCATCACGCCCATGCCACAAGGCCCAGCAGCACAATGTGCACACATGGAGGATGTGCCACATGCCACACATATGTGCCAACACATGCACATGGGTGCCCCCAGCCAAGTGCGCACCAGCCAACACCGTCTGGCGTCTGGATGGGACAGCATATCAAGCAGGCCTACCGTGTGGTATCACGGCCACCACGGCCATGTGGGTGGCCATGCCCGGGCAGTGTGGCAGCCACAGGCTGCTCAACAGCCACTGGAGGTGTAACCAATACACTCACAGGATAGAGGCCTGAGAACATGACCAGGTCCTCGCAGGCATGAAAAGCCCAGCAAAGAGATTGTTGCCGGGTGTGTCAGGGATGGCCACGTCAGAACCTGGCATCATCAGTGCTGGGGTTGTCAGACACCGGGTCTGTGGTGTTGATGTCACACTATGGGGAGTCTTACATGCCCTGCCATGCCCTGTGGATGCCAGTGATGCAAATCCAGTGGCAATTGTACCGGTAATGCTGTCCAGCGATGTGGGCATTGCCTCCCGCAGCTGCAAGAGCCCACCAATCAGCAGGGCATGTCCAATGTCCCCACACTCAGACAGTTGATGCAGCTCTACCCGCAATACATGGATCTCAGCCACAAGCAACACCTGGTTGTCCACAGGTGACCACAGCAGCCTGGTGTGCTCGTTCAGCCTGTCAGCACCTTGTACATCCTGGGGCTGATGCCGACCAGCTGGGGGAGTGGCAGCATACTGTGTGACATTCCTCACTGGGGGATCTGCACAAAGAACCACACAGGGCGGATTGTGCATGTGTCCCATTGTTGGCCACTGTGGTGTGCTGCATGGTGGCCACTGCAGCCTGCTGCTGCTGGGCAACTGCCTGCTGGGCCATCCCCATTGCACTGGCAGCCAGGGCAGTGCCCCCCCATGTCCGGAGACAGCAGTGGCACCACATGCCACTGTGTGGCCATTGTCAGAGGGTGGCTGCATGGGTGCCATACTGCCACCAGTGGTGACCACTGCCTGTGTATGTCCCTGTACCCTGGGTATCATGTCCAGGCCTATGCCACCCAGGATCAGTGTAATGTCATCATCTGTGTCCGATGACACACCCTCCTGTGTCCCCCCTACAAGCATGGGTAGGGCCTTGGTGAGCTGGAGGTCTGTCAGGGGGTCGTCTTTGCCCAGACACAAGAGATCTGGCAGCCCCACACTGCTCCATCACCGACAGTCACTAGCCCTGATGCCTGTGAACGTGGATGGCTCCGCCTCTTCGGTTTCAGGGTTGTCAGTGGAATCCTGCAACTCACCCCGAAGCAAGATGGTGCTGGAAGACAGAAGAGTAATATCAGTGTTGAAGATGGCAAGGTACATGCAGATCTATGGCCAGTACGATGGGGCATGTGCGCCATCACCATGCCTGCACTCAACAGGGTACGCCCGTGCAGCACCGCACATCAAGGTGGACATGCCACAGGTGGTGCTCATGCCAGGTCAGCCATTTTTGGTGGATGCAGCATATGGTGTCACACCAACACATGGCTGACATGCATGTCTTCCCCCACAGGCAACAACAACAGTGGCATGCCGTGCAGCTGCCTGCTCCCCTGTGGACCATGCTGGGACACTGGCGCGCTGTGCAGGCAGTACTGTGGGTTGCCCTGCAGTGCTGCACACACTGGTCCAGGGACCGCAGCCACCATCAGGAAGTCCTGCAGCAGGACAGATGGGGGACCATACATAGTTCCAGTACTGACGGCAGGTGAGGAGATGGTGGTGGCAACCATCACTCATGTTACCATAGAGGGCATACCAGGAGGTGGATTCCAGATGGGAGGCATACCCTCACAGCACTGTGAGTCAGTGTGTCATATGTGGGTGTGTGCTGACCGGCAGCATGCCAGCATGGCAGCAGCACTGATGCATGCACATGGCTTGTGAGGCATGCAGCTGTGCATGTCACACATGGGGCCACCATGCATGGCAGTGGCCACCTGTGTGCAGTGGGACAGCAGCATGGGCATGGTACTGTGGCCACCTTCTCTCTGATGCACCTACAGTCTGTCCCCATACTTTTCTTGCACTTCTGTGCACTCCTGTTATGTCTTCTGTGGGCATTGACATAGGTTGCCACCTCCTTCCACCCAGTGACATGGTCCTGTGGGGTGCCAGTGGCCCCACTGAGTAGTGACTCCCTGTCAAGGTAGGCCTCGAACAGGGCCTGCTGTTTGTCCTTCGTGAAGTTGTCCCTGTGCTTCCATGCAGTCCCCTGCTCCTCAGCTCCCTCCATATCAGACATGAGGCTACCTGTGGACAGCCAGACAGTGGCCTGATTAGTGGCTAGGCAGTGCAACCTGGAACAGTGCACCACTGACAACATACACAGCTATTTCACATGGTGTGATGGTCCAAACCTCAGTGGTTGCAATACCTGTCTGTGTTCTGTGCTGTATTGTGGTGCTTTTATGGCTCAACACATGCAAATGAGCAGCAGCACATTTGTAATGAGATGCTAATGTGCATGACTGCACCTGGCATTGGCTCATGAGGCTATTTAAGTACACCAGCTATATGTTGCAGAATAGCACCTTGCACAATAAAACTGTGCTGGAGCAATTGGCTGGTGCATCCCCCAGCGCATGTGCAGTGCGCTGCTGCTCAGTGCACATGTGTGCCATGGGCAGCAACACATCCTGTGGCCTAACATGCAGCTGTGTGTGCTGCGAGATGGTCCCCTATTGTACATGCTGCTCTGTGTGCATGCCACACATATGGAGACACTGTGCTGCCTGACCCCATTGTGCATCAATGCCAGTTGCGCAATGCCACTGACTGTGCATTGCCTGCCACTGCATGAGTGGCATGTGCACAACATTGCATAGGGTCACGGTCATGTCCATGACCCCTTTCTTCCACCTTAATGTGCTGCATTGCACATGTGTGGTACTACAACGGTAGGCATCTGTTGTGCATGTCTATTGCACATCTCTGTGTTGCGCAGCCATGGTCCATTAGTTCTTATTGCACATCAGGCACTGCGAGTTCATGTTCTGGCTCTGCAAGTACATGTGGTTAGCAACAATGAGGCTGATGGCAATGATGGCCGGATCAGGTCAGCGTGTGCACCAGGTGGTAAACTGGAGCGATGTTGAAATGGCCAATCTGGTGGCCCTGGTTGAGCTTGTAGTGGACCAGTTGTATGGTGTTGCTGAGCTCCAGGTGCCATGGACCCAGGTCTGGGAAAGGGTGGCAGCTGGTCTGGAGCAATGGACTGGTGTGAGGTGTACTGGGGAGCAGTGCCACCTCTGTTATGGGAACCTCTGCAGGCAGGATCCAGCAAGGCTCTGAAGTCTTCAGGAGAGGGCATTGAAGGGGTCCATGCTGCAACCAGGAAGGTGTCCCATTGGCAGTGTGCATGCTACCAATACCCACATCCTGTGCTGTACTTTGCGCTGCCTGTGCAGCTGCTCAGGGGATGGGGGGACCAGCACTGGTGGGCAGTGCATGCCCTCCATTGCTGCACTGCATACCTGTGTGGTGCATGTTGATGTTGGCCCACACACCATACCCCACACACGGGCCTGTGTACCTACCTGTGCTGTGTCAGTGCTGTGCACTGTGTCTGTGCTGGGTGGGTCTGTACATGCCTTGCCACTCATGCCCATATTCCCTCTGTGTTCCATCCACAGGACCGGAGGATCGCAGGAGGGCCAGGGGGGTCACGGTCTGGGACAGGCACCGCGGTGATGGAGGTGTCTCAGTTGCACCAGTGCCTGGACAGGTAGGTGAGTGTGTGTGACATGGTTTATGGGACATTGCTGGGACTGGCTTGTGTGGTGTGGTATGGCAAGGGTCGCTGCTGCCATGCATGGCCACTGCATTGGGTGGTTCGTGGCTCCACTGCATGTGCCATGTTACACTGGGGGTGGGCCATGCACATGGCCTCTGTGTGGTAGTATCCTGTCACTGTTCCTGGTGGGGGGGGTGTGTGCACGTCCCACAGTGTATGACTGCCACTGGGGGGGCTATCATACTGTCTAGAGGGCCCTTGCACCAGTACTGTGTGGTACACTGCACAGGTGTGGGTGCATGTTGTTCACAGGCGGGCATGCTGCCATCCACTGTGCAAGTGCCAATGCTGGTTACATCCACCGGTGGGCATGACTGATGTTCTGTGTGCACACATGGGGGGGCTTAGGCTCCTTGTGGACCACCACTTATTGCCTGTTCCGGTTCCCCTCTTGTAGGTCAGGCCAGGCCAAGGGCCCAAAGATGTCTGCAGGGCTTGCTAGGTGGTGAACTCCTGCAGCTCAACAGGCTTGTCCAGCTGCACATCACCAGGATGAACATGTTCATCAGGTTTTCCCATTGCCATGTTGGTGCAACATGGAAGCTCATCAGGGAGGTGTGCCTGCTGAGGACATTGTAGCGGTGTCTGAAACAGTGACCCTGTACCCTCTCCCCACTGTGTCCTGGGCATCCCCTACCCTCCTCATCATTGTTTCTGTAATGTATTATACTGTGTCTTTGCTCCCAGACCCATTCCCCTTGTTGCCTAATTTGACCCTATCTACCATTCCCTTTATGATTTGTTTGTTGTATGTCCTGTTGGCACCCAACTGTTTTTGTTACTGTTTGCTAGTAAAGGTTTATATTTCTGCACGTCAGTGTCTGTGTCTCCTTTGCCTGCAGGGTGCAGTGCTGTGCTTACAGTGTTCTGAGCTGCTCTTGAGTGTGCCCCTTCTGTCTCAGTGCTGTGCTCTTTGTTTTGTGCTTCCATGTGGACAGGGTCCTGTGTGACATGTCCCTTTGTCACAAGGACCTGTGGACTGTGGCTGAATACCTGTTCTGTGTGTGGTCCACTGCCATGTGTCCCTGTTAGCCTGTGCTGCCTGTCCTCCACCTGCAGTGTTGCCCTTGCCAGTGCTGGTGTGCTGTGTGGTGCTGGGCCCTGTGTCCCTGAATGTAGGCATGGCTTGTGCACCTTGTTCCCCAGTGCATGTGTATTTCTTCTGCCTCTGACCACTGTGCATGCCTGGTGCCCTCCCACCATACCTTTAGCATTGTCCCATATGGTGTTGCCTGTCAGGGTTGTGGTGGTGCGGTGCCATGGGCCTACCAGCTTCTTTTTCATCTGGGTGGGTGGCAGGGTGTGTATGGTGACCTGTGTTTGTGTTGTGCGTCCTACATTCTCTGTGACCCCATGGCTGTGTGCCTGTGCTGTGCACCATGGGCACGGTCCCCTTGTGGTTTGGGTCTGCCAGTACTGGTTTGGCACTCTGCTCTTGTGATGCCCTGCCTGTGCTCTCCTTTGCCTTTTGTGCTTGCTCAGCATGTTGTTGCTGCTTACTGTCATGCTCCTGTGCAGTCCTGGTTGCTCTGGTGCATGTCTGGTTGCGCAGTGGTTATTCTTTGTTATATTCACTGTGGTTTGCACCTGCGCATGTCTGTAGCACATTTTTTGAATATGGCGTCCATTTCCTATGGCGCATCTGCATTGTGCTGTGCAGTCCATTGTGCACATACTGGGTGCACCTTTGAATATCTGGTCCATAATGTGCAATACAAGTAACATACACAATATAATAAAACGTCCTACTCCTTGATTGTACAACAAATGCCTGCAACTGCCATTGATCCATTTGTTACTACTTCATTGGTTAAAATGTTTTGTTAATCTCAATGTTTTATTGCAATTTGTCTTGCATTGTATATTTTACAGTTCTGTACATGCTACTTAGTACTACTGCTGCTCTGTATTATATTCTACTTCATTGCTGTCCTGCTTATTACTGCACTGGATTGGGTTATTTAATTACTGCCACGATTAATTTAGTTTACTACTATAATCCTCCTGTAAATCTTATTATTGTGTAATATACAAGTATATATGCATATGTATGCACGGCGTAATAAAAACCATGACTGAGACATGGCCATACCAGGCTATAATCTGTTTAGAAAGGACATAGAGGCTTAAAGGGGATGGGTGTTTTACTATATGTAAGGGAATGCATTAAAATGACAGAGATACATGGAATATGAGGGGGGCAGAGGTACTGTGAATTACCCTGGATAAGGAAAAAAGGCACCAGCATTCACTCTGGTATAATATACAGAACTCCAATACAGAAGGAGGAGTTTGATATGGAACTGATTTAAGCTATTGGGAAAATGGCAGAAAAGGGGAAAACACTAGTTGAGGGGTACTTCAATATGCCAGATGTGAATTGGAATCTTCCAGCTGCAGCTTCTACTAGAAACAAAGACATCCTTGACCTTCTAAGGTGAAATTCCTCAGTCAACTAGTCAGTGAACGCACTCGTGATGGGGCTTTATTGAATCTGGTACTTACAAATAGAGACAGTGTGGCAGACTTCAAGGTGAGAAATTACTTTGGGACTAGTAATCACTGTACCATGTGGGTCAATATAAGGGCAAAGTCAGATTCAAACCACAATAGGGGGAGAGTCCTGGACTTCAGGTAGGCAGATTTTTTTTTTTTTGAAATTATATATCTTTTTTATTTTATATACAGGTAATGTACCTGAGAGAACAGTACAGGGATTACACATTATGACCAATGACATAAACTGTATAGCAGCTGCAGAGTGACAATATACAGCATTTTACAGAAATCCCTGAATCTGGAAAAGCAATGAGAAATATCCCCTATCCCCCTCACCCAAATCCCCAGGCCCCCATCCCCCCAACCCCAGGATGTGCCTTCTATAAATGAAAAGAAAGAAAAAAGAAAGGAGAAGAAAAGGAAGAAGGGAGCTGATTCTGATACATATGAGATGCATAAAGGTATATCGGCAGACAAAGGTAGCTATAGGTGTACTCAACAGGACATTAATTCAAATAAAGAGCATATAATTTGCCCTATTTCCGCTCAAATGAAACCAGACAATTCCGAGAACTTGCTATTAACTTTTCAGTCTGAAAACAGAGAGAAAGTTCACTGATCCATTCTGCATACGAGATAACCAATTGGTCCATCCAATGCCTAAGGACCAATCTTTTGACAACCATCGAGATTAAGGCCATGTGGATTCTACGCTCCATCACTTGTATATTGGAAAGCTTCCCTAGGATACAAACTTCTATAGCGAATAAATCATCCAGGCCCAAAAGAGGGTCTAAGTTAGATTGGATGGACTGCCATAAGGGAGACACCTTTTCACAATACTAGAAAATGTGTACCAGGTTCTTTTCCACTGTGCCACACCTTGTGCATAGAGTTGAAGATAATCTGTTTAATTTAACCATTTGAACTGTGGTATAATACATGTTGTTCAATATATGGTATTGAATGAGTCTATGTCTGTCTTGAGAGATATACCGATATGTATCTACCCAAATTTGTTCCCAGTCTAGAAGGGTATCTGACAGAAGAGAAGACCAGCATTTGGAACCAGTCAGGGAGTCCGGGAATTTAGTGTCCAGTAGGAAAGAGTAAAGCTTAGAAATGCTATGGGCCTTAGTTGCCTGTTCCGTATCTGATTTAGGAAGAGTTTAATTTGAGACGGTGTAGGATTGAAGCCAAAGCTGGAAGCCACTAGGTGTCGTAACTGGAAAACTTAAAAAATGTGCTTCTGAGGAATATTATACTTGGTCAGAACCTCCCCGGAAGATAAAAGAGAGTTATTCAGGAATAAATCATTGACACAGCAATCTCTCAACTGAGGAAGCCAGTCTAGAGAAAACGGGAGACCCCCGATCCTAATATTTAAATTTCGGGTAAGAGGTTGGGAAGTGTCTTTCCTGGGAGAGAGATTGAAAAAGTGCCAGCATTGATTCAACACCTTGATAGAAGTGCCAATGACGCTTCCCTGTAAAAGTGGAGGCAAAGTGGATAGGTTATAATAGAGGAGTCTGGATGGGGGAAGGCCAAACTCGGTTAGAATCTTTTTCTCAAGTTGTACCCAAATAGGTAGAAACTCATCCACCCTCTGGTCGTACCACCTCCCAATTTTTGCCATGTGGCTTGCCCAGTAATAGAGCATAAAGTTGGGAAGACGAAGCCTTTCCTTTGCTTTGGGTAAATTAAGTTTTAAGAAGGCTTTCCTGGGCTGTTTACCCTGCCAAATAAACTTGGAAATGGACCTGTGGAAGTGATGAAAATAGCACATTGGTAGGAAAATGTTCATTAGTCTAAGTGGGTAGAAAACCTGAGGCAACACATTCATCTTAACAATATTAACATGACGCCACAGCGATAAAGGGAGGGCAGACCATCTCTGAAGGTCTTGTTGAAGTTTAATCAATAGATTGTCTAGGTTAAGCTTCCTGAAGAGTTCAGGGTCTTTAGTAAGGAAAATGCCTAAATATTTGAGAGAGGAGGGGGCCCATTTCATACCATACTGGGAAAAGTTGACCTGAAGCGTGTTGACGTTCAGTGGAAATATGATTGATTTAGCTAGATTCAACTTGTAATTAGCCACCTGGCCAAACTGGGCTATAATGTGTAATATATGTATTAGGGACACTTCGGGGTTAGTCAAGTGTAAGAGAATATCATCAGCATAGGCTGAGAGAACCAGAGACTGCTGTTGAACGAAATATCCTGTGACCAGTGGAGAATTTTTGATTCTGAGAAGGAGAGGGTCTAGACAGAGATTAAACAAGGAAGGTGACGGGGGCAGCCCTGCCAGGTGCCTGTAAATAGTGAAAATTGAGAAGAAAAAACCCCGTTACAGTAAATTCTGACAGTAGAGGATTGGTAGACCGATTTAATCCATTGAATAAAGATCTCCGGGAAGCCCATTCTCTTTAATATAATCCAGAGAAATTCCCAATGGACTCTATCAAAGGCTTTCCCCCCATCTAATGAAATCAGAGCCATAGGGATTTGAGAGTCCTGGGCGGCTTGAAAAATATGTGAGAGTATGCAGGTGGTCTATAGAGGACCTGCCCTTCACAAACCCTACTTGTTCGGGACTCAACAAGTTAAGCCAGACACTTTTGAGTCTAAGAGATAGGATTTTCGTTAGGATTTTAATGTCATAGTTAAGAATTGAAATTGTGCGGTAACTAGCTGGATCGGTGGGGGATTTGTCTGGTTTCAGTATCAGAACAATAGTGACTTCCAGCAAGGAAGGGTCCAGAGTGGTAGTGTTAAACATGTATTCAAATAATTTCTTGAGGAGAGGGGCCAGTTCCTTCCCAAAAGTTTTATAAATATTGGAGGGGAAGCCATCAGGTCCCGGAGCTTTGTCCGGAGCAAATTCCTTGATCACCTCCGCCACTTCCATTACCGTGATAGGAGTAGTCAGAGCTTCTCCTAGGTGAGTTTGGAGAGTAGGAGGGGGGAGGCCCTCCAGAAACTGGTCCACAAGGGAATGAGAGAGATGGAAGGTACCACTGCTGTAAAGTTCCTTATAAAATGACTCAAAAATTCATGAAATTTCCCTAGGGGAAGTTTTAAGGGAACCATCGGAAGATAATAATGAGGGAATCCATCTTGATCCCTCAATTTCCCTTAACCGTAAAGCTAGCATTTTACCCGATTTCTCCCCTTGATCGAGATAGAGGGCCTTTGTTTTCAGGAGAGCATACTTTGCCTTGTCTCTTATCCAATCTGAGTACTCATTTCTGAGTTTCAATAGGGTTTCTAGATCAGCTTGGGAAGAGGAGGAGGATGACTTATTCTCTGCCAACCTAATTTGGTTCGACAATAACATGATCTTGGGCTCCCTCTGTTTTTCCTCCTAGATGCGAGTTTAATAAATTTGCCCCGATGAAGAATTTGAGGGACCACCAAAGCAGATCCTCCCTCTCAGTTGAACCTGTATTGGTCTCAACAAATGAGGTGATTAGGGATCTGATATGGGGTACTATGCCCTTGTCTTTTAAAAGCTGGGTGTTTAGTTTCCAGGTGGTATCTCTTTGCACCTGCGGGTTTGGGGAGACCAAAATCCAAGCCACCGAGTGGTGTGACACCACTATGGGCTCAATACCAGACTGGAGTACTCCCGACAGAAGGTTATTGCTGACTAGTATTAGGTCAATTCTTGACCACGTCTTGTGTACTTGGGAGTAATAAGAAAAGAGTTGTCTTGTGGGGTTAAGTAAATGCCAAGGGTCACACAGGCCCAGTAAGTCCATCAAATTCCTCAAGGCTAGTTGTGAAGAGGAGAGTGGTTTCAGGGGTCTATAAGATTTATCCAAATCTTGTGAGGGAGTGATATTCCAGTCCCCCCTGATTATTAGCATTGAGGGTAAGAGTCCACTCAACTTTTCAGCCAAAGTCATGAGGAAGTCTGGGTCCCCCCCAACTGGGACGTTGATCGCCCCTAGTGTTATCTTCACATTATAGAGCAAACCTTTCACAATAATGAATCTACCTTCATGGTCTGATAAAATCTCTTCTGCCAGAAAGGGAATATGCTTCTTAACCAGAATAGCCACCCCCCTACTAGAGGATGATCACCCTGAGGCAAAAACCTGAGCGTAACCTTGACAGTGAAGCCCATTGACTTCTGATGAGAGCAAATGGGTTTCTTACATCAAGAGAATATCAACATTCAGTAAAGCACAGTTTTTGAAAACCTGATACCTTTTAGTTAGGTCTCTGACACCTCTTACATTCCATGTAGCAATTTTAAGCACTGTAACAGTCATTATGTAATATACCGTGCAGCAACGGACTATGAAAATATGAAAAATCAGACCACTCTAGAAGGCACATCCTGCCCTCCCCCCTTCCCCCAAAAACCCACCATAGACCAAATCCCACCCCCACCCCTCCACTCGAGACCAGTAAAGAAAAACTGAAGCAGTATAAATTTCAGACATAGTATTACAACCTTTACCAAATCATGAACTAAGAAAGAAAGACCCTCCCCTCCCTACCCCCTCCACGTCTCTGAAACTATATACAACTCTTCTCCCGACTACTTTGTGAGAAGAACTGAAAGTAATATTGCTTAGGTCAGGGAACAAAGCCCCAAAAGCCACCACCAGATGGGTGTACCGGGAGGTAAACATGAACTGGTAACCTGAGGAAGTGTCGGCTAATAAGTAGAGAGTAATTCCCTCATAAGTACTGAGAACTTCCTGGCTGAAAAAAAAACCCATCTGGGCTGCTGTCCCCCCCTCTCTTTGGTGCATTTAGCAGTCCCACAAGGGCCGACCCTCCCACGGAGCCCCCCCAAGACAGGTAAATCAGATTAAGCCTACAAAAAGACTGGGAAAGATGAGAACCTGACCAAAATCTTGGGGTTATATGGAGAAAGACCCATTAACCTGGGTTAGATACAACCAGAGCTCACTAGAGAGTGAGGGACCACCAGGGTCTCCTAGATTCTGGTCTTTGCCATGAGAAAATAGCCCCGAACAAATTGCTGACAGGGTGGTTCATCATCTGCCTCCAGCCTCCCAACTGCCATCTGAACTCCTTAAACCTTCAAGAGAAATAACCGAATTACATTACCCGCATAGGTTCTGAACTAAATAGGGTAGGGGATAATAACCCTGAGACCTCAATGGTAATGCTAAGAATCAGAGTCAGCCCCCTCAGCCCAGGGGGCCAACTACAGGCTTTGCCGCCATCAAAACCGTCAGCGGTAAAACATTATGTTCTCAAATATAGGGTGTGTTAGGGCACAAGCAGGGTCAGACTGACGTCTTGCTAACCCCCCTCCAAAGTGCTCACCCTAACAACAACAATCCTCATTGCCTAATATCGGCCCAGCTCATCTCTTTACTCAAAAAGCTTCTCCAACCCACCAACTGCACCTGATGAATACCCCAGGATATCCTTATGAGTGCTTCTGTCCAATTTGTTGTGAAATTAAGCAAGCCTAATTACCTGGGCCAGGGAAGCACAGGAGGAACCAGGGGAGCAATATTTACTAGGGGGACCAAAAGGTCCCACCGGACTCACATCGTGTGGAAACCGCCTCAACACCCTGAGTTCCCACCACCCCCCAGAAAGCCAGCCCCCTGAACCACCACACAACCGAACCCACTCAACCTCCCAACAGACCACTCCAAAGCCACCACCCCCCACCATCAGAGAATCCAGACGAGAGAGAAAAGAAAAGCCAGAAACAAAAGGCGAGAGTCCAAAAATGCAGCATGTAGCAAGAGGTAACTTCTTGGCTCTGTCTCAGCAATTCGGCCTGGTTTAGACAGGTTAGGCAACTTGATTGAGAGATCTGCACCAGAGAGTCCAGACGAGAGAGATAAGAGGAATCAAAAAACAAAAAAGAGAGTCCAAAAATGCAGCATGTAGTAAGAAGTAACTTCTTAGCTTTGCCTCAGCAATTCAGCCCGGTTTAAACAGGTTAGGTAACTTGATTGAGAGATCTGATGCCGCTTTGTCTGGAGAGTCAAAGGAGAGCCAAGAACCATCAATGGCAACTTGAAGCTTGGCAGGGTAGATCATTTTATGGCGAATGCCTGCTGCGATCAACTTGCTAACTGTAAGAGTAAACGCTGAGCGCTTTTGCCTCATCTCGTAGGGAAGATCCTAAGTAATACGCAGCTTGGATCCACTCCATAGAATTGCCTGTAATTCTCTTGCCTTTGATAGAACATGTTGTTTTTCTAAGAAGCTTAGAAATTTAATAATGATAGGTCTTGGCGGGGCTCCTACAGCAGGTTTTGGTCTAAGAGAGCGATGAGCACGTCCAATATGATATTGTGGATTAAGAAGGGAAGGTCCAACAGCTTTGTTTAGAAACTTCTGGAGAAAGAGATTAATATCAGGGTCCTCCTCAGACTCAGGGAGGCCCAGGATCACCAAGTTGTTTCTTCGGCTCCTTCCTTCTAAGTCCTCCGTTTTGAGTTGCAGTTTACTGATCTGTTGTCTGAGATGAATGATTTCTGGGTCTATCTTTTCCCTTCAGGTCTCCAAGGAGGAAGTTCTGGCTTCCGAATCTCCCATTCTGGTGGTTAAGGCACTGAGATCTCTCCTTAGTGATTTCTGCTCAGCAGAGATATCATCCAATGTTTCCTTGAAAGGAATTAGCTCTTGCAAGAAATGGTCCTCGGTAAGAGGAGTTGGAGAAATATTGGAAGGGGGTGGTTTTACTGCAGGCCCCGAATTCTGGTTTTTAGATTTTTTTGAAGACTTCTCCAACGTAGAAGGTGGGGTGTGCTTCATGCCAGCAGGCCTCATCTCTGCTTCCATCTCAATCTGCTTCCAAGTGCATTAATATGCACAATGCAAGATGCTGCCAAGTACCGAAGAGTGTTATCTATACACTAAATGTAGAATATATCTTTAGATATCAAATTTGTAGGCTGAAAATAGTTAAAAGACGGGTGGGTAATGGGAGCTCCGCAAAAACGCTGCCTCTAGCTGCACTGCATCACGTGACCTCTCCCCTAGGCAGATTTTGTAAAGATGGCTGAATGCCTAAAGGGTGAACAGACAGGGAGATATGACCAAGGTGAAGTGGAGAAACAGTGGACAAAATTAAAGATGGCCATACTGAAGGCTACAAACCTCTGCATCAGAAAAGTGAGTAACAGTAAGAGGGAAAACAGACCACTGTGGTTCTTAAGAGTAGAGATGTGCGAAATTGAAAATTTTCATCTAGTGAAATATTTTGTGTAATTTCCACATTAAGTAAAATTTTCACCAAGGTGAAACGTAATTTCGCCTCTGATTTCACTTTCAGGTAATGAAAAATGTTGCCCAATTTTGACAATTTTGCTTTTGCATAAGGTGACACTGCCAAATTAAGCTGAATTTTGCCAATGTTTTTCAATTTCTCCAGCAAAGTTCCAATGCATTGTGGGTAAATAGCTAAAATATATCATGTGCAGGCTGTTTCATGCACAGTACTGTAAATTGTCTGTTGAGTCAGAGAGCAGTTCAGTGTGGTGCATCACAGCTAATAAACCCTTCAAAAACCTATTTATGATTTTTGTGACTTAATTGTGCCCAAAATCTCAATTTAGTTCCTAGTGCTGCTAGTGAACCTTTTTTGTTTTGATATCTTTGGATAATACTTAATTAAACTCAGTGTTTTCAGTTTTCTCTGTGTCTCTGTCTGTGAGGGAGTTGAGTGGCGAGGGTCAACAGTGTGGTGTGTGTGTGTGTGTGTGTGTGTGTGTGTGTGTGTAAGCAGTGCAGGCTAGTTCCTAATATTTGACAGATTTCTCACAAGTTGTGAGTGACTTTCTGTAATTTCTTTTAAGACTTAATATTTTTGTTCGTGTGCTACTTATTTGTTATATTTTTCTAACATATTGACCCTTTTTAGGGTAACTTTTTCTGAACAGTTACTCATTCTGAGTAGTTCTGTTCCTGTTTCCCTTCGCTTAATCACTTTAGTGCTTTATTTTTTTATTGGAAATATTCCTGTCCATTGACCACTTGACTTGTCCATATCCAGGCACACTGCATTGTTGAATTGCTCACAGAAATTAAAATTGTGATCTGTCCTCTACAATGCAGCGTTCCTGATTTTCTATTTCATTTGCATAACTTATTAACCATTTCCTCCGTTACATCACTGATGTTTACTACTTAACCCTACTATATAAAAAACTGCATAGTTTTCAAGAAAGTGGTGGTTCCTGCACGATTTTTTGGGGCAACCTTGTTTGTTCATTTCAAATCTTGTCCCTTCCATCTGATAGATCTATAAGCCTATAATAATATCTATAACATCAGCACCCGATTTCTAATAGAGACAGCTGCTGCTATTACTAAACCACTCTCAATTATATTCAACAAATCCTTATATGAGGGAATTATCCCTCGGGACTGGACAATGGCTACTGTAGTCCCAATCTTTAAGAAGGGTAACCATTCTAGACCAGAAAATTACCGTCCGATAAGTCTGACTTCTGTTATAAGCAAGATCATGGAGAAAGTTATTAAGAATCTACTAGAACACGAATCTATTGGGGGTAACTTGACTGACACTACACAACATGGCTTTAGACAGGGATACTCCTGTACTACTAACTTGGTTTCCTTTTATAATCATGTCAGTACGGCATTGGATAATGGCACCCCTATGGATGTGATACTTCTCGACTACAGCAGAGCATTCAACAAAGTCCCTCATGACATCCTACTTGACAAAATGAATGATATGGGATTCTCTTACTGCATAATCAACTGGGTGTCAGGTTGGTTGAATGGAAGATATCAGCAAGTCAGAATTAATGGCTCACTTTCCCACCCACTGAGTGTGACCAGCGGGGTCCCACAGTGGTCTGTGTTGGGACCCACCCTGTTTAACATCTTTATTAGTGATCTGCAGGCTAGCCCTGAAAATGTTCTCTCAAAATTTGCTGATGACACCAAGCTGTGTGGCTTTGTTCTTACATTGGCAAACAGAGAAACCATGAGGAATAATTTAAAATCCATCGAAGAATGGGCAGTTTTAAACAAAATGACACTCAACTCAGACAAGTGTCATGTTGAACACTTTGGTAAGAACAACCCTAGGCAGACTTATTTTCTGAACAGTGTGGCCCTTCATTTGTCACCATTAGAATGTGATCTCGGGGTAATCATTAATAATAAACTATCCTCTAGTGATCATTGCAGGATGATAGCTAGGAAATCTAATGCCTTGCTCACTCGAATCCAACGTTCGTTTGTGTCTAGGACACAGGAATGCATAATCCCCTTGTACAGAGCTTATGTCAGGCCCCATCTGGACTATGGATCCCCCTGCTGGAGTCCCTACCTGGGGCAGGACGTTGACAGGGTTGAGATGGTGCAGAGAAGAGCCACAAGAATGGTCCCTTATTTATCCGAACTTGACTACGAGGAAAGATTAAGAGTTACAGGGTTACACTCGCTACACACAAGATGTACTAGAGGTGACCTTCTCCTATTGTACAAAATCAAGAATTCTCAGGAGTTAATGCACCACTGTGGCTTACATTTCTCTTCCAGCTGGACTTCCCCATGGTATCATAACAACCAGATATTTGTATCTAAAGCTAAAACAACAAAAAGGTTAAACTACTTTACAGTAAGAACCCCCAAACTGTGGAATCTCCTTCCACAATACTTAGTGAACAGTAGCTCTAATACAGTCTTCAAAAAGGGGCTGGATTGTTGGCTCGAGTCTAACAACTTCAAGGTATAATTATCCCATCAATGTGGCGGGGGACAATCTCGATGGGCAGTAGCCTTCTTTTGTCCTTTGAAACCAAATAAACCAAGTAAACCAAGTAAGCCAAAATGTTATTTAGTAAGTACTAATATATTGCAGTACTCACCTTATCCAGACACCACTTATCCGGACTATAGCTCATATTTTGACTGTGAGGTGTTCTGTGCGGTTGGTTTACAATTTAGTTTGCATGCACCAACCAGCACCTACCTGGGTATTAGTAAGTTGTGTAATAATCATTCCATTTAAAAACTGACATTTGATTAAGAACTACTTAAGTATTTTGTCAGAGTTACTGCACATCCTTGTTGTGGTGGTGTTCTCTGTCGGTTCTGTATTGAAAGTCTCTTACTTCTATCCTCCTATTACCCCATGTTACTTAACTCATGTTTTTGTAATTGAAAAAAATAAAATGGTGTTTTAACACTCAAATAGGCCACAGTAGCAGTTGTAGGTAGTTGTATACACTGCAATGCAGCTACCTGTTCTGATTTCTGTTTGCCCTTTGCAGATAGTACTGTAGGTGTTAAATCACACTTATTCAATAGAAATACACAATAATATACTTCTGGAGGAAGCCAAATGGAACAAGCATATAAATATGCCTGCCAAGTGACTTTCAACGTAAAGGTGCCTGAGTGGGAGATGGCTCAAAGAAGTATGTTGGAATAAACAAACCTATTTCCAAATCATGCCCTCTGTGGGCTCTGCTGCTGCTGTGGCAGCCAATAGCAGCAAAATCGAAGTTAGAAGTTGCTTCAAGTCTAGGACTAATTTTTTATTGCTCAATCTGTAGTTACATAGAAACATAGAAACATAGAAATATAGAATTTGATGGCAGATAAGGACCGCTTGGCCCACCCAGTCTGCCCATTTCCCTACCTAATGGATAAGCTGCAGATCCTAGTTAACCAGCAGCCTACTTCTTTCTACCTCCACCCCCTAGAATTGCCTTATGCCTTATCCAGACGTACTTTGCTTCCGAGATGACATCTACCCTCTTTACTCTCAGGGAAATGATGGGCTTGCAGAGCTGCATGTATAACAGCAAAAAATGTGTAGTAGTAATGAACCCCAACATATAAACAGAAGGCACCATCCTCCTACAGTGATATACAGATTACAACAACTGGATGTAACAGATGTGTTTTATCATATGGTTTCTCTGTATGTTGTGATAATCAACTTTTAATAATGCTGAGTTTAAATAATAATAAAAATGTATATATTTTAGAAGTTATTTAACTGTTGTCTATCCCTTTGTTAAAAAAGCAGTCCCAAAACAGCAAAAATATAATTTTTCAGAACTCTAGAGCAGACCAATAGGAATTCCTAAAATGCCTGGGAGGTGAGAAAGTTAAGTTAGGCTCATTGGGGATGATACTCAGAATAAGGAGACACTTACACCAGTGGAGGCACACAGGTCCAGGAGGAGGTTGAAAAAGCTGTCAGTGTGACTGCTGTTCCTGCTCAAGGAGGAGCTGATGGTGGTGAGGGTGATAGTGTCCAGCTTCAGTCTGTTGCTCCTGGAGAAGGAGATATGGAAAGTCAGCCCCTCCCACACAGTGAGGAGATGACAGAGAATGGAAAAGTATCTCTGGAAGTAGACAGTGATAGGGAAAAGGAGGATATAATATGTTTTGGTACAGATGATGACAAGGTGTTGGATCCCCTGTGAGAGCCAGAAATAAAAAAGCTGGAGGGTGATGATGTAGCCCATTTAGATGGCAAGCCTAAGGGTGTGGATATCAGCAAGCCTACAACAAGCAGTCCAGTGACCCCACCTCACAAACAGCATGGTAGAAATCATGCAAATGGCCCTAAAAGCAAAAACGTCTGCATCTTTGGCTCCTCTGTCCAAGTCTTAGTGCCATGTCAAATCTAGAGGTGCAAAGTCCCTAGTTTGGGATTTTTCACACTTGATGCACCTGATGACACTGTGGCGATATGTCAGCTGTGTCAAACACATGTAAGTCATGAAAAAAAGGGCAGCCACATAGGCACCGGTGGCCAGCATGCCCATTTGAAAAACAAGCACCCATTGTGCTGGTACCAACACCAGAAAGATACCAGAGCTGTTGGTGGGACTTCCCTTGTTAAGCTTAATGTTAGTGACAGCAGTGCAACAGAGCAGGAGTGAGGAGGGCTGAGTGGGTCAGTGAAGGAAGAGTGTGAGGAATCCTTTTCTCTCTCGAGCAGTGGGTGTAGAAGCAGTGGAGCTACCACTCCCCCAAGTTATAAAAGTACACCACCAGGCACAAAATCCACCAAAATAACCCATTTTATACATGTTGCACATCCCAAGCCCCAAGGAGTCACCTGGTACCCCAGCAAGAACAACATTGATGGTACAAGTAAAGTGTTTTTATCAACCTGCTCCCAAGGTGCAGCCCACATTGAAGATTGTGTTTGAGAGGCACTCAAAGTACTCCCAATTATGCTGCTGCCTGTGAGCTGAACACATCCACTGCTGAAATGCTTGCCAATGACCTGTTGTCCTTCTCCTTTGTGGAGAATCCAGGATTCCACCGTTTGATGTCCCGTGCCTGTCCCAAATAGCAGGTGCCATTGCAAATGTATTTCTCAAAATGTGCCATGCCCGAACTGTACAGCAGAGTTTCATAATCCATCCTACATGCCATGAAGCATTCTGCCTCCAAATATATCCACCGTAGTATGGATATGTGGACAAGTGGAGAAACAGTGGGCAGCTTATATCTGGCATAACAGCACACTGGGCACAGGTACCTGGGGTGTTTTTGATTTGGGGCCTGGTAAAAGCTACATAAAGCAAAATTGTGGTGGTAGCAACACACCTGGTATTCATCAGAATACCACCATAACTATGCAAAGTGTTATGGGGTCTCACACCAGTGAGAAAATGCTGAATGTGCTGCTAAATCCAATTGATAAGTGGCTAAACACACACACCTCAGGGTTTATTGCCAGTGACAATGGCTCCAGTGTGGTTAAGTGCATTACTGATGGTATTTTTTTCAGAGTGCCCTGCCTGGCACATTGCCTTAAAGAGGAACTTCCCCAGTCATTTTGACTTTCATGCATAAATGATCCCTTCTTGCATTGACTCTGGAATTGTATTTCAATACTGTCCATTATAGTTAGTTTTTGCACTCTGAGCTGCTAAAAACTTCAGGGTGTACCAGAGCTTCTATAGCAAGCCTGGTGGTGCTGTGGGCCCAGGGATGTGCTGCTGACATCACTATAGGGCAGAGCTAATTTCACAAAATAAAAGTATACTGACAAGACATTTGGATTTTGGCATAATGCTTTACTAACAGGGTGTCTTGGGGAACAGGAAAAAGGAGGAAAAAAATCATACCGACAAGGCATTTTGATTTTGGCTTAATGCATTGCTAACAGGGTGTTTTGGAGGAAGAGGAAACACAGTGGCTCAGTGATTTAAGGCTCTGAGCTGCAAATCTGGAGACCTGGGTTTGAATCTCACAGCCCCCACTTGCATACTGTGTGACCCTGAGCAAGTCACTTAATTTCCCTGTGCTTCCAGGTCACACCTGTAAACACACTTTCAGCTTAGTGTGCCACTCCTGGTTAAGTAATTGGATAACTAAATAAATAAAACAGTATGTACACTGAATACTGGTAAGTTTCCCTTGCAACATTGTTGCAACTGCATGGTACTGCACAGTGTGAGTCACTCCTCTACCCTACGGTGATGTCATCAGGAGCTAGCTGAACAGGAAAGGCAAGTGCAGTAGGACTCACAAACAAATGCAAATTATGGAAGGCAGAGTAAACCTTGGCCAAAAATAACAAATGCACACACCTTTCCAGGTCTAGTACTGCATATAATGACTATAAGCTGTAACTTTTTTGTACCATCATGAAAGTTTCTCTTTAATCTAGCCATGCAGCAATTTCTGAACCACAATGAAATAAAGGTAACTGTGTCCATCGCCAGACGCATCTGTGTGCACTTTGCCCATTCTGCAAAGGCCCGTGACCATCTGCATGAGCTGCAGTGCACTAACTATCTACCTCAGCACCATATGAAGCTCAATGTTGTTACCAGGTGGAACTCCACACTGCACATGCTGGACTGGCTGTAGGAACAATATAAGGTGATTTTAGATTAGCTACTGCTGCACACCTTCCGGAACAGTGCTGGAGTGTCCATCACTCTAACAACGGAGCAGTGGTGAAAATGAATGGCATAATACACATTCTGCATCTATTTGAGCATGAAACACAGGCTGTGAGTGGTGACACTGCCTGTATAAGTCAGTCAATAGCCCTTTTTTGTGTGCTGTGGCAGACACTGGTGAATGTCCATCACCAGATGGAGGCAAGTGATGATCACAATGCTGTTCATGTAATGGGTCACATGCTCTGTATACTGGGCAGCAATACACATATCTCTGGCATTATGCAGCCTAAAGAGTTTGCTATTGCTACCATGCTGGATCCATGGTGCAAACGTGGCTTACCTGCCATGATTGAAGGGGTCACGTGCTACTGGAAAAATTGACCAATTACCTTGTCAGATAGGTACATGGTGCACAGATGAAAAATGCAGAGACACAAAGGGCACATATACCAAGTGTTGCTACCCCCACCACCAGCACCTCATCACAGGCCACCAAATCTGAGAAAATGTCAAAATTGCTGCAGAACACAGCAGGTAATCCCATTTTGGATGCTCTGTACCAAGTGGGCATGGAAGAAATTGAAGACAAGGAGGAGGAGGAGCCTGATGAGACAGCAGGACTCAAGGCAGCACAACGTATGGTGGACGCCTACATGGGAGACACCAAGCATCTTGGCATCACAGATGAGCCATTGGTGTACTGGAGCAGCAAAGTGAGTGATTGGCCTGCACTGGCATCAGTTGCTTTTAAATACCTCAGCTGCCCACCATCCAGTATCAGTGTGGAACAGGAGTTCAGCTCTGCTGGGGCCATTGTGCATGACAGGAGGACAAATCTGTCACTGAAGAATATTTCCATCCTAACATTTACAAAAACGTATGAGGCTCACATTCCTCATAACACAGTTATTTCAATGGTGTTGCCACAAGAACTGTGTATCAGAGACGATGATGACAACAAAGACATCCACACTGATAAGGCCTCTACTAGCAGGGAGGTAGATGAAGCATCAATGATGAATGAATTTCCACCTGGTGATGACTCCAGCCTTGAAGACTGTGAAGGCTGCTTCATGGATGATGTGTCACTGGAAGAAGGCTGAAGGTGTTATGCCCATCCCCCCCAGCCACCACCAGCATCCCCACTGATTTCCACTGAATATGCTCTTTTATGTTATTGTTATACATTTTAAGTGTTATTTTGCTGGTTGTTCTGTGTTACACATCCTGTTAAACCATTTAATTTGATTACCCAACCTAGTAACAATGTTTACTTCATTTCATTTTTGGAAAATTAATCGCCCCCGCTTCGTAAACTGGAATGTATATATCAGCAGTACACAATGGCCTCATTGAGTGACAAACACTGAACAAAATCTTCCCCATTTCCACATATACCTCCTCCATGAGACCATGAATGTCTAGTGAGTGTGCCACCACTGTATATTTGATGTAACAACTTAGCTGGACAGTGCATCGCCAGTACTATGTTAATCAGAAATGCATGCATACTCCATCCCCAGGTATACAATTAACCATCATGTAATCCACCACCTTGTCATCCATCCTAATGTGTATAACACAGACTTTGACAGTGTGGGCCATCAATCTCATACCGCCTAGAGAAATACAGCTGAAAAGCTATGAAGCTGGCAGATACATGCTAGAGCATAAACAGCAGTCACAGACCAGTACATTAATGCTGCCTCTGAGTCCAGCTAAATTACTCCTCCTCCTCCTCCCGCAGTCTTCAACCAAGAAGAACCTAAGCATTGATAGCACACTTGGGGCCAGTACGTCAACCCGCACAATGCAGCACTTTCATCCCAGCAAGCACACTTGGTGTCATTTTCCCTCCTGCCGACCATCCATGATGTCAGCATTGCCAGCACATTTTGGGCCAGTAAGTCAACCAGTATGATGCTGTGCACTTTCATCCCAGCAAGCACACTTGGTGTTGTTTTCCCTCCAGGCAAAGAATCAGCCACTCAGAAAGCAATACATATCATCATCAAGCAAGAAATATGTATGTTCTTCCTCCATGGCCTGTCTTCTGGTCAACTGATTCATGGTAATTAGATTTCATTTGTTGTCAAGGTATTACCTATACCTCCATTGTGCTGTTCTGCATGCCTTTGTTGCAACAGAATGTCAAGTATGCATGCAAGGCAGCACACCATAATGTATAAGTTATCTTCTGAATTTCCATTTCACTCTATGCAGGGTTTGCCATAATCATGCCATGTGAGGCCAGGACCTCAGGAAAAGTCTGATGCATTGACATGGCACAATCAGAGCCTAGTCAATCCACATTGCAGGCATCATTATGTAAAGGTCAGTATTGTAATTTTAATGTTTTTCGCTTGTTAGATTTTGTGTATTCCATTCCAGGTACTGTACGTCCTGGTATGTTTCACCATAGGCTCATAACTGAACTCATTTCACCAGTGGGAAATGTTTTGGGACGTTGCCAACATCGATGGTAAGTATCACCCCAGGTAACTATCAGTGCTAATTATTTTTTCTTTTTATATTTTTTCTCCACCTTTTTACGATAACATTGGTTCAAACAACATATGTCTTGAATCGTGACTGGCAAATGAGATTTTCTGTTCAAAAGGAATTTGTTCTTTAATATTGGTAACAGTGTTAGTTCAGATAGCATCATAGTGCAGGTGATGAAGGTTATGCTGCCATTTACAGTTCCACTTGCACATTCATGGTTAAAAGTAATATATCCTTCATCATCTTACAGTGATTCAAGGGATTTCTTTAAGTGCCATATGGGTGATTCCACAGCGGCAATGGCAAAACACATGTGGATACAGTCCAAGGTCACAATTCTCAAGTTAGCACCACAGTATTAATAATATGTTTGTTTTTCTTCACAGGTGTCAGTTGACGATGATGACGTATATTTTTAGTTGTCAGCAGTGGCCCACACCTCGCAGGTGTAGCACCTCAATCCAGCATCCACACACCAGGATGGAAAACTTGTATTTAGTTACCAGTGCCATACAGAGATGGGATGCATCGGCAAATGTCCACCAGAAAACTAAACAACCATTTCAATTGAAGTACTTTGTACCTGGTAATAAGAAAAAAATAAGACATTTTGAGCATTGTTACAACTAGGTCCCCCCACCATCATTACATGAAGCAATACTTACATTAGGCAGTGACTGTTAAACTGGAACCCTTGGCATGAACAGACTATGTCTAATGAGCACAGCCAACAGCCAGATTGGGAGGTAACAGATGCAACCCAGCAGCGGAATTCCTGAGTACTGACAGACCCATATAGAATATAGTTACTGTCAAAGACTGACATCTCTGTACTGCAGTAACCACACCAAAAAAAGAAATGAAAAAGTTAATACTTAACCATATCTACCAACCTCACACCACCCATCCACCACCAGCACTGCCCACTGAAGACCATCACAAATTAAGAAATACTTGCAAGTTAATGAAATGTACACATGTTGAGAAGCAGCAGCCGCAGTGCACCTGAAGTTAACATCACCTGAATTCCTGCATGTTGACAAAACCAAAAAGAATACAATTACAATCTGACTTGGATATCCGAACTGCAGTTACTTATCCCAGTAATGAATAAGTCAGTACTTACCTTGTACATTGTGAAATGTTAGATAGTTTGTTTTGTTGGCCTGGTAAGTGCTTTAGACAAATCCTGCCTATTTTCAGGCACAACCTGGGGGAAGGGAATACAGATGAATTCCAACTGACCATGAGCCAGATGAAGCAGTTGGTGGTATTTTTAGTGAATGAAGGAAATTTGGCCAGGACACCGGGGAAATTCCCTTACTGCATTGATATCAGTAGGGGGAGATTTTGGCTGTCTGAGTTGTATGATTGCCACTCGGACTACGGTCGAGCAGTGTGAGGACACACTTCAGGTAGGAGAGCCGGCCTCCTCTTCTACTGTGGATCTACTAGAGGCTGAAAATGTTAAAATGATTTCGGAACTGATTCCAGGTAAAGACGATGAAAGTACAAACGTGTATGCTTCAGCAGAGGATATTTGCAGCAGTTTCTACAGTTGTTTCAGCTAAAGTTGGCTCTGAGGAATGTACACTGGGAAGCATGGATGCTCTTGCTGAGATTAAGGATAAAGAGCAAAGAGTGGCAAGCAGTAAGTTTACCTTTAATTCAGAGGAGCAGAATGAGTCTGCTGTCATTTTGCTTTCTTCGGCTGTCAGTACAGCATCTGACACAGTAACATCAAAGGCTTCTTCGCTGCCAGGTGAGTCATTTCCGCCTTTGGTGCCCTTTTCCACTGACATTTCTACCGAAGACTTTAAGGCTGGCAGTATCAACTCTACTAACGTAGAAGTGTGCCAAAAGCCTGTAGTGAGTTCTGCTGACCTTGCTAATAATACAAATCCCTTGGGTTTCACTGCAAATAAATCAACTGTTGTGTTACCAGGGAACAAGGCAGACTATGAGTCGGGTCCTCAGCTGTCTAAAGCAGCTGGTTTTGTATTTAAACCCACAGAGACATTTGATAAGTTGCTACAGCCTTCACACCCAGTACATTATCAAATGGTGCATAATCAGCAATTGGCAGCCCCAGTTTTTTCATTTACTAACCTTGCAAATAATAAAAAGAAAGAGGTAGCCTCAGGTAGCAACCTGGTGGCTTCGGAAAAACTGACTGTTTCTCGTCCACAACAGCCACTGGAATTTGCTGCTGCTGCTCCCACTACTACTGCATCTACAGTAGAACCAGCCTTATCTAGTGATATTTGGTCCCCACGAACAGCTCTTTTAGAAGCAGGCTGGAAAAAAATGTCAGGGGGAACTTGGCTTCCAGATCCTGCATGGGACTTTACTTTTGATTTCACATTATCTTCCCTAGATCGGAAACCGAAGTCTGAAACACGACCTATGAGCACTCCAACTCATTTACCAGGATCTTCTAAAACTGTTACGAGCACTGTACCAGCTATTTCAGAGCCCGATTGTCATCAGGAAAGAAAATCTGCTATTTTCCCGGATAACATCTCAACAGGACAGCATACGGAAAATTCTAATCAAGGCAGCACACCGGCTCATTGCAAACCTTTGATGTCAGAGTTATTCTCCCATGCTAAGAAAGAAGCAGCACCTAGAAGAAATGCTGTTCGTATTAGATATAAAGGGGGCTTAGCAGATAGACCATACTGCTATTATGTGGGCAGAACCTTGGTGAAAGACTCTTTGCATTTTTCTCATACTGATGTTTTCACTTTTATAAATATATCAGGAGAAGATAACTTTGACGTCAGTTTTCTGATGTTGCATGCTTTAGACTTGTTCTGGGAATGTTATGGACAGGTTAAATTCTCTCCCATATGGACCCCTTTTTTTAGTGATCCCACTTAGTAAACCCCTTGTAAAGTATGTTACAGTTATGTTTCGCAATGAGGGGCTCCATGTGGACGATATTACTTTTTGGCTTACTCAGAAATGTGACGTGCTTAGTTCTCCAGAAGCAATTCTGGATTCTGAGAAATTTTGGACAGGGGGATGGAAATATAAAGTTAAGCTTCGTCAGAATGATTCCGGAATTGAACATATTCCTAATTCCTTTCTTTTGGGAAGGGATAGAGGGGTTTGTTTTTATGGAGGGCAGCTGAGAGCATGTTACAAGTGTGGGGCCCGTACTCATCTATCAAGTACTTGTGATAAACCACGGTGTGATAACTGTGGGGAAATAGGCCATGTCACAATGCAATGTGCTAATCACACCAAGTGTGGTTTGTGGGAAGAATATGGTCACACTTTTGGAGAGTGTTCCTGGGCGGCAAAGAATAAGGCTTCCTGTGTTAGCCCTGAACTGGTAATACAGCAAGCACAAGAAACAGTGGCTCCCTTGGAAAAACCTCCCCAACTTTCTTCACCAGGCTCTTCTTCACCATTGCTTTCTGCTTTCAGTTTTACCTCAAAGTATACCAGTTCAAAAACTCCCCCCCACTCTTCTGCCTGTTCCAGCCAAAGGTTCAGTGGAACCTCCTCAGGAAAGTTGTCTGATATCAGACCCAGTTTCTGAATCAAATTTGTTACTTCCTGTGTGCTATACTGATCCACCAGTTTCAAAGGAGTCTTCTCCTGCTCCCTCAGTTGCTTCCCCTCTTGCTAGAAGAAGGTCTATGAGATCTTCAAGATTAACCCCCCCCCCATCCCCAGAACCTATAGAAACTGACAATTCATATTCAGTACTTTTTTGGGGTGAATCAGAAATGGATCATGGGGATTCTGATTCACAAGCCTCAAACTTAGACCCTTTTTCTCAGAGTCATGGGGATTATAAAGGGAAAAAAAAGAAAAAGGAAAAAGTAGTTACTGGACGCTAATTTTACATACTCATGACTACATTTTTTTGGGGTTCTTTTAATACACATAGTATTCTTAATTATGAAAAATGTCAGGCAGTTTTTCAATATGTCCATGATTCACAAATTGATGTATGTTTCTTGCAAGAAACTTGGATGCATTCAGCAGAACAATTAGTGGCATTTAAAAAGGATTACCAATGGGGTCCTTCCTATTGGTCTTTTGGCCCAGACAAGGCAGATGGTATTGGTATTCTCTTTAATTCTTATAACTTCACTATCAGGAAATTGATTGATTTACATGCAGGAAGAGTTTTGATCTTGGATGGGCTATGGGGAGCAACACACTTTAGGTTTATTAATATTTACAATCCTCAAACTAAAGCTGAATGGGTAGCCCTTTTTAAAACAATTCAACCCTTTTTTGTTACTACCTTATTAATCCTTTTTGGAGGAGATTTCAATTGTACCTTACCTCTGAAGAAAGTGGTTTCTCCTTCACAGGTGAAAAGGAAAATCTATTGTGATTACCATGCTTTAGGTCATTTAGTTAAAATTGCAGATCTTACAGACTGTAGAAAACATCAGACTTCAGGGCCATAATTTACATATGTTCACAGTAAATATTTCACTACAATAGATTATTTGTTTCCCAGAATGTATCAATTGGGGATTTCAAAACTTGTCCAGCTGAATTTTTGGATCACCTTTTTATATTTTGTACAATTTATTTAGGAACTCCACATTTCTGGAAAACAAATAGATGGAGACTTAATTCTTCTGTTTTATTACATTTACATGTTCAGCATAATATTTTTAATCTTTTGACAGCAAGATCATCAGTGGCTTTTTATATCATGATATAGAGGAATGGTGGACAACTACTAAATCTGATTTAAAACTGTGGTTTATAAAATATGGGAAAAAAACTGGGAATAAGAAGTTTTCAAAATACCTTTCACTTAGTCAGCAATTGCAAAAATGTTATACTTTTTCATATACTTCTAAATTTGATTATACGAAGCAAATTGTATACTTAAAAAAAGAAATGTTATCTTATCAATATGATAGAGACCGAACAGTTCAGGCCTTGTTATGTAATGGGACTCAGAAATCTCCTATTGGTGATCCTTATGAAACTTGTAAGTTTTTTAAAAACTCTACCAATCTTACTGTCCTAATGGAGTTTGCCCCTTTTAGAGGGCAGACCAAGTTGTCCTGGTACACCCCTGCTCTCAGGCTTAAAATGGTTGTGCTCAGAAGGGGAGGGGGAGGAAGGGGAGGGGCTAAGGGGAGCAGAACAATGAGCCAACAAACAGGAAGGGGAGGGAGATAGGGAGGTACTTAAGGGGCAGCACAAGGGGGCCTCAGCCACTTTTGCTGGAGTTTTTGGATAGGCACTAACTGCAGCACGTCGGATTGGCGATCTTTAGGTTTGTTTCAACAGGAGAGAGGTAAGGAAACAGTAATAGTGTGTGAGATGTGATATATATATATAAAAAAAGAGAGAAGAGGTATACAGTAGCATGTCTGAAATAAGTGTAAGATAAAGCTGGAGACATGAAGGTTTGAATAACAGGGGAGTCAGAATATGGTGGAGAGAGCAACCCAGGACCACGTGGGTGTAATGCACATGCCATGTGGGGGAGTTTGTGGAAAGCCTATGTCTTGTTTATTAGGATCTGTTTTGCTGGCATAATATAATAAGTGTAATATATGAAGGCTTGAGTAATGGGGGGGTCAGAATGTGGTGGAGTGAGCAACCCAGGACCATGGGGGTACAATGCACACGCCGCAGCGGGGGGTTGGAAAGTCTGTGTCTTGTTCGCTAAGCTCTGGTTTTATGGTTCCCGTTGAGGTGATTTGCTGGCTGGTCAGAATGGAAGGCCTGGGGCCAAGGTACAGTGAGCAGGAACAGGGCCAAGTAAGAGATGCCACACACCACAAGGGGGTAACATAGTTCAAGTGTGTGGTAACTGGAGGTGGAGTGGCTGCTATCTCTTGGCATGCAAATGAATGGTGGTGTCTTTTGTTGTGCACAGGCGACTGGCATTGGAGTGGGACAAGGCATGGGTAAGGAATCGTTGGTGGCCGAAGTGGACTGTGGCCGGGAGCTTGCAATGCTTGCCCAGGTCCTGGTGCTGTGCGTTTAGCATGCCAGGCCATTGTCATGCCACGTGGTGCGGCGCGTGGAGTTGGCATTTTTGGGATCCATTTTGCTGCTCTGGCGCCAGTGGGGGTTGTTTGGGGGCCACGTTGTTTCTGGGATTCTGAAGGAGGTGGGCCGCGTGGCATAAAGGTCGCACGCCATAAAAACAAAGGCGTGGTTTCAGGCTATGATGCTTGGTGTAGCCTGGTTGTGGTGGAAATACTATGTGAGGCCTGGAGGAGGATGGGTAGCAAAAGGGAGAGCGAGTGCGACCAGTACCATGTGGCGTGATGTCACACGCGGTAAGGGGGAGCAAAAAAACCCTAATTTGCTCATTTTGAGCATTTGTGGCCTGTTTTTGGGGCCAGCTTGATCCTTAAGGCCGGATGGGAGGCCCTGGAAAGGCCCAAAGTCAGGGACTGCGTGGTGGATGGGTCACATATCAGGCAGGGGGGTCAGGAAACACTGGCCCTGGTTTCCGGGTTATGAGGGCACTGGTGAGGGGTTTTCCCATTTTCCCACATGAGTAAGAGTGCTGGAGGAGGTATGAAGCTGGGGGCTGAAGGAGTGCAGCACGGTCTCACGTATCAGGATGTGGAAAAGTGGGGCATGACATCACACGCTACATGGGGGGGTTGTTAAATCCTCTCTGCTCTTGAATTTAAGGCTTTGTGCCTGGCAGTGGCCATGGTGAGGGCCTGGATGAGAAGTGTATGGCCTAGAAGAGGCCCAGAAGCTTGGTATATGCGGTACACCACAGGCCATGGGGCTGTTATGGCAATGCATTATTTAGGTCTGAGCGAGCTAGTAGATGTGGGCAGACATTTTTTCACAGCCTGGATAGTCTGTAAGAGGCATACTAAGGGAAAGTAAGGGGTTTGGGGGTGCGACCCGGGGAGCCAAAGGAAAGAGTGTGACCGGTGACCACATGGGTGATGGCACTCACAGCTAGGTGGTCATAGGGAAGGAATATCCACATTTTGGGGGAGGGCAGTGTGCAGCCAATTCTGTATGGTGCATTTATCTATTTTGACCTTGTTTTCTCTTATAGTTGTTTTTACAGGGAAAAAAGGAGGAGGACAATGGCACCAAAGAAGAACAGGCCTTCAAAAGAGGAGGCTTACAAGGCAATAATGGAATAGGTGAAAAAAGCTAACAGGATGTGGGAGCTGGTGGAGGGAGTGGAGCCAGGGAGACCCGGGGGAAAGAGAAAGGTGGCCACAGGCAAGGGTGGCAAGGAAAAGCAACCAGCCAGAGGGTCATGGGGTACTGGGAAGGCACCACCAGTGTGACGGGGCCAGCCAGGTCGGCGGATCCATTGACCCGGCAGTCTACGGTCGCAGTGTCTCCGGTGTCCCACCCGGATCAGGATGACATCTCCCGGGTCGAACCTTGCAATGCCCAGAATGACTTGCTCCCTCCGCAAAACCCTCCAGCCCACCCCTCTCCGCAGCCACTGGGACAAGCAAATGGGACCTTGGAAGACTCCAGGCAAGAAAGCCAGGACAAGGTCACAGGTAATACACACAGCTCATTGGGAGACAGTATAAGAGAAAACATAGGGCAAATAGTAACGGCCTTAGGAGCAGGCGGTATAGGGCAGATGGAATCAACATTGGTGGAGATCAGGAAGGAGAAAGGCGGGACAGAAAGGAAGGAACAGGGAAGGGAAAGAGAAGGGGAAGGGACAAGAAAGATAGGTGCTCCTGGAATGAGGATAGGCGAACACGTGCCACTGACCACGAAAGAAAAGATTTGGAAGGGAGAATATGTGGACATATTCACGTTGGTGAGCTGCAAGGCTGCCGCCAAGTATGAAGAGGCTGAAGGTATAGGTAAGAGTGAGATGGCAGCAGCTATAGTGCTTTTAGGGAGGAAAGAGGAGGACAAGGTCACCAGAGGGAAGACTTGGGATAGATGGTTCCTAGGTTTTGCTACTTTCTCAGCCATTGTCATGGAAAAGAAGCCGGATTCAGGCATCCCGCTCATTATCTATTCACTTATAATTCAGAAGGCAAAGGCAAAGGGTGGGATGGGGTGGTTATACTATGACGAATCCTTTAGACAGAGAATGGCAACCTTTGGGGACGTAAGGTGGAACACCAAGCAGATAGATTTATGGATGGATTACATCACAGATCAGTCCATGCCCGAAGAGGAATGGGGCAAGAAGGGTGTTTGGACCCAGAGATGCTGTTGGACTTATAACAGAGCTTTTTGCTCCTGGCCTCAATGTCATTTTTGACATGCATGCTCAAGGTGTGAGAGAGGCCACCCAGCAAGCAGATGTAGAGCAGTAGGTGGACAAGGGATGCAGGCATCTGGGGGGCAAGGAGCAGGCCAGCAGTTTTTTTGAGAGGGTCAAGGTTTTAGAGGCCAGACCTGGAGCAGAGGAGGTCAGAGTAGGGGGAGTATGAGTAGGGGTGAGCAGAACAGATGAAGGACAAGAGAGTAGTCAGAAAGAAATAGGGGGAAAAAAGGGACGGGTGTGGGATGGGGTAAGGCACGTTTTGGGATGGCCAGAACTCCAATCAAAGATAAGGTATGGGTAAGTTACATGGACAAGTATCCAGACACAAGAGTGCAGAACATGATTTTACAGAGCTTTAGCTCGGGGTTTTTCATTACAGTTTATGGGACCCAGGCGAGCCATGGAAGTCAACAACCTAGGGTCAGTAAAAGGGAAGGAGGAGGTGCTAAGGCAAAAAATAGAGAAGGAAATAGCAGCAGGCAGAGTAGACGGCCCATTTAAGAAACTCCCATTGCAAGGCATGCGGGTCTCACCATTGGGTCTGGTACCCAAGAAACAGGAAGGGGAATACAGAGTGATCCACCACCTGTCCTATCCAGAAGGAGAGTCAGTAAATGATTTTATTAGTGAGGAGCACAGTAGGGTGACTTATGTGATGCTAGAAGATGCAGTCTGGATGATACGGGCCACAGAGGGGGCATGGATGGCTAAAATGGACATTGAGTCTGCTTTTAGACTGCTTCCAGTCAGGAGGGAGGATTGAGATTTATTGGGTTTGAAAAGCGGGGGTAGATACTATTTTGACAAAGCAATGCCGATGGGTTGTTCCACAGCATGTGCAACATTTGAGGCCTTCAGCACCTGTTTACAGTGGATATTTCAAGAAAAAACAAGGTATATGAGGGTCATACATTACCTGGATGATTTCCTATTCATCGGAAGGGGGAAGAGGGAGACCCAAATGATGCTAGGTAAGTTCCAAGAGTTGTGTCAGGAGTTGGGGGTGCCACTAACCCCGGGAAAGACTGAGGGGCCCAGCAGGGTTATAGAATTTTTGGGAATCGAGATAGATTCCCCGAGTGGGGTATTTAGACTACCGGATAAGAAGATCAATAAGCTAAAAGAATTAATGCAATTGCACACCAGCAGGAGACGGGTACAGTTAAAACTGGTACAACAATTACTGGGGCATCTGAACTTCGCCTGCAGGGCCATTGGGCCAGGGAGGGCGTTCAAGAGGAGGTTAGCTAGGACCACAGCAGGGGTCACCAGACCTCATCACTGGGTAGACTTGACTCAAGAGGTGAAGGAGGGTTTTAAGATTTGGGAAGAATTCCTGAAGGAGTACAATGGGTACACGTTCTGGCAGGAGGAATGGCTATACAACACAGATCTTGATCTATACACAGATGTGGCTGGGGGTATAGGCATGGGGGTACATGGGAAGGAAATGGTTCACAGAACCCTGGCCAGACATTTGGGTACAGGAGGGGAAAGTGAGAGACATTACATTGCTTGAGATCATGCCCATATGGGCGTGTACTTTAGTCTGGGGGGAGGAATTACGGGATCAGAAAGTAACTTTTTGGTGTGACAATAGAGCAGTGGTAGATGTGTTGAACAACAAGGGAGCCAGATCGGACATAGTCATGCAGGTATTATGGCGTTTAGTCTTAAGGGCATTACAACTGAACATGTCATTTAGGCGCAACATATAAGAAGGTACACAACACTCTGGCTGACAGCCTTTCCGCCTGCAGCTGGACCATTTTGGAGGCTGGCACCAGCAGCGGAGGAGTTAAAACACTCATACCAATGAACATCTGGGACATTGGCAGGAAGGAGCAGAAGTGTTGTTCCACAGTTCATGGGCACCGCGGACTCTGAGGGCCTACGACGGGGCCTGGTGAGTGTTTCAAACATTCAGGGCAGAACACCAGATGGAGGTAAGTAGGCCACTCACAGAGGAACAGTTGGGAATGTTCACAGTGGAACAGTGGCAAAAATGCACAGCCCACACCACAATGGGAGTTTACCTGGCAGGGATCGGGCTTATCTGCAGTCTGAAAGGGTGGAGGGACCCGACAAAGACATTGTTCATCAGAAGAATGATGCAAGGATGGAGCAGGTTAAAAAAAGGACCAGCAGATAGCAGGGAGACCGATAGGGGAAAAATGGCTTATAAAGCTAAAGGGTGCACTCCCAGTATTATGCAGAACATGGAACAAGGCCCAACTGTTTCACACAATCTATGTGATAATGTTTGCAGGTGCCATGAGAGTGAGTGTGGTAGTAGGCCACGGGAAGGAGGACAGGGAAGGGGGGCTAGACTGGAATGACATAACCTGGGGAGTGACTGAGATACAGATCAAGATTAGGAGGTCTAAGACTGATCAAGGGGGAAAAGGTTACATGATGATGCTAAAGAGTCAAACAGAGAGTGCAACATGCCCAGTGCAGGCGCTGTGTATTTTTGCCGCAGCGCAGGGGAACAAGACAGGGAAAGTATTTGTACACGGGGACGGGAGACGGGTGACTGGCTACCAAGTCACAGCCATACTGAAGAAGGGCATGCAATTCTTAGGAGAAGAGCCAGCTAATTATTCTTCCCATTCCCTGCGGATTGGGGCCGCCTCACAGTGGGCGGTGGCAGGTGAGACAGTGAACACAATATTAGAAAAGGGACGCTGGTGATCGTCCAGTTATAAAAGGTACATCAGAGCTCTGAAATAACCAAAAAAGAGAAGAAAGTGGAGTAATTGGGGATGAGTGCTTGAAAAAGAGGGGACGAATAGGGGAGCGATGTATTGAGCTTGTATATTAATGATTTTGCTTGCACCCTATAGGTAGAGGGAGGATCATGGAAATATGGATCTGCGGCCATTCCTGCATCTATTGGGCCAGAAAGAGACCAGAGAAGAAGGCTGGGGGAAAGCAGCTATACCAAGATGTGAGAAGGTGTAGGTTGTTCTGGCATGGAATAAGGGGGATGAGATGGGCTCAGCTGCTTCCCATGTTAACAGAAATAGGTGAACGGCGGCCCAGGCCAGACCTAATTATTATACATTTGGGAGGCAATGACCTGGCAAATAGGCCTTGGGTGGACACATATTTACAAATCAAAAAGGACTTAAGAACTATACGGCAGCGGTGGCCACAAGTGTGCATCGCATGGTCAGACATGATATCGAGAAGAGTGTGGAAGCAAGAGAACAGCCACAGAGCAGTATAAAGGGCCAGGAGAAAGATGAACAGGAGGGTGGGGACATTGGTAAGGCAAATGGAGGTCAGGTAATACTGAGGGTGGAAGAATGGGTAGATGAATTTTACAGGGCAGACAAGGTACACACCTGCGTGGGACCTAAGCTATAGACATGTTCAATACGGAAATGATGGATTCAGAAAATGGAGAGACAGATAAATAATGGAAGATAAGGAGGAAAAAGGCAGATAATAACAGATGTAAATGGAAAGGAGCTCCCTGGAGTAAGGGTGAAGGCTACCCTTAGTTGATGGGAAGCCAGCCATCCAATGCAAGCTGGAGACTGGCTAGTGGGGAAAAGGGGGGAGGAGGGAGGAGGAGGGAAGGAAAAAGGAATAACACAAGAAGAGAAGGAAGATGAAGGAAAAGTGGTCTCGGTTTTCACCGTTACCTAACTGAAAAGGAGAAGAAGAAGGCACCCAGATCTTCACCTCAGGGAGGAATAATCAGAGATTGATATATTGGATGGAATAAACAAAATGTTGAAAATATGAAAAACAAAGAAATTGGAATGGAATATGGAATTATGAATGGAAATAAATTAATTGCCAATCTGAGCACAGCAACAAATGACGGTGTCTGTCTTTTGTGGGGGGAGAGGGGGAATCCAGGACAATGGAGTTTGCCCCTTTTGGAGGGCAGACCAGGTTGTCCTGGTGCACCCCTGCTCTCAGGCTTAAAATGGTTGTGCGAGGAAGGGGAAGGGTGACGAAGAGGAGGGGCTAAGGGGAGCAGAACAATGAGCAGACAAACAGGAAGGGAGGGAGATAGGGAGAGGCTTAAGGGCAGCACAAGGGGCCTCAGCCACTTTTGCTGGAGTTTTGGATACCTCCCACCCACCTGTCAAAGGGAACGAGTAAAGAGGACAGTCGAGATGGGACTGTATGGGGGTCTGTGATGGTGCAGACGAAAGCACGTCCAGGCTGGACAAAAGATGGGGCTGCCAAAGGTGGAGGGCAGCGAAGGATATGGTCAAGGACTGCCAAAGGTGGATGGCAGGTGATAACATGGTTACGGACTGCCAAAGGTGGATGGCAAATATAGATATGGTTAAGGACTGACAAAGGTGGATGGCAGGTGATAACGTTGCTAAAGACTGTGAGGAAAAAGGGGGGGAGGAGGGGAGGGGGAAGGAAAAAGGAATAACAGAAGAAAAGAAGGAAGATGAAGGAAAGCTGTCTCGTTTTCACCGTTACCTAACTGAAAAGGAAAAGAAGAAGGCACCCAGGTCTTCACCTGGGGGAGGAATAATCAGAGACTGATATATTGGATGGAATAAACAAAATTTTGAAAATATGAAAAATAAAGGAATTGGAATGGAATATGGAATTATGAATGGAAATAAATTAATTGCCAATCTGAGCACAACAACAAATGACGGTGTCTGTCTTTTGTGGGGGGAGAGGAGGAATCCAGGACAATTGACCAAGAAGGGAATCATATAGAAACAATTGAGGGGATTAATGATATGCTGAATAATCATTTTCTTTCCTTAGCTCCCAAAACTGTTATTTCCCAGGAAAATGTTAATAATTTTTTGCATGATATCTCAGTTCCACTTTTTCCAAATGAGATTTTGATCTTAAAAGACTTGATCACTGTACTTGAAATTGAAATAGCTATCAGATCCTTAAATAATACCTCATCACCAGGGATCGATGGTCTTACTAATAAATTTTACAAATCCTTTTCACACATGGTAGCACTTTGTTTAAAATTGGTTTTTGATTATTTTTTCAAAACCAATACTACGTATCCTTCTTTTTCAGAGGGGTTAAAGATTTTTTTATTTAAAACAGGAACTAGAACCGATATTAAAAATTGGAGACCTATTACTTTATTGAACTCCGACTACAAAATTCTGACTATTTTGCTTAATAATTTGTTTGAAACATTATGCAGCTAAAGTCATTTCTCAACATCAATACTGTGGCCTTCCCAATAGATTGATACAAACTGCTTTAATGAATATTAGGGACATCATGGAACATTCCGCAAATTTAGGAGCAGCTAATAGCATAGTTGCAGCTAACTTAGAAAAAGCCTTTGATAGGGTTTATCAGCCTTTTTTATATCAAGTTCTACAATCCTATCATGTCCCTCTTCAAATCATACAGAACATAAAACTTCTTTATCAACATTCCTATATTTTCCCAGTAATACAAGGTCAGATTGCTTCTGGTTTTTCAGTTCATACAGGGGTTAGGCAGGGATGCCCCTAAGTCCATTGTTATATATTTTTTATTTAGACCATTTGTTGAAAAAGTTAGTGGACACTCCTTTACGGGAAGGTATTTTAGGCATGGGTATACAATGGCAGTTGATAGAACAAGCTTATGCGGATGATGTTTGTTGTTTTTTTCAAACCACACTTCTTTTGATCTTTTTTTAAGGGAATTTGCAAAATATGCTAGCATCTCTAATGCAAGATTAAATCTTGCTAAAACATGAGGTTTGCTTACTGGTAATGGACATGATTTATTGATAAGAGAATTTGATATAAATTTTTCTGCGGAACCCATTGCCATTCTTGGCATTTTATTTGGCTCCCAAAATTTGCCACTAGAGAATTGGAATATGGCCCTAAAGAAACTTTAGCCTAAAGTTTCCAGATGAAAGCAGTGGAAACTTACAAAGCAGAAATGCATTCATCTTTCTAAGCAGTTTTTTTTTGCCTTGCTTACAACATGCTGCAAAAATATTCCCTTTACCTACTACATTAGAAACCAAGGTTTACAGTTTATTTTTTCAAATGTTATGGGGCAATCGGCTTAATCCTATCAAGAGACATTTTACTTATCTGGATAAGACTAAGGGTGGCATTGGCATGATTGATCCGGTTGTTTTTTTGTTTTTCTTTATTTTTTTCAGTTACCTTTTGCAGTGGTTTATTAGCTGTTTCAGAGGGTGGAAATGTGTGGGTGCAATTACTTTTACATAATTATCTAGCTGCTTGGAAGCATACTCCACCTAGATGTAATAAATATCTACAGTATATATACCATTATACTTTAAACCAGCAGCACAGAACTTGTATAAATGGGGTATTTCTAAGGAAATGCTTCTAGGTTGTTATGGGAAACCTCTTTATAAATCCCTGATGGCTTCAATCTATCCTTCTGCCCCTAGTTTCAAAAATTGTCCTGAAGCAGATAATCACCTAATCTTAATTCAACTTAACAGTACCAGGCTTCCTCCTCAGATGTTGGAAACCCTTTGGTTATTAAAATATGGAAGATTAAATCTGAGAGGTAATGCGAAATATAAAGTTAAAGAAGAAAGGAATTGTCCCTGTATGGATTGCATTAATTTAGAAGAATCTACTGAACATTTTTTGTTATATTGTTCCTTTTCAAAACATCTTGCTGTTTTTGGGCAAATAAATGGAATTTCATATGGATGGCTTTTTTAACCTATGACATTTTGGTAATTGGTAAATATCCCCACAGTTTATTGATGTTTCATCAGGAAACTTTCTCTGTTTTTTTTTTGTTTTCTCTGTTTTTATTTATAGCAGGCACACTGTCAGTGGGTGCTTTATCAAAACAAAATGGATTGCATAGTTTTTTCCAGATTAATTACGCAAGAGATAGGAAAATTATATGATAGAGATTGTTTTTTTTTCCTCTACCCAAACCACTAGATGGTGGAAAGGTTTTCTTATATTTACTAAATACAAGTAGAATGTCTGATTATTTATTTTTCTGATACTTGTATCTGTTCCTAATTCATTTTTTTTTCTTCTTTATATATGGAAATCTTTTTTTTTTTTCTCCTGGAGTGATTTATTTATTTATTTCTTATTTTTGTTGTATTGATTGTATAATTTTGTCTTGAATTGTTATTTTCTGTTTTTCTTTACAATAAAAACTCCCCAACTCTTTTCGATCAGTGCCATGGGATCTTTAACATCCACCTGAACTACCACCAATCCAGGCAGATGGGACCTCGGTTTAATGTCTCATCTGAAAGATGGCACCTCAGAAGTGCAGCACCCCTCTCATGCTGCACTACAGTGTCAGTACTGGGATATTAACCCAAGTACCAGATGTGGGAACTGAACTCACATGTGGTACATTCCAACATCCCATATCCAAATCCTGGCATGTATGTCATGATGATGTAATCCTCAGCACACTGCCAGATAATATAAAATCAGTACAAACATATAAGAACTCAAGACATCACAATAGAAACCCACCATCCCCCTTCTCTTGCACTGAAAAAAATAAATGCAGACAGATACATACATGTGCAGCAGCAGTATCGATCAACTATGTGAAGAGGATCCATGAAGCAGACAAAGCATTACTTCTCATGGCAACTAATCAGAGCAGCAGGCAGCAGCTACAGGCAACAGCAGCAGCACACAAATGTCATTCAATCCACACTGACTTAAAACCACAGAGCCAACATAGTAAACTAGGCAGCAGTATTGCGAAATTATAATTCCATAGTTCTCAATAAATTGAGAAACTAGCAGCAGGAGGAAGCAAGTGCAACTTTAAGTAGCAGGACCATTTCACAGGAGGATTTATTTTTCTCAGCATGTCATACTGGCTTGTGTTACATGTTACACAGTAGCACCACCAAGATTAGGCCTGAAAACCATTTGAAATGGTGCATAAAACAGCAGATTTGGGTCCTGATGGTGGATGTGAAGCATCTAACTGCATGACTGAGACCTGATTTCAGTCTGGATTTACTGCAACATTTTTTGGGTAACATTTCTGGACTTGTAGGACAAGTTTTGAACCAGCAGCACCGATATTCTTGCTGAAATCATTGATAAACAGGGCTAAAATAGCAATCTAATGTTTACATGTTGGGGGGTCACCACATCACATTATGACTCAGGCCATATTTCTGTCTCAACTTTGTGTACCATTTTTCCTGTAACATTTCTGAACATGTAAAGCCTGTTCTGTGCTTGCAGAAACAAGATTCAGCATGCAAACAATGTTAACAGTGGAACAAAGACCATGTTTTGGTATGGGTGGTGGCCTGGGTGCCATATAACAACATGGCTGAGACCTGATTTCAGTCTGAATTTACTGTAACATTTTTTGGGAATCATTTCTGGACTTGTGGGTCATGTTAGGCAGTGGCACCACCAAGGTTAGGCCTGAAAACCATTTGAAACGGTGCAGAAAACAGCAGATTTGGATCCTGATGGTGGATGTGAACCATGTAACTGCATGTCTGACACCTGATTTCTGTCTAAATGGACTGCAACATTTTTTGGGAAACATTTCTGGACTTGTGGGCCAAGTTAGGCAGTGACAATACCATGCTTAGGCCTGAAACCATTGGTAAACAGTGAGCCAGACAACATGTTTTGGTCCAGGCGGCAGGCGTGCAACATATTACAGGATGACACTGACCTGATTTTGGTCTGAATTTACTGTAACATTTTTTGGGAAACATTTTGGGACTTGTGTGGCATGTTAGGAAGTGGCAAAACCAAGGTTAGGCCTGAAAACCATTTGAAACGGTGCATAAAACAGTAGATTTGGGTCCTGATGGTGGATGTGAAGCATCTAACTGCATGACTGAGACCTGATTTAAATCTGGATTTACTGTGACACTTTTTGGGAAACATTTCTGGACTTGTAGGACATGTTTTGTACCAGAAGAACTGAGATTCTTGCTGAAATCATTGATCAACAGGGCCAAAATAGCAATTTAATGTCTGCGTGTTGGGGGCGGGCACCACATCACATTATGATTCAGGCCATATTTCTGTCTCAACCTTATGTACCATTTTTCCTGTTACATTTCTGGACATGTACAGCCTGTTCTGCACTCGCAGAAACAAGATTCAGCATGAAAACAATGTAAACAGTGGACCAAAGACCATGTTTTGGTTCAGGTGGTGGCTTGGGTGCCATATAACAGCATGGCTGAGACCTGATTTCAGTCTGAATTTACTGTAACTTTTTTTGGAAACATTTCAGGACTTGTTAGGCAGTGGCACCACCAAGGTTAGGCCTGAAAACCATTTGAAACAGTGCAGAAAACAGCAGATTTGGGTCCTGGTGGTGGATGTGAAACATGTAACTGCATGTCTGACACCTGATTTATGTCTGAATTTACTGTAACATTTTCTGGAAAACATTTCAGGAATTCTGACCTTCTGGGGCATGTTGTCAGTGACGGTACCAGATGTGTTACATCTTCGTAATGTTGCACACAACAATATGTTATGCAACATCACACAGCATTGTGAAACAGTTTTTTAATAGGCACAATACTTGACATTTGTGGATGGGAGGAGGAAACATGTTAAAGAGCAGGTGATGCCTTCAACATAACTTTAACAAAACATAACATTAACCAACAATTCAGTTGCATTCACCATATATGGAATTTGCAAAGGAAAGGCCGGCACAAGTTTAAGGCTGTGGGCCATTAGGGCACCAAGTCTGTATTTTTTGAATTCAAATACCTTGTGTGAGTTGCTTTGACTCAAAGTAAGAAGTAATCACCACAAGCACATATCCATTACGTGCTCTTTCTTTATTACCGTGTGGCATGCAAGCAATGTAAAAAAAGCTCCAATGTAACTAAGATAAAAGAAACGCCAGCAACTTCAAGGCACCGTACTTCATGATACATAAAAGGAATGATGGTGCCTTGGGGCAGCGGGCATTTTTAACTTGGTTATATGGAAGTGCTTTTTACATTGTTTACTTGCCACACTAGAGAATCGAATAAAGAACGAGCACCTTATGGGCATGTACTGTGGTGAGTACATCTAACTTTGAGATGAAACAACTCACACAAGGTATTTGAATTCCCCAAAAATACACCCTAGTCTGTGCACAAGTCCCAGATGGCCAACAGCCTTCGGCAGTAGCCAGCATTTCATTCGCAAACTCAATATATAGGGAATGCAACTGCATTACACATTATTTTGTTGTTAAAAGGAATCTTGTAGGTGTAACCAGCTCTAAGAAGTGACACATACCACACATAATAAGGGAATAAGGCCCCGGATATTCAGACTGCACCAGGCAGTGGCGCAAGCCTGGGTGCAGCGCAACTTGGCTGCACAGGGACATTGACAGGGTAATATTCAACTGAGCTTCTCCATGGCACAGCAGCATTGAATATCACACCCTGGCCACCCACAGTGCACATGGTGCAGTGGCACTGTGCTAGTGCAAGTGGCCAGAGTGGAGCAGTGGGATGCGCTAGAGCAAGTTCCATTGCGCTAGGCACAACAACCGTAATATTCAAAACTGCACATGCAAATGGGGCCATAATGTATGCAAGGCACAAATTGGACCATTAGCATGTCATTTTGGCCCCATTTGCATGCAGGTGTGCCGACCCTGGTGACTTGTGCCTGACGCTCTGCCAGGCAGCAGCCGTCAGGGACCGACGCACCCTGCACAGCACAGCAATATGCCCCACTGCCCGATCGCGGGCATATGTTGATTTAAATAACTGTCCGATATCCTTGGTGGTCCAGTGGACCACTTGCAGCCTGATCGTGGGCATAAGTTTAAATAAAAGAAGTCCAATATCTCTGGTGGTCCAGTGGACCGCTCGCAGCCCGATCACGGGCATAAGTTTAAATAAACGAAGTCCAATATCCCTGGTGGTCCAGTGGACTGCTCACAGCCTGATCGCGGGCATAAGTTTAAATAAAAGAAGTCCAATATCCCTGGTGGTCCAGTGGACCACTCGCAGCCCGATAGCTGGCGTATGTTGTAAACTTAGGGTCCAATACCCTGGGGTCCGTGGTACTCCTCCCAATCCACTCACTGAACCCCTGCTGCGCTCCCCCAGTTAGTGGTGGGTGGCAGCACCACCCACCTGCTGCCCGCCACCGCCTGACTGACACTGTATGGAAGGGCTGTCGCCCATTGGCCCACAGCATGAGCCAATGGGCATGCAGCATGTAATGTACTACACAATCCAGATATGTGAATTAATCCATTCACATATCTGGACTGTGTAATGGTATCGGGCTGCACGCCCATTTGGCTCATGCTGTTGACCAATGGGCATACAGCCCTTCCATACGGTGTCAGTCTGCGGGTGGCGGGGCGGCCAGTGGGTGGGGTGCTGCCGCCTGCCACTGATTGGGGAGGAGCGGGTAGCAGGGTGGTGGGGCTCAGTGGGCGGGTGGGGAGAGGGGTACCGCTGGACCACCAGAGTTATTGGACCTCTACATTTTACAGCATACGCCTGTGTTTGGGCTGAGAGCGGTCCGCTGGACCATCAGGGACATAAAACCTCTATTTTTTACAACATACACCTGTTATCGGGCTTCGAGCAGTCCACTGGACCACCAGGGATATAGGACCTCTATTTTTTACCACATATGTCCATGATTGGGCTGCGAGCGGTCCACTGGACCACCAGGGATTTAGGAGGGTCCTTTTTCTACATATGCTCATGATTGGGCATGGGAGGGTGCTGCCAGGTGCAGCCAGAACTTGGGTGGCCACCCACAGGTGGCAGCTGCCATGATGTGCCCTGCAATACTGCAGCTCACCTGTGGGTGGCCAGCTGTTGTACCTTTTTTTTGGCTCACCTGTGTGCAGTGCAAGTAGGGGTTGCACATGCATGAGCTCAGCACATTCTGGGCTGAATATTGGGATGTGCGAAGTATGCATGGGCATGCCCCTCTACCTGCACCACATACATTACTGATGCGCTCCGGCACATTGGGATTTGTGCCAGGCACAATCCCCGTTTGAATATCATGCCGGGGCGCATCAGTGGGTTGTGCATGGCACAAGAGTGTTGCTCCATGCCCAACCCTTATGAATATCTGGGCCAAGGTGTTTATTGGGGGAGGGCTACATGGACACTGTACAGAATAAGCATAACAAATGACAGGCAGGGTCAGGAGGAGTAGGGTAATACAACAATGAGTGGGGAGAAGTAATAGAGAACAAGAAAAGGCACTGAATTCTGTAGGGAGCATAAGACAGTAACAAACACAACAGCAATGGTCAATAAAATTATTTTACACACTAAATAAAGAAACAAGAGAACTTAAGGAATGGATATAGATTAAAGAGGACAGAATAGCTTTTTTTGGTTTTTACTTTTTTTATGGGGTGACATACAAACAACAGAATGGAAAACAGAAAAATGAAAACAAAAAAGACAAATTAATTTGTGCTGCTACATTAAGTGCCAGTGGGGCCACCACATAGTTCAGACAGGATGCCCATGATTTTGTCAACATCACACTGCAGTTTAGAAATCTCCCCCCAGACATTACTAAATTCCTGTCGGAAATCGTTTAACTCCTGTCGGAGATGCTGGACTTCAGACAGGACAGCTGATAAGTCCTCGTGTCACTGACACTGCTGGCAGGGCGGGGACTGCCTGTGCTGCTGGCTTCGGATGGGTGGGGGTCCTGGAGGAGTCTTGATGTTACTGACTGGTGCTGTTTTCTGGTGCAAAGAGCACAGCATAGACATTTTACTGATCCAGTCATGCCTACCACCTGCTCACCCCCTTCAGTGCTTACACCCATACTGCTTTCCACAGCTGCACTTGATGATGTTGCCACCTCCTGCAATTTGAGGTCCCATTGCAGTGGGTGGTGGTGGATCATGTGGCTATGCTTGTCAGTTGTCCTGAAGTGGGATCCACACTCTCCTCAACACACTTCCTGCCCTCATAGATTGCAAGTGGCCACTGGGTCACCAACCAATATTAAAAAAAAGAAAAAAATCCCAGACAGGAGAACTTCAGGGATGACCGAGCCATGGGGGAGTCTGCAGATAATGCCCTAGGCACTGACTTCTCTGGCTGCTCAGGTGGGGTCATGGTCTTCTCCTGCCTGGGCAGAGGAACAGTATCCTCCTGGTGCTGGGGAGGGGGCACTGTCTCCAACTGCTGCTACTGCTGCGGTGGAGGGACCATGCTCTCCTCCTGCTGGGGAGGTGGTGCAGTTTCCTGCTGGGTGCTGCTGCTGGAGTCAAAAGCCTCCTGCTGTGGCATTTCATTTGTGATTGTTAGCTGAAACACACGGACAGGTGTCCCATTGTCTTCACCCTTCTCCATTATGTTCACAATCCACAAATACCACCAATTCAAATAAAAAAAGAAAACGAGATAGAGATACCAGGTACCAAAATATAAACTATGACAAAGACAAACAAGAAAAAGTTAGAACAAAATAGCACAAATTACCAATTTACATGTAAAAGTGCACGCTTCAGTCATAAGGTGTATAAAGGCTGCCTGCGTCCTTGAGATATATTGCACAGTAAACGAACCACTCACTTCCTGCCTGTTTAGGCTTAACCATGTGACCAACAAAGCGAAAAGACCAATTTCGCCTAATTTCACATCAGATGCGCAGGTGAAATTGGCATCGAGATTTTACCAAAAGGCCATAATTACCTGAAATGTTTTGCTGGGTGAAATTGACGATTTTGCCATAATTTCACCAGTGAAGTAAAATGTCGCTGCATCTCTACTCAAAAGAGGTATCTGGAAAGGTAATGGCTAAATGGGTGGCATTCAGAAGACATAAGGAGACACAGAGTGAGAAGATCAGGGACGTGCATGTGCAGAAACAGAGGGAAGCAGGAAAATCAGTGAGGACTGCAAAGGCAAAACTGAAATGAGGCTAGTACAAGAAGTAAAGAAAGGGGTCAAGACTTTTTTAGGTATATACTGTAAGTGAAAAGAGGAGGACCAGTGGAGGGATTGTAAAATTTAGAAAGGGATGGGAGGACTGTGAAGAGGAAGACAAGAAAAAACAGATATACTAAACATATTAAAGTGATCAAGGGGGAGGAAGAAGGGGAGAGGCTACAAAAAAAATATGTCCTCTGTAAGGAGAGACATGGATACCATTCCTTTCTCAGAAGAGAGGATACAAGAGGGACCTGCTGGTCTGAAAATAGACAAAGTAATGGGATCAGATGGAGCACATCCTAGGGCATTGAAAGAACTTGGGTACTGGCTGCACTTCTGACAGTCATTTTCAACAGCTCACTAGAAACACATATTGTTCTGGAGGATGGGAGGAGGGCAGATATAGTCCCTCTTCATAAAAGTGGTAGTAGGGAGGAAGCTGAAAACTATAAGTCAGTGAGTCTGACCTCAGTGGTGAGAAAGTTAATGGAATCATTGTTGAAGAAGAGGATAGTGGATTATCTTGAATCAAATGGGTTACAAGATCAGAGACAGCATGGATTCACAGGAAGGAGGTCATGTCAAATGAATCTGATAGATTTCTTTGATTGGGTGATGAAGGAATTATATTAGGGTGGTGCAGTGAATGTGGTAAACCAAGATTTCAGGAAGGCATTTGACACAGTTCAACATACAGTAGGAGACTACTAAACAAGCTGGGGAGCTAAAGTGTGGGTCCTGAGGTGTTAAATTGGGTAAGAAATCGATTAGTCATGGGAGACAGAGGGTTGTCATAAACAGGGTTCACTCAGAGGAGGGGAGGGTGACCATTGGGGTTCTGCAGGGATCAGTTCTGGGACCAGTCCTCTTTAATATATTTATAAGTGACATTGCAGAGGAAGGAGCTGGATAGGAAGGTCTGCCTCTTTGCAGACAATACCAAAATCTGTACCAGGGTTGACATTCCAGGGGTGGTGGCAGAAAGGATAAGGAGAGACCTCAGAAAATGCGTGGAGTGGTCCAGGGTATAGCAACTTAGGTTTGATATGAAAAAGTGCTCATTTCTTTGTTTTTCTGTTTCATGTGGTTATATTATGACCATGCTCTTGTTTAACAGGTGGCAGGACCAGTTCTCTGTCTGTGAATACCCCCACTGTTTTCATTCAGCAGGGACAAGGCTACATGTTAATGTGTAGCCTGAGCCCTGCTGAGCTTGCTGTGCATGCGTGTGTGTGTATATGTATATGTGTGTGTGTGTGTGTGTGTTTTCTCCTGCTGTGTCTGCCATTAGCCAGGATGCCCAATTCCTATTGCCAGTTTAATTAGTAATGTAGTCCAATAACAGAGTACCCAGCCCCGGTGCCAGTTCATTCCCCACTCCCCTCCGTAATGTTCCCTCTTGCCCCTAATTTATACTTGCTGACAATGGGGCCCAGTCCTCAGTGTCAGCATACACAACTCCCCTTCCCCGTCCCAGCAGTGTGGGACACTGGGGACACCACCCCCTTGTGCCCAAGTGTCATGCTGACAGTGAGGTACTTAATCCCCAGTGTTTGAGGTACCTTCCTCCTCCACACCATTACATCCCACTCCAACAACCATAATTTATACTGTCCAACACCAGCATGTATCCCCAGTGTTGAAGTGGAATATCTTCCTCCTCCTGTGGCCCAGTAGACTGGGACACAATAGTGCTCACCCCTGGTGTCCCCAGGTGTCATGCTGACATTAGGTTGCCCAATCCTCAGCGTCAGAGATACCTGTGAAAAAGAAAACTGTCTTGTGACTTCTTTTGTTTTTTCCACAGAAACAAAGAAAATGGTCCCTCATTGCTTGCTGCCATCACCACCCTCACCACTACACCCCACTCAGAATCCAACATTCCACATACCCCTTACCCCATACTTATGCAGCCAAGTACCAACATCATAATCGTCTCTGGTCTGGAGACGTGTTTTACTATTCAATGCTGGACCGGGAACTGAGGAAAATGGGTAAGAGTCATATAATGTTTCAATACATTTATAACTCTTCTTCATATTGGTCATTTTTATAAATTTTTTGCCCAAATTTTCAACAAGGCCGTTTTGGGACCCCACATCATGAACAAGTGCATTGGAATTATGCAGATCTGGCCCTAAACATGATTTTACAGTGACTGCACAAAATACCTTTCTGGTCAGATTTGAATAATTTTACCACCCTCATTCATGAAGTAGGGTCCCAAAGAGGCCATGTTGAAAATCTGGGCCAAAATATGTAAAAATGCCCAGATTATGAGCACACATTGAAATGTTTCTATGCACGCTCATAACTTTGGTAATTTTTAATATTTTGATCCCAAATTTTCAACATAGCCATTTTTTCACACCACCTCATGAGCATTAAAGCTTACTGGGTTTATGACATGGGGTCATAAAAATACTGTTTTGAAAATGTGGGGTCAAAATATTAAAAATCAACAGAGTTATGAAGATATGTTGTCATTTTTCTATGCAGGCTCATACCTTTAGTAATTTTCAATATTTAAACCCTAGATTTTCAGCATAGACATTTTATCACACCCCCCTCATGGGAGTGACAACTGTTGTTTTTCAAATCCTAGTCAACATGTGACTTCCCACTTCTAGTGTGAAATTACATTTTGTCTAGTATGTTATTAAATGACACCTGTCATGTTCAGAAGGAGGTTTCATAAAAAAGACTGTTGGAATTATGGGTTTGAAATATAAAAAAATATGAAGCTACATTGTTTGCAGGGATGTTCATTGGCCCAGAGTGGACCACATTGTTTTCCCATGCCAGTGACCTGAGTTTGGGTGTAAGCTCATTGAGTCAGCTTAATGGGTGAAGGCTTGGGGGGAAGGTGCTGCAGTGTGCAGCTCCAGCCCCAGCCTGGGGAGGGAGGGATGGAGCAGTGTTCTGTCAGACACTCAACACCTTGTGGTGGGCAGAAACATCTTCACTCACAGGCATTGATATGCATGTCGAGGTCTGATGGGTCCATAAATTGGGTCAAGACTATCTCCAGTATTTTTTAAGACCTACACAAATGAGACCGCAATTTCACTATTGGAAAAAGAAGGGGAATTATTTGCAAAAAGCTATGTTAAGCAGACATTAGGGTTGAAGAACACAAAGCACACAAAATAGGTAAATGAAAACATTAAGGTTTGGGTCTCTGGAGTGTTGCTGAATCAGTGGTGGGGTCTTCCTTTGAATTATTAACCCTAATGCCCACCATGTCCCCTGAGCAAACAAGATACAGACGTCATCTCTTTTCTTCATGCTGGGCCAACATGGGCCAGCATGAAGAAAGTTATCACTGATCTTGTTAGCGACATATGGCAAACCATACTTCCCTAGCTTTGAAGAGTGTATCGGTATGAGGCACTGGCTCGGAGTTGTACCTTGTGCTTTGGACAGAAGGTAATGGGCTGAGGGTGGTGGCGAGCGTTAGAGTTGACAATCACAAGGAAGACCCCAACACTGATTCAACAATGCTCCAGAGACCCAAAACCTTAATGTTTTTGATTTGTCCATTTTATGTTCTTTGTGTTCCTCAACCTTAATCTCTGTATTAACATAATTTTTTGCAATTAATATAGATGGATGGATGGAAAGACAGACAGAGAGATAGGTAGGCATATATATATATATATATATATATATATATATATATATATATTACATGGTAGTGCAAGTATAGTTAGGGTTGGAGGCCCACTTTAATGCTAAACCCCAAAGTTTGCACTTTATTAACTTAGCAACCGTTCATCCGATTTGCCTGAATATTTGCATGTGCGGCATACAACCATATATGTTTGGATCTGGAAAGTTTCAGTCTGGTCAGATGTATGGTTGTGGAAATGTAGAGCATTCAAAACATAATAATTAGTCAACTTTTGCTCATTTCTTTGGTCTGGCATAATGGACTGAAGAATGTGTCTGAGTGGATGCAAATTTGTATGTCTATATGTAGCCTGGGTTGGTAAACATCAACAGTTGTGTTTACCTAATCGAGCCCCATAACTTGAAAATGATTTTGGATACAGATTCTTTGCTACCAGCAGCTTTGTCCACCTTTAGGTGGACTAAGCACGTGTGGAGATGTGGAAGTCATGATTACAAATGCAGTGGAATTTCTTTCCTAGGTTGTAAGGTTACTGAGGTATTGACAAATTAGTGTTACAAGGGTTCCTTTTCAGTACTATGGGGCTGCTGTATGGCTCTGTATTTATGTGTAAGTGGGGGAACAGGCCCCACATACATGTACCATTTTTTTTAAAAATGGACAATGTGAAGGGAACTTGGGGCCCAGAGGACCCACGCTCCCACAAACACATACCGCTAACTACTTACATTACACTTGCTCAAAAAGAAGGGAAATTCTTTGTAAAAAAAACTCTGTTAATGCATCAATTAGGGTTGATGTCACAGTGACAAAAGTTTGGAAATTTGATATTAGGGTCACCAGCCCTACCACCCCACCCTACAGGCACCAACAGGCATTGGGGTGTGACATGGGATCATCAGACCTAACTCTCACCCCATTCTCCTATACTGTGGCATGTCAGCTTGGTTACACATGGAATGGGGTGAGAGCTGGGCCTGATGACCCCATGGCACAGGGTTACAAAGTTGAGAACTTTCCTATATGATAACATTGTGGTGTCCATGGTGCCTTTCAGAACCCATATCTTGAAAATGATTCGAGATATGGATGTTTTGCTAAATGCAGCTTAGTCCACCTTCAGTTGGACTAAGCATGCAAGGAGGCTTCAGAGGCATGATTACAACTGCAGTGGAATTTTCCCATACTTGCTATAGCTACTGAGATATTGCCAAATAAGTGTTATAAGGGTTCCTTTTCAGTACAATGGGGCTGCTGTATGCTTCGTATTTAAGTGTAAGTGGGAGCATAGGCCCAGAGGGCCCACACTCCCACAGACGCATATCATTATGCACAAATGGACAGTTAGATCTAGTGGCAGGCTGGAAAAGGCAGCTTGTGAGACACCAGTTAAATGGGTTTCACACTGTCTCACTCTGTCCTCAGTCTCAGCTGAGCTGGAGGGATGACATCACTTAGAATTCTCGCAGCAGCATAAGCCATAGTGGAATGTTGCAGCAGGGAGGTTAGAATGTTTGGGTTTTCAAAGTCAGTCGAGAGAAGTCTAGTGGGAGACTCAGTAGAAGGAGGAGGTGTGCTGTAGTTGGCAGCCCCTCAGAGCCTAGCTCTGTAATAGAGCTACAATAGGAAGAGGGTGTGTGTTCTTGCTCTAGAGAAGGACACAGAAGAAACCAATAGAAGTGGTTGAGACCATTCCCCAGTTTGTTCCAGTGCCTCATCCCTGGAGGGATGGGAAGGAAATGACCAGCATTTCAGGGGCAATCCGCTGGCCCTGCTGGAAGAGGGAAAGCTGCCTGACTAGAGAATTTGTACTGAGGTACCAGATGTGTGATTTCTGTGTGAGAAGCCCTGGGGCACCTGCAAACCATGGTGAGTCTGCTCTGACAGAGAGCCCATGTTTTTACCAAGAAAGTTGTGTAAAAGTAGTATCTGCTTCCGTAGGGTCAGGAAAGGACATCCCAGTACAGTACTTTAAGATATGTGTATGGCTTTAAATGCATCTAACCAGTGGAGGTCTATAGGGATGGACATAGCCACTTAGAGAATGTTGCAAGTCAGGACACCAGTTACATGGAAAGTAGGTTGTTAAATGTGATATACATTTTGAGATAGCAGCAACAAACAGAGAGTTCAAGGAAAGGTGTTGACTCCAAATGAATGGCCAGGTATGGATTTGGGAACAAGAGGTGGGAGATCCCCCCCATCTGGAGTAACTAGATTTACCTCTACGGATTCACTTTGGGCACCTATAGCTTTCTCCCAGGCACTTGGCCAGTGTCTGCAGAAAGTACCCAGATGTGGGATTAAGGATGTTTTTTTTCCCTTTAGAGCTAGAAGCGCTCATCGGTGGTTGAGGGAGCCACCACCAAAAGCCTATGACATATGGAAAAGTGTACTAGTGCTAACTGAGTGCCATGCCTGGGAATCCAAGAGTGAGAGTACCAGTTCGGGCGTGGGAGCCCAGATGTGTTCAGAACCTGAGGGTTGTGTGATGAAGAAGATGTGTTCTGACCTTTATAGATCTGCATATCCAGTGAGTGCAGCCCTGTGAGGGTCCATCTTGCTTTGTATTCTTGTGCTGAAGTGAATAGAAGCCCCACTTTAGAATCCCACTCCTGGTTTGGACATTTTCAGTTATTGCTTCCTGTGTCCGGAATTACTTGGGTGCCCCTGACCAGTAGTGCAAACCTAGCCCTGATGCTGAGTGAATGTTTTCTCCCCGAACCCAGGCTAGCCAGGTAGCTGGTAACAAAAGTGGAGGCACCGCACACCGACAACTAATAACAACTCCACCGAACCCCAGCTTACATATATATGTGTGTGTGTGTGTGTGTATATATATATATATATATATATATATATATATATATTCTTAAAATGCTAATAGCACCAAAATAACAATCTGAAATTTTTATTTTTTTAAAGTAGCAGTTAATACTTTATATTTCCATAGCACATATTTTTCATTTTGCTCATTAGAAGGTGTGGAAAACTGGATTCTTCCAAACTCAGTTTGTGATTGTTACCAGTATTCTCAACCCATTCAGTTGCCTTCAAAGGTACTCAGCAGCTGCCACCAGCCAGCATAGACACTCTCTCGTGGTATTTCTATGTCTGAATCCCTCCAGAGCCACTGCTCACATGCACAGCACTCATTGTCCAAGGGCAAATGACCCACTCATCTTTGTTACAGTTGAGAACACCTTACTTTAGAAGCAGAACATGCTGACTGTAGCTTTCTCTTCAGAAGTGGAAACACAGATTTTGCCACTTACAAATCAGCTATCAGTAACTCAAAGGACTGAGTTACAGAAGCGTGAAGTATATAAAAATACTTTAATACTTCAAGATATTTCTACATATAGTACAGGATACTTCACACAGTCTATGGAGAACAGTAATTCTACAGAAATAAAATGTTTTGCACACAACCAAAGTAAATACAGAAAAATCTTACTGAACTTCTTAATTTTCCCAAAGTAGAAAGGCTTACTAATACAGGATACCTTGGTGAAACAGGGCAAACTTAAGCCTTAGATATTAACTATTCAGAGACCTAGCCTGAATATTTCAGGCTGAAACAGTCCTCAAGACCCTTTGGTTGCCCCCTTCCCCATGTCACATCATCCATTATGTCACTCTGATATCATAGACTCAACACTTCTTTTAGGTCCTGAAAAAACTTCCCATCTGGAAAGACTGCACCAAACTAGAATCAAGGGGTTTCATGGATTGCCAGATTTATGCCTTTTGTTTTCCCTCCTGTCTCATGCAGCAAGCATGACAACTTCACTCATTAGCCAGGGCCCTTCATGAAACATGAAAGGAATATTTTTGCTTTCAGCTTTCCCATTAACTGTCTAAAAAGATTGTTATCAATCTCCGGAGCCATCTGTCTTTTCTCTTGCAGGTAACATTAGCAGACAGTTTTATCTCAGCTGAAATATTTACAAGAGGTTTAGCTGACAGTAACATTTAAACACAGAAACATGAAAAAAAAAACATAAACAAACATTGTTACATCTCCCCCCAGCAAAATGAAAAACACATTCTTTAACCCTATTTCTGCATGAGTGGGATAACTCCTAGGCTCCCAGTTCACTCTCTGAGTGAACTCCACCTTAATTTCTCAGAGTTCCTCTCTTACTCAAAAAAAAAAAGGTACAAACTGTTGTATGGACAGCCCATTCATTTTGCTATGCTGTGACCCAATGCAGTGCCTAATGTCCATATTATAGGATTGCAGCACTGGGCTACACCTTAGAAATTTTAGGTTCTGTCCACTGGTCCTGTACATCCATATAAGGGGGATGAGCTCAGAGACCAGAGTGAACTTCCTCCCTTACAAATAAGTTTGCAGCTTCTGCAAAGCCCAGACAATACCTAGATACTACTCCTCTAGTGGGGTATAAGCATCTTCTCTGGGCAGCAGCTTCCTGCTCAGGTACAGGAATTAGTGTTTCCTCTCCCGAGTGCGTGATCTGACTCAGAACCATACCTAGCTCATGATCAAATACATCTATGCGCACAATGAACCTTAGAGTGTAGTCTGGGCTAGTGAGCAAAGATGCCGACAGAATGTCTCTTTCATGTAGTTGAATGTGGTATTGCATGCTTCATTCTACTGAACCCTTTCTGACATTTTCTTCCAGTTGAGACTGAACAGTGGTTTGGTCATGCTGTGAAGTTTGGCACAGATTTATGGTAGTACCCTACCATCCCTAGGAAGGCTTGTACTTTCCTCCTGGTCATGGGCATGTCCTATCACTGGATGGCCTCAGTGCTCAGTGCTCAATGGCTCAGGTTGGATGTACTCACTCCCCACCTTGTGCCCAAGGAATGACTCTTCTGCCAGTCCTATCTGACACTTCAGCACACTGACTTTCAGTCTAGCAGCCTGCCGTCAGCAGAACACCTCAGCCAGGTGCCTGACGTGATCCTCCCAAGTCTGGCTATAGATGGCAATGTCATCCATTTACAACAGAGCAAAGTCTCCTGCCCCATTCATAATGCATTCCATGAGCCACTGAAAGGTTGCTGGTGCATTCTTCATCCTGAATGGCATTTCCTGAACTGGAATAATCCAAACAGGGTGATGAAGACAATCCTCTCTCTGGCTTCGGGAGTAGAGGTACCTGCCAATAGCCCTTTGTCAGGTTCATGGTGGACAGGTAAAGGGTTCCCTCTAACCTCTTTATGACCTCATCTGTCATGGACATGTGGTATGCATCCAACTGTGTGAAGCTGTTGTGCTTGTAGTAGTCAATGCAGAAGCTTGTGGTCCCGTCTTTTTTGTGGATGAGTACCACTGGCAAGGCCCAATGACTACTGGATTCCTGTCTCACCAGGACAGCCAGCATCTTCTTGCTCTCTCCCCTCTATGGCATGTCTTATTCCTTCTGGGATTCTGTAGGGTGGTTATCTCAGCAGGGCTTGGGACCCTGTATCCATGTGGTACTCTGCTAGTGTGGTATGCCCCATTACCCCATCAGCATTTAATCAAATGTATGCAGTATTCCACTAATTTTGGCATCTTGGGCTGGTGTCAGCCATTCCAATAGGGTGACAGTATCCACTGATGATTTTCCTTTAACCTCTCCCAGAAGATCTACCAGCATGTCTGCTTCTGTCCTCTCCTTGGGTTAACTGCCCACGGCCAGGACCACCTTGTCCCTGTCATGGTAAGGTTTCATTATGTTTGCATGGTAAACTCCCTGTTTGCATCTCCAGTCTAATAGCTCCATCACATAATTAACATCATTCACCCTCCTGACCAGTGAGTAATGTCACTCTAAAGCTGCCTTTAATTTGTTCTACCACACAGAGATGAGCACCATCACTCATTGCCTGACTTCATACTCCCAGGCTCTGGCCCCATGGTTGTATCATGTCTGCTGCCTTTGTTGTTCAGTGACTAGTTGCTCTTGAGCAAACATCATGAGATCCTTTAGCCATGACCTGAACTTCAAGACGTACTCCACAACACATTCCCCTTTGGAAGCAAGGTCACCTTCTTATTTGTCACTTACCAGATCAAGTTGGCCCTGTACTCTATGGCCAAACAGGAGCTTGAAGGATGAGAACCCTGTGGATTCCTCAGGGACTTCCCTATATGTAAATAAGCGATGGGGTAGATACTTGTACAACACTCTTGCATGCCGATCAGCAAATGCCATTAACATGGTCTTAAGAGACCCACTGAGCCGCTAAACCAGACAGTTAGTCTAGGGGTGGTATGTCAAAGTCCTGAGCTTTCTCACCCCACACTTCTCCTAAAGACTGCCTTGATTTAGAACAAGGACACTGCCACTGGGTAACTTGTGGCATAATCTTCAAACACCAAAATGTACAGTGTGCTGGTCGCAACTAGTAATGCTAAGTGGCCCCACAATGTCCACAGCAACTAACCAAATTGGCTTTCCCATAGCAGGTAGGGGAATCAAAGCCACCGTAGCCATATCTTCAACCTTTCCCACCCTGTGGTACTGTGGAAAAGTCTGGCAATAGTTTGCTACATCCTTAAAAATACTAGGCTAGTAAAAATTATTAGTCACCTGCTTTTTTTCTATGGCTGACCCCTATGTGTCCTGAAAAGGGAAAGGCATGGCCTAAGGTCAAAAGTTGCTTCCTATAATACCTAGGAACCACTATTTGCAAGAGTACCCCTCCTTCAGTCCTCCCTTTGGAACCCACTCATGGCACAACAGCCCATTCTTCCAGTACACCTCCCTTTTCCCAGAACCCAGAGTCACCTTCCACGCTGGTGGCTAACTCCCTTAATTTTTCAGGGATCAGTCAGCTTGCTAAGCTCTCCATAGCTCTGCAAATCCAATCTGTCCCCAAATGCTGTGGGAGAGTCACTCAAGGCTGGGCTTTCTTCAGTCTGTAAGTGTGGCTTAGAACTGCTGCTCCCCAACATAGTCTTCAGCTAAAACTTCTCCTGCTACTGAGGTAGGGGTTGCTTCCTCATGCATTGTCCCTTTGGTTCCATGTCATAATAGTGAATGCAAAACAGTGATCACTATTATGGCAAGTGTATATCACCGAAAAGCAAATCGGCGACATACACTTTTGGGTGACTAGACATCTGGATTTTAAAAATGTGTTTTTGCAGAGGGTTGCACCCCCACACCCACTCTCATAGGGGGCTTAGCCCCCACAACCCCCTTAATTAGTATTCTCAACTCCAGGGGGGTGCATATCAAGGAGGGGGCAAAAATCTGGATCTCAGCAAAATTTAAGTGCCACAGCTTGCAGCTGTGGCAAAATGTACATGTTCCCCATCCCAAGCCCAGTACTTGCTGTGTCAGAGCTAGCCACTCACACCACCACGCCACATGGCTAGCCTGGTGGCAGCAGGTACACCAGTGCCTGAAAACCCCTTCCCTGTCCCTCCCCTTCCCCTCTCTATTCTCCTCTTCCATTCACCCTTCCCCCAGGTCTCTATCCAATACCATCGCTATTCTGTAGGGTAGCCCACAATAATAGTGCCCAAAATGAGTCACTATATGTCTAGTTGCTCATTTTGGGTCTCTATTAAGATGTGATACCATGTCTTCTCTTGTTCTCACCCTGCTATGGGTACTAATTCACACAATATTGGCCCTACTATCAAAGTCATTACCCATCATTACATCAACAGGCAGGTCTGTTACAAACCCACCTCCCATATGCCTTGTCCATATTCCCAGCTTAGAAATATCTGGGTCATTGGCACTAAGACTGCTGAACCTGATACTCTGCTAATCCTAAAAATCTTGCCAAGTAGGACCTCTTCAACTTGGATCAAATCATGCTTCATCATAGAGATGGAGGCCCCAGTGTCCATTAGTCCCAAGGATACCAAACAATTAATCACCACTGGGTGCATATGTGCAGTGGAGTTCGAGGGTGCTGCACTCATTGCACAGGCCACTATCTGCTGTGACTTTCATGAGCTACCCCTTCCTGCTGGACTAACCCCTTTTTTCACATTCTCATGACAATCGTAAGACAAATGCCCCCATTTCTGGCAGATATAGCACCTGCATTCACCTATCTCCATGCTATTGAAACCAGATGGCTTCCCTTTTTGTTCAAGCACAGGCTGGCTTCCTTTAGGTTGTCCCCAGAGTTCTCTTAAAACCACCTCATGTGCCTCTACCATTAGCATTGCAATGAGAGGATGATTGACTGGATTTGAATTAATCAGTCCTTTTGACTGTCTCCCTTGCAGAGTTCGGAGTTCTATCCAACAACCATATTTGCAGTTCCACAATTACAGTTTTCAGGAACTGATTCAGAAGAAATTAATCTTTTATTTCATCTACATAGTGAGCTTTTGCACCCTCTACCCAGTGTTCTAACAAATTACTTAGCTGGACACACATTTCATCATAGTAGTCCCACGGTGCCTTTCTTAACCCTCTAACTTTTTGCCTATATGATTTAGGAGTGGACTTAGAATGCTTTAGTAAGGCATTTTGCACTTTATCATAGTCCATGCAGTCCTCATTGTCCATTCTGACAAAAGCTTCAGATATCTTGCATAAAGGCAGTGGCAATTGGTGAGACGCCCAAAATATCCTGCTCAATTCCAATTGCTAGATTCTCTCAAAGGTTCTTAAAAACAAATCAAGATTATCCCCTCCTGATATCTGGGAAACAGTTTAGAACTAGTGCCATTACTCACAGTAGTTGGTGTTGTCTTCTAGTTCAGAATCTCTATCTTTCTCAAATGCTCACACTCCTTCATCTGGATCTCATGCTGGCACTGCCTTTCCTGCTGGTATTGCTCCTCTAACCAGATCTCATGCTACCACTGCTTTTCTTGCTCATCAGTGTTCAGCTTTCTCTGCAGATCCACATCTGCCATCCCATCTTAGTGTCTACCTTTATCTTAACCAGGGCAATCTCCAGCTCCAACATTTGTACCTGGTCTGTTTGCACAGCTGCCCTAATCAAAGGTTCTGCCTCTTCTGTATTCTCCCAAGCCTTCGTCTCATGACTTTGGATAGCAGTGACAACTTTTGCACGGCTTTCCTGGTGATTTTTTTCAGGAATGTCTATGAGATCTGCCTGTGTTTTGCCTTCATCATAGCCCGTGTCTTTCCTTTGGCACAGCACCTGCAGTTGTAGCAGGGTGCACTTCTCATACAGCCAACACATAATGTCTTCTGTCTAGCTACTCTTGCTTAAAATAAAACCAGTAGAATATAACCCCATTTTGCATATCCTGTTCTGTGACTAGACAGATAACTTTTATACTGACAAAATTGTTTCAGACCCCAACCGTTGCTTCCAGTTTGTGGCAAACTTATCTTTTCCTGACTCAGCCTGTGACTGTTACCAGCAGTCTTGAAACTTCCAGATGACTGCAAGTTTACTCAGTAGTTATCACCGCTCAGCATACACAATCTTACAGGGTATTTCTATCTCTGAATCCCTCCAGAGCCACTGCTCATGCTGTGCTCTTTGCCCATGGGCCCTCTCTGTCACAGCTGAGAACACTTTACTTTAGAAACAGAATATGGTAACTGAAGCTTTCTCTTCAGAGGCAGAAAAAACACTTTTGTCATTCTCAAATTAGATATCTGTACTACAAAAGGCTCAGTCACAAAGGCATGAAGTATATTGGCTCAGGGATAGAAGCAAGAGGGTAGTAGTGAATGGGGTATACTCAAGAGAGGGGAGAGTGACTAGTGGAGTGCCTCAGGAGTCTGTGTTTGGACCAGTGTTCTTTAACATTTATATAAGTGATATTACTGTGGGAGTTGGAGGGAAAGTATCCGTTTGCCAACAATGCTTAACTAAGTAACAGGGTGGACATTCGGGGGAGGGTAGATATGATGTGGGCAGACTTGAGGAAGTTAAAGGAGTGGTCCATAAAGTGGAAACTGGAGTTTAATGTAGAGAAATGCAGAATCATGCATTTGGGGCGTAGGAACCCAGGGGTGGAATACACACTTGGGAGGAGGTGCTAAAGGTCACAGGGGAGGAGAGAGAGACCTGGGAGTAATTAATACTGATGACCTGAAAGTGACCAAACAGTGTGGAAAAGTAGTGGGAACACCAAATCAGATGCTCAAATGCATAGGAAAGGGGATCACCAGCAGGAGGATGGAGGTGCTTCTCCCCCTGTGTGTATCATTAGTGCAACCGCATCTCAAGTACTGTCTGCAATTCTGGAGATTCACTCTCCACAGAGACAGGGATAGAGTGGAAGCAGGGCAGAGGATGGTGACCAGGATGATGCTTGGCATGCAGGGGAAACATCTGAAGAGAGGCTTTGGGAATTAAACCTGTACTCCCTGGAGTACAGGAGAAAAAGGAGGAATATGATCAAGACTTTTGAATACTTAATGGGGACCAATATGGCTCAGGGGCATAGGCTGTTTCCCTTCAGTGGAGTTGCTAACACCAGGGTGAATTACATGAAACTCTTGGGTGTTAGGTCAGAGGCAAAATGAGGAAGTTCTTCTTCACTGAGAGGGTGGTAAATGACTGGAATAGTTTGCCAGATGAGGTGGAGGGGGGCTACTACAGTCATGCAGTTCAATCATGCATGGAACAAACACATGGGCATACTTGAGAGGGGAGAGAAGGGTTGGTGACCCACCAGTTGATGACATACTGGAGGGTTTCCTTGGGCAGACTAGGTGGGCCATGAGGTCCTTATCTGCTGGATACTTTTATGAATCTATGAATATAAAAATAATATTTTAAGACTTCAATATATTTACACATCTAATACATGATACAACACAAAGTCTATGGGGAACAGTAATTCTACAGAAATAAAAAAACAATATTTTGCATACAGCAGAAAGAAATACATAGATGAATCCCATTGCCTTTCCTAATTTTCCCAAAGTAGAAAGACTTACCCACACAGGACTCCTTGATGAATTTGGGCAGACTTGAATCTTAGATGTTACCTATTCAAAGTCCCAGTTTGACTAACTGTTTCAGGCCGAGGCAGTCCTCAAGACCCTTTTGTCTGCCCCTGTGACATGAAATCCAGTATGTCACTCTGAAATCATATCTTCAAGACTTCCTTTGGTCCCTGGAAAACCTCCCATCTGAGAAGACTGGTCCAAACTGGAGTCTTGGGTTGGGTGAGTGACTACTCCACTTCTTAGCCAGGGTTCTTAATGAAATACAACAGGAATATTTTTGCTTTCAGCTTTCCCACCAACTTATTGGCCAAAGAGATTGTAATCACTCTCTGGAGCCATCCTGCATGTACCTGGCAGCTAATGTTATCAGACAGTTTTTATCTCAGCTGAAATACTTACAAGAGGTCTTGCTGATAATAAAAATTAAACACAGAAACATGAAAAAGAAAAAGAAATACACAAAAGTTGTTACAGATGATCTTCTACATGAGAGTATTAGGTTCATACTAGGTTCATACTTAGGTAGTAGAGCAGTAGAAGGCATTTAAACCCATAAATCTGAACCCTTTTTCTCAGTGAACAGATCTAGGTAGACCACCATTAAATATCAAGTCATCTAGTCTTTTTTTTAAGGATGAGAAAATTGTTTTCTGTTCAACAATTTTTATTGTTTGGAAATAATCACTAGACACACACACATTACACATGACAGATAAAGGCCTGTCAGACCCCGGCTGTAGGAGAGGGCAGGACCCCTAAGATAAAATTAAAACTGCATACAGAACATACAAGGGTACATAGGTACAAACCATGGAAGTGCATAGGAAAATCCAGCCTGATGAGTTAAACAACAATAGACAGAAAAAAGGAACCAGCTAATACATAGACATCCAAAAAAGTTACATCTCAAATGACGTCCAGACAATACATGATACCCACAAAAGCAGTCCGGCAAGGATAAAATAAAATAAAGAGCCGGGTAGCCGTAGCAAATACATCATGTGTGTGCCTAATCAGGGTCAGTGACCATATCAACTATATACAGAGTGGCAGTCTTCACTAACAAAAGGGCATGAAGGGAGTAGCCAGGAGTCATGAGAACGAAGGGGGCATCATCACCACCCAGCTAGTGAGCGGAGCCAGTAGGATCAACATGTTGGGAGGTTATACAAGAGGAAACATTGTGGCAGAATTTAGATTGCAAAAAGGGCTACCAGCATTTCTCAAAAAAGGGTATAGAACCAGCCGCAAAGCTAGAGATCCTTTCAAATATGGCCCTCTGGCCTAGTGCCAGTAAAAAATCCTGAAAGGAAGGTGCAGTAGAGGATTTCCAATTAATTAAAATGAGTCGTTTGGCAACTGCCCCAGCAGCCGTAACCCATATGGCCCCAGGATTAAGTTTATGAACACTGTGTTGTGCACATCCGAGAAGCAAGAGAGGAGGATCTGGGTTAATGTCTGGGAATATTTTTTGGCACATACTCCTGACAAGACCAGAAGGAGTGTAGCATAGGGCAGTCCCAGAGAACATGAAACAAATGTGCCCCCCCTTTACCACATCTCCAACAATTATCATTGGGGAGAAGACCCATCCTGTGGAGCTTAGCAGGGTCCCTATAGTACCTATGACTGGTCTTGTTCATAAGGAGCCGGGTACACCTGTCCCGACAAACCTTTTGTGCCCTGAACCAGCTATGTCTCCACTGCTTGTCCGAAACTGAGACCTGCAGGTGATTTTCCCATTGCCCTTTAATCTGCCAAGTGCGATCAGCATCTGCATCCCTAAGTGCAGAATATAGCGAGCTGGCCTGTCCCTTATACCTCTTTCCCCAGACATCTAATGGGTGAAATAGAAGCTGCCCCCTTCGTGCCTGTGGAGCATTAGGCAGGTGAGTGATAGCATCCCTGATCTGCAGGTATCTCCAAAAATGAGATTGAGGGAGACTAAATCTTTTCGTCAATAACTCAAAAGTATCTATGGTCATTTTGTTGGGGAGCAACAGATCCTGAACCCTGGTGATGCCTTGGGCCTCCCAGTACTTCCAATAAATGAGAGACCTCCCTATCTGGAGGGCTGGGTTGTTCCACAGGGGCATATATCTCCATGGAGTAGGGTCCTGTCCCGGGATTGAGAGAGCTTGTTTCCAGTACAGAATCAAAACCTGCATGGAAGGAGAAAATACTTTGGCTTTGTTATAGAGCACCACCGCAGGTGAGGGGGCCTGGGCCAGTGACACCTCTAAGTACAGCCATGTTGGGGAGGATATGACCAATCTTATCAAACCATCTGATAGTTTGAGAGGTAATGAATGCCATATTATATCTTTTAAACCAGGGAAGGCCCCATCCACCTTTACTCCAGTGCTGACGAAGCTTATGTTTACTAAACCGAGATAAGGCCCCTTCCCATAAAAAATTCCCCACTAATACATCTATTTTCTGAAACCATCTTGGAGGGATGGCCACTGGCAAGTGAGCTAATAGGTATAGTACCCTGGGGGTGGCCATCATTTTGATGGAATCGATTTTACCAGCCAAATACAGTCTTAAGGCCTTCCACCTCCCCATATCCTGTTTAAGGGAATCTAACAGCATAGTGAAATTGGCAGAGACCATTTTCCCAATATTAAAACTGAGAATAATACCCACATATTTTATACCATTAGGGGACCAGCGGAGGCCCCTATTTATGAAATCAGTCCCGGAGGTCTTGGAATTTAATGGGAGCACTTCAGTTTTAGAGTGATTGATCCTAAGTCCCGATACCTCTGCAAAGGTAGCTAAAATCTCAAAAATACTGTCAATCACTCCAGCGGAGGCCTCCATTGTAATGAGCAAGTCATCAGTATATAGAAACGTTTTAAAAACGCCACTCCCCACTAGTATCCCGGGAATACGAAGTGATTCCCTTAGTGCAATGGCCAATGATTCAATAGCCAATACAAAAAGGAGTGGGGAAAGGGGGCACCCCTGCCTGGTACCTTTTTGGAGAGAAAAGGACGGGGACATGATCCCATTTGTAAGGACCGAGGCCATGGGGGAGGTGAATAGCAGCTTAACCCAAGACATAAAGCCCGGGCCAAACCCCATACTAGATAGAGTGTGGAACAGAAAGGGCCACTGTACAGAATCGAATGCTTTTTCAAAAGCAATTGCTAGGGCCACGGAGAGCCTACCAGATGCAATAGTCTGTTGTACCAATGACATCAATGATCTATGATGATCTGACCCAAGGCGCCCTTGTATAAACCCCGCTTAGGAAGAGTGGATCAGATCTCTCATAGACCCTCTAGCCTGCTAGCAAGAAGTCTAACCAGGATTTTAGCATCCGCATTAATAAGGGATATAGGGCGGTAGCTAGCAGGAAGTAAAGGGTCCTTCCCCTTTTTCGGTATCACGGTAATGGTGGTCTTCCTCAGGGGTGGAGGGAGGAAACCCACCTGTAGGGAATGCCGGAACATCCTGTTCAAGAAAGGCGCCAAGTTGAGTTCCTTAAGTTTATAAAAGTCTACGGGGATGCCATCCTTACCTGGGGCTTTTCGAGAATTCAGTGACGCTATGGCCTGTTCCACTTCAGCCACAGTGATAGGCACCTCCAGGAGTTTGGCATCAGAGGCCGCCAGCCGGGGAATAGGAAGGTCCCCCCAAAATTTTTGAATCCTCGAGGGACGGGGGTGGGAGTCAGAATAAAGAGCCTCATAGAACTGAGCCATGATTTGTATATCCCCTTATAAGAATAAGTGGAGACCCCATGTATATCCTTTCAGCGCATGAATGGTATGAGATGCCTGTTGTTGTTTGAGCCAATAAGTCAAAGTTTACTGGCCCCCCTTCCCATAGGAGTGGCGCAGCCGCCTGAGATTAGTTCCGCCTGCCGGTCAAATGGGCATTCAGAGAGATCCTAGTGCTATTCAACTGAGCTAATAATGACTGTGACGGAGTTGAGGACTTATACTGGGCCTCCAAGGAGGCTAGTTGTTGTTCCAAAGCCCTTTGGTCAGCTAGACGCCGTTTCCACCTAGCAGAGGCATAAGCAATAATTCTGCCCCTAATGGTGGCCTTGAAGGCCTCCCAAAGCATAGAATCATTCACCTCCCTGTTATCATTGAACTCCCAATATTCCTGAACCACAGGCCCCAGCCAGCGGACAAACTCAGCATCCTCAATTAACAGGGGGTCCAACCGCCACATGGGGGTAGGAGTAAAGTCAGCGCCCAGTTGGAGTCTGAACTCTATGGGCGCATGGTCAGAGACAAAAATGGAGTGCATATCAGTACTAGTAACTTTGTCATATAGACCTGATGAGAGGAGCCAGAAATCAATCCTACTAGAGGAACCATAAACCTGAGAATAGCAAGAGTAATCATAAACCCCTGGGTGCATAGTTCTCCATACATCCAGCAGTGCATGTTCTGACATTAGTGCCTGAACTGCTTTGAGAGCCTGCCTATTTGGTTCAAGGGTTCTGCTACTTCCATCCATGGCAGAGTCTACAACTAAATTGAAATCCCCTCCCCATGACCACCGGAGCATTAGAACTGTTGAAATCAGTAAGGGCCTGGTTCAGAGCAAAAAAGAACTGAGGGCAGTCTTGATTGGGGGTGAATAAATTGGCCAGAATCAAGGACCCCACAGGGGTCTCTAACTCAGCCAGGAGCCATCTTCCCTCCTTATCTTGTTTGTGATGCTTCACTTTCCACACCAGATTCTTATGAAGTAATATAGAGACTCCCCTCTTATGTCCCTTAGCTGAGCTATGGAGCTCCACGCCAACCCAATCCCGCTTGAGCTTCATAGCCTCACATGAGGACAGTCTTGTCTCTTGGAGAAACACCACCATAGGTTGCAATTTCTTTAAGTGGAGCAAGACTTTCTTGCGCTTAACTGGTGAATTTAGCCCCCTCACATTCCAAGAGACAAATCTAGTCCCCATGCTTCCAATTTACTATAATGACTGAGGGGGGTACAAGAAGAACCCCCCCCCCCAAATAGACTGTGCTGAATTAACCCAGACCCCTTAGCTACTCCTGTAATAACATAAATAACCCTAAGTTTCAGATCGCCATACAAAAACATAAAGCAGCATGATGTAACAAGATATCCAAGGGCAATGAGAGCCCCCAACAAATAGGTAGGTAACCAGTTCATAACTATCTAAACAAAAAACAATCCCTGAACCCTCCCCCACCCCCTCCCCAACCCCAAAGACAAGTCCATCACAGACCAGCAACCGCTGACTGTATTGACCAGCAGTGGTCCAGATACCAGCGGAGGTCGCTGGGGGTAGTGTAGCCAAGTACTACACTAAAAAAAAAAGACCCTCCAGATCCGAGATCGCCCACCCCCTATCCTCTGGTGCAGAATGAGTCCTTCTACCCACAGGGCATGGCTAAAAAAAAAATAAATAAATAAGCGAGATGTCCCCCGTACCCCACGTTGGGGTCCGGGTGGTGAGATACATGTTATGGTGAGGACTGGTCTGCACAGAGGATGGGATGACCATATAGAAGGTAATGCACCCAGCAGTCCAGGGAAGGTCCAACACACAGTCCTGATCCAAAAAACCAGAGTGAAACTAGATATTGAAATTGTCCCCCAGGTTGACCAGAGTTCAAATAGGGAGGGAGAAGGGAACAAGGACGAGATCTTAGTGGAGCAGGTTGACTGCGGACTAAAACCACCAGAGCATCTTCGGCAGCCTGTGCCAGTCCAACAATGTGGCCACAAACAAAAAGAACTGAATGGGTATCAGCCCACGGCCTCCTTCACAGGGAGCACCTCTTCCATAGGTGTACAGTCCCACGACTTGTTCAGGCTTAGTGGAGCGTCCCCAGAGAGGTCCTGAACCTCTGACTTAGAGGGATCCTTGAGACTTTTCGACCCAATGGCCTTGGCAGAGAAAGACCGTGGAGGTAAGGAAGGCAAGGCCAGAGAGTCTTCCATTGGCAGATCCATCAGAGGCTGATATTTATTATTCCTCATATCAGGTTTGTAAGAGTCCTGAGAAGCTGAGGACTCCGAGCTTCTGCTGTGGCTCCTTGAGCGGAGACGAGGGATCTTATCGATATGCAGCCCTTCTTGCCATTGTCGTCTCCTATTCCTTTGCTTACCACTACAACCTAAAGGCTTAAATGGAGATGAGGATGGGCAGTTGTGGGTACTCTGGATCGAACTATGCTTCCGAGAGTTAAGGCCTGGGTCCTGAGGAGTAATATCCATTGGCGTGAGCTGATTGCGAGTTACCGGAGAGCCAGAGGGTGCACGCAGATGGCCCCAAGAGAGATTAGGAGCCAGCTCAGAGAGAAACTGCTCAGCAGCAGCGGGGTTGTCAAAAATTCTAGGCGCATCATTGTAAATTATTTTAAGTGAAGCAAGGTATCTGAGGGAGTATTCGAGCCCTAGTTCAGCACAGTCTCTACTGGCAGCAGTGAAGGCCTGACGCCAATTTGTAACTTCCTGAGAGTAGTCCGCAAAAGCCTGTATTCTATGACCCTTCCAGTATAACTCCTTTTTAGTACGAGCCAGCTTAGTAATCAATTCTTGATCTTGAAACCAAGAAAGCAAGCCAGTATTGTGCGCGGCCGACCCCCAGCCTCAGGGCGAGGCATCAAAGTTCTGTGGGCCCTGTCAATTTCAATAGGGGCCTTTTCAGGCCAGTCCAACAATGCAGGCAACTCTTTTTGTAAAAAGGTGATGGTGTCCTATCCTTCACACCCCTCTGGAAAGCCCACCAAGCGCAAATTATTGCATCGACTTTGGTTCTCCAAATCCTCCACTCTGCCCCAAAGAAGCTGGATAAGGCGCTCCTGTTCCCGGAGCCGGGTACTAACTTTATGCCATCCATCCTCCGCTTCAGCTAATCTGTGCTCAGTAACACAAGCCAGTTGAGTCAAGTTGCTAATGTCAGACGCATTCTGCTTAGCCACCACATCTAAATTGTCCATGCGTTGGAGAATCTTGGAAAACATTTAGCGAATTTCGGGCATATCACCCTGATGCAGTTTAGCCTGAAATACGGTCTCCATCTAATTGAGCAGTGGGCCTCGTTTGCAGATCTAGGCCATGAAGAGAGATAGTCATGGACCAAAACGCTCGAAAGTAAAAATTTCAAATATCACCATACATGAGTTACCCGAGCATGTATACCAGACAAATCGAGCCAAGTTAGGTAAAGAAACAGCAGGTAAACAGATGGATTTCCAAGGGTTAGGCAAGAGCTCAGAGCTCAAGCGTCCATTCGGCCCGGGTGGTAGCCACGCCCCCCCCCAAGGATGAGAAAATTGTAATGCATTAAACAGTACTGTACCTGTAGGCTATCATATCTCCTTTTATGAAGCCTTGAACTACAATACTGCTCTGTGATTGGCCAGTTACTGGTCGCATGATCAGAATAGCTGGGTACTATTGTCTTGCCTTACCTTGAACAATGGACAATAGTCCGAGCAATGGACAATAATCCTAGCAATGTGCAGTAGTTTAAAATATGTTGCCCGCTAAATGGAAACAGAAAAAGTCACAGCACTTACCTCTGTTCCCTGTTATGTACAGTAAATGTGCTTATCTGGTAAACAAAAATTAAATAAATAGAAAAAAATGCACAGGAAAAAGCTACTTTGTCTGCACCCCAGAACAACATGCAGATAACCATCAAGCCTGCATATAAAGGCTGCAGAACTGAGGTAATGAAGACAGTATACTACATTAGGAAAGTGGAATTCCAGCTATCCAATAGGGAATTCTACATTTTTCTTGGTCCAGACCCCCACACCGTTGATCAACCAGTAGGTTGATGGTTTTCAGGGGGTTGGCTTTCTCAAAAGGCCTGATTAACAGGCAAGAAAAATATTTTTGACAACTACCTATTGGGAGTCCAAATGTACATCCTCTCATAAGTGCATAGGTTTTTACTGACCCCTTCCCACTCTGCCCCACCAATAATTTCAGGTGTGGAGAGTATCACAAAGCCCTTATTATGCTTCGTGGATGGATACATAAAGACCATTACAAAAGCTCTGCCCTCTCTTTTGTTTTGGATACAGGGTATATCATTTGGATGTTGGAGGGCCTCAGCACTGGGGAAGGCAGCTTGCTCATTACCCTTAATGTCAATGCCCTCCATATTAACATGTGCCACGCAGCGAACTGAAGGCCTTGAGGTACTATTTGAATAAACAGTGGGAAGAGGCAAAACGTGACATTCAAGTCTTGGTGGAGGTGAGTAGGATGGTACTAGAGAACAATACTGTTATGTTCATGGGAAAATACTATCGGTAGGAGAAGGAAACTGCTATGGGTAAAATTTTTGTGCCCAACTACACAGATTTGCATTTGTTCTTCTGGGAAGAGGCTGCAGTCTAAAATCCCAGTGCAAATCCATTCTTTGAACAGGTGGTATTTCGGAAAAGTTATATAGAAAACATTTTTATGATATGGCGGGGGTGCTGCTGAGCTAAAAACAAGTGTAGAACTACCTCCATGAAAGTATTACTTTTAATATGGTTGCAAAGGAACTGGTTGCTATGTTTGCTTTATTATAAATATATAGTGCCTTCCCTTTAATCTTTAGTTTTACATAAGCTTTGAATATGTGTGTATAATGAGAGGGTGGTGGTGGGGGGAGGGGGAGGTTTGTGAGGTGAATTTGGAGATTCATCATGGATCTAAGGGATGAGGAGTTGCAGTCATTTGGACCAGTTGTGGGCATTTTATGGCTGATCAGTAAACATTTTTTTATCTGAGTTTATTTTTTATGTGTCATCAGTTCTAGAAGTGTTACTTTCTTCTAAGAGGGTATTTTGTATGTTTCTAGGCTGAACGTCTTCACTACTTCTGTACTAAATTTCATGTTCATTATTGGTTCGGCCCGTGGGGGGGGGTATTTACTTCAGCAGCTCTGTTAGACTCTTGCTTACTCATCAGTGGTGATTGATGTCTTCTTCAACACCTTATTCATCACACTCATTCATCATTATGACAGGCTCTTATACTGTGATAACCTGGAATGTCAAAGGTGCCCAGGAAAAGTGCAAACGCCATATGGGGTAATGGCACCTAAGAAAATTCCATGTAGTGATTGCTTGTCTGTAGGAAACCCACCTTAAAATGGAAGATGTACATTGTTTCAGGCGGGAATGGGTGGGGCAGGCATATGGCACAAGTAACAGTAGCAAATGGGGTGAATTAGCTATTTTAATAGCACGGAATGTTCCCTTTCACCTGCAAAAGCAAGCAAAATCAGGCAGTCATTTTTTCTCAGTCTTACAATGGCAACTGCTATGCCAGAGGTCTGTGAGATCATTCCTTTACAGAGAGGAAAAGATAAACTGTGTGTGGGGGTTATTTTTATGTGAAGGAATGAAATAGGGCAAACTTGTTTTACTGGTGTTGCCACAATAGAAAATCCACTGCTTGCCATGGACGAACATCCACAGTACAAGTAGGAGGCCAGCATCATCTCTTAAGTATAAGAGAGCACAACCATTCCCCAGACGCCAATGATGCCCCTGTTGCCACAGCCATTGCCTCATTGAAGGAGCGTGCACTCACTACCCGTTACATCCCAGCACAACTTATCTAAATAGAGTCGGCAAAAGTGTCCGACGAAGAAAGGCATACTATGCCCAGCTAACATTCCCTACAACAGGTGGTCAAACATGCTAGGAGACAGAATATGCCGCCTGAGCCCAGGACACTGTAGGAGGTGAGCATTCCCCTGGAGTTAAGATCTGTGAATGACTCATTTTGTACTGTGGAGGAGGAGCATGCTTGTGCCGTGCACATCTGGGGATGGAGGATTTTTAATATTGGTCAAGAGGCTTGAGAGGATTTTATTCTGGATTAATAATGTTTCCAGTCTGCTGCAGAGAAGGAGAAGCCTGATGGAACTTCTGGTCTTGCACACAGGCAAAGGTACATGCTCACAAATTGCCAGTTAAATATTTTTGCACTTAATCTGTTATGTGTATTTGTTACATTACTGTTGGGGTATGCAGAGCTTCATCACTAGACATGCCGAGACAGACAATCAGGAGGGTGAATCGGGCACATTACTGTCAGGGCAATTTATGTCGGGACAATCAAGCAACAGAAGCAACACAAGCAGCTCACCTGAGGAGCTGAGGAAGCCAATTTCCAGCCTGATAACTTTCGAGGCAGCTCCCCCAAGCTAGGCACTCGGGACAATCAAGCAATGGAAGCAACACAAGCAGCTCACCTGAGGAGCTGAGGAAGCCGAATTTCCAGCCTGATAACTTTCGAGGCAGCTCCACCCCCCAAGCTAGGCACTTGGGACAATCAAGCAACAGAAGCAACACAAGCAGCTCACCTGAGGGAGCTGAGGGAACGAATTTCCAGCCTGATAACTTTTGAGGTAAGAGGCCTCTTCTCTTCGTCTGGGCGCCTGCAGGGGTGCTAGCCCGGCGGCGCTCGCCATCTGCCCCACCCGCCCAACCACCCTCCCACCCAGGCGGCTGTCAGTTAAGGATCCACCCGTGACATCACATCCGGTGACATCACGTCCTGTTGCCCAGAACCTATCTCCCCACTTTCCCATTTGCAGTTTATACCTGCTGGTCACTAGAGGGACCTATGCTCCCTCGCTACTTCCTACTCCTACCTGTACAGCACTACTTCCCTGGGATCTTGCTCACCACAATGTATTGGCCCTGCCTCATGCTCTGCCTGTGCCTATCCCCACTAGCAGTGCACTTACCCACTTACCCATCTGCTACTCCACACTGTGCCCTGGCACCCCTCCCTCCCCTTGCTCCTGAGCCTGCTCTCCTGCCCCTTGGGATCTCTGTGTGTCTCGGTCCTCCCTGCCCTCCCCCTAGCTTTCTCACCCTCAGGCACATCTGGGTGTCTTCATTCTTGCCTTCCCTTCCTGTACCACCCTGCCCACCCCCTGCCCCTTAGCCTCCCTCCCCCATGTCAATCGTAGGAAAACCTCTCACCATCTCCCAGCCAGGGTGTTAGTCATGCTACTACTCCTGTCAGGGAACATTCATCAAACCCTGGCCCCGTTCCCAGGAGCTCCCCGACTTGCACCACAGGCCTATGCATGGTCTCCATGAATATCTGTAGCCTCCTAAAAAAGTTTGACTCACTACAATGCCTGGTCACATCAATTAACCCTGATGTCATCACTCTAGTTGAGACTTGGCTGTCGAAATCCTTCCCTGACTCCCTAGTCTCCCTTCCTGGTTTCACCCTCTTCCGGTCCGACCGTGTTGGGAGACAGGGCGGCGGCTGCGCTATTTATGTCAAGGAATCTCTCCCCGTACTAGCCCTGCCTGCTTCCATCCTTGACTCCAGGGCCCAGGCGCTTACATTGAAACTAACCCCTGACCCTTTAAAGGGATCCCTTTATCTGACTACTGCATACGTGCCCCCCAGGGATCAAACGCAGGCCATTGCCTCTCTTACAGAATACCTTACCTCACTACCTCCTTCCGCTGATCAAATTCTGGTGGGTGACTTAAATGTCAACTGGCTCAGCCCCTCCTCCTCCTTTACCCGAGACTCCTTTTCTGCAATAGACCTAACGCAACTAGTTACCCACCCTACCAGGACTAACCCCAAGAGAGCTCCAGTACCCTGCTTGATGTAGTACTCGCCTAACTGCCCTAATCGGATCCCCAATGTACAAGTCCTCCCAGACTCTCTCAGTGATCACTCCCCATTCTATTCCACTGGTCATCCTCAGTCCCCAAACCCATAGCACAGTCCACATGCGGCGTCTAATACCTGGTGGACTGATAAAACTAAGAACTTCTGTCCCAAATTGACTGGTCTCCTATACAGGCAACTCCTGACATTGACACAGCTCTCTCCTTCTTTACCCAAACTTTTAATAATGCCTGTGATATCTTTGCCCCAATGTTGACCCGCTGTTCTAAAAGGCAAAATACCCCCTGGGTAACCCCAGCTTTGATCCACCAACTCAAACATAGGGACAACCTATGCCATTGAGACTGGCCGGCCCAATGACAGGCGGTTATATGCTGCCACCCGAAACAAGTGCACCGGCCATCAGAAAGGCCAAGTCTGAGCACTATCGGTCCTCACCACTGCCTCATGGGGAACCCCAGAACCTTCTGGATAACAGTAAACAGTTAAATGGGACTGCACACTCCCCACCCACCCAGATCAACATTAACGGTGTGATCTCCTCAGACCCAGCCTCATAGCCAACCACCTCAACACCTCATTCACTGACCTTAGCCCCATCCTCCCTACAAATTTTTTTGACCCTCCTCCCCCAGCACCTGCCGTAAATCTTTCTCACCCTTATTTTCTCCTCCACCGTGTTTCTGCCCAAGAACTTAGGCTGCACCTTGTCACTGCCCTCAAGAGTAATAGTACAGGCAGTGACACCCTGGATCCGTGTATCCTACGGCTGGTCTTAGACACAGTCCTTACCCCGATCACATGCCTCATCAACCACTCTCTTTGCCTGGGGAAGGTTCCAACTGCCTGGAAAGTCGCCACTGTCACCCCTATCTTTAAAGGTGGTGATAGGACTGTGGCTGGAAACTATCGACCAATCTCCATTCTCTGTCCTCTCCAAGGCCTTGGAAAAGTGGTGGCCTCTCAAATCTCTGACTACCTCTCCACCTACAATGTCCTCGTCCTGAGCAGCATGGCTTCCGAGCGGGCCACAGTACCAACACAGCCCTCCTAGAGTTCTCCAACTTTCTCCTCCTCCTTAGACACTGGTTTTCTGGCTGGTGCGGTCTTCATTGACCTCTCTAAAGCTTTCGACACTGTCTCCCACCCCCTCTTTCTTGATGCCCTTAGTCTCTCTGGTTTTGCTGCTGGGCCTATCTCCTGGTGCACCAGTTATCTGTCTGACTGCTCACCGCATGTAAAAATTAATGGGACCTACTCAGACATCTGTCCCATCTTTTCTGGGGTTCCCCAGGGCTCCATTCTGGGCCCCTTACTATTCTCCCTTTACCTTAGCACCCTTTCACGCGCTTGCTCGGGGAACATTCTATTGTACGCTGATGATGCAGTCATCTTTTCCTCAAGTCATAACCCTATTGCCCTCCAGGACTCGCTGCAGAAGTCCTTCGCTGAAGCCGAGGGCTGGTTCAAGGAACATAGATTGGTGATAAATCTTGAAAAAACAAAAACCATGTTCTTCACTCATCCTCAAAACAAGTCCTACAACTTCAAACTCCTCATTCACTCTGGGTCCTCTTTCCCACTCGAACAGGTTTGCTCCTATAAATACCTAGGGATCAATTTTGACCCTCCCTCTCCTTCCATGGACACATCGCTGCCTAGCCACTGCCACTAATATCCGATTGGGCATCTTACATCGGTATAAACACTGCCTCCCCTGGAGCTCTTGACTCATGAGTCACCTCCTCTATCCTGTCCCTAGTGGACTATGGACTGCGTGTGTATGGTGCTGCTGATCAGACTGCACTCCATAAAATTGCATTTCTCTGAATAAGGCCTGCAGGTTAATTACTGGGGCACCTAGGCTGACACACACCTGTCTCATGCGCTAAAGCTGGTACTTGATCTTGTGGCGCCTCAAATATCTGACCTGTACCCTTACAAAAGACCATCCTTGGGCTATCCCCCAGGATTGACCACCACCATACCGCTCTGTCCCACTAGTTCATACTCGGACCTCTGGGAAAACTTCTCTTGTTATCCCTAGAGCTAGGACCTCTCATGGCCAAAGAGCCTTCAGCTTTAGGGCCCCCTCCTGGTTCAACACACTGCCACCCTCCATCTCTGAAGCTCCAACTATATCGTGCTTCAAAACTTCCTTACGTAACCACCTTATTAACACCCGATGCTGTAATTGCCATTAGTCAAAGCCGTACTCAATACTTATGACAAAGCTTACTACTAAGCTGCTAAGGACAACATAACTCTGGTATTGTTTGCATCAATCCTACCTGTACCAGCTTGTTTGTATCTATGTTTTAAGTTACTGTTATACTTATGTGTTGTACTGCTATACTGTGTAATTTCGTTTGTCTTACTGTGACAAAGTACCTTTGTAAATGAGCCTATGGCTCAAAGGTTTTCCAAACTGCTGTTTAAATAAAATAAAATAAATAAATGTCGGGATTTGTGTCGGTGGGATATAGCATCTGATGGGACAACAAAGTTGGGTAAAAAACTGTTGGTCAAATGAAAGTCAGGAAATCATATGGATCCCTTCAGGAGTACTGGGATCCCGAGGGATGCTATATCTTGCTGCATGGCAAGCTGGGGCCATCTGAAATATTGCTGGGCTCAATCTATGGTCCCAGCTTTGATGCCTCCAACATGTTTTACTATGTTGGTCCTTCTCCTGGCACCCTTTACCCACTTCCCCATTATGTTAGGTGGAGACTGGAACCTGGTATATCAATCTGATTTGGATAAATCGGCCCCCACCAGGTGAGGTCTGACACTGGGGCAATGGGGGCTGTGGGAGTTGATGGATGGAGTAGGCCTGACTGACCCATGGTGTCTCCTCCATCCACCAGATAGGCAATATACTTTTTATTCCCCAACTCACAGGACATTCTCTCAAATAGATTATTTTCTAATAAATCAGAAAAGTCTCATTTGTCTCCTCTTTTTTACTATCCATCAAACAGTTATATTTGACCATGCACCAGTAAATTTAGGACATACACTTAGCAGGTCTGGTGATCGTGACACTGTATGTCAGCTGAACGCACAGCTGCTTCAGGATTCTGATTCCCTATCCTTAATAAAAATCTGTATAAATAATGTTTTCTTGCATAATGAAGAGTCACTGCACTTGATATTCTTTGAGAAGCAGCAAAGTGTAACATATGGGGTGGATGTATACAATTAGTGTCTAAACATGCCAAAATCCATGCCTCTCCTACCGATCAACTTTTGAGGGGCATTAGGTGGTTGGAGCATATTTTTCTGGATGAGAATGCTGATCCAGTTTTGGAGGCAGAAGTTCTAGCTGGGTTCTTGGTGATACACTGCCCTAGATTGGATCGTAGGGGAGGGAGGTTGACCATTTGTTGTAAAACAGACTTGAGCCTGATAGATGTAACAGTGGGGGAGACCCAATCTTTTGAATGTATCCTGGGCACAGGTATGGGGTGCAAAATTCTTCTTATCTACTGTCCACCCAGTGAGGGGGAGCAATTTTTGCAGGAAATCACAGTCTTCATTGTCAACATGGTGTTGGAGTCCCCCAGTGCGATGGTGCTGGGTGACTTCAATGCCTAGATTGATGACAAACTCTTGCACTTTGGACATGATTTCCTCCAACAGATGAATTCATTGGGTTTCATACAGGTGGTTTCCTCTGCGACCAAAATTTTGGGTCATTCACTGGACCTAGTTTTCCTACTGGGTATGGAGAGCTCCAACTTGGTGGTGAAACTGATTGGATGGTCAGACCATTGCACTATCAGATTCAACTTCCAGGCACCCCCTTATAGGCCTGCCCCTTTGGAGATGATCCGGTATCACCCATTAAGGGGTTTGACCCCAGAAGCCCTGACAGCAGTCCTGGACCTATAAGGGTTTCTGGGTGGAAGCTGGGACCCAGAGAACCTACTTCAGGTCTATAACAAGGCTGTGGTGGGGGCTCTGGATTCCATTGCTCCAATCTGTGCTCACCCTCCGTCCACTTTTCCTCATTCCCCATGGTTTGATGGGGTTTTAAGGGAGATGCTGAGCATAGGGCAAAGGATGGAGTGGAGCTGGCAGAAATCTGGCCTCGATGCCGACAAGCTTAGATTGACAGCACATTATGTAGACTATCCATCAGTGATCTCATGTAAGAAGGCAGAGTTCCTGTCCGGTGAGATTACAGCTGCATAGAACCAACTGGCCCAGCTCTTTAGAAACTGTGGACAGCCTGTCTGTAGTTACAGAGAGTGTTGTCACAGAAGAAATGTGATGAGTTTGCTTGCTTCTTTGCAGATAAGATTGCTGACATCAGGTCAGAGATTGTCCAAACCTGCTCTAAAGGCAGTGGCGGTGATTGGTGGGAGGTTGCATCACCTCGGGCTAGTTGGTCAGCTTTTGTCTAGGTGGCAATCTTGGATGTCATGATGGTCATTGAGAATATGCAGCCAACTTACTGTGGTTTGGATCCAGGCCCTACACTCCTCCTTGTGGGATGTGTGGATGTCATCAGCCCAGTTCTAGCTGAGATAGTCCGGTATTCTTTAGAGATCGGGGAGTTTCCTGACTCCCTGAGGGAGGCAGCGTTGATTCCGCTCCTCAAGAAATCTTCTCTTGACCTGGACTGTCTCACAAACTACAGACAGGTCTCCTACCTTCTCTTTGCAGGGAAGGTTATTGAGAAGGTGGTCGCGCTGCAGCTAAAGGACCATCTTGCCATCCATGACATCTATGATTCCTTCCAGTCAAGACTCAGGAAGAGGCACAATATTGAGACTACCCTTGTTCGGGTGCTCAGTGACCTCCTTATAGCGAGAGATCAGAGGAGTCAGTCCATCTTAGTCCTTCTGGATCTCTCTCTGCGGCATTTGGTACCGTGGACCATGGGATATTGCTGGAGCACCTGTGGTTGATCTGTGGACTGTCGGGTACAGTCCTCAGATGGTTTCAATTCTTCCCCACTGGCATGTTTCAGAGAGTGGTATCAGGGATTTTTTCCTTTGACCCATTTTCCCTGCCATGTGGGGTACAGCAGGGCTCGTGCTTTCTTCCATGTTGTTCTCAATGTACATGTTGCCACTGGGGGACATTGTAAGGCAGTATGGGCTGAGTGTTCACTGCTATGCAGATAATACTCAGATGTACATGTCCTTTGAATCTGATCAGGAGTCAGCGGTTTTGGTATTTAACAAATGCCTCTCCAAGATCCAAGACTGGATGAGTGCCAACTGGTTGAAGCTGAATTCAGACAAGACTGAGGTGTTGGTTGTGGACTCAGGTTGTCGAGCTGAGGGGTCTTCAGTAGGACTGGTGACTGGTCTTGTATTAGGAGACTACCAGCTGAGGACTCCTGATCAGGGGCAGATTCTGGACATTATTCTTGATGAAGGACTAACCCTGAAATCTCAGCTGTTGCCCATTATCAAGACCTCATTTTACCATCTGAGGAATATTGTCCAGATTAAGAACCTGGTCCCGTCCAGCAACCTACTTACACTTATCCATGCCTTTGTGACCTCCCACCTGAATTACTGTAACTCCCTTTTCCTAGGGTTGCTGGGGGGGAGGAATCCACCATCTGCAGTTGGTGCAGAATGCGGTGGCCAGGTTACTAACTGGGCTTTTGCAATTTAGCCATATTACACCTGTGTTGCGTGAGCTGCACTGGCTTCCAGTTCAGTGGGGGATTACCTTCAAAGTCAGTTTTCTGACCTATAAAGACCTACACAGTCTTGGGCTGCACTACCTGCAAGAGCTTCTGCTCCTCTACTGCCCCTCCTGACCACTCCACTCCACCGACAAGAGATTGGTAGAGATTTTCAGGGTTCAGTTGAAGTCATCTTGTGCTCATGCTTTTTCCTATGTAGCCCTGACCCAGTGGAATTCTCTACCTCACTAGGTCTGGGACTGCCTGACAGTGGAGAGCTTCAAGGCCATTCTGAAACCTCATCTATTTAATCTTGTGTCTCTGTAAAGTTACAGTGAATTTAAATTGCTGTTATCAGAATTTTAACTATTTATGGTATTTATATTGTCTGTGTTGCATTTCTTCTTTGTAAAGCACTTTGATTTTAAGAATTGTGCTATATAAATAAAGCATATTATTAATATAATTTATGGAGAGACACATCTGATGAGATGTGGTCCCATTTAAAAGCCTTAAGGGCCCAGTATAATGACATATTGGTGCAGAAAGCTGAATTAGCTATTCAGCAAATCAAGATGTGGTATTTAGAGCCAGGGGAGGGGCCAGGAATTTGTTAGCACATTGGCTTCATCAGCTGGAAACTTATAAACATATTCCCGGTATTTTACCTAGTCCAGATGCCACTGGTGTAATTCAATCCTGGGCAATTGCAGTGATTTTTCAAACTTTCTGCTCCTTCCTGTATTCAGATGACCTTTCTCCTGACTACTACAGAGGATAATATCTTGCCTGTCTTGACCCCCTTCCTCTCCTGACTCTCACCCCTTCTCAGCACAAACTGCTTGGGTGTCCGATCTCCATCACTGAGGATTTGGAGGCTATTAAGCAATTACCTCCAAACAAAGCACCTGGGTCTGATGGTTTTACCAATAATTTTTGTTTAGCCTGTTTGGATGAGCTGGCTCCCTTTTTGGCCCACTTGTATAATTATTGGTATACTTCCATTTTTTTAAATCCTTCATTCTCAAAGGCTTGGATAACTCTAGCTAAAAAATGGGTAAGGCTGAGTCACACCCAGGTAAGTGCAGGCCAATCTCGCTACTTAACTCGGATTTGTAAATGTTGACCAAGATCTTGGCTAACAGATAGGCCACAATCTGAAACACTTTAGTTAGCCAATGTTGGCTGGTTTCATGAAGGGATGATTCTTAAGTGATCATTTATGGAAACTGCATCATCTCATTTCTGCATCAAGGGAGGGCAAGATTCCTGTGGCCTTGGTCTCCCATGACACTGAAAAAGCATTCAACCATGTGTCTCTTGGCCCTATCGTTTCTCCATTTTGCAAAAATTCAACTTTCCTCCTGAATTTATAAACTGAGTTTGGCTTTTAAATAGCAATCCTATTGCCTGCATATGGTACAATGGTGTCTTTTTGGACTCTTTTCCTCTACTTCATGGTACCAGGCTAGGCTGGCCCCTGTCCCCATTACTTTTCAACCTGTACCTAGAACCCTTGATGTATAACCTCAAAAGTAATCTTGAGGTTAAGGACATCTTAGTTGGGAGAACAGGTAAAAGTTGTCCAATTATGTAGATGATCTGCTCCTGCATATTACAGACCCATTCCACCTCCATCCCAGCCACTGTGGATGAACGTTTCTGCTTCTCTTCAGTTTTGGCTTATAAATTAAATCTGAACAAAAGAAAAGTTCTTCCATTGAATAGCTTAGTGAATAAGTAAGATATCTTTAGTATGGGCTTGTCCTAGGAGAACAAACTGATAACTTATTTGGGGGTACTTATTTTCTGGTCCTCTACTATGCTTGTCAAAGATAACATTTCTTCCTTAGTTCACACAAATTAAAATGGACCTGCACAGATGGTCAGCTTTACCTCTTTCTTTATGGAGTCTGGTCAGTGTCATCAAGATGTATGTCCTGCCATGATTGTTGCACCTTCTTGGTATGCTAGGTGTCTTCCTGACGATATAATGGTTCCTTTTGGTGCAAAGCCTATTCAATGATTTTTTATGGCAGGGTTAAGCCATTCACTGCTCTTATTTTAAATTAACAGCACCAAAGTTAGGGGGTGGGTTATGTCTTCCATATGTATTTTTATATTATTGTGCTCTTCATGGCAGCAACATTTAGCAATGGGGTAGCTCCAGAGGAGAATGAACAGATTCTGCTTACTGGCCTCTTTGGCTTGCAATTGAACTCTCTCTCTATCACAGTGTTAGAATACAGCTCAAGAGTCTCCTTTATACCAAGTTATTTCAAATACCCTCTCCTCTTCAAGCAACATCCACCGATTGGTCCATAAGGTCACATCAACAGCTTGGATCCTATTTAGGCTTGGTATAGACCAAAGGTTTGTCCCAACCCATCCTCAGAAACCCCAATATTCATATAGTTAGACATCCCATTATATTTTCTTTTTGCCCTCAGCTTTGTGATACTTCAATTGCATCCTCAATTGAGGGGGATAGTTTTGTGCCATTCTTAATTATTAAAGAATATTTTTTTCAACTCCCCAGGACATTTAGTTTTAAATACTTGCAACTGACTCATGTGGTCTCCTTATACTTGGGACCCAAGCCTTGGTGCTGCTGGAAACCTCCATTCTGTAACTTTTTTTCTATGTCCTCACAACCACACCCAGTTTCTGGGCTGTACTCTCTATTCCAGCTTCTCGACAACAATATCCCTACCAGTGTTTGCTATTATTGGATGCAAACCCTCAGACTCCAAGAGGACCCCACTGTATGGCATACTATTTGGAGGGATTTATACAAATACGTTAAACAAGACAGGTTGCACCTGACCCAATTTCAGATCCTTCACAAATTATATTACACCCCTTACAAGCTCAATAAACTAGACAGGCTCCCTTCTCCTTATGCTCTTGGTGTGGTCTTGCCAAAGGCAATCTAAAGCATATCTTTTGGGAATGCATCAAGGTGGTTCCCTTTTGGTCTGCCATAAAGACATCACCTGATCCCTTCCTGGGCTTGAATGACCTGTTTATGCCTGATAATTGTCTTGTGGGGCTTGTTTCCCATAGATTTGATAGGTACCCATAAGGCCCACATTGCCCTAATTGTGACCATTGCAAAATTTATTATCCAATGCCATTGGAAAGATGATGTCATTCCCTCTTATAGAGAATGGCATAAGGAAATTCTAAGTGCATTAATAGTTGAGAAACAGATTGCATCATTATGACACTGCCCTATGTAGTTTTGTGATAGATGCGGACCCCTTTATGTACTGTTATCCCTATCCACAGCATGACCATAATTCTGGGCTCTACTACTCCATAAAGCTGTCTGACTTTGGTATCTGTTCTACTAGTTTGCTGAAGACTCCTCTTTTTGTTTTAATTGGGTCGCTGAACCGAGGCTGGGGGTGGGAGGGTTGTGTGGGTTTAGTTGTGTACTATTATTGTTGGTACACTGTTAGTGTTGGTTTTAGTTTGTTTATTGTTGGTTTGTAAACTGTTCTAAAAAGAAATAAAGTATATTAAATACAAAAAAAAAATATCTGCATGTAAGTAATGGAGACTTAAAATTCACACTACATATGAGCTCAAAAGAAATTGCCTTCCTGGATGTATTAATAACAGGAAAAGGAAGTGGTAAAGTGACTAATAGCATGTTCAGAAAGCCAACAGATTAAAAAAATATATTTTTTTGGCTAGTAGCTACCATCTCCACCACACCACAAAAAATGTCCCTATAAGGAAATACCATTGGGCTAGGAGGCATTGTAGCAAGCAGAGTGAGTTCCAGAAGGAATCAGAAAAACTGCAAAGAAGATTCATATTGAGAGGCTACAGTGTGGGTACTACACAAAAGAGAAAGGAATAAGAAGATAACCTTGATAGGGCCCAAACACTGGAAAATATAATCAAATAAAAAGTTAAAACTCTTATCCACTTTGTCTCCACCTATAGTGTTAGGGCACAGAGGGTGAGACAAATAATAAAACAAATTGCACATCCTATGATCAGGTTGATGGAAGTGCTGAAGACCCCCCCACACACACACATTATCTACAGGAGAGCCAGGAATCTGAGCAATAGACTGGTGTAATCTCTACAGCCCATGGAATAGTGCAAACTATGGTTCCCCTCATTTTCAAAAGGCTGCAGATGTGTTGTGCACTGCAAGTCTTGCCCAGTGATCCAAGAAGGTTCCCACTTTAAAGACCCCAAAAATGGCACTCAGCTGGAAATCTTTGATTTTATTACTTGTGACACAATGTATGTCATCTGCATGGCCGCATGCAGTTGTGATTCATACTATATTGTGAGAACAAAGCACAAGCTAAAGGAAAGAATAGGCTACTATGTGAGGGCAATCAACAGTGATAATTAAGAGTATGCTCTAGCTGCACTAATTATGGGCAGTATGCATAAGGGAGTACATGAGGTTTCCTTTATGGGTCAGGAGTAAGTAAAGGTAGGTACAAGAGTCAGAGACAGATAACTTGCTGTAGTCTAGAGGTACTGTAGTCACACTAAATACACATGTTAGGTGCCTGTTAGGGAAAAGGATTCAGCAATCAAATTGAGCTGACACCCTTCTTGGGAAAATAACATTTTAAAAAGTTGGCTTTATTTAAAGGATCCTACAATCTATGATTCTCTTGATCCAACCTTTCTCCCTTGGTAATTACCCTTAACTCTTCCACCACCTTTTTTCATTTTTCTTCTATTTTTCCTATGAGGACACACTATATAATCCAAAGCCACTGAAATGCTAATATCAACCCATGTCTCCATGCAAAGAAATTAAAACTACTTCTCACATTCTAACAGGCAGTTATTTTGGACAAGGTATTCTGGCCTTGTTATTCCAAATAACTGCCTAGACAAATGTGAGATGCATTTTTAGTTCTTTGGTCCATGTGGGGAGATATGGCATAAGGATGTGAGAGGAGAGGGGAACCTAAAATCCCCCACCAAACACTATCTCATGGAGTTCTTCTGACTAGCTGGCTATGACTTTTTGGTAAGTAAAAGGTTAGCTTTTTGTTAGGAACAGGAGGTGCTGGATCGGGATTTGGATAGCTGCCAGTCTGGGCGAACACCTTTCCTTCCTTCAGCTTCAATCTCTGCACCTTTACATGAGCCATCAGCTTACTTTGGCTCAAACAGAGCAGAACACCAACTGTACAAACACAAATTCAGAAACATTAGGAAGTTAATGGGACTTATCAAGTGGAGGTTGAAGGTTGGGGATCATGCAGACAGAGGAAGCAGGAGTGTTTTTCTTTTACACTGGGTTAGGAAATGGAGGTGGAGTTTGGAGATGATGCAAAGGAAGGGATTTGGAGTTTTTTGCATTTTTTTTTATAAAGTAGGTCTGATGGAGGATGAGGTGATGGCTGATTAGAATGCCACTTAGCTGCCTTCTGGATGGTGTCTTGTAGATGAAAGAAGGTAATTGCACTGTGATAGGTGCAGCTGCCTCATTTCAACTACAAGAAGTTTATGCCTATCAGCCAGGCTGAACATCATCAGGATCAATCTGATCCTAGTTGAGTTTTCAGGGTCAAACATAATGTAGCCTGAGCTGTATTGGAGACTTCATGGACACACATCTGCAGCCTCTACTCTCTTGAGTAGACAACAGATGTTTGCTTTGTGCTTGTGTGTACACACAAGCAAACATAAAAAGGTGCAATATATGAAAAAATTCTGTAGTATTATGACAAAAAAAGAAAAAAAGTGATGCCACTTATGACACATAATTATCTGTATAGGCCCTATCTATTATGGTCATTACATAGAATGTAATAGTGTCTAACAAAAAATATAAATATAATGGACATTCAATAACTCTTTATTTGCCAGAAAATGAATTTAGAGAAAAGATTAAACTAATAATAAAGGAATTTTTCTTTTATAATTATTCTGGGCAATGTTATATCTCCACCTTATGGGACCCTTTCAACACAGTATTAAGGGGGTATGTATTTCATATCAAAGCATGGTGTAATAAAATTAAAAAGCAAAACAAAAGAGCAATTTGAGATTAAAGGAATTAGACAAATTAATCCTAAAAACAAACCTTGAAAAATACTACCAAGAATGGACAATGACATGGAATTTAATGCAGCAAATCATTTATGAAGAAACTGAGCAAAATATAAAAAAGGTAAAATGTGCAAGATATTTACAAGGTGATAAAACTGGTAAATTATTAGCTATCTGGAAAATGTTAAATTGTAATGTGGATTTTTGTTGATTGCTATTGGCTCTTATGTCTCTGTTTGCTGCTGCCACTTATCCTGGCCCTGTACTAGTTTTTCTTATATGTCAGGTGCTTTATTGTTATTCACCTTATCTACTAGTTGAACTGTGTTGTTGTTGCTGTAAAACTGTATCATTGCTGTTGTAATTCAGTTATCTCACTGTCAAAAGCTATATCTTGCTATTGTAATCTATGAATTGTACCCTACTGTTACTGTCAAAAGTAGTATCCTTGCTGTTGTAATCCCACCCTGTGCTTTGTTACTGTACTGTATTGTTTGTAGCCTCCCGGGCTGTGTCTGAAAAAAGACATTTCTATGGCTAGCACACCCATCCAGTAAACAAAATATAAATAAAAATAAAACTTGCTTAAAAAACAAAGGCAACAAAATATCATTACAGTACTCAAAAATCATGTGGGACTTATGGTTACAAAACTGGAAGGAATGAAGTCTATTGTCTTTGACATTTTTAGAAATATTTTTCAATCATCAGTTAAATTTGATATACCACTTATGAAAAAATGTTTGCAGAAAATTCAGATTCTAAAAATACAATTAAATAATTCTAAATTTACCCAACTTGAAATTAAAGAGACTATATTTCTGTTACCCTAAAATAAAATTCCTGGTATTGATGGCTTTGCATTTCATCAGGTATTTCATGAAGAACTGATCCCTTGGATATTATTATTGTTTTAAGCAGTTCAGGATGCCAAAGTAGTCTTCTCTAAATCTATGGATGAAGCAACGTTGTATTCATTCATAAAGAAAGGAAGTTTAAAGATACTCCAGATGGTTATTGACCAATACTAATTCTTAATGCTGATTATAAAAGTATTAGTAAATGAATAGCTAACAGAATATTGGTAGGGATCTCACATATTCATAAAGATCAATATGGTTTTATACCAGGGAGAACAATAGCAAGTGCTTTAAAAAGGATACAACTGTTATTTCAATATGTTCAAAATCTTCCAGACAAGTATTATGCTTGTTCTCTTGATGCTAGTAATGCATTCAACTTGGTGAATAGGGACTATATGTTTCAAATTCTAGAAGAATGGGGTATACCACAGGACTACATATATAGTATAAATCAGTTATAATGCAATCTGGAGTCTAAATTCCTCATTAATGGGGCCCTTACAGATAAACTGCAAATGTTAAATGGAGTAAGGCAAGGTTGCCCCCTCTCTCCCCTGTTATTTATTTTGAGTCTTGAAACATTGCTTGAAGCGATTAGAACAAACCCATTAATAAAAAGAATCCAAATAGAGCAAGAAGAGGTTCAATTAATTATATTCATTGATAACGCTCATATTATTTAAAGACTTAAATAGCTCTGTATTAGCTATCTTGAATGAGGTAGAGGACTTTGCAAGGTCTGTAGGATATCAGTTAAATCAGGACAAATATATTTATTTCAAATAACTCAAGTGAAAAATAGATTATCTATCTATGGAGAACTTTGCAAACACAGATCAATTAAAATATTTGGGTTTAATTTTGACAAACAAACTGGATCCTAACATCTCTATAATTTTAAAAAAAGCTAAGGAAAAAGTAAGCAACAAACTGCTGATCTGGCAATGATACAAATGATGGTGTTATACTATTTAATATACAGTATGTGATACAAGCTGTGATTGGATGCCCAGCAGTAAAATGGTTTTCAGAGATTCAACAGCAATTTAAAAAAAATTTATGGAGAGGAGTCACACCCCAGATTGCTTGGGAGTATCTGATCACATCTAGGAACCAGAAAGGATTTGGCTTTCCCAACCCATATGTATATAATCTAAGCAATATAATAGTTACTTTATGGGAATTTTTTTTCTGCATCCAGATCATAGAATTTTACAGAATATAATACACAACTCAAAACAACAGATCAACCCAATAGATTTGCTTTTTAGAATAAAATACAGAGGCCTTACAAAAAGTAGTTCTTGGATTATAAATCTAGTACATGCAAAAACAATATTGGGATTAGTAAATATTTCATGGTTATAAGGAAGGATTTTTCTCCAGAAAAACAATCTTAATATTGCCAACCTAGTGATTAAATGTTTGAGGCAGATTGGAATAAACAGATGGGTAGAGTTTAAAGAAGATGAAAAAAATGATGAACAATGGAAAATTTAGAGAGACATTAAATAAAGGCCCTAAAAGGAACTATGTATTATATTCAATGTGACTTAAAATTTCAACAAATTAAACACATTTTATGAGGGAAATGCTCTAAATCATAACCAAGAAATAGAATGCAAGAAAAAATTAATTATCTCTTCTCCCAGAAAACTGTTATCCAAAATGTATTTTAAATTAATAAATAATGAATGTCATACCCATATAAAGATTAAATTAGAATGGTAAAAATAATTGGGCTACCAGTTATCTGAAAAGAGATGGTGAAATATATGAATACAGGCAAATAAATGTATCTTTTCAGCCAAGAATAAATCAATACAACAAAATTGTTGGGAGGTGAGGATATAGCATGGACCAAGCAGGAAAGGGACCTTGGGGTTTTCATCTTTGATGGCCTCAAGGTAGGGAAACAGTGTGACAAGGCAGCAGGTAAAGCAAATAAGATTCTGGGAAGCATAGGCAGGGGCACCACCAGCAGAAAAAGGGAGGCCATAATTCCACTAAACAAGACACTAGTGAGGCCGCACCAGGGATACAGTGTCCAGTTCTGGATACCTTACCTACGTAAGGACATAGACAGGGTGGAGAAAGTTCAGAGGAGGGCAACACAGATGGTACAGGGATTGCATCACAAGTCCTATGAGAACAGGCTGAAGGACTTGAATAAGTATTCCCTGGAGGAGAGAAGGGAAAGAGGGGATATTATAGAGACATACAAGTACCTTTCACGGAGGAACAGGGTGCAGAAAACACTATTTTCCAGTTATAAAGATGTTCCAGGACTAGAGGACATGGGATGAAGTTGGAGGGAGGGCAATTCTGAGGAAACATGAGGAAGAATTTCTTCACTGAAAGAGTGATGGACAGGTGGAACACCCTGCCTGAGGAAGTGGTGGGGGCTGAAACAATCACAGGATTTAAGAATGCATAGGATAGACATAAGGGAATCCTGGAGATCAGGGTTAAAGGGCAACAGACTTCTAGAAACACCTAAAGTGATCTTACAAGTTCAAATGGGCAGACTGGGAGGGCTGTAGGCCCATATCTGCTGACAGTATCTATGTACGTATGTATGTATCAAAGTTAAATCAAAAATATGGATATATAACCCCTATAATTATACATAATATAGATCCAAATTATGAACCTACATGTTGGCATAAATGTGGAATGAAAGTGGATTTATATGGTGGCAGAAGGCAGAGCTGGCAAGTAGATAAAGACCTCAAACAGGTTCTCAGTTCTGCAGGGTCTGGATGATCAAAGGGATGGAGGGGATCTCAAGAAGCAGAGTGAAGCAGGAACAGAACAGAGTAAGGTGGAACAAGGGAAAGGGGAAGGGACACCAAAAGGAAGGGGGCAGGGAGAGGGGGACAGGGAAGTCATGTTGGGGAGGTTGAGTGACATGAGGAAGGGGGCAATGAGGAGAGAATCAGGGATGAGGTAAGAATACCTTAGGGGTGGAGTCCACAGTGGAGGAAAAAGCCAGCCCAATGTTAGGGACAAAGTGGGGGGGCATGAGGCATGGGTAGTTGGGCAACAGGTAAAGGAAGGCACAATGGGAGGAGGCCAAAGTAGTGGGAAGCTTTTAAAGGAGGGCCAGCAGAGGAGGAACTATGACAGCATGAGTCAGGTAAGGGAGGAGAAAGTGGTAGTAATAGGGGACTTTATCCTGAAGGGAGTAAGATGTGGTAGAAAGCAAATGGGAAACAGCATCAGAAGGGTGGAGTACATGCTAGGCATGATAGCAGGGAAGGTGGGGGCAATTATACCAAAATGTGTGGAGCAGGAGAAGCCCCACATATTGGTTCATCTGGGCACAAATGATCTGGCAAGCTGCGAGGTAAGGGTGATGCAACAAAGGTTCACAGAGCTAAGGAATATCTGCAGTGAAGTGGATACATCCATATCATTCTCTGAGGTACTAACAGTCCCAAGGGCCAGCTTTGAAAGAAAAATGAGGATTGAGGAGTTCAACTTATGGTTGGGGGAGTGGTGCAAATTTAATGGGTATGGATAGGTGGGAGAGTTGGGAAAGACGTGGAAAGAAAAAGACCTATATGCACCAGCCAGGTTCATCTAAGCAGTGAGGACTCAAGGGTCCTGAAAGGCAAGCTGGAAATATTCATGGAGGACAGGCTAGATTTAAACTGAAGAAGGGGGGAGGCAGCAGAGGGCAAGGCCCTCAGCACCAGGTGACAGGGTCCTCTAGGCCTCCACCCTGGAGGGAAACAAAGAGGAAAGGATAATACAGATGGCCTGGGGGGGCAGGAGGGAGAAGAAGCACAAAATTAACCAGAGCAAACAGAGACAGTGGTCAAAGTGGAAGGTAGTGTCCTTGAATGCTATGAGCCTGGCTAACAAGTCACCAGACCTACAGGCCCTGATTGCAGGAGGGCATATATACATAGCTGCCATTGCAGAGACATGGGCTACTCAGTACCATGACTAGGATCTCAAGATACCTGGATACTAACTGCATAGGAAGGATAGAGAAAAGGGGAGGGAGGTGGATTGGCACTGTACGTAAGAGATGGGATAATGTGTAACAGGGAGGAGGGCATGGACGGCAATGCCAAAGCCCTATGGGTGATACTCCAGAATACAGTTGAAAAAAAGGATTTGTATGGGGTGGTTTACAGGTCACCTTTGCAGGGAATAGAGTTGGATAGGGAGCTGGGGGAGCAGATCAGGAGGGTGGGGGGAAAGGAAGCACTATAATACTAAGGAACTTCAACCTACCTGGAGTAGAATGGAGCACACTAGCTACCTCCTGTGGTAGGGAACAGATCCTTCTAGATGCTATCCAGGACTGTTTCCTGACACAGGCAGTCACCGAGCCAACAATGGAGGAAGCCATACTAGATCTAGTGCTTTCAAATGGGGAGCTAATCAGGGATGTTGAAGTGAGGGAAACCTTCGCAGGCAGTGATCACTGAACTCTGTGGTTTTCCATCTACATGGGGAAGGAAGCACCTATGTCAAAATCAAAGGTGTTATACTTTAGGAAGGTGGATTTCAATAGGGTGGGGAGTATAGTACAGGAAAACCTGGCTAAGATCCATTCAGAGATGAATGCAGACCAGAAATGTAACATCATTAAGATGGGGATCTTGGAGGCCACCGACACATGCACTAGGGCTCAGAAAAGGAATCCCAGAACCAGGAAGCCTATCTAGTATAACAGGAAGGTGGCAGAGAAGGTTAAAGAAAAGAGGGCAGTCTTCCTGAAGTACAATCATACCCTGAGGGAGGAGGACAGGGAGGCATACACTGAGAAATCCTGGGAGGCTGGTAGAGAGCTCAGGGCAGCCAAGGCCAAGAAAGAACTTAGGCTGGCTCAGGGATTAAGGAAGGGGAAAAGGACTTCTTCTGGTACATCAAGGAGATAAGAAGTAGAAGGGATGGGATAGTTAGGATTAAGAAGGAGGGAGGCTGGGCAGAAAAAGGTGAAGAGCAGGCGGAGGCATTAAATGAATACTTTTGCTCAGTCTTCACCAAAGAGGATGACAGACCTATGCTACAGGGCAGAAAACAGGGGAACCTAGTGGAGGAAAGGAGGATGAGGGGGCGATTGAGGTAGACAGGATCTTAAAAGGTCTAACGGAACCGAGGGCAGACCAGGCACCTGGCTCAGATAGTGTGCACCCAAGGGTCCTGAGGAATCTGGCAGGGGTATTAGCAGACCCTTTGACAGACCTATGACAGACTCTGGAGAAGGGGACTGTGCCACAGGACCTGAGAACAGCTCATGTGCTACCTCTCCACAAAAGTGGACCTAGGGATGAGTCAGGCAATTACAGGGCAGTTAATCTAATTTCCATAGTAGGTAAGTTGATGGAGACCATACTAAAAGAAAGGTTGGTGTCCTTCTTTGAAGAAAATGGTCTCCAGGAGAAGTGTCAAACCAATTTGATATACTTCTTTGATTGGGTTACCAGATCCCTGGACATGAATGAAGCAGTGGACACACTACCAGGACTTCAGTAAGGCATTCGACTCAATACCACATGGTAGGCTAATCAGCAAACTGGGAGACCTGGGAGTAGGGGAAAAATGCTTGGCTGGGTCAGGAGCTGGCTAAAGGACAGGATCCAGAGAGTGATGGTTGGGAGATGATTGTCCAAACCTAGACCTGTTACCAGCGGAGTTCCACATGGTTCAGTACTTGGACCTGTGCTGTTCAACATATTTATTGGTGACATTGCAGAGGGAGTCAAAAGTAAGATCTACCTTTTTGCAGATGCTACTAAGCTCTGTGGGAGGGTAGTTACACAGGAGGGGAGACAGGACATAAGGGTGTAGCTGGCCAGGCTGGAGAAGTGGTCAGACATCTGGCAGCTGAGTTTTAATGGGAAGAATTGCAAGGTAATGCATATGGGAGCCGAAAACCCAAAGGCCAGATTCTGGCTGGGGGGAGTGCAGGTGACCGTGTCTGAGGAGGAAATGGACCTGGGGATAATGGTCAGGGGCAATATGAAACACACAGCACAGTGCTGAAGTGCAGCAGCCAAAGCAAATAAAATGCTGGGCAGCATCACAAGGTGAATCACCTATAGGAGGAAGGAGGTTATACTGCCACTGTACAGATCTCTGGTGAGACCACACCTGGCTTATTGTGTTCAGTTCAGGTGCCCTTAGCTGAAGAAGGATAACAAACTATTGGAGGGGGTGCAGAGGAGGGCAACCAAAATGATCCAGGGCATGGGAGATAGAACATGTGAAGAGAGGTTGAGGAAGCTGGAGCAGGCTGAAGTGTTAAATGATTTTTTCAGCTCCATCTTCACTAGGGAATGGGATGGGCCATTGCTTCAGGGAGGGGACAGGAAGTGGGCCATGGGGGAGGCTCTCACAGATGATGAGATCCAGGTAGGGTGGGTGAGGGAGGTTCTCAAATCCCTGAGGATGGATAAAGCTCCAGGGCCAGACGGCATCCATCTGAGGGTTCAGAAGGAACTGGCAGATGTCCTGACAGCTCCAATGATAGAACTATTCAATTCCTCCCTCCAATCAGGATGGGTCCCTCTAGACTGGAGGTTGGCCCATGTAGTGCCCCTCCACAAGAGTGGAGCTCGGAATGATCCAGAGAACTACTGACTGGTCAACCTGACATCCATAGTAGGGAAAATGTTGGAGGCCATCTTGAAAGAACAGATGATGGAGTTCCTGGAGGTAAATGGTTTTCAGGATGAAAATCAGCATGGGTTTGTCAGGGGGAAATCATGTCAAACAAACCTGGTTGATTTATTTGACTGGGTGACTAGTTCCCTGGAAGGAGGAAAACCAGTTGATGTCCTACATCTGGACTTCGGCAGGGCTTTCAATTCGGTCCCACATAGAAGGCTAATTTGGAAATTGATGGAACTAGGGGTTGAAGATAAGTTGGTGAGGTGTGTAGCAAATTGGCTTAGGAATAGACAGTGGAGGGTGGTGGTAAGGGGTGAAGTCTCAGCACCCAGAGAGGTCATCCGTGGGGTCCCACAAGACTCAGTTTTGGGCCCTATCCTTTTTAATTTTTGACATAATGGAGGGGATTTGTAGTAAAATGAGTTTAGTTACTGATGATACTAAATTGGGGGCAGTGGTAGCTAGCAAGAAGGGAAGGAAGGCACTACAGGATCACCTGCAGAAACTGGAAAATTGGGCCCACACGTGGCAGCTGGGGTTTAACATAGAAATACAGTGTTCTGCATCTTGGTATAAGGAACTCTGAGTTTATATACCGCTTGGGGATGGTACAGCTGACTATAGCGACAATGGCAAAGAATCTGGGGGTTATGACTGATGCAAAAGGGAACCACTTGGAGCAATGGAGGAGAACAGCATATAAGGCAAACAAAATATTTAGGTGTATTGCCAGGGGGATAAAATCCAGGAGAAAGGAGGTTATACCTCCCCTGTACACCTCACTAGTGAGGCTGCATCTGGAATACTGTGGACAGTTCTGGTGACCACATCTAAAAAAGGATATCACACTGCTGGAGAGGTTCCAGAAAAGGGCAATGACGATGATCAGTGGTCTGGAAGGGTTGTCATATGAGGATAGACTCAAAGAGCTAAACATGTACTCCCTGGAGGACAAGAGGGATAGAAGAACATGATACAGACCTTCAAATACGGGAAGGGGTTCAACAGAGTGAACAAGGAGTGTTTGCTCAAGTTGAGGGAGGAAGGACAAAAACATGCCATTGTCTAAAGTTAACAGGGGGAGGTACAGTGGGGAAGTGAAGGGGCACTATTTCACAGAAAGAGCTGTGGCACCCTGGAATGCACTGCCAGATGATCTGGTAACAATGGGAACTGTGGGAGGTTTCAAAAAGGGTTGGGGCAGGCACAGGGGCATGGTATGAGTGGGGTAGTGTGATCACCAGAGATATACAAGGTGGGGAAGTGGGTGGGAGTAGGGATGAAATGGGGGAGGTAGAGCAGCTGCAGTACACTACCAGTGAGCTGCATTGAACAGATGAAATAGACCGTTAGGCCTAATCTGCTGGCAACTATGTATGTACAGTATGTATGTATGTACTCTGTGGAGGACAGAAGGGAGAGGTTGATATGAATGAGTCATTCAAGTACCTAAAGGGCATAAACAGGGTTGGTACTGAAAACATCTTTAAGTTAATGAAAAAGATACACAAGGGGGAACAGACTGAAATTGATGGGGGTAGATTCAGTAAGGAAATGAGGAAGCACTTTTTTACTGAAAGAGTAGTGAAGGGGTGGTATGAGTTGCTGGAGCAGGTGGTTGCAGCGAAGATAGTGGCCAATTTCAAGGGGGGATAGGGTGAAGAAGAAGAAGATTAGGGTGGGGGAAGACTCCAGGGGGAGTGGGGAGGTGGGCAGCTCCAGGTAATTAACCAAATTGCTCACTCGAGTAGACTTGATAGACCTTTGTGGCCTTTTCTGCTGGCAAATTTGTATTTTCGTATCACTGTCTTAGGAATTGTCCAAAAATAAATGAACTACCAAACTGATCTCAAGCTTTCTGGAGAAAAGTATCCTATGTGAGGCATTGGTACTTCTATTTAATGAAACTAAAAAGTTAGATTTAACCAAAAATCAAAACAAGGTACAACTATTGCAACTAAGAGAACTGTACTAGAGTATTAGAATAACCAAACCCTCCCTGAAGAATTCCAAAATAAATGGTAGTGTGTATTAAAAGAAACATTAATGTTTGAAAAATTGTGGCACAGTTGCGAAATACAAAGTGATTTAATAAGCTCCTTATGGAAAGACCCGATGCATTTATTCCCTCCGCTAATAAAACGTTTATAAATAATTACCATTGGTGGAAGGGGAGAAGAGGGGTTGTACTAAGAAAGTTTGTATGTATATTTGCTTCAGATGATGATAAGAAACTGTAAAGATGATTGAGATGGTATTATGACATGGTGACAAATGATTGTTGTTTTTTCTATATTTTTGGTGTTTGTTTTTTATATTCCTCTTTGAAGAACAATAAAATTATTTCTAAATAGAAAGAATGAAATAGCATGTAACATAAGTACATCTTTTGAGTTGTACAGGTAAAAATAGTGTTATTTTAAATATTTTGGTTATTAGGTAATTGATTATTAATTTAATAGTGTATGTCCTATAGAGTTCTGTCACTTTAAATGGTTATTGACAAACTGACTGTTGGTGTTATAAAAGGGTATAGCCCATAGGTGGCACTATTCATTTGACAAAGCCCTGAAGGGAGTGAAATGTCAGGAGCTGCTGGGCCTACACTGCTGGCCTATATGCTGCAGGTGTGTGTGTCACTGATCTATATCAAGAGATGTATAATGCATTATGGTGTGGACTGTAATAATTCTTTAAAAGAGCAACGGTGGTGAGTGCCGTGACTTCTTCTGTTTGCATTGATTCTTGCTCAGTTGTTAGTTAGCACTACTTACTCAGAGCAACTTTGCTGTTCAAGAAAGTGCCCAATAAATGGACACATGTACATACCCAGTTAACAAAAAAAAAACAAAAAAAAAAAAACATGGCCCATCACTTAACAGCTAAGCACTAGCCATCTGGTATTTATTTATTTTTATTTTAATGTTGTATCCTTTGTGGTCTAGTAGCCCATGAATCCTGACCATAGTTCATCCTCCCCACTCCCTCATGGACCATAAGAAGGTGAATTTTTTTATCCGCCTCACTCACCATCGCTACTGGCCACTGACCAAATCTCACTTGGTCCTCTTTTGCTCTGTTTACCTCATTGTATTCCTGCCTGCTATCATTAAAATAAGTGCCAGTAGAGGAGGTGTAGTATGATTAAGGAGATATTGCTGCTACCTCTGATCTAAAACCAGTTGCTGTTTTTTACCATCTGTTCACCGCGGGTACCAGCTGCCATCCAAAATCTCATTCATGACTTTTCTCACTGCCTTTGCTGTGCTGCTGCCTTCACCATCCCCAGGAAACCTTCTGTGTATGTTGTTTCACAGAGTGTGCGGCTGTCTAAACCCTCAATAATTTATGGCATGACTCTGGAATAGAGGACAAGTGTGAGTACTAGGTCAGTTTTCACAGAACATCAAACCTTTGATGTGCTCAGGAAGGGGGGGGGATCAAGCCAGCCCAAGAAACATCAGAGATTCAAAATGTTTTTCAGACGCCACTCCATACAATCACACAAGGAGTCACTGCAACATTCATTAGTGATTACTGCTGTGCTTAGTGCAAATAAAACTTAAACAGCAGCTCACTGGAAGCAATACATTTAAGAATCACTGTGGACATGCAACAACTGGGTCATGTTGCTCCTTTTTTCTCTCTTGGCGATGTGGCAAGGACAGCGAATGCTGGGAGGACAGTGAGTTTTAAAAGAAGTGGTTAAAAATGCTCTTCTGTGCCCATTTCAGTTCTGTTTTCTATTAAAACAGATAACGACCGTATTGTTTTGGTCAATAGTGTAATGCCCCAAAGTTGGGGCACCACAGTAAAAGAAATAAAGTTTAGGGGTACCAGGTGCCCAGGGTGCCTGTTATATGTGTGGGCTGCAGGGTACAATACAAAAGGGACCCCTAAGAGAAACGTTTCCCCTCCTTGTAAGAAAAATGCTAAAAATAATAGAAAAGTGACCTGTGCACAGTTAAATTGGTCAAAAAGTAGATTTTAATGCAGCTGCAAGAAACAATGGTTTGGATGGAATGCTGTGCTGAGCTGCTCATGCACGGCATTCCAGTCCAAACATTCCAGAATGAGAAGTTTAGTTTTAAAAGTTTTAACAGTTTTCTTTGTCAGTTCCTGCCATACTGTGGAGAAGAGAGGACACCACAAACTTAGGGGAAACCTGTATATGTCTTACCTGGTGGTTGAAGCCGTTTCCCTGAGGGTTTGATGGTGTGCCTCTTGGTCTCCAGCTGGTGAAGACCATGTGAAGCTCCGGTTTGGTCCGTGGTGCCATCGGGGCACTGAAAGTAAAGAAAACATCCGTCTACCACAGTTGGGGCTGGTGAGCCCCGTCATTTTATTATTTTGGCCCCCTTCGAGTTGTTTATAGTTTAAATCTGGTCCCCTGTCGGTGGCAGAGAAGAGCCGCATTGAGACCATTTTGCTGTCGGCTTTCCGAGGCCCCCTGTCATCCTCCCAGCTGCCATCGTGTTCCCTCTCACTGCCAGAACACCTCCCACCTCCTGACTGCAGTTTTCCTCAACCCGGCTGAGGCAGTGAGTCAGACAGCAGCACTAGGAAGAGTGCTGGCCATCCAACTTTAAAGAAAGAAGTTTTTTTTAAATTAAATAGTTAGTGCTATAGGTGCCTGGGGAAAAGCGGCTTGGGTGCCGCAGGACAGTCGGGTGAGGAGGACCCAAATTAAATATTTAGGAGGGGCAGGCTAGCGATGCCCACAGGGAGGGGCCAGGGGAGCAAGGCCAGATAACGGCCTGCTGAATATTAAGTAGAGGGGCCGGACCAAGGAAGCGACAGGCAAAAAGGAGTGACAGCTCTCAGAGAGCTGGATAATTAAAAGGGGCCCAGCAGTATTTCAGCTCCCAGAAGTCAAGAGAGGGTAACCAGGCCCGGGATTCAGAGGTAGGGCTACCAGGCCCAGAAAGGAGGCAGTATAGCGCAGTGGTCTAAGGCTCTGAGCTGCAAATCTGGTGACATCCAGCAGACCAGACCTGGATTTGAATCCCATAGCTTCCACTTGCATACTGTGTGACCCTGAGCAAGTCACTTAACCTCCTTGTGCTCCCAGGTCGCTCCTGTAAAAAAGCTTTCAGCTTAGTGTGCTATATCTGGTTAAACAACTAAATAAAAAAAAAAAAAAAATTAAAGAGAGGGCATCAGGCCCATGTTTAGGTAGGGCAGCCAGGCTCACGTTTAAGAGAGGGCACCAGGCCCATGTTTAGAGAGGGCACCAGGCCCAAGTAAAGGAAGGGCACCAGGCTCACAGTAATAAAGGGCACCAGACCCAGTAAAGAAAGGGCACCAGGCCCACAGTAGTAAAGGGCACCAGACCCCAGTAAAGGAAGGGCACCAGGCCCATTGTAGTAAAGGGCACCAGGTCCCAGTAAAGGAAGGGCACCAGATCCATCATAGTACAGGGCACAAGGCCCCAATAAAGGTAGGACATCCCAGCCATTAGGGAATAGGGCAGCAGGTATACGGGTAATTAATGGAACTAGGCTAAATAGCTGAGGCAAGTACATTACAGTGCTCAAGGGTAGCCAGATACTAAAGAAGACAGACCCCATGAGGAAAAGGTTCAACTAAGGGGTGCTTAAGCACACAACCTGTTACAAAGTGTTTACCAGCTTTTGTACTGTTTCCACAAACTGTTTATTCTTCCAGCATCCCAAGTGTTGTGTATATTGTATGAAGCACTGAGACTGTATTATACTATATTAGGAATGTGGTCATTTGCCCCTGACAGTGAACAATTGCCCTGGATTGTTGCAATTTGTCCCTGCTCCAGGCAAGTTTCCCCTGACAGTGAACAATTGCCTCCAATTGTTGCAATTTGCCCCGCTCCAGGCAAATTGCCACTGAAAGTAAATACTTCCATATAACTTGCAAACAGAAGTACCATTCTGCAGCAACAGGTTCTAATTTAATCTTTAGCCTCCATCAGCTCTTCACCATAGCAATCTTCAGCCTCCATCAGCTCTTCACCATAGCAATCTTCAGCCAGCAGAAGACTTCAGCAACTTCTTGCCCTTTCATCTGCCGTAGTCAAAATCAACATCCTTTGAGTAGTCATGGCTGCCGGCTCCTGATCAGCTTGGAAGAAAGATGACTGGAAAGTGTCTCGCCCATCCCTCCCAGATGCCCACCTGTAGACGAGTCCATCATAGCCAAGTGTGTTCGTGGCCGTCATTTCTTATTTTGTTGTTCTTCAGTGTGGAATCCTGATCTTCACCTTTCACCTCTTCTTGCTTGTGTCATCCTACATCATCAGTGCAATCCTCAGGGTAGCAGCTTGAGTTTGGTGGTCCTCCAAGTGGATATGTCACCAAAAGCAGCTCAGCTGTTCTTCTTATTCTTTCTCTTCCTTCTTGGTAGTCCTTCTTCTGGATTCTTCACCAAGTCCGGTGTTCATTTGGCAGCCCTAGTCGAGGGTAGGTGCCAGGAAAACACGCTGCAGTTCTTCTTCATCCTTGGTGACCCTGATCGAGGGTTGGCACCAAAGGGAAAGCAGCAGATTTCTTCTCCTGTGGCAATCCTGCAGGTGGATTCCTTGCCACATTTTAGTTCTTGGGTTTTTGCTCCAAGAAAAGAGCATTTCCCCCAAGTTAGTCTGTTCACGCTCTCATGTTCCGGCAACTCTGGAGAGTGGGTTGGCTGATGCCTATGGTCTGTTTACCAATCTCTTCATGCCATGTTTGCAACTTCTCATAGATCCCTGGTGAGCTTGGTGCCAAGCAAGAGTTTCCACTTTCTCTTGACCTCTATTCTTCAGTTGTGTACAAAGACAATGACATCTTCATCTTATGGGCTTTTGAGACTGTGAGATTGTTTGCTGATTGTATTTTGTATGCTTTGCACATGGTATGATAAAGTATAAGGTCCTTGTAACATATAGAGCTCTGAGTAGGGAATTGTAAGAGTTACAGATAAGCATACTGTAGAGTGACCTTAGGTCGATGTACATATAGAGAAATAGAGTGGTAATTGTTAGCTATTGTCTATAAGTAAGAGTTCTTCCCTGACTTTCCCTTGTGACCATGTCTACCTTCCCTGGTGTAAATAAAAGTCTGTGGGACATTTAACTTCAGATTGTCTCCTGCCTCTCCTTAAAGGTTGTTTCCTGGCACCCAACCTAATTCGGACCACAGGGTTGTCTCCCCATTCCACCTGCTTGAGGCAATGCTGGGTGTGCAGCTGGGACAGGCATTCTTCTAGGATAGCATCCCAGTTGATAAGATCTCCACACCGTGGTGATATCACCATCTCATCATCACCACATTACATAAAGAAAAATGTTTGGTATAGTCAGCAGGATAGAATTAAGGGGTCAAAAGCTGGAACTTTTGAAGATAATGATGCAAGCAGTACCCAGGTGCGATAGTGCAATGTCCGGAGGGGATAACACAGCTATTGGCAATGAGGATATAGGGATTGGGATAGAAGACAGAGAAAATATACCTCCCTCACCCCTCGCAAAGCCCTATTACTTTGGAGCACCATGGCTTCCCCAGTTCATGGGAGAGAAGGACGGAAATGGAGCAAGCAGTTTAAGGGAGTTCTGATCCAAGATGCAAGCCATGTTCCGACTGTATCAGGTCCCGGAAAGACAGAAGGTGGAGATACTAATCAGACAGTTAAAAGGGGCTGCCCAACGAGAGGTACAATCATGGCCTGCATATGTGAAGCTCACAGCTGACCAAATTTTGCAGAGGCTGCAACAAATTTTTGATACTCGGACTGTGTCTAGTCTCAAGATTAAATTTTTCTCTAGAATGCAAAGGCCTCAGTAGACCCTTTGGGAGTATGCTCTAAGCCTACAGGAGTTGCTGAGAGAGATTGAAATGGTGGATGCTCAAGAGATCACAGATCCAGATCAGGTGCTAACAGAGAAATTTGTGGAAGGGGCATACGGTGAAGCTCTTAGATGAGAATTAAGAACGTTGCAGATTCAAGACCTGGATGCAGAGTTCCTCAATTTTAAAGAGAAAGACATAAAGGTACTGGGATTAAGTCGAGAGGATGAGGATGTGGTGACCTACCCGCAGATGGTGACGCCTATGAGCGCAACATGGCCAGGGTATCTGCTAGAGAGATCGGCATGAGAAGGCCCGTGGTGCAGGTAGCCAGCCAGTGAGGAAAGGGGAGACAAAGAGTGGATGTACAGTCGAGAGTGCACCGGTGAGCACCCAGGTTATCTCATGGACACCAGACCTTTGTGCGGGCAAATGGCACAGGCACCGATCCATCCGATGTCTAACCCCTCACATCAGAACTCAGATCTGTTGGAACAAATAGCTGCCCTGATACGAGCTATGTCAGAAGTGTGTCTGGAGGTCAAGGGGCTAAAAGAGGCTGGAAGAGGGAAACTGCCCAGATACAGGGTGAACAAGAAAGACAGCGTGACGAACTTCAGTCTCGAGGAAGAGGAGAAGGAAGGCATCCTACAGATCAATTCGATTGACAGGGTAGGCCTATATGCCGGAAATGTGGAGTCTGTGGCCATATTGTGAGACGGTGCAAGCAGCCTCCAGAACCTGTGGTGACTTTAAACAGAGAATCTTTGGGGATGGGACCGATCCTCAGAGAGTGTTCAACCAGGTCCAAACTCAGTAGTGAACTGATCAAATTTCATTGGGAGGAGCCTAACTGTTCTAGTGTTAGTGGATGGAATTGAATTAATGGCTCTCTTAGACACTGGATCCCAAGTCACCACTATGTAGGGGCAGTATTTTTGCAGGTACTGGAAGATGGAAGATCTGCAGGCGCCGCCTAAGTCATAGATAATATTAATTGACAGTAACAGAGCTGAAGTGCCTTACTTAGGATTCTTAGAAGCAAGTATCCAGTCGGGAGAGAATGTGCAGAAAGGTCAAGGCATCATTATCAGTGAGGCAGAGAGTGATAGCTTACCACTTCTTATCCTCGGGATGAGTTTCCTTCAGCCCTGCCTTGAGGACCTATTACAGGTTTTGCAAACCCAAGTAAAGAGGTCTCCTTGTATAGAGAAAAGAGCTTTGCAACATTCCATATACCTGCTCCAGTGTCACCAATGATTCACGAGTAACTCTGGCGAAATTGGGAAAGTTAGAGTTTCTGACGCCTGGCTTGTCATTCTAGAGTCGGGTACTGAGACTACCCTATGGTGATAGGCCAAAGTAGGACCTCAGGGCCAAGATTATGAAGCCTTGGTTGAACTATGCCCAACAGAAAAAGAAGAGCCCATATTGGTGGCTAGAAGTGTGACTACAGTTACCAAAGGAAGCGTTCCTGTGCAAGTCATAAACTATGGTAATTACTACGTACAACTCCATAGAAACCAGCAGGTGGCTCAGTTGCATACGGTGTTGTAGCAAGATACCATGGAACCAGAGAACGAAGTTCCAGAGAAGACCAAAACACCAGACCTCACAGAGGAAGGGAAGACCCTGTGTGACTCTCTACCCACATGGATAAAAGAGATTAACCTGGGTAATCCAAAGACCATGGTGCAACAGAAGAAGGATGTGATTCAAGTCTTACTAAAGAATTCTGAGGCTTTCAGTCAGCATCCTCTTGACTTTGGGTTGGCACAGGAAGTGCAACATCATTTTTTATACGCAATGACATCCACCCATCAGAGAGTGATTTTGACCAATTCCCCCGGTCATGTATCAGCCAGTAAAGGAAATGATTCCGGAGATGAAGGAGGCCAAGGTGATAAAGGAGAGTCATAGTCCTTGGGCTGCTCCTATCATTCTGGTCAAGAAAAAGGGTGGAATGATGTTGTTTTGTGCTGATTACTGGAAGTTAAACAGTGTAACACATAAAGATGCATACCCATTACCAAGAATTGAAGACTCTTTAACTGCCTTACAGTCAGCTGCCATCTGCTCCACCCTAGATCTCACAAGTGGATATTGGCAAGTACCAATGGCCCCAGAAGACCAGAAGAAAACTGCTTTTATTATGCCCAAGGCCACTGTTTTTCGGTTTTTACCGGAAAATCCGGTAAAATGTCAGAATTAGGGCTGCCTGAAAACCAGCAAAAACGAAGATTTCATGGAATCTGGCATTTTCTTTCAGATCAGTAAATCTATAAAAAAGTGTGTTTTTCTTTTAATTCCTTCCTGTACTATTTTCAGTTTGCTTTATTTAATGCTCTGTATATGAAGCCTTCTTTAATTCTGATTATTTATGCACATACTAAAAAATGATAACAGAATCCCGGTAAAATTCGGAAATTAGAGTAACAATCACCGGTGAAATTTCGGAATCTTAAGTCTTGAAAACGGAATTGAATTGTTTTAATCACCGTAAATCAGTGGCCTTGATTATGCCTATGGGGTTATTTGAATTCACACATATGCCCTTTTGATTGTGCAATGCCCCAGGAACATTTCAGAGGTTGGTGGAATGCTGTTTAGGAAGTTGAAATTTTGGCATTCGGTTGCTGTACCTTGATGATGTCATCGTCTATTCTAAGAACCACCAAGAGCATCTGCAGCGTTTAGATGAGGTCTTCGCCCGGTTGATCTCATATGGCTTAAAAGTAAAACCTTCCAAATGCCATCTGTTACAGTCTCAGGTGAACTATCCTGGTCACATTGTATCCGCTCATGGAGCGTCACCCGATCCAGAGAAACTGTCAGCAGTAAAAAATTGGCCAGTACCAACAACTGTACAAGATGTCCAAAGATTTTTGTGTTTTGTTGGGTATTACCAGAGATTCGTAAGGGACTTTTCTAAAATAGCATTACCCCTGAATGAGCTCCTCAGAGGAACCAAGGCAGGACAAATACCCAAAAGGCAACCTGTCAAGTGGGCCACAGAGCAACAAGAGGCTTTCAATCAACTAAAATGAATTCTTACACAAACACCTGTATTGGCATATCCTGATTATTCCAAACCCTTCCGGTTATATACAGATGCAAGTAACAAAGGGCTAGGCACAGTGTTAGTGCAGGAGCAAGAGGACATCAAGTGAGTCATAGCGTATGCAAGCCATGGACTGAGAGAGTCAGAGAGAAATGATGCCTGGTACAGTTAATTTAAACTGGAATTTCTTGCCTTGGTTTGGGCAGTGACAGAAAAGTTTAAGCACTACCTAGCAGTGACTCCATTTACTGTGTTTACCGATAATAACCCACTGGCACATTTGAACACAGCAAGATTAAAAGCTCTAGAGCAGCGATGGGCTTCGAGACTAGCCAATTACCAGTTTTCCCTCAAATATCATTCAGGCAGATCTAATACAAATGCAGGCTATCCCGAATGCCTAATCCGACAGAAAATGAAATGGATGAGACACAGCTAGAGAATACCGAGATGCTACCTTTTCTTCAGGTACCATCAGAAATTGTACAGGTCTGTTGTTATGCCAATACCAGAGAAGATGTAGAACCAGAACAAGAATGAGAATATGCAGACCAGCTGGCAAAACAGAGTAACCTGTGGGTACAACTGGAAGACCAAGACCCAGTAATTAAGCAAGTCAAGTTGTATATTGCAACAAGACAAAAAGACACCCCTCAAAAGCAAATGAAAATAGACCTGGAAGCCATAAAGTTATGGAGATATAGGACTCTGCTAACCATAAAAGACTCTAAGCTTATCCATCAGACCCAAGACTCCAACACTCATTGTGAGATGTCCCAGACCATTGTTCCAAAAAAAAGTGCATCGGGGTGCTTGAAGGATATCACAACCATTCTGGACACTTTGGCAATAAGAAAACAGAGGCCATAATCCAAAAAAATATTTTATTGGATTGGGATGAGAAGTGATATTATAAAATGGTGTGAAGAATGCCTAACCTGTAGTGTGAAGCACCCCAATAGAAGCAACCAGCGAGCTCCTCTGCATCCCATAATTAGTAAAGCATCTCTTGAGTTAGCTGCTTTGAATCACCTCAAGTTAGAACCAAGTGCCAATGGACAAACATACATCCTAACTATGGTAGATCACTATTCTAAGTTTATGGTCATCAATGCTGTAAAAGATTTGTTTGCCAGAACCACAGCTGAGACTTTTGTAAAGCTTTTCATTCGTCCTTTTGGGTATCCAACCAAGATATTGACTGACCAAGGAACTGCATTTGAATTGCAGCTCTTCAGAGAACTCTGCACCCTATAAGGCAGTAAGAAAATAAAAACCACTTCATATCACCTACAGTGCAATGGACTGTGTGAGCGAATAAATCAAACACTACTAGGAATGTTAAGAGCTCTTCCGGAATATAAATGTCTGTATTGTTCAGCTTTACTCCCTGAACTAGCGTATTTGTATAACAAAATGATGCACTGTTCTACTGGATACACACCACACTATTTAATGTTTGGTCAGCATGGTAGACTTCCTATGGACCTGGTACTCGAATTTCAACCAAATGAACCACCTGTTAGTGATTGGGTAAAAAAGCATAGTAAGAGATTACAAGAAGTCAGGCAAATTGTGAGCCAACGCATGGAACAAATATGACTTATGCAAAAGGTGAACTATGATGCTAAAGCCAATGTGACCCCATTGCAGATTGGAGAAAAGGTATTGCTCAAAAGGACTCAGAAATGCCATAAATTCGCTACCAGATGGGAACCAGAACCTTTCCTCATTGATGAAATCCCCTACCCTGACCTACCAGTGTACAAGCTTGAAAAAGAGACTGGTAGTGGCACAAAAATAGTGCATAGAAATCTTCTTAAACTTTGTACCTTCTGAGACATGCTTTAATCGATACTACAAGAAAAGCTACATCAGAGGAGAGGCAGGAGAACCCTACCCACCAAGTAAAGGAGATGGATTTACTGACAAAATGGTGTATAGATCCTTGGGTTCGATGTTCGCATATACATTCAGATAATTGCCCTTTGGTAGGACCAATAGCTATGCCAGAACCTCCTGATTTACCTGAACCAGCAGTAAGTCCAGAAAGACCAGTAGCTTTTCAGCCACGTAGATCCCAGAGATGTAATTTTGGTGTACCTCCAAGAAGATACATTTTAGAAGCTCCTCAAATAGTACCTTCCTTCCAGGGATAGTTCTGTTCAAGGTAATTCCCCATGACACGGTCACTTAGTTAAAGTAAATAAGAAAGTTTTCTGAAAATTATAGAAGCTTAGGAATGTTTAATTAAAGTATATAGACTTTAAGTTAAGTGTTAGAGTGGTAAGAGATATGCTAAGAAATCTATAGAAGTAATGTTTAAGAAGTGTTATATAAAATGCTTAATGAGAATACATGGGGACAGTATTTTTAGGTGAGCTCAAAACTGTAATAACCCAAGGTTGGAGCACCACAGTAAAATAAATAAAGTTTAGGGGTACCAGGTGCCCAGGGTGCCTGTTATATGTGTGGGCTGCAGGGTACAATACAAAAGGGGCCACTAAGAGAAAAGTTTCCACTCCTTGTAGGAAAAATGTGAAAATAATAGAAAAGTGACCTGTGCACAGTAAAAATAGTCAAAAAGTAGATTTTAATGCAGCTGCAAGAGACAATAGTTTGGATGGAATGCTGTGCTGAGCTGCTCATGCACAGCATTCCAGTCCAAACATTCCAGAATGAGAAGTTCAGTTTTAAAAGTTTTAACAGTTTTCTTTGTCAGGTCCTGCCAGGCTGTGGAGAAGAGAGGACACCACAAACTAAGGAGAAACCTGTATAAGACTTACCTGGTGGTTAAAGCCATTTCCCTGAGGGTTTGGTGGTGCGCCTGCTCTGGTCTCAGCTGGTGAAGACCCTGTGAAGTTCTGGTTTGGTCTGTGGTGCCATCAGGGCACTGAAAGTAGTAAAGAAAACATCCGTTTGCCATGGTTTGGACTGGTGAGCACTGTTGTTTTATTATTTTGGCCCCCTGAGTTGTTTATAGTTTTAATCTGGTCCCCTGTCAGTGGCAGAGAAGAGCCACATCACAACCATTTTGCTGTCAACCATCCGAGGCCCCCTGTCATCCTCCCAGCTGTCTGCATGTTCCCTCCCACTGCCAGAACACCTCCCACCTCCTGACTGCAGCTCTCCTTAACCCAGCTGAGGCAATGAGTCAGGCGGCAGCACTAGGAAGAGTACTGGCCATCCAACGTTAAAGAAAGAAGGTTTTTTTTTCAATTAAATAGTGCTATAGGTGCCTGGGGAAAAGCAGCCGAACATTGCAGGACAGTTGGGTCAGGAGGACCCACATTAAATATTTAGGAGGGGCAGGCTAGCGACACCCACGGGGAGGAGCCAGGGGAGCAAGGTCAGATAATGGCCTGCTGAATATTAAGTAGAGGGGCGGGACCAAGGAAGCAACAGGCAAAAAGGAGTGACAGCTCTCAGAGAGCTGGATAATGAAAAAGGGCCCAGCAGTATTTCAGCTCCCAGAAGTCAAGAGAGGGCTACCAGGCCCGGGATTCAAAGGTAGGGCTACTAGGCCTGGAAATTAAAGAGAGAGCATCAGGCCCACGTTTAGGTAGGGCAGCCAGGCCCACGTTTAAGAGAGGGCGCCAGGCCCAAGTAAAGAAGGGCGCCAGGCCCACAGTAATAAAGGGCACCAGGCCCAGTAAAGGAATGGCACCAGGCCCACATTAGTAAAGGGCACCAGGCTCCAGTAAAGGAAAGGCACTAGGCCCATTGTAGTAAAGGGCACCAGGCCCCAGTAAAGGAAGGGCACCAGGCCTATCATAGTAAAGGGCACCAGGCACCAGTAAAGGTAGGACATCCCAGCCCATAGGGAATAGGGCAGCAGGTATACGGATAATTAGCAGAACCAGGCTAAATAGCTTGGGCAGGTATATTACAGTGCTCATGGGTAGCCAGATCCTAAAAAAGACAGAACCCACGAGGAAAAGAGTTCGACTAAAGGGTGCTTAAGCTTACAACCTGTTACAAAGTGTTTATCAGCATTTGTACTGTTTCCACAAACTGTTTATTCTCCCAGCATCACAAGTGTTGTGTATATTGCATGAAGCATGGAGACTTTATTATACTATATTAGGATTGTGGTCATTTGCTCCTGACAGTGAAAAATTGCCCTGGATTGTTGCAATTTATCCCTGCTCCATAAGTTGCCCCTGACAGTGAACAATTGCCTCAAATTGTTGCAATTTGCCCCTGTTCCAGGAAAATTGCCCCTGAAAGTAAATACTTCCGTATAACATGCAAATAGAAGTACCATTGTGCAGCAAAAGGTTCTGATTCAATCTTCAGTCTCCATTGGCTCTGCACTATAGCAATCTTCAGCCTCCATCAGCTCTTCACCATAGCAATCTTCAGCCAGCAGAAGACTTCAGCAACTTCTTGCCCTTTCGTTCTCCGCAGTCGAAATCAACATCCTTTGAGTAGTCATGCTGCCAGTTCCTGATCAGCTTGGAAGAAAGATGACTGGAAAGTGTCTCATCTGTCCCTCCCAGACACCCGCCAGTAGACAAGTCCATTGTAGCCAAGTGTGTTCGTGGCCGCCATTTCTTATTTTGTTGTTCGTCTATGTGGAATCCTGATTGTCACCTTTCACCTCTACTTGCTTGTGTCATACTGCATCGCAAGTGCAATCCTCAGGGTAGCAGCTTGAGTTTGGTGGTCCTCCAAGTGGATCTGTCACCAAAAGCAGCTCAGCAGTTCTTCTTCTTCTTCTTCTTCCTTCTTGGTAGTCCTTCTTCCGGATGCTTCACGAAGTCTGGTGTTTGTTTGGCAGCCCTAGTCGAGGGTAGGTGCCAGGAAAATCTGCAGCAGATCTTCTTCATCCTTGGTGACCCTGGTCGAGGGTTTGCCCCAAGGGGAAAGCAGCAGATTCTTCTCCTGTGGCAATCCTGCAGGTGGATTCCTTGCCACATTTTGATTCTTCAACCTTGGCAGCCCAGTTTAAGGGATTTTGAGCCAAGAAAAGAGCATTTTCCCAAGTTAGTCTGTTCACGTTCTTGTGTTCCAGCAACCCTGGAGAGTGGGTTGGCCAATGCCTATGGTCTGTTTACTAATCTCTCCATACCCTATTTGCAACCTCTCATAGGTCCTCTGGTGAGCTTGGCGCCAAGCAAGAGTTTCCACTTTCTCTTGACCTCTATTCTTCAGTTGTGCATGAAGATGATGGACATCTTCATCTTATGGACTTTTGAGACTGTGAGATTGTTTGCTGATTGTATTTTGTATGCTTTGCACATGATATGGTAAAGTATAAGGTCCTCTTAACATATAGAGCTCTGAGTAGGGAATTGCAAGAGTTATAGATAAGCATACTGTAGAGTGGCCTTAGGTCGATGTACATATAGAGAAATAGAGTGGTAATTGTTAGCTATTGTCTATAAGTAAGAGTTATTCCCCGACTTTCCCTTGTGACTGTGTCTACCTTCTCTGGTGTAAATAAAAGCCTACGGGGTATCTAACTTCAGATTGTCTTCTGCCTGTCTTTAAAGGGTGTTTCCTGGCAACCAACCTTATTTGGACCACAGGGTTGTCTCGCTATTCCATCTGCTTGAGGTGACGCTGGGTGTGCAGCTGGGACAGGAGTTCTTCTAGGATAGCATACCAGTTGATAAGATCTTCGCACCATAGTGCTATCACCACCTCATTATCACCACATTATAATAGTGTAAAACTCTAACCCCCTCAAGGATGTTTTATTGGCTGACAATAGTAATATCACCCTTAGTCTTCAGATTCAGGCAATAAAACAATTGTCAGTCAAAAGAACATCCTCAGGGTTGCAGACTTTATACTATTGACCTCAACTCTCATCAGTATCTGTTATATTGCCATTCGATTTTGTCTAGTTCTACTTCCCTACTGTACTTTAGCAGCATTGTGATCTGACTTGTGGTATCACAAGTGACCAATCTGACAGAAGGTGAGTTGTGATGTCACAGTCAGTGAGGTCTTTGTGCTGGGGAAGTATGAAGGGAACAGAATGAGCTATTTCAGCCTTCAGGTACAGTGGTTTTTCCTATATTATTTCTAGTACTGCCATGTGGATAATCTTCTAATTAGCAGAACGTAAAAGAAAAAGATATTAAAGCATAATAGTAGATTACTGAGATAGGGAAGATCTGCTAATGTCCTTCACCACCACATTTTTATCAGTGGCTTCTGGGGGAGATAAGCCCATTGAACCAGGGTTTCCTCAGAGATGCTAGTTTAAGTATTTTGTATAACTTGTAGGTATTGTGTTGAAGAATGCAAGCAGCTGGTCATGAGCAATCAGTCACTACTGGATTAATTGTGGACTGCTGGGCTGAAGCTGCAGGTAAAGAGGGTGCCTCAGCTCAGAAAAGGGAGAGACCTGGGGGAAGATTTTCAAAGACTCTGAAAGTCTCATAGGTGCTGGAAAAAAAAAAACTGGCCAAGTGGGTCTCCACTCTAGTGGAGCCACAATTTTTCCTGAAGTCACTGTATTTTCAAAGGGGTAGTCAGGCTTGTGACTGGCTTCATGATTTATGGCAGCAGTTGGCCATTTTTTCAGCGCAGCTGCACTGAAATGTTACAGCTGGTGGTACCAGGCATAACATTTCCCGCAGCTGCATCTCCCATCCAAGTGGAGCACTGACTGAAGACAGAAATCCCCACAGGTGTGGAGATTTCCTAATACAATGGTGGCTGCAGAGTGGGACTTAGTCCATGAACCATGGAAAATCTGGCCTTAGGAGAACAATTTTCAAAAGGGATGATGTGGCTTTGAGACTAAGCCCCAAAATGCAACTCACCAGTACAGAGTAAAACTGTCTACCATGACAGAAGTGCTATGTTTAGTATTTTGTGGGCATGGCCAGCAAACCCATTACAGGAGTAGCTGAGGAGGAATGCTATGCCAGGTCAGCATTTTGGCACACCTGCGGATAGAATTTGTCCACATGCTACCTTGCAGAAACAATCGTGAAATGGCTTCACTACAAAATTTGCATACAAGCAGAAAAATGTGAGGTTGACAACGGGATGCCACACTTGAACAGCTATTATGATGTCTGTGACAGAAATGGGAAGGAAAGAGTTAATGGTTTGGATTCTGTAGGTGCCTTATTTTTTTAGCAGTTTGAAAAAAATACACGCAGGCTAAAATCCTCTGTCCAGCGGCATCCAGCTTGTGGAATTCCTAGCTGCTAGATAAGAGCTGGTTCATAAATCTGAAGTGGACATCTCCACACACACATACACACACATACATACACACACACACACACCTGCAGCCGCATACACAGGGCAGTTTGAATGGACTGGGTCTTTCAAATATAAACAGAAGGTTAAAATGGAATATAATTGGTCACTGATAGGTGTTCGTCTGATTGGGACAATTAAATACATACATGTTAGATGGTTGGTGCATTCAAAGGGGGAATAGGCATTACCTATTCCCAGGAGAATATATAAGAGGCAGAAAGACAATGAAATGGTCTCTCTTGCTTTGGAAAGCTGGAAGGGGAAACATAAGTTTGGAGCATGGCCTTGTAACTATGTCCGTGGGAGCTGGCAGCTAGAATAGGGTCCAGTGTCTCTTAGAAGGATAGGAAAGGGTAAGTTTAGTGCTAGCATATTTCAGTAATAGCCTTCTTCTTTTGCCTTCTGTTATTTAAAAACATTTGTTTGCTTTTTCCTGTATGAGTGTTATTCTGTTGTGTTGTAAGTATATATCCTGTAAATGCTCAGTGCACTTTCTGTTAAGCAAAAAGCTATTTATTTGCTCAACAGTTGTGACTGTGATGTAATTTTTCTAAGGTAATATTTGGTTTCCACTGGCTGAGGTAAACTCTGTGTGGCATCCACCACCCGAGACAGACACACTACCAGACATTAACTTGTGCAATTGCACATTTAATTATTCAAGTCTGTACACTTGAAAGAGGTGCTGGAAGGAAAATCCGGCTGATGGCAGCGAATACCTGAGGACAGACACCTCTCTAAAAGCTGTTTCAGCCCAGAGGGAGAGATGGGTTGTCACATATTGGTTGGCAGTGGTGGGGCGATGATAGTGGATTGCGTAGCACACTGAGATACAGAGTTTGCCAATGGAACAGTTGCCTTAGCATTGCAAAACAGGATATATAAGGGAATGCATTTATACAATAGTTTTATTTGTTTCTAGTTAGCACAGTATAGTGTAACAGTAGAGAATGAGCTCCATGGAGTATGACTCAGCTTGAGGGTCTAAATCAGAAGAAAAAGGCTGACTTCATAGCTGCCCTCTTGGCATGTGATCTGAAGCAGACAGTCTCTGGGGGTGAGTCAGTAACTGATGTAGCAGACTCCCCAAACCAGCTTGAGGCACTGTGACTGCAGCTGTTGCTGCAAGACAAGGTGCTGGAGGTGAAAAGACTGGATGCTAAAGCAGAAGCAAGAAGGTTGGATGCAGAAACAAAAAAGATGGGAAGCAGAGACAACAAAACTGGATGCTGAAGCAGAAGCAAGAACGTTGGATGTAGAAACAAAAAGACTGGAAGGAGAGAAAGAACATCATGAAAAAGAGAAGGAATGTGAAGAAAGAGAAAGACAGCATGAACTCCAGAGACAACAGCACGAGAAGGAGATGATGACCCTCCGCAGTCAGCAAACCGTGAGTAATGGCGGAGTGAGTTTACCTCATGTAGCCAAAATGAATTCTAAATTGTTCCCTCAGTTTAAAGAGGGAGATGAGCTTGATTTATTTTTAAGGTCATTTGAGAGAGTATGTGACCCATTAAAATTGACTAAGGCTTCCTGGTCAACTTATCTCACACCCTTACTTACGGGGGAGAGCTTTGCATGCATTTGCTAAAATGAGTAATGAAGACTATGCTGATTATGATAAAGTAAAAACAGTGTTGTTTAAACATTTTTAATTAACTCCTGAGGCTTATAGAAGGAAATTTAGGGAGTTAAAGAAAAGCCGAGAAAACAGTTATGCAGAACTGCAGGTTCAACTGTGTACTTACCTTGATAGGTGGATGGAGGGGGCTGAAGCAACCACTGTGGGACTGATTAAAGATGTATTGATGAGAGAACAATTCCTTAAAATTGTACCTAAGGGCATGCATGTATGGCTCATAGACAGGGCATGCGCCTCTTCCACAGAGGTGGCAGGAAGCGCTGACGTGTATCTGTCTAGCTAGCCATACACACAGCATAAGTCTTATGGTGGGGGGCAGCACATGGTTATAAGGGATCCCATGGGGGGCAGCCCAAAGGAAACTAGCCTGCACCTTAGCCCAAAGTAAAGCCCTCTGGTTCTAAGGGGCTCCAGAAATAGGACCCAAGAAATGTCATTTGCAATCAAGTGGGACACTTGAGATATAACTGCCATCAGAAACTGGTTAGGGGGCAGAGATATGGGGGAGGTGGTGATCAAAAGAGCACTGGTGTGTTTGTAGGGTGTGTCCAGTCTGAAGTACCACTCTTCTATGATGAGAATCTGCATCCCGTTACAGTTAATGGAATAGTAACACATGGACTGTGGGACACAGGCACTGACATCTCCCTGGTAAGGCAGGATCTCATTCAGACAGAGCGGATGGTGCCTGGGAAATACTCCAGAGTCCAGGCATTCACAGGGCCACTAGTCCAATTACCAATGGCTAGAGTCTTCCTGAGCTGGGAAAGGGGCCATGGAGAAAAAGAGGTGGGAGTTGTAGAGGACCTACCTGTAAATATGATTGTGGAGAAGTATTTGGACCCCAGAAAAAAAACAGGTGTGTGTTGTAACTCGTAGTCAGGTACAAGATCAAGCTTCTGAGGGTGAAGAGGGGGTGACTCTGGGTGGTCCAGCCACACCCTCAGCAGCTGAGGAAGTGTCTAGCACAGGGGAGGGGCTGGCTAGAAGCAGCAGTCCAGAACCCCAGTCACAAATAGAGGAGACCACAGGACTTCCTTCTGAAGGGGCACTGGGAATGGTCAGATGAGAGCAGCTGAGTGCTGCACAGTGAACTGACCCTACCCTGGAAAAACTGAGAGAAATAGCTCATAGGGCTGAACATTCTCAGGGGGTTAAAGAGTCAATTTCCTGGGACAATGGGCTGTTATACAGAGAATACACAACAGAGTAAGGGCTAGATGGTGAGGTACTCCAGCAGCTGGTAGTCCCTAAGGTTCACCTTCAGCAGCTTTTGGACCTCGCCCATGATATCCCTTTTTCAGGGCACTTAGGGGCGAGGAGCACAAAAAAGCATCTAGCCAACAATTTCTTCTGGCCTGGTATTGGCAAGGATGTGGCAGATTATTGCAGGACTTGTCCACAGTGCCAGTGGGTGGGGAAAATGGGGGACAAGGCCAAGGCAGCTTTGGTGTCCCTGCCCATTATTGATGAACCCTTTAAGAGGGTAGCTGTGGACATGGTGGGGCCATTGAGCACCCCAAGTTGTACTGGCAAGCGGTATATCCTGGTAGTTGTTGACTATGCCACCAGATACCCAGAGGCAGTGGTCCTAACATCCTCTGAGGCAGAACCAGTGGCAGATGCACTGTTGGGAATATTTAGCTGGGTGCGCTTTCCCCAGGAGCTACTGTCAGATCTGGGTGCCAATTTCATGTCAGGACTAATGAGTAGTTTGTGGGAAAAGTGTGGGGTAAAGCAGCTCAAAACCTCCCCATATCATCCCCAAGCTAATAGTCTGGTGGAGTGATTTAATTCAACCCTTAAGGCCTTGCTAAGGACTTTTGCTGACCAACATAAGAGGAACTGGGACAAATATTTGCCTCATCTCCTATTTGCATACAGGGAAGTCCAACAGGAGTCTACAGGGTTCTCACCTTTCGAGCTCCTGTTTGGTTATAGGGTGCCGGGGCCCCTAGATTTGATTCGGGATGAATGGGAGGGGGAAAGTGCTTCCCAAGGGAGTCTGTTGTGGAGTATGTCCTGAACTTCAGGACCTGCCTTAAGGAGATCATGGGGTTTGTTCAGGAGCACTTGGCCGCTGCGCAACAGCGGCAGAAAGTCTGGTATGACCATGGGGCCCGAGCCAGAGAATATGAGGTGGGACAGCGAGTGAAGGCACTCATCCCTGTCTGACAGAATAAATTACAGGCAGCATGGGAGGGGCCATTCTCCATTGTCCAAAAGGTTAGTGATGTCAATTACATGATAGATCTACTGGGCAGGAGATGCAAGTGAAAGGTGTATCATATTAACATGCTGAAGTCCTACCATGACAGGGAGGAAATGGTCCTCGTTATATGAAGTGCCCCAGAGGAAGAAACTGAGTTGGATCCAATGGTGGACTTGCTTGAGGAGGCCAGGGTTGCATCCTCTGTGCAATCTTACCCTCTCAGAACAGCTGACACCAGCCCGGGTGCAAGAAATTAGGGTGTGCTGAGAGAATTTGAAGACGTGTTCACAGGGAAACCGGGGTACACCACTATGGCAAAGCACCATGTGGATAGAAGGACCCAGGTTCCCCTGAAACAGTCCCCCCCCCCGCAGGGTACCAAGTATGTTAAGCAGACTGTGAAAGAAGAGCTCAAGGAGATGCTGGAACTTGGAGTAATCCAGAAATCTAGGAGCCCATGAGCATCACCCAGGGTATTGATCCCCAAAACGGATGGCATCCCATGATTCTGCATTGACTACCGAAGGCTGAATAACTGCACGGAGTCCGACGCCTATCCCATGTCCAGAACAGATGAGACCCTGGAGCGACTGGGGTGAGCCAAGTACTTGACCACAATAGACCTAACACAGGGCTATTGGCAGGTACCTCTGACTCCTGCAGCCAGGGATAGATCAGCTTTTGTTACTCCATTTGGTTTATACGAATTCAGGGTAATGCTATTTGGAAGAAGAATGCACCTGCAACCTTTCAATGGCTTGTAGATTGCATTATGTCTGGGGTAGGTGAGTTTGCATTGGCTTATATGGATGATACCGCCATATACAGCCAGACCAGGGATGAGCACATCAAAAATGTACGGGATGTGTTCCACAGGTTAAAGAATGCAGGTCTGACTGTTAAGGCAGATAAGTGCCAGATAGGTATGGCAGAAGTGTCCTACTTTGGGCACTGGGTGGGTAGTGGACACATCCACCTGGAGCCTGCCAAGGTTGATGCCATCCTGGCCTGGCCTTCTCCTACCACATAGAAACAGGTCAGGGCATTTTTAGGGACAGCAGGGTACTACTGATGTTTTGTGCCCCACTATAGCGATCTGGCTAAGACCCTGACAGACTTAACGAAGAAGGGAAAGCCAGATACAGTGAAGTGGTCAGAAGGCTGTGAGGTCACTTTCCAGGAGCTAAAGAAGGCCTTAAGAAGCCCAGCTGTATTGGCTAGCCCTAATTGTAGTTTAAAGTTTATGGTCTATGTGGATGCCTCAGATCATGGGCTGAGGGCCGTGCTGAGCCAAGTTACCCAGCAGGGGGAGGAGCATCCAGTTGTGTACCTCAGCCGGAGGCTTTTGCCCAGAGAGGTGGCATACGCCACAGTTGAGAAGGAATGCTTGGGAATAGTGTGGGCCCTTCAGAAGCTGCAGCCTTACCTATATGGGAGATAATTTACTGTGGTCACAGATCATAATCCCCTGATTTGGCTCCATAGGTCAAGTGGGCAAAATGGAAAACTACTAAGTTGGAGTTTGGTACTGCAGGCATACAACATGACCATCCAGCATCTCAGTGGCAAACCAAATACAAATGAGGATGGGCTATCTAGACAGGGCTAATGGCATGACTGGATACTTTTGGGTACTTCCCAGTAATTGCATGAACGGCTGTGTCACTTGGGGTGGCCCAAGGGACACGCCTTCATTATCTGGGGGGGGGGATGTGACAGAAATGGGAAGGAAAGAGTTCATGGTTTGGATTCTGTAGGTGCTTTATTTTTTTAGCAGTTTGAAAAAAATACACTCAGGCTAAAATCCTCTGTCCAGCAGCATCCAGCTTGTGGAATTCCTAACTGCTAGATAAGAGTTGGGTCATAAATCTCGAGTGGACATCTCCACACACACACACACACACACACACACACACACACACAGACCTGAAGACACATACACAGGGCCGTTTGAACGTATTGAGTCTTTCAAATATAAACTGAAGGTTAAAATGGAATATAATTGGTCACTGGTAGGTGTGCAGTCTGATTGGGACAATTAAATACATACATGTTAGATGGTTGGTGCATTCAAAGGGGGAATTGGCATTACCTGTTCCCAGGAGAATATATAAGAGGCTGAAAGACAATGAAGTGGTCTCTCTTGCTTTGGGAAGCTGGAAGGGGAAACATAAGTTTGGAGCCTACCCTTGTAGCTATGTCCATGGGAGCTGGCAGTTAGGATAGGGTCCAGTGTCTCTTAGAAGGACAGGAAAGGGTAAGTTTAGTGATAGCATATTTCAGTAATAGCCTTCTTCTTTTGCCATCTGTTATCTAAAAACATTTGTTTACTTTTTCTTGTATGAGTGTTATTCTCTTGTGTTGTAAATATGTATCCTGTAAATACTCAGTGCACTTTCTGTTAAGTAAAAAGTTATTTATTTGCTCAACAGTTGTGACTGTGATGTCATTTTTCTAAGGTAATATTTGGTTTCCACTGGCTGAGGTAAACTCTGTGTAGCATCTGCCACCCGAGAGAGACACACTACCAGACTTTAACTTGTACAATTGCACGTTTCATTATTCAAGTCTGTACACTTGAAAGAGGTGCCGGAGGGAAAGTCCGGCTGGTGGCAGCGAATACTGAGGAAAGACACCTCTCTAAAAGCTGTTTCAGTCCAGAGGGAGAGGTGGGTTGTCACAATGCCCATGTGCATTTTTCAAACTTTTGAAAATCTGGCCTCTGGAACCTGCTGTAGATCAGGAGGTCAGAATTGAGGAGAGCAATGAAAATAGGACAGCCTTAAGTTTAATGTGAGCAAACTGAATGCTGAGGGGAAGCTTGAATCACAGTGTGAGGAAATCCTGCAGGGGGTACTGAAAGAAACACAGCATGAAGAAGACTGCTTTTTGGGGCCTGATGAAAATGATCCTAAAAAGAGTATACTGAAAATAAAACAGAGTTAAGAGTACAGCTGTCTGGTGCCTGAAGAAAAAGCTCCCTGAAACAGCAGAAAAGCTGTGTATATTTGAAACTGAGTTGAATTAAGGCCATTGATGAATTGAACTCTTTAAAAACTGTCTGATTTGTTTTCATAATTGTGTGGTCATTCCTAGAAATCTAGCCCCCTTGGTTCCCCTGTTAGAACTACTCTTAAATAGAACATCACATATGCCGTTGTGCCTTTTGAGGATTTTTTACATACCCAATGTATGTAATAATTAATAAACTCCTTCCTTGGCATCATCATCCCAAATGCTCACCCCATTGTCATATAATCTGCACATCTCAGCTTATTTACTGATGGAATGGGGTGAGCGTTAGGGTTGACATCCCCAAGGAAAATCCTAGACCTGATTTATGAAGACTCAAGAGAGGTGAAACCATAATATGTTTTCCTTTGCTGCCTTCTGCGGTGAGGGGTGGGTGTTAGGGTGGGAACACTAACACTACATTTCCATACTTTTGTCAATCTGACCCCTAACTGGTGCATTAACAGTTTCTTTTTGCAAAGAATGTGATATATAATATAAACAGATATATAAAATCTCACATTCTTCTATAACGCAAAGCATTATAGGATATATATGCAAATTACCATGACAAATAGACTGCTTCAGCTTTAAACAAAAATGCATGGTGCCAAAGAGGCTCTCATATTTCTATTTCAAAGGAGCATGGTTGTGCCCCTATAGTTAGGGTTGAGTAGCCTGTTTAATATTAAAGCTAACATTTTTCACTTTAATAACTTTGCAACTGATCAATGGATTTGCACAACGTTTGGTATGCACTGTCCTGTGGGGTAAATCTCTTGACATGGCAAGTTTCATTCCAGTTGGATGTGCGCATTCTGAGATCCTATAGAAAGATCATTTTCCAAGATAGAGGTAAAAAGTTCAACAAAGGATTTGATCTCATGAAAAAGGATTAATTCTTGTGAGATCCATTCCTTTTTCATAAGGAAAAAATCCTTTTTCATGAGCCGCCATCTTGTTTTTTTTTCCCCACGAACTGAAAAGCATGGAAAATACATAAAAATGTTGTCATTTTGCAACCTAGCTAAAACAGGCCCCATTTAGCTAGGTTCTGGTGTTTTGTTTTTCACAATTGAAGTTCAAGTTTATTTTACCAGGATAAGAGTCCATGGAGCAAGCTTATTTTCAAGGAGGTCCTGGGTACAGGTAGGTCCTCTACAACTCCAACCTCTTTTTCTGAGCACTTGAAATCTCGGGAGTCCATCGTAGCAAGATGAACCTTCTGCCACGTTCTCTGTATGAGAACAGCAGAATTTATTTTGTCCTGCAGCTTCAGCTGAACTCTTGCTGCCAGCTGCAGTGTGAATTGTGACCCCCCATTTTCCATAGCGTCTAGTGGCACCCTCACTCCCTGATCACTGTCCTCATGTATTCCTGGTGTCTAGTGGCATCCTCCACCCTCCAATCATTGTCCCCTAGTCCCTTGTTTATTTATTATTTATATCTGACACTGAGATGTCCACCCCCCAGTGTCGGATGCCCCCCCACAGCCTATTGTTTTATGCAACAGGCTCACTTCACCTTGCTACATCTTGCAAATCCACAGGTCACTGTATCCAGTGGGAATGCAAACTTAAGCCTGCATCTTTGGCCCCACAAATAGGTCATCAAATCCAGAATGTAAGGAACAGCAGCAGTGAATAATCATACAAAAGATTTTCTCATCTTAGATGCCAGAATTGCATGTTTCATAAGATCATGCTAAGATTTCCATTTCAAGGCATGTTATGTTTCTTTCAGTACAGAAGGTGTTTAGCACACATAACGTGCTTATTATTTTATGCCAGTGTGAAGTAAATATTAAACAGTCAATACTTGTTTTTCTTTCAAGCACCTGTGACCAGATGTTCTAGGCCAACTATGAGAAAATTAAATAAAACTAGTGCAACCATTTGTTTAACAGCATTGATAAAGAAATACTTCAAATGTAAGTTAAAGGGAAATAACTAGGATGGTCACCAATACCAAGCCACAAATGAACAGGAAAGATCTGCTAATTGTCACATTTATTAGGAGCTCCACATTTAGAATATTTATGTTTGTTTATATAATCTGACACAGGGATGCCCACCACCAGTGTTGGATGCCCCCCCAACCACAGCCCATTCTTTTATTCATTAGCCAACTTCGGGGGGCCCAATCCCCTTGTTGGCATTTAGAGTTCCCCCCAGCAGCGTGGGACACAGGGGAGCCCACCACCAGTGTCCTGAAATATTTCTTCCCTTTAATCCTGTAAAAAGAAAACAGTCCCCTGACATCTTTTTAATTTTTTAACCTGAAAAAAATGAAATGGTCCTTCATTGTCCTCGCCATCCCCCATCTCCATCCCAACCTTCCCACTGAACACCCATCACCCCACACGACCCCTTACCTTATAATTACCACCAGAGCTCGTAGGCTGTCATCTTCTGTAGACTGAGACATGTCTGCACTCTTTAAAGCTGAACCATGAATTAAGGAAGGTAAGTGCCATATAATGTATTTCAATAGCATTTTGAACTTATGTTCATAACTTTGCCATTTTTAAGAATTTTTTCACCAACTTTCTAACATGGTCTTGCTGTGACCCCACCTCATGAACACTGGCACTGTTATTTAATTAATCAGCCCCAGAAGGTGATTTTGTAGTCACTGTGACAAATTATTTTCAGGACAGAATAACAAATTTTCACCACCAGCGCCCTTGAGGTGGGGTCCCAAAAATGGCCATGTTGAAAATTTAGTGAACAAATTTCCAAAAATGCCAAGCTATGAGCATTCATTGAATTTTTTCTATGCACTTGCATAACTTTGGTCATTTTCAATATTCTGAGTCCACATTTTCAACATAACCATTTTTTCAGATCATCTCATGAACAGTACAGCTGTCATTTTTCAAATTCTGTCCAAAATATGTTTCCACACCTGTGGTACAGAATGGCATTTTGGTACAAATTTGAACATTTTCACCTATGGGGTTTATGAGGTGGGGTCTTACGTAGACTATGTTGAAAATCTGGGGTCAAAATATGAAGAAATGCCAAAGTTCTGACCATTCAATAAAATTTCGCAATGCTAGCTCATAACTTACAGCAGATTTTCAACATATGCTTCTTATTACCCCAGCTGATGTATGTCACAGCTGTCATTCTTCAAATCCTGCCCAAAATGTGTTTTCACACCTGTGGCACTGAATGGCATTGCATTTGTGCAGAATTACATTTTGGTGAGAATTCAAACATTTTCTGTGCTGGGTACATGAGGTGGGGTAATAAGATAGTTATGCTGACAATTCAGTCACTGTTGTCCTATAAATGGAATCGAAGAGCCCTGGGCTTCCACAGCTACATACATATATGCATCTATGGAGGGAAAGGAGCACAGGGTCTGAAGAAGCCTGCACTCCTAGAGTAAAATAAGGATACTATTATACTATTTCAAAAAGTAAGGAAATAAGTTGCAAAAAAACTTCATTAATGCTCCAGTTTGGGTCAAAATGACAACAGTTGGGAAATGAGGTGTTAGGGTTTCCCTAAAACACCATCTTTCCAAACCAGGCAGGAGAGCAGGTGTGGGGTGTGCCTTGGGCTTCTCAAGCCTAACACTCACCCCTTCTAACAAAGTCTACACATCTGACCTTATTTGCAGATGGAATGAGGTAAGTGTTAGGCTTGAGAAGTTCAAGGCACACCCCACACCTCCTCTCCTACCTGTCTTGGAAAGATGGCGTGTTAGGGAAATCCTAACGCCTCATTTCCCAACTTCTGTTGCTTTGACTCTAACTTGAACATTAATTAAGTTTTTTGCAACTTATATATAGATATATAGAATATGGAAAACTTTAAAACATGCACTAGTACTGCATAGAAATGATATATAGAATAAAGGGTGAGGAAGTGTGTGATATGAGAATTTAATGCACACCTGAGGTGTGGAATGCCACATAAACCCTGAGGGTGAAGCCTGAGGAGTTTATCAAAGCATTCCACACCAAGGGAGTGCATTAAATTCTCATATACATGCTTTCTCACCTTTTATTTCATATAATTTGCTGGTGGACAATTTTTTCCAACCCAAAGTACTGTGACCCATAGACAGACAGACACACACACGCACACACACACACACACACACACACACACACACACAGACACACACAGACACACTGTCTCTCTCTCCATCCCATTCAATCCCTCCCCCCCACTTGCCACCTTTAGTCTACTTTTTGGGGGGCATAGAGTACTGCAGCAGCCCATACACAGCAGCCCTAAATGCAGCAGGTACTTTCAACTCCTACTTCAGATTCCAGAGAAGTGCAGCAGCCTCTACCCAGTCCCTCTCCTTCTTCCTTTTGCCCCTTAGCAGCCTGACAACAGCAAGCACAGTAGCCTCCAGCTCCCTCAGCTCCCACTTTAAGTAATTAATTTTGTTTGTGACAGTTAAAATTGCAATCACACTCCTGCTTACCTCTCCGTGTGGGTAATCAGCCACGGACTGCTCCTGCTGTTAGTTGCCTGAAGCTGGCAAACCAGATGATTGACCAGACACTTTTTTTTAAGTAAACAGTAGGATTAATGGTAGGATCAACCAGATAGCTAAAAAAAATTGTTTAAGAGAAGGTTAGGGTCTTATTGTGTGGCGGCTCCTTGGTAATAAAGATATGAAACAACCATGTTTTTTGATGTTGTCTAGCCTGCCCACAAAGAGAATGGGAGCCAGTGAGGGAGCACTCAGCAGTGCTCCCATATTGATTTGGCATTTTCCCTGTAACTCCAGGGTGATATTCCTCGGTTTTCCTGTAGATTACATTATTTCCTATGGAAGCTGAATTGCCCTGTTTTCCTGTATAACAAATGCAAGTCTATGGGAAGAGTTTTCCCGTAGATGCCTCCAAATCCCTGTAAAATACAGGAATCCCTGTAGATATGGGAGCCCTATCACTGTTGACAGATGGAGCATGTAAATGCTGTAATAACTGACTGGTTATTACAGCAAATATCAGTTGGTGAAGTCCATTGAAAAAATTGCTCACCAGTAATTATATGGGTACAACAGAATTTCTGTTTTGATAACAAGGGGTGGTACCAACTGAAGTGGATGGATTTGTCAGCATCCACTGGTTTTCTTATGAAAAATATGTACTTAACAATATTGTGAGTATTTAGATTTTTTTTAATTATGTAAATGATTCAAATTCAAAATATCTCATTCTGTGTGTGAGGGTCAGATATCTTCACAGCTGTAAACAAAATTATTATTCGCAGATATCTATAACTTTCTTGAAAAATGTTCTGTAAAATATTTTACATTTGTAGCACTTTGAAAATTAAATTCAAAACCACAGCTGGTTCTATGAGGTAAAAGGTCACTTTCCATGTTAGAGTTGGCTTTGTTAACCAATTGCAGGATGTTCAATCCAAGAAAACAGCAGGGCAGACATCAAAGACAAGTCTGTTAATACAGGTTTTGTTTCCATATTCTGCAAGGCTCTGTGTAAAGTTCTACTGATTTCCATTTAAATTAAAACAACCTTCGAGAAGCTTTACTTGTGACCTTCTGATATCTCTGCTCTGGCACTTTATGCTCTTCTAACCTTTAAGTAATAAAATTGATATTGCTTCCAGCATGTCAATGTCCATAGGATCAAATTCCATGCACATATATAAACAAACAACATATTTCACAGCAATTGATGTTGTTTAATGTTGATGCTGACAACCATCACTTGCCTGGTCTGACATGAGAAATCAAAAACATATGGTTAGGAATCTTGAGGAATCAATTCTGATCAGTCATACTGTTGGTGCTGTGCCAAAGTCTTTGCCTAACCTTTATCTTTGGTAAAGAAAATACTTTAGTATATACAGTAATAAAGTAGAGAAAGGCAGTGAATGGATTGGGTTGCAGCTTTTCTGATAAACTGAATGAACACGTGATTTTCTGTACTCTTCTTGAATAAAGAATCTGTTTCCTTTCACTGCCCTCATGATTGAGGAGACAATTGTATAATATACTTAGCCACAAATTATCTATGGCCAGGGTTAGTTTTCATTAAAGTTTTGGTCTCCTTGTCTATTATTCTATATCAATGTCTGGTCAAATTCTGTAAGAGTAACAACAGGTAAAAGTATACCACTATTTCTACCTTAAACAGCTAGTAGACTGTGCCTATACGTCCATAATGCTATTCACAAGTTATTAATGACTTATCATATCTTGTTTAGTCCAATTATAGTGCCTGGTATAACAATTTGCTAGGTACCTGTACTGTATTTCCCTGCAAAAATAACAGTGAAAAGTAGTAGTTTTTCTTTGTGCTCATTAGATGGGTTTCTACCTAACAGTATTGGGTGTCATGTGAAAAGCATTTCTTTACTGGTAGCAGACAGATCTCATTCTATTCCTCCCACTGCAACATCATCATGAGACTTCATTTATTAAAACATGACAAACCTTTCTGGCTGAGTGGTAACATGTGTTACAAGTTACTAATCAAGCAGCTGTAGACTAGCTCTTCTTGGTTACTAGTGATGTCACAGTCAGTGAGGTTACAATGCTGATAATGAATAGGGAGGAGCATAACTGATACAGGTAAAATGCTATTCCACACATAGCACCTTGTTCTGCCAGGTAGAAAATCTAATGTGCAAATCACAAAAGAAACAATACTTTAGATATAAGAAGTGTGAGCAGGCTACTTCTAAACGTTACTATTAATTTATTTATTTAACTTTATTAGCAGGTATGAAAGCCTGGTCATTCACAGACTCAGCCCACATCACTGTTTCCAACTTTTCTCAATATTTCAGTAGGTTCACTAAGGTCTGTAAGGTGCTAGGAGGCTGTGCACCCATAGCTGCACATATTCTTTAATTGTAATAATTAGTATTCAATGCCTGCTAAAATATGTTTGTCAAGTCGATTTTTAAATTCGGATTTAGTTTTACTAATGACCACTCAGCTGTCACCACTCAACTTAGATACTCTGTTGGGGGAATCTCTAGGTCCGTGTCCCTTCAGAGCCACTTCTCACACAGTACAGTGCTCCTTGCTCAAGGTCTCATGACCCACCTCTCTCTGTCACAGCTGAGAACACTTTACATTAGAGATAGCATATGGGAATGGCAGCCTTCTCTCCAATGGCAGAAATACAGTTATTGTCAATTATAAACTGGTTGGCTGTACCCAAAAGGATTCAGTCACAGAAACACAAAAACAATATTTAAATATTTCAAGATAAGTACACATATACTACAGAATATCACAACACTATAGGGAACAGCAATTCTATAGAATTGGAAAAAAAACTTGTTTTGAACAATAGGCTACAAACAGAATAACTCACTAACAAGGTAGATTAGTTTACCACAAGACAATCAGGGCAGACATGAACTTTTAGATGGCTGTTTGTTCTTTCTTAGTCCCAACGCTGACTGACTCTGTTAGGCCCTGTCAGACCTAAAGCCATCTAGTCCTCCCCCATCCAATGACACATGATCCAGTATAGCAGTCTGACTTCAAAGATTCAGAATCTTTTGTCTGAAGCTGGGGTTAGGAACCAGCTTGAACCAGCCTTTTGAATAATTTATTTTATTTATTTATTTAAATTTTGATGAATGGGTGGGCCCACTGAGAACATTACAGTCACTTTTTCAGGGGCAACCTGGGATTAATTACCATTAATGGTACTTAATTACCACGAGTCCCTACAGGAAAGTTTGTGTTAGCTAGCAGCTTCCTGACATCATAGACACTTCTAGTACCCACCCAAATTTCAGAGTTCCAAAAATGGGTATCCTGAAGTCATGAATTTACATCCAGGTCCCATTTTGTTTGCCCCTCTTGTCAGAGTCACCAAGAAAGACTGTTTCCAGTATTTGCTAACTTCAAACTGTTATCCTTGCAAGGAAATACAGTACAGATGCCTACCAATTTGTTCTATCCCCACACACTGAGGAAAGAGAAAACAAATCTTTTTAGCTGCACTGACTTTTTTTATGTGTGTGTGTGTCTGTGAGCTGGCTGACTCCCCTTGCCATGCTCATAGTTCACTCTTTGTGTTACCCCCTCCTTAGTTTTTCCTGTGTTTATCCTATTTAACAGAAAAAAGGGGGCAAACACAGGGGGACTAGCTTGACCCACTGTGGTGCCTAATGACCATATCATAGGATTGCAATACCAGGCTCCATCTTAGTAATTTTGAGTTCTTGGCACTTGTCCTATGTAACCATGTAAGGGGGTTGTGATTAGTAGTCAGGGTGAACTCCATCCATATGGGTATGGTTGCAGGTTCTGCAAAGCCCAGACAATCCCCAGGCACTCCTTCTCTATTGTGACATAGGTTTGCTCTCTAGGCAGTAGATTCCTGCTCAGGCACATGACTGGGTGCCTCTCTCATGAGTGCGTAACCTGACTCATTATCACCGCTAGTCCATGATCAGATGCATCTATGTGCACAATGAACCTAAGATTGTAGCTTGGATTTGCAAGCACAGGTGTCTGACAAAATGCCTCCTTCAGCTGGCAGAACATAGTATCACAGGTTTCCATCCACAGGACCTTTTCTGGCATTTTCTTCCTGATGAGATGAGACAGGGGTTTTGGCAACACTGCTGAAATTCATCACAAACTTACAGTAGTACTCTACCATCCCTAGGAATGCCTGCACTTTCATTTTGGTCATGTGTATGGCCCATCCCTAGATGGCTTCAGTTTTCACTGGCTTAGGTTGGATGTAATCATTCCCCACCCAGTGCCGGAGGTATGCCTCTTCTGCCATTCCTATTTGGCACTTGTCTGACTTTACTGTCAGCCAAGAGGCCTGCAATCAGAGGAACACCTTGGTCATGTGTCTGATGTGATCCTCCAAGGTCTGGCTATAGATGGTGTTGTCATCCATTTACACCAGAGTGAAGTGCCCTGCCCCCAACAGAATGTGGCCCACAAGACACTGAAAGGTGGCTGGTTCATCCTTCATCCTGAATGACATCCTGAACTTGAATAGCCCAAATGGGATGAAGAAGGCCACATTCTAACTGGATTCAGGGATCAGGGTACCTGCCAATAGTCCTTTGTCAGGACTATGGTGGCCCCAACCTCTCAAAGACCTCATCTGCTCTGGGTATGGGATATGCCTCTGACTGTGTGCAGCTGTTGATATTGTGGCACTCAATGCAAAACTTCATGGTACCATCCTTTCTGGGAATCAGTACCCCTGAGGAGGCCCAGGGACTACTGGACTCCTGGATCACCCTGATGGTCAGCATTTCTTTGGTCTCCCCCTCTTTGGCATGTCTTACATCTTCTGAGACTCTGCAGGGTGGCTGTCTCAGGGGGCTTGGGACCTTGTATCCATGTGATGCTCTTCCACTGTGGTGCACCCCGGTTTCCCCATGAACATTACACCAAATATACTCAGCACCCCACTCATTTTGGCAGTTTGGGCTAATGTCAGCCTTTCTGAGAGGGAGACAGCATCCACTTGGGAGTCTCCTTTCTCCTCTCCCAGGAGATCTACCAGTGGGTCTACTTCTGCCCCCCTTCTTTAGAGAGCTGCACACAGGTAAGACCATCACATCCCTATCATGATAGGGATTCATCATGTTTACATTGTATACTTGCTATTTGCACCTCCTGTTGGGTAGCTCCACCATATAATTCACCCTCTTAATCGCCGAGTAAGGCCCCTCCCAAGCTGTTTGTAATTTTTTTCTGCCAGACAGGGATGAGCACCATTACCCATTGTCTGACTTCATACTCCTTGGCTCAGGCACCACAGTTAAAACCATGTTTTCTGCCTCTGTTGTACAGTGGCTAGTTGTTCCTGGGGCAAACCCCATAAGTTCCTTGAGCCATGTAACTTGAAATTCAGGACATACACCACAACAGATTCTGCTTGGGGAGTAAGCTCACCCTCCCACTCATCCCTTACAAAATCAAGGGGCACTGTACCCTATGGCCAAACAGGAGCGTGAAGAATGAGAACCATATGGACTCCTAGGGAACTCGTCAATATGCGAATAGGAGATGGGGAAGGTACTTGTCCCACTCTCTTGTGCACTAGTCAGTGAATACCCTTGACATTGTGGGACACACTGGATCGCTCAACCAGACCATTAGTCTGAGGGATGTATGACGAGGCCCTGAGCTGCCTTACCTCACACTTCTACAGAATAACCATCAGATCAGAAACAAAGTTGGTGCCTTGGTCCAACAGAATCTCATGGGAAAAACCAACCCAGCTAAATTCCACACAGCAGTTCATTGGTCTCCTGCACAGCCTCGATGGAGGACAAAGACACTGCTTCTGGTACCTTGTGTCGTAATCTATGACCATCAAAATGTACCACTTGCCAGTGTGACTTAGGTTGCTAAGGGGCACCACAATGCTCATGGCAACTTGCCAAAATGGCTCTTCAATATTAGGTGGTGTAATCAAAGTTGATTTAGTCTTGCACCCAACATTCCCTACCCTCTAGAACTGTGGACAAGTCCATCAGAAATTTGCTATATCTTTAAAAATACTGAGCTAGTAAATATTATAATTATCATTCAGCTGCCTTTTTATATGCCTGACCCCTAGGTGTCCTGAAAAGGGTAAGTCATGACCTAAGGCCAGAAGCTACTTCCTATAACAGAAACATAAAATTTGATGGCAGATAAGGACCACTTGGCCCACCTAGTCTGCTCATTTTCCTACCTAATGCATAGTCTGCAGATCCTAGTTAACCAACAGCCTACTTCATCCTACCCTCCACTAGAATTGCCTTATGTCTGTCCCATGCATTCTTGAATTCCCCTCTTGTTTTTGAGTCCACTACCATCTCAGAAAGGCTGTTCCATGTACCTACAACCCGCTCTGTGAAAAAATACTTCATCAGATTACCTTTGAGCTGTCCCCCCTCTATCTTCAAATTATACCCCATTGTTCTTGCACATCTCTTTTTCTGAAAGATGCTACCATCTTGGACTCTGTTGATTTCCTTAATGTACTTGAAAGTTTCTATCATGTCCCCCTTCTCCCTCCTCTCCTCGAGTGTATACATGTTAAGCTTCTTTAATCTCTCTTCGTATGTCTTCTGGTGCAGACCCTTCACCATTTTAGTTGCCCTCCTCTGGACAGCCTCCATCCTGTCTATGTCCTTGCGGAGATGGGGTCTCCAGAACTGGACGCAGAACTCCAAATGGGGTCTCACCAACTGTCTGTACAGAGGGATGACAACTTCCTGTTTTCTACTGGCGATTCCTCTTTCTATGCATCCAAGTATCCCACCAGCCCTCCTTACTACCTTCTCACATTGCTTGCCCGCCTTAAGGTCATCTGATATGACTACCCCCAGGTTCCTTTGCATTTCTGTTGTTGTTATTATCTCATCCCCATTGTGTACTCTTCCCCTTGAGTTTGTTTACCAGGTGCATTGTTTTGCACTTCTTTGCATTGAATCTAAGCTGCCATCTATTTGACCATTCCTCCAACCTTGCCAAGTCCCTTTTTTGCATCCTTTCCACCCCACCTTCTGTATCAACCCTGTTGCAGATCTTTGTGTCATCTGCAAAGAGACATACTTTTCCTTCCAGTCCATCTGCAATGTCACTTATAAAGACATTAAAGAGGACCGGGCCCAGTACTGAACCCTGTGGTACCCCACTAGTAACCCCCCTTTCTTCAGAGTAAACTCCATTTACTATTACCCTCTGTATCCTGTTGTCCAGTCAATTTTTAACCCAGGCTACCACCTTGGGACCCATTCCAAGGCTGGCTAACTTGTATATTAATATTTTGTGTGAGGCTGTGTCAAATGCCTTGCTAAAGTCTAGATAGGCCATGTCCACTGCCCCTCCCTGCTTTAAGACATTGGTCACCCAGTCAAAGAAATCTATTAGATTTGTCTGACATGACCATCCTGCTTTGAATCCATGCTGCCTTGGGTCCTGTGCCCCACTGGCCTCTAGGTACTCAACAATTCTTTCCTTGGAAATACTGTATTCCAGGAATACCCTTTCTTCTGGTCTGCCCGTAGCAACCCATGCGCAGTGCAGGAGCCCATTGTCCCAGTACACTTAATTTTTCCAGAACATGGACAGCCACATACCCCATTGGTTTCTAACTCCCTTAGTTTTGCAGGGAAGGGTAAACTTGCTGAGCTCTCCCTTGCTTTTCATGCCTGACCTTTCCCAAAATACACTCTGCTGCAGACGAGTCAACGATAGCTGGTCTTTCCTCAGTCCATAACTGTGGCTCAGAACTGCTCCTTCCAGCACATTCTTTAGCTACAACTTCTCCTGGTACTGAGGTAGTGGTTGCTGCTTCCTGCACTGCACTATCTGTGTCCCTAGGAGCAAGTTCCCTCACCTTGCTACAGGTAATGACACTCACACAATATTTGCCTTATTTTCCAAGTCATTATCCATGATTACATACATGGGTAGGTCTGGTACAGCACCCACCTCCCATATGCCCTGGTCTCCTTCCTAGCCTAGAATGATCTGGGCCAATGACATTAAGAAAGGCCCTGTTACTCCTCCAGTCCTAGAAAACTGGCCAGACAGGACCTGTTCATCCTGAATGAAATCCTGCTTCAGCAATGAAATGAAGGCCCCAGTGTCACTCAGTCGCTAGGATACCATCCTATTAACACACACCATGCGCACGTCTGCAGTAGACTTCGAGGGCACTGCACTCTGTGTACAGGCTACTTAATGAGGACAGCTTCTCAAGCTACCCCCTTCAACTGCACTCACCTTTTGTTACATTTTTGGACAATCATTAGACACATGCCTCTGTTTCAGGCAGCTATAGCACTTGCATTCACTCATCCCCAATCCTTTGTGACTGGGGGCTTCTCTTTTTGTTTGGGCACAGGCTGTCTCCCTTTAGGCTGCCTTCTGGCTTCCCCTAAAACCACCTGATGGCCCTATCCCATTCCCTTTGTGGTGAAAGGATGGTAGGCTGTATATGAACTGATAAAATCCCTCTTGGTTGACTCCTTTATGGAGCTTGCAGTTCTATCCAACAGTGTTATTCTCACATCCTCAGGAACTGTTTTTAAAAAACTGTTCCAGCAGAAATAAATCTTTGATATCCTCTACAGAGTGAGTTTTTGCACCTTCTACCTATCTTAGTTACTTAGATGCACACACTTTTCAGCATAGCAATCCCCTGGGCCCTTTCTTAACCCACTGAATTTGTGCCTCGAGGCCTTGGGGATTAACTCAAAAAGCTTTAGCAAGACATTCTTTCACTTTATCATAATCCATGCAGTAATTATCATCCATTTGAGCAAAAGATTCTGATGCCTTTCCTGTAAGCAGTGGCAATAGGGGAATCATCAAAGAAGCCCTGCCCAATTCCAGTTGTCCACAGATTGTTTCAAAAGATCTTGAAAACAAATCAAGAACATCCCCCTCCTGATATCTAGGAAACATCTTAGAATTAATTTTGACTTCCTGGGTCAAACCCCTCATGCCATTACTCATAGTTTCTGGTGATGCCGTCTGGTGCCAAATCTCCATCTTGCTGTCATGCTCAAGCTTCTTCATCTTGATCTCATGCTGATGCTGCTTTTCTTGCTCCTGGATCTGGTACTTGTGCTCATTCTCTCTCTCCTCTGCTTTTTGCTCCCATCTTCTGCTTACAGCCTCATGTTCTTCAGCTTCACCTCTGTATTTTGCCTCTCATGTTCTGCCTTCTCCTTAAACATGGCAAGCTGCAGTTGCAACATCTGTATTTGGTCTACTTGCACCACTGCCCTAGTCAAATGCTCTGACACATTTGCATTCCCCATTACCTCCATCTCACAACTTTGGCTAGCAATGATCCCATCCGCATGGTTTTCCTGGTCACTTTATTGGAGGATGGCTAGCAGTTGTACCTGAGTTTGGCCCTTGTCATAGGCCAATCGTGTGTTCTGGTACAAGTCCTGTAGTTACTAAAAAAAGCATAACTGGTAGTCTATACAGTCCGCTTTTGTATATCCTGTTCTGTGACTGGAGAGGAAACCTTTATGCTTACAAAACTGTTTCAGAACCCACACACTGCCTCCAATTTGTGATAGACTGGCTCTTTCCAGACTGTATCACTGTAACCAACTTTCTCAATACTTCAGTAGCAGTCACCACTCAGTTTAGACACTATTTTGGGGAATCTTCAGGTTTGTATCCCTTCAAAGCCACTGCTCACACAGCACAGTACTCCTTGCTTAAGGTCAAATGATTCATTCCTTTCTTTCATGGCTGAGAACACCATACTTTAGAAACTGGATGTGGTAATGGTAACCTTCTCCCCAGTGGTGGAAATATACTTATTGTCAATTATAAACTGGCTAGCAGTACCCTAAAGCATGCTGTCAAAGAAACATGAAATATACTATATAAAAATAATATTTTCAATATCTCAATGTAATTGTACAGATACAACAGGATATTAAAATAACACTATAGGGAACAAAAATTATAAGTAAAAGGAAAGACACTTGTTTTGAATAATAGGCTGCAAACAAAATAACTCTCTCTCTTTCTCTCTCTCACACACACTCTCTCACTCTCTCTAACAAGGTAGATTAGCTTACCACAAGACACTTTGAATCAGGGCAGACATGAACTTTTAGATGGCAGTTTGCTTGTAGATTCAAGCCTGGCTGACTCTAATCACCAGCTAGAGCATTCTAACAAGGGTCTCATGGTAGACTCAGAAAGGAAGGCACACTTTGTTGTGAAAGACTGTGCTGATTTGGGGGCAGATTTTTTTTATGGATAGTGGCAATGTGCGAGGAGAACTCTAGGTTTCTATCCCACCACATACCGAAGCATTTGCAGTGGGAGACCTCTTCAACTAGGGCACCGGCAATGGTTTTGAAAAATGGGACTTGGACTTAGGCCTTGCAAGCTTTTGTCTAGTGCCAAAGAACAATGATACCATCTTTTTGGTATTCAGTGCAACCTTCTTTGAGAAGATGCTTGTACTGAATACCAAATAGACAGTATTCAGTTCACATTTCTTTGAGAAGAACCAGTGTTGGATGCTATTGAAATTACATTGCACTGAAAATTCTAACTCAGAAAATGAAGCCACAGAGGTCTAAAGCAGTGTAATTGGCATTCATATGCATGTCCAAAGTAACACTGGTAGAGGCAAGGTGAAAAGAATACTGAAAAGATGATGGGCCCAGGATGGAGCACGTGGGGACCACAGGGTTAAGGGAGGTGTATAAGTTGTCACTTACCAGAACTGATTTGTGTCAGTCAGTGAGATAGAAGAGGAACAACCAAACAGTAGGTACTACTAATCATAGCCTCCTCAGCTTATCCAGGAGTATGAGCTGTCAATCTATCAAAGGATTTGGCATGGCCAACGAAAATAATGGTGGTGGTGCACTGCCCCAGCCTTTCCCCTTCGAAATGGAATCAGTGACCTGGAAAATGGAAGAGACAGTGGAATGGTTCTAATGAAAGCCAGACTTGACTAGAGATTAAATCAGAGGAGTCTAGGAAAGTTGCCAGCTGGGAGAGCACCAGTTTGTCCTGTAGTTTGACCAGCATTGGGAAGACAGAGACAGTGTGGTAGTTCCCTGGGGAAGAAGGTAACTACTCTTAGGGACGGGGTGGACCTAGGCCGTGCCTAGAGAACCAATCTGAGGTGAAAGGAGGCATTAAGGACTGTGGTGAGAGGCTGCAATAGTGGGTAAGATCATGGAAGCACTGTTTAAAGAAAGAATAGTGGCACACCTGGAATCCAGCTCTGCCCAGGATCTGAGACAACATGGATTCACAGCAGGAAGGTCATATCAGACACATCTGATAGATTTTTGTGATTTGGTGATGAAGGAAGTAAATCGGTGGGTGGGATGCTGTAGACGTTGCCTACCTCAATTTCAGCAAGGCCTTTGATACTGTTCCACATAAAAGGCTGGTTAACAAGATGAGTAGTCTGGGCATGGGGCACAAGGTGGTAAACTGGGTTAGGAACTGGCTGATGGACAGGCGGCAGAGGGTGGTGGTAAATGGGATCCAATCTGGGGAGAGATGGTGACCAGCAGGGTACAGTATCTTACAGATCAGTCCTTGGGCCAGTCCTGGTCAGTGTCTCCATTAGTGACATTGAAGAAGGGCTGGAGGGACAGATCTGCCTGTTTGTAGATGACACCAAGCTCTGCAACAGGGTGGATACTCCACATGGGGTGGAGAACATGAGGAGGAACCTGGAGAAGTTTGAAAAATTATCTGAGGTGTGGCAACTGAGGTTCAATTCAAAGAAATGCAAAATAATGCATCTGGGGTGAGGTAACCCTTGGGAGAGCTATAGGATGGGGGAGGTATTGATGAACACCAAGAAAGAGAGGGACCTAGGGCAGGATGTGATTCCCCTTCACAAAAATGGGAGTAAGACAGAGGCAGAAAACTACACACCTGTCAGTTTGACCTCTGAGGTAGGGAAAATGATGGAATCACTTCTGACGGAATGAATTGTTGAGTACTGTACCCAGAGGCCAGTGCAGCACAGGACCCAAGGCAGCATGGATTCACAGCGGGAAGGTCGTGTCAGATGAATCTAATAGATTTCTTTCACTGGGTGACCAAAGTAGTAGACCAGGGAGGGGCTGTGGACATGGCCTACCTAGACTTTAGCAAGGCGTTTGACACAGTCCCACACAAGAGATTAATAAACAAACTAGCCAGCCTGGGAAAGGGTCCCAGGGTGGCAGCCTGGGTAAAATGTCGGCTGGACAACAGGATGCAGAAGATAATAGTAAACAGAGTCCACTCTGAAGAAAGGGGGGTTACTAGTAAGGTACCGCAGGGTTCAGTACTGGGTCCAGTCCTTTAAAATGTCTTTATAAGTGACGTTGCAGTGGGAATGGAAGGAAAAGTATGCCTCTTTGCAGGTGACACAAAGATCTGCATCTGGGTTGATACACGGAGGGGAGGAAAGGATGAGAAGGGACTTGGCAAGGTTGGAAGAATGGTCAGAAGTATGGCAGCTTGGATTCAGTGAAAAGAAGTGCAAAATAATGCATTTGGGAAACATACCCGGTGAAGAGTACACAATGAGGGGGGATGTAGTAACAGCAACAAAAATGGAAAGGGACCTTGGGGTAATCACATCAGATGACCTTAAGGTTATCAAGCAATGTGAGAAGTCAATAGGGAGGGCTAGGGGATACTGGGATGTATAGGGAGAGGCATCACCAGCAGAAAACAGGAAGTTGTTATCCCTCTGTACAGACATTTGGTGAGACCCCATCTGGAGTACTGCATCCAGTTCTGCAGACCCCATCTCCGCAAGGGCATAGGCAGGATGGAGGCAGTCCAGAGGAGGGCAACTAAAATGGTGCACGCAACAGAAGCTTACATGAGGAGAAACTAAAGGATGTCAACACGAAACCCTTGACGGAACGGAGGGGGGCATGATAGAAACAATTTGAAGATAGAGGGGGGATGGCTCAGGGGCAATGTGAGGAAGTATTTTTTCACAGAGGTGGACGCATGAAACCACCTTCCTGAGGAAGTTGTGGTGTCTGGAACAAGCATAAGGGAACCTTAGAGGTGGGAAGTAGGGGGTGAATAGCCACTGACCAGATAGCATCAGAGGCCATAAACAAGTATAGGGCTTGTGGCAGACTGGATGGGCCTAGAAGTCCCTAACTGATGACAATTTCTATGTTTTTATACAGTAGCTGGGGCAGAGAGGTACAGTGACTTTGGATTTAGGACTATGATTCTTATAAGGACTAAATGAAAGAAAAACAGAGAGGGTAGTGCAGGGACAGATGGAGAAAAGACAAAGGAAGAAGGTGGTATGCGTTGAGGGAGATGGAGGGAACATGAGGAAATTAATTGGCTGGTGGAGGATTGAACAACATGTGGTAAAGAAACGATTAAAGACAGCTGCAACTTTAGTGGAACAAGAGAATGCAGGACAAGATTTAAAATTTGTGAGATCCATCCAAATTTCATAAAAAGACTTAGTGCTCGATTCTCAAAGCTTGGAGCAAGTCACCGCCAAAGGTGACTTGCGCCAAACGCCATTGCGACGAGGACCCTGACCCTATTCTAGAAAGTACAGGGTCTCCGTGGCTAAGTCCTGTGACTTGCAACATGCGGAAAGGAATGCCAGCCTAAGGGCATACCCAAGGGGCAAATCACAAGTTGCAGCCCCTCCCAGCAAGCGTAAGTGCCCCCCCAAAGCCCTGCTGGGCAGCTCTGCCCCCCTGATCTATGCCATAACCTGATGTTGTGCCGCAAATGGTAAATAAGTAAAAAACCCAAGATCCCTGGTAGTCTAGTGGCCCCCCACCCACCCCCCTAGCAGTGCCAGTCCACCTGCATCCCCACACCCATCCTCAGCCAGTGACTGGCATAGCCTACCTCTGCCTCCATGACCATCCACTGACTGAACTCTGCATGAGGCTGTTACCTGTATATACATGCTTAGAAATGAATACGTATTCAATAATTTCTGAGCACGCCGATATAGTAAGCTCTCATGCGGAGCTACCGGCGGCTGGCCGTGGAAGGTGAGGAGGTGGGCTGTGCCAATCACCGACTGAGATGGGTGGGGGGAATGTGGTGACTGGTACAGCTGGGTGGGGTGAGTGGGGAGCCACTAGACTACTAGGGATCTCGGGGTTTTAATTTTGTACCATTTGCAGCAAACATTTGGTCAGGGTATGGATTGGGGTAAAGTTGACGGCGGGGCTGATAGTGGTGTGGAGGTTTGGTGGCATGTTGTGTGTGGTTGCTCTGCAGGGCATTTAGAGTTTGGGGGTTCTGGGGCTGAGGGCACATGCCCCGCTGGGCACCCCTGCCAGTGAGGATCGGGGCTGTGGGGCTGTGGGCTGGCCCTGTGGGCACCAATGGGGTGTTCTGGGCATGGGTGGGCACATCCTGGAGTGGTTGCAGTGGGTCTACAGAACCCCCTGAGGACATATGTACAGTTACGCCAGCTACATGCTGGTGTACCTTTGATGGTTCTCCTCTGGGGGTTCATGTAGAATCCCAACATTGGGGACTATGTTGCTGCCCTACTAGAATAGGGCACAACTGCTGCCTTAAACCCCCTAGCACCATGTCACAGGGGGTTTATGATGCAACTGCTGGCGTAACTGTTCTTTGGCACGCGGCCCGGCATTTCTCGACCACATGTAGAATACTACACGCCGCAACTGCTGGCGTAACTTGCTACTTGCGCCATTGTTTTTGGCAAAATTGCTGTTATGCCAGGCATATCTCCTGTAGAATCAGGCCCCAAATTCCTTTTCTAGACCACAGAATGCTTGGTAGAGACAGGGAGCTGGATTTTCAAAACTCCTGCCTCAGGCATAAGTGTGTATCTGTGCCAGGTTAAGTGCAGCAAAATGTTTATATGCTGTTTTAAAACATTTGCCTCATTTATCACAGTTGCTGCTGCTTTACAGAAAAAATAATGATGCATAGATCAAATATTGATTCATTCATCAGCACAGAGCTCCAGATTCCCCAACACATTGCAGCAGATTCAAACATAAGTTATATTTCCGATACAAGTTATATTACCTTTTAGATTACCTAAATTATTGTTGTAAGCAGTAGCGGATCTAGAATTTTACAATCATAGGTGCTGTGGTGTTGTGCATATTTGATATGCAATTTTTAAAATGTGTTTAATCCTTTCTATTATCTGCTATTATCTTTTTTGTTTCATGTTTTTTTTTCATCTTCTAGTTTTGCCCCCCCCTAGGCTGCTGGCAGGTGGGTTCTGGCTATCTCATGAGACAGCTCATATCTACCCTAACATTGTGTGTGTCTACCAACACCCAGACCAGACCCCCACTGAATCCACCGTGGATCCCCCCCACCATGGCAGGACCAAGGAGAGAAGGGCCACCCCTCACCCTCGGTAGATGATCCAGCTTGCATGAGCTCCTGGGTTGGGAGCACAGCCGGGTTTCATGTAGCCTGCCAGCACCCCTCCATTTTCCATTTTGCATCCCTCCTCTTCTGCAGCCATCAGCGTATGTGCATGGAGGCGTGCATGCCACGTCGCCATGTTCTTGCCTCCTTAACTCTGATACTGCCACCCGGCCTCCACAAGGAGGCAGCCAAGGAAATGGACAACATGCCCTTCCTCTCTGGGAGAGGAGAACAGTCCATCGGGCACTCGATCTGCTCCCTCCCTTGCTAACTCCCAGTAATGGAGCTCGCTCCCAAGCCCATGTTGCTGGCATGACGTGAGGAGCGGCATCCAGCACCTCAGCCCCAAACACCACCAAGCTGACCTTTTTCATTTCATTTCTGAGAGAAAATACAAATGTAATCTATAGTTTGGAATATATATTTTCTTAAAGTAAACATATTAGACTTCTTCAGCAAAATGAAATGCAGCAGAAGCAAGTAGAAAAGTTACAATGTGGGGTGCTGCCATCCCCTTCACTTCCCCTTAAATCTTCTACCTGCTGTAAGTGTCAGGGTTACAAAAAGATACTGCTGCAAGTTCCTGACATGTGGCTTAAAAATCCAGCCTGGTACCTTCAAGTCTTCCCATATTCAACTATCATCCCTTCCCCTCTCCACCATTGTGTAACCTAAAGGATACCTAAACAACATTTTGACAACAAACTATTCAAAAATCTAACTCCGTAGGTGACTAAAGGAAAGGCGGATGTATTCATTAATACTAAAGCTACATTTATATAATTTACCTAAATTCCAGAGCATTTGAAAATTGTAAAATCAGCCTTCCAGTTTCAAACAAACTTCTTACCTGCTTCCTAAAATGGCCACCAAATGTGTTATGTGATGACATCATTGGCGCCAAAGTCAGAGAGATATATGGGTCTCTATAGTGCTAACTAGTTCTTTTTTCCCTTTGTATAAAATTGTTTCACCCAGATGGTCAAACCACGTGCATTATTTTGTATAATACACGTTAGGCTATGGTTCTGTTCAGTTTATTTACTTTAGCATGCTGAAATTGTGTTTTAATCCAACCGACTTTGTCTCTGGCAAACCACAGTGCAGTACAGATCTTGAATAAACTGGTGGTGTAGAGGTTATGGCAGATCCAAAATGCTACAATGGGGGTGCTGGGGTGATGTGCATACTTAATATGCACTTTTTAAAATTTTTATGAAACCTTTATATTTTCTGCTATTATTTGTTTCTAGTATATTTTTGACAGATCCTACAAATGTACTCCATAGTTTGACTGTAAACATTTGTAAAATCAATAAATTAGACTTCTTCAACAAAGTGAAATGCAGCAGCAGCAAGCATGTTACAATGGGGGGGGGGGGTTGCAGCCACAACCTTCACCACCCCCTAGATACACCACTTTTTTGTAGCAAAGTTCTTGTGTAGTCCAATGTTAGAGTTGATACTTTCTCCAAAATCAAATATATGCTTGTTTTGTCTTCTTTTTGCATGTGAAATAATAAGAAGAAGAAGAATCAGCATTTATATAGTGGTTTTCATACACATTGTATCCCAAAGTGCTTTATAAGCAATACTAGCTTGGTAGTGAAGTGACTGAACGTGTAGTGGCAGCCATTTCATACATTAATATTCACACACAGCCTTGGACAATTGCATGAACCAGTTTATGGGAAGGGAAATGTTGGCCAGAACAACAGGGTCAGGAAGTGATCATGGTGTTAGTAGTCCTACATCTTATTTCTCAATGTAATCTGCTCATATTTCTCTTCTTCTATGTTCCCCTTCCCTGAATATAGCAGTACCTTGCAAAAGTGGCCTTCTCAGTCCCCCTGTGGTATTCATTCTTCACTATTTCTCCTCACACTGAAAACTGGTGAGCTCATCACCCTTCTGCATCATGAATGCAAGTAGTACAGTCCCAGGTTTTTTTTTGACATATCAAATATAAACATATCTTTCCAGTAGGTCAGGCTGATAACAGCAGGGAACAAGGGGAATGATGGGCGTTCCTATCCTTAAGAGATCTAGGCTACCTTTGATTACTAACATACTAAAATGCCAGCAGAATAGGCCTAATGGTCTTTCATGTCTGCTCGTTTGGTCAGCTCCCACCCTGGGAGCTGACCTTGCTGCCCCCCTCACCCTCTTTGGTTTCTCCCTTCCCAGTCCCAGATATTCTCGCTGCACAGGACTTTGCTTCTAGAATCCTTCCCCTGTACCTGTCCCACCCCCTCTTGAACACCTCCACTGTCTCTGCCTACACCAGCCCCCTGGGCAGAGCATTCCATTGCTCCACCACCCTCTCAGTGAAGTAGAACCTCCTCTTTTCTCCCCTGAATCTCCCCCTTCCAGCTTCAACCCATGCCCTCTAGTTGTCCCCCTCCTTCCTTCAGAGCACCCTGACTGCTCCTCCCCTTATTACCCCCTTCATGTACCTGAAGACCTCTATCATGTCCCCCCGGTCCCATCTCTCTTCCAATGTGTACATATTTAGCTCTTCGAGCCTCTCCCCTTAGGTCCTGTCCCCCAAGCCCCAGATCATTTTGGTTGCCTCCTCTGGACCCTCTCCATGAGTTTGATGTCCCTCTTTAAGTGTGGCCCCCAAAATTGCACACATTACTTGAGGTGCGGCCTCGCCAAGCAGTTATACAGAGGGAATATCATTTCCTTCCTTCTAGAGCTGATCCCCCTAGCGATGCATCCCAGCATCCTGTTGGCCTTGGTCACTGCCCTCCTACAAGTCTCAGAGTTGTTCATCTTGACATCCACTACCACCCCCACGTCCCTCTCAGCCATTGAGACTTTTAGAATTTCCCTCCCCAAGGTGTACACTTGGCCCAGGTTTCTGGCTCCCAGGTGCAGAACCTTGCATTTCCCTGCATTGAACCTCAGCTTCCACTTTCTAGACCACCTTTCCAGAGCCTCCAGGTCACCCTGTAGGGCCACCCTCCCCTCCTCCCCATCCACCACTGCCCCCAATTTTGAGTCATCTGCAAAGAGACTCATCTCACTCCTGATACCCTTACTTATGTCAGAGACATAGACATTGAACAGGAGGGGCCCAAGGACCGATCCCTGAGGGACCCCACTAATGACCCTCCTAGAGGATGAGACTATCGCACCAACCACGACCCTCTGGGTCTGGTCCTGGAGACAATTTCATATCCATCTGATCATCTGGTTCTCCACCCCCATTTCTCCCAGCTTATCTAACAGGCCCCCATGAGGAACAGAGTCAAACGCCTTGCTGAAGTCAAGAAAGAGGATGTCCACCGGTCTACCCAGGTTCAAGGCACTTGTCACCCAGTCGTAGAACTCCACAAGGTTTGTCTGACATGATTTCCCTGGGATGAATCCATGCTGCCTATCGTTCAGGCACTCCAACTTTTCCAGGTCTCCCCCAGCCTCTCCTTGACAATGCCCTCCATCACCTTGCTCACCACCAATGTCAGGCTGACCGGCCTGTAGTTCTCTGCTACCTCATGAGTCTGGTCCCCCTTGGATAGACACTATACTACATTCCAGTCCTGGGGCATCCACCCTGTCTTCAGAGATGCTATAAAGCTCCACCAGGGGTTTTGCCAGGACGTCCACCAGTTCCTTCAGCACTCTGGGATGTAATTTATCCAGCCCTGGTGCTTTCTCTGTCTTAGGGGACCTGAGGGCTTCCCTCACTCTCTCTGCCATGATTTCCACCTCCGTTACCTCATCCCCCTGCTTTGCCTTCCCCCTCTCCAGCCTGTGATGGTCCCCCCTCCCCAAACCCGCCAATCAGTAAGGGTCCCCTCCTCCTCAGTTTCACTGTCTCCTTCAATGTATGATGCAGCCCCCCCATTATCCTTCATGAAAACTGAGGTGAAGTAATCATTTAGGACCTCAGCCTGCTCCCCCGGGTCTTGTGCCCATCCCTTCCCTGTTTTAATCCTGCTAATCTGCCCCTTCACCCTCCGCTTTTCCCCAATGTATCTAAAGAACCCTTTGTTCCCCTCCTATTTCCCTGGCCAGGTTCTGCTGCTTCCTTGCCTTAGCCGCCCTCACCACCCTAGTGGCCCTTCTAGCCATCAGCTCACACTCCCCTTGATCCCTTTCACTCCTTGTGCACTTGAAATGCCTATAAGCCGCCTTCGTTCCCCTCACCACCTCCTGAACCTCCCTGGTCCACCAGCAGGGTTTACGGGCCCTACTGCATTTTTGTCTTACTCTTGTACAGATTCTGGTAGCATCCTGCAACCCCCTCCTGATGATTTCCCACCTACTGTCAGCATCCATGTCTGGCCCAACCCCATCCAAATGCTTCTTAAGCATCCTTCCCATTTCCTTGAAATCCGCCCCAATGAAGTCAGTTACGTTCGTCTTTGTGCAGCCTTCTACCCCTCTTAGGTCCAGGCAGAACCAGACTGTGGCATGGTCACTCCTCGCAAATGGGTACCTTACCTCCAGGCCCCAATCTGGCCACTGTCTGCCAGGACCACATCCAGTATCCGCTCCTCCCTGGTTGGTTCCCCCACCTGCTGAGTTAGGAACGTGTCCTGAAAGACATCCAACAACCTCTGTTCCCTAGCCACTGAGGATGTCATAGTCTCCCAGTCTGTTCCTGGTATGTTTAAGTCCCCCAACACCACCACCCTTCCCCTGCCCAAACTGCAGTGTCTCCCTACATCTGCCACCAGACTCTCCTCCAGCTCCTCCACCAGTGGGGTGGTCTATACACCACTCCTATTTTTACTCTCTTGCACCCCCTGTTATCAATGTGACCCCTCCACAGTTCCCTCTGCCTCCTCCACTCTTCCTAAGCCAATGCAGTTTTTGACTATTATTGCTACCCCCCTTCCCTTCCCTCCCCCCTGTTCTTCCTGAACATGGTGTAACCCTCCAGGTTTAGGTCCCAGTCCTGCCCTGTGGTAGCCCAGGTTTCAGTGACCGCTGCCACATCCACCTCTCCCTCAGTTAGCATTGCCTGGAGCTAAGGCATTTTATTGACCAAGCTCCTGGTATTCAGCAGGACTACCTTCCACCCTTTCCATATACTTCCATTTCTTCTGCTCATGTTCCCATAGGGATTCCATCTTCTCCCGGTCAGCACCTTACCATTTGGCCTTTTCCCACATTCCTCCAGCTCCCTGGAGTGTGTGGAGTCAGAGTCCCCTCCTTTATCGGAACCCTCTAGACAGTCTTTTCTCCCATCCCTCTCCCTTCATAAGTTTAAACCCCACCTTTCACCAACGAACCCCTCTATTTTCAACTTAAGAATTGCCCTTCCTTCTAAACTGAGATGGAGCCTATCTCTAGCATATAACCCCTTATCCTCCCAGGTCTCCCCTGATCCCCCATCAACTCATACCCTTTGGCCTCACACCTCTCCCTGAGCCACTGGTTTATCTCCCTAATCTTCCTCTTGTGTTCCCCACTAGCCCTTGGCACCATTAAATGATCTGGCACTGTTAAATGATGGGTGTGCACTTCATTATGCATGTCATTTTCTAGTGCCTAATCATAGGTGGCTTAGATCTTATATGAGTAGGAAAGCCAATTTTTCCACTTGTGCCATGCTGCTATCAGCCTGGCTTACCAGAAGATCATGTTTATTATTAATATGTAAAAAAAAAAAAAAGCACTGGAGATTGAGCTAACCACATTACTGATGTGGAAGGGTAGTGAACTCACCAGGTTTTGGTGTGGGGAGCAGATGAGAAGAATGAATTCCAGAGAGGGACTGAAGAGGCCATTCCAGCAGGGTACAGCTATATTCAGGTTAGTTGAAGACAGGAAGGGGGGACGTTGAGCAGATCACTGTGAGATCTAAAATGTGGAGCTGCCAGCATCGTGATCACTACCTCACTGTGGATGAGAGTAGTCAATGATAACCAATACTCAGAGTGGCAGGGCTGCACCTAAACTGTTACTTGAATTCAGTGTAGGGAGATTACCCTTGGGTGGGGGGGATGTTGACATTTGTTAGGACAGTTTTGAGGGAGTTGTGTATAGCTCATTCAAGATTTGGGAGGATGGTAGCCAGCAAACTCACATTGTGGAGTACAGCACAGAAAAGTACTGGAGATGAATTGCTGGGAACTGTCCTGTGGGGTTCTGCAGATCACAGGTAAAGGAGTAGATTGACACTGAAAGTCAGGTGGATTCACTCAAGGTATTAGTATGCCTGTCCTGCTAATAATATTGTTATCCATTGTAAGTGCAGCCCTTAAGAGGGCATGAATAGCTGTTTTTCTGGTGGGTCATGATGCATATTGCTTGGCCCTCCAGGAAAACCTAGTTGTTGGCTAATGAGGTGGGAAAAAACACAACAGGGGAACTGTAAATACTACCTTCACTGTGCGGAAGGGTGGTGATCCACTCAATGTTTGCTGTGGGAGCAGAAGTCAAACATTGAGAAAGTGGACTGAAGAGTGATTTGGGAGGCATTTTTTATACTGCCAGCTGATGATGCTTATTGGTATAGGTGTGCACAACTCTCCGAGGTACAAGATCACAATCTGAGGTGTGATAATTCTCTTCATGAGACCATAAGCACATATGTGGCCCCAGGCAGTACAAAAGACAGGGTATGGATGGTGGGGTGTTCAACGGAAGGCAGACTAGGTGCAGGAGGTTCATGTGGAAAAAGAAAGCCTTATTTGTGGATTAACAAGAGAGCATGAGCTTTGTAATTGAACCAGACCAGTATATTGCTGTGTGACCCCGAACAAGTCATTAAATTTCCTTGTGTTCCCAGGCCACAACTGTAAACAAGCTTTCAGCTTAGTGTGTCTCTTCTGGTTAACAAAAAACAAAATTCATCACATAACCTCTAGATCATCAGGTATTTGAAGTGTTGTACTGTACTGTGGTTTGCCAAAGAGAAAGTTAGCTGGATTGTAAAACATTTTCCACAAGTTAAAGTAAACAGATATCATAGCCTAACATGAGTACTGATCAAAATAATCCACAAGTTAAGACATGGTGTTGATCATTCTGGTACAACAATTCAAAACAAAGAGGGAAAGAAGAACTAGTTAGCACTATAGGAATATATGTGGGTCTCTGGCTCTGGCTCCGATAATGTCATCATGACCCATCACTTAACACACTTGGCAGACATCTTAGGGAGAAACCAAGGCTATTTTTTGAAAGTGAAAGGCTGATGTTTACATTTTTCAAAAGCTATGAAACTGCATTTATGCTATTTACATAAATGCAGTTTTAGCATAAATTTAATTGTAGCCTTTACTTTACCTCGCAATGAAGCCAGATTTTGAAGTTTGCTGTTTGAAAAAAATTGCTTGTTTAGGTACCTTTTAAATGAGACTGCCACCTTTACTGCATAACTGTTTAATTCAAAGGTCAGCTCTTGTCATTTACAAAATGTTGTTAAAGACTGTCAAAACACAAATGATGCATTTTTAGTTTAAACGTGTTACATTTTGACAAAAAGCTTATATTGTATTTATTTTAGTTTGCATCTTACAGTAGTGAGATAAAACTTTACTATATCTAACATGTATGTGTTCTGGACTTCTAGTGACAGGAAATGACAGATGAAGTGCAGCTATGAATGCATGGCAAGCAATATTTATTATAGTACAGTACATGTATATTCTATGTATATTGTAAATTGTCTGTTTCATTGCACTGAATGATTCATTGCCTCTGTACTCATTTTGTCATGGGTGGGTCTAGAAACAACCTGTAGTTACCATTTTAGAATGCTTTTCCTGGCAAAAGTTCAAAATAAATACATATTTTTCATGACCTACCCCTTTTCAAAAACTCGATTCCCATTTCAGAAAGCTTTTGCTGGCAAAAGTTCAAAATAAATAAATATTTTTCATGACCTACCCCTTTTCAAAAACCTGATGTGCTAACTTTTGGTAGCAGAGATTTCCTCTTTTATAATGTTTATTTAATGAAAATTAACCATGGTGAGCGGCGTGATCTTGAAAAAACAGTTCCTAGCATTTTTTCCATTCTTAGATGAAAACACATACTATAATCATACTGTTAGGGCATCACTGCAGCAGCTACATGTGTTTTATGTTAAACATAAAATACATAAATTGAAAAAAACTTCATTAATACATCAGTTAGGATCAAAGTGACAAAAGTAGGGAAATGTGACATTAGGGTTTCCAACCCTAACTCCCCATTCCACACCCTGCACAGACCCACAGGTCTGGGGAGGGGGTCTGTCTTGGGTTCTGTAAACCCTAATGCTCACCTCATTCCATTACAAAATTAGGTGACATGCTACAGAATAGGAGAATGGGGTAAGCGTTAGAGTTCACGGTGCCCAAGACAGACCCTCCCCTTCCCTCACACCTGTGGGTCTGTGCAGGATGGAAATGAGGTGTTAGGATTGGAAGCCCTAGCTCCACATTTCCCTACTTTTGTTGCTTTGACCCTGACTGATGCATTAAGTTTTTTTGCAATTTATTTCCTTACATTTTGAAATAGTATACTAGTATCCTTATTTGATAGTGGCAAAGATAAAAAAGCACCCGTAGCAGCACAGCACAGACAGGACACAAGGGTAAACTTACTTCAAGTCCTCATTTAATGTAAATAGTGCAAATAACACACAAGGCATGAGAAACTCTGCTTTCATTAGTATCCTTATTTTACAGTGAGAGTGCAGGGTCCTTCAAACCCTGCACTCCCATCCCTCCATTGAGATAGTATAACAGTATCCTTATTTTATGGTGGGGTACTGCTCTGCCAGCCCTCCATAAAGGTTGTATAATAGTATTCTAATTTTATGGTGAGAGCAGAGGGTCCTTTGGACCCTGCACTCCCATCCCTCCATTGCAATAGTATAACTGTATCCTTATGTGACCCCAAATTTTCAACATATCCTTCTTATGATCTCACTGCATGTACTGAGTACAGAACATTTTCAAATTTGCACCAAAACATAATTCTGCACAACTGTAATGCCATTCCGTGCCACAGGTGTGAAAAAACTTTTTTGGCAAGATGTGAAAAATGACAGCTGTATTCATGAGGTAGCGTGAAGAATGGCAATGTTGAAAGTTTGGAGTTAAAATATTACAAATTGTCCAAGTTAAGTGCATGCGTAGAAAACTCTCTCAGAACCCAATCTCGGCACTTTCAAAGCCAAACTACATGGTCACCTTGCAATCCTAAGTACATGTGACTGTGCCCTATAAACCTAGCCCTGTCCTTTATCCACCACTTACCTCCTCCTGCCCATTACCCCACCCCTCTCTTTCTTGTCCCCTTCCTATCCTTCTGTCACATTTCTCCCTCCCCTTTTATTCTCTCTTTTTGACAAAGTCTGCTATTTTGTTTGATGTCATTTTTAACAGCTCACTGGAAAAAGATATGGTTCCAGAGGAAAGGAGAAGAGATAATATGTCCCCTCTACATAAGAGTGGCAGCAGGGAGGTGGGGAAATGAATGGAAACCCTGATAAAAGAAAGACTGGTAGAGTATATTGTATCCAGTGGGTTGCAAGACCACAGGTAGCATAGATTCATGGGGTGAGGGGGGTCATGCCAAACACATCTCATGGAATTCTTTGACTGGGTGACCAAAGAAATAGATTAGGAAGGGCTGTGGATGTGGTGACCTATCTGGATTTCAGCAAGACCTTCAACACAATGCTGTACAGGAGGCTGATAATGAAACTGAGCAGCCTGGGGTTTGGATACAGAGTTATAAAATGGATTAGAAACTGTTAACAGATAAGACAATGAAGGTGATGGTAAATGGCATTCACTCAAATGATGGAGGAGTGACCATCAGGGTGCTGCAGGGCTCAGTACTGGGGCTGGTCCTCTTCAATGTCTTCAGAAGTGAAATTACTCAGGAACTGGAAGGAAAGGTATGCCTTTCTGCAGATGATACCAACATCTACAATAGGGAGGACATTTAAAAGGGGGTGGTTAAAAAGAACAGGGATCTGGGTGGTTCGAAGCATGGCAGTTGAGACTCAATGCCAAAAAGTGCAGAATTATACACCTAGGGCACAGGAACCCAAGAGCTCAGTATAAGATGTGAGGGGCTCCTGACAGTGACTAAACAGAAAATAAACTTTGGGTTTATCATATCTAATGACCTCAAGGTGGTAGGGCAGGTTGACAAAACAGTGGTTAGGGCTAGTGGGATGCTGGGGTGCAGTGGGGTATATCCAGCGGGAGGAAGGATTGGTTACTTGTGAGACCTCACCTGGAATACTGTTTCCAGTTATGGAGGTTGCAACTTGGAAAGGACATCGAGTAGAGGCAATCCAGAGGTGAGCAAGTAAAATGGTCCTGATGTTGCAGAAGAACCTCTATGAGGACAGTCTGAGGGATCTCAACATGTACACCCTAGAAGAGAGGAGAGTGAGAGGTGACATGATAGAGACCTACAGCTACCTCTCAGGGAAAACAAGTGCAGAAAGGAAGTCTCCCTCAAATGAGAAGGAGCACCAGAACCAGGGAGCATGTGATGAAGCTGGAGAGGGGAAAGTTTAAGAGATTTGTGAGGAAATATGTCTTCACTGAAAGAGTGGTAGATATTTGAAACGGGATCCATACGAAATCCTGGCAAACGGAATCCCAACAACCAAAAGCCCAACGCTGCAATCCCGACATGGTTGAAATCCCATCAAACAATTGCCTGCCTGACCAAATCCCGACAACCGGAATCCCGTGTGATAAAACTGACAGACTGCACTTGTCCCTGTAACAGATCAGGTAATAATCATCTGCAGATTATCATCTGAAGCTGCAGCCTTGCCCTTATGCTAGTCACTGGAGATACTAGAATGCCAAACTAAATACATTTAAAATAAGTATCTCCAAAGAATGTCTTCCAGAACCTCTTCTGTTGTTTTATTTTTTGAAGAGTGGAAATAAAAAACTGGTTTGGAAAGATGTGTTGAGTGAGAGCAAAAACCTTGAAATTGTTATGTCCCCTCTACAGATCCCTGAGTTACAAGCATGCAAGAAATGGGGTTTAGTTTAACTTGTACATTAAACTCTAACAAGTCTGTCAGCCTCTCTGTCTGAGATACTAAATCAGAACATATGACCAGATATAAGATAAGTTTCATTTCAAAACTCTTTGCTCAAGGTTTTTCATTCTGGATTTCGCTGCAGGTGTTGTAGGGAGGAAGGCAGTGTTTTTTTTTGAACCCACAGCTCATATAATTCAAACAGATGAACAAGATCTGAATACACACAGTGCTATATTTAAGAAGTTGCAGAGTTCAATGCATGTTTGTGGCTTACAAAATCTCAGACATCTGTCTTCTACTGTTTCCAAGATACCTGTACAAACTTGTAAAATGATCAGATAGGTAAAGTTTGGAGGGAGATCTTCCTTTACAGCAGCAAGTGCATAGCTTTTCCTTTGACATAAAAAAATTTGAATTAAAAAAACAGACATGCTTTCTGTTTTTCTGCTTTGGGAGCCTAGTACAGATTGTGATTGGTAAGTAAAACAACAAACCCAGCCTCAACAATTGTATCCAATTGCAATTCAACAGAAAGGTGGGAGGTATGAGAGCAGACAGTAACAGAAGATGAGTGAGGGTTTGGACTGAGTCAACACACATCACCATAACCATATCCAAAGTATAGTATGTTTAGGGCAGAAGGATGAGTCATCGTGATTTCATCATGTCAGTATTTTATCTATGTCAGCATTTTAATTGTCAGGATTACGGTGTTGGGATATTGTCTGTTGGGATTGCTGGTGTCGGGCTTTCGTACCTAACCCATTTGGAACAGATTGCCATCAGAGGTTGTAAAGGTAAAAACAACAGGGGGCTTCAAGCATGTGTAGTATAGACATAGGGGTCTATTAGAAAACAGGCAGGGAGGAGTGAGGGTTGCCAGAGCCAGTTAAATTATGCAGAGGCAGATTAGGCAGGAAACACCTCAGCAGACTGGGTGGACCAAGCAGTAGTGGTGTGCCAGTAATCAATAGTATTTCCTGAATACCATGGAAAATAAAATATTCACTACTTGGGAAGAAAAACAAATAAAATATTCAACACTATTTGGGGCTATTTGGTATTTTGCTATTTGCCTGGAATTATAATAATCACGCAGACACCAATGTGGAGTGAGTTGGAAAGTTTACTGTATGAAACACACACTTTAAAAAACTGCAGAAAACGTGGGCTTCTGCCCACCAAGCAAGGGTTCATATATAAATATTAGTTCATGCGCATTAGTAAAGCATATGCTAATTAACTTCTTTACATCTCCTTTCTTAACTGAACTCCTGCCCCAAAGTAAAATATTTAAAGTTCTATGTAGCTCAAAGTTTTTATGAGTCTATATAGTCACAATGCCAGCTGGGCCTTTGTTTCTCCCTTCCACTGATATGACTGATTCTCAGGCTCGAGTTGGTACCAGTCACTTGGTCCTGACTACTCTGGGGTGGGGCTGACACCATGCTTACTTTGTGACTGTCCCGGCATCACTTGTGGAGGGACCTCCATTGCAGGCACCTTGGGGATCCCATAGTCCTCCATACTGTCATCCTGTTCACTTCTCTCCTCCTCTCCTTGGATGTGCAAGTTCTGCACAGGAGTGGAGTGGCTCAGGGGTTAACAAAAGGTCTGTCCTGTTTTCTGCGATACAATTTCCCATTTGCTTGGACTACATAGGAACGTGACTTTTCAGTATAGTGTTCCACAACTGCGGGGGTCCAGATATTCTCAGGTGTTTGCAAGTAAACAGGCTGTCCTGGCTGTAAGTCTGGGAGTGATCAGGCTTGCAAACTGTAATAAAATTTTAGTTTTTCTTGATCCCTTCACAATGTAACTTGCACCTCTATTTCTGGTACTTTTGGTTAAAGTAGCTCAGATCTGGTAGGCATTAAAGTTCTGGTTTTGCAGCCCATAAGCAGCTGTGCTAGAGATCTTAGCCCCTCCAGTGGGGTATTTTTCAATTCCAAAAGTTCTAAGTAAGGGTCTTGACAGTACACTTGTGCTTTCTTTAACAGTCTCTTTATTGTTTGAATGGCCTGTTCTGTCATGTAATTTCTCTGGGGGTATCTTGGTGAAGACGTTACATGTTTAAACAGATACCTTTGTTGAAAGTCTCTGAATTCAATACAGGCAAATTGTGGGCCATTATCCATTACAAGTATTTCTGGAATACCCTGTCTTGCACATTGTAATTTAATGTGGTTAATTACCGTTTCACTTGTTGTGTTTTACAGCTTGGATATCTCTATGTATTTGGAGTAGTAATCAACTATTTTCAAATTCAAATAGGTCAGCCCCAACCTATTGCCAAGTTCTGTCTGGTATCTCACTTGGCTGTATCAGTTCTCTAGCTTGTGCTTTCCTGAATTGATGGCAAATGCCACACTTGGCTACCATGTCACTAATCTGACTGTTCATCCCTGGCTAGAATAAAAGATTTCTGGCCCTGCGTTTACATTTTTCAATGCCCAAGTAGCCGCTGTGTAATCTGGTTAACATGTCTGACCTCAGTGATGTGGGGACAATCAGTCTTTTCCCCCTTCAGCAAAAGTCCATTTTCTATCGAGATTTCATCTCTGAACTGCAAGTACTGCTTTATCTTGGGGTGCACTGATGTTTTCTCCATGGCCAGCCATTCAAAACAGCATCTCTCAACTTGACCAGTGCTGAATCATTATCTGTCTCTCGTTGAAACAATTTCAGTTTTTCATCACTGATTGGCATGTAGTCCACAGTGTGACCCTCATATTTGTCTAATTCACTTTATGGCACAGAATTTTCTCCCACAGCCCTACTCAGGGCATCTGCTATATGAAGTTCTTTACCTGCTTTGTACTGTACTCACTGTCAGCAACACACTCAGCAGGTCAGGACCTCTGTTCCCACAGTGCCAACCTCCAAGCACAGTATTGTGAACAGGTAACAGACAGGGTAACCCTCCTGTCTGCTAGTGGGTCCAAATCACCTTTAGTCTCAAGTTCTGGGGGGGATTCAAAATGTGAACATTATGCTAGCATACCAAAATGTACAGGCTCAGATAATCTGCTCTTCAGGGGGATGCCAGATATGTTTCACCTATGGGCATCTAACCAGGTATCCAAAATGAACCCATAAAACTCTATAATAGACCTGAGGTATATTTTTTCCTTTTCCCAGTTTGATAACACCATCAAGCTCTGAACAGTTTTTATCAGTCTTAACCCTCTATACATCACATGCAAAAAGAACTTTGAAGACACACACCCAGGCAGTCTTTTTAAATGAAAGGTTTACTAAAAATTGATAAAAATATGTAAAATGGAAACACAGAACACTATATCACTAAGCATACAATCACTTACAAGAAAACAAAGAAAACTACAAACTCCTATCAACATAGTTAAACTTTTTCTATCTAATGTATTGCCTCTAAGTGCATAAGTTAGAGATCTTGTTTCCTAAAAGTCCAAAAAGATGTGTCTCACAGTTGAAACACAGAATACAGTTTAAAAGCTCTGTGTTTCCACCCCTTCTATGATGCCATCTAGCTCCACCTTTTAGAATATAAAAATTATATAAACAATGATCTTTCTGTCAGGAGATATTTTAAATACTGTGATTTCAGCAAATACTAATTTCCCAATATGACTCCTTAATTAACAGCCCCTCTTTGATCTTGGCAGTTCCTCTTCCCAGGGCACATCAAAGATTTTATGACTTTTAGCACCATAGTAATATAACAATGTTTTTTTCCTCTAAAACTTCATAAAAGTTTACGATCCGTATATCCTGGCAGCTGGGTCAGTTCTAATTATAGGAGACCCTTAATTAAGTCTCTCTAGTCTTTTAATTACCTCCTGGTTTCAGGTTACCTGATTGCAACTGAAACCTGGGGGGGAACTCATAGAAGCACTGTGACAATCACATACTATATTTTTATATTACAAATATCACAGAACAATCATAACCAGCTGACCAAGCGTCACACTCGAAAAATCATACCGTTGCAGTTTTATCATCATGCATTGAATTCTCAGTGGGGCTGTGGCCAGTGCTTTTTTTGAAAAGGCTTTCTAGGGGCTTGTGGTCTGATTCAACATGGACCGGGGTCTGCCATAAATATATTGGTGGAACTTTGAACAACCAAACACAATAGCTAGCATTTTCTTCTCAATTTGTGCATAATTTCTTTCAGCTTTATTAATTTATCTGGAAGCAAAAGCAACTGGCCTGCTTCCTTCAACAGACATGCACCCATCCCTTTAGAGGATGCATCAACAGATAATTCATCAGATTTCCTTAGATCATAGTAGGCCAGCACTGGGGGGGTTAGTAACAACTGTTTTCAGTTCTTGAAAGGCCTGTTGGTGGTGCTCCTCCCAGTGCCATGCTGTTTCTTTCTCTAGTAACTCTCTCAATGGCTTATTTACAGTTGATAGGTTTGGAATAAATTTTGCCAGGTAGTTTACCATGCCCATAAATCTCTGTAAATCCATCTTTATTTTGGGGAACAGGCATCTGGGTAATTGCTTTAATTTTTGCAGGGTCTACCAACAACCCACTGTTACTTAACTTGTGTCCAATATATTAGACCTCTGACATTTTGATTTTGGAATTCTTTAGACTTAGAGACAAATTCTTATATCTGGCTCCTTGTAGAACATGCTGTAACCTCTCATTGTGCTCTTGTACCTTAGCTCCCCATATTAGGATGTCATCCATAATGACCTCTGAGCTCTCGAGCCCTTCAAAAATGTGTGAAATTTTCTTTTCTAAGACTTATGGAGCTGAGCAAATCCCAAAGGGGAGATGCTTGAAATTGTACCTCCCAAAAGGTGTATTAAAAGTCAGTAGATCAGAGCTAGGCCCATGCAGTTTAATCTGCAGAAGGCTTGCCCAGCATCTAACACTGTGAATACTTTGGCCCCTGCTAGCTTGGCTGCAACATCTTCAACTGTTTTCATCATGTAATGTTCTCTTTTAATTGCTCTATTAAGAACTTTGGGATCTATACAAATTCGGTAAATAATAATGGTAACATTTTTATTTTTAAGGCACTTTTCAAAAAACCAAGGCACCGTACAGCTTAAAATCAAACGAATCAAAAATAAAAATGATCTTAAAATCAAACAATACCATACATACTATTACACAAAATAATCAATCAAATAGAGTGGTCGTGAGTTTTGTTGTGGCACACCATAACATAACATCACCAAACAAAACACCAAAGAGGCTTACCTTGATCAAGCCTTTTTTTATTCAGTGCAAAGACAGGTGTATGGACAAATCAATACCCGTAGAAAAAGTGCAGTGCATAAGCAGACTAAATGCAAGCAAAATAAAACTTGGTCACCACCGACACCAGCATGATGTTTCAGTGAGGACACTAGGCAGCCAATAGGAGATGCATGATGATGTTGTTCAAAATGTCTCACTACTGAACTACATTGATCCAGAGTTTGTATACGCCAGTCAAAGAGAGACAGACATGGTTGCCCCCCTCAAAAGGAAGCTACAGATGTGGACACTGTGCGCACTGAAACAATACATATAATACTTCAGATTTTAAACATCCTCGTACAGGGCAGAGGTTTCAGATTAAATCATTTATGAACTGTTCAAGTACAAATGTGATTTACCTATTGACTTGACCTTACAGTTTTGGCTATGTGGGACAAACCAAAAGAAAGGATTTGTGAACATAAGTCTACCATAAGAAATTGTGTACAGAGTAGTTTGGCAGCAAGACATTTTGAACAACATCATTATGCCTCTCCTATTGGTTTAAAATTTGTGGCAATAGAGAAAGTTACATTGGGACTACGAGGAGGTAATCTAGGAAATAAACTCTTGCAGCGTGAAACATTTTGGATTTTTACCCTGAATACCCTGACCCCCTGTGGACTGAATGAGGAATTACTGATGACTTGCTATTTGTGAGAATACTGTCTGCAATATAAAGATAAAAACATTTTTTTGTTGAACTTCAGATGTTTTTATTGAAGGACTGTATGTATTATTAAAACTGTGTGTTTGATAGTAACAAAATCACTATGGTTATGTTTTACTATTTGGTATTGTAGGTTTGTGTAATGTGTTTAGTATTATATGTAGTTTTAGTGATGTATGTACTGATAGCTAGCACTTTAATAAGTTTTTTGAACTCCCTCCAGCCGATATAGTATCAAGTGGGCCATCAAAAGAAGCAGATTTTCTGCTATTTAAATGGAGTCCAGAGTGTGAGCCAATCAGCTCTGAGGAAAGCACTTCACCAAAACTTCAGCACATTGTGGGTGCCCACCTTGGGATGCACGCTGGTCTGCAGGCTGCCTAGTGTCCGCACTGAAACACCATGCTGGTATCGGTGGTGAATAAGATTTATTTTGCACACATTTAGTCCGCTCATGCACTGCACTTTTTCTACAGGTATTTACAGCATTTGTCCATACACCTGTGTTTACACTGAATAAAAGAAGGCTCGATCGTGGTAAGCCTCTTTGGTGTTTTGTTTGGTGATGTTATGTTACAGTGTGCCACAACAAAACTTGAGATTTTCTCGACCACCCCCTTTCCTGTTTGCTCCTCTGGTTGTGAGCACCCACAAGTTTACAGAAGTCAGTGAGACTTATTGAGCTGTCTCAACTCCTTTGTATGTGTTGATCTATACAAATTTGTACACTGTTTTTTTTTTACAACCACCATCGAGTTGACCCAGTAGGTGGGTTCCCCCTTACTGGATCATGATGTCACATGCTTAATAGCATACGGCATTAAGGCTAAATGGCTACAGTGTAGGCTGTAACCGCTAATGGTGCAATACTGCATATACTGTTGTAGGCGGTATTGCACCAGTAGTGCTTTCCCAGGTAGAGGATATGACCTCTGCTAAAAGTGGGTTCCACTGAGCAGCTGCTGTGGCTCACAGGACTGAGCCATAGCAGCAGGAACCCAGGCGCTGAGTCTGGGACCAGGTTTGATTCCCAGTCCCAGAATCCTTTATTTATTTTTACATTTGTGCACTCCCTGAGTTGACTCCACCAGAGTTAAGAATCTTTAGGGGGGGTCAGGGTGCATAGCCCCCCATAATGGGGGTGAGAGGGGTGGAGCCCCTCACAGAAAAAAGACATGCCTCATGGCAGTAATTGCACTGTATTGGCAGTGAGATTTTGCCATGAGGCATAATGTCTTGTGACATTAAGACCCCATGCTGATTTCCCCACCTTCTCAATAACCTCCAATTGTTCCACATTCTCTAGCTCAGTTTTCACTTTATCTTGTAATGTGAAAGGTATTTTCCTGGGTGGGGATCACAGGGCTGACTCTTTTATCTATTTTAATGTGGTATTCACCTTCTAAGCATCCCAATTTCTCAAATACATCAGCAAATTCAGCCAGTATTCCTTCTATGGTTTCCCCTGGACTTGCATTTGCAGCATCTACTGAAAATAGCTTCTTTAGAAGCCTAATTTCCAAGCAAGTAGACAGGCCCAACACTGGGGTCACGTTTGCATTAACCAATTGAAATGGCAGCAGGTAATACTTTTGCTTAAAACATGTTCACAACATCACTTTGCCTTTTACATCCAGTTTATGCCCAGAATAAGAAACCAATCTAACTGATGACCTTTGAATAGCTTCTTCAGACAGTGTCTTATATATCTGGAAAGGCATTGCATTACACTGTGCTCCTGTGTCCAACTTAAATGTCACCATTTTCCCATTTATACTTAGATTTACCTTCCAATCAGTCTCTGGCTTATGGGTAGTCACAGTTTCAATGCTAAAAATACTTTTGTTCTCCTGAGCATCTTCTCTAACAACATGGATCGCACTGCGTTTGCCCACATGACATTCAGTACCCTAGCAAAAGTGATTTTTTCTGTGGCACAATCTACAAACCTGGCCATATGCTGGGCATTTATTTATCTCATGCTCACGACCACACTTTCCACATTTGACTTTATTAGCTCGAGGTTCATAACTCCCCTTGCTCACATTGGCCCTTGCTTTGAATCTTTTTTTCCGGACAACTACTACTTGCACTGCACTTTCATCCTGAGCTTTCCAACTTAAGCATTTTATCTGCAATTCATTCAGTTCAGTGGCCCTGCACATATCTATGGAATCATCTAATGTTAAGTCCACTTTTCTCAACAGTCTGCATCTCACATGTTCACTCTGTATTGCGCTTACAATTCTATCTCTGATCAATGATTCAGTTAAATCTCCAAAGTCACAAGATTTAGCCTTTAGCCTCAGTTAAGTTACATATAAATCAATGGACTCACCCATATTCTGGTTCCTCATATTGAACAAATGTCTTTCATAAGTCACATTCTTTCTTGGCTTACAATATTTATCAGATTGTCCCATAATTTTATTCAGCTTTTTATTTATTATTTATTTATTGAAATGTTTCACCAGGAAGGGCACACTGAATAACAAGTTGCTCATACTAACATACTAAAATGCCAGCAGAATAGGCCTAACGGTCTCTCAAGTCTGCTCAATTTTCAGCACCTGCACCGAGGGCCGATTTTGGTGTCCCCATCTCACGGTGCACCCTGGGGGGGAAGGTCATAGGGTGAACATCATGATTTACGATACATAAATCGAGCAGCATTAGACAGTTGGTACAATACTAACATGAAGAAGAACAGATTCATCAGTGCAAACATACAACTTACAATATATAGATTGAGCAGCATTAAGCATAGGTACAATTATACCTTGCATTAAGAAGGGTTAATGCTTCCAAATAAAGAAGCTAGTACATAGAAGTGCTGAATTAAGAGATGAATACAGTTTATGTAATAATGCATACTAATATAAATAAGTGTGACCTGCAAGTGAGTAACCAGCAGAAAAGGAGATGGAAATCTGTGTGCCAGCTGTACTGGAAGGAATAGTGACTTAGCCACAGGAACAGTTTACCGCAAGAAAGTTTTGAAGGGCTAAAGAGATGGAGTGGGGGGAGAAAGAGTGATGAATCCAAGGAGGGAGGGCATTCCATAACTTGGGTAGGTGATACAAGAAGGCCATCTGTCCTACCGTAGTAGAATGCCAAAGGACTGCTAGTAGCTGAGAATCATATGACCTAAGGGAATGGTCTGGAGGGGAGAGAACAGACAGGGAAGAGGTAAGATATCAGTGTCAGTGGCTCAGTAGGTAGCACACTTGCCTCTGAGGCTGGGAGATCAGAAGGCTGTGGATTCAGTTCCCACATCTGGCACTTGAGTTAATATCCCAATACTGACACTGTAGTGCAGCATGAGGGGGGTGCTTCACTTCTGAGGTGCCATCTTTCAGATGAGACATTAAACCGAGGTCCCATCTGTCTAGATTGGTGGTAGTTCAGGTGGATGCTAAAAGATCCCATGGCACTTATCAAAAAAGAGTAGGGGAATTTTCTCCACTGTCCTGGCCAAATTTCTCCAATTCATTAAAAATACCACCAACAGCTTAATCTGGTTCAATTTCAGTGCTTACTAACTGTTCCTCCCTCCCCCCGGTCACCCCTGAAAAAGGGACTTCAATGCCCAGTGGGCTTACCAGGTCAACAAAATTCAATAAATAAATAAGATATGGGGAGAGCAATCCAAACCAAAATTTAGATGTGAATTTAGTGCAATGGAGGTGGTGGTGATGATATTCTAGGCAGGAGAAAGCCAAGGAGTGATAGAACACTGGTGTGTGAGAGGGGAAGCATCTAGGGTGAAATGACAGAAGGAGTTAAAAAGGAAATCCAATCTGGTTAAGGAGGACTTGGGAGTGGCACCGTAGAATACATCACAGTAGTCAAAAATAGGTAGGATCATCTGCTGGATCAGTTCACACCTGGTCAGTAGCAGGAGTCAGCTACGGTTCCTGTATAATGTGTCAAGTTTGGGAGTGCAGCTTCTTCAGGATGGTGTCAACATGTCCAGAGAAGCTGAGGTGTTGGTTGAGCCAAACCCCCAAATACCTAAAGGCAAAGGTATCCTCAATGACTGTCCCATCCAGGGCATGGAAGGGGGTGTGGAGGGGGGCCTAGAGAGTCTCTGCCTAGTGCCAAAGGTCATCAAGACTGTCTTCTTGGCACTGAGTGAGAGTTGGTAGAAGTTGAACCAGAGTTGAACTTGACTGAAGTCATGCTGAAGTCTGGATTCCACATCTCTTTATTTTTATTTTATTTAGTTTTTGTTGACTGGGTAAGTGCACTAGACAAATCCTGCATATTTTCAGGCATGACCCAGGGGAGGGGGATACAGATGAATGCCAGCTGACCTTGAACCAGATTAAGCTGTTGGTGGCATTTTTTGTGAATGAGGGAAATGTTGCCAGGACACCAGGGAAATTCCCCTACTCTGCCAGCAGGGGGCTTGACTTCCTGAGAGCAGAGTTGAGGAGCACAGTTTGGAGCAAGACAGCAGAGGAGGAGGAAGTGCTGATGTGGCAGGGGAGAGGGCCTCCTTCCCTGTCTTGTATACCACTAGAGGTCTGAAAATGAGTTCAGACACTTTTATGGATCAAGAATATTGAAGTGAGGAGCTGGAAAGGAAAAAGGAAGGAATTAAGAGACAAAACTTCTTCTGTGGAGTTGGAGGGAGGAGATGTTGCAAGCGTGAGTAAAAAAATGTTTTTGAAAATTATCAGCAAAAGAGTAAAGAAACAGGAGGTCTTATAAAGCCAGATATTTCTGTTGTGGAAAGCAAAAGGCCAGACTCCTATCAGGCTAAATTGAGAAGCAATGATGTGGCAGTATCAAAGCAAGCTGCACCTGCTGAGATGGGGAAAAAACAAGTGAAAGTGTCAGCACAGAAAGGAAAGGCAAAAGTAAGTCAGAAATGGATTGGCCTGAAACGGATTGTAGAAAGCAAGACAGAAAGTAAAAAAGAGCTAAAACAAATAAAGAAAACACAGATTTTGAAGATATTGAGGAAGTCACAGAAAAAAAGGGTCATTAGGAAACAGTAAAGGAGAAAAAAGGAGGTTTCAGATTCAGAAGAGAGAACTTTTAGAGACTTTGCAGACACACTTGAATGGGTAACAGAAGCCTTATTACAAGCAGGTTGGAAAAGAAAGGATGATGGGTCTGGGTGGGATCTGAACAGGCCCAGTACATCAGGAATTAGTAAAAAAACAAAAAGAAGACACAAGGGATGTAGAAAGTAAATTTGGGAAAAAAATAGATGAAGCCGAAAAAACAGAAAGATGTAGCATCAGAGGCAGATAAAACAAAAGAGAGAATTTTTGATGGACTTGATAGCAATAATGAAGAGTCATCTATGGAGCTTTAGCAGAAAACGATATTAACAGATGAAGAAATGCAGGAGGAAGGGGAAGGCCAGAAGGAGAAACCCTGGAGTGGGAATACTAAAGAAAGATTATTTCCTAAAGATATAAAACCACAGCAAGCTATAAGAAGAAACGTGGTACACCTGAGATTTAGAGGGCCCTCTGAGGATGTGCCAAACAGAATTTTTATTGGGAAAGAATTCTTAATGAATAAAATGAAGTTTTATCCATATGAAATATATGCCCTTATTCATGTACCAGGAAGTACAGAATTTTACATAAGTTTTAAACATGGAGGAGAGTTGGACTGCTTTTGGAAATTATATCAGCGAATGAAATATACAGACTTATGGAAGGATTTCTCAGTTATTCCCTTATCAAAACCTGCTTTTAAAATAGTGACCGTGTTATTTTGAAATGAAGGCATCAATGTGGTGGATATTAATTTCTGGATCAAGCAGAGGGGTGTAATGCATGGACCGCCTGAACCGATATTGGATGAAAATGGTATGTGGACAGGTGGATGGAAATATAAACTAACACTTAAACAAGTAGATGGGGAAATTCAACATTTGCCAAACTGTTTCTTTCTAGGCCAAGATAGAGGCATTGTTTTTTTATGCAGACCAAGTGCGGGCCTGCTACAAATGTGGAAAGTGAGGTCACTTAAGTAATGTCTGTGACAAAGTCAAGTGTGGCCTATGTGGGGTTATTGGGTATTTTGGGGCAGAATACACAAACCAAGTTAAATGTAGTTTGTGTGAAGAGGAAGGGCATACCTTTGCAAAATGTCCATGGGCTTCCCATAACAGCCCAGAAACTGGAGAAAGAGCAGAGCAAGATGTCTACTTGGCTGTGGTGCAGAAAGAGAAAGAGAAGCAAGATAAGGTAATAAGGGAAGCCATTATCAGACAGGACATGGAAAAAGGAATAAAGGTGCAACCTCGGAGTACAGCAAAACAGATTATTTATTGGAAAAAGATTGTGATGGTGTAGAGTTAACAAATAAATATACCTTATTACAAGACAAGGAATGGTCCACTATGGAGGAGGGCTCTGACCAGTCCAAAATAGATCTTTCTGAATTTGCAGGAGAGGAAGATGGAGACACAACAGACACACAGATGCCAAAAAAAGGAAAAAATCTAAGGAGGCAGGGTAAAAGTGAGGGGGAAACAAAATGAAAAGTTTAAAATGCCTCTCATAATACAAATAGTATTAAAAATAGAAGGAAGAGGCTGGTAACTTTTAAAATACTATATGACTTGAAAAGTGACTTATATGTATTCCAAGATACAAGGTTACACACTATAGATGAAATTCAATAAACTCAAAAAGACTGGACATGGGGACCATCCTTATGGTCCTTTGGGACAGATGGGTGTACAGGGGTTGGGGTAGCTTTCTCTTCTCATGATGTTCAAATTGTAAAAGTAATAGATTTGGTACCTGGAAGAGCTATGATTATTGATGCTATCTTAAAAAAGAAATCTGAAAGAATAATTGTAATTTATAATCCACAAAGGAAAAGAGAAAGGACTATGCTAATAGATCAAATAGAGGCTTATTTGCATACTTCAAAACTTGTGGTGTGGGGGAGACTTTAACTTTGGGTTATCTAGAGCAGATTGGGGAAGGGCAACATCAAACATTTTTGAGATATGACACAATTAAAAAGAATGTTAGATAAAGCTGGGATGGAGGATGGATATAAGTTAAAAGGGAAAAAAGGAGAACACACGTATTTCAAGGGTTCACATTCTACTCGTATAGATTTCTGGATGGTACAAAAAAGTGGAGGTAGTTGTTATTAGGAGTATACCGATTGAGACATCAGATCACATGGCAGTAGAAGTTGAAATTAACTTGGCGAAAAGGATGAGAATAGGAAAAGGCTATTGGAGGATGAATACAGCTAAGCTACAAGAAGATACTTGTACAGAAAAGATTAAAATAATACTGGAAGATAAGTTACCAGTTATGGAATTATATGATAGTGGAACAGAATGGTGGGAAGATACTAAACATTAAATCAAACAATATATGATCGAAGAAGGACAGAAAGTAGAGGCAATAAATTATGGGAAGTATTTAAAATTAAGGGCTAGATTATATAAACTTATGATGAGGTAGGTTAAAGATAAGATGGATGAATCTAAACAAATTGAAGAAATTAAGGTTAAAATGAAAGAATACCAATACAATAGGGTCGCGTCTTTAATTATGGAACAAAAAAGTGGTACCCATGGAACAAAATATCTTACAAATCCTTATGATAGTAGTAAAGAAAGAATAGAAAATCAAGTTATGTAAACATCACAGGATGGAAAAGGGAGGATACATACAGATATAGAAAATATTACATATACAGTACAAGAGTTTTTGATGGAAAAATACCAGCAACAAAGAAGTAGGAAAAGTGAGGATTTTTTTTCTGACAATTGAGGTGCCAGACTTGGAGGAAGATGAGGCAAGGGGGGGGGGGAATTAAAAAAGAAGAAGTAAAAGAGGCAATAAAATCTTTGTCAAGTAACAAGGCACCTGGGGTGGATGGGATTCCGAATATGTTCTACAAAATTTTGGAAAAACAAATAGCTCCCATTTTAACAAGAGCATACAATGGTATAACGAATGGAGACAATTTGGCAAAAAAGCATGAAAAAAGGAATAACAATTTTTTTGCATAAAAAAGGAGAAAAAACACAACTTAAAAATTGGAGGCTCATTAATTTACTGATTTCAGATTATAAACTTTTAGACAAGGTAATAAATAATAAGTTAAGGACTTTTTCAGAGAAATTGTTAATGCAGTCTCAAACTTGTGCTATTCCTGGACAAAGCATACAACAAAATTTAATTTATGTTAGAGAAGTCATAAATAAAGGACAGGAGGATTCTTTTCAAGGATATTTGTACGCCTTGGATCAAGAAATGGCATTTGATGTTGTAAAGCATCAGTATGTATGGGATACCTTAGAAAAGTTTAAAATTCCAACATAATTAATTAGTTTAAAAAAAACAATATATAAGAAAGCATAAATTTGTCCTATGGTTAATGGGCATCTAGGGACTTCAATGTATATAAGGAATGGGGTTCGACAAGGGTGCCCATTAAGTCCCCTACTATATGTATTTTGTCTAGACCCACTTCTGACTGAGGAGAACAGAGGTGGAGAAAGAGATTAAAAGTATTGTATGGCAAAATAGGGAACTGAATAAAACAAGTCCTTATGCAGATGATTGCTTAGTTTTAGTAAAAGATCAGAGTTCAGGGGATAAGTTAATAGAGACAGTAGAGAAGTATAGCCAATATACAGGATTTAAGATAAATAAAGGGAAAAGTGGAATTTATCCGTTGGGGCAGTGGAGAAAAAGAAAAAAAGAGATTTGGAGATAGCAGAAGGAAGCATTAAGGTGCTGGGAATAAGATTTGGAGGGGATGATGCAATACAACAAAACTGGGAAGAAAAGTATCAAATAGCTCAAATAAAAGTACATAAATGGAAACAATGGAGTACGACACGAGAGAAAATAATTTACTTATTAAAAATGTTTATTGTCCCAATATTTTTAATTTTTAGCATACATTTTTCCAGTACCATTTCAACTACAATCCAAAATTCAAAGATTTTTTTTTTAAGTTATTGTGGGGTAGCAAGTTAAATCCTATTAAAAGGGGGATAATGTATAGAACCATAAAAGATGGGTGTTTAAACATGATAAATCCTATTGTTCTTTATATTAATATTTTTGTGTTTTCAAATATTGTACCATTAGTAAAAGGTGAGAACAAAGCTTGGTCTTGGTTAACACAGCAATGGAATGTGCCTTTCATTAAGTGTATTGGGAAGAAAGGGAATATAGTAGGAGGTAAAGTGTGGCCAATATATATGGAAATTGGAAGGGGGGTAACAGTGGATGCTCTAATTAGGGATAACAGAAAACAGATGTATAAAGAAATTATGGAGAGGAATTTCTGGGAAAAATACGTTTTTAAGGTAGAAAAAGAAAATAAAAGAGCAGGAAATTTTAGCTGTTACATTAGAAAAAAGAATTCCAGGAAAAATGAAATATGTAGTATGGATGTGTAGTCATGGGAAGTTAAAAGTGAGAGGTAACCATAAACATAAAAGAATGGAGGAAAGAATATGTGGAGAAAGAGATTGTGGGACAAAAGAAGAAAGCATGCAGCATTTATTTTCTGATTGTGATTTTGTTAAACCTTTTTGGGGTAGAGTAGCCAGTTATTGGGGGATGCAAGCTTTTAAAAATGTGACATATGAGATTTTGATTTATAGTCCATTAACAAAAGAATGGGAAAAAGTTAATAAAAATACAGTCTATGTTATTTTGGCAGTTTTGAAATGGTCTATGTGGTAAAACATGCTCAAGATTTTTGCAGAATAAGGATTTGACTGTACAGGGTGTTTTTTTTTTTAAGTTTCAAGATGAAGTAGATAACATTTTTCAAGATGAATGTAAATTATGGGGAGAAGAGAAAGCAAGAGAGCTGTGGAAAAATGTTACTGGAATTGGGTAGATAATATGGATATTATAATGACTGCGCAATTTGTTTTTATTTTGGAAAAAAAGTGTGTTTTTGTTTTAATAAAAACTTCCCCTACTTGACTGTAGGGGGACCTGCCGTCTTTCTGCAAGATGGCCACTTGGAGTCAGATGCCAAAGGATGAAGATGTTTGTCAGGTGGGAGCACCGGCCTCCTTTCCCACCACATGAATGTTAGAGGCTAATCCTGAAAAATGCATTGAGTTTGATTCAGAGGAAGAATTACACGAGGTGTACATTTCTACGGAGGATTTCAGCAAAACTGAAAATAATACTGAGAAAAGCATTGACCAGAAAAATAGTGATAGTTCGGTACCAAACAGAAAGGAAGCACATTCAATCCTGACTAATCCAAGTAACAATGAACCTACACAGACTTCGCAGAGCACAGCTGTCTTCCCTGTCAATAGCGCAAGCAGGCCTGTCAGTGAATCGGATGACGCATCAACTTCAAAGGCCCCGATGGTGCTCGGTGAGTTATTACATGTTTCTCCTATGATTGTATCCCCTTCACATTTGGATAATGTCAAACTACAGGCTAGCAGTGAATTCGTCAAAGCTAACGAGTGCCAAAAGCCTGACATTGTCCAGAAAAAAAAATACAATTGACTCACCATGCTCTACAGCCCTGCAAGGGAAAAGTGTAGCACCTCAATTAGCTGCTGCTCAAACTTTCACCACAGAGCCGAGCATACCTGTGACAAAGATGGCCTGTTATGTATTCAAAACACCGGCTGTTGTTTCAGTTGCTTCCCTTTCTGCAATTATTTACCAGACAAAAGCCACTTCTCAAACCGGCAACACGGAATTTTCCTTTGCTAAATTGGACTCGAAATGGGCAAATATGGCTTTAGATAAACCTACTAACGAAAGAGTTCCCTTTGGTACATCAGTTCCACAAGTTAATTTTCCTAGCCTGCCTTTTGAGCCCTGGTCGCCGGAGAAGGCCCAAGCAGGAGCAAGATGGAAACAAGCATCCTCAGGCAAGTGGATTCCTGACCCTGTTTGGGATGCAGATTTAAATTTTTCACAAAATTCTCCCATATGGAAACCCGAGAGTGACATTAGCATTGATAAAGGGGACTTAATGAAGGTGGATAAAACCGGAACATCAAGACCTGAAAATAAAGTCTCCATGCCACCCCCAGAAAAACTGATCACACTGGATATTGTTCCCAATGTTACAAATGGTTTAAAGCCACAGGATAAACCTTCATATATAAGCTTCACAACACCACCAAAACAGAAACCTTTAATGTCAGAACTGTTTTCTAAGGTCAAAAGGGATGCAGCCCCCAGAAGAAATGCAGTTCATATCAGCTATAAAGGAGGACTGGAACAAAGGCCGGGCAGATATTATGTGGGGAAAATGTTATTAAAAGATTCCTTGCATTTCTTGCCCAAAGATGTGTTTGCATTTATAAATATCAGGAGAGGACAATTTTGATGTCAGTTTCAGAATACCTTATGCACTAGATCTTTTCTGGGAAAGTTATGGGCAGGTAATATTCTCCCCTACATGGAACCCATTTCTGGTCATTCCCCTGACAAAACCCCTGATAAAGTTTGTGACCATCATATTTAGAAATGAGGGGGTCCATGTAGAGGTTATTACCTTTTGGCTATTACAGAAATGAGTGCTCCAGAACCAATATTAGATTCAGAGCAATTTTGGATGGGTTGATGGAACTACAAAGTGAAATTAAGGCAAACAGAGACTGGAATGGAACATGTCCCAAATTCCTTTTTGTTGGGTATGGACAGAGGGGTTTGTTTTTATGGGGACCAGCCTAGAGATTTTTATAAGTGTGTCTCAAGGACTCACCTTTCTAGTGTACGTGACCAGCCCCAATGTGTCAAATGTGGCAAAATTGGGCATGTCACAATGCAATGCGCCAATCACACCAAGTGTGACCTTTGTGAGGAATACGGTCATGTATTCAGCGAATGTCCTTGGGCTGCAAAAAATAAAGCCTCTTGAATCAGCCCAGATCTATTGAAACAGCAGGCTCCAGATGCTGTGCCCCCCCTCATCGGAGAAGGTGAGAGAACCTCTTCAGACTGCTCTTCTCCCAGACCCTCCTTCCCCTGCCCCTTTGGAAATTGAGGCTTAAGTCTCTGAACCAAATCTACCAGAGGAAGTCACGACTCAGATGGTGCCTTCTGATCCTCTGGCTCTAGCCCCTGTGTGTTAAGAAGATCTGGTTACTACTGACAAAGATTCCGTTGTTTCTGCTTCTTCTTCTCCTTTGCCTCACAGGAGATCCTCTAGGAACCTGCAGCCAAAGTCACCTTCCCCCTTCAATTTCATTTGAATCAAATAATTCCTATGCTGCCTTATTTATCACATGGGGAAATTCAGAAATGGAACTTGGAGATCCTGACTCCCAAAAATCTAATTTGTCCACTACTGCATTGCCCATAGGGAGTTATATAGGGGAAAAAAAGAAAAGATGGAAAAATTAGATAATAACACCAAACAAAGGGGCCAATGATGCAAGCAAATGGGGATCTCTTAATACACATAGTTTATTAAGTACAGTCAAAAGACAGGCTTTATTTCAATACATCCATGAAGAACACATTTCTGTCAGTTTTCTACAAGAAACATGGATGTATTCTATGGAACAGTTGTCCACATTTAAAAGGGAATGGCCCTGGGGTCCTTCATTTTGGTCTTTTTGGAGTAGACAATGTGGATGGGATTGGTATTTTATTCAACTCTTTTGTTGTTTCTCTTTACAAATTAATTGATCTCATACCAGGCAGGATTTTGATCTTGGACGGAAAATGGAATAACATGTGCTGTTGATTTATTAACATCTATAATCCCCAGTCCAAAGCTGACAGAGTCTCTTACATGAAAGCAGTACTGCCATACTTGGTGACATCTGCCAGGGTCTTTTGGGGGGAGATTTTAGCTGTAGCCTGATTAAATCACCTCAACACAATATGAAAATCTATTGTGCCACCCATGCATTAGAAACCATAATCAAAACTGCTGGTCTAGTTAGCTGTAGTATATATCTTACACACGGATCTGATATCACTTATATGAGAGGTAAATCACAAACTACAATTGATTATATGTTGGTCTCCCCTACAGTGCTGATCAGTTCCTTCCAAATAAGGCCTACAGAATTTCCAGACTATTTTTTATTACTCTGTACCTTTAAAGCTTCGGTATCTGTATCTATTATGCAGAAAAGATGGAAACTGAATACCTCAGTCCTCACTGCTCCACAGGTAAAGACTTGTATCACAAACATACTTCATGCCCGTTTATCAGTAGCATTTTTATACTTAAATTTAGGAGAATGGTGGACGGATACAAAATCAGACCTTTGCAAATGGTTTAAAAAATTTGGGGTAACTTTAAGGAATTCAAATTGTTTTAAATACGTGACTTTAAGATGACAGCTATAAAGGCTTATTGCCCTTTCCTGTACTTCCAGGCAGGATTACACAGAACAGATAAACTGTATTAAATCTGAAATGAAAACATTTTAATATGATCGAGCACAGACTATCCAAGCTATGCTCACTAATAGCACAAAGAAATCCCCCATAGGAGACCCATTTGAGGCATGTAAAGACATAAAAGAATCCATGACTATTGATTTTTTATTGATTCAATTGGTACTAGGGCAGAAACAGTAGAACAAATTGGTGGGTTGATCAGAAAACATTATCAAATGTTGAAGTCCAATTCTCCTATTTTGCAGACAACAATAAATAACTATTTGAAAACTATTAATCTACTCTTGTTACCACATGAAGCTTTAAAATTACTAGGTCCAATTACTATTACAGAAATTGATAAGGTTATACAACATTTAAAAACCAATATTTCACCAGGGTGGATGGGCTTCCCAATCACTTTTGTAAATGTTTTTAGACAGAATTAATTGAATGTTTGCAACTGTTATTCAAATATTTTATGGACACTAACTCAATGATTTCTTCTTTTACTGATGGTTTGCTCATACATTTGTTTAAATACGGGGATAGGCATAACATAAAGATGTGGAGGCCTATCACCCTTTTAAACTCCAACTATAACATTTTTTCCATGATATTGAATAATCGATTAAAGCACTATGCCCAACAGGTCATTTTACCTTATCAATTCTGTGGTATCCCAGACAGAAGAATTCAGTAAGCACTCATGATCATAAGAGATCTTATAGAGCATTTAAATTTATCAGGCAAGAACGGATGCATCATTGCGGCTTGTTTTGAGAAAGCTTTCAATAGAGTTCACCTCTCTTATCTCTTTACAGCATTAGACAGCTATGGTATCCCTTTACATTTTCTCAACATCAATAGCTTACTTTATGATTCCAATTTGGTTTATCCCTACTTGAAAGGTGAAACAGCTAGAAGCCTGCAGTTACAAACTGGTGTTCAACAGGGATGCCCCCTGAGTCCCCTTTTATATATTCTTTCACTATATCCCCTATTGCACTCCCTAATTAACTTGCCACAGTGGACTGGAATCACTGGGGAGGTACGTCAACATCAGTTGCACCTGCAAGCCTATGCAGATGATGTCATTTTATTTTTCACAGATTATAAACAAGTAAGCAAATTCCTTGCTGAATTCAGGAACTTCTCAGCAGTCTCAAATGCTAAATTAAATTTTCAGAAAACTAGAGGTTTATTTTTAGGAACTGTTGGACCATCAGAAATTTTTCAGGATAACATCTTTATTTCAAGGGAACCACTTAAAATTTTAGGACTTCTTTCTGGCCCTCAAAATCTTCCAGTAGAAAATTGGGAGATAGCAATCGGTAAAATAGAGAAAAAAGTTACCAGATGGAAGCAGTGGAAATTTCCCAAGCTCAAGCACATATTCATTATAAAGCAATACATTATTCCTTGTTTGCAATATGTTGCCTTGATTTTTCCATTACCATCTCAGCTGGAGACCAGAATTTATAGTAATTTTTTCCAAATGTTATGGGGGAATAGGTTAAACCCAGTCAAGAGATGTTACACTTATTTAGATACAGAGAGCAGGGGCCTTGGGATGATAGATCCAATAGTTTTCCTCAATATGCTATTTTTTATGCATATCATTAAATGCAGTTTGATACAGCTAGTGAGTATTGAGCGAGTGTGGGTCACAAGGGCTTTGGGAAGGTATCTTAAAGTCTGGCATAACTTAGCTCCCAAATTAAATCCTCATGTACACATTCCCACATATTTTAGACCAGCAGCACAAAAATTATACAAATGGCAGATTACTAAAGACAACATACAAAATAATAACACACAGGCTTTGTACAAATTAATTTTGAATAGTATTCACCCACAGGATCCTTGTTTTAAGAATTGTCCATCAGTTCAGCACCCCATGGTATTAGCACAACTTAATAATAACAGATTGTTTCCTCACATGTGGGAAACACAGTGGTTAATATTGTATAGATGTCTAAACATTCAGGGTAATGCAAAATATTAGACAAAAGAAGAGAGGAATTGCTCATCCAGACTGCATCAATACAGAGGAAACTATGGAGCATTTTTTCTTACACTGTTCCTATGCTAAATTGTTATGGGTTTACTTAGCAAGGATATGGAAATTTAAATGGTTTACTGCTATTACCTATGAGATCTTAGTTTTAGGCATTTACACTCTAGTCTAGCACTGTGTCATAAAAGTACATTATCCATTTTCTTTAGCTGTGTGAGGTATTACCTATGGCAGGTGAGATGTCAATGGGTGCTTTATCAGAGGAAAATGTCATATGAGTGTTATAGTATATTTGTGTCCAGTGAATTGTCAAAAATATAGTTAAAAGAATCACAGGTATTTAATTCAGATAAAATTAAGAAATAGTGGAAGGGTTTTTCTCACTTTATCAAGTTTAAATAATTGAACATAAATATGAATCAATAATTTTAAGAATTATTGTATGAATATTATTACTTGAAGATTGTTGGAGTGCTCTTCATTTTTGAATGATGATTTCACATTTCTGCTATGAGTTGTAACTTTTTGTTATTGTGTTGTACCTCATGTTTATTATTTCAATAAAAACTCCCCTACTTTTTTTGATAAGTGCCATGGGATCTTTAACATCCACCTGAACTACCACCAATCCAGGCAGATGTGACCTCAGTTTAACATCTCATCTGAAAGATGACACCTCAGAAGTGCAGCACCCCTCTTCATGCTACACTACAGTGTCAGTACTGGGATATTAACCCAAGTGCCAGATGTGGGAACTGAACCCACAGCCCTCTGATCTCCCGGTCTCAGAGGCGAGTGCGCTACCTACTGAGCCACTGACACTGTAATCTGCAGAGGATTGACCTGAGATGAAGAGAAACATATCATTGGTGTACATGTGGATAAAGGTGGATGAGCAGACTGAGGGAAGGTTGTTTAGGAAAATGGAGAAAAGGATAAGGCCCAGCACAGAACCCTGAAGTATGCCAGTGTTGATAGGGAGAGGAGAGGAGGTGATATGGTTTCGGCTATTCTAACTGACTGGGACCTAACCTGCTAGATAGGCTTTGAAACAACTAGTGGCAGTATCAGATAGGCCAGCTGAGGAGAGGCTATCCTTGTTTCCCAAATGAAAGTATTGAATACCTCTGCTGCATTAGGTCCTACCATGTGCAAGAAGGTCATAGCCTGGATTTTCTGGGATTTTTCAGTGAGTCCACTGGCAACTAAGAAAGTTTCAAACTGCTGCTTAAATCTTCTCCAGTTTTCAGATGCATTTCCATGTAAATTGAGAGTGTTGGGAGGCTGAAGGTGGTCCATTCTGACACCATGTAATAATCAAGCAGACACCAATGTGGATTGAGCTGGTAAGCGTACTGTATGAAACACACACTTGAAACAACTACAGAAAACGTGGGCTTCTGCCCACCAAGCAAGGGTTTATATACATGTTAGCACATGCACATTAGTAAAGCATACACAGATCACATATGCTAATTAACTTCCTTACAGGAGTTCAAAAGCTGCAGAGAACAGCTCACTAATGGCAGTGCATGTGACCTTTCATTTGCAGAAGCTACATACAAAAGATACAGACATCTGAGCTACTGTGAAAGAGCAATCTACTTCCATCCACTTGTTAAAATTAGCCAAAAGGCAATACAATTGAAATTTTGTGTTCCCTTTCTACATCCCAAGTGGAGAGGGATGATTATTTTACACACTTAGTGTGAATATTATGCTTTTTTCAGCAGAACTGTTAGAATGAGTACAAAGTGAAACTAAACTAGGTCTGTTTGCTGAGAAAGAGAGGCAGGCTGGGCCCAGTGGGCAGACACACAATCTGTATGGGTACTAAAACCAAACCAGATTTAAAGCTACTGTGTTTTAAACAGCTTTTGTCAGGGGAGATTTTGAAAAGGTTTATTTAGTGAATTGAAATGTAAGGTTTCTTTGTAAATTAATTGGACTTGTCTGAAACAAAGAACAAGGCAAACTAAGGATTTCAATTCATAGTAGTCCAACTGAAATGCAATGTAGTGCACAACTGTTCTGAATAAATATGTTTATATTTTTTGGGGGTGTCAGAGTTAGCTGACTCCCACCACCACTGCTTCTGAGTGGCTGTCATTTTGTCCTGTGTTTGTGTTCAGTAGCATGTGCTGTGCACACTTGAGTACTCAGTTTGTTCATGGCTTTGTGCCTCCCAAAAAAATTAAAAAATGAATTGCTTTAGTCAGGCATGAGTATTAGTGAGTGAGACTTGTCAGCTCACCAGCATTGTTGCAGTGAGTGTTTATGTTTCATAATAACATGATTTAAATTTTATGATCTTTTGTTTGTATGGATATTTTGTACTTAATTTGTCTGTATTTATACTCTGCATTTAACATGTCTTTTTTGCATATATGTACACTTGTCACACATGAAAACGGGCAGACATGCTCATTATGCCTACAAGTATAAAATAAATGAAAAAAAATAATATCAGAGATCTTCCTGTGAGGAACCCAGGCTCAGATCCCTCCAGGGCCACTTGAGCAAATGCGAGTGTACAGCCATATGTAACTGTTCATTGGTAAGATGAGACTAATATGCTGACTCCCACCACATCTGAACAGCTAGCTGCCGTGTGTGTGTGTGTGTATACAGTGTGCACACAAGAGATACATTGTTCTAAGTGTGTGCCTTCATGCCAAAGAAGAAATTAAAAAAATAAGTTTTTCTTTTGAGAATTTATTTACTAGTCAGGATTGACCAGTGAGTGACACTATGTAGTCCACTCATTGACACTGCTGCAGGGAGTGACTACTATATTTCCTAATAATGTCAGTGGCTCAGCAGGTAGCACACTCACTTCTGAGGCTGGGAGATCAGAAGGCTGTGGGGTCTATCCCCACACCAGTCACTTGGGTTCATATCCCAATACTGACCCTGTAGTGCAGCATGAGGGGGGTGCTGCACTACTGAGGTGCCATCTTTTGGATGAGATATTAAACCGAGGTCCCATCTGCCTGTTCTGGTAGTAGTTCAGGTGGATGTTAAAGATTCCATGGCACTTCTAGTAAAGAGTAAGTGATTTCCCCGGAACCCTGGCCAAATTTCCCCCATTCACTAAAAATACCACCAACAGCTTATTCTGGTTCAAGGACAGTTGACATTCATCTGTATCCCTCTCCCCCGGTTCGTGCCTGAAAATAGGCAAAATTTGTCTAGTGCACTTACCTGGTCAACAAAAACTAAATAAATAAATAATTAATAAACATTTAATATTAGACATCTTCCTTTGAGGAATACAACTAAGGCAGTCAGAGGACACGCTCGAAAATGTAATAGGTCCAGCAGCCCCAGCAAAGCTGCAGTAAGTGTAGTAGTAGTAGTAAAATATTTTATTCCGAAAAGTTCATATGAATCAGGATTAACTCGATTGAAATAAACTCATTTATAATGAGATCCATATCATATTAAAACAGCATTGTTCCAAGCACAAACCTAGATCAAGCAATACAATAACATTCCAAGGAATAAAACAGGTATAGCATAAATAGCTATTATTTCATCCTGCACTTCAACTAACATTACACAGGATTGTGCTACCCATCTACCACAAATATCCAAGCACTCCATTAGATGACAAAGAACCTCAGCATGCAAGCATTGAGGCAATGGTTACCCCAAAGGGCACTGGCCGGGAAGCCAAGTTTCAAAGAAATACAAAATTACACATACCCCCACAATGTAAAGCACCATGGGCTGTACAGGCAAATCACCACAGAATATTATGCTGGTTCAACTTTAAGCAGAAATGCATGGTGCCAAAAGGTCTCTCACACAGTCTGCAAAGGGTGCTCTCAATTAGATGCTGACTATGTGGGCAGCAACATTGTCTTAGTTTGAGAGATTTGTCCCTTAACCAGGATTTTATTCCTATTTCCCTTCTGCCTCTCTCAGGTGTGGGTATATATTATTATATTAAGTGTAGAGCAGCAAGCAACAGGTGAGGATAAGCATTATGCAGAGCAATGTTCAGGTGCATTCACTACACAAAATCATATGTTACCCATTCAGTCTCCAGCAGACATTGGTTAACAGCAAGGAATAAAGCACCAGTCAAACTACTAGTAGTGTTGCTAGAAGGTCATGGTCATTAACTGCCTCTGATACAACCAGTATGAATGTATCCTGTAGGCTGCTGGTTAACTAGGATCTGCAGCTTATCCAGTAGGTAGGGAAATGGGCAAACTGGGTGGGCCAAGCGGTCCTTATCTGCCGTCAAATTCTATGTTTATGTTTCTATCACTTGCCACTGCCATCAGTACCACCATCAGCTCATCCTTAATAACCATCACTGGTCTGATCTGCCACCCATCCACTATGACTACTAGCATCTCAACTTCTGCTGCAGCAGTGACCCTGCCAGGCACTCCTGCCAGTGTGACCGAGAACACTCCTGCCATTGTGAATGAGATCACTCCTGACACTGTGATCCAGACCTCTTCTGCCATTGTGACTGAGACCACCACTGCCACTGTGACTGAGATCACTTCTGCCACTGTGACCCAGACCTCTTCTGCCACTTTGAATGAGAACTCTTCTGCCACTGTGACCCAGGTCCATCCTGCTTCTATGTTTGAGACCACATCTGCCACTGTAACCATAGCAACATGGGCAGACTGGGTGAACCAAGCAGTCATTATCTGCCATCAAATTCTGTGTTTCTATGTCTCTGTGACCACCAGTACTGCTGCCATCACTGTGGCCCCAACAAGTTGAACAACTATTTCCAGTGCTGTGCCAATCTCTTCTGTGGCACCTCTTGTTTCTTGTCCTGTGTCTAGTACTGTAGAACTTCATAGGGCAGATGAGGAGGAAGAGCATTATTTATTTATTGGTTATCTTCTATGTAGAAAGTTAATGCCATTGCTCCATTTTTCTTAGCCTGATTATTTTTGAATTTAACTAGGAACAGAGATATCGGGACCATTGTAGGCTTAGTGGCTTTAGATGCCATTATTGAAAGGGTCTGACTCCCAGTCGAGCATACACAATGCTCGAACATGCATGGGCACATGATTGACATCATACAGCACAAGAGCATGAGGTGTACACCAAACTCTGGATGGACTCCGCTATTTAAGGAGCTGCATTTCAGTTGTCCAATGCTCACAGAGGAATGTTGGAGTGTGCGGCATACAGAACTTCTCTTCCATTATGGTATGACTAAAAATGCTATATCTCAATACATTTCACAAGACTGATCATATTAATATTGGCACAGTAAAGAGGTCTTTTTTGAGCTGGTTGATATTTAGTTAGAATGAAGATTCACTATTTATATAGTTAGTAAACTGTTGAGGTTTTAAAATCCTTAAAACTCCTTAATTATGTATCCATCCATGTTTTCACATACATACATCTGTGTTTTTATTTCACGTGCTTTCACTATCCCACCATATCTCAGTAATTGTGCATATATGAATATCCTCTTTATGTAATAGTACTTCCAATTCTGATTTCTTTTTCTCATTCAGACTACGTGCATTTAACGTTCACTCTCTAACCTCTTATTCCTACTACTAGCTACTACAGATTTTTTAACTGCTGTGATCTATCAGGCTTTGAGGCTGTCCTCTTTTCTCCTCTACCCTTTTTGTTTAGTTTAAACAGCTGTCTGTAGTTTGTTTTAGTTTGGTTCCCAGTTTTCTGCTACTCATCTTGTTTGAGTGCAGCCCATCATTACTGTATAAATTTAAATTTTCTGCAAATTCCTCCCAGTAAGTTATACAATCGATACCCTCCTGCAGAGTCCATAGCCATAGCCAGTTATTTACCATCTTGATGTTAGCTGTCCTTTCACTATTTGCTCTCGGAACTTGGGGGATCTCCAAATGATACAGTTTATATTTTAATTTGAGAACTTCTTCTTTTATTTGTCTATATTCATCCATTATTTCTACCACACTTTGGTTTACTATATTATTTGTTCCTAAATATAGTATGACGGCAGATGAATTGTCCCTTTCTTTAATAATATCTGGTAGCATTCATTTTATGTCACTTATTTTGGCACCTGAAAAATAAGTTGTTGTGACAATTTCTTTTTTACCCCTACAAGTATATCTGTTGATGTATTTCAAGATGGACTCTCCCAGTACATGATATACCATTCACACAGTGATGGAAATACCACGAAGACCATTACAGTGACAAAATCTGCAGTTTGCTGTAACAGTCAGCAGTATTGTTAACACTGCTGTCTGCTGTGATTTCACACCCTCCCCAAAACAACTGTGACTCAGAGTTGATTATCTAAAATGTGGGGGGTGTTTGCCCCCCTCAAAAAAATGCCTTCTGCTCCTGATGGCACAATGCTAACTGTCATCATTGTGCCGATCAACAAGTTTCATGCCGATGCAGCATGGTGGAACACCAGAACATGTATCTGTTTGATTTTCTGCAGTTCTCCTGTGCTATTGGTGTCACTAGTCTGTTCTTTCACTTCCATTACTACATTCTGATCATTATTACTTTGTTTGTTTACCTGCTGATTAAGTTGAGTACTATCTGCATGATCATCTGTCAAATTATCTATCAGGCGGTTTTCAGATGTACTGTTCATCCTAATTGTGTCAATATCTACCGCAGCTGTGGTTATATTAAGCATTGTAGCTTGATTCGTAATAGCCTCTTGAACACACATATATCACTGTGTGACATGTCCACTCTACTTAGTGCTAGGCACTCATAAGTCAATGTTTCTTTTGCTTAGTTATAAGCTTATTCTGTATCATTGTTGTTATTACTATTTGTTTCTTGATAATCCTTTTTCTTGATCCCATTATTCTCTAACACTACCAACAGTTCAAAACTGTTAAACAGATCTAAGTTGAACATTCCAGTTCTACACCCTTTTTTATATTTACTATTTTCCACTACCCATGTCCCCTCTTCATCAGGTTCCCTTGATCTTTTTTGTTTTCATTGCACATTTCTCCTTTAGCATGATCCCTACACATTCCTTTACCATTATTAATTTGACAAAAAACGTTCTCTTGCCTCAGAGTCACTATATACATTTCTAACCGCATCATTTTTTTGTTTAATTCCCTTATTGTAGCACATTCCCCACAAGTATAGACTAGTACTCCATTAATGACTTCTGTATCTATTTTGCTGCATATGATACATCATATGCCCAGGTCTCAATTTGCAAATGTCATTACATTTGAATCTGTTTGTTCCCAGTTAATCGTATTAGGGCACTTCCTACCTTCAGGTTTTCCTGCTCTTTAATGTTTATTCCTTATGTCCACCTGATAAAGTGTCCTGCCCAACTCCTCTGGCTGACACAGACAGACACAGTAAGGCTGTTTGCTTTAGCTGTGTCACCTTTGCTGGGCTTGCTGATGACTGGGCTCACTGATGCTCACTAGCAAGAGAAACTATATAGTGGGGGGACCGGACATAGTGCTCTGCTCACTTCTAGTTCCCTCTCTATCAAAACCACCCATACCAATGGTTAAAAATAGTTTCAGGTGCCCTTAAAAGATCACTGAAACTGTGTAGGGGTTAAAATTAACAAATGAGCTTTTTCTACTTCTAGAGATCCTCCTGTATGATGTTGCTTCATACAGGAACTTCCTGTCATTCTGGTCTCCTTGGCAATGGCCTCAAGCTTTCAGGGTTGCCCTCTTACACTGTTAGAGTGAGTCAATAAAATAAATCAGCCTAAAAGGCTTAAATAAAACTGGTGTAGTTGCTTTCCCACTTGCAGCATTCAGAAATCTGAAGTTACTCCATATCAGGCAGATATCCCCTATTACTAGAAACTCCCCTTTGTTCGACATCTTTGTATTGTTTCCATGTTTTCCTTGTCCTTCTCTTCTTCCTGTGATGGGAGTTTGTAGATCACTCCCACATGGATGGGAATTTTGGTGCTGGTCCCAAGTGTAACCCACAGAACCTCAGCCTCCCCATGTATCTCTCGGATCTTTGTTGCTTTTATTCCTTCACTTACATTAATCACCATTCTCCTCTCCTTTTTTCCCTTTCTGGTCTCTCCTGAAAAAGTTGTACCCTGAGATACATAAATCCAAACTGTGACCATCATTGAACCAAGTTTCAGTCAAGGTGTGCCATGTGATAACAGCACCTTCAAAAAGAGTACTGTTCTGAACGGCAACTACATATTGCTGATCACAGTAAGAATGCTGAACACCACAGCACCCTACAAAATATGCGATCCTAGATGCATTTCTAGAAAATGCCCTTTGGGGTAACCCTTGCCTCAGTGTTTGCGCACAGAGGTTCTTTGTCTTTTAAATAGTTTTTTATTTTAATGGGTTCACCACAATATATCCAAGGCACACTGCCTTAAGGGTAGCTGGTCCATTCTACTGGGGTGTCAAACAGACGAGGCATACTGATGAGTCCTGGTAGGATGAAACACGTGTCTATGTCTTCTGTTAGCAACCTTTGCAAACTGTGTGAGAGGCCTTTCGGCACCATGCAATTTCTGCTTAAAGTTGGACCAGCATAACATTCTGTGGTGATTTGCATATGCAGCCCATGATGCTTTGCATTGTGGAGGCATGTGTGATTTTGTATTTTCTTGAAACTTGGCTTCCCAGCCAAATGCCCTTTGTGGTAACCATTGCCTCAGTGTTTGCGCACAGAGGTTCTTTGTCTTTTAAATAGTTTTTTATTTTAATGGGTTCACCACAATATATCCAAGGTACACTGCCTTAAGGGTAGCTGGTCCATTCCACTGGGGTGTCAAACAGACAAGGCATACTGATGAGTCCTGGTAGGACGAAACACGTGTCTACGTCTTCTGTTAGCACCCTTTGCAAACTGTGTGAGAAGCCTTTCGGCACCATGCAATTTCTGCTTAAAGTTGGACCAGCATAACATTCTGTGGTGATTTGCATATGCAGCTCATGATGCTTTGCATTGTGGGGGCATGTGTGATTTTGTATTTTCTTCATATGTCTTCTGGTACAGACCATCTGCCATTTTGATTACCCTCCTCTGGACAGCCTCTACCCTGTCTATGTCTTTGTGGAGATGGGGTCTCCAGAATTGCACACAGTACTTCAGATTTGGTCTTACCAACTGTCTGTACAGAGGGACAACAACTTCCTGTTTTCAACTGGTGATGCGTCTCCTATGCATCCCTGTATCTTCCCAGCTCTCCTTACTGCCTTCTCACATTGCGTGCCCATCTTTAGGTCATCTGATATGACTACCCCCAGGTCCCTTTCCATTTTGTTGCTGTCAGTATCTCATCCTCCATTGTGTACACTTCCCCTGGGTTTTTGTTTCCCAGGTGCATTATTTTGCACTTCTTTGCATTGAATCTAAGCTGCCATACATTTGACCATTTCTCCAACCTTTCCAAGTCCATTTTTCATCCTTTCCACCCACCTTGCATATCAACCCTGTTGCAGATCTTTGTGTCATCTGCAAAGAGACATACTTTTCCTTCCAGTCCCTCTGTAATTCCCCTTGCTATCCATTCCTATTCACTGTCTCCACAGTCATGAAAACTGAGTTACTCATATTGAATTGCTCAATCTGAGTAGCTCATATCGTGGGTTACCAGTTACAGCAACCAAGTCCAGATCTGTCTCAGAAATTGTGACAGTGAGATCCAACATCTTATTTTCCCGAATGCATGCATTAAAACACGTTGTTTCCATGTCTGGTATTCTCCCCCATTTGTTTGGATACCATTCATCTTATGTTTACCCTTTTTACCTTCCTTGCTTGTTTTTCCTGACCCAACATGCTATTCATGTTTCTCATCCTCTGTGATGCTCTTATCCTGCTGCCCTGAAAATGTACCACCAGCTGATGGGGCAGAGTCGATCAGTTCCCTGTAGGTTGTTTCAGGTGTTGCCACCATCTCCCCATCCATTAGTTAGTTAGGATAGTAGGGCTAAAAGAGTAGTGTTGGTGGTACTGGTGAGACTAGCCAAATGAATGGTTTCAAGAGCAGCAACAGCATGGAATGGCTGCATTTCACATTACTGAAAGAAGATAATAGAAAGGCAGTGAGCACATTGTGCAGTATGGCTATCAGCAGGGGGAATTTATGGTAAATTTAGCAACTGTCTCCTTCAGCAGGGTGACAGTAACAGAGATGGAGGGGAACAGGAATGTTATAAAGCGAGGAGGGGAAAGATGGGCGGCGCAAAGGAAAAAAGGGTGGTAACACACAAAATGCTAATAAAATCTGCAAAGCTGTGTGTGAATGTTAGAGGTCTAGGAAATACGATTCCGGACCTAGAGACCATTATGGCAGAGGCCAACCTGGAGATAATGGCCATTACTAAGTCATGGTGCACTGAAAGCCATGAATGGGACATGGTCATACCAGGCAACACTCTGTTCAGGAAGGGCGAAGTGGGAAGGAAAGGAGGGTGGTGGTGCTTTATGTTAAGGAAAGCATAAAAGTGACAGAGATACAGGGAATTCATGGTGAGCAGAAGTACTATGGGTCATTCTGGAGTCAGTGAATGGAGCCATCATTTGCACCAGTGTGATCTGTAGACCTCTGTCATGGGGGATAAGATACTGTTGGAAGCCATTGACAAAATGGCAGAAAACAAGGAGGTGCTGCTGGTGGGGGACTTTAATCTGCTGTATGTAGATTGGAACCTCCCAACTGTGGCTTCAGGTAGAAGCAGGGGCACCTTGCAGCAGGCACTCCTCAGGCAACTAGTCAGTGAGCCCAATCATGATGGGACAGTACTGGACAGGGACAATACTGGTGAAGGTGGTAGGCCATCTGGGGTTCAATGATCACTGTAAAGTGTGGTTCAATGTAAGGACAGCAGTGGAATTGAGCCACATAGGGCGAGGGTCCTAAACTTCAGACGGGAAGATTTTATGAAGATGGGTGAAGACCTCAAGGATGACCTGGTGGGAGGAATGGCCCAGGCTTGGGGGTGAAACTGTGGACCAAGCTAAAAGTGAGCATTGTAAAAGCAACAAACCTCTGTGTTAAGCAGGTGAGCAAAACCAAGAGGAAATAGATTGGTCCAAGGTAATTCAAAGCACTTTCCAATAAAGGTGGTACACTTCAATCAACAAATAATCAAGAAACAGAAGTTGCAAAAATAAATATTATTTATTTTAATGCTGAAGTGTACATAAGTATCAACCTATAGCTACAAATAGCAATACCACCCCAGCACTTCAACCATGGGTCTTCCAGAAGGAGTACTGAGGTGATGTGTTGTTATCCCTTTTTTACATGATTTCAATCAGTATTGTACTGCTATCCAGTGTTAATTACATATAATAGCATACATCAAGTTTTAAAGGAAACAGCAGCTCTAAAAGAAAACAGTGGCTCTAAGGGGATTAGAACTTGAAAATAATAATGATTTCAGGCTAGCCTGGTGGTGGTGAGGGTTGAGGTGCTGGACACCACATCTTGTGTTATGCTGGCAACCTGTGTTCGGGAACAAGCATGGGTCGCCAGGGGTTGGCATAGTTGGAGAAGGATCGAGCATCCAGAGGACTGCTCTCCTTCTCCAGGAAGGAAGGGTCATCAGCAGTCAGCCTATGGCTGTCCCCTGGTGGAAGCTGGAGGGCAACACCACCGATGTTGCAGATGTAAGGGGCGGGAGGAGGCAGAGGCCAGAAAGAGTGCATACGGAAGCATATGCTCTCATTCATTGGCATCATTGCACACATCCTCTAGCAAGGGAACCACTTAAAAGGAAAAAATCCCTAGCAGCTTGAAGGCTGCGCCAGCACTCGCCAGCGCTGCTGCTGTCCTGCACAAGTCAGCTCCCTCCTAGGTCTACCCTCCTGGTCTCTGTGTTGGTGGGGTATGTACCCGTCATAAAGCAACCAAGGAAGGGTAGTGATGAGTTGGTCAGAGCTCTGCCTGGGATCATGGTGGCAGCCGGTCTAGCTGGCTAGAAGGTGTGAGGAGGAGGAACCAAAGGTACAACCTCCCCCCCAGCCATGGAACTACAAAAAAATGATAATAAAAAAAAGAAAGAAAATAGTGATTTCAACATTATAGTAGAAAATTCTTCCAAAACAAAAAATAAGTTTTATGTAACAACAGCATCATGTATACGCATAGTTCAATCATAGAAATCAATTTAAACAGTTAACTTACTGTGAACATTTCTCAATCATATTTTATAGATAATGAATTATCATTATTTATTGCTGTTGTTAAAGTCTAGCCGCCAGTTAGAGTCTCTAAAGTACACATGGAAGAAGGTATATACATAGAGGTACATGGTATCGAGATCTGGTCATGTGATCACCCATAGGGGTTTCCATGGTGTGAGTTTTCAGAGGATCCACAAAACCCAAAACTTCAAATTCTACATGACAAGGTTTGCCTAGAATAGAATAAAAGGAAAACAGAGTAAGTTAGTTTCTAAATAGGTTGATTAATGTCTTACTTTTTTAGAAAGAGTTTCAGGTTCCATTCAGAATTGAGACCTTTTGGATGCAAACTAACTAGGTGAAAGATCCAGAAGCTCTCTCTTTGTATTATTGGCTCTGTTTCCATTTCTAAGGCTTCTGGGTACATGTTTGAGTGCCATGAATTTGGTGCCAATGGGGTTACTCCCATGGACTTCCATATAATGTCTAACCAGGGGTTTATTAAACAGTTCCGCTCTAATGTTATGAACATGTTCCTGGATTCTCTGCTTCAATGGTCTTATTGTTTTGCCTATATAGAGAAGTTTACAGGAGCACCAAATTCCATAAACTACATAGCTTGTATTACAATTAAGGAAGCTTCTGATGTCAACAGTTTTGTTATACGTATCAAATGCAAACTTATTACTCTTGAAAACTAGATTACAGACGTTACATTTCTTATATTTGAACATTCCCTTTCCGGGGGCTGACCAATGTCTAAATGGTGTTTCTCATTTGAGTAGTGTAAATCTACTGTGTACTAATTCATCTTTAAAATTCTGTGCTTGGGAAAATGTGATACTAGGGCTATTTTCAATTCCCTGCACCAGATTGGAATCCTTCAGAAATACTGGCACACATTTCTTGATAATATTACCAATCTGTCCTGCAGCCATATTTTATTGTGTTACAAAAGTAACCTGTTCTCCTTCTCCAGTAGTTTTATTTTTTGGTGAAAATAGGTTTGCATTGTCCAAACTTATTGCCTTTTCAAGTGGAGTGTTCAAAGCTGTAGTTTCAAAGCCCCTATTTTGAAACCTTTGGTATAGTTCCTTTGATTGTTTTTCAAAGTCTTCATTTTTATGTAGGCGCGCTTGCGCAGCCAACATCTTGGGAGAGTGCAGCTTCAGAGGTGCGGTTGCTGTTGGGTGAATGCAGGGCATGCACCAGTAGGTGCGTCCCATATTCCCCAGTCAGCCTGCATACCAGTGCCATGCCATGCATACATAATGAGGCGAGCACATCTAAGAAAAGGTCCACTGCTATCTGAGCAAAGCTCGTCAGACGCAGCGGTCCTTTTCTTGCCATGAGTAGCTGCCATTATGTACATGGCGGGACACAGCTGTAGAACTGCAGACTTCAGAGGTGCCCAATCCCCCTGTCAGTTGCCCCTGCCCCTTGTTAATGTGCCAAAGGGAAAGCCCACTCCCTGTCAGCATAAAGCACCCCCCAATTGTGTAATGCCTAGGGGATGCCCAATCCCCCTCAGCTGTTATCCCCCCCTTTCCTTGTGTGCCAACGAGGGAGCCCACCCCATCAGCAGAAATAACCCCCAATTGTTTAATTCCAAGAGGGTGCTCAATCCCCTCGCTCTGCGTCCCCCTTTCTTTATGTGCTGAAGGGGTACCTAACCTCGCCCGGCATAAATTGGCCCCCATGTTGTTTGCCAAAGAGGGTGCCCAATTCCCTATCGACTACAGACACCCCCCCAAAACAGTTAAGTGGCACACTGGGAGCCCACCCCAGCATGCCAAATCCCCTGGAAAAAAAAACTGTCCCCCAATGTTTTCTTTTCTTTTTACAACCTGTAATGGGAAACCAGTCCCTCATAGTCTCTGTGCCCCCCTGCCCCCACCTGCACCCACCCACTGCTCAACCTGCTTCCCCACACACCCCCATAACCCATACTTACCTCAGAGCTTGGCACAATGATCATCAGTGGACTGGGAACACGTCTGCACTCTTCAAAGCCAACTGCAAACTGAGGAAATTCCGTGTAGCTGTATAATGGGATAGATAGGGTTTTTTCAACTTTAGTACATATCTCAGGCATTTTTGCGAATTTTGGCCCCAAATTTTCAACATGGGGTTTTTGGGACCCCTTCTCATGAATTCTTGCACTGTCATGGCATTATTCAGTCCCGGAAGGTGATTTTGCAGTCACTGCACAGAATCACCTTTCAGGACTGCATAAGGAAATGACAGTGTCACTGTTCATGAGGGGGGCTCTCAAAACCCCTATATTGCAAATTTGGTAGGAAAAATCCAAAACATGACTGTTTTACGAGCGTGTGTAGCAACTGCGCAATGCACGCTAGTAAGTTAGCGAATTCGCAATATTTTCATGCCAGATTCTCAGCATTGGTATTTTACCACCCCTTCTTGTGAACCATGCAGCTGTCATTTTTCACATCCTGGCTGAAATGTGTTTTCGCACTTCCGGCACAGAATAGCGCAGTTGTGGTGTGAAATCAGTGTTTGGGACACATTACAAAAATGACAGTGACACTGTTCATGAGCAGAGATTCTAAAATGCCTGTGTTGAAAATTTGTTAACAATACTCCATAAAGTGACTGTTTTACAAGCGTGCATGGCAACTGCGCAATGCATGCTTGTACATTAGCACAGTCATGCTATTTGCATGCCAGTTTCTTAACATTGGCATTTTACCACATCTTCTTGTGAACTGTACAGCTGTCATTTTTCACATCCTGGCTGAAATGTGTTTTCACAGTTCCAGCACAGAATAGCGCAGTTGCTGTGCAAAATCAGTGTTTGGGACACATTACAAAAATGACAGTGATACTGTTCATGAGCAGAGGTCCTAAAATGCCTGTGTTGAAAATTTGGTGACAATACTCCATAAAATGACTGTGTTACGAGCGTGCATTGTGCAGTTTACTCGCACGTTCGTACCTTCATAAACTTCTAATTTTCTCACTCCAGATTTTCTACAGTGCCATTGTTCTGCACCTCCTAATGAACAGTGCAGCTGACATTTTTCACATCCTGACCAAAATCTGTTTTCGCAGTTCTGGCGCAGAATAGCGTGCTCGCTGTGGAAATTCCATGTTCGAGACACATGATGAAAATGACAGTGACACTGTTCATTAGTAGATGCCCTAAAATGCCTATGTTGAAAATTTGGGAACGAAAGTCAATAAAATGAGTGTTTTATTAGCATGCATTGTGCAGTTTGCAAGCACGCTCATGACTGTGAATTTGTAATACTTTCACTCCAGCTGTTCATCATTGGCATTTTTCCATACCTCCTTATGAACACTGCAGCTGCCTGAAATGTTTTTTTCGAATGTCCGGCACAGAATTGCATGGCCGCTGTGTGAAATCAGTTTTTGGGACAGTTTGAGGAAATGATGGTGACACTATTCATGAGCAGAGGTCCTAAAATGCCTATGTTGAAAATTTGGTTCCGAAACTCCATGCAATGACTGTGTTGCAAGTGTGGATTGCACAGTTTCCATGCACCCTTGTAACTTTGTCAATCTGCAATATTTTCATGCCACATTTTCACTGCTGCCATTTCTGCACATCTCCTTATCAACAATCTGGCTGCCATTTCTCACAGCCTGCCCAAACATGTTTCTGCAGCTGTGGCACACAATGGCATGCTTGCCGTGCAAAATCACCTTTTGAGACACATTCACAAAATCACAGCACTATGAGTCTCTAGCTACGCCACTCCCACTGCCAATGCCAGCACAACAACATTCGGCATTGACAAATGCTTGTTAGAACAGTTTCTTCTGATCCTTAACAACTGACTAATAGGTATTGAGTTTACTAGATGTTTAGGATGTGAGCTGTCTGCTCTCAAAAGACTGTTGGTAGCAGTGAACATCTAAAAGGTCGTGGTATGTACCCTATCTGCTTCTGAAAATAAAGTAACATCAAAAAGTCAATTTTGTCCCTGTGCATTTTTTAGGTAAAGTGCAGGTTTAGATTGTTTACACTAGCCCATGTCATAAATTCTACAATATTTTCTTCTGGTCCATCCCATACACATATGGTGTCGTCAATAATGTGATGCCACTTACTTATGTATTTGATGAAGTGTTATTTGCTTCATTAAGGATGTATGTTTCTTCCCAAATCCCTTAAAAATATTGGCATAACTCGGGGCCATTTCCACCCCCATTGCAGTGCCCTGTAGCTGCAGATAGTATTGGCTATTGAATTCACAGTAGTAGTGTGTTAACACAAACTGGAGAGCTTCTACAATGAATGGTATAGGAATCTTTTTCATACAGTTTTGCTAGAAACTCTTTGCAGGCCCTAATCCCTAAATCATGGGGAATACTTGTATAGACTCAATGTCAATAATTAGCCAGACAGCTCGAGTTCCAGCTGAATTCCTGAAATTTATCAAGTAAATCTATCATATCTGTTAGATATGAATCTAAGTTTAGAAGGCATTTTTTAAGATTCAAATCCAGAAACTTGATTTAATTGTCAATGAGTGATCCCATCCCAGACACAATTGGTTACCACGGTGGTTTTCTCAATGTTTTATGAATTTTGGGGAATATATAAAATGTTGGAATGATGGGACAATCAGTCCCGAAGTGGTCAAATTCTTTATCTGATAACAAATTGTTAGTTCTTTCCCTTTCAAGAATGACAATAAGTTAATTTCTTTTGAAATTTAATAAGTTTTATTATATTCACTTGCACAGAGATTAAACCGTACATGACATGTGCAATTAATATATATATATATATCTTCCCCCACATTCCCCCCTCCTTAATAACCCTCCCTCCCCTAAAATAACTAATTCCAAGTAAAAATAAACTCAGTACCAGGACAGTATGAGAGGGCTTTGTCTTGTATGCATACAATTAACTACTAAGTGTGATCGCATAACCTTCATACTACCTTAATATTAACAAGTTATACAGTCCTTTAATGATGTTAGCACAAGCAATTACACTGTTAGCAATGTCTCTAGTTTGGCCCACCTTTCAGCATATCTATTAGGTCGGTCACTAAAAGTAGCAATTATTTTTTTAATCCTTAAATTATATAACATTTCTTGTAGCCATTCTGAATATGAGATTTCCACCAGATCCAGCCAGTGATGTAACACCAGCCTTTTAACCACAAGGGATATTAAGGAAATATGGAACCTTCTGTCCCTGATAGCAATCGAAGAGTAATCCCCTACTATACATATTTCAGGAGAAAACAGCTCCATTAAACCTAATAGGGGATTAATTTTGGCTTTGATCTTTCCCCATAATGGAATTATTTTACTGCATTCCCATAGGATATGAAATACATACTAACATACTAACATACTAAAATGCCAGCAGAATAGGCCTAACGGTCTTTCGTGTCTGCTCGTTTGGTCAGCCACCACCCTGGGTGCTGACCTTGCTGTCCCCCTCGCCTTCTCTGGCTTCTCCCTTCCCAGTTCTGGATATTCTTGCTGCATTGGATTTTGCTTCCTGAACCCTTCCCCTGTACCTGTCCCACCCCCTCTTGAACCCCTCCACTGTCTCTGCCTCCACCAGCCCCCTAGGTAGTGCATTCCATGGCTCCACCACCCTCTCAGTGAAGTATCACCTCCTCCTTTCTCCCCTGAATCTTCCCCCCTCCAGCTTCCACCCATGCCCTCTAGTGGCCCCTTCCTCCTTCCTTCGAAGCACCCTGACTGTTCCTCCCTATTTACCCTCTTCATGTACCTGAAGACCTCTATCATGTCCCCCGTCCCTTCTCTCTTCCAATGTATACATATTAGCTCTTGAGCCTCCTCATAGGTCCTGTCCCCAAGCCCCAAATCATTTTGGTTGCCCTCCTCTGGACCCTCTCCAGGAGGTTAATGTCCTCTTTAAGTGTGGCCTCCAAAACTGCACGCAGTACTCCAGGTGCGGCCTCACCAAGCAGTTATACAGAGGAGTATCACTTCCTCCTTCTGGAGGTGATCCCTAGTGATGCATCCCAGCATCCTGTTGGCCTTGGCTGCTGCCCTCCTACAAGTCTCAGAGTTGTTCATCTTGACATCCACCACCACCCCAGGTCCCTCTCAGCCATTGAGACTTGTAGTATTTCCCAGGGTGTACACTTGGCCTGGGTTTCTGGCCCCAGGTGGAGTACCTTGCATTTCCCTGCATTGAACCTCAGCTTCCACTTTCTAGACCATCTTTCCAGAGCCTCAGGTCCCTGCAGGGCAACCCTCCCCTCCTCCCCATCCACCACTGCCCCCAGTTTTGAGTCATCTGCAAAGAGACTCATCTCACTCCTGATTCCTGTCCTTATGCCAGATACATAGGCGTTGAACAGAAGGGGCCCAAGGACTGATCCTGTGGGACCCCACTAATGACCCTCCTTGGGGATGAGACTATCCCACTCAACATGACCCTCTGGGTCCGGTCCTGGAGCCAATTGCCTATCCATCTGATCATCTGGTTTCCCACCCCATTTCTCCTAGCTATCTCCAACAGGCCCATGTGAGGAACAGAGTCAAATGCCTTGCTGAAGTCTAGAAAGAGGACATCCACTGGTCTGCCCAGGTCCAAGGCACTTGTCACCCAGTCATAGAACTCCACCAGGTTTGTCTGACACGATTTCCCGGGATGAATCCATGCTGTCTATCGTCCAGGCACCCTGACTTATCCAGGTCCCCCTAGCCTCTCCTTGACAATGCCCTCCATCACCTTGCCCACCACCGATGTCAGGCTGACAGGCCTGTAGTTCCCTGCCAGCTCCTTGATCCCTCCTTGTGGATAGGCACCACATGCGCCACCTTCCAGTCTTGGGGCACCCACCCTGTCCTCAGAGAGATGATGAAAGCTCTGCCAGGGGTTTCACCAGGACATCTGCAAGTTCCTTCAGCACTCTAGGATGTAATTTATCCGGCCCGTGCTTTCTCCGTCTTAAGGGAGCTGAGGGCTCTCACTCTCTGCTGTGATTTCCACTTCTGGTACCTCTTCTCCTGCTTAGCCTCCCCCACCTGCCAGTGATGCCCCTCTCCCCAGACCTGCCGATCGGTAAGGGTCCCCTCCTCATTATCCCTGTCTCCTCCCATGTATGATGCAGAGAGAGCCTTCAGCAGAGGAGCATCTCGAACACTGTGGTGAGGGAAGTCTGCCCATTTTAAACAGATGCTTTGGGGTTAGAAATATATTATGGAGGATATAAAACTGAGTAAGATGCAATTTGTCATTTGCAGAATATCGGTGCAAATCTGCCCATATACCATCCCATTCTCTAGAGGGCATAGGGAGCTTAGTCTCCCAATACTGGGATATTCCAGAGATTGTAGGGTATATATATATATATATATATATGTATAAGGGAATATAAAGTTTACCAATTTTGACACCGAGCGGGATAATCTAGCAAAGTCTTGTATACGATAGAGAAACTCATTTTGATTAACATCCCAAATTTGGTTACCAAACCATTCCAATAACTTATGGCGAATCTGATATATTTTAAAAATGTTGGTATTCAAAGTCCCATAATTGATAACAGTTGAGGGCTTTAGACTATTCATCCTTCTTGCAAGATGTCTGCAATATATCTCCCTGACATTCCTGGATCCCAAATAGGTAAACCTTGAAGTTTAAAGTTAGAGTTCCCACTTAGCGGCTGAGAAATATCTTTTGTATTCTCATATCTCATGGACTTACATAATTGCCCATGTACCCTGATCAAGACCACTATAACTGAAGACTTTAATTGGCATGGTAACCTATTTACAGAGATAAAGAACATAGATTCTAATGAAAGTCCCACTTCCCTAATCAGATATCTTTCTACCTGCAGCCAAATAGGGGTATACTGTGAAGGGTTTGCTTCCCCTGGGTCTATGGTCCATCAAGCATACTTAAATAATGGCTAAATAGTATAAATAAAAATTTGGTAATTTAAGACCCCCCCAAGTGTTTTGGAGACCCCATTTTTACATAGGAACAGCGGGGCCTCTTCCCTTGCCATATGAAATGCGATATTAATCCATGAGGTTTTTTAAACCATGCCAGGGAAATAAACAGACTGAGCATATGTATGGGATAAAAAAATGCAGAGAAGAATATTCATTGTAACTACACAAATTCTGGCCTGCATTGACATTGGGAGCAGTCTCCATCTATTAAAATCCTTTCAATAGTTGACACTAAGTTCTCCAAATTCCACTTCTTCCTCAATAATATACTTGATGAAAGGATTGTACCTAAATATACTAGTTTGTTTGATTTCTTTAGTCCTAAATGTGCATAGTCTGTTAGAATTACACCATTATTTAAGGGCATTAACGTGGTTTTATCCAAGTTTAATTTGTAATTTGAGAGTCTTCCAAATTGGGAGATGATTTGTAAGGCAGCTGGTAATGAACTAGCTGGATGAGAGATATGGAGTAAAAGGTCATCAGCATATGCTGAAACTTTGGCCCCCAGAGGGCCTAGCACTATTCCATGCACTTGTGGTGCTGAATTCAGAGATCTGATTAGGGGCTCAAGGTAGATATTAAACAAGTATGGGGATAACGGGCAGCCTTGATGAGTCCCGGAATGTAAATAGAAACCTTGTGACAAGACCCCATTACAGTAAACCTTTGCACTTGGACTAGAGTATAAAAGTTTAACCCAGTCAATAAATCTATTGGGAAAGCCAAATTTCTCCATAGTCATAAAAAGAAATTCCAAGTATACCCTATCAAAGGCTTTCTCCACATCCAGGGATACAAAGAGCATTGGATCCCAAGATTCCCTGGATAAGGAGAAAATATGTTCTAGTTTTCTTAAATGATCCAGAGAGGATCTCCCCCTCATGAACCCTACCTGTTCAGGCCCTATAAGTCCTTCCCACACCTGCATTACTCTGGTAGACAGTACTTTTGCCAGAATTTTAATATCGCAGTTCATTAGCGATATAGGCCGGTAATTAGCCACTTTGTCAGGGGGTCTGTTGGGCTTAGGTAGTACCACGATGAAGTCCTGTAATAATGAGAAGTCCAATATGCCCTTATGACAAAGATAAGACAAGATCTGAGAAAGAATGGGGGCCAAGTCATTTGCTAGAGCCTTATATAAATTAGCTGGGAAGCCATCAGGCCCAGGTGACTTGTCCGACTTTAGCGCCTGAATAGCCAATAAAATTTCAGATTATGAGATGGGCCATGTCAGAAAAGTTTGAGGGACCTGGGATAGGTGTGGAAGTGGCACTCTGTTCAGATAATCTTGAATTTCCTTATTTGATGGGGGGTTCAAGGGAGAGGAGTATAGTTGAGAATAAACTCTGTCAAACTCTTGAACCACCTCTTCTGGAGAGTATTTCAAAGTGCTGTCAAATTGTGAACTGATGGCTTTGATCCATCAGGAGGATTCTTGTTCCTTGAGCTGCATAGCCAGCAAATGACCAGCCTTATCGCCTTGATCTATATACCTTTCCCTGGTCTTAAGTAGGGCATACTCGGACTTCTCCCTCAGCAAATCAGCATACTGATGCTTCAATTTGGTGAGCTCAATTTGCCCTTGATCAGAGGGTTCCTGAACTAAAGTGTTCTCCAGCTTCCCTGTCTGCCCTAAAAGGAACATCAGCAACGCTTCCCATTTTTTCTTATGGGTCGAGGTAATCCGAATGCACTCCCTATGGAGAGCACATTTTAGTGCCCCCCATACTTTGTCCACACTAGAGATGGACCCAAGATTTGACTGCCAACATTTTTTAATTAGAGTTTGCAATTTTTCTAAGACCCACGGATCTTTAAGAAGTTGTGTATTTAACTTCAAAATTGTATCACTCTTAGAATTTAGTTTGGGGTTATATGTTACCCATACCAGTGAATGATCGGACAGTACCCTAAAGGCCATGCCAGTGCTTGTAATATGACTCAGTACTTCAGTGCTAACTAAAAAATAGTCTATCCTAGACAGAGATTTATGTACTGAGGAATTAAACGTGCACTTCCGAGTATTTGGGTGGAAAGTCCTCCAGGGGTCACTTAAACCTCTCAAGGATATGAACTCCTGGAGAGCTAATTGAACTGAGGATAACCTCCCAATCTGACCATTCGATTTATCCAAGTTGGAAGTTATCGTAACATAGAAGTTAATTTTTTAAAAACATCTGTTTTGTTCCCTGCCCATTTTCTATAGTTATTCTCATTTAGAAGTAGTTCATGTACACATACTACATAGTTTTCAACATCCATAACAACTTTATTACCCCCCTTGTCAGCTGATTTTATGATAACTTCATTCGTATCTAATAAATCTTTAAAGCTAGTTTTTCCTAAGGGGTAAGATTGTTACAGGTAAATGGGGGCATTTTATAAAAACATTGGTTAACTTCATTTACCACAATATTTTCATATGTTCTGATGTACTGGCTAGTTGTAATGGAACAGAGTAAGGATTGTTTTCTAAAATTAGGACCTTCCCTTGTTATACTTTCAATATTGTCCCTTGTCTCCATTTCTTGAGCAAACCAGTTTGTATTGGATATAAGATTTTCATTCTTAAGCAACAAGTTCTCTAGTATAGATACATTCTCTATCTATTATACTTCATTTCCCACATCATCTGTATCTGGAACAATAGAAGAGACTGCTGGAAGGGTGGGGGGAGGGGGAAGAATGCTATATTGGGAGACAGTAAGGGTAAATTCTCTTAAGTCTGCTAAAATATTAGCCCAACCTTCAGTGCTCTCATTTAAAGTTTCAACACCTGTGTTTTCAATGTTGAACCCAATTGTTGCCCTTTTCCTGATTCCAAAATATTCTTTTAAGCAAATTTTCCTAAATAATTTAAAGGGGTCAACTCTGATTTCATACTTATTACAGTTACTTGTAAGAGCAAAGTTTAGTTCATTTTTATGTTGATTGTGCACAGCGCAAGAAACATATTGGGACAGCTTTCACAGAAGCAGGTTGTGGAGGTGCAACACTGTTGTGGCCAATGCCCCCACAGCCTGCAAAGGCTTGTCCTGCTTCCCCCAATGCCATGGCACACTGCTGCTGACTCTAGTTCAGCCAGCTTGCCACCAACTTGTGACAATTTAGCCACTGCAATCAGGGGCCACCTCGTCATTGCAGTGTAGGCCATCCACTGCAATGAGGAAGCGACCCGTCATTGCAGGGCGGGATCTTTACAGAGTGATATTGTTTGTGAACATGGCGGCAGTTTGCTGCCGTGTTCACAAACAATATTAAACCCTCCCATGTTTATTTGCCGATGAAGGCCCCAATCCCCATCAGCTTCACTGACCACATGTTTCTGTTGCCGATGGGTGAGCCCACTCCCGGTTGGCATTATGTAAACCCCCCTCTGCCATGTATATTCTCTGCAGATGGGGTGCCCAATCCCTGTCAGCATAATGTAGCAAGCCTCCTCTTTCTTCTGCCGGCTAGTGTCCAATCCCCGTCGGCTACAGTAACCCCAGAAAATCCCAGACTCCGTTGGCACTGAGGAGCCATCCCAGCATGCCACATGCCCATGTGAAATAAAAACTGTCCCACAATGGTTTTTTTGTTTTTTTAACCCTGTAAAAGGAAACTTGCCCACAGCAGCCTCCCTGCCCTCCCTACCACAGCCCGCACTCCACCCACTGTGCACCTGCTTCTCCACACCCCTTACCCCATACTCGACTTCCCGGAGCTTGGGCATAATGATTCGTGGATCGAGAACACGCTCTGCACTCTTCATAACCGACCATGAAATGAAGAAATGCCGACTGTACAGAAAAGCTGTATAATGGAATAAATGGGGTTTTTCCCAACTTTAATGCATAGCTCAGTCATATTTTGGAATTTTGGCACCAAATTTTCAACATGGGATTTTGGGACCTCTCCTCATGAATTCTTGAATTGTCATGGTGTTAATTGGCCCCGAAAGGTGATTTCGCAGTCACTGCACGGAATCACCTTTCAGGCCCGATTAACAAAACAACAGTGCCAGTGTTCATGATGTGGGCTCTCAAAAAGCCTATATTGCAAGTATGGTGGAAAAAATCTAAAAAAGGACTGTTTCATGAGCGTGTGCAGCGCAGTTGCTATGCACACTCATAACTTCATGAATTTGCAATATTTTCATGTCAGATTTTCAACATTGGCTTTTTTCACACCTTTTTGTGAACACTATAGCTGTCATTGTTCACATCTTGACGGAAATGTGGTTTCGCACTTCTGGCGCAGAATAGCGCAGTTGCTGTGGGAAATCAGTGATCAGGACAGATTAAGAAAATGACAGTGACACTGTTCATGAGTAGAGGTCCTAAAATGCCTATGTTAAAAATTTGGTAATGATGCTCCTTAAAATGACTGTGTAACGAGCGTGCGTTGAGCAGTTTGCATGCACGCTCATAAGTTCGCAAATTTAAAATGTTTTCACTCCAGATTTTCAAAATTGCCATTTCCCCACACCTACTTATGAACAGTGCAGCTGTCACTTTTCCCATCTTGGCCGAAATGTGTTTTCGCACTTCCAGCGCAGAATAGAGTGGTCGCTGTGGGAAATCACTGTCCGGGACAAATTAAGAAAATGACAGTGATACTGTTCATGAGCAGAGGTCCTAAAATCCCTATGTTGAAAATTTGGTGACAAAAGTCCATAACATGACTGTGTTACAAGCGTGCATTGAACTGTTTCCACGCACTCTTGTAACTTCACAAATTTGTAATATTTTCATGCCACATTTTCAACAGTGGCATTTTTTCACACCTCCGTATGAACAGTACAGCTGTCATTTTTCACATCCTGGCTAAAATATGTTTTAGCACTCCTGTTGGAGAATAGCACGGTCATACTGTGGGAAATCAGTGTTTGGGACAGATTAAGATTGAACGAGTGAGAGGGGGAGTCACCAAGCTCAACTGAGCTCTGTCGGGACTGCTGCAGATTTGTTTGTGGGCAGAGAAAGGTCCCAATGCAAGAGACCAGTACAAAAGGGTAGCCTGCAGCACTGGGAGAAACAGAACAAGAGAGCGAGTGAGGGAGGGGGAGTGAGCGAACTCACCGGAGTGCTGTCAGGACTGCTGCGGATTTCTTTGTGGGCAGAAAAAGGCATCAGTGCAGGCAGGGGCCCAGTAGAAAAGGCCAGCCTGCAGTGGTGGGAGAAACATTACTAGTGAGTGAGAAAGGGGGACTGAATGAGCTCAACGGAGCTCTATTAGGACTGCTGTGGATTTCTTTGTGGGCAGAAAAAGGTGCCAATGCAGGCAGGAGCTCTGTACAAAAGGGCCACTTGCAGTGCCAGGACAAACAGAATGAGCGCGTGACAGAGGGAGACTGAGCAACTTCAATGGAGCTCTGTTGGGACAGCTGCAGATTTCTTTGTGGACAGACAAAGGTGCCAATGCAGCCAGGAGCCCCGTACACAAGCGCAGCCTGCAGTGCCGAAAGAAACAGAATGAGTGAGTGACAGAGTGGTAGTGAATGAGCTCAGCGGAACTCTGTTGTGACTGCTGTGGATTTCTTTGTGGGCAGAAAATGTGACAACGCAGGCAGGAGCCCATTACAAAAGGCCAGCTTACAGCGTGGCAGAAATGGAATAAGTGAATGAGAGAGGGAAAGTAAGCAAGCTCAATGGAACTGTGTCGGGACTGCTTCAGATTTCTTTCTGGCCAGAACAAGCCACTAATGCAGGCAGGAACCCAGTACAAAAGGTCAGCCTGCAACAGCTGGAGACACAGAATGAGCGAGTGAGGGAGGAGGAGTGAGTGAGCTCAACGGAGCTCTGTTGGGACTGCTGCAGATTTGTTTGTGGGCAGAAAAAGGCAGCAATGCACACAGGGGTCCAATACAAAAGGGCAGCCTGCAGTGGTGGGAAAACCAGAATGAGCGAGTGACAGAGGGGGATTGAGCTAGCTCAATGGAGATCTATTGTAACTGCTTCAAATTTATTTGTGGGCAAAAGAAGGTGGCAATGCAGGCAGGAGCCCCATAGAAAAGGGCAGCCTGCAGTGCTGGCAGAAACGGAATGAGCAAGTGAGAGAAGGGGAGTGAGTGAACTCAACAGAGCTTTGTCGGAACTGCTGCAAATTTCTTTGTGGGCAGAAAAAGGCACCAACAGAGGCAGAAGCCCAGTACAAAAGGGCAGGCTGCAGCGCCAGGAGAAAGAGAATAAGTGAGTGACACAGGGGGAATGGGCGACCTCAACAGAGCTCTGTCGGAACAGCTGTGGATTTCTTTGTGGGCAAAAAAAGGTGACAACCCAGGCAGGAGCCCAGAACAAAAGGGGAATCTGCAGCGCTGGAAAAAAACACAATGAGTGAGTGAGAGAGGGTGAGTAAGCAAGCTCAATAGAGCTCTATCATGAGTGCTGCAGATTTCTTTGTTGGCAGAAAAAGGCAGCAATGCAGGCAGGAGCCCAGTACAAAAGGCCAGCCTGCAGCACTGGTAGAAACATAATGAGTGAGTGAGAGAGGGGGAGTCAGCAGGCTCAACAGACCTGTGTCAGGACTGCTGCAGATTTCTTTTGGGCAGAAAAAAACACCAACAGAGGCAGGAGCCCAGTACAAAAGGGCAGCCTGAAGCTCCAGGAGAAACAGAATGAGCGAGTGAGGGAGGGGGAATGAGTCACCTCAACGGAGCTCTGTCAGAACAGCTGCGGATTTCTTAGTGGGCAGAACAAGGTCCCAATGCAAGCAGGAGCCCAGTACAAAAGAGCAGCCTGCAGCACTAGGAGAAACAGACTGAATGAGTGACAGAGGGGCTATGAGCAAGCTCAACACACCAACGCAATCAACATTCGGCATTGACAAATGCTTGTTAAGTAATATTTCTTGTGCACCTAAAAATGTGATTTTGAAGATGCTAATGATCCTTAGGTCTTCTTCTGTGTACTCCTTAAATTGAGGTCTCTTCTTTCCTTTTCAGCCTCTTCTTGTTTTCCTTTTTGATATTTTGTCCTTTGTCCCCTTTGTTTTTCCTAAAAAAGAACCTTGAGCTGAAGTGCTAGCAGCTGCTGCTCCTCTATTACTCAGTTCTGAGTTATTCGTGACAGGTGTTTCAATTGTAACTGTCTTCTTTGTTTTTTCAGACCTGGAGTGCCTCCTGCTTTATGATCTGCTGTATGACCTTTCTTTTTCCGCCTGCTGAAAATGTCACCAAAATGATAATCTTCTTTGCCCCACTTTAATTTTGTTTTCTTATTACTTCATCCTCATTGTGTGCCAATTATTTTTTAAGTAATACAGATAATTCTTTGAACTGAGCAGTGATTTTGTAATTGCTCAAGATCTTTTGTACCTTAGAAATCTCTTCTTTTAGTTTATTGTATTTATCAGAATCTTCTGCGATCAGTAATTCTATGTATGTCTTTGCACAGTCAGCAGGAGAAGAAATAGAGACTGCTATGGTTCACTAAAGAGGAAAACAAGGTGACTAACAAATAGTGCTACTTGAAAACATTGGTTTAATTTATTTTTAATTTACTAAACTTTATTAAGTTTCAATAAGGATACAAACAGTCACAAACAAAAACACTCTGGAAAAAAAGAACTGATCTATACAACTAAATATATAACCCCCACCCCACTCTCACTAAGCCCCCGTACACTAGGCACTGGAACAGGGAAGAGAAAGATGAGTATACAGGTTAGGAAAAAGCCAAAGTACTAGGGAGGGGTCTGGCACCCCAGGGTAGGCAGCCACATGTCCAGGGGGCCCAGCACTTAAGAAAGGACGAGAAACATCAGCTCATGGAGGTTTGCATATGTTTAACTCTTAGGATGTCCAAAACTTCCTGGTACCATTTGGCAAAGGACATAATAAGCTGATCAATCCAGTGCTGAAGAATTATTTTTTTGTGGTCATAGGGATTTAGACAAAATGATAGCAGTTGACCCCCAGGAGTGGATGAAGTTCCACTCCTGAAACACACCATTGCGGTGAAAAATCCTCAGTTAAGCCTTATGTCAGATGCAAGGCAGCTTGTATGTGATGCCATAATGGTTGGGCTTTCAGGCAGTCTCAAGGGATGTGAAAAAGGGAGCCATCTCCACTGTTACATCTGGTGCAAATGGCGAATTCCTCTGCCCCTTTGCATAAATAAAAAGGAGTATTATAGATGGCATGAGCAATCTTTAATTGGATGAACTTGTGATCATCATATTTGAGATAACAATATAAGTTGCGCCAAACCTCACGCCATTTCTGTGCATCCAGTCCTTAAGCCAAGGTTTCAGGTCAGTACCTAGAGCATGAACCATACCTGAGAGGCCAAGCTTTCCGGAAAGCTTGGTAAATCACAGAAATAGCATGTTGGGCCACACTGAACCGACTGAGCTCAGTCAAGGTGAGACCAGATAGCTCTGAAAAAGGTCCAGACCCTAATACCCATCTTAATAAATGATGCGATTGATGGTAGAAAATGTAATCCTTGGAGTCCAAACCATAGACATGCTTAGTGCAGTCAAAGGAGCCCATGTGTTTTGCTAATGCAGATGAGAGACCTGAGATATACCCCGGTCTTGCCAAGTGTCTTTATGAAGGGGTTTGCCTAAAAGAGAGAAATTTGGATTCAGCCATAAAGGTGATCTACTGGGTTACTAAGAGGACATTTAAGGATGCATTTCAACTGCTTGTAAATAAAAACAGAGATACCTACTGCAGTATCCTTTAAGGGTTTGGGTAAAGGTTTCGAGGTGGTATAAAGGAGTGCTTGCAAAATGACCCCTTGTTGGCGACAAAGGTCATTCTCAATAATCCAGCACAAAGTGATATATAGGAAGAAGGACATGCAGTCTTTAGGATGCCCTCCAAAAATATTTGGCTCCCTGAGCAGCATGATAATAACCCAGGAAATCAGCTGCACCCAAACCCCCAGCAGATTTGGATGCAGCAAGTTTAAGATACTGAAGTCTTGGCCTACGGCCCTTCCATATAAAGGTGGAAAGCCGTGCATGAAGATCTCTGAATCACTTCAGAGGCAATTGGACAGTTAGCATAGATAAAATAGATACATAGATACTGTCAGCAGATAATGGCCTATGGCCCACCCAGTCTGCCCATTTCAGCTTCTAAGATCACTTTAAGTTTTTCTAGAAGTCTGTTGACCCTTACCACTGACCTCCAGGATTCCCTTATGTCTATCCCATGCACTTTTAAATCCAGTGATTGATTCAGCTAACACTACTTCCTCAAGAAGGGTGTTTCACTTTTACATCACCCTTTCTATGAAGATAGTCTTCCTCACATTTCCTCTGAATCGCTCTCCCTCCTACTTCATCTCATGCCTTCTAATCCTGGAACATGTTTTTCACTACAAAGTAGTGTTTTCTTGCACACTGTCTCCCCCACGGTACTTGTATGTCTCTATCATATTCCCTCTCTCCCTTCTTTCCCCCAAGGAGTACATATTCAAGTCCTACAGCCTGTCCTCAAAGGACTTGTGATGCCATCCCTGTACTACCTCATGTTGCCCTCCTCTGAACCTTCTCAACCCTGTCTATGTCCTTATATAGCTAAGATCTCCAGAACTGGACACTGAACTCCAGGTGGGCGTCACTAGTGTCTTGTATAGTGGAATTATGACCTCCCTTTTCCTGCTGGTGATGCCCCTGCCTATGCATGCCAGCATCCTGTTTGCTTTACCTGCCGCCTAGTCACACTGTGTTCCTACTTTGAGGTCATCAGAGATGATAACCCCATTGTCCCTTTCCTGCTTGGGGCATGCCATATCCTCACCCCTCAACTGATATGTTCTTCCAGGGCTTTTGTGCCACATATGCATTATTTTGTACTTTTTTGCATTACATTTCAGCTGCCAAACCCTTGACCATTCTTCAAGCTTCTGCAGGTCCCTCCTCATTATGTCTACACCCTCAAGTGTGCCCGCTCTGTTACAGAGCTTTGTGTTGTCAGCAAATAGAAATTCTGTCTTCTCAGTCCTGTGCAATTACACAGATGAAGATGTTGAATAGGACCAGTCCCAGGACTGATCCCGGTGGCACTCCACTGGTCACTTTTCCCTCTGTGGGGAGACAACCATTTACCACCACCCTCTGTGCTTTGCCATCCAGCCATTTACCCACCCACCGCACTACTGTCTTGTCCACTCCCATATTTCCCAATTTGTTTAGTAGCCTTCTATGCAGCATAGTGTACACTGCTCTCCCCTGATCCACCTCACTTGTCACCCAGTCAAAAAATTAAATGAGATTGGTCTGGGATGACCTCCCCCTGGTGAAACCATGCTGCCTTAGGTCCTGTAGTCCATTGGCAATCAGATGTTCCACCAACCTCTCCTTCAGTAATGCTTCCATGATCTTCCACACTACTGAGGTCAGGCTGACTGATCTGTAGTTCCCCACTTCCTCTTTGTGCCTACTTTTGTAAAATAGGACTACATTTTCTGTCCTCCAGTCATTGGGTACCTCCCCTGTGTCCAGTGATTGGCTAAACAGGATTGCCAGAGATTCAGCCACCTCCTCTTTTAGTTCCCTTAGGATCCTGGAGTGCACCCCATCCAGCCTCATTGTTTCAGTGACTCTTATTCCTTCCAATTCCTTTAGGACCCTTTCTTATGTAAAGTTACTTGTGTCTATTTCTGTGCTCTTCCCACCCCCTTGTACTCCCTTCAGGCCTGTTATCCTCCCCTTCTTCAGTAAAGACTGAGCAGAAATATATGTTCAGTATGTCAGCTTTTCTGTTGTCATCCTCTACATTGCAAGTTCATGGTATAAAGGATGCATGGAAGGATATTCATCTTGAGTATACTTACCCTGCCCCACAATGTTAGAGGAAGCCCAGCCCAATGGTCTAAGTTAGTTCTAATGGAATGCAGAAAAATAGTAGAATTCTTTTGGATTAGCTGAGTGAAAGAAGTAGTATGTTTTATTCCCAAGTAAGTGATATCTTTGGTCACCCAGCCAAACCCCATGGAAATAAAGTCATTTGAAAAAAGGTATTTAAAGGTAATATCTGCATTTTCTCAAGGTTTGACTTCTAAAGGGAAAGGGTTCAAAAATTTTGAAGTTCTTGCAAGCCTGACTTAAGCAAATTTGTAGGGTCAAATGAATGTAGGAGTATATCGTCAGCGTATACAGAAATCTTGTATTGACTGGATCCCAAGATGACACCTGTTATGGAGGGATGTGACTCTATATGCTGTGCCAAAGGTCCCAAATACAGGTTAAATAAAATGGGGAAAGGTGGCAGCCTTGATGAGTCCCATTTTTAAAAGAGAACGGGGAGACAAAACACCATTACAGTGAATCCAAGCAGTGGGGTGTGAATATAACAATTGGACCCAATAAATAAAGGCTTCCAGAATACCAAATGTATTCAAAACTTGAAAGAGATATTACCAAGAGATCCTATCAAAAGCTTTTTCTGCATCAGGAAGACTTTGATTGCAGGGTCCCTGCTTTCCCTAGAGGCATCCATGAAATTCTCTTAAGCTTAACCTATGGCCTGTTTAAGATGATTACTACTTAGCAAACATTTCATAATAATGGAGGGGGTGGTGGCAGGTACCTGAAACTATGGTACAGTATCTGAGCCTTTGTATGGCACTGGGATAGTAACTATACAGTAGGTTACCACTCCACTTTATTGTCCAGGACCTAAACACCTATGTATTGAAACCTCTCAGCATTAAAATGCATTACAGTTGGCCTCCACACCACACCAGAAAGAGGGCCAACACTGGGCTGAAACAGACACCTCTGGTTGCAAGGGGTCTTGATAAATGCCAAGACATTCATCCTGAGACATTAGAAGAAGTCCACCCCCATACAGGAATGGTTGACGGAGAAGTAAGTCAGCCAGCTACAAATGGGTTCCTTACATCTCTCAAAGGATACTGGGGCATTCGTGACATCTGGGACACCTTCCTGCATTTGAATTATTGTAAGATCCCCATGGGACACTTTCTGTCTAATGAGCCCCAGCCCAAAAGAGTATGATAACTCTAAGCCTAAGGGGAAGGTAACTCCCCCCCCCATAGACACAGCACTAGGGTGCAAGGGTACAGGTGCCAGCTCCACAAGGTAAACAGGCAGACCTCAGATAGGTTGGACAAGCCTAACTTCCAGGATACCAACAAAGCCAAATTCCACATTAGGTAGAGCCAATCTGTTTATAACTCACAACTAATAGGTATAAGATTAATCAATATAGGCACTATTACAGTCTTTATATATATATATATATATATATATATATATATATATGCTCATAGAAACATAAAAACATGGATTTTGATGGTAGATAAGGACCACCTGGCCCACCTTGTCTGCTCTTTTCCCTACCTATTTAACTTCTGATCCTAAATGATCAGCAGCTTACCCTCTCTTTCCTACCACTAGGGTTGCCATCCATCTATCCTATACATTCATGAATTCACAAATCATTTTAGCCTGCATGACCTCTGCTGGGAGGCTGTTTTATGCATCCATCACCCGATTCTGTGAAACAATACTTCCTCACATTTCCCTTAAGTCTCCCCCCAACCCTATTGTAACCCCTTGTTCTTGCACATCTCTGTTTTTGAAAGATGCTGCCCCCTGGACCTTGTTGATTCTCTGAGGTACTTGAATGTCTTTATCATATCCCTCCTCACCCTCATTTCCTCCGGGGTATACATATTGAGGTCTTTCAGTTTTTCCTCATATGTATTCTGGTGCAATCCTTTCAACATTTTCATTGCCCTTCTCTGGACCACCTCTATTCTATCAATGTCCTTCCAGAGATGCAGTTTCCAGCAATGAACACAGTATTCCAGATGTGGCCTAACCAATTGTCTGTACAGTGGCATCACCACCTCCTGTTTTCTACTGGTGGTGCCCCTAACCTATGCACCCCAGCATCCCTCTGGCCCTCCCCACTGCCTTTTCACATTGTTTTGCCACTTTCAGGTCATCTGTTATGTTTTCCCCCAGGACTCTTTCCAGTTTTATTGTTGTTAGTATCCCTCCCCCCCATTCTGTATTCCTCTCCAGGATTCCTATGGCACAAGTGCATTCCTTTGCACTTTTTTTTGCATTGAATTTAAGCTGCCACTCTCTTGACTGCTCCTCCAATTTGCCTAGGCTCTTCTCAATTTTTCCACCCCATCTGGAGTGTCTACAATATTGCAGATCTTGGTGTCATCCACAAAGAGGCACACCTTCCCTTCCAGCTCCTCGGCAGTATCACTAATAACTGAACCCTGTGGCACCCCACTGGTTACCTCTGTCTCTTGGGATTGTACTCCTTTTACCTCCACCCTCTGTGTCCTGTTGCTCAGCCAATTTCTGACCCATTGTACAATGTTGGGACATAATCCCAGAATGCACAACTTGATTATTAGCATCCTGTGTGTGACAGTGTCAAATGCCTTGCTAAAATCTAGGTATGCCATATCCACAGCCCATTTCTGATCCACCACCTTGGTTACCCAGTCAAAGAAATCTATCAGATTTGTTTGACAAGACATCCCTGCTGCTAATCCATGTTGCCTTGTGCCTTGTGCCCCACTAGCCTCCAGATATGACTCAGTCCCTCTGTGCTCTGTGTTAATCTCATGTTCATGTTATAGTTTAGCTCTAATCCATGGATAATCACCTTACCAGGTTTTACAGTTTGTTTTACCCACATACAGTTATACTATATTACCTTGAATCTCTGGATAAGGTGTAAGTTAAACTTCAAACTTCAATAAAATTTGTATTATAAAATGCATTACACTGACCTTCAAAATGATAAACAAATGACAGAATGTGTTGCATTTGTTTTATTTTAAAGTGTAAGAAGTTTATGATTTCTGGACTCCATATGCTGTGGTAAGGAATGTTTTTATCAACTTAGTTTAATGTTTAAATAATTTTTGTGCACAGGACTAATGTTAACAAAAAGAGGAGCATAAGTACATCTTTGCAGAGAACAAGCAGGATGAATAGTATAAAAATGCATAGCTGTTGAGAGGTATTACCAGAAGTATAATTTTTGAAGTCACATCTGGCTATTGCTTTTGTGCACGCACTCCTAATGCATAGTCCAGCAGCAGCTACCAGCAGCCAGATGCTGAAAACTCAGCAGCCCCAATGCTCTATTAGAAGAGACATCCTCCAGAATCACAATAACCAGCCTTTCTATAGCATATTACCGTAGACTCTAAGAACATACAGTATCTGGTAGTCTGCTACAGAAATGCTTGGCTCCCCCATATTAGAAGCTCTGCTTATACATATATTTTACTTCATGACATGGGTCCAAAATAAATTAAAAAAAAGAACAAGGAATGCCATTTTGTGGCAACACTACTAATTGATACCATCTGATGCAGAAACTGCATGAATTTCTCTGGATAGATTATAACAACACAGGAGGTCAATTAAAAGCAAGTGCCACAAATGTTTGGTATGGGGCAGAAGGAAAATGTATAATGCAGTTGAGACAGGGAGCTCACGTCACGGATACCAACAAAACAAGGAAGGTCTCTTTGTGGTGATGTTGCTAATTTATAACCTGAATGACACATGAATACATTACTGCTTATGTAATTTTGTAAAGATAGCCATTTTAAAAGCAGTGTTTACCAAAAATACGTAAGCAGCACTCTTTTAATCTATCCAGAGAAACTTATGTAGTTTCTGCTTCAGATGGTATCAATTAGCAGCGTTGACAGAGAGGGACGTTCCTTGTTTGTTTTTGCTTGTTTATTTTGTATTCATGACATGAGCTCCCTGTTTCAACCATCTCAACCAGACTCAACTGCATTAAAAACTTTCTTCCCCCTACACGTTAAAATTCAATTGTTTTCCTCTTTTAGAAGCAAATGCATTTTTACTGTGCTGTTACCCACCCCAAACTGCCGAACAAGTTCAGTGTCCCCTATACAGTAGTTATGTTGCTTACTATTTTTTCCCAAATGCATAACTGTTCATTTTTCCACACAGAACTGTATACCATTTATCATTAGACCATTTCACTATTTTTTCCAAGTCCATCCTTAACCTATTTATGTTTCCAATTGTATCGACTGGTCCCCCTATTTTAATATCATCCATGAACTTTACTATCCAGTTACTGATATTGTGGTGTAGACACTAATAAATAAGGCAAACAATACCTGTCCAAGGACAGAGCCCTTTGTGCTCCGTTGGTCACAACCTCCTCATCCAAATAGTACTGTCTGGTCCTAACTCTCTGCTTTCTATCATCTAACCAATTATTTATCCATTTAATCAGCCTAGCATCTATTCCAGTCCTAAATAATTTTTTTTTATCAGTAAGTCATAAGGCACTTTATCAAAAGTTTTCTGGAGGGGGGTGTGGCCAACCAGCGACCAAGATAGCGGCTTGATCTCAGAGCTCCACATGCCTAAGAGCCTAGAACCCAAATAAATACAAATATTTGTGTCTCCTGAAGGGGGAAAACTAACTCACTGGAGATCTGTAGGCATCTGTTCAAGACTGGTAAAATTTTGAAAGATTCCGGAAAGGTACGACTTAGTAAAACGATCCCGAAGCTGTAACCATTTGTACAGTAGGCCGCATGGAGCACTCGGCAACGGAGAGGGCAGAACCCTCAGTCAGAGATATGTTCCCCTCTATCATGACCAGTATAGATGCCCTAACACTAGCGGCAAACACTACAGCAGTTTCTATGCAGCAAATGGATGCAAGAGTGGACTGACTGGAACAAAAAAACAACAGCCTAAGAAGATGTACTCCAAAGTCACTGTGCTAATATGCGGGAACAGGCAGCCCAGATTCGTTTTCTCCAAGACAAGTTGGAAGACTTGGAAAACAGAAGTCGTCGTAACAACTTAAGAATCCTTGGTTTCCCTGAGGGCTGTGAAAATGGGAATGCATTAATCTTCCTGCAGCAAATGCTACCAGAGATTCTTCAATTACCTAAAGGCACAAGAATTACAATCCAGAGGGCACACCATTCCTTGCAACCCAGACCTACAAAGGGAGACAGGCCTCAATCTTTCACTGCCAGAATCCTAAACTATGCTGAGAAAGAAGCTATTCAAGCTAGGGCCAGGGAATTGGGGAATTATGTTGGACAGAGTACTCAATCATGATCTTTCAATACTATTCTAAGGATTTAGCTGCCAAACGGAAAGCCTTTTCTGAAGTGAGAGGCAAACTCCACACTTTGCAAGTTCCCTTCACTCTGCGATTCCCTGCAAATCTACAGATTTCTGTGAATGGTACAGCTCATCCGTTTGCCTCCCCAGACACAGCTATGGACTTTATTGCAAAAATGTGGCTGACTGACTCGGGTTCCTCATCTCTTACCCTGGTCAAAGGCCAAGCTCAATGACATTCAGTGAGAGGAAATTCATCTGACACCACAGCGATGGCACCTCTTACACCTCTTCAAAATGGCCTGGAACCTCGTAATTCCAAAGTTAGGAAATGATCAATAAACTCTTCTCATTCTAAATGCAGCCACTAACAGGATAGAAAACACTCACCAGGAAAACAGACCCAGCACTTAAGCTCAGAGAGTATAGGAGTGTTGGAATTCATCAGCCCATATTTTGCACACAACCGATTTGCGGCATTAAGGAATTTACCAAATACCGATCAGGGGGACGAGATGGATACTAGTGTGGTGGACCTTAATCGCAATGACTCTGCAGATGAGCACACCTCATGGGCTTATGCTATGGATGCTGCGCTGCCTTTGCAGGACCCAGAAACATGAACCCAGGCTCCTGGTTCACCCCCAGGCTGCAGTATAGAAAGGGACCCTAAAGTCCCGCCATGAACCTCTCTGCACATTTTGTACAGGTTTGATAGGTACCTAGGGATAGATGTCTCGGGGAATTGGGAAATGGATGCAGGAGGATAATTGAGGTCTTAGCAGCTTTCAGCAGCCTAGAATATAAATTTTGCTTGACTTTAAAGGTGAACAGTCTGGGCCTCCTCCTGATGGGGCAAACCCCATTAGCTACAGTGTACTGGTTTGTCCAACACAGGTTATCAGTGTTCTCAAACGCATACTCGGAGGTACTAATAACGGGGGTATAACAAGGTTAGTAGGGCATTTATATAAAATTATGTAGCAGAACTGTATGGTGCAAGGTTAATCTTTCCAGAAAGGTAGGGGAAAATGATTTCTGACTGTTTTTCTGTTCGACCACTCCAGAATCTCTTCCCCTTCCTGCCCCCACTTCTTACTAAATTACTGAGCAATAGTGTGGGGCCAGGTCTGTGTGGATGATAACAAGTGATGGCTACATGGTGTATGGTGTATATGTATTTCACTAAAAATACCACCAACAGCTTAATCTGGTTCAAGGTCAGTTGGCATTCATCTGTATCCCCCTCCCTCGGGTCGTGCCTGAAAATAGGCAGGATTTGTCTAGTGCACTTACCCGGTCAACAAAAGCTAAATAAAAAATAAATAAATAGAATCCTAATAGACCCCACTGTTTGTATGGCCTTCTAGCCCTCAAGAGCAGATGACGTAGTGAGGAATTCTGCTATGATGCCATGTAGTACTCGCATCCAGGATGTGGGCCAGGCATGGAGCGTTATGTATCTGCCTCTGTGTGATTTAACAGACACTAATTGCTGGAGGTCATTTGGGAAAACAGAGAGTTAGGGAAGGGTGGATAGTAAAAGAGAAGATGTATGGCACAGAGTTTTTTGAGCTTCGCTCAAGATGGTACATTTCTGTTAGCCCTCTCTCACAGTTACTTGCACCCCTTCCCCCATTATCCCCCCCAACTGAGGACATGCCCATGGAAGGATACTCCCTACAAGGAAGGCATAACAGAATTAAAGATACGTTGTTTAGATATAGACCTGATACAAAATACCGGTTCAGGGTGTTTGGTAGATGTTATTATTGTTAACTAGATCTAGTTTAGAACATAGTTAAGGGGCCCTCCCCCCTTTCCTCTCTTTATACTGCCCAGCAGAGATACAAGAATTGGAAGTATGTGAAGGTTGCTAGGCGTACATGATAGGACAGCCAGCAATTTACATTTACTTTTCCCCAATAATTGGGATTCCTGGTAATAACTCCATAGTCCCTCTATCTCATTTCGTAGGAAAGAGCTAATGAGATGTTGATAAATTTCCTGTTTGTGTTACTTTTCTGGGAGGATGCCTGACCTTTTGGTTAGCCAACAGCCCAGTTAGCAATTGGAGGCCACCAAGTGCTCCCCTTGTCCCCTCTTAAGGGAGGCTCATTTATGGCCCAGTACACTTGGATAAGGCACTGGGCAATGGAATACCATATTACTCCCATTAGTGATAGTACAAGTAGTGCACTAGATAAGTCACTTTGAACTCAGAGTGCAAAAGAAGCTCCTCTTTTTATTGGAGCTTAATTACCTCACATCCTCCAAGGGTGACTGGGCATACCATTGGCTGGGGCTCCAGCCAGTTTAGTCTCATCACATCTTTTCCCTGGGTTCTGTTTGATAAGTTAAGCAATTTAAACCTTCAGCTAGCACTTAGGCACAGTAATTAAAAGTAAGCTCTGCACATTGTTATTTCTGATGTATGCTCAAAGGGAGAGGATAGAAACAATTAACCCACCTGGTATAGAGGTGGGGTGGACTGTATCTGGTACTAAATTTCCTCCAGTCCCCTTTGGAGTGTCTGTAAGGCAGGATGACAGACATTGCATTTCACACTTGGAATGTCAGAGGGCTGAATTCCCCAGTGAAATGAAAGAAAGTCCTGGCACAACTGAAAAGGTTACACTCCAAAGTGGCTTTTCTCCAAGAGTCCAAACTCTCGGGGGATGATCACACTCGAATGAATAAGGACTGGGTGGGTCAACAGGTACACTCCAATGTCCCAACTAGGAAGCATGGTGTTCTTATTCTTGTGCATAAACAGGATTTTAAATTGATTAGCAGTTTTTTTTTCTTGGGACTATACTAACTGTACAGAAAGTATTTATATAGACTTTCTAGAAGTGCTGTGTTTATGAAACACAGTGAGACAAGAGCTATGTATTTTCACAAAGATTTAGCACTTTTATGAGCAAAACGCTAATCAATTTTTAGAGTTAAATAAATCCCTGATAAATCTCTTAACTGGACTTTAGTTCAGATGCTCTCAGATCATGAAGGCAGATGGGTAATTGCCATGTATAACACACCCACAGGACCACTTACTCTATGTAATATATATGCCCTGAATGTGGACTCCCCCCAAGTCTTTCATAATCTGGCAGAGGTGATTTTGGAGTTTAACCCCCCAGATTGCCCTCTGCTCATTGGTGGGGACTTCAATCTAACACCAGTGCCCTCCCTAGATAGAAATGACAAGGGCAAAGAGGCATACATTAGAAGTGGGAAGGCCTTTCAGAAAATGATCCTGGATCAGGGGCTTACTGATTTATGGAGACTGTTTCATCCCAGAATGAGAGATTACACTTTCCATTCAGAAGCTAATGACTCGTACAGTAGGCTAGATTTTTGGCTAGGCTCTCCCTTTCTTACAGCCAAAACTACTGAGGTCTCAATACTGCCACATGCTATTTCTGACCATGCCCCAGTCCAACTCCTCATACAGCGGTATCCTGTGGCCCCTCCACCTAGACAATGGAGGCTAGACCCTCTCCTAATGAAAGACCCAGACTTTATCCCCTGGGCTAGAAATGAGGCCTCTCTATTCCTGGCTGAAAATAGTATAGCAGACACATCTGCTGGTACCACATGGGAAGCCTTCAAAGCCACGATGCGGGCAACATTATGGGTTTTGCTGCAGCTAAATGCAGAGAAAGAAAACAACAGTTAGTCACCCTGGAACAGAAGTTGGCCAAAGCGGAAGCTGTCTTATAGTCCATGCCCTCTCCATCTATTCAGTCCCCTATAGGCAGAACTATATTAAACCTTCGATTTGAAATCAACCGACTCCTAAATAGGAAGGCCAAAATAGCCATTCTTTGACACAGGCACACCTTCTGGGAGGGTGGGGATAAAGGGGGCAAAGTGCTTGCCTATCAGATCCGTAAACAACAAGCTAGTAGATATATCCTGGGGCTGAAGAACACACAAGGAGTACTGGGTACTTCCCCAAAGGACATTAATTCAATTATAACATCTTTCTATAAATCACTATATACCTCCACACACAGAGGGCCAAACAGAGATACTCAATGTTTTTTGGATGCTCTACAGCTTCCCAAATCACAGAAACAACAGGAGCAATACCTGAACCTTTTGATCACTTGTGAGGAAGTGGCAGCAGCCATTCGGGATTTGGAAAAGGGGAAATCACCATGTAGTGATGGCTACGCTGTAGAGTTTTACCAGGCATTAGCCCCAGTTGTTCTACCTCTCTTAACTCAGGTATTTGAAGAGACTGAAATTAAGGGGACCATACCTTCATCTATGCACGAGGCATCCGTTGTTGTTATTCCCAAAAAGGGTAAGGACCCTACCAACCCTGGAAGTTACTGCCCGATATCACTTATTAACTTAGATAGCAAACGTACACCAAAATTCAAGCTACTAGACTCAGACCCCTACTCCCTGGTCATTTACACCCATTCCAAGCAGGTTTTGTACCTGGGCATCACAGCTCAGATCACTTGAGAACTCTTATGAGTTTACTGCCAATTTTGAAGACAATCTCTACACTATTAGCTGCCACTGCCATAGATTTCAAAAAAGTATTTGACTCAGTCAAATAGGGATATCTATACATGATCTAAAAGCACTTTGGACTGGAAGAAAAGTTTCTAGCTAGGATACAAGCTATATATGACAGCCCCTCAGCCAGAGCTAATACAAATTCGGTACCCCCCCCACCTTTGCATTAGGAAGAGGTACGAGGCAAGGCTACCCCCTTTCCCCCTTTTGTTCTTGCTGGCAGTTGAACCCCTGGTGGCTGCAATTCATAGTCACCCTGATATACAGGGTTTGAAAACGGGAAGTGTAACCTACACAACCTTTATGTATGTTGACGATCTCCTTCTTCTTCTAGAGGATGTCCACCAAGCCATACCCCCCGCTTAGTCTCTTAACAGTCTTCTTTAAGCACTCAGGCCTATGACTGAAATAGAATAAAACTGAGGTACTCCCTCTTAACTCCCACTGCTCACAGCAACTGGTAGAAGCAGTTGATTTCCTATGGGCTCCAAATGACCTTTACTTACTTGGGTATTAATTAAACTCCATTAATGGCGGATATATGGCAGGCTAATATACAGCCCCTTCTCTCCTCCATCAAGACACGATTTTGACAGATGGAGTTTATTTAAACTCACTTTAGCAGGGAAAATTACGGCCGTAAAAATTGTAACAGCCCCTAAACTCTTTTACCTCCTTATGCACTTGCCTATCCCTTTGCCTAAACACTGGCACCAGCCCATAGATAAATTATTTGGAGGCTTCCTATGTGAAGGTTCTAAACCTAGATTAAGCCGCTCCAAACTTAGATCTCATTGGAATCATGGAGAGTGGAATCTTCCATGGCCAGAAGGATACCGGCGGTCTTTCCTGCTAGCCCAGTCGGTTAAGTGGACAAGCCCACTCCCCCCTCTTTCTCCACAATGGATACAACTTGAAATGGACATTCTGGGTACCATTCACCCTTCCTCTCTTTTTGTACAAAGGCTTAGTCCTCACACTGGCTCATGGCATATGTCAAATGCAGACCCTATCTCACCTACAGTGATTGCATCCTGAGCTAATTGGTTTAATACACTCCTGAAAATGAAAATGGATCCTATCCCTCTCTCCCAGATGCCTCTCTGGCAAAACCACGCTATCACCATAGGAGGGTCTGAGGTAAGATAGAAAAAATGGGCTGATCTGGGCATCTTCAAAATGAGAGATATGCTAACCGCTAACCATAAAGCTTTTCATACATTTCAGTCTCTGAGGCAGAGGTGGGGCATGCCACAGTCTGATTTCTGGAGGTACCTCCAACTTAGAGATGCCACTTAACATCTGTTACCCCCTAAACTGATATATGGCAAACCCTCAGGCCTGCACTCATGGATACTGCACCCCCAGGGACTGGCAGGTTGGCTATAAGCTGCTATTAGAGACACTCTCCCCTCCCAGTCAGACGATGTTAGACGTAAATGGGAGAAGATGCTGCAAATCCATAGTTTACCTAAAGCCTGGGATAAGGGCTGGAAGGACATATACAGCTGGTTCAAAGATGCCAAGTCCAGATTAATTCAGAATAAAATTGCCCACTCATGGTATAGAACCCCCTACTATCCTCAATAAAGCCAAACTACTAGAGTCTGATAGCTGCTGGAGATGCCAGTTACCAGGGGGAGATTTATTGCATATTCAATGGTCCTGTACTAAGATCCAACCTATGTGGCAGGAAATACAGAAGGTAGCCTCAGAGGTGATTCATCAACCGATCCCTCTCAGCCCTCTTTTTTATCTCTTGGGGATAAGTAGTGATTTACCAAAGTTATCCCCACCACAATATAGGTGGCTAGCGTTGCTTACTCTGCAAACCAAGAGATTTATTCTATGTAAATGGAAGTCCCCTCTGGTCCCCACAGTAACTGAAATAATGACATCTCTTACAGCCCTGATGAAGCTAAATAGAATTTGCCATCTTCAAACATCTCAAATGTCTGCATTTAGAATCTGCTGGGCACCCTATCTTAATTACCTTAAAGATATCCACCCACAGACAGGCATAGGATGACACCTCCCTTGAACCATTTGTGCGATAAAAGATGTTTGACTGGAAATGTTAGTGGCTGAACTAGTGATGTGCAAGGTGGTTATTGTCTCCCTCTTCCCACTCCCCTCCCCCTTAATGGGAATATGGCTCGATAAGAACTTCATGCGTCCAACTGGTTAAACTGGCTGTACTCTGCATATGGTACTTCTACTATAATGTACTTAAAGTTAAGAACTTGAGCTTTGGGATCCACCTACATTTTTGCCCCAGGTTATACTCAGACCTTGCAGTGCATATACATATTTGGTCCTACCTTTCTCCTGGAGCTGTGAAAAGGATTGACTAGAACAGACCAGATCTGTAGAATCAGGCCACAAGAGTGATAACAATCTGGTTACAACTGGATATCTGAATGTTTTTTCTAACTTGATGTATGTCCTTTCCTCCTGTGCACTATATGTATAATGGACTGAATGCCTCTGAGACTATATTAATTGATGTCTGTACTACTCCCTAACCCTCTCTCCTTTGAACTTGATATTCCCCCCTCCTCTCCCTCCTCCCCCCACTTGTCCTTTTCTTCCCTCTTTTGTCTAGCTACATCGTCCCTCCCTATGCTTCATGGAAATGTGTAAATGTGTATTGCTAGCTGAATGAGTAACTATATGGAACAAATCTCTGGATGTATAATGTATCTTGTATACCTTATATCTGAAAATAAAACATTTTCAGTCAAAAAAAAGTTTTCTGGAGGTCTAAAAATAGTACCTCTATAGGAATATTTTAATTATTGCTTTTATTTACATTTTCATAGAAACATATTTGACTTGTTACATATGATCTGTTTCTTTGAAATCCATGTTGTTTTACATCTTTGTATCCTATATTGTGTTAGTTCTAATTTCATCTTCAGAAAGTTTTCCACCAGTTTACAAATAAAATAAATCAGGCTGATTGGGCTATAATTAGACTGACATGCCCTATCCCACTTCTTATATACAGTATATGGGCATAACCATAGCAGTTGTCCAGTCTTGAGGCGCTTCTCCTGTAGAAAATGGTGTATTAAGTAAATGGGCCAGGGGTTTTGCTATTTGTTCTTTTATTTCTTTTAGAAGTCTTGGATGTAATTGATCCAGTCCAGATGATTTATTGACTTTGAATTTATCTAAAAGTTCCTCTATATCTAATGGGTTGATACTTATATCTAGTTCAGTTTGTATGTTTTCAGCAAAATTTATGTTTTTATCTGTACTTTTTTTTGTTGAACACTGAGCAAAAGTATTCATTAAATGTGCTCATCATCGGCTTAGGTGTGGTGATATCTTGTTCATTTATTACAATCGGTCCTACCTGTGAATTGCCTTGTTTACAATTGCTGATTTATACAAAGAAACTTTTCCCATTATCTTTAATGTGGGTGATGTTTAATTCTATCTTGTTCCTCTTGTATCTAATCATTTTTTTAGTTTCTTCAATTCTCTTAAATAGTCTAATCTATTTTCATTTCCTGTTTTTTCATCTCATCATAAGCTCTCTTTTTAAATCACTGCTTTAAAATCCTTTGTGTGCACCGCATTGGTAGCTTTCCCCTTTTATTACATATTTTTTTACTAGGTGCAATTTTTTTTTCAATTTCCAACAGATGCTGCTTAAAAACGTCCCATATTTCTTGTACATTTTTTTTGAAAGCTGTTTCTCAGTCCCATTTTGTTACTTCATACTTTATTTTCTGAAAGTTTTTTCTGTTTTAGTTTTTGATTACAGTTAATCCTCTGGTTTTTATTACTTCAATTTTAATATAAAACTCTATTAAATTGTGATCGAAATTATTCAAATTTACCCTAATGTTTATATTTTTGACAAGGTCATCCACATTAGATATTATAAGGTTTAAACTATTATCCCCTCTAGTTGGTCTGTACAACATCTGGTGAAAATTTGCTACTTTCTTTTTTTTTAATTCAAACTTTATTAAGGAATTTACACAAGATCTTGACATGAATACATGGTATAAAGAAAGGTAAAAAGCAGCACAGCTTTCCATGTCAAGCCACCCCCACCCTCCACCCATCCACCCTTCCCACCTCGACTTGGCATCTGGCTACTGAAATCTCATATGGTACACATATGCCCTGCATGTCTAAATGGCTAATTCCCCAGGTATCACTTCTGGTAATAACCAAGACCTTATCCTGAAGAAACGTGCTGCTTTCAATGTTTCTATGACATGTTTCTCAGTTCTTATGTTCGATGTTAGATTATTCCAATCAATATGTGGATAATTATAGTTTCCTGTTACTACAGCATTACCTGTTTCAGAGATTGTTAGGATTCACTTATTAATTTCATTATCTATTTCTATACGTGCATTTGGGGCTCTATAGTAAACACTTATAAAAAGTTTTTTTTATTCATTTCATTTTTTTTTTTAATGATTGTATCTCAACTGCAACCCACAGTGACTCAACATTTAATTTCATCTCCGCTTTATTATGTTATACAAATAATCATGTTTTTATGTATATTGCTACTCTGTCACTTTTTCATTTCTATCTTTTTTGTATTGTATGTATCCATCTATGTTTTTATTCCATGTGCTTTCACTATCCCACCATGTCTCAGTAACTGTGCATATATCAATATCCTCTTTATGCAATAGTACTTCCAACCCTGATTTCTTTTTGTTTTCATTCAGACTGCAAGCATGTAAGGTCCATACGCTTGCCCCCTTATTTATACTATCAGTTATTGTAGTTTTATTTTAACTGCTGTAATCTATCAGGCTTTGAGGCTGTTCTCTTTTCCCCTCTTCCCTTTGTGTTTAGTTTAAGTAGCTGTCTATTGTTTGTTTTAGTTTTTACCCAGTTTTCTGCTACCCATCTTGTTTAAGTGTGACCCATCGTTACTGTACAAATTTAGATTATTGGCAAATTCCTCCCAGTAAGTTATACAATCGATACCCTCCTGCAGAGTCCATAGCCATAGCCAATTATTTACCATCTTGATTTTAGCTGTCCTTTCACCATTTGCTTTTGGAACTGGGAGGATCTCTAAAACATTCAGTTTATATTTTAATTTGAGAGCATCTTCTTTTATTTATATGTATTCGTCCATTATTTCTACCACACTCTGGTTTACTATATTATTTGTTCCTAAATGTAGTATGATGGCCAATGAATTGTCCCTTTCTTTAATAATATCTGGTAGTATTAATTTTATATCACTTATTTTAGCCCCTGAAATGTAAGTTGGTGTGACAATTTATTTTTTACCACTAGAAGTATGTCTGTCAGTATATTTCAGGATGGAATCTCCCAGTACATGATATACCATTCACAAAGTGATGGCAATACCACAAAGATCATTACAGCAACAAAATCTGCAATTCTCATAGAAACATAGAAACATAGACTTTCACGGCAGATAAGGACCGCTAGGCCCATCTAGTCTACCCATTTCCCTACCTACAGGACAGGCCACAGATCCTAGTTAACCAACAGCCTATTTCTTCCTACCCCCCACAAATTCTCTGTATCAATATGCAGTATTGTTAACATTGCTTTCTGCCATGATTTTACCCCCTTCCCGAAACAACTGCAACTTGGAGATGATAATTTAAAATGTGCAGGGTGTTTGCTCCCCACAAAAAAAAAAAAAAACACCTTCTGCTCCTAATGGCACAATGCTGACTGTCAGCATTGTGCCATTGCTGTAATGCAGATCAACAAATTTCATGTTGATGCAGCATGTTCGATCTCCAGTACATATATCTGTTTGACCCTGCTACCAGATTCACAAGATCCTGCAGAAACTTGAGCTTGGAGGATGTGAGGCGCTCATCACACTGCCCTCCCCCCACTGAGTGATCACTGGACCCATCCTCCTCCCACCGGAGCATCGGAGGTCATGAGGGATGAAACAGAGAGCCCTCCCCAAGATGTGCACCCCTCTCCTTACCTGCACGGAGCCACACTGACCCCTGCTACCAGATTCACAAGGTATAACAAAAACTGAACTTCAGGCTGATCGATGTGCCTGGGCAGACAGCATCCCATGCCTTTCTACAGCTTCTCTGAGAACAATAGAGTCTGTTACTTTTTTGGGGCCTTTTTCAAAGTTGGCATAGCAGTGGAGATAGTCTCTGGACACTCCATTTTTCTGCCAAAAAACAGCTTTTTTTGATCCTTCTCTCAGTTACCTTAATTCTTCTTGCCCACTGCTAATAGTTAAAAGTAACATCCTGTTGTTACCTTAAGCAAAGAAATGAATAAATATAATGCAGCCTGATTTATAGGATGTTTGCTTAATCTGTATCGCAGCCAGTCTCTCGCTAGTCCCTTTAAAATACTTACAAACTGTGCAAACTGTTTTTAGCTACAGTACTTTAAGCATAGAAAAAACCAAAAAGGGAATATTTGGATTCGCAGCCTAATTTTATGATGTTAGCCTAATCTATACTGCAGCCAGCTTCTCGCTAGTCCCTTTAAAATATTTACAAACTGTGCAAACTGTTTTTAGCTACTTTAAGCATAGAGGAAACAAAAAAAAGGAAATATTATAATTGCAGCCTGATTTTATGATGTTAAGCCTAATCTGTACTGCAGTCAGCTTCTCGCTAGTCCCTTTAAAATATTTCACTCATGGCTACAAAGTGAAAGCGGTGTTTCTGGCTCACTTCAGAGCACGATACCAGCATAGACTACCCTTTATGTGAAATTACTGGCCATTGACTCACTCCATGTAACCTGAGCACAACAATACTGTTTTGTTTCCTCCTCTGCCCTACTTAATAGCCCCCTTTCTCCTCTGCCTCCACAGATCCTGCAGAAACTTGAACTTGGACAATGCGAGGTGCTTGTCACGCTGCCCTCCAACCCACAAAGCAATCATGGGACCCATCCCCCTCCCACTGGAGCATCGGAGGTCATGAGAGACAAAACAGAGAACCCTCCCCAAGATGTGCACCCCTCCCCTTACCTGCACGGAGCCGCACTGACCCCTGCTACCAGATTCACAAGGTATAACAAAAACTGAACTCCAGGCTGATCGATGTGTCTGGATAGACAGCATCCCATGCCTTTCTACAGCTTCTGTGATGGAGCTGAGCACCAGCTTCCCACCGCCCCCACCACAGCCCTTGGTGAGCATCTGCATACATAGCAGAGGTCACGTGAGCTGTATAACCTATCAGCTCACTTTCCCATCTGCAGATTATCAGACCTATCCACTAGAGGTCACATCAAGAACCTCACTACCAACTTCCTACTCCTTAAAATGGACAAAAACCCTGCTGCCTGCTTCCAGCTGTAGAAACCAAAAATTCCATCCCCCTCACTCCCCTGTGCCCATTAACTATGGAACAGCAGCTAAAAATCATCCCTCTCACTCCCATGAGCCCATAAACCGTGAAACAAATGCTAAAGAATGACCTAAGCATGTGAGGCTTAACAAGCTTTTCCCAATCACACTGAAAACCTCCTGAACACCCCCAATTATAATGCTCCCCCCTCCCAGCCCCATGGGCCCCTCATCCAGGCTTAGGCTAATACTTGGGGGGGACATTGAAACCAACCCCGGTCCCTTATCTCCTAACCTCACCCTTAGTGACCCCACAAACCCCCTTCGGGCAAACACCAGGGGGCTCAGACTGGTGCACATGAACATTGGGAGCCTGAGGCACAAAATACCCAACCTTGAGGCTTGGACCCTGCTCTACAAGCCTGACATATTAGCAGTGACAGAGACATGGCTAAAGCCCCACATCCTCCCTCATGAAGTCGAATTGGCTGGCTATCAAACCATAAGAAAGGATAAAACTGGAAAAAAGGGGGGGTACTTTTCTATCTCAGCTCCTCCTTAAATGCCACCCTGATTGATCTCCCAACACCCAACGGATCCCAGGGTGAGGTATTACTTCTCAAACTACTCCTCGGAGACACCAAACCTCTCTTTATCAGGTGTGCCTACCTCCCACCCCAAACTGCCACCCCCTCCTTAGAATCCCTCACAAATGCCATCCACAATCTCTCCCTGGGAGAGACCATCCTCCTTGGGGACTTCAACCTAAACTGGCTTGCCCCAAATACTTCCTGAATCAAGAACCTAATACTGGATGCATCACTTACTCAAGTGATTGACATGCCAACCAGGCACAACACCAAGTCGGGCAACCACTCACTACTTGACTGGGCGTTCACCTCCAACCCCGATCGAATACAGACTGCTGGGGTTATGTCCGACTCTCTGAGCGTCAACTGCCCTATCTTCTGTATCTGGTCCAATAAACCCCCTAAGGTCACTGCCAGAGTGATTGAAGCAAGGAATTTCAGCCGATTTGTACCCGCTGACCTCTGCTCTGACCTTCTGAAGGTGGACTGGGGCCCCATTGTCTCCCTTCCTCCCCATAACTGATGAGGCACTGGATTATTTCACCAAAATGTTCTTGGCCATAACAAGCCAACATGCCCCCTGGAAAAAACTCAAAGTACAGGGAAAATGCCACAAATGGCTAAACCCTAAACTAAAGCACACCATGTGACTCCGGGACAAGGCATGGGGACTCTACAAATCCTCTGGGTGCAAACCGGACTGAAAGAAGTATCGGCGTCTGAGGAACCAATGCAAAAAAGCCACAAAACAGGCCAAATCAAAATTTCTTAGGGACCTCCAAACAGGCCATCTAAGGGACCCAAAGAAATTCTGGGGCCACATAAACTCTCTCCTTAAAGACCCCTCAAAGGAACATGATGTTTCGCTCCTAGTTGGGGACTCATTTACCAAAGACCCAACTAAAGTGGCTGAAGCATTCTGTGTATCCTTTACAAACCCCACTGGCTGCCTCCCAGCAGTGCCTGAGACCCCCCTACTCCTCTGCCCAGACACTGTGCTACCTCACCTCTTATTCCACCTGAAACTAGTTGATCCCAACACAGTACTGCCCCTCCTGCACAAAATAAACCCTGACTCCTCTTCTGGGAATGACCTGCTAGAACCCCGGCTGTTGAGGGCTGCAGCCCCAGCCATCACCTACCCCATTACCCTGCTCATCAATAGATCCCTCCAAGAAGGGACGGTCCCCAGTAAATGGAAAGTTGCCACCATAGTCCCAATTCACTAAAAAGGAACTTGGGACAGAGTGGAGAACTACAGGACCATCTCTCTTCTCTGCCCCCTGGGAAAAATACAGGAAAGACTTATCTATGATCAACTTCAAGACTACCTGGAACAACACCTACTCCTCTCCAAAGTACAGCATGGCTTTCAGAAAGGCCACGGCACTGACACCACCCTCATCTGGCTAACAGCGGACATGCTAAATGCCATGGACCAAGGCACCCCAATGGGAGCCCTATTCATTGACCTATCCAAGGCTTTTGACTTGGTTAATCAGGAGCTTCTCCTTCCAAGCTTCATTGGCTTGGCCTGGACCAGCTCTCACTCTCCTGAACCATGAGCTACCTGACAAACCGATCCCAAAAAGTCTGTTGGCGGGGAACCCAATCCAACCCTAAGCCTATGACCTCTGTGGTACCCCAGGGCTCCATCCCATACCCCCTACTATTCTCACTGTTTCTAAATGACCTTGAAGAGGATTGTGCACCCTGCAATCTTATCCTCTACGTGGATGACACTAATCTACTTTAGTGACCCCCAACCCTCAGTTATCTCAGTCAAACTCCAAGCCAGCCTCACAATGCTTGAAACATGGTTCACTGCAAATCTCCTAAAACTAAATGAAGAGAAAACAAAAGCAGCCCTCTTTGGGACCCGACGGCTGGGCTATGACCATGGTGGGCTACTCCAACTCTCATCAGCCCAAGGAAGGCAAGTAGAAGTCACTGACCAGTTCAGGTACCTTGGGGTTCTCCTTGACCAAGAGCTAACCTACAAACCCCATATAGATGCCTTAACCAGATCCATACATCAGAGGCTTGGCCTCTTATACCAATTGGGAAACTCCCTTTCTGGAGAAGCATGATGGGTCATTGCAAACTGCAACCTCCTTCCCTCATTGCTATATGGCTTCTAACTACTCCAGTCCCTCAGAGAGTCTGAGCTAATCAAGCTCACTACCCTATACCGCCGCATTGCTCAGTTCGGAACCAACTCCCCCCAAGGAGACATCGCTGTGAGGCTGTTAAAGATCTACACTGGCTGACACAAAGGCATAAATTATCCTATGCCGCCACCTGCCTTACCTATAAATTCTCCTCCCTTGGCCACCTGCCTCCCCCTTAGTGGTCTGCTCACCCCTAAAGACTCCATCTGAAACCTTCGGTCTACTACCAGTCAGCTCCTGAACATCCCCCATATTCGGACCAACCAAGGTAAGTGCTCCTTTCAGTACATGGCCCCTCACTTCTGGAACTCACTCCCTGTAAGCTTGCTTGACAAGCCCTCCCTCTCTTCATTCAAATCCGGTCTTAAAGCGTACCTTATTGAGCTGAGCCTCTGCGGCTGTAACTGCTAGATCATGTACTCAACCTAACCCCTCTTAATTGACAACTGACTAATATCTCGCTTTCCTTGGACTAGCTAAAAGCAAACGCTAATGTCACTGTAGACCTGTTGCAATGTAACTGTACTCTCCAAATCTGTCTAAATGTACCCTACTGACTGTGCACGTTACTCGGAAACTGTCTTACTGTATCCTCACCTAATGTAAAGTGGTTGGTTTACTCAATCCCAGGTCACCCCTGAAAAAGGGATCTCTGGTCTCAGAGGGCTTACCTGGTCAACAAAATCTAAATAAATAAAATAAAATAAATGTTCTGCAGTTCCCCTGTGGTATTGGTGTTACTAGTCTGTTCTTGCACTTCCATTTCTGCATTCTGATCACTATTAATGTGTTCTTTTATCTGCTGCTTAGGTTGCATACTCTCCATGTGATTATCTATCAAATTATCTATTGGGCAGTTTTCAGATGTGCTGTTCATCCTAACTGTATCAATATCCACATCAGCTATGGTTATATTAAGAATTGTAGCTTGATTTGTAAAAGCCTCTTGAACACATATATCAGTGGGTGACATGTCCACTCTACTTAGTGCTGGGAACTCATAAGTCAATGTCTCTTTTTCTTGGTTATAATCCTGCTCTGTAGCATTGTTGTTATTACTGTTTGTTTCTTGAGAATTCTTTGACTTGATCTCATTATTCTCTAACAGTACCAATGGTTCAAAACTGTTAAACAGATCTACTGTATGTTGAAAATCCCAGTTCTACTCCTTTTTTTATATTTCTTATTTTCTACTACCCATGTCCCCTTTTTCTCAGGTTCCCTTGACCTTTTTTTTGTTTGTTTTCATGACACATTTCTCCTTCAAAGTGATCCCTACACTTTCCTTTATCATTATTATTTTCACAAAGAACTTGCTCTTACCTCAGAGTCACTATGTACATTTCTAACTGCATAATGTATTTGTTAAGTTCCCTTATTGTATCATATTCCCCACATGTATAGACTAGTACTTCATGAAAGACTCTGTATCATTCTTGCTAAGTATGATACATCATATGCCCAGGTCCCCATTTACAAATGTAACTAAATTTAAATCCATTTAGTGCCAGTTAATGCTATTTGGGCACTTCCTACCTTCAGGTTTTCCTGCTCTTTAATGTTTATTTGTTATGTCCTCATGTTGGGTGGGCAAAATAGTAAATAATGAGGAGGATGCGGGTCATCTGCAGGAAGCATTAAATGATATCAAGGATTGGACTGGGAAAAATAAACTAGAGTTGAATTCTTCAAAGTGTAAAATAATGCATTTGGGCAAACATAATATTAATCAGAGTTACAGAATGGGAATTGATGTATTGATTGATACGAAGGAAGAGAGAGATTTGGGGTTAAAGATTATGAAAGATTTAAAATGTAATACTCATTGTAGTGAACAGGTTAGGAAAGCCAATCAAAATATTAACTGTATACTGACACATATCTCAAGCAGAGAAAGGGAGGTGATAATGCCTATATATGAAGTTCTGGTTAGGCCTCACTTGGAATATTGTGTCCAAGTGTGGTCTCCATTCAGAAGACAAGATATTTTAAGAACTGAGGGAGTACAGAGAAGGACCACTAAATCAATTGTGACATTAAAAAAATAAGACTTACAGTGAAAGGCTAAGGATATTTAATCTGTACTCTCTTCAATATAGAATATTCAGAGGAGATATGTGTTTAGGGCTATGGGAGATACTCAGCTGAAGGATGAGATGGGATTTATATCTGGAAATAGCAGGGATGGTAGTAGAAGACATAATAAACAGTTGTATGTATCTAGATGGAACTAAAATCTATGAACATATTGGGTTAGTCAGATGGTGTTGGCAGAATGGAACAAACTCCCTCAGACATTAATTGATAGCCCAGACATGGATGCCTTGAAAGGAGGGTTGGATGAGCTTTATATAGATGGAAATACCAAATTTTAAAAATAAAGAATGGCAAACTATATGGACAAGTTGTCTTACATTTTAAACTTCCTATGATTCCTATGATAAAGTGTCCTGCCCAGCTCCCCTGGCTGACACAGGCAGATACAGTAAGGCTGTTTGCCTTAGCTGTATCACCTTTGCTGGGCTAGCTGATGACTGGGCTTACTGACGCTCACTAGCAAGATAAACTATATAGTGGGGGGAACAGAAGTAGTGCTCTGCTCACTTCTGTTTCCCTCTCTACTAAAATCACCAATACCAACAGGTTAAAAATAGTTTCAGGTGCCCTTTAAAGATCACCAAAACTGTGTAGCGATGTTAAAATTAACAAATGTGCATTTTCTACTGCTGTAGATCCTCCAATATGATGTTGCTCTGTGCAGGAACTTCCTGTCCCTCTGGTCTTCTTGGCAATGGCCTCAAGCTTTCAGGGTCACCCCCTTATACTCGTTGTGTGAGTCAATAAAATAAATTAGCCTAAAAGGCTTAAATAAAACTGGTGTAGCTGCTTTCTCACTTGCAGCATTCAGAAATCTGAAGTTACTCCACAACTAGCAGATATAAGTCTCCTGTTTCTAGTAACTCCCCTTTGTTTGACATCATAAGTATGGTTTCCAAAATTTCCTTGCCCTTCTTATCTTTCTGTGCTGGGGGTCTGTAGATTACTCCCATCTGGATGGGAGTTTTGGTGCCAGTCCAAAGTGTGATCCACAGAACCTCAGCCTCCCCCTATACCCCCTGGATCTCTGCTGCCTTTATTCCTTCCCTTACATAAATCGCCACCCTTAGCTCCTTTTTTCCCTTTCCAGTCTCTCCTGAATAAGTTGTACCCTGGGATAGCTATATTCCAATTGTGACCATCACTGAACCAAGTTTCAGTCACAGCAACCGAGTCCAGATCCATCTCAAAAATTGTGGCAGTGAGGTCCAACATCTTATTTGCCCAACTCTGTGTATTAAAACATATTGCTTTCCATGCCCAGTTTTCTCTCCTATTTGCTTGGATACCCTTCCCCTTACTGTATGTTTATCCTTTTTACATTCCTTTCTTACTTTTCATGGCCTAACAAGCGATTTATGTTTCTCATCCTCCGTGATGCTCTTATTATGCTGCCCTACATATGTACCACCAGCTGATGGGGAAAGAGTCGACCAATTCCCAATAGGTTGTTTTGGGTGTTGCCACTATCTCCCCATTCATTAGTTAGTTAGCTAGTTAGTTAGGATAGTGGGGCTACAAGAATCATGTTGGTGGTACTGGTGAGACTAGCTGAATGAGTGGTTTCAGCAGCAACAACAGCATGGTATGGCTGCATTTCACATTACTGAAAGAAGATAATAGAAAGGCAGTGCACACATTGTGCAGTACAACTATCAGCAGGGGGAATTTGTGATACATTTCAAAAACATCTCCTTAAGCAGGGTGATAGTAAGAAAGAGGGAGAGGAACAGAAATGTTATAAAGAGATGAGGAAAAGATGTGGGGCACAAAGTAATTAAAGAGAGGAGGGCAAGAGGGGGGCACAAAGGATAAAAGTGGGTAACATGAAGAATGTAACAAAGTCTGGAAAGCCATTTGAGAATGCTAGAGGTCTAGGAAATAAGATTCCAGACCTTGAGGCCATCATGGCTGAGGTCACCCTGGAGATAATGGCCATTAATGAGTCACAGTGCACTGAAAGCCAAGAATGGGACATGCTCATACGAGGTAACACTCTGTTCAGAAAGGACAGGGTGGGAAGGAAAGGAGAGGTGGTAGTGCTTTATGTTAAGGAAAGCATAAATGTGACAGAGATACAGGGAATTCATGGTGGAGCAGAAGTACTGTGGATCACCCTGCAGTCAGGGAGTCAAGCTACTGTTCACCCCAATGTATCAGGGAGTCAAGCTACTGTTCACCCCAATGTGATCTGTAGACTTTCATCATGGGGAATAAAGTAGATAACATACTGTTGGAAGCCATTGACAAAATGGCAGAAAACAAAGATGTGCTGCTGGTGGGGGACATATGTAGATTGGATCCTCCCAGCTGTGGCTTCAGGTAGAAGCAGGATCATCCTGTACACCTTGCAGGAGGCACTCCTCAGGCAAATAATCAGTGAGCCCACTCGCGATTTGAAAATACTGGACAGGGACAATACTGGTCAAGGTGGGAGTCCATCTTTGTATCATTGATCACCGTAAAGGGAGGTTCAATGTAAGGATAGCAGTGGGATTGAGCCACACACAAGCGAGGGTCCTGAACTTCAGAGGGGCAGATCTTATGAAGATGGAGGAAGCCCTCAAGGATGACCTGATGATGGGGATGACCTAGGGTTGGTGGAGAAACTGTGTGCCAAGCTAAAAGTGGGCACTGTGAAAGCAACAAACTCTGCGTCAAGAAGTGAGCAAAACCAAGAGGAAATAGATTAGTTCAAGGTAAATCGAAGCACTCTCTGGTAAAGGTGCTACACTTCAATCAACAAATGATGAAGAAGCAGAAGTTGCAAAAATAAATGTTGTTTATTTTAACACTGAAGTGTACATAAGTATCAACCTGTAGCTACAAATAGCCATACCACCCCGGCGCTTTGACCGTGGGTCTTCCTGAAGAGGTACTGTGGTGATGGCTTTACTATCCCCTTTATATATGATTTCAATCAGCACTGTACTGCAACCAAGTGTTAATTACATATAATAGCATATAGCATATAGCAATTTTTAAAGGAAACAGTAGCTCTAAAAGAAATCAGAGGCTGTAAGAGGATTAAAACCAGAAAAAAGTGATCTCAACATTATAGTAGCAAATTCTTCCAAATCATAAAAAATAAATTTTATATAACAAAACAGCTTCATGTACATGCATAGTTCAATCATAGAAATCAATTTAAACAGCTAATTTTCTATGAACATTTCTTAATCATATTTTACACATAATAAATTACCATTATCTGTTGCTGTTGTTAAAGTCTAGCCACCATGTAGAGTCTCTAAAGTATACATAGAAGAAGGTATATACATAGAGGCATAGAGGTACATGGTATCGGAGATCTGGTCATCAGATCACCCATAGGGGTTTCCAGAGGATCCACAAAACCCAAAACTTCAAATTCTACATGGCAATGTTTGCCTAGAATAGAAAAAAAAGGAAAACAGAGTAAGTTCTTTTCTAAAAAGGTTGATTAATTTCAATACCTTTTTAGAAAGGGTTTCAGGTCCCATACAAAATTGAGACCTTTTGGATGCAAACTCCCTAGGTGAAAGATCCAGAAGCTCTCTTTTTGTATGATTGGCTCTGTCTCCACCTCTAAGGTTTCTGGGTACATGTTCAAGTGCCATGAATATGGTGCAGCTGGGGTTACTCCCATAGACTTCTATATCAATCAATCAATCGATCAATCAATCAAAATCTTTATTAATGCAGGCGAACATCATTGAGCAGAGCTCATTTACAAGATGGACCTGGTTAGAACAGGGTTGGGTACCATCCATCATAAAAACATATAAATACACGTAAATAAGTATATAAACACAAACACAGTGGTGCAGTAATAGGGGAGTCAAATGATTAAAGGAAGACAAAGCAAGCCATAATAGAGGAGGATTCAAATACAAGGGTGCAGGTCCACCATTGAACCATGCAACTATATATAAACCATGTTTTCTGTATAGAAGTACCAGTTAGTTCATTTACCAGGGGCAGTCACTAGTACTAGCCATGAAAATGGGGTGGAGAACCACCAGCTATTAGCAGATATAGGGCTGGAGAGTATGTAATATGTGCGAGATAAACATTGTGAAGTGAAGTCCCAAGGATAGGTCGGTAGAACTGATGTGGCAGTGGAGGCCTACGTGGAGATGGAAAGGGGAGTTAGGACTTTTATAGTATGATTGCATGTAGATTGTGGATGAGTGCAGTATAGAGTTGTGAAAAGAAGGCTGGAGAAAGTGGGAAGATAGACCAGTATCAAAGGGAGGACAGAGGCATCAAGGTGTTACATGAAAGCATGATGACAGACCAGAGTCAAGGAGGAGACAAGCATTAGAAGTGCTTTGTTCATGGTTAAATGGTACAGGTTAGCATGATATGACAATTCATGGTCATGGGAAACAATTGCACTGATCATTTCCGAGACGTGAATATAAGAGCTTAAAAGATGAGATGCCGATGGGTGACCTCAGTTTCAGTTTTTTTTGCAATTTATTCCACAAGAAGGACATTGTAAAGCTTATAGCAGCCCTGCCAAAGTGAGAGTTAACTTTGGGAACCATCAGTAGGAGAGATTTGCAACTTCTCAGGGCATAATTGCCTATTGGTTTTATAGGAAGACAGTCTGTAATGTATTGTGGTAGTTTTTTGGAGATGGCTCTCAGGGTCCATAAGGCTGCATTTTTATCGTGCCTGAATTGAAGAGAACTCCACCCCACTGATTCATATAGGGAGCAGTGGTGAGTGGAATAAGACAGGCCTGTGATGAGCCTCAAAGCTTTATAATATAAAGTGTCAAGTTTGGTGAGGTAGGAAATGGGACAGTGACTGTAGAGTATGTCAGCATAATATATCAAGGATAGAAATGTTGATTCTACCAGCTGTGGTTTAGCATCTCTAGTTAAGAAGTGGGTTATCCTAAAGAACAAGCCAAGTCTCTGTCATAATTTTTTGAGTAATTCTTCAACGTGCTCCATAAAGGAGAGCCTATGATCCAGCCATACTCCCAGGTATTTGAATTTAGGGACAAATTCCAACTTTTCACCAAGAATTGTAGTAATCTGCAGCAAAGGATCTGATAGGGCTGAATTTACCATATGAGCAGAGGGAGAAAAGAGCATTGCTTTTGTTTTCTTGGCGTTAAGTAATAGTTTTTTGTTTAGGAATTGGTGTTGCAGCAGGTTGAACTTAGATTGAAGGTCATTACATGCAGATTGTAATGATGGGTGGCTTATGTAAAGAACTGTGTCATTTGCAAACAGATGAATGTTGGCCTTAGTTATGCTTTCATCAATATTGTTGATGTATATTGAAAATAAGATCGGTCCTAAGATAGAACCCTGGGGAACACCTCTTAGGAGAGGTTTAAGAGTTGAGAGATCTCCTTCTACTTTCACCTGCTGGAAATGATTAGAGAGGTAGTTGTTGAACCACTGAAAAGATAATGGGTCAGCACCTAGTGAGGTCAGGGAACAGAGTAGCAGAGAATGGCTGACAGTGTCGAAGGCCTTGCTTAGGTCCAAGAATATGGCGTAGGTGTAATTCCTGTTGTCTAGCTCTCTTTGCCAATCATTAGTCACTTTGGTAAGTGCTGTGATGGTGCTATGTTTAGCTCTAAACCCTGATTGGACTGGATTAAGTAGGTTATTAGCTTCTAGGTACTGCCTTAGCTGGTTACTTACGACTTTTTTCAGTAATTTTGACAAGACTGGGAGAATCAAAATTGGTCTGTAATTATTTAGATCACAGGGATTTCCTAACTTGAACAGGGGTATGATGTGCGCTGTTTTCCATATTGAAGGAATGGATCCTTGAGTTAGTGATAGGTTAAATAAATGGGTTATGGGCATGGCTAACACATAGATGGAAACCTTCAAAAAATATGGGTTGAGGGTATCTGCATCAGTACTTTTTTTACATCCAATTTAAGCAATAGGTCTTCAACTTCTTTCAGAGTAGTAGGATGCAAGGAGAAGACTGAATCGATGATGCTAGGATCTGCACCTTGATTATCCACCTGTGAGTGTATCAAATTTGCAGAGGAATTGTCGAAGGCTAAGCCTGCAGTCACAAAGTGATTATTGAAGGCATCCAGAACTTCCAGTCTGTCACTAATGGGGTCATTGTTTAAGGAGATTTCATCAGGTAGTGAGCCACTGGACGTGTAACCAGACAAGTCCTTGATGGTTTTCCAAAATGTTGTAGAATTTTTGGAGGCAGAGAGAAATTCAGAATGATAGTATGCAGCTTTTGTATTGCTAACCATTCTAGTACATGAGTTTCTTGCACTTTTGAACTTTCACCAGTATGCAGCAGACTGGGTTTTGCGTGTTTTTTTCCATAGGTCATCTCTTTTAGTCAATGCAGATTTTAATAATGGTGTGAACCATCTACATGGATTTTTTGCTATTCGCACCTTAACTATAGGGGCATATTTATTTAGGGCATCTAGGATAATTTTGCTGAATATGTCGAATGCTGATTGTGTGTTTTTTGCCAAATAGAACTCTTGCCAATACAAGGAGTGTTTCAGTTTGTTTATGTAGGCAGTGAGATCAAAGTTTCCTCTAGATCTCTTGGCAGCAAACTTCGGTGAAGTAGTAGGTTTGTTGCTTGATCTTATGCAAGCAATAAATGAGCAATCACTGATATCACTGAAGAAGGTGCTGGCAAAGGGGAAGAGATGCGGTTTATTCACTAGGCTAACGTCTAGCAGGGAGCTGTTATCCAACTTCTTTTTATTTACTCGTGTTGGGTCGACAATGAGTTTCGATAATCCATGGGTGTCACAGAAAGCTACGAGAGGAGCGGCGGTTTTAGATAGCCAGTCTAAATTAAGATCCCCAAAAATAATTATTTCTGAGGATTGTTGTTCGATGATATTACTCAGATGAGGTAACAATTGTAGATTGGCAGAAGAAGGTCTATAGCACCCTATGATACATAATGTTGAAGTGTGCGAGATGGTGACTTGAAGAGACAGACATTCATAAGCATTTGCAACAAATAAAGCACTCAGACAGGATGCCGCATACCTATCCTTGACATAGATGGCAACCCCTCCACCCCTGGAGTGCCTGTCTGCTCTAAATAGTAAATAGGGATATTGACTTCCATGTTGGAGGTAGCCGGTCTTAGCCAGGTTTCTGAAACCACTAGGATGTCTGGTCGAGTATGGAGGACCCAGGCCTGGATCACTGAGAACTTTTTTAACAGACTGCATACATTAATGTGAAGGAAACTCATGCCTTTCAGTTTGGCAAGGTCAGAGGGTGATGTGATTGCAGCTGGTGGCCCCAGATTGAGCTCCACATTTCCTGAGCACAGGAGAAGGAGTAAAAGTTTTCTTAGAGTGGCAATAGTAAGCTCCATACTGGTAACCCCTTTACGTTGTTGTGGGTCATCGTCCTGGGGGGGTGTGCCTCAACATTTTTTGCCCTTCCCACTAAGGGTGACAGAGACGAGTACTCTGACTGATATCTGTAGAGGTGACGCCTCTATGATGTTGGCAGAAGTCATAAGCTGAGTTGGCAATTCATTTTGTGTACCAGCATTAAAGGTAATATGAAAATAGTGTTGAAGAACTGTGGAGTTGAAACGACACATATCCACGTAGGGACGGGAACTAGCTACAGAGCAGATCAGATTAGTATCCACTGTAATAAAGGCTTGAGGTGGCATATATTGGGCATGCGAAATGAGATAGAAGAAGGACCAGAACAGGATCTACGATTTGACACACATAGTGGAATAAGGATGGGGGGGGGCTAGAAAGGAGTGAGCTAGAAAGCCGGGGCGGGGTTTATGTGTATTTAATCAGGACTGGGGGGCAAAAAAAATTCGCAGCTAGGGCTCCCTTCCTGGAGGTAATCAGTCCCTGAGGGCAAGTCTGTACCTGCGTTTCTGTGAGGGGCTGGTGGCTTCAGACCTGGACTGTGGGTGGCAGTCTGGCAGTTTGGGTTCATCAGAGAACCAAGGCTGTGGCTCTCAAACTACCTGGAAGGAGAAGACAGAGGAGAATTAAATAAGAAAGTCAGAGGGGGTTGGGCTGCTCATGGAGCTAAAAAGAAATGCAGACTGGCTTAAACGGGGGCTGCAGACCAAAATGTTAGACAAGGTGCCTCCAAGTCTGAGTGAGCAATAACAGGGCTATTTAAAACACAATACTAGCATGAAAAGGTGAAGGGGGGTTCAAAGGCCTGAGCTGAGGTCGCTACTGGTCTTATGAGGAACACAATACAGGCATTTACATTAAATCAGAAAACTTCAGCTATAAAATGCAAACAAGACAGTTTTGACAGAAAACATAATCTAGCACAATATAATCAAACATTAACAGTGCAGAGTTATATGGAGCCAATCGGAGTGCTCCTGGGACCAACTGCAGCCAGTGGGCCACAGCAGTAATAGACTCTGGATTTAAATGTCTAACCAGGGGTTTATTAAACAGTTCAGCTCTAATCTTATAAACATGTTCCTGGATTCTCTCCTTCAATGGTCTTATTGTTTTGCCTATATAGAGAAGTTTACAGGAGCACCAAATTCCAAAAACTACATAGCTTGTATTACAATTATGGAAGCTTCTGACATCAACAGTTTTGTCATACTTATCAAGAGCAAACTTATTACTCTGGAAAACTAGATTACACACATTACATTTCCCACATTTGAACATTCCCTTTGGGGGGTGGCAGAGTTACCATTGTCTAAATGGTGCCTCTGGTGTGTGTTATGTAAATCTATGGTGTACTGGTTTGTCTATAAGATTATCTGCTCAGAAAATGTGATTCTAGGGCTATTTTGAGTTCCCTGAACCATTCAGGAATCATTCAGAAATATAGGCCAAAAATGTCTTGATAATATTACCAATCAGGCCTGCAGCCCTATTATACTGTATTACAAAAGTAACCTGTTCTTCTTTCCAGTATTTTTCTTGGTGAGAGTAGGTTTGCCCTGTCCAAACTTATTGCCTTTTCAAGTGCAGTGTCCAAAGCTGTAGTTTCATAGCCCCTATTTTGAAACATTTGGTATAGTTCCTTTGATTGTTTTTCAAAGTCTTCATTTCTAGAACAGTTTCTTCAGATCCTTAAAAAACAAATAAATGGGTATAGAGTCTACTAGATGTTTAGGATGTGCGCTGTCTGCTCTCAATAGGCTGTTGGTAGCAGTGGACTGCCTAAAGATCATGGTATGTACCCTACTGTATATGCTTCTGAAAGTAAAGTAACATCCAGAAAGTCAATTTTATTCCTCTGCATTTTGTAGGTAAAGTGTAGGTTTAGACTGTTTACATTAGTGCATGCCATGAATTCTGCAGTCTTTTCTTCTGGTCCATCCCATACACATATGACGTCATCAATAAAGTGATGCCACTTGCATATGTATTTGATGAAGGGGTTATTTGCTTGATTAAGGAAGTATGTTTCTTCCCATATCCCTAAAAAATGTTTGCATAACTGTGGGCCTTTTCCACCCCATTGCAGTTCCTGTCGATGCAGATAGTATTTGCTATTGATTTGAAAGTACTAGTGTGTTAACACAAACTGGAGAACGTCTACAATAAATGTTATAGGATTCTCTTTTCATGCAGTTTGCTAGAAACTCTTTGCAGGTCCTAATCCCAAATCATGGGGAATACTTGCATAGACTCAATGGCAACACGTGCCATACAGCTTGAGTCCTAATTGAATTCCTGAAATTTATCAAATAGATCAATCGTATCTCTTAGTATGAATCTAAGATGAAGTCATTTCTTATGATTGAAATCAGAAACGTTATTAAAAATTCAGTTACTGGCCCCATCCCAGACACAATTGCTCTCCTCAGTGTTTTTCCATCTTTTATGAATTTTGGGAGTATATAAAATTTTGGTATGATGGGGCAATCAGTCCAGATGTGTTTAAATTCTTTATCAAATAAGGCCCGGATATTCAAAAGGGTTGTGCCATGCGCAACAGGGTTGCACATGCGCAAGTCCAAAATTGCACCATTTTGAGATATTCAGAAGGAGGCAGATGCGCCACCGAAAACATGCTGAGCAACAGCGCAATGAAAATGAAGGCATGAGCAACCGAAGGGGGTGGATCCATGCATAAAGAGCGCAATGCGATATTCAAAGACTTGCGTGATGCGCAATAGCGGCACAGCCGTAAATTGCGCCTAAGCGGAAATGAGCCAAAATAAAAAGGCTCAAGGAAGTGGCGCAAGAACGCTACAAGGCTGCCAAGTGGGGAGAGAGAGAGAGAGAGACAGACAGACAGACAACAGACAGGCTAGGGCAGGCAAGGAAAGCGTGGGCCATAGGCTGTAGAGGCCAGCGGGGGTGCCCGGTGCAGTGGAAGTAGCAGTGAGGACAGCAGGGTAACACAGCAACACCAGCCAGGGGGTCAGAAGCCAGGGAGATGGACAGTGCCAGCTTCCACATGGAAGCTGTAATGAGGGTGAGAATGCATGCTGCAGGGGACATGGCCTTAGGGCCCGTCGGTATGCCCCAACAGGTAGTACCGTGCCCGCATCAGCTTTGAGCTGTACACAGATGTAGAGATCGTGGGCTGGTACCGCCTGAACAGGGCAATACTGAGACAGCTCTGTGAGCTGTGCAGTGATGTGATGCAGGCACCCTCATGACGGAGTCACGCTCTGTCGGTGGAGACCAAGGTGACAGCCTGCACGTGCCTGCTCGTCACGGGCACCTTCCAGAGGCCGACAGGGGACACCACAGGCATCACACAGTCGGCCACATCACGCATCCTCACCCAATCCCTCAGCACACTGCTGCCACATGCTGCGGAGTACATCCATTTCCCCAGCACTGCGGCAGAGCGTACAGCAAACATGCAGGAGTTCCACAGGGTAGCACGTGTGCCTGGCGTGCTAGGGCCATAGACTGCACCCATGTGGCCATTCAGACCACCTGGCCCCGATGGGCCGTAGCATAGGAACAGAAAGGGATTCTCCAGTGTCAACTGCCAGGTGGTGTGTGATGCCACTGGGCACATAATCAATGTCTGTGCCACACACCCTGGCAGAGCACATGATGCCTTCATATGGTATCAGTCCACACTGTGCCATCGACTCGAGAGTGGGGACATCCCCACAGGACATCTAGTGGGTGAGTACACCTGTATGGAATGCAAACTCGGGGCAAGGGTGGGAATGCCATCGGTGCCATGGTAGTGGCACACAGGGATAAGGGCAATATGGACCTGAACATGAGACTGATCTCCACTATCTCCACACAAGTGACAGCGGATACCCACTCCGTCCCTGGCTGCTCACACCGTACCAGCGCCCCATGACCCCATCGCAGCAATGCTATAATAAGGCACATGTTTCCACACGCAACATCATAGAGCGGGTGTTTGGGATGCTCAAGGCATGCTTCCGATGCCTACACACCTCCGGCGGTGCCCTACAGTACAGCCCCGGAAAGGCCTGTGGGATATTCCTGGCCTGTTGCATCCTGCACAACATGGCCAAAGACTATGGGATAGCCAGCAGGTTGAGAGAGGGACAGCGGGGACGCCAGTGGCGCCGGGTAGATGGTGATGAGCAGCCTCTAGGGACTATCGGACCCCTGACTGATCTGGCAGGCCCAGCTGCACCGGGACACCATCACAGAGGAGCACTATGCAGAACACAGGTAAGTCAAGGGGACATGTGCAACCAACACTGTCCATGCGCAAACCACAGTCACACAGGGTAACACACCAGGGGTGCATGATGGCCAGGGGGTGGAAGGTCCAGGCATACAAACACACCATCAGGAGGGTGAGCACTCATATGGACACACACACCAGGCACAGGGCGTGCGGCACATGCACAGCACAGCAGAACCGACATTGCTAACACACAGCACCACCGACCACCCCCACCACCTGTACTGTCCAAGCACGTGTGTCAGATGCTGGACACCCTTGCACCTTGGTGTACAGTACAATGCAGGCATCATCATGCACATGCACCTGTGGACAGCAGTTGGGAGGGTGTGCAGGTGGTCCATGTGTCGGCATGGTGAGCAGAGCACCCAGCAGTGCACTGCCCACCATGACACACATTGCACACATGGCAGAACCAGACAGGGCCCGCACTGGGAGACAGCTCAGTCATGTAGCACTGTCCCACGGCCACTGCGGATGCATGGGTGGCCCCGCCGTGACCCAACAGCACTGGCAGGCTGAGCAGGGGCCACATGGGGTGGCACTGTTGCACCACCAGGGGTCCCACTGCTCGAACGCGACCTTGCCCGCACAGGGGTCTGCAGCATGCTGAACAAACCTGCACCAGGGGTGCTCGGGATGGCCACAGCAGAACCCGCGTCGACAGGCCTGGTGTGCGCACGGTGCCAGGCGGGGAGTGGAGAGTGAACTGTGTGGGGTGTGCGGTACAGGGCACCTGACTGTGTGCCCATGCGTCCACGACAGAGACCACTGCCTGGGTCAGCCTGTCAATGGCGGCGGTCACATCCGTCCGCGACACGCACCAGCTCTGCGGTCCAGAGCACACTCCCTGCTGTGCCGCTCCACAGCCACAGACAGTGCCTCCACGGACATTGCAACCCGCCTCTGCAGCTGTACTGATTCCCGCAGCAGGCGGGTGTGCTCATCCAATGGGTACTGTGCCCCAACAGCATCCTGTCCCCCAGGGTGTGGAAGGTCCTGATGCACAACACCCTTGAGGGTGGGCGCTGTTCGCCAGGACCAGGAATGGGTGGATCAAGAGGCGGCGGACATGTGCCACAGCTGACACTTTACCCCCAGACCTGGTGGGTGACTGCTGCTGCTGCCCCACCAACTGCTGTGCCCCAGGGACCACTCGTTCCACCGCTGTGCTAGCAACAGTGCCAGACACCTGCACAGCCACCGGTGCTGACAGGCACAGCCTGGGACTGTGCCAGCATGCTGGTACACAAGTTGGAACCAGAATGGCCCAGGGGCACGTGCTGGCCTGCTGTGTGTCCATCATGGGACACACACCTCTCACTGCCCATTGCAGTCCTTGCATCATCAGTGATGCAGGTACGTGCTACATCCATAGTCACAGCGTGCTGGCATGCTTTCATGCCAGACTGCTGAGACACAGGCTGTGCACTCCCCGCACCCAAATCACCGACACCAGAGTTGGCGGCCCAGCGTGCATGCTGCTGCAGTGCCTGCTGGCTGGTGATAGAGGTGGATGGACCCTCCTCCATGTCCAGCAGGTCATCATCACTGCCTGGACCCATCACCACCGTCTCCTGAAGATGAACAGGATCTGTAACAGAAAGAGAGTACATGTGAGTGCATGTGAAAACCTTCCCCCAACCCCCCCAACACCACCACCATGTCATACCGTGCAGTGATGGGCTTCCACCTGTCTGGAATCCACCTCCTGGTATGCCCTCAATAGCGCTCTGCTGCATCGATGCAACCAGTGTCTCCTCAGTCGGGTCAGCTCCAACACCACTGGCGGGCCCCGCCAGTGCCAGCAATGGTCGCCTGAAGGCTGCCACCTTCTCCTTCAACCTCCTGTGGTCTGTCCCCATCTTCTTCTTGCATTCCTGCACGGAGCGCTGGTGGCTTCCGTGCAGGTTCACAGCCTGAGCTACCCCCTCCCATGCAGCCGTATGGGACTGAGGGGTGCCCCTCCGTCCACTCAGTACTGGCTCCTCATCCAGGTAGACCTGGAAGAGGGCCTCTGTCTCTGCTGCTGTAAAGTTGGGCCTCCTCCTACGCCCACCGTCCTCACCCTCACCTTGGCTCTGCTCGGTCATGGCGATCTGTATGGGGGCAAGTGGACACCTGTCACTGTGCAGTCTACAGCATTTTCCCATGACCATTGTCCAGAACATCACACAGCATGCAACTCACCTCTCACCTGCAGTAACCGAATCTGGCCAGTGCAGCCCAATGTCGCACATTTATAGCGCAATGCATGCAAATTAGGAGTGGAGCAACTATAATGACATGCAAATCGCGCCACTGCGCCTTTGAATGGCTGATCAGATGATTTGCATGTGTCGGCTGAATATCGCGAATCTGCGCTTTGCGCAATACGGTTGAGTCGGCTGAGCCAATGGCGCAGATCTGTGACTGTGTGGTAAACTGCATTGCGCATGCCCAGATAGCTTACGCAAGCATCTGCCGCGCTGCTGACGTGCTGTGCGTGATCGGCAATTCAGGCCATGGCCACCATTGTGCCAGTGGCGCTACAGCAATGGGCATTATATGGCGCTGTGGCACTACTGCACAATAGTCCACTGTGGCACTGGTACGCAGCTGGTCAGTCGCGCAGGATGCCTATACGTCAGATGGCACTGTGCGTGGCCTTGCGTCATTGCCCATGACCTTGTGTCCGACCTTTGCCCCCTGGCGCTGTTCGCCTGCCATGTGTACGTCCCTATTGCGCTGTCTGGTGACAGCACTATGTGAAGTGACGGCGCTGTTCGAACAGCGTGATTGGAACATGTGGTGGTCTATTGCGCAACATCTCCACGTGGGGTTAGGGTGCAGCGGGGCGCCATATTGCCTGCTGTAAGGTTGGTACCATGGCTAGGAGAAGAGCTGTTCCCTGGAGCCAATTGGAACTGGCCAACTTGGTGGCCCTAGTAGAGCCCTATGGTGGCACTTTTATGGTGAGGCGCCTCACCATTGCCCGCACACAGGTGTGGCATCAGTGGCAACTGACCTGGTGGGGTCACTGGACGGTGCCGGTCTGATGAGCAGTGCCGGCACCAGTACAGTGACCTCCGCTGAGGGATCCGGACCTTCTGGATAGGCTGCGTCACATGCCAGGTGGGGCATGGTGCCTAGGCAGTGTGGTGTACCATCTATGCACCTGTATTCTCTTGTGTGTGAGTGTGTTTTTGTGGCTGTGCATAGGTGATGGCTCTGCCATGGTTGGCTGTGTCGTGTGTGCAGCTGTGAGATGAATGGGTCTGGCTGTGTGGGCAGGCACTCTCACTGGGGCAGGGGCAGTCTGCTTTGGAGTCACACTGATGTTTGTCTCAACATATGCCTCCCACAGGCCGGGATGTGAGGATGCAGGCCCGGTTGAGGAGGGTCGTACAGGGCCCGGTGCCAGCGGAGTTGCACCCCAGCAGCAGCAGCAGCAGCGGCAGACACAGCTGCTTGAGCAGTGTGAGTATCATTACTTCATAGATGCTATTGCATGCTGGGGGGGGGGAGACCACTAGCCCTGCACAACACAACCATGCAGGAAAAGGGAGGTCATAATTCCACTATACAAGACACTAGTGAGGCGCCACCTGGAATACAGTGTACAGTTCTGGAGACCATACCTACGTAAGGACATAGACTGGGCAGAGAAGGTTCAGAGGAGGGCAACAAAGATGGTGCATGGCTTGCATCACAAGTCCGATGAAGACAGGTTGAAGGAACTGAACATGTACTCCCTGGAGGAGAGGAGGGAGAGAGGGGATATGATAGAGACATACAAGTATCTTAGAGGAGGAACAGGTGCAGAAAAACACTATTTTTAAGCGAAAAGATGTTCCAGGACTAGAGGGCATGGGATGAAGTTGGAGGGAGGACGATTCAGAGGAAACATGAAAAGAATTTCTTCACAGAACGGGTGGTGGACAAGTGGAACACCCTGCCAGAGGAAGTGGTGGGGCTGAAACAATCACGGATTTCAGAATGCACGGATTGACATAAAGGAATTCTGGAGGTCAGGGTAAGGGCAACAGACTTATAGGAAAACAAAGTGAACTTACAAGCTCAAATGGACAGACTGGGTGGGCCATAGGCCCTTATCTGCCGACTACTGTCTATGTATCTATGTATGTATGCACGGCTACAGGTGACATGCATCACTGTCCAGTATCACAGCACGTCTGTGTATGCGTCACTGGTGGTCCATGCATGCACTGGGCACATAGCTGTGTAACTGGCATCGCACCACGTTGCCACGTCACTTGACAGCCTTGTTTGTGCTGTGATGGACATGGGCAGTGTGTGTGCAGTGGTGCGCATAGCTGGTGCCGCTGTTTGTGATGGCCATGTGCATGTTCACTGTGGGTGGGTGCATGCCATCACAGGTGCGGGACATTGGGCTATATGGCTTGCAGGTTGGGTGGTGTTCAGGGTTGTGGTCAGTCACAGCCATTGACTGTGTTCCCATTTTCCTAGGCCTCAAGGTTCTCCGGAGGATTCAACAGGATATTCGGGGCCTCACACAGGTGTCCATGGAGAACCAGGCCATCCTCCAGTCCATCAGGCGCCATGGCCTTCGGAGGAGGCGTCACAGGACAGTGCGGAACCAGGCGGAGGATGAGCAGCTGGCTGGGCCTTAGCAGGAGATACCCTTCCCACTCCCCCATCCCTACCACCCTGCCTTCCCTCTCCAAGTTGTTCATCCCTACCCCTTGATCACCCCTACCTTGTACCCGCCCCCCCCTTGTAAATAGTTGTTATTGTTTTGGTTCTTTAGTATTTCTAAATTTTAATATACATTTATATTTTGATATGAATACTGTGTTGGTCTCTGATTTGCAGCTGGCTATGGGTGCTCAGTTGCAGTGGTGTACTATGCCATCTGGGGTGGTATGGTCCTGGTATGTGTGTGTGTGTGTGTGTGTGTGTGTGTGTGTGTGTGTGTGTGTGTGTGTGCATGGGCGGTATCTCCAGCATGGCAGTGACTTTCTGTTGGTCTTGCCATCTGCGCCACCACTGCTGGGTGCACAGGTGTGTCTGGCTTGTATGCTTTTGTGCTGCAGGGTTGACATGTGCTGGGGGAATGCATGGTTTCCTGCAGTGCCAGTCACTGCACATGGGTGGTGTCTTGGGTCACGGTGCAGGGTGTGTGCTGTCGTTGCAGGTAGCTGATGTGCACTGTGGTTGCAACCCCTTGTGTGGCACTCTCAGCCTGCCAGTGGTTGCTCTGGGGTGTCATGGCTCTGCTGTGCTTTGTTGGCTTGTCCCCATGGGCCAGTAGATCATCCGTCACACCCCAGTGATGCTGTGCTTGGGGGTGCAGGTGTGGTGTTGGTTCTGCAGTGTGTTCCTGTGCCCACATGTGGCATGGCTGATGGTGGGCCCCAGCCTGCCTCCCTGGATGTGGGTTCCATTGCTCTGGGGGGGCTCTGCTTGCACTATGGCACCTCTGGACTGCTCAGCTGGGCTGCCCTGGTTGCGCTATAGCGCAACATTTCTGCTCAGCTTCTCCTTCCTGGTTGCGCTATGGGCGCGCAGTTAGTGTGATATTCAGACGTTGGCTGCTTGCGCAATTTGTTCTGCTCCATGTTTGAATATCGCACCTGTTGCGCATATGCGCAATTGGTTTGTGCTTACTCCTGCTGTTGCGCACATTTTGGGAGCAGTTTGAATATCCAGGCCTAAGAGTTTGTTAGTTCTTCCCCATTCAAGAATGGCAAGACATTCTTTTTTAAAAGCATCTGTTAGGTTCTCTGCCTGTTGTCTAAAGTTATTCTCATTTAGAAGTATTTCATGTAAACATTCTATGTAGTCTTCAACATCCATAACAACAACATTACCTTCCCATCAGCTGATTTTATGACAACTTCTTTCATATCTAATAATTCCTTTAAAGCTAGATTTTCCTAAGGGGTAAGATTTGTTACTGGTTAATGGAGAATTTTATTAAAAATGGTCAACTCATTTACCACAACATTTTCATATGTTTTGATGTACTGGCTAGTTGTATTGGGCAGAATAAGGACTGTTTTCTAAAATTAGGACCTTCCCTTGTCATACTTTCAGTATTGTCCCTTGTCTCCATTTCTTGAGCAAACTAATTTGTATTGACTAGAAGATCCTCATTCTCATGCAATAAGTTCTCAAGTATAGAATACATTAGGCTGGATATTCAAACTAAGCCCAAAAGTGCGCAATAGCAGGAGCAAGCACAAGTCCATTGGCTTATGCGCAACAGGCGCGATATTCAAAAAGGAGCAAGCCAAATTGTGCCAACAGCTAACGCCCGAATATCGCACAACCTGCGCCATAGCGCAATTAGGGAGGGGAAGCTGAGCAGATATGATGCACGATGGCGCAACACGAGATGTCCAGCTGAGCAGTCCAGAGGTGCCATAGAGCAAGCAGTGAGCCCTCCAGCTGCAGAGCAATGTAACTGTACAACCAGGGAGGCTGGGGCCCACCACCCATGCCACAGATGGGCACAGGAACACACAGCAGAACTGACATCGTGCCCCACACCCCAAGCACAGCACAACTGGGGGAGGCTGAATAACCACCGCCCATGGGGCAAGCAAATAACCCACAGCTGGGCCATGGTGCCCATCACACCCACCGGCAAGCTGAGACTGCCACACAAGGAGGGCGGACCACCCCGTGCCACACCATCCCCCCCAGTACACAGCACACCCTGCACCGTGACCCCCAGACACCCCCCATGAGCAGTGACCACCACTGCAGGAAACCCCATGCATACCACCACTCCCACTATGACACTGCAACCCCGTGTACCACAGAACCATACAAGCCAGCCCCACCATGAGCACCCAGCAGTGAGTGGCAGCACATGGCAATGCAACAACTGCAGACACAGTGCCAACATGCACAATCCCCCTGAGGCATAGCTGAGAGACCGACCATGCGTCCGCACGAGAGGTACCCCACGGGAAAGGGAGTGCCCCTGACACCACCACCATTGATACAGCACCCTGCACAGTAGTCCAGTGACACACCCTGACCCACCACTGGCCACAACAGCCAGCACAGACACCCACAGTGGTGCGTGGAAGCATGCGTCACACCAGATGCAACACAGTGCAGGGACAAAGACACACCCATACCCAAGGGGATAATAAAACAGGGATGCAGTAGCATGGCAACTAAGCCCCCAGTGTGGGCCCATGGAAACCATGCACACAGAGCCTGCAGTCCGCCATCATATGCCTGGAGCACAAGTCACAGACAGTGGTGCACATCCCCTGCAACACACACAAGCCACAGCATGGAGGTGGGACAACAACCGAGAGGCCACAGTGTCACCTGAGGCAAACATGCACCACACCAGTGACAGGAGGCAACCCAGCATTGTGATCGGGTTACAGTGGCTGACCTGCATGGACAGCCAGCAGTGACATGGCAGCAGACCTTGCAGGTCACAGACATGCAAGGTGTCAGCTACACAGGCCAAGGATGGGTTGACAGGGGCACCATGGACACAGAGCATGCACCATGGACCACTGCACATAGTAATCCAATGCACAGGGAACAACACACACACCACAGACACCGACTGATAGCTACTCCCACACCATAGTCACTGCCCCACGGACATACACACGCACTCCATAGGTACACCACCCCAAACGCCATGAACACCACTGCAGCTGAGCACCTATAGCCCACTGCAAATCAGAGACCACCACAGTATTCATATCAAAATAGATGTATTGTAATAATCAAAAATAACTATATACAGAAATATATACAAACGGGGGGTGAGGGACATAAACAAGGTGGGGGTGGGTAAGGGAAGGTGAACATATGGGAGAGGGAAGAAGGGGTGTGAGGGTGGGTCAAGGGGGGAAGGTGGTAGTTGGGGCATGGGGACATCAACGTCCACCCTGGTCCTCCACCTCCTGGTGCTGTTGTCTGACCCTTCTTCTCCTCCTCCTGACCCCATGCCGGTTCATGTCCTACAGGAGCTGCAGAGTCTCCCTGGCCACCTGTAGCAGCTCATTGACAGACCACTGTATTTTCAGGAGCCTCCGGTCACCTAGAACAAGGGAGAAGAGTCAATAGGTGTGACTGTCCATCCCCCTGCAGCCCACCCATTGTGCATGGCATATAGCCATGTACCACGCCCCTGTGATGGTGTGCGCCCACCCACAGTGACCATGTCCACAAGACCTACCCATCCAGGCAGCAACAGCCATGTGGACCACTGCACATACCCACCGCCCATGTCCTGCACAGCACCACCAAGGCCATACAGTAACGTGGCTATGCGGTGTGAAGGCAATGCCACAGTCATGTGCCTGGTGCACACATGGACCACCACTGATGAACTCCCAGACATGCAGTGCCACTGGACAGTGCTGACTGTCACAAGTCGCGTGCATGGCAGTGGTGTCCATGGGTGGTGGCCATGCCCTGCTGCCCACCCTGTTACACAGCATGCAATAGTAATCATGGAGTCATGGCACTCACCCTCATCGGGCCAGTCAGGTCGACGGTGATGGTCCCTGTCTCTCCTGGGTGCTCTGTCCTCCTTCCTCCACTGCTCCTCCCTCAGCCGTCGCCGCTCGTCCATGCCTGTGGGGGAAACAAGGAGAGAACATCAGTACAATCCTGAAGCAAAGTCCCCCTGCCCCAATGTGTGTGCCCACCCACCCAAACAGACCCACCCACCTCACACCCTGTAAACACCGCCACAGCCAACCCTAGTCTAGCCCTCCCCTATGTGCTGGACACATAAAACACTGTTACTCATATGGACAATACAAGTGCGTAGACATATCACCCACCTGAACGAGGCACCATGCCCCTCCTGGCACGCTACCACAGATGGGCAAGTAGCTCTGGCTCCCTCCTCCCGAGGTCCTCATAGTGGTGCCTGCACTGCTCCGTGGTCCTCCTCCATCCGGTGGCCTCCCCAAGGTCAGTGGCCACCTCCTGCCAGACCTGGGTCCTGGCCCTGTCCAGTGGCTCCTCCCCAAACAGAGGCCCATGGTGTGGCTCCACAATGGCCACAAGGTTTGCCAACTTAATGGCAGTCCACTGTAGGGCTCTCTTGCATGCCATCTCAACCACTATAGTAGGCAATATGGCACTCTGCAGTGCGGTACCCCATATGCAAATGCTGCGCGGTACAGTGCTGCCAATTACAATTATGGAAGCTTCTGACATCAACAGTTTTGTCATACTTATCAAGAGCAAACTTATTACTCTGGAAAACTAGATTACACACATTACATTTCCCACATTTGAACATTCCCTTTGGGGGGTGGCAGAGTTACCATTGTCTAAATGGTGCCTCTGGTGTGTGTTATGTAAATCTATGGTGTACTGGTTTGTCTATAAGATTATCTGCTCAGGAAAATGTGATTCTAGGGCTATTTTGAGTTCCCTGAACCATTCAGGAATCATTCAGAAATATAGGCCAAAAATGTCTTGATAATATTACCAATCAGGCCTGCAGCCCTATTATACTGTATTACAAAAGTAACCTGTTCTTCTTCTCCAGTATTTTTCTTGGTGAGAGTAGGTTTGCCCTGTCCAAACTTATTGCCTTTTCAAGTGCAGTGTCCAAAGCTGTAGTTTCATAGCCCCTATTTTGAAACATTTGGTATAGTTCCTTTGATTGTTTTTCAAAGTCTTCATTTCTAGAACAGTTTCTTCAGATCCTTAAAAAACAAATAAATGGGTATAGAGTCTACTAGATGTTTAGGATGTGCGCTGTCTGCTCTCAATAGGCTGTTGGTAGCAGTGGACTGCCTAAAGATCATGGTATATACCTACTGTATATGCTTCTGAAAGTAAAGTAACATCCAGAAAGTCAATTTTATTCCTCTGCATTTTGTAGGTAAAGTGTAGGTTTAGACTGTTTACATTAGTGCATGCCATGAATTCTGCAGTCTTTTCTTCTGGTCCATCCCATACACATATGACGTCATCAATAAAGTGATGCCACTTGCATATGTATTTGATGAAGGGGTTATTTGCTTGATTAAGGAAGTATGTTTCTTCCCATATCCCTAAAAAAATGTTTGCATAACTGTGGGCCTTTTCCACCCCCATTGCAGTTCCCTGTCGATGCAGATAGTATTTGCTATTGATTTGAAAGTACTAGTGTGTTAACACAAACTGGAGAACGTCTACAATAAATGTTATAGGATTCTCTTTTTCATGCAGTTTGCTAGAAACTCTTTGCAGGTCCTAATCCCTAAATCATGGGGAATACTTGCATAGACTCAATGGCAATACGTAGCCATACAGCTTGAGTCCTAATTGAATTCCTGAAATTTATCAAATAGATCAATCGTATCTCTTAGGTATGAATCTAAGATGGAAGTCATTTCTTATGATTGAAATCCAGAAACGTTATTAAAAATTCAGTTACTGGCCCCATCCCAGACACAATTGCTCTCCTCAGTGTTTTTTCCCATCTTTTATGAATTTTGGGGAGTATATAAAATTTTGGTATGATGGGGCAATCAGTCCAGATGTGTTTAAATTCTTTATCAAATAAGGCCCGGATATTCAAAAGGGTTGTGCCATGCGCAACAGGTTTTGTCATAAGTCCAAAATTGCACCATTTGCGATATTCAGAAGGAGGCAGATCGCCACGAAAACATGCTGAGCAACAGCGCAATGAAAATGAAGGCATGAGCAACCGAAGGGGTGGATCCATGCATAAAGGCGCAATCGATATTCAAAAGACTTCGTGATGCGCAATGGCGGCACAACCGTAAATTGCGCCTAAGCGGAAATGAGCCAAAATAAAAAGGCTCAAGGAAGCGGCGCAAGAACGCTACAAGGCTGCCAAGTGGGGAGAGAGAGAGAGAGAGACAGACAGACAGACAACAGACAGGCTAGGGCAGGCAAGGAAAGCGTGGGCCATAGGCTGTAGAGGCCAGTGGGGGTGCCCGGTGCAGTGGAAGTAGCAGTGAGGACAGCGGGGGTAACACAGCAACACCAGCCAGGGGGTCAGAATCAGGAGATGGACAGTGCCAGCTTCCACATGGAAGCTGTAATGAGGGGTGAGAATGCATGCTGCAGGGACATGGCCTTGGAGGGCCCGTCGGCGGTATGCCCCCAACAGGTAGTACCGTGCCCGCATCAGCTTTGAGCTGTACACAGATGTAGAGATCGTGGGCTGGTACCGCCTGAACAGGGCAATACTGAGACAGCTCTGTGAGCTGTGCAGTGATGTGATGCAGGCACCCTCATGACGGAGTCACGCTCTGTCGGTGGAGACCAAGGTGACAGCCTGCACATGCCTGCTCGTCACGGGCACCTTCCAGAGGCCGACAGGGGACACCACAGGCATCACACAGTCGGCCACATCACGCATCCTCCACCCAATCCCTCAGCACACTGCTGCCACATGCTGCGGATACATCCATTTCCCAGCACTGCGGCAGGCGTGCAACTGTAAACATGCAGGAGTTCCACAGGGTAGCACGTGTGCCTGGCGTGCTAGGGGCCATAGACTGCACCCATGTGGCCATTCGCCACCTGGCCCCGATGGGCGGCGTGCATAGGAACAGAAAGGGATTCTCCAGTGTCAACTGCCAGGTGGTGTGTGATGCCACTGGGCACATAATCAATGTCTGTGCCACACACCTGGCAGAGCACATGATGCCTTCATATGGTATCAGTCCACACTGTGCCATCGACTCGAGTGGGGACATCCCCACAGGACATCTAGTGGGTGAGTACACCTGTATGGAATGCAAACCGGGGCAAGGGTGGGAATGCCATCGGTGCCATGGTAGTGGCACACAGGGATAAGGGCAATATGGACCTGAACATGAGACTGATCTCCACTATCTCCACACAAGTGACAGCGGATACCCACTCCGTCCCTGGCTGCTCACACCGTACCGGCGCCCCATGACCCCATCGCAGCAATGCTATAATAAGGCACATGTTTCCACACGCAACATCATAGAGCGGGTGTTTGGGATGCTCAAGGCATGCTTCCGATGCCTACACACCTCCGGCGGTGCCCTACAGTACAGCCCCGGAAAGGCCTGTGGGATATTCCTGGCCTGTTGCATCCTGCACAACATGGCCAAAGACTATGGGATAGCCGTACAGGTTGAAGAGGGGGACAGCGATGGGGACGCCAGTGGCGCCGTGTAGATGGTGATGAGCAGCCCCTCTAGGACGACGGGACCCCTGACTGATCTGGCAGGCCCAGCTGCACCGGGACACCATCACAGAGGAGCACTATGCAGAACACAGGTAAGTCAAGGGGACATGTGCAACCAACACTGTCCATGCGCAAACCACAGTCACACAGGGTAACACACCAGGGGTGCATGATGGCCAGGGGAGTGGAAGGGTCCAGGCATACAAACACACCATCAGGGAGAGGTGAGCACTCATTGGACACACACACACAGGCACAGGCGTACATGAGGCACATGCACAGCACAGAACCGACATTGCTAACACACAGCACCACCGACCACCCCACCACCTGTACTGTCCAAGATCGTGTGTCAGATGCTGGACACCCTTGCACCTTGGTGTACAGTACAATGCAGGCATCATCATGCACATGCACCTGTGGACAGCAGTTGGGAGGGTGTGTGCAGGTGGTCCATGTGTCGGCATGGTGAGCAGAGCACCCAGCAGTGCACTGCCCACCATGACACACATTGCACACATGGCAGAACCAGACAGGGCCCGCACTGGGAGACAGCTCAGTCATGTAGCACTGTCCCACGGCCACTGCGGATGCATGGGTGGCCCCGCCGTGACCCAACAGCACTGGCAGGCTGAGCAGGGGCCACATGGGGTGGCACTGTTGCACCACCAGGGGTCCCACTGCGCGAACGCGACCTTGCCCGCACAGGGGTCTGCAGCATGCTGAACAAACCTGCACCAAGGGTGCTCGGGATGGCCACAGCAGAACCCGGCGTCGACAGGCCTGGTGTCGCACGATGCCGGGAACGGGGAGTGGAGAGTGAACTGTGTGGGGTGTGCGTACAGGGCACCTGACTGTGTGCCCAATGCGTCCACGACAGAGACCACTGCCTGGGTCAGCCTGTCAATGGCGGCGGTCACATCCGTCCGCATTCGCACCAGCTCTGCACGGTCCAGAGCACACTCCCTGCTGTGCCGCTCCACAGCCACAGACAGTGCCTCCACGGACATTGCAACCCGCCTCTGCAGCTGTACTGATTCCCGCAGCAGGCGGGTGTGCTCATCCAATGGGTACTGTGCCCCAACGGCATCCTGTCCCCCAGGGTGTGGAAGGTCCTGATGCACAACACCCCTTGAGGGTGGGCGCTGTTCGCCAGGACCAGGAATGGGTGGATCAAAGGGCGGCGGACATGTGCCACCGCTTGACACTTTACCCCCAGACCTGGTGGGTGACTGCTGCTGCTGCCCCACCAACTGCTGTGCCCCAGGGACCACTCGTTCCACCGCTGTGCTAGCAACAGTGCCAGACACCTGCACAGCCGGTGCTGACAGGCACAGCCTGGGACTGTGCCAGCATGCTGGTACAAGTTGGAACCAGAATGGCCCAGGGGCACGTGTTGGCCTGCTGTGTGTCCATCATGGGACACACACCTCTCACTGCCCATTGCAGTCCTTGCATCATCAGTGATGCAGGCATCGCTACATCCATAGTCACAGCGTGCTGGCATGCTTTCATGCCAGACTGCTGAGACACAGGCTGTGCACTCCCCGCACCCAAATCACCGACACCAGAGTTGGCGGCCCAGCGTGCATGCTGCTGCAGTGCCTGCTGGCTGGTGATAGAGGTGGATGGACCCTCCTCCATGTCCAGCAGGTCATCATCACTGCCTGGACCCATCACCACCGTCTCCTGAAGATGAACAGGATCTGTAACAGAAAGAGAGTACATGTGAGTGCATGTGAAAAACCTTCCCCCAACCCCCAACACCACCACCATGTCATACCGCGCAGTGATGGGCTTCCACCTGTCTGGAATCCACCTCCTGGTATGCCCTCATAGCGCTCTGCTGCATCGATGCAACCAGTGTCTCCTCAGCGGGGTCAGCTCCAACACCACTGGCGGGCCCCGCCAGTGCCAGCATTGTCGTCCTGAAGGCTGCCACCTTCTCCTTCAACCTCCTGTGGTCTGTCCCCATCTTCTTCTTGCATTCCTGCTGCAGGCGCTGGTGGCTTCCGTGCAGGTTCACAGCCTGAGCTACCCCTCCCATGCAGCCGTATGGGACTGAGGGGTGCCTCCGTCCACTCAGTACTGGCTCCTCATCCAGGTAGACCTGGAGAGGGCCTCTGTCTCTGCTGCTGTAAAGTTGGGCCTCCTCCAACGCCCCACCGTCCTCACCCTCACCTTGGCTCTGCTCGGTCATGGCGATCTGTATGGGGGAAGTGGACACCTGTCACTGTGCAGTCTACAGCATTTTCCCATGACCATTGTCCAGAACATCACACAGCATGCAACTCACCTCTCACCTGCAGTAACCGAATCTGGCCAGTGCAGCCCAATGTCGCACATTTATAGCGCAATGCATGCAAATTAGAGTGGAGCAACTATAATGAATGCAAATCGCGCCACCGCGCTTTGAATGGCTGATCAGATGATTTGCATGTCGGCTGAATATCGCGAATCTCGCGCTTTGCTGACACGGTTGAGTCGGCTGAGCCAATGGCGCAGATCTGTGACTGTGGTAAACTGCATTGGCAGCCCAGATAGCTTACGAGCATCTGCCGCGCTGCTGACGTGCTGTGCGTGATCGGCAATTCAGGCCATGGCCACCATTGTGCCAGTGGCGCTACAGCAATGGGCATTATATGGCGCTGTGGCACTACCTGCACAATAGTCCACTGTGGCACTGGTACGCAGCTGGTCAGTCGCGGGATGCCCATACGCCAGATGGCACTGTGCGTGGCCTTGCGCCATTGCCCATGACCTTGTGTCCGACCTTTGCCCCTGGCGCTGTTCGCCTGCCATGTGTATCGTCTTCACGCGCTGTCTGGTGACAGCACTATGTGAGTGGACGGCGCTGTTCAACAGCGTGATTGGAACATGTGGTGGTCTATTGGCGCAACATCTCCACGTGGGGTTAGGGTGCAGCGGGGCGCCATATTGCCTGCTGTAAGGTTGGTACCATGGCTAGGAGAAGAGCGTATTCCCTAGACCAGTGGAACTGGCCAACTTGGTGGCCTAGTAGAGCCCTATGGGGCACTTTTATGGTGAGGCGCCCCTCACCATTGCCCGCACACAGGTGTGGCATCAAGTGGCAACTGACCTGGTGGGGTCACTGGACGGTGCCGGTCTGATGAGCAGTGCCGGCACCAGTACAGTGACCTCCGCCGGAGGGATCCGGACCTTCTGGATAGGCTGCGGTCACATGCCAGGTGGGGCATGGTGCCTAGGCCAGGTGGGTGTACCATCTATGCACCTGTATTCTCTGTAGGGGTGTGAGTGTGTTTTGGTGGCTGTGCATAGGTGATGGCTCTGCCATGGTTGGCTGTGTCAGTGTGTGCAGCTGTGAGATGAATGGGTCTGGCTGTGTGGGCAGGCACTCTCACTGGGGCAGGGGCAGTCTGCTTTGGAGTCACACTGATGTTTGTCTAAACATATGCCTACAGGCCGGGATGTGAGGATGCAGGCCGGGTTGAGGAGGGCGTACAGGGCCCGGTGCCAGCGGGAGTTGCACCCCAGCAGCAGCAGCAGCAGCGGAGACACAGCTGCTTGAGCAGTGTAGTATCATTACTTCATAGATGCTATTGCATGCTGGAGACCACTAGGCCCTGCACAACACAACCATGCAGGAAAAGGAGGTCATAATTCCACTATACAAGACACTAGTGAGGCGCCACCTGGAATACAGTGTACAGTTCTGGAGACCATACCTACGTAAGGACATAGACTGGGCAGAGAAGGTTCAGAGGAGGGCAACAAAGATGGTGCATGGCTTGCATCACAAGTCCGATGAAGACAGGTTGAAGGAACTGAACATGTACTCCCTGGAGGAGAGGGAGAGAGGGATATGATAGAGACATACAAGTATCTTAGAGGAGGAACAGGGTGCAGAAAAACACTATTTTAAGCGAAAAGATGTTCCAGGACTAGAGGGCATGGGATGAAGTTGGAGGGAGGACGATTCAGAGGAAACATGAAAAGAATTTCTTCACAGAACGGTGGTGGACAAGTGGAACACCCTGCCAGAGGAAGTGGTGGGGCTGAAACAATCACGGATTTCAGAATGCAGGATTGACATAAAGAATTCTGGAGGTCAGGGTAAGGGCAACAGACTTATAGGAAAACAAAGTGAACTTACAAGCTCAAATGGAAGACTGGGTGGGCCATAGGCCCTTATCTGCCGACACTGTCTATGTATCTATGTATGTATGCACGACACAGGTGACATGCATCACTGTCCAGTATCACAGCACGTCTGTGTATGCGTCACTGGTGGTCCATGCATGCACTGGGCACATAGCTGTGTAACTGGCATCGCACCACGTTGCCACGTCACTTGACAGCCTTGTTTGTGCTGTGATGGACATGGGCAGTGTGTGTGTGCAGTGGTGCGCATAGCTGGTGCCGCCTGTTTGTGATGGCCATGTGCATGTTCACTGTGGGTGGGTGCATGCCATCACAGGTGCAGGACATTGGGCTATATGGCTTGCAGGTTGGGTGGTGTTCAGGGTTGTGGTCAGTCACAGCCATTGACTGTGTTCCCATTTTCCTAGGCCTCAAGGTTCTCCGGAGGATTCAACAGGATATTCGGGGCCTCACACAGGTGTCCATGGAGAACCAGGCCATCCTCCAGTCCATCAGGCGCCATGGCCTTCGGAGGAGGCGCTCACAGGACAGTGGGAACCAGGCGGAGGATGAGCAGCTGGCTGGGCCTTAGCAGGAGATACCTTCCACTCCCCATCCCTACCACCCTGCCTTCCTCTCCAAGTTGTTCATCCCTACCCCTTGATCACCCCTACCTTGTACCCGCCCCCTTGTAAATAGTTGTTATTGTTTTGGTTCTTTAGTATTTCTAAATTTTAATATACATTTATATTTTGATATGAATACTGTGTTGGTCTCTGATTTGCAGCTGGCTATGGGTGCTCAGTTGCAGTGGTGTATAGCCATCTGGGGTGGTATGGTCCTGGGCATGTGTGTGTGTGTGTGTGTGTGTGTGTGTGTGTGTGTGTGTGTGTGTGCATGGGGTATCTCCAGCATGGCAGTGACTTTCTGTTGGTCTTGCCATCTGCTGCCACCACTGCTGGGTGCACAGGGTGTGTCTGGCTTGTATGCTTTTTGTGCTGCAGGGTTGACATGTGCTGGGGGAATGCATGGTTTCCTGCAGTGCCAGTCACTGCACATGGGTGGTGTCTTGGGTCACGGTGCAGGGGTGTGCTGTGCGTACTGGGTAGCTGATGTGCACTGTGGTTGCCAACCCCCTGTGTGTGGCACTCTCAGCCTGCCAGTGGTTGCTCTGGGGTGTCATGGCTCTGCTGTGCTTTGTTGGCTTGTCCCCATGGGCCAGTAGATCATCCGTCACACCCCCAGTGATGCTGTGCTTGGGGTGTGCAGGTGTGGTGTTGGTTCTGCAGTGTGTTCCTGTGCCCACATGTGGCATGGCTGACGGTGGGCCCCAGCCTGCCTCCCTGGATGTGCAGTTCCATTGCTCTGGGGGGGGGCTCTGCTTGCACTATGGCACCTCTGGACTGCTCAGCTGGGCTGCCCTGGTTGCGCTATAGCGCAACATTTCTGCTCAGCTTCTCCTTCCTGGTTGCGCTATGGGCGCGGTTAGTGTGGATATTCAGATGTTGGCTGCTTGCGCAATTTGTTCTGCTCCATGTTTGAATATCGCACTCTGTTGCTATATGCAAGAATTGGTTTGTGCTTACTCCGCTGTTGCGCACATTTTGGGAGCAGTTTGAATATCCAGGCCTAAGAGTTTGTTAGTTCTTCCCCATTCAAGAATGGCAAGACATTCTTTTTTAAAAGCATCTGTTAGGTTCTCTGCCTGTTGTCTAAAGTTATTCTCATTTAGAAGTATTTCATGTAAACATTCTATGTAGTCTTCAACATCCATAACAACAACATTACCTCCCCATCAGCTGATTTTATGACAACTTCTTTCATATCTAATAATTCCTTTAAAGCTAGATTTTCCTAAGGGGTAAGATTTGTTACTGGTTAATGGAGGAATTTTATTAAAAAATGGTCAACTTCATTTACCACAACATTTTCATATGTTTTGATGTACTGGCTAGTTGTATTGGGGCAGAATAAGGACTGTTTTCTAAAATTAGGACCTTCCCTTGTCATACTTTCAGTATTGTCCCTTGTCTCCATTTCTTGAGCAAACTAATTTGTATTGACTAGAAGATCCTCATTCTCATGCAATAAGTTCTCAAGTATAGATACATTGGGCTGGATATTCAAACTGCGCCCAAAAAGTGCGCAATAGCAGGAGCAAGCACAAGTCCATTGCGCTTATGCGCAACAGACGCGATATTCAAAAAAGGAGCAAGCCAAATTGTGCCAACAGCTAACGCCCGAATATCGCACAACCTGCGCCATAGCGCAATTAGGGAGGGGAAGCTGAGCAGATATGATGCACGATGGCGCAACACGAGATGTCCAGCTGAGCAGTCCAGAGGTGCCATAGAGCAAGCAGTGAGCCCTCCAGCTGCAGAGCAATGTAACTGTACAACCAGGGAGGCTGGGGCCCACCACCCATGCCACAGATGGGCACAGGAACACACAGCAGAACTGACATCGTGCCCCCACACCCCAAGCACAGCACAACTGGGGGAGGGCTGGAATAACCACCGGCCCATGGGGGCAAGCAAATAACCCACAGCTGGGCCATGGTGCCCCATCACACCCACCGGCAAGCTGAGACTGCCACACAAGGAGGGCGGACCACCCCGTGCCACACCATCCCCCCCAGTACACAGCACACCCTGCACCGTGACCCCAGACACCCCCATGAGCAGTGACCACCACTGCAGGAAACCCCATGCATACCACCACTCCCACTATGACACTGCAACCCGTGTACCACAGAACCATACAAGCCAGCCCCACCATGAGCACCCAGCAGTGAGTGGCAGCACATGGCAATGCAACAACTGCAGACACAGTGCCAACATGCACAATCCCTGAGGCATAGCTGAGAGACGACCATGCGTCCGACAAGAGGTACCCCACAGGGAAAGGGAGTGCCCTGACACCACCACCATTGATACAGCACCCTGCACAGTAGTCCAGTGACACACCCTGACCCACCACTGGCCACAACAGCCAGCACAGACACCCACAGTGGAAAGTGGAAGCATCGGTCCACACCAGATGCAACACAGTGCAGGGACAAAGACACACCCATACCCAAGGGGATAATAAAACAGGGATGCAGTAGCATGGCAACTAAGCCCCCAGTGTGGGCCCATGGAAACCATGCACACAGAGCCTGCAGTCCGCCATCATATGCCTGGAGCACAAGTCACAGACAGTGGTGCACATCCCCTGCAACACACACAAGCCACAGCATGGAGGTGGGACAACAACCGCAGAGGCCACAGTGTCACCTGAGGCAAACATGCACCACACCAGTGACAGGAGGCAACTCAGCATTGTGACGGTTACAGTGGCTGACCTGCATGGACAGCCAGCAGTGACATGGCAGCAGACCTTGCAGGTCACAGACATGCAAGGGTGTCAGCTGCACAGGCCAAGGATGGGTTGACAGGGGCACCATGGACACAGAGCATGCACCATGGACCACTGCACATAGTAATCCAATGCACAGGGAACAACACACACACCACAGACACCGACTGATAGCTACTCCCACACCATAGTCACTGCCCCACGGACATACACACGTACCCATGAGTGCACCACCCCAAACGCCATGAACACCACTGCAGCTGAGCACCTATAGCCCACTGCAAATCAGAGACCACCACAGTATTCATATCAAAATAGATGTATTGTAATAATCAAAAATAACTATATACAGAAATATATACAAACGGGGGGTGAGGGACATAAACAAGGTGGGGTGGGTAAGGAAAGGTGAACATATGGGAGAGGGAAGAAGGGGTGTGAGGGTGGGTCAAGGGGGGAAGGTGGTAGTTGGGGCATGGGGACATCAACGTCCACCCTGGTCCTCCACCTCCTGGTGCTGTTGTCTGGCCCTTCTTCTCCTCCTGACCCCATGCCGGTTCATGTCCTACAGGAGCTGCAGAGTCTCCCTGGCCACCTGTAGCAGCTCATTGACAGACCACTGTATTTTCAGGAGCCTCCGGTCACCTAGAACAAGGGAGAAGAGTCAATAGGTGTGACTGTCCATCCCCCTGCAGCCCACCCATTGTGCATGGCATATAGCCATGTACCACGCCCCTGTGATGGTGTGCGCCCACCCACAGTGACCATGTCCACAAGACCTACCCATCCAGGCAGCAACAGCCATGTGGACCACTGCACATACCCACCGCCCATGTCCTGCACAGCACCACCAAGGCCATACAGTAACGTGGCTGTAGTGTGAAGGCAATGCCACAGTCATGTGCCTCAGGTACACATGGACCACCACTGATGAACTCCCAGACATGCAGTGCCACTGGACAGTGCTGACTGTCACAAGTCGCTGCATGGCAGTGGTGTCCATGGGTGGTGGCCATGCCCTGCTGCCCACCCTGTTACACAGCATGCAATAGTAATCATGGAGTCATGGCACTCACCCTCATTGGGCCAGTCAGGTCGACGGTGATGGTCCCTGTCTCTCCTGGGTGCTCTGTCCTCCTTCCTCCACTGCTCCTCCCCAGCCGCCGTCGTCCCATGCCTGTGGGGAAACAAGGAGAGAACATCAGTACAATCCTGAAGCAAAGTCCCCTGCCCCAATGTGTGTGCCCACCCACCCAAACAGACCCACCCACCTCACACCCTGTAAACACCGCCACAGCCAACCCTAGTCTAGCCCTCCCCATGTGCTGGACACATAAAACACTGTTACTCATATGGACAATACAAGTGCGTAGACATATCACCCACCTGACGAGGCACCATGCCCTCCTGGCACGCTACCACAGATGGGCAAGTAGCTTGGCTCCTCCTCCCGAGGTCCTCATAGTGGTGCCTGCACTGCTCCGTGGTCCTCCTCCATCCGGTGGCCTCCCCAAGGTCAGTGGCCACCTCCTGCCAGACCTGGGTCCTGGCCCTGTCCAGTGGCTCCTCCCCAAACAGAGGCCCATGGTGTGGCTCCACAATGGCCACAAGGTTTGCCAACTTAATGGCAGTCCACTGTAGGGCGCTCTTGCATGCCATCTCAACCACTATAGTAGGCAATATGGCACTCTGCAGTGCGGTACCCCACATGCAAATGCTGCGCGGTACAGTGCTGCCATTCTCTATCGTGCTGTTACCAAACAGTGCGATAGAGGTGCAGCCATGCTGGACGCATGGCGCCAAGGGGGCAAAGGTCGGGCACAGGGTCAAGGGTCTGTGGCGCAAGGCCACACACAACGCCATCAGACAACTATGCATATAGCGCGAATGGTTGCCTGTTTGCCAGTGCCACAGCGGACTATCGGGCAGTTTTGCCATTGCGTCTATGGAGGCCCATTGACAGAGCGCCATGTAGTGACCCTCGCTATAGTGCCACTGGCACAATGGCGGCCGTGCCCTGTATTGACCATCACGCACAGCATGTCATCAGTGCAGCAGATGCCAGCGTCAGCAGCCTGGGCATGCACAGTGAGGTGTACTATGCATGCCACAGAACTGCGCCATTGGCTCAGCCCATTCAACACAATTGCACAAAGCGCAAAAGTGTGATATTCAGCTGTCATATGCTAATCATCTGATCAGCCATTCAATGGCGCAGCACCATGATTTGCATCTAATTAAAGTTGCTCCTCACCTAATTTGCAAGGATTGCGCTATAAAAGTGCGACAAAGTTCTGCAGTGGCCATATTTGGGTACTGCAGTTTATTGGTGAGTTGCATGCTGTGTGGGAGTGTGGACTGTGGATTCAGGGACATGCTTTGGACTGCACAGTCACAGGTAACCGCTGCCATCCTTACAGGCTGAATAATGACCGAGCAAGGTCTGGGTTGGGAGGACAATGATGGTGGGTGGAAGAGGAGGCCCAGTTTCACGAAGGCTGAGACTGAGGCACTTTTCGAGGCCTACCTGGATCAGGAGCCACTGCTCAGTGGATGGTGGGGCACCTCTCCAGCCCATGCTGCTGCATGGGAGGAGGTGGCATGTGCCATCAACCTGCATGGCAGCCACCAGCGCTCCATGCAGGAGTGTAAGAAGAAGATGACTACTGACAGGAGGAGGGTGAAGGAGAAGGTCACTGCCATCAGGGCGGCATGTGCTGCAACAGGGGGTGGACAGCTGGAGGTGGTGCAGCTCACACCAGCAGAGGACAGACTTGCTGCAAGCATGCACTGCAGTGCCATAGAGGGAGTTCCAGGTGGTGGCTTCCAGACAGATGGTGGCCCATCTCTGCACAGTAAGCCATGGTGTGCCTTGGGGTGGGCAGTTAGGTTACACGCTGTAACGTGACTTTGCTTTCCCTTACAGATCCTGAACGTCTGCATGGGTCAATGTTGGTGGGTATGTCCACTGAGGACAGTCGGACAGAGTCGGATTTTGGACCATCCACCTCCATAGGTTTCTGTGGATCGGCACAACAGTGGTGCGCCTGGCTGTCCACACTGATGTCGTTGAGACAGGTGTGGGGGAAGCCCTTCCTGTGTCTCAGCGTTCTGGCATCCAAGGATGCCAGCACGCCATGGCTGTGGCTGGGGCAGAGACCTGCACCAGTGATGATGACACGACTGTCATGGGCAGTGACACATGTGTGCCACAGAATGGACACACAGCAGGTCAGCTTATGCCCATGGCTCTGGCTGGTGCTGCCATGTGGGCCAGCGTGTCAGCACAGTCCCAGGCTGTGCCTGTCAGCACCAGTGGGGCAGCACTGGTGGCTGGTCAGGACAGTGGGACTGTTGCGGCCACAGCAGTGGCACTACTGAGCCCTTGTGCGCAGCTGCCGGAGGGGTGGCAGCAGCAGTCACCCACCAGGACTGGGGGTTCTGGGTTCGGCGGTGACGTCTGTGCAATGCCTGTGGACTTGCCCATACCTGGTCCTGGTGCACAGCACCCACCCTCAAAGGGTGTTGAACATCAGACCCGTGCATACCGAGGGACAGGATGCCAAGGAGGCAGACGACCTCTTTGACGAGCACACCTGCCTACTGCAGGCATCCGTCCAGCAGCAGATGCGGCTTGCAACGTCCGTGGAGACACTGTGTGTGGCTCTGGAGCAGGCAGAGGAGCATCGCAGCAGGGACACCAATAGGATCCTGTCATGGATGGACCATTTGCAGGAGGATGTGACCACTGCCATTGACAGGCATGCACAGGCGTTCATTGCTGACATGGCCACAATGGGCACACAGTCAAGTGCCCATGCATTGCTCACACCACTCAGTGTGCTATCCACTCCCCATTCCCAGCATCATGAGACACCCACCCTGTCGACACCATGTTCAGCTGTGGGCATCCCGAGTACTCCTGGTGCAGGCATGTTCAGTGTGCTGCAGACCCCTGTGTGGGCACAGTCACATTCGCGCAGTGGAACCCCTAGGGGACCATCGGTGCCACCCCATGAGGCCCGTGGTCAGCCTGCCAGTGCTGGCGGGTCTTGGCGGGGCTGCCCACACATCTGAGGTGGCCATGGCACTGTGCCATGAGAATGACCTGTCTCCCAGCATGGGCACTCTCTGGTGCTGCCCTGTGTGCATTGTGTGTTTCGGTAGGCAGTGCACGGGTGGGTGCCCGGCCATGCACGCAGAAACATGGTCCACCTGCACACCCTCCCAGCTGCTGTCCGCAGGTACGTGTGCATGATGATGCCTGTATTGCACTGTACACCAAAGTGCGATGGTGTCCAGCATCTGACACACACATATGGACAGACAGTGGACGTGGTGGCCTGTGGACATGTGTGTTGCTAGTGTTGGTGTTCTGGCTCGGTTTTCCACCTGCCCTCTGTGCACGTTTGGTGCATTGTGTGTGTGCATGTGTATGTGTCCGTCCATGTGGCATGTTGCTGTTCACCCATCCCTGGTTGTGTGTGTGTGCTCCTGTGCCCTGCCACATCTCTTGCCAGCATGCACCCCAGGTGTGTTTCCATGCATGTTTGTGGGTTGTATCTTAGCCACTGGTGGTTGCGCATGGAACCATGACTTACCTGGGTTGGCTGAAGTGCTCCTCTGTGATGGTGCCCCGGTGCAGCTGTGCCAGCCGGATCAGTCGGGGGTCCCGTCGGCCAAGGGGGGGCTGCCCATCTCCTGTCGTCTGGCGTCCCCCTTGTCCCCATCGCTGTCCCCCTCTTTGACCTGTACGGCTATCCCACATTCTTTGGCCATGTTGTGCAGGATGCAACAGGCCAGGAATATCCCACAGGCCTTTGAGGGGCTGTACTGGAGGGCACCGCCAGAGGTGTCCAAGCAACGGAAACGTGTCTTCAGCATCCCGAACACCCGTTCAATGACATTGCATGTGGTGGCATGTGCCTCATTGTAGTGTTGCTGCGATGGGGTCATGGGCCGCCAGTAGGGTGTGAGCAGCCAGGGTCAGAGTGGGTATCCACTGTCACCTGTGTGCTGAGAGTGGAGGTTAGTTTCATGTTCAGCTTCAGACTGCCCCAAGCCCTGTGGGCCACACCAATGAGCACCTCTGGCCATGCCCCCCCTGGCCCGCGATATGTCCATTTGATTTGCATACTCACCCACTAGATGACCAGTGGGGATGTCCCCACTCTCAAATCAGTGGCACAGTGTGGACTGGTGCCAAATGTATGAATCATGTGCTCCCCCAGGGTGCGTGGCACAGACATTGATGATGTGCCCACTGGCATCGCACACCACCTGGCAGTTGACACTGGAATAGCCCTTGTGGTTCATGTATGTAGCCCCCCTCTCACCAGGTGGTGTGTGTAGCCACATGGGTGCAGTCTATTGCCTCAGCACGCACCAGGCACACGCATACCTCAGAACTCCTGGATGTTTACTGTGTTGCTCCGCTGCAGTACTGAGGAAATGGATGTACTCTGCAGCATGTGGCAGCAGTGCACTGAGGAATTGGGTGTGGATGCATGATGTGGCCGACTGTGTTGTGCCTGTGGTGTCTCCGGTTGGTCTCTGGAAGGTACCCGTGGTGAGCAAGCACATGCAGGCTGTTACCTTTGTCTCCACTGACAGGGCATGACTCCGTTGTGTGGGTGCCTGCATCACATCACTGCACAGCTCACAGAGCCGCCTCAGTATTGCCCTGTTCAGGCAGTACCAGCCCACTATCTCGATATCTGTATACAGCTCAAAGCTGGTGCGGGCTCGGTACTGCCTGTTGGGGGCATACCAGCGACAGGCCCTTCCACGGCCACATCCCCCTGCCGCATGCCTTCCACCCCCCTCATTCTGCCTCCATGTGGAAGATGGCACTGGCCATGTCCCACAGGCTTCGTTCCCCCATCAGCTGTGCTTTGTTCCCCTGCTCTCCTGACTATTACCTCCCTGCACGGTACACCTGTCTGTGCTGGCCTCTGTGTGTGTCACCACACACCTTCCTGTGCCTCTCTTCTGCAGTTGGTTTCCTAGCTGCCCTCTCTCACAGTTTCCTGTGCCTGTCTCTCCCCTGCCTCATGTGGCTTCCCTGTAGTTCTTGCTGTTCTTCCTTGCTCCTTTTATTTTGGTCATTTTCATATGGCGTAACTTCTCACATTCCACTGTTACAGACAAGTGTCTTGAACACGACTACACTTTTATGCATGGTTCCTCCCCTTCGGTTGTGCATGCCTTCATTATCATTGCGCTGTTGCTCAGCATGTTTTTGGTGGCGCAACTGCCTCCTGCTGAATATCGCAGAATTGCGCATTTTCAAACTTGCACTGGCGCAACCCTTTTGAATATCCAGCCCATTATCTCTATATCTGTGAATACTTCATTCCCCACAGTTCTGGAACAATAGAGGAGATTGTTGGGTAGGAGCAGAGTGCTATATTGGGAGACAGAAGTGGTAAACTCACTTAAGTCTGCTAACATATCAGCCCAACCTTCAGTGCTCTCATTTAAAGTTTCAACATCTGTGTTTTCAATGTTGAACCCCATTGTTGCCCTTTTTCTGATTCCAAAATATTCTTTTAAACAAATGTTCCTAAGCAATTCAAATAGGTCAACATTAATTTCACATCTATTAAAGTTATTTGTAGGAGCAAAGTTTAGTCCCTTTTTAAGTAATTTTTCTTGTGTGCCTCAAAGTTCAATTTTGGAGATGTTAATGATCCTTGGGTCTTATTCTGCGTGGCCTTAAATTGAGGTCTCTTCTTTCTTTTTCTGCCTTTTCCTGTTTTCCTTTTTGATATGTTTGTCCTTTGTCCTCTTTGTTTCTTCCAAAAAAGGACTTTGACCTGAAGTGCTAGCAGTTGCTGCCCCTGTATTACTGAATTCTGAGTTATTCATAACTGGTGTTTCAATTGTAACAGTCCTCTTTGTTTTTTTTTTAGACCTGGTGCATCCCCTGCTGTACGATCTGCTGTATAATCTTTCTTTTTCAGCCTGCTGAAAATATTGCCTAAACGATAATCTTCTTTGTCCCTCTCTAACTTTGTTTGTTTTCTTATTACTTCATCCTCGTGGTGTTCCAATTTTTTCTTAAGTAACACAGATAGTTCTTTGAACTGAGCTGTGGTTTTATACTTGCTCAAGTCCTATTGTACCCCAGAAATCTCTTCTTTTAGTTTATTGCATGTGTCAGAATCTTCTGCGATCAGTAATTCAATGTATATCTTTGCAGAGTCAGCAGGAGAGGAAATAGAGACTGCTATGGTTCACGAAAGAGGAAAACATTACTGGTGAACATGGTGAATAACAAATAGTGCTACTTGAATTGTTCATCCTCAAGGAAAAGGGTGTCTAGTTTCCACGAGGTAGGTTGCAGGACCTTCCCCCCATCTAATCACCCCCTCAAGGGAGGCATGGTCCGAAATGATGATCGTGTGTATCTTCATCTCGGTGGTCTCTTCATTCTTGGACCCAGATTCTAGCCATAGGTCAATCCTTCTGGATGAACCATGTACTTGTGAACAACATGTTTGATCCCACACTGTGGGGTGTATGGTTCTTCAGTCATCCACATGTGCTTGTTCAGCCATCAACTGCAGGTCCACATTCACCACCTGAATGTTTGGTTCTATACCCCGGGGTTCTATCAGTGAAGTCATTATGGGTAAGGTTAAAGTCCTCCCCTAGAAGCACCGGGGCTTTGGTGAGGTTGATTTTGGACAGCACCTGGTTGACATTGTGGAAAAACTGTGGGCAGTCCTGATTAGGGGTGTATATGTTAGTCAGAATCTCAGGGCCTTGAGGGGTCACCATTTCAGCTATCACCCACTGCCTCACCTTGTCCTTGGCCTGCCTGGCTACCCTCTACCCTAGGGTTTTGTGCAGCAGGATTGACAGCCCTCTTTTGCAAAAATGTAGTAAACTTTATTAAATTTCAATAGGAATACCGACAGTCACAAACAAAAACATTCTGGAAAAAAAAAGAACTGACCTATACAACTAAATATATAACCCCTCCTCACCCCACCCTCACCAAGCCCCACCCCCATACACTAGGCCCTGAAGCAGGGAAGGAGAAAGATGATAATACAGGTTATCAAAAAGCCAAAATACTATGGAGGGGTCTGGTGTCCCAGGGTAGACTGCCACATGTCCAGGGGGCCCAGCACTTAAGATAGGCAAAGAAAAATCATCTCATGGAGGCTAGCATACATTCAACTCTTAGAATTCCCAAAACATCCTGGTGCCATTCGGCAAAGGATGGAGCAAGCTGATCAATCCAGTGCTGAAGAATAATTTTTTTTGTGGCCATAGTGATTAAGACAAAATGATAGCAGCTGACCCCCAGGAGATCATGATGGTCCACTCCCAAAATATACCATTGGGTTGAAAAAACCTGTTAAGCCCAATGTTAGATCCATGGTGGCTTGTATGTGATGCCATAAGGATTGGACTTTTGGGCAATCCCAAAGGATGTGAAAAGGGAGCCCTCTCCATTATTCCATCTGGCGAAAAATGGCGAAGTCCTCAGCCACCACTTGAATAAATAAAAATGAGTATTAAAACTAGCATGAGCAATCTGGTTGGTTGGTTGGTTTCTGGGTAATCGCTATTACTGTCTGTGATGTGTTGGGAAGGTATAATGACATTCAGGTGGTATTCCCCCAACCGGCTTAGGGATCTCCACCCTTTTGACTGTCCCCCATATGTCCAGAGGCCTATAGGAAATGTAGGGCCTTGGGGATAGTCAGGAGAAGGAAGAGGCGGGGAAGAACTGGGCCTGATGAGAGGATGGAAAGGGGTGGTCGGACTGAGGTAGTAGGGACGTGGAGATGTCCTGGGGGGAAAATGGGACCAGAATAGGGGTCCTCCCTGTCTAGTTTCCATACACAAGGGCTCTGTGGTTTGCAGACAGGTTGCACGGTCTTCCTCTATGGCTTATCCTACTTGGGTGGTGTTGTGCAATGCCAGGTATATCAATAACAAGACTGCTATAATAGCAAATCTTGTTGTGACATCTGACCTGGCATGCATCACCGAGACCTGGCTGGATGACAATACTGGCCCAATACTGGCTTCAGCTATTCTGGAAGGGTACTCAGTGACACACCACCTGAGGGTGGATCATAGGGGCATGGATGTAGCCATTTGTTTTAACACTGAACTGGGCCTTGTGGATGTCCCAGTGGGGTCCACTACATCCTTTGAAAATATCATAGGTGCGGGTGTGGGGTGTAGGATTCTGCTCATCTACCATCTACCAGGAGATGGGAAAGAATTCCTAGAGGAGATTGAGGATTTCATTGTCGATACAGTGTTGGGATCCCACAGATGGTTAATTCTGGGGGATTTTAATGCCTGGGTCAACGATGAACTCTCGCTTTGAACAAGATCTTCTCCGGCTTATGACTACACTGGGCCTCACACAGGTTGTTTCCTCCACAATGCACATTGATGGTCATTCACTGGATTTAGTGTCCCTCCTGGGATGGAGATCTCTGACATGGGCTTGGAATCAGGCAGTTGGTCTGACCATCACACCATAAGGTTTGGTTTTGGGGCTTCACCCAAAGGGCCTGCCCTTTTGGAGATTGTCCAGTACCACCCTTTGAGGGGGTTGACCCCATATGGCCTAATGGCGGTGCTGGACCTATCAGGCTTATCAAATGAATGCTTGGATCCGTGGGACCTTGTGCTTGCCTATAACAGGACGGAAATTGGTGCCCTGTATTCCATTGCTCCTGCTTGTGTTCGACTACTAACCCTTCGCCCAAGGTCCCCATGGTTTGATGGGGCCTTGAAGGAGTTGAGGAGAATGGGTCAAAGGCTAGAGAGGGCTTGGTGGAAGTCGGGCCTGGAGGTTGACAAGCTTAGATTGATGCATCATTATGCTGTTTATCAATCGACAATCATCAGTAAGAAGACAGAATTCCTATCCAGGGAGATTGCCGCTGTGCAGAATCGACCAGCTCAGCTCTTCCAGACTGTGGATAGATTGTGCAATCCAACCTGTCTCCGGTATGGTGGAGCATTGTCACAAGAGAGATGGGACAAGTTTGATCGATTCTTCACAGATAAGGTTGTCACCATCAGGTCTGGCATCCGTCTAGCCCCCTCTAAGGGATGCTGCAGAGGTCAGTGGGAGGTTGTGAGCACCTGGCCTCTCTGGTCTGAATTTGGCTGAGCAGATATCATGGACATTGTGAGGATCATTCAGCCTTTGTCCAACCAGCTGTAGTTTGAATCTGGGCCCAACGCACCTCCTTGTGGGATGCATGGAGAAAATCAGCCCGGTCCTGGCTGAGATGGTCTGGCAATCATTGAAGAGGAGAATCTTTCCAGATCCACTTAAAGAAGTGGTCATTCAACCACTCCTGAAAAAGTCCTCCCTTGATCCAGATAATCTTGCTAAACTACAGACCTTGCTAACTCTAACCTGCCCTTTGTGGGTAAGGTTATTGAGAAGGTGGTTGCTCAGCAGCTGGATGATCATTTGTCTATCCACAATGTCTATGATTCTCTCCAGTCAGGATTTAGGAAGAGGCATAGTACTGAGACAGCCCTTGTTCGGGTGCTAAATGATCTCTTAATAGTGAGAGATCAGAAGACCCATTCCATCTTGGTCCTCCTTGATCTCTTGGTGGCATTTGACACTGTGGACTATGGTGTGCTATTGGAGCACCTACAGCTCATCTGTGGATTGTCTGGTACTGTCCTCAGGTGGTTTTGATCATACCTCGACAGTAGGACACAGAGAGTGGTCTCTGGAATTTATTCCTCTGATCTTCTCCCCCTATCTTGTGGAGTGCCACACAGCTTTATTTTGGCACCTATGTTGTTTGCGGTGTATATGCTGCCGTTGGGGGACATTATTAGGTGATACAGGCTGAGTTTTCACTGCTATGTGGATGATACTCAGCTGTACATGTCTTTGCACCTGAGCAGGGAGATGCTCTTACGGTGTTTAACAACTGTCTATCCAAGATCCAAGACTGGACGAGTTCTAGTTTTAATTATTGTTTTAAATGTTTTTATTGGAGACTGATAATTTATGTACAGGTGCCTTGGTTGTAAGAAAGGTGCCTTTTAAAAATAAAGATTGATTGATTGAATCTCAAATTGAATGAACATGTGGCCATCATATCTGAGATAACGATACAAGTCCTGCCAAGCCTCATGCCATTGTTGGGCATCCAGTCCCGAAGTGGAACACTAGGTTTGCTAGCAAAGGCACCTAGCTTCACCTGAGCTCTTTTCTTCTAGGTTTGCTTATAAAGACAGAGCAAGGAACAAACATTATCAGAGCAAGGAAAAAGATTAAGGCTTCTTTTGGCTAGGCAGATTTACTGTGTGTTACTATTTTCTTTTGTGCTCACAGGTTGTGTTATTGTTTTTGCTTACATTTTACTGCTTTATTGTTCTCTGATTCAGATTGCTGTTGCAGGGTATACTTTCTGCTGTATTATTATAGAGTGTGCATACAGGTTTGTTACTGTTTTGTGCTTACAGATTATTGTTCCAATCTTCTCTGATTCAGATTGTTTTTTGAAAGGTATATCTTCTGTTGCTGTTTTATTTTTCTCTGTAGCAAAGTGTTTTTGCAAGGTATATCTTCTGTGAAATTGTGACAGGTGGTGCTTTACAGGTTTTAAAGTTTTATCTGTCATTAGGCTAAGCTTTCAGGGCAACTGCATTTGTTGTTGATTGATTGTTTCTGCTCTTGCCTCATTGTTTCTTTCTTCTGTGATTCTTCTTTTTTGGCAAGGGAAGGGCCCAACAACCCACCCCCTTCCCCAACCACCTCATGCTACACTCCTTTTATAGAGTAGCACAGTTGTGACGTTTCCTGTAGCAAAGCAGGATGTGGAGGATCAGAGGGGTATCCACATAGTGACCTCATTTGCAGGGGCACAATTAATTTAATTTCTTATAAAAAGTTATACAAAAACAAACACAACAACCAAAAAAAAAAATATATAAAACAAAAAAAAACAGAAAACAGAACTCAACAAATAATCTTTTGCTTTCATTTTCTTTCTAATTATTCAGACCAGGTTATAAACACGGCAACTCAACTGGAATGGATATTATTAACTGCAGGCACTGTGGGACACTTTTCAAAAGGGCAGTCATACAGGATTTAGGATGCTGTCCAACATGCTGGACCATTGGAGATCTAAAGGTTCAGCTCCAGGCAGCAGGGGAAGAGATTGTGTGCCTCAAATCACATATTCAGGAGGAAATATATTACAAGAATCACCTGCCATTTCTGCGACATCCAACAGAAGCCCCTTGACCACAGAGGGTAGTTGATCCAAGAGGATGGCAGGTGGTTAGGAAGGGCAAATCGGGTGCCCCATTACTCAGTGCTCACCAATGTATCAACTCCACAAATCATATAAAAACTACAAACAGGTATCTGCCTCTATCTCCGAAATCAAACAAAGGGGCAGAGGACACTGCAGAGCAGAACACTGCAGCACAGGAGCTAGTGCTACAAAACTCATCCAAAACAGGAACCAAAACAAAAACAGTGAAAAGGAAATCCAAAGCACTTCTGATCGTGGGAGACTACATGATTCGGGGAGTTGATACCTACCACCGGCCAGGGGTAATTGTCAGATGTCTCCCAGGTACATCAGCATGGAGAGACACTGACAGAATTGCTAAAGTCAAGCAGGAAGCAGGAGAAAACATCGACATCCTGGTACACATAGGGACTAACGATCTCACCAGCCGGTCAATTTTGGAGACCAAGGAACACCTGACCATGCTGAGAGGCAAACTGTCATCCATTTTATCCAGCATCTCCTTCTCTGAGATCCTGCTGGTCTGGGAGAGGGGGGCAGATGAATGGAAGGTCAGAGAAGGGGAGATAGGGGAGCTAAACATGTGGCTCAAGGGCTGGTGCCAGGAAAAAGGACACAAATTTGAGCAGAAGTTTGATGTCTTTGCAGAATATTTAAACTAGCAAATGGGGAGAGGGGTGCAGCAACCGATACATCGAAAGGGGAGGAACACCACTCCCCCTCAGCTAGTAATCAAACAGGAGTTCAGCAAGTTTGTAGTTCATTTGCATCACCAGGTAAGGAAAAGGGTCTGGCTTTCCATACGACACGCAGGAGAAATGTTGGATCAAGCTGAACAACTAACGCACCAAAATCTGGCCAATTCAAAATCATGTTCACAAATGCCTGCAGTCTTGAAAATAAGGTCCCAGACCTGGAGGCAACAATGACAGAGGCTAAACTGGACACAGTAGCCATTAGCAAGACATGGTTCACCAGTAATCACACTTGGGAAACTTCAGTACCCGGCTATGTACTTTTCAGGAAAGACCGAGGTACGGGGGGCACTTTATGTTAATGAAAATATCAACGCTACAGAAATTCAGAATACACATAAGGAGCCAGAGGAATCGTTGGTCACTCTGGAAACAGGAAAGGGGACAGCCATATGAACTGGAGATGTCTACAGGCCTCCAGACCAGGTGGAGGACATAGACAGATTACTGTTAGAAGATATACAAAAAAATGACTGCTAAAGGGAAAGTTCTGATAATGGGAGACTTCAACATGCCACATATAGATTTATCAATACCAGGAGGAACATCCACCACAACTAGATGCATAGTGGATTCCCTGCACGGGGAAGGTCCTAAAACAACTGGTACAACAACCCACAAGAGACAGGTCTATCCTGTATCAAGTAGTGACTAACGGGGAAAGGATCACAGATCTCCAGGTAGAAGGTCACCTGGGGGCCAGTGATCATCACATGGTATGGTTCAATTTGGCCACTAGAACTGAAGCATCCCATTCCAAGGCAAAAATGTGGGACTTCAGAGGAGCCAACTTTGATAAGATGGCCAACAGAGTTACGCTAGCACTGGCAAGAAGAAATACAGATGAGGGGGTACAGGCAAAGTGGGAAAGCATTAAGAAAGCAATAGCTGAAGCAACATCCAATTGTGTTAGGGAGAAAAGCAAGAGCAAAAGATGGAGGAAAGCACTTTGGTTCTCAAAACAGTAGCAGAAAAGATTAGAGCCAAAAGGTTGGCCTTCAGGATATATAAGGGAACACAGCGGGGCGAAGAGAGGGAGGCATACCAAACTTCCCTAATGGAAGCAGAGAAGACAGTAAGGCAGGCAAGGGCCCAAACCAAGGAAACATTAGCATGAGCAGAAAAAGAAGAGGCCACGAATTTCTATAGATACATTAGTGAAGGAAGAAAGTCCAGAGGGGGTATTGCTAAGATCAAAGGGGATACGGGGGAGTGTGTGGATGAGGACCAAGGAAAAGCATCTATCCTAAATAGATACTTCTGCTCAATATTTACTAAGGGGAAGGTAGGGCAGGGCCCACAGCTCAGCATCATGAACACGGGGTTGTGCACAAGTCCCTTCACAAAAGAAAGGTTCCTACAAATGCTTACTAAGCTCAGGGTGGACAAGGCAATAAGACCAGAGGGAAAATATCCTAGGGGTATGAATGTATCTAAGGGTGGAACTAGCAGAGTCAATACCAGAACTGCTAGTGAGTATCTGAGCACAGGAGAGGTTCCAGAAGACTGGAGAAGGGCTCATGTGATCCCGCTCCACAAGAGTGGCAGCAGGGAGGAGGCAGGGAACTACACACCAGTCAGTCTTACCTCAGTAGTTGGCAAGATTATGGAGGCATTCCTTAAGGAAAGGATAGTGCAACACCTGGAATCCATAGCAGCACAGGAGCCAAGACAGCATGGGTTTACAGAAGGAAGGTTCTGTCAGTCTAATCTCATAGATTTCTTTGACTGGGTAACCAGATTGGTGGACCAAAGGGGTGCAGTTGATGTTGCCTACCTTGACTTCAGCAAAGCTTTCGATACTGTTCCACATAGAAGACTGATTAATAAGCTGAGTAGGCTGGGGTGGGTCAGAGGATGGTCAACTGGGTGGCAAACTGGTTGCTGGGCAGAAAACAGAGAGTGGTGGCAAACGATATACAGTCAGAAGAGATGCAGGTCACAAGTGGGGTACATCAGTGATCAGTCCTGGGGCCAGTCCTGTTCAATATCTTCATCAGTGACATTGCAGATGGACTGAAGGGTAAGGGTTGTCTGTTTGCAGATAACACCAAGATCTGCAACAGAGTAGATGAACCAGATGGAGTGGGCAGAATGAGAAGAAACTGGCAATATGGTCAGAAGAGTGGCAACTGGGGTGTAATGCAAAGAAGTGCAAGATCATGCACATAGGGAAAGGAAACCATGAAGCTACTTATAGCTTGGGAGGGGAGTTGCTGGCAATCACAAGGGAAGAAAGAGACTTGGGCATCATCATCATCACACATGACCTGAAATCATCCAAGCAGACCACTATAGCAGTAGGTAAGGCTAGAGGGATATATTAGTAGGATTATAACAAGTTGGAAGAGGGAGGTAATAATCCCTTTTTACAAGACACTGATTAGGCCCCATCTGGAGTACTGCAACCTGCACTGGAGGCTGCACCTGCACAAGGACATTAACAAAATTGAGGCAGTCCAGAGAAGAGCAACCAAAATGGTGCAGGGACTACATCAGAAAACATATGAGGACAGATTAATAGAGCTCAATATGTATACCCTAGAGCAAAGAAGGGAGAGAGGTGATATGATAAAAATATTCAAACACCTTAAGGGCATTAACAAGGTGAAAGAGTCTAACATGTTTCAATATAAGAAAAATAGCAGGACAAGAGGACACAGCATGAGATTGGAGAGAGGCCAATTAAGGGGTAATGTGAGGAAGTTCTTGTTCACAGAAAGGGTGGTGGATGCATAAAGCAGCCTACCTCAGGAAGTGGTTGATATGAATACAGTGCAGGGCTTCATACAGGCATGGGATAGGCATACTGGAGCAATACAGATGAGTATAAATAAATAGGCCATTGACAGAGTAAAGACCTATGTACACCGTTCCGCAAGGCAGAATGGTGTAAAAGCTGGACAGACTAGGGGTGGACCACAGGATCACCAGGTGGGTGGACAACTGGTTGAAGGGAAGGAGTGAGACAGTGGTGGTAAATGGGACACTTTACAGGGAATGGGCAGTGACCAGTGGGGTGCCACAGGGATCAGTGCTAGGACCAATACTCTTTAACATCTATGTTAGTGACCTAGCAGAGAGTCTGGAGGGATGGGTGTGCCTGTTCGCTGATGATACAAAGGTCTACAATAGGGTGGATTCACCTAATGGGGTGCAAGCCATGAGGCGGGATATGGAGGGGCTGGAGAGGTGGTCAGACTCCTGGAAACTGAAGTTTAATACACAAAAGTGCTCGGTGGTGCACCTGGGGAGGAGGACAAGGAGGGAACCTTATTCCCTTCTGGGGGTGGTAATTAAGGAGAAGGAAACAGAAAGGGACCTGGGGATTATGGTAGCATGAGACCTCAAGGTGGGCAGCCAGTGTAGCAGGGTGGAGGGAAAGGCAAATGGAATGTTGACCTGCATTGTGAGGGGATTTAATAGCAGAAAGAGTGAGGTGCTAATGCTACTAAAAAGAACCATGGTCAGGCCACATCTGGAGTATGAGGTGCAGTTCTGGAGGCCTCACCTATGCAGAGATGTTGAGCTGATGGAGAAGATATAGAGAAGGGCCACCAAAATGGTATGAGGGATGCAGGATGTACCCTATGAGGGAAGATTGAGAAGGCTAAATTTGTACCCTCTGGATACTAGAAGGGAGAGGGAGGACATGATTGAGACCTTTAAATACCTGAAGGGAATAAACAAGGTGCAGGGTGATAGTTTGGTCACATTGAAGAAGGGATCAAACACAAGGGGACATAGTCTTAAATTGTAAGGTGGGCAATGCAGAGGTAATGTCAGGGGCAGTTTTTCACAGAGAAGGTGATAGAGGCCTGGAACAAGCTGCCTGACGAGGTGGTGGCAGGTGAAATGGTGGAGGGGTTCAAGAGGGCTTGGGATACATTTAAGGGGTTGGAAAAGGTGGATGGAAGCATAACAGGGGGTAGGGTGTTGGGCAGACTAGATGGGCCGACGAGCCTTTCTCTGCCATCAAATTTCTGTGTATCTATGTATCTATGGCACATTCATAAGGTAGAAAAAAATGGTAAGACTGGATGGACCTTGTAGTCCTTACCTTCTGTAAACTTCTATGTTTCTATGTTTCTAAGAGGCCAAGCTTACTAGAAAGCTTGGTAAATCATAGAAATAGCATGTTGAGCCACACTGAGCTGGCTGAGCTCAGCTAAGGTGAGACCAGATAGCCCTGAAAAAGGCCCAGACCCTAATACTCCTTGTAATAAATGATGCAGTTGATGATAGAAAAAATAATCCTTGGAGTCCACACCATAGAGATGCTGAAGGGCAGTCAAAGGATCCCATATGTGTCCCTGACACAGATGAGAAACCTTAGCTATACCCCAGGCTTCCAAAGTGTCTTTACATAGGGGGTTGTTTAAAAGAGTGAAATTTGGATTCAATCACAAAGGATGATCTACCACGTTAATAAGAGGATATTTAAGGAGGCATTTCAATTGGTTGTAAATAAAAACTGAGATACCTACTGGAGTATCCTTTAAGGATTTGGGTAAAGATTTTGAGGTGGTATAAAGGAGTGCTTGTAAACTGACCCACTGTTGGCGACAAAGGTCACCCTCAAAAATCCACCACTCAGTGACGTAGGAAGAAGGATGTGTGGTCCTTGGGATGATCATCCGAAAATATTTGGCTTCCTGAGCAGCATGACAATAACCCAGGAAATCAGGTGCATCCAAACCCTCAGCAGATTTGGATGCAGCAAGTTTAAGATATCAAAGTCGTGGCCTGTGGCCCTTCCATGTAAAGGTGGAAAGTCGAGCATGAAGATCTCGGAAGCACTTCAGAGGCAATCGGACAGGTAGCATAGATACATAGATACTGTTGCAGATAAGGGCCTATGGCACACCCAGTCTGCCCATTTGAGTTCATAAGATCACTATAAGTTTTTCTAGACGTCCGTTGCTCCTTACATCTGACTTCCAGGATTCCCTTATGTCTATCCCATGCATTCTTAAATCCCATGATTGTTTCAGCCCCCACCACTTCCTCAGGAAGAGTGTGCCACTTTTACACCACCCTTTCTGTGAAGAAATTCTTCCTCACATTTCCTCTGAATCGCCCTTCCTCCCTCCTACTTCATCCCATGCCCTCGAGTCCAAGGGCATCTTTTCCCTGGAAAAGAGTGTTTTCCTGCACACTGTTCCTCCCCATAAGGTACTTGTAAGTCTCTATCATATCCCCTCTCTCCCTTCTCTCCCTTCTCTCCTCCAGGGAGTACATATTCAAGTCCTTCAGCCTGTCCTTAAAGGACTTGTGATGCAATCCCTGTACCATCTTTGTTGCCCTCCTCTGAACCATTTCCACCCTGTATACTGTACGTCCTTACATGGGTAAGGTCTGCAGAACCGGACACTGTACTTCAGGTGGGGCCTCACTAGTGTCTTATATAATGGTATAATAATCTCTCTTTTCCTGCTGGTGATGCCCCTTCCTATTCATCCTAGGATCCTATTTGCTTTACCTGCTGCCTTGTCACACTGGTTTCCTAGCTTGAGGTTATCAGGGATGATAACTGCAAGGTCCCGTTCCTGCTTGGTGCATGCTATATACTCACCCCCACAACTGATATGTTGTTCCTGGGGGTTTTGTGCCCCATATGAATTATTTTGCACTTTTATGCATTAAATTTCAATGGCTGAACCCTTGACCAATCTTCAGGCTTCTGCAGGTCCCTCGTCATTCTGTCTACACCTTCTGGTGTGTTCACTCTGTTACAGAGCTTAGTGTTGTCAGCGAACAGGGAAATTCTGCCTCCTAGGTCCTGTGCAATGTCACTGATGAAGATGTTGAACAGAACCAGTCAGAGCACTGATCCCTGCTGCACCCCACTGGTCACTCTTCCCTCTGTGGAGTGACAGCCATTTACCACCACCCTCTGTGTCCTACCACCCAGCCAATTACTCACCCACTGCACTACTGTCCTGCCCACTCCCATATTTCCCACTTTAACAGCCTGCTATGTGGCGCAGTGTCAAAGGCCTTGCTGAAGTCCAGATAGGCAATGTCCACTGCCCTCCCTTGATCCACCTCCCTTGTCACCCAGTCAAAACATTCAATGAAGATGGTCTAGCATGGCCTCTCCCTGGTGAAATCATGCTGCCTTGGACCTGTAGTCCATTGGCAACCAGATGTTCCACCAATTTCTCCTTCAGTAGTGCTTCTATGATCTTCCCCACTACTGAGGTCAGGCTGACTGGTCTGTAATTCCCCACTTCCTCTTTGTTCCTGCTTTTGTATAAGAGCTGTCCTCCAGTCTTTGAATACCTCCCCTGTTTCCAGTGATTGGCCAAACAGGATTGCCAGAGGTTCAGACACCACGTCTCTTAGTTCCTTTAGGACCCGGGGGTGTACCCCATCCAGCCCCATTGCTTTACCAACTCTTAATCCTTCCAATTCCTTTAGGATTATTTCCCTTGTAAAGGGACTTGTATCCATTTCTGTGCCCTTCCCACCCCTTGTACTCCCTTTAGGCCCATTACCCTCTCCTTCCACATTGAAGACTGAGCAGAAATATCTGTTTAGTATGTCAGGTTTACTGTTGTCATCCTCCATGCTGCGAGTTCATGGGATTAAGGATGCATGGAAGGATACTCAAAATGAGTATCCTTCCTTTGCCCCATAATGTCAGAGGAAGCACAGCCCAATGGTCTAGGCCAGCTCTAATGGTATGCAACAAAATGGTAACATTCTTTTGGATTATCTGAGTAGAAGAAGTAGTTAATTTTATTCCCAAGTAAGTGATATCCTTGGTCACCCAGCCAAACCCCATGGAAACAATATCAGCCTTTTGAAAATGCATTTAAAGGTAATACTTGCATTTCTCAATGTCTGGCTTGTAAAGGGAAAGGGCACCAAAATGTTGAAGTTCTTGCAAGGCCTATTTAAGTGAATCTGGGGGGTGAAATGAATGTAGAAGTACATTCTCAGCGTATACAGAAATCTTGTATTGACTGGATCCCAAGGTGACACCGGTTATGGAAGGATGGGTCTCTATACGCAGTGCAAAACATTCCAAATAAGGTTAAATAAAATGGGGAAAGGTGACAGCCTTGATAAGTCCCATTTTTGGAAAAGAAAGGGGAGACAAAATACCATTACAATGAACCCAAGCAGTGGGGTGCAAGTATAACAATTGGACCCAGTAAATAAAGGATTCAGAATACCAAACGTATTCAAAACTTGAAAGAGATATTGCCAAGACACCCAATCAAAATTTTTTTTTGCATCCAGGGAAGCTCTGACCACAGGATCCCTGCTTTTCCTAGATAAGGAAATGATATGTTGTAGATTTCATAGATCGGCTGAGGTCAAGCGTGGTTTAATTTAAAAAGAAAGCCTGTGAAACTCTCTTAAGCTTAACCCACTACCTGTTCAAGATTATTACTACTTAGCAAACATTTCATAATAATGGAGGGTGGTTGCAGGTACCTGAAGCTGCAGTGCAGTATCTGAGCCCTTGTGAGACACTGGGAAGGTAACTATACAGTAGGTTACCACTCCACTTTATTGTCCAGGATCTAAGCACCTATACCTTGCAACCTCTCAGCATTAAAATTCATTACAGTTGGCCTCCACACTGGACCAAAACAGACACCTCCGGTTGCAAGGGTCTTGATAAATGCCAAGAGAGTCATCCTGAGACATTGGAAGTAGTTAACCCCCCATACAGGAATAAATGATGGAGATAGGTAAGGCAGCTGGCTACAAATGGGTTCTTTACATCTATCAATGGAAAATAGGGGCATTTGATGATGTCTGGGGCCTCTTCCTGCAGTCAAATTATTGTAAGATCCCCACTGGATACTTTCTGTCTAATGAATTCCAGCCCAAGGGAGTAGGATAGGATAACTCAAGGCCTATGGGGGGATAACTCCCCCCTTTTCATGCAACACTATGGTGCAAGGGCACAGGTGCCAACTCCACAAAGTTAACAGGCAGACTTCAGATAGGTTGGACAAGCCTAACTTCCAGGGTATCGATAAAGTCAAATTCCACATAAGGTAGAGCCGTTTTGTTTATAACTCACAACTAATCGGTATAAGATTAATCAATATAGGCACTAGTGCAGTCTTTAACTGTGTGTGTGTATGTATATATATATATATATATATATATATATATATATATATATATATATATATATATATATATATATATATATCTGCTCATTGAAACATAGAAACATAGATTCTAATGGCAGATAAGGACCACATGGTCCACCTTGTCTGCCCACCAGCTGTTTCTGGTGCTGGCTAGCTCACCTTTATAAAGGCAGGCTATACACATTGCCTGGCCCCGCAATCCACTACTGCAGTTGGCGAGTGTCACCACAGCAACCAGGTGGCATCAGTGCTCCAGGCCTACGAAGCTCTAGGCTCCAGCAAGCGGAGTCAAGAGCAGAGCAGAGGCAACATGGGCAGAGGCCAGCGGCATCTGTCAGCATCAGTAGGCAGTAGAAGGCCGGACAGAAAGATAATGGATATTTAGTAGAGGTAGCATAGCAAAATGAGCACACCAGAGCTTCATAGTAGTGGGACACAGTGGACTAAGTGTGTAAACTGTGCCAATAACATCAAAGAGTCGGACACTATTGTGCAACAGATATGTAAGCAATGCCATGAGATTGCTGCTCTTAGGTCACTTAGTGTTGGCTTGGAACAGCAAGTAAAATGTTTGAGAACACAGATGCAGGATGTTGTAAACAGATATATGGAGACTCACACTGTTCGTAATGGACAGAGGAATGGGGATACAAGAAGTAATTTCTGTACTCAGTGTTGTACGTATTGTGTGGGAGAAAAAGTAAAAGAGTTTGACTGAGGCAAATGTTTATTAACTAGTACATTTCAAGAGGAAATTAAGAGATTATAGAGTATCAATACCCATAAAACTGATATTAAGGAACTAGAGGGCTTTATTGATCAGATGGTTAATCATTTAGAAGTCACTACAGAAGCAAGCTCAGTGGCAAAAACAGATGCTTCTGATATTAAGTATAGAGAACGGCAGATAGTACCAGTTGACAGTAATTGGGCAACAGTGACTGGAAAGAGTAACAAATGCAGAGGAGGGAAAATTTATAACAGTGCTCCTGTAACATTGCAAAACAGCTATGAAGTGTTAAGTATGCTACCAGTAGGTACCTCTAGCACTGATATTATGTCTAACATCAAGTCACAATTGCCATCAACCAAAACTACAACTGTGCTTAGTAGACCCCATGCAAATACACATCTACAAAACAAGAAAGTACAGGGAATATTATTAGCCAAGAGAAAGAGAACCCAGTTGAACATTTTATTGAGGAAAGGGATTTATTGGTAATAGGAGATTCTATAATTAGGGGAACAGATGTATTACTTTGTAAAGGAAGGAATCAACATACCACAGTTAGTATGTTACCTGGGGTATGCATCAGTGACATTAAACAACTGATGAATGGTTTAATGGAGCACACCTTCAATCCTTTGGTTTCAATACATGCAGGAGTAAATGATATACACAAAAGAAATTTGCAGGATATTTATAAGGATTTCAGTGATGTATGTTTTCAAATTGATCAGCAAGGATGGGATATTATCATATCAGGATTATTACCAGTTTATGGGCATTTTGATAAAAGAAACAAAGACATAAATATATTAAACAATTGGCTCCAGGAAATGTGTAAAAAGGAAAATTATACATATTTGGACAATACAGCTGCATTCAGGGACCACAGATTATACAGTACTGATGGACTTCACCTTAATAAAATGGGCTCACAAAACTTGGCCAGATGTTTTAAAGAAGAATCCCTAAAACTGTTAAACTAATGGAGAGGGGGGTTTGGAGGGGCACAAGTATCATAAAAGAAGGGGAAACAAACAGTGATAAAGTATGTAGCAGTAAAGAGTGGAACTGCATGCTTCTAAACGCCAGAAGCTTAACAAATAAATTTGACGATCTCAAGCACATATTGGCTAAGCAAGATATACATCTGTGTGTGTTACAGAAACATGGTGGGATGAACAGGATTCTTGGAATCAAAACATACCAGGGTATACCCTATATAAAAATCTAGTTGCCACAGAAAGGGGGGAGGGGTAGCCCTTTATGTTACAGATCAAATAAAATCCGAGGATATAGAATCAACCATAGATGAGCCGGACCAAATCTGGGTTAAATTATTTCTATGTAAATGCCCTAAAATAATACTTGGAGTTATAAATAGGCCTCCATCAGCCACAGCAGACTTAAATCACTTACTATTAAATAAGATAGACTTTTTAAACGCTACCGATAGAATATTAATCCTGGGTGACTTCAATTTGCCAGGAATAAGTTGGGAATCACTGAAAGGAGCAAATAGAATAGATAATGCATTTTGGAATCCATTAATAACATAGGACTGTCACAATTAGTTAAGGAACCAACCAGGGATCATAACATACTTGATTTAGTGTTAACAAATATGGGTGATAATATCATGGATTGTGCTACATCTATTCCACTGGGTACTAGCGACCACGAAAAAATAGAATTTAAAATTAAAGAACCCTTGTATAATAATGCAGCTATAAAAATGGATTTCAGTAAAGCTGACTTTCATGTTATAAAATCTAATATTGCTAGATGGAATTGGCAACGAGATCTAAGCTACAAACCTTTGAACATTATGTGGGATACATTTCACAATAAAATAAGTAAGGAAATGTCTAATATTCCCTGTAAACAAAAATACAAAAATGCAAGTTCCAAACCTCAGTGGCTTACTCCAGCAATAAAGAAACTTACTAACAAGAAACATAAGTTATACAAAATTTGGAGAGCTAGTGGCACAGAAATAAACAGGCTTAATTATAAACACATTCTAAAAACTAAAAAAAATTAAATTAAAACTACAAAGACAAACTATGAGCATAAATTAACTTCTTCAGTTAGCCAAAACTATAAACTAGTTTACTCATACATTAATAACAAAAAAAGGTAATTCACATAATGTAGGACCCTTAAAAAGTCAAAATGGGGAATTAACATCTGACAAAAATTCGATGGATAACCTACTTAATGTATACTTTTCATCCATATTTAATAACAAAGTAGGTAGCATTCAGAGTTTACAGGTCACTGACACAACATATCAACAAAGAATAATTATAGACCCAATTGATGTAGAGGCTAGACTGAAGAAACTTGATCCTAATAAATCACCAGGACTAGACTGTCTGTACCCAAGAATATTAAAAGAACTAAACAACCAAATTGCAGCACCCGACATACATATTTCAGGTTTCTCTGGATAGAGAGGAGGTAGTAGATGACTGGAGAAGGGCTACTGTAATTCCCTTATTTAAAAGGGGAGCACGATCTGACCCAGCTAATTATAGACCAGTGAGACTGACCTCTATTACATCAAAAATATTAGAGGGTATATTAAAGGAACAATGCACAACAGAGAGGGTGTTGTTCTGGGATAACATCCCACCTTGGGTGGTTGGGCCCAAGACCACTGTCTGAGGGCATCCAACACCCGAGAAGAGATGTTATCCCTGCATAAAACCCACTCTGGAGGGTATTATTCCTATTATTCAATGGCTTGTTGTTTTATACAGAATAAAAGCATAATTTTAAAGAATGTTTTTGTTAGTCTGGAAAAATATTTTTGTTTCTTAAGAGAAGATGCAAATAGAGCAAATGGAACAAATAAACAATCAGCAGGGATGTAATGCCAGGATAACATCCCTGCTGTGATGGCCAACTGACCAAACAGAAGTCAGGATTCTTTCTTGCCATTGTATAATAAAGGATAATATACTAGATACCTTAAATCAAAATAACTTAGTGGACAGCACACAACATGGTTTTGTAAAAGGCAGATCCTGTCAGACAAACACGTTGAAGTTTTATGACAAAGTGGTAAGGGAGCTTGACGATGGGAGGGCACTGGATGTGGCCTTCCTGGATTTTTCAGAAGCTTTCGATAAGCTACCACACACAGGTCTATTGTCAGCCATGAGCAATATAAGTATCCCATGTCCTATAATATGCTGGGTGTAAGGTTGACCAACCAACAGAAATCAAAGAGTTAGTATAAAAGGTTCAAATTCTGCATGGACAGAAGTAACAAGCGGTGTCCCCCAAGGTTCAGTATTGGGACCTTGCCTCTTTAAACACAAACTGGACACATTTTATGATGATATTTGAAATATATGGTGAGCATAATGGACGTAAGTCTTCAAGCTCAGTATAATTCCTATGATTCCTATGATTTCCTTACCTACTTACCTTCTGATCCTAAATGATCAACTGTTTAGAAACATAGAAACATAAAAGTTAATGGCAGATAAGGACAGCAAGGCCCATCCAGTCTGCCCATTTCTTTTTCTGCCTTATGAATGTGTCATTGGCCTTTGCTCTGTCAATGGCCTATCTATTCATACTCATCTGTATTGCTCCCTTATGCCTCTCCCATGCCTGTTTGAAGCCCTGCACTGTATTCATAGCCACCACTTCCTGAGGTAGGCCGTTCCATGCATCCACCACCCTTTCTGTGAAAAAGAATTTCTTCACATTCCCCCCTTAATCCTTACATTACCCCTTAAATGACATCCCTCTAATCTCATGCTGTGTCCTCTTGTCCTGCTATTTTGCTTATATTGAAACATATTAGACTCTTTCACCTTGTTAATGCCCGTAAGGTGTTGAATGTTTTGATCATATCACGTCTCTCCCTTCTTTGCACTAGGATATACATATTGAGCTCCGTTAATCTGTCCTCATATGTTTTCTGATGCAGTCCCTGCACCGTTTTGGTTGCCCTTCTCTGGACTGCCTCAATTTGGTTAATGTCCTTGTGAAGGTGTGACCTCCAGTACTGCACACAGTAATCCAGATGGGGCTTAACCAGTGTCTTGTAAAGAGAGATCATTATCTCCCTCTCCAGCTTGTGATGCCCTTACTAATACATCCCAGCATCCCCCTAGCCTTACCTACTGCTTTAGTGGTCTGCTTGGATGATTTCAGGTCATCAGTGATGATGATGCCCGGGTCTCTTTCTTCCCTTGTGACTGCCAGCAACTCCCCTCCCAGCCTATAGGTGGCTTCAGGGTTTCTCTTCCCTATGTGCATGATCTTGTACTCCTTTGAATTAAACCCCAGTTGCCACTCTTCCAACCATTTTGCTAGTTTATCCAGATCTCTTCTCATTCTGTCCACCCCATCTGGATCATCTACTCTCTTGCAGATCTTAGTGTCATCTGCAAACAGACAAACCTTACCCTCCAGTCCATCTGCAATGTCACTGATGAAGATATTGAACAGGACTGACCCCAGGACTGGTCCCTGAGGTACCACACTTGTGATTTGCATCTCTTCTGACTGTATACCATTTACCACCACTCTCTGTTTTCTGCCTGTCAACCAGTTTGCCACCCAGTTGACCAACTTCTGACCCACCTGAGCCTACCCAGCTTATTAATCAATACTCTATGTGGAACAGTATCGAAAGCTTTGCTGAAGATAAGGTAGGCAACATCAACTGACCCCTTTGGTCCACCACTCTGGTTACCCAGTCAAAGAAATCTATGAGATTAGATTGACAGGACCTTCCTTTTGTAAACCCATGCTGTCTTGGATCTTGTGATCCTATGGATTCCAGGTGTTGCACTATCCTTTCCTTAAGGAATGCTTCCATAATCTTGCCCACTACTGAGGCAAGACTGCTAGGTCTAATTCCCTGCCTCCTCCTGCTACCTCTTGTGGAGGGATCGCATGAAGCCTTCTCCAGTCTTTTGGGACCTCTCCTGTGCTCAGAGACTCACTAAACAGTTCTGTAATGGCTCATGGGGTTTCACCTTTAGCTCCTTTAGTACCCTGGGCTGTATGCCATCAGGTCCCATTGCCCTTGTCCACCCTGAGCTTATTGAGCTCTTGTAGACCTTTCTTTGTGAAGGGACTAGTGCACACCTCCCTCCCCCCTGTGTCCATGGTGCTGAGCTGAGGGCCCTGCCCTACCTTCTGTTCAGTAAATACTGAGCAGAAGTATTTATTTAGGGTAGATGCTTTTACATGGTCCTCCTCCTCACAAGCCCTCTTATCCCCTTTGAAATTAGCAATATCCCCTCTGGACTGTCTCATTTCACTAATGTATCTATAGAAAGTCTTGTCACCTTCTTTTACTGTTTGTACTAGTGTTTCCTCAGTTAGGGCCTTTGCCTACCTTACTGCCTTCCCTGCTTCCCTTAGGGAAGTTTGGTTTGCCTCCCTATCTTCATCCTGCTGCGTTCCCTTATATTTCCTGAAGGCCAGCCGTTTGGCTTTGACCTTTTCTGCTGCTGTTTTTGAGAACCAAAGTGGTTTCCTTCTTCTTTTGGACTTCCTTTTCTCTCTAACACAGTGGGATGTTGCTTCAAGTATTGCGTCTTTAATGCTTGCCCACTTTTCCTGTACCCCCTCACCTGTATTTCATTTTGTCAGGGCTAGCTTAACTCTGCTGGCCATGCTTACCCTCTTCTTTCTACTACTAGGGGTACCTTCAGTCTATGCCATATATTCATGAACTCACCAATCATTTTAGCCTGTATGACCTCTGCTGGGAGGCTGTTCTATGCAGCCACCACCCTTTCTGAGAAACAATACTTCCTCACATTTCCCCTGAGTCTTCCCCTCCCAGCCTCATATTGTGACCCCTTGTTCTTGCACATCTCTGTTTTTGAAAGGTGCTGCCTTCCTTGTCCTTGTTGATTTCCTCGAGGTACTTGAATGTCTCTATCATATCCCCCCTCTTCCTCCTTTCCTCCAGGCTATACATATTGTGGTTTTTCATTCTTTCCTTATATGTTTTCTGGTGCAATACTTTCACCTTTTTGTTGCCCTTCTCTGGACTGCCTCTATTCTGTCAATGTCCTTCTGGATATGCAGTATCCAGAACTGAGTACAGTATTCCAGATGTAACCCTACCAATTGTATGTACAGTGGCATCACCACCTCCTGTTTTCTACTGGTGATGTCCCTACCTATGCACCCTAGCATCCATCTGGCCCTCCCCACTGCTTATTCACATTGCTTTGCCACCTTCAGGATATCTGTTATGTTTACCCCCAGGTCCCTTTCTAGTTTTGTTGTTGCTAGTATTACCCCCTCCCATTTTGTATTCCTCTCCTGGATTCCTATGTCTCAAGTGCATGAGTTGCACTTTTTTGCATTGAATCTAAGCTGCCACTCTCTTGACCACTCCTTCAATTTGCCTAGATCTCTTCTCATTTTTCCACCCCATCTGGAGTGTCAACAAGTATTGCAGATCTTGATGTCATCACAAAGAGGCACACCTTCCTTCCAGCCTCGGCAGTATCACTAATAACTGAACCCTGTGGCACCCCACTGGTTACCTCTCTCTCTTCTGAAATTGTACTCCGTTCATCACCACCACCCTATGTGTTCTGTTACTCAACCAATTTCTGACCAATTGTACCACGTTGGGACCTAATCCCAGACTGTGCAACTTATTTGCTATCCTTCTGTGTGTGATGATAACAAATGCCTTGCAAAAATCTAGGTAGGCCATGTCCACCACCATTCTCTGATCCACCACCTTGGTTACCCAGTCAAAGAACTCTCTCAGATTTGTTTGACAAGATCTCACTGCTGTGAATCCATGTTGCCTTGTGTCTTGTGCCCCACTAGCCTCCTGATATGCCCCAATCCATCTGTGCTCTGTGTTAATCTCATGTTCATGTTACAGTTTAGCTCTAATCCATGGGTAATCACCTGGCCAGGTTGCACAGTTTGTTTTATTCATATACAGTTATACTATGTTACCTTGAATCTTGGAAGGGGTGTATGTTAAACTTCAAACTTCAATAAACTTTGAATTATAAAATGCATTACACTGACCTTCAAAATGATAAACAAATGACAGAATGTGTTGTGTTTTTTTTTATTTTAAAGTGAAATAGGTTTAGGAATTCTGGACTCCATATGCTATGTTAAGGAATGTTTTGATCGACTTAGTTTAATGTTTTAATAATTTTTGTGCCAAGGACTAATGTTAACAAAGTGAAGAGCATAAGTACATCTTCGCAGAGCAAGCGTGAAGTTAAGTATAAAAATACATAGCTGTTGAGAGGTATTACCAGCGGTATGATTTTTAAATCATAGCTGGCTAATGCTTCTGTGCACACACTCCTAATGCATAGTCCAGCAGCACCTACCAGCAGCCAGATGGTTAAGTGTTAGACTCAGCTGCCCCAATGCTCTATTAGAAGAGACATCCTCCAGAATCACAATAACCAGCCTTTCTATAGCAGATTACAGTTGACTCTCAGAACATACAGTATCTGGTAGTTTGCTATAGAACGGCTTAGCTCCCCCTTATCAGAAACTCTTCTTATATATGTATTTTACTTCATGACATGGATCTAAAAAAAAAACAAGGAACGCCCCTCTGTGGCAACACTGCTAATTGATACCAGCTGTTGCAGAAACTACATGAATTTCTCTGGGTAGATTATAACAGCACATAAGGTCCAGTAAAAGCAATCATCACAGATGTTTGGTATGGGGCAGAAGGAAAATGTATAATGCAGTTGAAACTGGGAGCTCACATCATGGATACCAACCAAACAAGGAAGGTCCTTTTTGGCAATGCTGCTAATTTATAATCTTAATGACACCGTTAATACAGTACTGCTTATGTACTTTGTAAAGACAGTCATTTTAAAAGCAAGTTTCACCAAAAATACATAAGCAGCATTGTTTTAATCTATCCAGAGAAACCTACATAGTTTCTGCTTCAGATGGTATCAATTAGCAGCATTGCCAGAGAGGGACATTCCTTGGTTGTTTTTGCTTGTTTGTTTTGTATCCATGACATGAGCTCCCCATCTCAACCATCTCAATCAAACTCAGCTGCATTAAAAACTTTCTTCCCCCACAGACTAAAAGTCAGTTTTTCCCTCTTTTAGAAGCAAATGCATTTTTACTGTGCTGTTACCCACCTCAAACTGCCGATCAACAAAGAACCACTTTATCATCTGCTTCCAACATTCCAGTACTATCAATTTCTGAATATTTTGTTTACAATAAAAAATAAATTTTGAATTAAAGCTCATTTTGTGCTTACTGCAGTTGCTGCTCTGCTTGCGATCAATGCCAATATTGCAGTCAGGAGGATGCTCTGATGTCTATCTTCTCCCAGTCATCTGTAATATAAACTGTGTCTCTCTCCCAAAAACTCAGGGTTCAAAATGTGACTAGCACTCTGGAAGTGATGGGCTGTAAGGAGGGATGGCCAGGAGGATCCATTTGTTTTGTGAGACAGACCTGAGTGCAAGTGTTTTTTTTTGTTTAAACTTTGTGCATTACTGCTATTAATGAATGAGCACATCTTATTGACTGGTGTGTGCTCACATTATGTCAGATGAACAGGTGCCAACCATAGGGCAGGTAAATGATGTGTTGGTGGAGAGAAGGGGGGGGGCAAGCAGCTACACTGAACTAAATGGAGAAGATGCAGAGATGTGATTCATGTCCACTCCATGAAAGCAGACTGGTGGTGCTGCATTAGCAAGCATTCAAGACATTCCAGAGACCCTTTTCTGTACTGATGTAATTGCAATATTTCAGCACAGCTCCATTATGAAGCCATAAAAGGGGAATGGGGGGACTGTACAGAGTGGGACCAGAAAAAGGCAAACATCTTAAATAAATACTTGGTATTTGAGACAAAAGAAGGTGGATGCCCATTTAATCTGTTTACTTCTGCTCAGTGTTCACAGAGGAAGGGAAAGGGAAAGCACTGCAAAAAAAAGTAACAGGAGATTTAAGGGGTAGTGGAAACTAGTCCTTTTTCAGATCTGCAACAGAATATGCTCTCCAAGATCTGCAACAGGGTGGATACTCCAGATGGGGGGGATGAGCAGAGACCTGGGAAAACTTGAGGAGTGCTCAAGGGTATGGAAGCTGGGTTTCAATGTAAAAAAGTGCAAAATAATGCACTTGGGTCACAGAAACCCAGGGGCAGAGTACAACATGGGTGAAGTGGTATTGATAACAACCAAGCAGTAAAGAGACCTAGGGGTAATCATGTCAGATGACCTAAAGGTGGCTAGGCAGTGTGACAAGGCAGACAGGAGGGCTTGGACATGCTGGGGTGCATATGAAGGGGTATCACCAGCAGAAAGAGGGAGGTGGCATTACCCCTGTATAGCTTGCTGGTAAAACCCCACCTTGACTACTATGTCTAGTTGTGGAGATCACATATCTGGAAGGACATAGACAGAGTAAAGGCAGTCCAAGCCCTATGAGGAGAGACTAAAGGACCTCAATATGTACAACCTGGAGGAAAGGAGGGAGAGGGGGGATATGACAGAAACCTTTAAGTAACTCACAGGGTTCAATAAGGTACAGGAGGGAAGTATTTTTCAGAAAAAAAGGTGCTCAAGAACAAGGGGACATGATATGAAGCTGTAAGGGGGTAGTTTCCGGAGAGATGTGAAGAAGTACTTCCTAAAAGAAAGAGTGGTAAATTCCTGGAGCAGCCTTTCAGGGGAGGTGGTGGGGAAGAAAACAGTTGTAGGTTTCAAGAATGCATGGAATAGGAAAAAGGGAATTGCAGTGGAAAGAAAAAGGAGAAGATCAAGTAGGATCTGCAGTGAAATGTAGGTAGGGAAAAATGGGCTGACTGGGTAGGCCAAGTGGCTGTTATCTGCATTCAAACACTATATTCTATGTTCTGTGTTAATAAACCACCTAAAGTATTCAGCATCCCTAGGTTATTAAAGCATCATGCTCTATGCCTGTTGTTCCATCAGACCCATCCCGTGGTGATGATGGTGGCAGTGGTGCCGGAGGTAATGCGCACATAGACTTTTCTAACTCTAAAATGTACTGCTGCTACCTCTCCTTCCCTCTCAACACCAAAGAGACCATGCACTGACTCACAATACTCCCATGAAGCACCAGTCCCCTATTATTTCCACACTTTCTGGCAAGAGTGGAATATCAACACATCCACTGTCAATGCTACAAGTGTTAAAAAAAAATCAACCCATCACCTTGGGATTTTGAAGGGGAACAAAAACTGTTAAGATTTCTCCTTTTTGGCTAAATTTAATAATTGTATGGCAGTAAATTGCTCTCTCACTGCAGCTCAGATGTCTGTCTCTCTGGCCTGTAGGTTCTACGAGTACTGGGTCCCATGGGATGCCATCAATGAGTTTCCAAAGTGGACTCTGATTGGGCATGAAGACTCAGGATATCTTGAAGACTTATACACTGTTCCTGTGGCAAAATAAATAATGAAGTATGAATAATGAATAATTGGACCCCCTGAATATGAATACTATGCTGAATATTCAAAATAATGTATTCACACACCCCATCAAGAGTTCCTTTTCTGCTCCAAAATCCTATGTTCCTAGGAACTGCATGTATGTGCATGTGTATTGTATTTATTTATTTTACTAGGAAAAGGCTTCTTTGAGCAAAGCTCATTTACAAGGAGGTCCTGGGTAGGACAGAATACAGTATAGTAAATAATTTGATAGCATAGAAATAACAGCAAATACAGTAAACAGTTTGATAGCATAGGAATAACAGTATGTTAGTACTGTTCAGATAGCACACAGAACATAAAATGGCAATACATATATTAATTGCAGAAAACATAATTAATGCATCAGTTAGGGTTGTTTGTAAAGTGACAAAAGTAGGGAAAAATGACATTAGATGTTTCCAACCCCAACACCCCATCCCCACCCTGCAGACACAGACAGGCATCGGGATGTGCCTTGGGGTCATTGGTCCTAATGCTCACCCTATTCCATAACCAAATAAGCTGTGATGGGCACTGTATAAGAGAATGGAGTGAGTGTTAAGGCCGATGACCCCAAGGCACACCTCGATGTCTGTCAGTGTCTGCAGAGTGGGGGTGGGGCACTAGAGTTAAAAACCCTAATGCCATATTTCCCTACTTTTGTCACTTTACTACCAACCCTAACTGATGCATTAACAATGGATTTTTTTTGCAATTAGTTTCCTTACTTTTTCAGATAGTTTACTTGTATCTTTATTTGCCTGTGGATGTGCAGGGCCTTGTGGGACCTGCACTCTCATGCTCAATAACTGTCCTTATGTCCCAGTGGGAGCACAAGGCTCTTTGGGCCCTGCACTCCCATGCTCCATGGTTTTCCTTATTTTACTGTGGGAGCACAGTGTTCTTTGGACCCTGTGCACCCATCCCTCCATAAATGCATGTCTAAATTATCAGCATAACCATCTTATTACCCCAGCACATGTACCCAGTACAGAAAAATGTCAAATCCCCATCCAAACATAATTCTGCACAACTGCAAAGCCATTTCATGCCACAGGTGTGAAAACATATTTTGGGCAGAGTTTGAAAAATGATAGCTGTGACATACATGAGGTCAGGCAATAAGAAGGCTATGTTGAAAATCTGCAGTCAAAATATTTTAAATTTCTAAAGTTACTAGCGAGCATACCGAAATTGCAACAAATGGTCCATACCTTAGGTTTTTTTTCATGTTTTGACCCCACATTTTGAACATAGTCATTTTATGACCATGCCTCATAAACCCATAGGTGAAAACTTTCAAATATGTGCCAAAATGCCATTCCACACCACAGGTATCATACCACAATTCAGGCAGGATGTGAAAAATGACAGCTGTACTGTTCATGAGGTGGTGTGAAAAAATGGCTATGTTGAAAATTTGGAGTCAAAATATTAAGAAGTTACCAAAGTTACACGCGTGCGTAGAAAGATTTCAATGAACACACGTAACTTGGCTATTTTTTAGGATGTTTTCATAAAATTTTCAACATGGGCTTTTTGGAACACCACCTCATGAACACTGGCATAGTCATTATGTTATTCAGTTGCGAAAGGTGATTTGTTTTTATTTATTTATTTGTTTATTCATTCTTGGATTACAATACCTATGAGCACAGACAGATCATTTACAAAGGTTCTGCAACAGTGGGGAGGGAGACAAAACATACAAAGGGGTAAAAGTACAATGTTTCCAAAACAGTAAAATAAAGGTGCCCTGATCCAGAGATTGAAGAACAAAGCCAGTGAATTTGATCAGGGCCGAGTTGGTGCTGTTCCCCTTCTGGAACCTGTGTTGCTGCGGGCATTGGACAGGGTATTTTTCAAGGTAGACCATCAGTTGGTCAGCAACAGTGTGCTCAAGTGCCTCGAATATTGGTGGGAGGATAGATATGGGTCTGCAATTCGCGCAATGGGTCCAGTCTCCACTCTTGTGCACTGAGCTGACTAGTGCTGATTTCCCAACTTGAGGAAATTGCAAGAGTTGTAACCAGGTATTGGTGAGTATTTCCCTATGATGTTTGGATTTCATAGTACAGATTTCACTTGCACAGGTGTTCCTTGCCTTCTTGTATTCCTGAACATCTGTTTGTTTGCCTGACGCCCTGGCACGGTGTTAGAGGTGATCTCTGTGCTTCATCACAGCAATGAGTTCTGGTATAATCCAGGGGTTTACAGTGTCACAAACTTTCATTTTCTTAATAGGAGCATGTGTATCACAGCCAATGTTGAATTGTTTTATGAAATAATCAAGTGCCAGTTTGACGTCATCAAAGGCATCAAGAGTGGACCAGTCAATGTTGCTGAGGTCATTTTTTAGATGTTCCAGATGTCCACATTTTAACAATCTACTGTAGATAGTCAGAGATGGGGCTTGCAGAATTTATTGGATCAACTGCAGTAAACAGGGGAGTGGTTACTCCTAGAATCTGGATGTATTGCCATGTTGGAGATTCGTTGTGGGTGGCTGGATAGTATCAGGTCCAGAAGGGTACTTGTTCCCATCATATAGTTAGTCCTTGTTGGTATGTAGCAAGCTAAGCAAGGTAGAGCGATGAGATAGCAACTTTGTAAGGAGAAGTACTAGCAGATGACCAGTTGAAATTTAGGTCACCCATTACTAAAGTTTTGTTTTTGTAGTTGAGGCTACGAATGTAGTCCATTAAGCTGTGGACACCTGTCCTATTGTCTTTTGGAGGAACATAGGCAGAGATTACTGTCAAAGCTTTATTTTGGGCCCAGAGCAGTACTTTGATGGTTCGCGCCTGGGCCATGCAACCCAGATTGGCCGTAGGCAGGGTGTATCCTTTAAGTGTCTCTTTCAGTTAGATGGCACAGCCACCACCTCGCTTGGTGAGCCTATCCAGCTAGTACAGGGCATACACAGGTAGAGCAACTGCGGAGTCAAGAACCTTTGGGGAAAACCACGTTTCCACCACTGACAGAATGTCAGGGCTATGTTGTGAGATCCATACCTGGAGGTTATCCAATTTAGTCTGCAAGCTGCAGATGTTGAGAGCTGCCAGCTTTATAGATCCTTTTTTAGGGTGGTTGTGTGTGGATGCAGGTCCAGCAGGGCTAGGGTTAGGGTGATCATTGCCTGACATAAGCAGTAAAAGTAGAATGGTTCTGAGCAAGCTTCCTTTAAGTTGTTTGTAAAAAAACTTACTGAATTTTCTGGGGCTGAGGCACCTTCTGTGTTCCAAGCACAGTGCCATGAGCTAAGTGGAGTAATTATGGTGGGGTATGAGGCAGGGACACCAGCAGTAAGCCACCCCTGTGGAGGCAGCAGGAGCCAGTGGCAGGACCAGTGATCCTTGGTTAACAGTTTAAAATTACCTGTGTTAAAGCAGGGGTCATAATGGAGATTATGCTTGATAGTGGTATGGGATAGGGGAACCGGCATATCAGTTTGTGAAGTGCCATTGCTTAGAATCAATAGCAGTATGAAAGAGAGGGATTGGAGGAGGTGGACATATCCCATGTTCATAGGAGGAAGAGCTCACGTGTAGCCCTGGTTTTGTAGGAGGCAGAGAAAGCAGGCAAATCTGCACAGAATTGTGATGATAACAACTGGGAAACAGAGTGTGTGATGTGCCAGATAGGAAAGAAGACCCTAGTGGAATCTGCGTATAACCTGCTAATGGTGGAGTGGACACAGTAAATTTCACTCCTACCAAAGATATAGCACTCTAGTGGCTAGAAGATATAAGCCCAGATATTCAAAACTTTGCCCCGGGGCTAAGTTAGCCCTGCCTGGCATGCAAAAATTGCCTGGACCAAATAGCCCACTATATTCAAAAGGAATAGCCCGGTGCTAAACTGGCTGAATATAGCATGCTAATGATGCCGGGCAAAGTGGGATAGGAGTGCAGTGCAAAAATAACCCGGGAATAATACAGCACTGAATATACCAAATAAGACAGCACTGAATATAGCACCCAGGCAAGCAGTGCAAACACCCACAGGAACACAATGCAGATGGAGCCACCAGGTCCTGGATCACATGCAAAGGAGCACAGGCTGGAACGGGACCCCAAGAACAGACAGCAGTGCAGAGCACAGACACTGATACACACCCAGCCATGGGAATGGCCAGAGGGCACCAGGACCCATAAGCAAAACCAAAGTAAAGAACAACCCTGTAGTAAAAGCTAAGCACCCAATAATGACACAGGACACAGTGCAAGTATGAAAAAAGTATATATAATGTGACAAACACAACGGAATGGAAACAGGCAATCAGTGGTGAACAACAACACAATACAAAATAAACAGCAATGTAATGAAAATACAATATTCAAAAACAAAAGGAAACTTACACAAAATACCTCTACAAAGACAACCACTATATAAACAACAACAGGAACTACTACTACGACTACTACTACTACTACTATGACAAATATTACTACTACTAAAACTACTGCTGTACTACTATAACTACAACTACCTATGCTACCACTACCACTACATACTACGCTACAAAGATGACTAAACTACAACGAACTATGACTATGTGAACTACAGCAACCAAGGTATGTAAAAAGCAAAACATATGTACAGAGGCAAAATAAAAAACAGGAAAGCAATGTCACAGGAGGGGACAGGGATGTGTACACAAACAATGAGGGAAAAGGGTAGCAACAGAATCCTCAGTCCAGTAAGGGAAGGCAAGGTAAACAAAGGTGTGATGATGGCTATCATGGCTGGGAGCTCACAGGATCCGGCAGACATGCCTCTAGTATGGTGGCCGCCCTCCATGTCTCTGCAATGAGCATCGCCTGCTGCTCAGTGATGGTGCATTGCTGGTGCACTATCCAACGCAGGAGGTCCTTGCTGCCTTCAGACTCTTCTGGCTGCATTGCCCACAAAGAGGATTAGAGTGGACCTACAAGAGGAAGGGAGAGCATGTGAGTATGGTAAACCAGCCAGGAAGCATACTGCAGCCACAGGTGGCCATACATGGATGGACAGCATGTCCCAGCAGCCATGCCCACATGGTGCTGAGGAATGCAATGGTATGCACAACTGACTGGTGCCCACAGGGCAGGCCCAGAAGACACAGGCAACAACCCAATACCCAGTAGATATGGAGACACAGGCCTCAACAACACCATGGCACAGTCAACACCACCCACACCAGCACCGTACACAGTGAGACAGTGCAGACACACAGGCAGTCCCCAGGATGGCAGTGGGTGTGGGCTATGCAACAACATGCACATGGGAGACCACACATTAATATAAGATGCCCATAGTCAGATAGCAATGTACCAGAAAGCAGAGTGCAACAACAACCCAAAGGGGCACAGGAACATCACAATGAAGGCACAGTGGCTGGCCAATGGTCAACCCATGCTAGGGCCAAACCGACCAGCAGCAGATGCAAGCCCACAGGGCACATACAGTAGCAGGGGTGGGCCAACAGACGCTGCCACACATGGGGCATGTACTGCAATGTGCACTGTTTTCTGCATCCAGAACACGCACATGGCAGGTGAACAGCCGAACATGGCCAGCTGCGATTGTGGACCGCACTGCAATGACAGCCACGCATGCCAACACTGGTCCATACCACCCCCCCACCACAGGGCACAGCAGTCAGACAGCCAGATGCCAGCAGCACTGTGCAGCACTGGTGCACAACACAGCACAATGCCACACCAGCAATAACAAGATGCCTATGGCAGCCAACCTGCCAGCACAGTCAATGGCAGATCAGTGAAGGAACTACACAAACAGAGGTACAGCACAAATGAATAAAGACATGTACTCATGCAACTGGCCTCCGGCTCCAGGGCTGATCTCCTGTGCCCACTGCGGCATGGACAGCACCCTCAGGCTGCCCTGCGATGTGTCCCGGACATCTCCTGGCTCCCTCTCCCTGTGCTGGGCTGCTCCATCCACTCTGCAGTGGACAGAGGTAACAGCAGCGTTAGCACAACAAACAGCATCTACGTGATTGCCACAGCAAGATACACCCCATGCCCAAAACACTGTACACACACAGGGCAGCCCAGGGACAGTGTCTGAACACAGGATACACCCACACAGAGGATCCCCATTGCCCACGGAGTATGTGCCAGTCACACAGGGCATGTAGGCATGGTGGCACAGCAGTGCAACAGTGCCAGACACAGATGCACTGTGACTAGATTCACACACAGCTGTGTAGGCAGTCAGATGCCCAGGAGACAGCATCCCCACACCACAATGGTTTTGGCTGCAGGATGGTCCGGTAGCAGGTCTCCCCACCTGCCATGGCCAGACCTGCTACCCACACCATGGCCAAGTGTCACGGCTGCACATAGCACGACTGTAGTATCTCCCCATTCGCAGCATGCACCACGCAAGCACCACTACCACTGTGTGAGGTGCCTGGCAGCAGTGGCAATTGTGCCCCCCAGACACCCTGTACCATAGTGCCACCCAAGGTGGCCAAACTCTATGCCCCCAAACCAGTGCCACATGTGTCCAATCACCTGGTATGCCAGCACACCTGTGCATACACACACACACACACACACACGTGCACATGCGTACACACATGCACACACTGGTAGACAGAGAGACGTGTGACATATGTGTGTAACATGCAATGGCACCTACCTGGCACTGGCACAGTGCCATCACACTCCATGCACTTGAACTTCTCCAGCTGTTGGCTTTGCCGGCGGTGCAGGTCTGTGTAGTGGTGGTGGTGACACTTCTCAGCATCCCTCAGAATGCCCATCTGTTCTGTGAGCCGTCGTGTGATGGAAGCCCACACCTGGCGGCATGGGAGATCACCCTCCCAGACCTCCCCAAAAAGGTGTCTGTGCCTTTGCTGCACCAGGTTTGCAGACTCTTCATCCCTCCAGTGCCTGTCCCTGTGAACCACTGCATGCTGCCTATGCCTCCCAGACATCATTAGGAGCACCTGGTACCCTGCCACACGTACTACTGCACAGCCTGTGTCACACCCTGGACCCTCCAGCAACATGTGCAGTAGTGCAGTGCAATCACATGACATAGCGCAGCACTACCTGGAGTGGTCATGGTGCACATCCGACCCCTGCACGACCCTGGAGCATCATGGTCATGCATGCACGCAATGCCGTGCTGTACGACATATCATGGTGCTATGGCGTGCTACGCTGAGGTGCTAGCACAGCACAGAGGTACATGCACATGAGTGGAAGTCCTGCTATGCCACATAATGCTGGACTAAAGGGACAGCATGGTGCTGGCAACCAATTAGCCTGGTGCTATCATTAGCACGGTGCTAAGCCGATTGCCCGGCACTAAACAGGCCCATATTCAACCAGCCTATTCAAATGAGGGCACTTGTGTATGCAAGGGGCAAACAGTGTGATTAGCATATCATTATTGGCTCATTTGCATGAAAAACAGGCAGGATTTCCCAGCTGAGCTATATAAGGGCAAACAGTGCTCCACCGGTGTTGTGTTGAGGGACTACAGGACTCAGAAGATGCAACAGCCAAATAGGTCAAATACAGAGGAGTATGTCGCAGGAGGAAGAACAGCAACAGGCAGGTCTGTATAGCAGCCTGGGGCTTGGCTGTATGGCAGTGGGACATGACCAGGCCCTGGCATACACAGTGTGCACGTGTGTATGGCCATGGAACAGACATGGAACAGAGCAGATGCCTGCAGGCCCACATGCCGGCATAGTGCTGCATAGCAGTGCACAGGGGCATTGTGCCTGCTGGCCAGCCGACCAGGGTGTGTGTCACGCTCATGTCATCAGCAGCAATTACCACTGTGAGTGGACTGCCCACACATTGTTGTAACCAGGCACTGGGCTGGGGACAGGGGGTTCACAGTGGCCTGCAGACGACATGGGCCGTGCGGTGCCCATGTGGGGGCTTGTGCATGCAGTATGGCCGCAGTGTCCACCATGACACATGTGCATGCACTGTGCACATAGGGGTGGCCACACCCACAGTTGCAATATGCACTGTACCCTCTCATGCTGACCTGGGCCTGCATTATACCGCTATGGGATGGTCAGTGCAGGCCTCAGGGATGGCATGCACATAGTGCTCCACCTGTGCTAGCATCGCAGGCATGCCACAGCATGGAACCTGTGTCCCTCTACATGTCTCCTATATCTACTGCAGCATGTCAGGACAGGTTACAGGCACATAGGTTCTACCAGGATGAACTGACATCTCTGGTCTGTGACATCAAGGAGATGGAGCAGGTGCTGTGTCACCACATGGCCACTGATGCTGTCATGCGACAGATGTGGGATGAGGTCACATCAGGGGTCAATGCCATTGGTGGATGGGGACATACCACTAATGCTGTGAGGAAGAGGTGGAATGACCTGCTGCACCAGGCAAAGAAGGAGGAGGCACAATGGTGCAGCAATCAGCTACGGACTGTAGGAGGGCCACAGACCACGCAACAGTGGCAGGGGGACCCACTGATGACCGAAGTGGCCTCCACACTGTGTCCCATGTCCATTGGTAGTGTCATTGGCAAGGAATGTAAGATACCACTCACACCACCTAGAACAGCTCAGTATCTGCGTATGTGCACTCTACATGGCATGCCTGCACTGGTGCTGGGGGTCAGTGTTGGCCCGATGCATGGTGTGCACTATGGGAGTGTTATGCTGTGCACACTGTACACATGGGGTGGTATTGCATGCATCCACTGCCTGTGCAAGGCTGTCACCACAGTGGTCAATATAAGGCATGTGCACTGTGGATGAGGGTGTGTGCATGTAGCCATGGTCTGCGTTGCTGGGACTGCAATGTGTGGTGTGCATGTCCGTGGAGTGTGGCACATGTCCTAGGGCGTGCATGTGCTGGTAGTGGTTGTGGCATGCTGTGCCAGTACCGGTCAGTGACGCTGTCCTTTAGTGTTTCACAGTAGTGAGTGCACAACCTGCAGCATGTCAGGATGTGGCTGTGATGGCTGCTGTGGAGCAGGAGGAAGTAGATATCGACAACATGCCATTGACCTTAAGACTGGGTGACAGGCATGGACCCTCAGCAGCAGCAGCACATGTGTGGCAGGCAGAAGGACTTGGGTTACATCTGCCTGTGGGAGGGAGGACTCCAGTTCTGGTGGGGACCTGGACACTGGTGACATCCTGGAGGATGCCCAGGTGGAGGATCTGAGTGGTGGCCAATTGATCCTCCTGACAGTTACCAGTGACCTTGGTTCAGATAGCTCAGACCAGGGTTACTACCAGCCTGTGGAGGGGACTGTGGTTGGAGGCACAGGGGTGGAACACGATGGGGTCTGCAACACGGGTTCCATGGGGGTGGGTAGCCTTGCCACCGAAGGTGGTCCAGTCCAACAGGTGGTGGGCTATGTGGGTACCATGTGTGCACCTCTGGACATGCATTGCCATCCTCGGAGATGGGTGCAGGGCCCACAGGGGACACATCACACAACAGGGACCATGCAGCAGCAGGACATACAGCAGCTGCCACAGCGTCCCCACCATGATCAGCAGCAGGCTCAACCCCTGGCTGGCATTGTCATTGCTGTAGCCATGGATCCAGATGGCCAGGGATCCCAATCTCTGCTCCAGACCACACTTATGTCCCAGCAGGAGGCACAGGTGGACCTGCATGCCCTTCAGTGTGAGCTGAGGCATGAGCTCTCACAGATGTGGAAGTCTGTGGCCTTGGGCTTCACACGCACCAAGCAATGGGTGAAGGACAGGTTGGGGCACATGGTAGCCATGTTTGTTCGTGGCTTTGTGGGTCTCATGGCTGCTGTTATTGATCTCACCGCAGTGCTGCATGGGGTGCATGGTGGTCAGCAGGCTGTGCAAGCAGGACAGCATGCCCATTGCACACAGGTCCACAGGCAGGCCTCATATAGCTGTAAGGCAGGCACAGGCTCCAGCAGCACTGCATCAGGTGCATCAGCTGGCACCCAGTGGTGCCATGGCCATCCACCCAACCTGTCTAGCTCTGCTGGTCAGCCAGGGCACTGGCACACCCTCCCTTCCAGTCTCACTGTGGTCCTCCCCAAATATATCCTCGGCACAGAACACCCCTAGCTCACTGTCCCACGCACATGGTCTGCGCAGTGTTCGTGGTGGTAGTCACCACAGATATGCAAAACTGCCATGCACAGGCACACAGATAACACCCACATGTGCACACATGCATGCATGCACACACACAAACATGCACTCACACAGTCACACACACACACACACACACAGTCACTGGCATGGTCACCCATGCACAGCCATAGAAGCCTTTTCCACCCTGCCACCTTGCATCAGGCACTGCAGGCATCACTCGCTTCACCATGCTATGGCTGTCTACCATGGTCACATGCGTGTCCTGCATGGCCCAGAGTATACATTGCCATCCCACGTACATTCACTCCCACTGTGTTGTGCACATGCTTTGTTGGTGGTCCTCACTACTGTGGTTGTCTGCATGTAATAAAGTCATCTATACTTACTGTTTCTGGTTGCTGTGCTGTGTTTACTCACAATCCAGCATGTGACAATGTCCTGATGATGCCAGCCCTGCAGGCCATTTGAGGATCTTTCCTCTCGAGTTGCTCCACTATCCCCTGACATCTGGCTCTGGGTCACTGTCAGCTAATCTGCTAATGAAAAAGTCAGCACTTGAAAAAAAAGCACTTAGCACTACTCTGTTGGCTCGGGCAGAGTTACAAGACAGAGATGAGCATACAGTCTAACATTCTAGCAGTATTTTACAATTTAAATCACAGCAATGTAGACTCTAGGCATAGATACAAAACAGATAAAATGCTGAAATCTATGCAGTACACACAGTAGCAAAATCAAACCAGTAATATACAAAGTTAGTGCAAGGGAAGCAGCTTAGGGAGATGAAACCAGCTGGTAATAGGAAGGCAGGAGAAGGCTAAGTGTCCAATCAAGGCAGAGGAACTGAATATAGCACCAGTCAGCCAGTGGAGACTGAAAGCACCAAGATTCTATTCAGGCAGCAGCTGCAAGGGCGGGTCTGTGTCCCTGTGTCCATGTACCTGCGGGTATCTGGCTGTCTGGCAGTCGAGCGGGGTCACCGTGGAAGAGCCACCAGAGAAGGCACAGCTCCCATAGGGAGAACTTGGAGGCGTGCATCCATTCAGGGCAGAGTAGCCTGTGGAGGGGAGATGGGACAGTCAATTTAAAGGAGCAAGGGCAGTGGTAGCTAATCCCCTCGGAACCAAACTGGCTGGAAGGCAGATTGCATGACAAAAGGCTCTGCACAAAAGAAGCACCAAAAATAAAATAAAGAGCTATCACACCTTGACCTGTGGGGGGGGGGGGAGAGATCAGCAAAGCATGGGGAAAAATATAAAAAATATCTGGCCAAAGGACAGAGAGAGATAGCAGTGTGAAATTATAGGAGGCTCAATTCAGAAAGAAGAAAATTTATAGAAATATATAGGGTACCATGGAGTGCTTAGTGCTACTCCATTGGCTCAGGTAGAGTTGCAGGACAGAGAGGAGTATCCAGTCTAACATTCTAGCAGTATTTGGCAATTTAAATCACAGCAATGTAGACTCTAGACATTGATACAAAACAGATAAAATGCTGAAATCTATGCAGTACACACAGCAGCAAAATCAAACCAACAATATAAAAAGTTAGTACAAGGGAAGCAGCTTAGGGAGATGAAATGAGTTGGTAATAAGAAGGCAGGAGAAGGCCAAGTGTCTGATCAAGGCTGACGAACTGGATATAGCATCAGTCAACCAGTGGAGACAGAAAGCTCCAAGATTCTAGCCAGGCAGCAGCTCCAAGGGCCGGGCTGTGTCCCCTGTGTCCATACCTGTGGGTCTCTGGCTGTCTGGCAGTCGAGCACATCACCGTGGAAGAGCAGACAGAGAAGGAGCAGCTCCCATGGGAAGAAGTTGGAGGTGTGTACCTGTTCGAAACAGAGTAGCCTATGGGTCTCTGGCTGTCGGGCAGTAGAGCTGGTCACCATGGAAGAGCCATCAGAAAAGGCATAGCTTCAACAGGGAGAAGTTGGAGGCTTTTACCTGTTCAGGGCAGAGTAGCCTACAGGTCTATGTCTGTCTGTCTATCAAGCGGGGTTGCTGTGGAACAGCCACCAGAGAATGCATAGCTGGTGTGCACCCATTCAGGGCAGAGTAGCCTGTGGGTCTCTGGCTGGCTGGCAGTCGAGTGGGTCACTGTGGAAGGGCCACCAGAGAAGGCACAGCTCCAATGGGGAGAGGTTGGGGGCGTGCACCCCTTCAGGACCAAATAGCAGCAACAGTGTACTCATCTTCTGGGCCCCTATTAATGAAACAACAGACAGTGTTCATGAGTAGGGGTCCCAAAAAGCCCATATTGAAAATTTGGTGAAAAAATTCCTTAAAATGGCAAAGATACGAACATAACTTTAAAACACCATTGAAATACATTATATGACCTTTACCTTAATTCCTCAGTTTGCTGTTCACCTTTGAAGAGTGCAGATGTGTCCCGGTCCACAGAAGATAACAGCAGAAGACCTCTGGAGGTAACTACAGTATAGGGTTGGAGTAGGGTGGGGAGTGGTTGCTCAGTGGGAGGGTGGGGATGAAAGAGGGAGACAGGGGGACAACAAGGGTTGGTTTTCTTTTTTTCAGGCGAAAGAAAAAGGACGTCAGGGACTGTTTTCTTCTTTTCAGCTAAACAATAAATAAGGATTTTGCGACACTGGAAGTAGGCTCCCAAGTATCCCACAATGCTGGAAAAGGGCGGGGGGAGTATTTCTAGTGCAGACACAGGGATTGGGCCCTCCCTCATGTCAGCAAATTAAACATCAGAGGGTGGGGGCCACTAGACACCAGGGAAACACATAACAGGGGATGGGGAGGGGGGCTGCCATCACACAGAGGACAGCAAAGTTGACTGCCACCACACATGGGACAGCAAAGTTGACTGCCACCACACAGGAGACAACAAAGGGGTCGCAAGGGATAGTTCCATCTCTGCTCCTCACAATGTCAATCATCTCCATTTTTGACTACAAGTGGATAGTTCACATTCAAAACTGTGTTATGTGTGAAAATAAGCTCTGCCTATTTTTGCACATACCACATTTTTGAACATAAACTATCCACTTGCTGTCAAGCATGAAGATGATTGACACACTTCATAAGAAAAGGAAAAAACAGCTGTGTTTCATGCCTTCTGTGATGTGTAGGACCGGGTATATGACTGAAGATGTGTGGGTCCTGGGTTTGAGGCTACACTACCTTCATCTTTTTCACCTTCATGGTAGGTGGAAAAAAACTACAGGGAGACTGGTTTCAAACCCAGGACCCTTGGGTGTTTCATGCCTGTGCCTTGTCCTCTGTACTACAGAGGAACTATAGCTAGCACTGTGTATTTTTTTCTTTACTACTGATTGCAACTGGATATTTCATTTTTGAAAATGCTGTATGAGTGAACATCAGCTATACATATTTTCGAGCATACCACATTTTTGAACATGAAATATCCACTTCATAGAAGACAACAATTCTGTCCTGCTCCACAGAAGGTGACAGTGCGCAACCTCCTGAGGTAAGTATAGGGTAACGGGGGTTGTAGGATGGTACGTCCTCAGTGGGAATGTCAGTTTGGGGAGGGAGGCAACATGGATGATGAGGGGCCATTTTCTTTTCTTCAGGAAAAAAAGACGTTAGGACTATTTTCTTTTCTTTTTTCAGGTACATCTCAATTATTAATTGAAGTCACTGGGAGTGGGCTCACCAGTGTTCCACACTGCTGGAGGGGGTTTGTAGTTCTGACATGGGGATTGGGCCCCCCAATTTCAGCAAATAAACAGAATGGGCTGGGGGGCATTTGACACTGGGGGTGGGCATTCTGGTGTCAGATTATATGGAAAAAACTGAAAACTAATTAACTATCAGAATCGGAGGGAGGGGGTGCCACTAGACACCAGGGAAAGATATGGGAGAGGGGGTGCCACTAGGAACAGTAATTGGTGGGTGGTGGGTTGCAACTAGACACCAGGAAACAGTGGGTCAGATATAAGAGTGCAGCTGGCAGCACAAGTTCCAGCTGTGGCTGCAGAAATCAAGAAAATCCCACTGTTCTCATACAGAGAATGAAGGGAAGAACTCCTTTCGCTAAGCTGGGCACCCAGGATTTAGGGTGCCCAGAAAAGGTTTTTCTTGGCACAATTTAAACAAAGAAACATCAGAATGCAGCTAAAAAACTCCAATTAGTTAGGTTCTGATGTGTGTTTGTTTTAATTCCATTCATTATGTTTGCTTGCACGCATGTGCAAGAAACATAGTCCATCATCTGAGATTCCGGATGCAGTGGCATACAGATGAAAGGGAGAGCTCCGCTTCAGTGAGCAGAGCTCTCCCACCCATGCACGCAGGCACTGCATTTTGCATGCTTGTGCTCGTGCGCGCTCCCTCCGACGCACACACTGTATGGTTGACAGGGTGCCCAATCCCTGTCGGCTCCAGGCCCCCCCCCCAAAAAAAGCTTCCTGGTGCCATGCTGGGAGCCCACTCCAGCATGGCAAACAATGTAATGGCTGATGGGGGTGCCAAATCTCCCATCAGCTCCACATCTCCAGGCCCCCACAAAACATTTCCAGGTGCCACGCTGGGAGACAACCCCAGTGTAGCAGAAACTGTTATGGCCGATGGGGGTGCCCAATCTCCCATCGGCTCCAGCCCCCCCCAAGCAGCCTTCCCAATGCCATGCTGGGAGCCCACTCCAGTGTGGCAAACATCCTGCATTGTCCTCCTTTAAAAAAAAGTCCCTGAAAGAAAAAAACCGGTCCCTCGCAGTCTAGTTGGCCCCCTCTCCCAGCTGCGCCCACTCACTGTGCACCCTGCCTCCCCACACACCCCCTCATCCCATACTTACCTCCAGACTCTAGCATGATGATCTTCGGTGGGCCAGGAACACGTCTGCCCTGTTCAAAGCCGACCACAAACTGAGGAAATGTCGGTAAGCTGTATAATGTAATAGATAGAGCTTTTTCAACTTTGATGCATATCTCAGGCATTTTTGGGAATTTTTGGACCAAATTTTCAACATGGGGTTTTTGGGACCCCTCCTCATGAATTCTGTCACTGTCATGGTGTTAATTGGGCCCAAAGGGTGATTTTTGCGGTTACTGTGCAGAATCACCTTTCCAGACCGATTAACAGGACGACAGTGCCACTGTTCATGAGGGGGCCTCAAAAGCCTATGTTGAAAATTTGGTGAAAAAATTCCTAAAATTTACTTTTGCGAGAGTGCATTGCACAGTTCCTACACACGCTCGTAAGTTCGCGAATTTTTAATATTTGCACTCTGGATTTTCAACATTACCATTTTAACACATCTTCTTATGAGCAGTACAGCTATCATTTTTCACATCTTGCCCAAAATGTGTTTCCATGCATGTAGCGCACAATGGTGCAGTCAGTGTGCGAAATCAATGTATGGGACACATTAAGAAAATCACAGTGACAGTTTTCATGTGCAAAGGTCTTAAAATGGGTATGTTGAAAATTTGGTGAAAAAATTCCTAAAAATGACTGTTTTACGAGTGTGCATTGTGCAGTTCCTATGCACGCTGGCAAGTTTGCGAAGTTGTAATATTTGCATGCCAGATTTTCAACATTGCCATTTTACCACACTTCCTTATGAGCAACACAGCTGCCATTTTTCACATCTTGTCCACATGTAGCGCACAATGGTGCAGTCAGTGTTCAAAAACAATGTTTGGGAAAGATTAAGAAAAGCACAGTGACACTGGTCATGAGCAGAGGTCTTAAAATGGCTATGTTGAAAATTTGGTGACAAAACTCCATAAAATGACTGTGCTACGAGTGAGCATTGCGCAGTTTCCATGCACCCTCATAAGTTCATGAATCTGTAATATTTTCAGTCCAGATTTTCACCAGTGGCATTTTTCCACACTTCCTTATGAACAGTACAGCTGTCATTTTTCCCAACATGGCCGAAATCTGTTTTCACACTTTCAGCACAGAAATGCATGGTCGCTGTGGGAAAACATTGATCGGGACAGATATAGAAAATCACAGTGACACTGTTCATGATCTGAGGTCCCAAAATGCCTGTGTTAACAATCTGCTGTAAAAAATCCCAAACTAGTTACATTACTGGTGTGCGTTGAACAGTTTACGCATCGCTCATGACTTCACCAGTTTTTAAATATTTTCCAGCAGATTTTCAACATTGCCATTTTTACACCTCCCCATGAACAGTACCACTGTCATTTTCACATCCTGTTCGGAATGTGTTTTTGCACCGGTGGTGCCAAATGCCGTAGTCATTGTGCAAAAGCAGCTTTCGGCTAACAAACTGATATTGCCTCTGTTCATGAGGTGGGGGTCACAAAAAAACACATGTTGAAAATTTGGAGTGAAAATACCAATGAATGCCTGAGGTGTTAGGGTTTCTGACCATAACGCCTCACCCTGTACAGAATGACAGGCATCAGAGCTGTGACATGGGATTGTTGCCTGCAATGCTCATACCATTCCACCCCCACCCACATCCTGAGAAGCATCGAGGTGTGTCTTGGACTCTTCGGACCCAAAGTTCACCCCATTCTCTTATACAGCACCCATCTCACTGTATTTCCTGATGGAATGGGGTGCGCATAAGGGCCAAAGATGCCAAGGCATACCATGACACTTGTCGGTGTCTGAAGGTAAGGTGTGGTGAAATGGCATGGCCGTTATGCCTGATGACCCAAAGGCACACCCCAATGCCTGTCACTGTCTGCAGGGTGGTGACAGGCTTGGCTTCAGTTCAATACTTCACTTCCATTCCTAGTATGCATCTCTGTAACTCCTACACTACCAATGCCAATGCCAGCATGCAAACATTCGGCATTGACAAATGCTTCTTTTAATATGTTTTGTTTACTTTCCTTATCTCGCTAACTGATAAACAAGATGGCAGAAACAGGAGCCCTCTACAAAAACACTGTGATCATGTGTGTGGAAATACTAGCTCCTGTGACAATAAAAGTATTTTTGTGCCTGACTTATAAGTTATTCCCATAGGAAATAATGGGAAATCTTGGAATTTAATAACTTTTGAATGGATAAGTATTTTTTTCACCAAACCTTCAAAAGGCACATCTGTGAGGCACAGACTTTCTACTCAGAAACTTTTATACTACAATCTGAAACCATTTCTGAGACACAGGTAAACAAAGAAACAGCACAAACTTGGTAAATTTAGGGATTTTTGAACTTTAATAACTTTGGAACCGGTCAGTGTATTCACACAACATTTGCCACATCAAGAGACCTATCCCAAGATAGCATGCATGCAAACCCATTGAACAGTTCCAAAGTTATTAGGGTTCAACAGTTTGGCTTTAACATAGAAGGTTGCACTCAACTCTAACTATACTGGAGCTACCGTGCCATAATATTTATATATATTTATGCAATGGGGTGAGGATAAAAAGTGACAAATAACAGCAGTATTTTTGGCTGGTCAAACCTACAGTGAGATTATCACATTTGTCCTCACTGTAAGTCATTTATTCTCACTGTAGGTAATAAGCAGGCACTATCTGCACTTCACCACAACTGCTCTCAAACGTTTTGATTGGTGGGAGCTGGCAGCTCAAGCAGTACAATCAGAATTCACCTGATCACTTGCATTCCAGCTTCCACTAACAGTTTCATTTCTATCCAGCACCAGACAGAACACTTTCATTTCCTCCCAAAATCTTTTCTCAACAACAGAAGCAGAAGACATAGACTTTGGTGAACTCCTTCAAAAAATATAAAAATAAAAATTCTATAAACAACTCTTGCACCCCAGCATGTCACATTACAGGTTCAGTTTCTTTTCAGTCCTGACAACACAGCAACAAATGTACAATCATGAACAACAGAGCTTATCTGAACATTTCTCCAACCTCTGCCCACATCACACATTTAAAAAAATTTTTTTTGGCTAAATCCCTGCACACACCACAGCTACTATTTCGAACCCTCCAACTTCACCACTATCTCTTCACCACCACTTTCCTTCTCTCCCCGACCACATACACTTCCTAATCCCCAACAACAGAGGCTCTCCTCCTAACATTTCTTCAACATCCCCCATAACCAGCAATGAACTACTCTACTTGGTGAAATGCAGAATAGGAACTCCTCCATGAAACTATAACCCCTGCCATTCTTACAAACCCCTCACATCCTTCCATGACATTCAATACTAAAAACCATCTTACCTCCACTTCCAGCCAACCTCTGACCAATTCACACTGCTCCTGATACCCAGCAACCATCTCCTCTACTATGCAGACAGCACCAGAATTAATCACTCCTCAGGAGTTCAGTCCCTCATGATTCACTTATACAGTGCAATACAAAAAGCAGGATCAACTAGATAAATGATCTTGTAAAAGAAAATCATGGGACAACATTAAAAAAAAACACTTAAACTGCCATCCGGAAACCTCACTAAGTGGGAGCAACGCAGCCATGTTTAAAAACCTTTTTAGCCTGCCTACACAAAGAAAATGAACCAATACAATGCGTGTTCAACAACACAAGCATCCCTACCTACAATAAACACCACTAATGAAACACCGCAGCGTAAAAAAACAAAAATTTGACATCCATATAAAAAAAATTAAAATTAAAACCAAACCAACACCATTGCATAAATGAAATACGCAATGGGACCACTGGAAATATCCCTGATATTTTCCCCTCATGCAGTTTGACCTTGTGACCTCACTCTTGGCTATGCCACTCAGGAGGTCATAAGGTCAAACTGCACTCGGGCAAAATATCAGGGATATTTCAAGTGGCCCCATTGCATATCCCTTATATATTAGGGCCCAGATATTCAGACTGCACCAGGCAGTGGTGCAAGCCTGGGTGCAGCGCAACTGTGATGTGCCGGAGCCAGGTCCAAGCAATATTCAACAGGGATGTGCCATGGCACAGCACCATTGAATATGGCATGGTCAGTGCATATACTGCGCATGGTGCAGTGGCACTGGGCCAGTGCAAACCACAGATAGGGAGCACGGGAATGAGCCAGCACAAGTGTAGTTGTGCTAGGTGCATCACCCATGATATTCAGCAGGAGACATGCAAATAAGGCCATAATTTATGCACGGCACAAATGGGTCCATTTGCATGTCATTATGGCCCCATTTGCATGCCTTGTGCAGGGCAGCCCAACGACTTGTGCCTGGTGCCTTGCACAGCATGAACTGAGCACAGTGGGGGTTCCAGGGCATCCCTCACGCTGTAGCCATGATTACTGTACAGCCCCATACTGTACATCCCTGGCAGTCTAGTGGCACCCTCCACCCTCCCAAATCCTTGGTAAATGGCACTGTAATCACACCCTGGTGGTCTAGTGGACCCCCTCCTCCTGATCACTGGTAACTGGTGACTGAAGCAACACCTGGTGGTCTAGTGAACTCCCCTGATCTCCTGATCACCAGTAAATGTAGTAAGATGCATTCCTGGTAGTCTATTGGACCCCCTCCCTTCCAGTGCTGGTAATTGTAGAAAGACTCAGGCCCTGGTGGTCTAGTGGAACCCCCACCCTCCCATGTCCCTGATTGCTGGTGATCCGCTGTAGTAATCATCCCTGGTAGTCTGGTGGTCCCCCGCCCATTGCTGCAAGCAGGGAAACCCCATAATCACGATCTCTGGTGATCCAGTGGCACCCCACCCCTCCAACCCACACGACCTCCTTGCCCACCCCCCCCCATCTTCGAGAGGTGGCTGCAACCCACCTGGATACTGCCTAACAGCCCACTGAATGACAGGTATAGTATGGGCTGGAAACCCATTGGTCAGAGTGTGGACCAATGGGCTTGCAGGGCATACTGTACTAGGCAGTCCCAAATATGTGAATGAAGTCATTCACATATTTGGGACTGTCTAGTACAGTTTGCCCTGCAAGCCTGAAGGTCCACATTGTGGACCAATGGTCTTCCAACCCATATTGTACCTGTCATTCAGCGGGCGGGCAGGTGGTATGCAGCCAGGTTGCAGCCACCTGCGAAGAAGGGGGAGAGATCGAGGGGCAAGGGAGTCTGTATGGGTAGGAAGAGTGGGGATGCCACTGGATCACCTGGGATTCGTATTATGGGGTTTTACTGTGATCGCAGCAACAGGTGGGGGTACCACCGGACTACCAGGGATGATTACTACAGTGGATCACTGGTGATTGGGGACATGGGAAGGTGGAGGTTTCCACTAGACCACCAGGGACTGAGTCTTTTTATAATTACCAGTGATTGGGAAGGAGGGGGGTCCACTAGACTACCAGGGAATGCGTCTTACTACATATACTGGTGATCAGTTTATGGGGGGCCACTAGACCACCAGAGGTTGCTTCATTCACCTTTTACCAGTGAGTGGGTGGGAGGGAAGGGGGTGCCACTCAACTACCAGGGAGCTATGGGTGCTTGTGGATGGTGTTCTGGGTGGGTGGGTGGCCACCCACGGCTGTCGGTAGGCTGTGTTGCACCCTGCAATACAGCAGCACACCTGTGGGTGGCCCAGACTTGTTCCCACTTTCCACGGGCTCAACTTTGAGCCCTCCAATGTGGCAAAATGCAGGGTTGCGCCAGCATATGCACTGCACATCCCAGGCTGAATATCGGGATGTGCCACATATGCATAGGCATGCCCCCTACATCTGCGCTGCATACAATTACATTGCACACTGGCACATTGGGATTTGTGCTGCATCGATGTGACTTTTCAATCTCACTGGGATGCAATGCTGGTTGCTGGCGCAACTCTGTTACAGCACAGCCCTTTGAATATCTGGGGTGATATATACATATATATATATATATATATATAGATATATATATATATATATATATATATACACACACACACACATATGTATTTTTTAATACAAAAATGTTTAATGCATCAGTTATGGTTGATAGCACAGTGACACAAGTATGGAAATATGATGTTAGGGTTACCACCCTACCACCACCCCCACCCTCCACACATCAACAGACATCAGGGTGTGCCATGGGATCATAAGGCCCAACTCTTCACCCCATTCCATATATAAACAAGCTGTCATGCTACAGTATAGGAGAACGGGGTGAGAGTTAGGCATGACAACCCCAAGGCCCACCCCAATGTCTGTTGGTGTGTCGAGGGTAGAGGGGGTGGGGTGGTAGAGGTGGTAAAACTAACATCACATTGCCATACTTTTGTCACTGTGCTAGCAACCCTAAATGATATATTAACAAAGTTTCTTGCAATGAATGTCCCTTCTTTTTGACAAACAAACTGTTTAATGCCTTATGTGTCCTTGTAAGAACAAATCCAGAACAAATGGTTTAATACCTTTTATTGGACCAGCAAGGATTTAACAAAAAAACAAAGACAAAGAGCTTTAGCTTTCAAACCAACAAGTCCTTCTTTGGAAGTCTTCTTTTTGAGGAAGTGTAATGTAATGGTAACTGGTATGTGTTTGTGGGAGAGCGGGATCTCCAGGCCCTGCACTCCCTTTCCCAAGTTGTCCATTTTTTGCGTAATGGTATAATTGCACATAAGTACAAAGACATACAGCAACCCCATAGTACTGAAAGGGAACCCTCATAACACTTATCTGGTAATATCTCAGTAACCATAGCAATTATGAAAAAAAATCCACTGTTGTTGTAATCATGACTTTGAAACTTCCATACAGGCTTAGCCCACTGAAAAGTAGGCTAAGTTACAGGTAGCAAAAAATACATATCTCAAATCGTTTTCAAGATACAGGAGCCACAAAAGCACCGTGGGCACCACAATATTAGCCTGTGGGAAATTTCTCAATTTTGGAATGCTATAACTTTGTAATCATTTTACATTTTTTTATCAAACCACAAAGGCACATCTGTTGGACCAGTGCTTGCCACCCTGCAACCATGCAAATTTCAGCCAAAAGGCGCTAACCATTTAGGTGCAGTGGTGTGGCATAAAAATGTATTTTTTGGCACAGTAGTGTTGCAAACTGTAATAGTACAGATGCGACAGTGTCATAATCTGTGAACATGTTGCAAATGTACTGTCATCAATATCATACCACTTATCAAGTCATCCCACAAGTTATTGCTAATGTACAACAAAAAATACATAGTAAACTCATACTATAGGTATTTGTTAGAACATTTTTGAACATTCTGAACATCATATTCATAATAATATATATTATATTATAATTTTCACAGATGTGTTATGCTACACAGTACAGTATAGTATAGTATAGTATAGTATAGTATAGTATAGTATAGTATAACAGCATAGCATGGCACAGCACAGCTCAGCATAGCATAACATAGCATAACATAGCATATCATAGCATAGCATAGTATAGAATAGCATAGTATGGTATGGATTGAATCTCACCTGTTGTGTCTGTTAGACATACCAGCTGGTCCCAAGCCCAGAATAAGAGACAGATAATCCAGTTTATATTTCTATGTATAAGTGAGGTGAATGTGAATGTTTGGCAACAATGCATGCCTTTGATTTTTATAATATTCAGGGCTGCAGGCTGAGTGCCCTCCTATAACACAGGAAGAGTATAAGTGACTACAACTATGCCCTAGTGTGGGCTATTTCTTTATTATAAAAGTGTTTTATTAAGAAATGAAAATGAAAGAAAAAAATGGCTCCAGGGGGTCAGATATTCAAGTGTGTCTGTGTGCAAAGCCTAGCTTGTGCACACAAACATGGATCTGTGCAGATGTCCCATATTCAAAAGCTTTGCTGATGTGAGCAAACAACGTATGCACCTGGGCAATACTCAAGGGGGTGCAATGCAAATGAAGGGTCAGGGACATGAATATTGGTAAATTCCAGTAATCACAGTAGTCATGCTGCGTGTGGCTGTTTTATGCTGTCCTCTTGTGTGGCACAGATACCACTGACTGAAAACATGACTTACTCTCATGCAATCCTTGTGGTTGGTGGAGGAAGTACATTGCCCCAATCCCCAACACAGTAGTCCCTGTTGTCTAGTTGTCCCATCTCCCAACCTGGTCATCTATACCATATAGAATAATCATTCCCTGGTGTTCGGTGATCCCCCATCCTGATCCCCTCTATAGTACAGTATAACCAGTCTCTGGTGTACAGTGGTCCTCCATTCGGATGCCATGTATCATACAGAAAAACATTTCCTGGTGTCCAGTGAACCTCCTCCTCACTATCTCCAATCACCTGTATAATAATGGAAAACCATTCCTTGGTGTCTAGCAGACCCCCTTCCTATCCATGGTTCTCTGTACAATGAAATAAAGCTCTTCACTGGTGTCCAGCAGACCCCAAACCCCCACCCTGGGAGGCAGTGCCTCACCACCCCTCCCAATCCTGACCCCAAGCCGGAGACAAGCACAGCCCTCCATACTCCACTGTGGCCAGCCACCGACTGAGCTGTCATTAAACACATACTCTACAATCAGCCGTTACAACATGAGCTCATCGACAGCTCAATCAGTGGCTGGCCATGGTGGAGTGCAGAGGGCTGTGCCTGTCACCAGCTCAGGGTTGGGATGGGGAGGAGCAGGGTGATGGGACACAATCTGCTGAGGTGTGGTATGTGGGGTCTGCTAGATACAAGGGAATAATTTTATTTTATTGTACTGGGGATCATGGATGGGGGCATGAGCACACAGCCAAGGCCATTGTTCAGAGTCTGGCTCACATTACATCACATAGAAAACATGACCACTGCTTATGGATCTGAACCTACAGTAAAGAGGTTTAGTTTAAGAATGCAAAAGTACCTGTGAGGTGGGGTGGGAACCTTTGCCCACACTTGGTGGAAAAACAATCGAAAAACAATAATGAAGTGTTAAGGCAGCTTACAAAAATGTTCATTACAAAGACACCATGCACATTCAAACAACAGCTGCTCTCAGGATGAGGAGCTTGTTCTCCTCAGAAAGGGGCATAAAAAAGTTAGATACCTCAATAAAAGTGAGGGTTTTAAGAAACCAGGAAACACCTTTCACATAGGTTTTTAGCACTTTGGAAACACACATTCATGGGTCAGGTTCAGAACTGGGAAGTTCATTCTGGGCAAATATGTCATGTGGTTGAAAAGTTATTAATGTGCAAACCTTTGGCTTTAACATAGACATGGCTGGGCAACCCTAACTATACTGTCACTACCATGGCAGTATATAATATATATATATATATATATATATATATATATATATATATATATATATATATATATCTATATAAAACATGTATTGTGGTACTGGACAATGAGAATTAGCTTAGCATAACAAACAATGGTAGACAATGGAAACAGTTTTACATAAGTATTATCATAGAAAAAGATAACAGAGCAACAAGGTTACAATCAATTGTGCATAGGTATTTACAGTTCAGTAATGTATCAGTGCATCAGGAATTACTATGGGTAGTGTGGGTGTAATGCTTGTAGCAGGTACATGTGTCTACACAATGTTGATCAAGCAGTGTTTGGAAGAACTGAGGGCTAACAAGTGAGGTCAATTTGAAAGTTTTTTGGAGTGCATGCCAGGCTGTGGGAGCAGCCCAGCTGAAGACTATCTTTCCATATTTTGAAAAGCACCTCTGGAGATTGAGCAAGGGAACAGTGTGCTTTCTAAGGTTGTACAGCCCTAGGGCTCTGCAGAAGAGTGCAGAAATATTTTGAGAAAGGGAGTTACTCAGCCCTTTAAAGGACCAGGTGATTTAGTGCCTAAGCCTTCTGGTATCAAAAGAGGACCATCCTATTTCCTTTTAAAGGAGATGATGAGTGTTGAAAGGAAGGGCAGTAATAAAAAAAATCACATCATTGCCAATCTGCTTACTAGTTTAAATAAATAAAAATGAAATAAAGTGCAGTGTTCTATGGTACGACACATGTAGACTGGCCACATTAGAAGCAGTGGTGTTTCTGTAAATAATGTCCCCATAATACAATATGGGGAGAAATGTGGCTTTGACAGTATTTTCTTGGTTTCAAGTTTAAAACAAGATTTGTTTTGAAAATAAAGCCTGAGCCCCTTTCAATGCTCTCTATAGAGGTTTTCTACATGTAATTTGAAAGATAGTCTGTTATCCAGCCAGGGAACATATGGCTAACTCTGGAGTTGGGCTTGCAGTGTATCTAATGGTATTGTCTGCATAAAAGTGCAGATTGGCATTAGTGATATTGTGACCTAGATCATTAATGTACACCATAAATACTGTAACAAGTATCCCAGTATGGAATCTTGTGGCACTCCACTACCAGTATGTATGCAGGTGGAAGACACACACTCAACCTTCAACTGTTGTCATCTTTCGGTAAGGTAGCATCTGAACCACATGATGGTAGCTGGACCTAGGCCAGCAATTGTTAGTTTATTCTGTAGGATGATATGGTCCACCATGTCAAAAGCCTTGCTAATGTCTAAAAATATTGCCGCGTCAGTGAGCTTGTGATCGAGGGCTGTAGACCAATCATTTGTAATCTTTACTAGTGGATAAGAGCCTACAACAGGAAGGAATCAGTTTCATTTTGGGGAAGTAACTGCTCATTGTTTATTTTATTTCTTCTTTTGCTGCTTATGTTGATTTCACTTGCTAGGAGGTTACTTTTTGGCTTCTTTTGAAAAGGTACCTGCTTGGGGTTTTTTACTGGTGCAGCTGATTGTTTCTGGTGGTCTGGAGGTAGTAATCAGATTCATTTCAGTGCAGCACCTGCTCATTACTGATTTTATTTCTTCTTTTACTGCTTTTTGCTGGTTTCACTTGGGCTACTGTTCTGTGTTTCTGATTTTTTTCTACCCCATTAACATTATAGTGTGCAAACTGTTTTTTGTATAACCCTGTAGTTTGGAGTAGGGGTTTTAATTTTCTTGCCTGGGGCCTCAGCTACATGATAACTGAAGGCGGGGCTAAGTCAGATTGGTGGTAGCAGGTTGCTTTTTGGCTTCTGATAAGAGGCTAGAAGGGGAAGAATTCAGTTTCATTTCAAGGAAGTAATTGCTTATTGCTGATTTTATTACATCTTTTGCTGCTTATTGCTGATTTTATTACATGTTTTGCTGCTTATTGCTGATTTTATTACATCTTTTGCTGCTTATTGCTGATTTTATTACATGTTTTGCTGCTTATTGCTGATTTTATTACATGTTTTGCTGCTTATTGCTGATTTTATTACATCTTTTGCTGCTTATTGCTGATTTTACTTGCTAGCAGGTTGCTTTTTGGCTTCTTTTGGAAAGGTAACCACTTAAGGGGTCTTGCTGTTGCTGCTGATTGTTTCTGAGGGTTTCTGTTGGTGTTACTGATTGTTTCTGGTGGTCTGGAGGTAGTAATCAGATTCATTTCAGTGTAGCACCTGCTCATTGCTGGTTTCATTTTTTCTTTTACTATGTATTGTTGATTTCACTTAGGTTACTGTTCTGCTTGTCTTGTGTTTTTTTTTACTCCATTAACATTATAGTGCAGGAACTTTTTTTTTTTTTTTGTCTAGCCCTGTAGTATGGAGTAGAGGTGCTAATTGTATGGTCTTGGGCCTCAGCTATTTGATAACTTGTGGTAGGACTGAATCAGATTGGTGGTAGCAGGTTGCTTTTTGGCTTCTCATAAGAGGCTAGAGGGGGAAGGAATCAATTTGATTTCAGGAAAGTAAATGCTTATTGCTTATTGTATTGCTTCTTTTGTTGTTTATTGTTGATTTCATTTGGTAGCAGGTTGATTTTTGGCTTCTTTTGGAAAAGTACCTTCTTGAGTTTTTTTTTTCTGGCACAGCTGACTTTTTGTAGTGGGTTTTACTGGTGTTGCTGATTGTCTCTGGTAGTCCAGAGGGGTCCAACTGAACCTGCCCACACCCACCCATAGCACATCACTTCCTTTATACCCATAGCCTATGATATCATACATTACCAACTGACTGCATACACACACTGTTAGCCATCATATTCCAGTACATGACTCAGCCACACACCATACCCTGCTGTAAATCTACATTTATTTATTTAGCTTTTGTTGACTGGGTAAGTGCACTAGACAAATCCTGCCTATTTTCAGGCACGACCCGGGGGAGGGGGAATACAGATGAATGCCAACTGACCTTGAACCAGATTAAGCTGTTGGTGGTATTTTTACTGAATGAGGGAAATTTAGCCAGGACACTGGAGAATTTCCCCTAGTCTTTTTTCGATAAGTGCCATGGGATCTTTAACATCCACCTGAACTACCACCAATCCAGGCAGATGGGACCTCGGTTTAACGTCTCATCCGAAAGATGGCACCTCAGAAGTGCAGCACCCCTCTCATGCTGCACTACAGTGTCAGTACTGGGATATTAACCCAAGTGCCAGATGTGGGAACTGAACCCACAGCCCTCTGATCTCCCGGCCTCAGAGGCGAGTGTGCTACCTACTGAGCCACTGACACAGTTATATATAGGTACATACCTTGATACATTATACCATAATGATTACTGACAGTACATAACTGTAAAGTAAACAAGGAATAAGAAGAAAGAAAAAAGGGGCAGACAATTAAGGGAAAGGATAGGCTAAGGAAAATGATGGGCATGCTGCAATGCAATGGTTCTGGGACAGCAGTGTTCAGGAGGACCTCCTGGGCACTGTGGTGCTGCTATATCTGCAGGCACTTTTTCATGTTGAGGGTGGAGATTGCAGGACTCTGAGCAGAGTTAGCAAGGATCTGGATAACTTCCCCCCTCCACAGAGGGACCACCACATCTTCCGCCACTCCCTCAGAGGATGCCAGTAAAGAGTGATGTATGGAGTATGGTGGGCTCAGGGAGAGTGAGGGAGATGGGACAGAGGAATGTCCCCCAGCCAGTGCCACTTCAAAATTCATACACCATCTGGCAGAACAGGACAATCACACTGCATCTCCAGAAATGGACACTAAGGGGGATAAGTTAGTCATCCATGCTGGATCACCATGGACAAAGGGAAGAAGAATGCTCAGGAGGAGGAAGCAAATCCTGTTCAGAGACTCCATTGTTAGAGGGATAGAGATGGGAGTGGGCAGCAATGGTGGGAGGGTGGTATGCCTGTCTGGTGGTGCAGTTCAGAGTGAGGGTAGGAAAATCCTAGAGATCCCTAGGGTGATGGCAAGGAGGGGGGAGCTTTGTGTCATTTTCCACATGGGGACAAATGACCTGTCAGGTGAGGGGACAGAATAGGAAAAGTGCAGGAGGAATTTAGGAATGGGGGGGTGTCTTGGGCAAGTAGCACACTCAGTTACCTTCTTGGAGGTTCTACCTGTCCATGGCAAGGGAGAAGGTTGAGACATCTTCAACATGAAATTTAACACATGGCTGAAGAAATGGTTTGGAGAGGAAGGTTATGGCTTCATTTGGGACTGGGATCTCACCTGGAGGGATGAAGGACTGTATTCACCAGACGGCCTACATCTATCCAGGGGGGGGAAGGCAAAGATATTCTTACTGAAAAGTTCAAATGCTACCTCCAAGAGCATTTAAACTAGCCAAGAGAAGAGGAAAAGGCTGTTGGGTGGATAAAAGTAACCCCCCTCGTCACACATCTGAAATAAGAAAGAGGCCAATTAGTACAAGGACACTATTAAACCAGATAAATAAATTAGATACAATTGTGGGGAGGTCAGAAGTTTGAATCCAAAAATGTCACAGGGCAGAAAAAAGGGAAAAGGAGGGTGGGCACACAAGCTGGAAAGTAATGTGTACAAATACCAGCAGTCAGGGGAGCAAAATCCAAGACCTAATGGCATTAATGGAAGATGCAAACCTGGACATAGTAGCTATTACAGAAACATGGTACACAGGTGACCATGACTGGGATATTGTCATGCCAGGATGCATACTTTTTAGGACAGATAGAGAAGTGTGGGGGGTAGCTATGTATGTGAAGGAGGGGATTAAAGCAACAAAGGCTCAAGGGTTACAAGAAGGAGCAGAGATATTGTGGGTCACCCTGGAGGTGGTAAAAAAGACAGCTATTCACACTGGAGTGATTTACAGGTCTCTTTCACAAGGGGAGAAGTCAGATGAAGCTCTTGTGGAAACCATCCACAAAATGGCAGCCAAAGGGGAACTGCTACTAATGGGTGACTTCAACCTGCCTGTGGTAGATTGGAGCACTCAGACTGTGAGTACAACAAGGGGCAGGGATTTCATGACTGCCATGAATGGGGCAAACTTAAGACAGCTTGTAGAAGAACCAACCCATGATGAGGCTATACTGAATTTGGTCCTGTCCAACAGGGACAGGATCCCAGATGTGGAGGTGGGCAGGCCTCTTGGTATCAGTGACCACAGGACAGTATGGTTTAAGGTAACCACAGTGGAGGAGGCAAGTCATGCAAGGATAAAGGTCCTAGATTTCAGGAAGGTTAACTTTAAGGAGATGGGTAGAAATCTCAAAAGAGCCCTAACAGCAGAGGTCTGGGGGAAATGTGGAAAAACAGTAGTTTAGACTTAAGAAAGTCATAACAGAAGTAACAGGTCACTGTGTCAAAATGCATTGCAAGAGTAAAAGAAAGAAAAGGCCATTACGGTTCTTAAGGTAGTGGCCAAGAAAGTAAGGGGAAAAAAGTGTCTTCAGAAAATACAAGGAAACACAAATGGATGTGGACAAGAACAATATCTAGAGAAGCATAGGGACTCTGGGAAAATATTTAGAAGGGCTAAAGCACAGACAGATGAAAGTATAGCCTGGACTATTAAGAAAGGTGACAAGACCTTCTTCAGATACATTAGTAAGAGGAAAGAGACCAGAAATGGGATTGTTAGGCTATAGAAGGAAAAAGGAGACAGGGTTAAGGATGACCTAGAAAAGGCTGAGATACTGAATAAGTAGCTTTTCTCAGTGTCTCAGGGAAGGTGAGGGTGAGGGATCGAGACTCATTAAGAGGGATATTCAGGGGAAGGAGGTAGACACCAGCCCATTCATGGTGGAAAGAGACCTAGAAGAACTCGGGGGGGGGTAAAAGCAGATAAGGCAATGGGGCAGATGGGATCCAACGCAGAGTACTAAAAGAACTCAGGGAAGTGCTGGTGGAACCACTGGCTGCCCTTTTCAATGCATCACTAGAGATGGGGAGGTACTTAAAGACTGGAGGAGAGCAGATGCTGTCCCTCTCCACAACAGTGAAATCAGAGAGGAGGCAGGCAATTACAGGCCTGTAAGCCTGATCTCAGTAGTGGGGAAACTAATGGAATCCATACTTAAGGAGAGGACTGAGAAGTTTCAGGAGGATAGTGGGACACAGGATCCAAGGCAGCATGGATTCTCAGTGGGAAGGTCCTGTCAGAAAAATATTTTCAATTTATTTGACTGGGTAACCTGGGTGACAGATCAGGGAGGGGTGGATGTGGCCTACCTGGATTCAAGCAAGGTCTTCAACACCGTCCTGTGCAGGAGATTGCTAAATAAATTGGGGAGTCTGGGAGTGGGTCCTACAGTGGTAAAGTGGTTGAAAACTGGCTAAGAGGGAGGGCTCAGGTGGTGATGGTAAATTGCATGAAATCTGAGGAGAGGGATGCGACCAGAGGGTGCCATAGGGGTCGGTGCTGGGGCCTGTCCTATTCAATGTCTCCTTTAGTGACATTGCAGATCATCTGGATGGAAAGGTGTGTCTCTTCATAGATTACACCAAGATCTGCAACACAGTGGACACACCAGAGTTGGTGGAATAAATTAGAAAGGACCTAATCCTATTAGAGGAGTAGTTGGGTGTCTGGCAGTTGAGTTTCAATGTCAAAAAGTTCAAGATCATGCACCAGGATCACAGGAATCCAAGAGAGGAGTACAAGATGGGTGCAGAAATTCTGGCCACCACAAGTCAGGAGAGAGACCTGGAGGTTATCATATCTGATGAAATTAAGGTGACCAAACAGTGTGGAAAGGTGGTGGGGAGTGCAAACAGAATGTTTGGGTGCATAGGGACAAACATTACAAGCTGGAGAAAAGAGATGGTGATGCCACTGTACAGATCACTGGCAGGGCTTCAGTTGGAGTACTGTGTCCAGTTCTGAAGACCATATCTCTGGAAAGACATTGACAACATTAAGGTAGTCCAGATAAGGGTAACAAAGATGGTACATAGATGGCACCAGAAACCCAATGAAGAAATACTTAAGGACCTTAACATCTATTCACTGGAGGAAAGGCGGAAGGGGAGATATGATAGACTTTCAAGTAACTTAGGGGAATAAATGGTACAGGTGGAAAGCATATTTCAGAGAAAACTGCTCAAGAACAAAGGGGCATGAAGTGAGGCTGAAGAGTGGAAGGCTCAGGGATAATGTTAGGAAATACTTTTTCTCTGAATGGGTGGCAGAGCCATGGAACAGCCTTCCAGCAGAAGTGGTGGGTGTGAATACAATATGGGGGTTTAAGAGTGCATGGGATAGACATAAGGGTACCCTGGAGATGTGCAGAGCAGGAGAGCCACACATCAAATAGGATCTGGGGCTGCAGCAGTGAGCAGGGAATTGAACAGACTAGGTGGGCTGTATGGTCTTTATCTGCTGACAGATTCTGTTTCTATGTTTTTTATGTTCAGCCCAGAAGCCTGATTCCTTGTGTTATGTTGTACATCTGAAGGCATTCTTTTAGCTGGTCATGTATCAGCTTCTAAAGCAACTTAACCAACACTGATAAGATTGAGATGGGCTGGTAGCTGTGTACTGAAGATTTATCCCCAGACTTGAAAAGTGGGATTGTATGGGTAGTTTTCCATGGATGAAGGGACTTCACAGCTTGTGACTGAAAGACTGAAAAGGTGAGCTATAGGTGCTGTCAGTATGGGGTGACCTAATTTTAGGAAGAGAAGTTCAGTTTTGTTGGTCCCGGCACTATTTTTGGGAACAATGGTCAGGAGGAGCCGCTCCACCTGTTAAAAGTTGATCTGCTGAAAAACAAAAAGATTTGGAGTGTTGCATGTTGGGAGGGGGGGTACAATAGGTGATTTCAGAGTAGGTTCCAGAATTTGGACAATGGTTGAATTACCAAAGGCATTGCCTTCTGAGGCAAAATATAGATTCAGTTCCTCTGGAATTGCTTATCAGAGAGCAGTTGATTATGCACATTCAGTTGCCTTGGTAATGATGGAGAAACTGACCTACCTTCTATATTCTTGTTACCATGCCATAAGATAGAAGAATTGTGCCTGTTCTTGTTCAGTAAAGACACATAATAAGTTGATTTAGTTGTATGGATTAATTTTGTACACTGATTTATTTTTAGTCCTGTTCTGCTTTAGAGGAGCTGGCTTTGGCCTATAATAGATCCCTATCCTTTAGGGCTTGTTTAATTTCCCTAGTGAAGCAAGAGGACCTTCTGTTTCTAGTTCTGCATGTTATGTGAGGGGCCAGCCAGTTTTTGACTCCTGTGAACTGCTGAATGAAGAATTTGTATGCCTCTTGTATTGAGGGAGCCAAATAGAAATACTGCCAGTGTATTTCATATAGATTCAGAAGCATGAACATGATGTGATTATGAACATGGTGTGGCCCTTTACTGGTGGACAACATTATAGTAAGCCACAAGCAGAAGCTCTAGTGACCACTTGGGAAAGCTGGCAGATATACTTTGGATGGAAGCAGAGAATGGAAGATGCAAGCTATGAATAAGTTAGATTGGTTATCTCAGGCTTGGTAAGCAATAGGTGTGAGCTGAAGAAACTATAGAAATGGAGCAATTAGCTTGCCAGGGGGCAGGAAAACAGTATCAGTGTGGCTGCCGCACAAGCAGGAGAGCTTGAGTGACAAGCCAGTGTGGAAGAGGGTAAACCTTGTACAGAAGAAAAATATAGTATCATTAGGTTGATATGTGGGATAAGATGGCACATGCACAATGCATGGAGTAGTTGTATGATTTGTTCAGGCAGCAAACATGGTACACAAAGAAGTCAACTTGTCGAGTGGCTGAAGAGCTGCATCTATTAGCTGCAACAAGGATCGCAAGCTTATAGGCTTGTTGTAATTGAGCTATCCACTGCAACAGAACTTGGGTGCTTTAATTCATGAGTGACTGTTAGAGCCACTGCAGCCTGAAGCTGCTGTTTTATAATTAAGCAATAATATACTACTGGGTTTGTGTCATGCTGGGATAACTTTCCTTCCTCAGGTGGTCGGACATGAGACCTGCCAACACTCGAGATGTGACATTGTCCCAGCATGTCACTCACCCTGAGGTACACTACTGTAATAAGAAATTGGCTCACTGAAATAAATAATGAGAAGAGACAACTGTATGTTGTTAAAAATTATAATACTAAAAAATGGCAGACATTACACTGAGGCAAATCAGTCCTTTTTAAAAATATTTTTTAACTGTTATAAGCTAATTAATTTAATAGTAACATGTCAGAATTTAGTTACAACATTTGAAAACTAATGCAGTTCAGTACTTACATACATACATTAGATAGCGTAATAAATAATTTAAATAAGGGAAGACCACTGTCATCTTTTAAAAGGCAACGTTTTTCACGCAAGTTTTTAACAGAAATTGGTACACTCAGGCAAATGGATACCACAAATTGTTGTTTAACATATGCATAGCTTGATTTCATTTAGCTTTTTTAAATGTGGAAAACACATGGAACTGCCCTATATAATAGCTTGGTGCTATGTGAAGACCGTGCAATCAAAAACAGCATGGTCAACAACCATGCCATGCTGTCAGTACAAAACCATGTGTTAAAGAACCATGCTAGATTAGATATACTGGGCCAGATATTCAAAACTTTGCCCCTGGGCTAAATTATCACAGCCCGGCGGGTAAACTTAGCCCAGAGCACAAAACAAGCTATATTCGAAAGGAATAGCCTGGGGCAAACAGCTTCTGAATATAGCATGGGAATGAAGCTGGGAAAACCAGGCTGGGAGTGCAGGGTCAAACTTAGCCCTGGAATAAGATAGCTCTGAATATAGCAACCAGGAAGTGCAGACCACAACAGCAACACAGTGCACAGTGATGTGAAGGTAGCTAAAGGCGACTTATGTGGCCAATATGTGGTCCAGCAAATGTGTGAACCAAGTACAGCTGCAGGGAACAGCCTATGGGAAAGTACAGTGAACAAAACAGTATAATAATCACCGAACCATTAGCACGGAGCTAACGTGTTTGCATGGGAATAGCATGGTGTTAAGCTGTTTGCCCAGTGCAAACACGTTTGCCCGGTGCTAAACTTTGCCATATTCAAAAGTGACATGCAAATGAGCCAAATTAGGTAGTCTCTGGGCAAACATCCAGTTTAGCATCTCATTATGCCCTGATTTGCATGCAGTTTTCCCAGCGTTACTGCAGGGTCCCACAGAGCCAACTGTAGGTCAGTCTGGAAGTACAGGGGCTGGCCAGGTCTGACCGCAACTTCACTTGTAGGTCTGTCTGTCAGTGCACAATGATAGCTCAAGGCTACATGTAAACAGTACAACATAGCATAGCATATTGTACCCCAGAGGACAACACAGCATAGGCACAGGTGGTGGTGGTGCTGCATGCAACTGTCACACAGTAGGGCATGCTACAATGCACAGCAGACACTACAGTAGGGAGGGGGCCAGTAATGTGAGGGACACAGCACTGCCTTTGGTGTATAGGGCAGTGATGCTGACTGCACTGTACACAGTGACAGGCCCAACTTGCAGGTGTTTACAGACAGTGGAGATTACTGTTACGCTGTTGTGTGAACCACAGATGCTGCACCTGTGGCATGTGATGCACACAATGACATATATATGGCCTGCTGTGTGTGCTGTGGCATCTGTACAGTTGCGCTGTATATGGCTGGGGGGGGGCACATAGAATCTGACAGGCAAACGGGTGGTGGGGTATTCCCACTACTGACCCATGTGCACTGTGTGCTGTGTCCCAGTCTTGTGGCCACACCAGGGCTGTGATGAGGTCTGGTCACCTGTACACCTCCCTCAATGGCCACCATGCCCACAGTGCTGCCTGTGTGTGCTGGCATCTGTTGGGTACCACAGATGTATGGTCTGCAGGTGTCTGTTGTATGGCCACACTACCATGATGTTCCCTGTGGGCCCGATCACCCTTTACTGCCTGTGCATGGCTGGGACCTGTGGCAGCTGTTGGCAACATGATGGTGCCATCAGTGAGCAGCATGTGTCCTCCATGTCTGGCAGTTTCTAAGTGTCATACTCATATGTAAGGGTCACACATGCCAAACTAACACCACGAAAAGCAACAATGTCAAGCAAAGCTGTTTGCTCAGGGTTAAGACCATCTTTTCCAGGGTGGTAATTTGTACCGTGCTATGGGTCATGCTAAGTCACGCTAAACACCTTAGCGCTGCCTAGTCGCTGAATATCTCATTGCGCCTGTATTCATGTTAATTTTGCCCCTTGCATATAATTATGGTTTGCCAAGTACTAATGTGGTTTGCTAGTACTATTTGGCTTTTGAATATAGCAAACTTTCACACTAGGCCTAAGTCCCATTTACTCTGGACAAGCTCATGCCATTGTGGGGTATAGGATAATCACCCCCATTCCTAATTACAGCACTCACCCCACTCTTCTCACCTAAACATCATTAAATCATGCCTTAATTCTTTCAAGTGTTGCACTCATGGTCTACAATTTGAATTACTGCCTGTACTGCTATCCTCATTAACTTATCTACTTCTCGTAACCATGTATCACCTGACTGTATGTATTGCATTGCTACTGTATCACCTGATTGTATGTATTGTATTGCTTCTGTTCCCCTGGCCGCCCTCTGAAAAAGGGACCTTCGGGGACCAGTGGGCCAACCTGGTCATCAAAATTCAATAAATAAATAGAATGTACTTAAAGCACTGCTGTTTGGTAGCTGACTATGTGACTTAAAAAATGTATTTAATGGGTATATGTTTGTTTGGCCACACCTCCCCTGAGAAAGTGGCAGTGCACCATAAATCTCCAGAAGTTGGCTCTATTGATGAATACATGCTGTTTTAGAAATAAGCAATTTTTTGTACACTTTACTTCATGCAGAGTACACCATTTTTCTGTTCTCCTGGATTTTGGTTTGCCTCAAATTGCTGCTCCTGTTTGTTGTGTAGCACTGGTCTTTCTGTGCATGCCATAAGAAGATAGCCCAATTCATACATATATCATGTAGTTGTTTTTCTTGTTTTGTTTTTTTGTTTTTACAGTTAGCAAAGTAAAGGTATAGCACCCACAGCAAGTTGTTGGGCATAGCATCTGGACCTAAATTATAATTATTTGGGGCTTGTTTTAGCATTACATCAATTCCCTTGAGTGTAATATGTTTCTGTTCTGGTAGTAATGTCTCCAAATTTGGGGCTTCTGAGTACTCATCAACATACTGTATATGAAGCTGAGCATAACTTCAATGCTCACAGGATTATCTCTCTTCTTTGTATATGAGTTTATTAAAATTTTTCTTTTTCACAAATGTCAACTTTTCCCAGTCGATACATAGATATTGATGACAGATAAGGACCTCCAGACCCACCCAATCTGTCCTACAAACTACCTATATGTTAGCAGTGAAAAATAAAGTACATTTTCCAGGTATGTCACCTTTGCCTAAGGGCTCTTCAGATTTAACTTGGACTGATTTAGCAATGATGTGATTATTTCAGAAACAATATTTCTGTTGCAGACATTGAGGGAAGTCAAAATCAAACTTGGGGCCTGGTGGCTGAGTCTTGATTCAAGGCCCAGCAGTGAAGCTGTTCTGTAGGACTGTGGAGCTGCAGAGAACAAAGAGGCCATCTAGTGTTCTTGAAAAAGGAAAGTTATACTGGGTTTTTAAAACACAAGTGTCCAGTACAGCAACCATGCTTGACAGTCAGGAGAGTGAGGGAGCAACAAGAAACATGAGGAGAGTGGGATTCGGCAAGCAAGAAATTTGGACCTATTAATTTAAGTCTACATATTTTTATACATTTTCAATTTTTTTTTTAAAGTTGATATTTTTTTGGATTTAATTTGTTTTGAGTGTTGTGCCCTTGGAGCTGATACATCATGACAGCATCATGTGATGAATTGGCATGTAAAGCAGTTGGTGCTTTAGTTACTAACTAGAAAACGCACAGCATATGGCATGCAGCACAAGGAACCAAACATTTGTTGAGTGGGTTTGGCTGAAGCATTGTTGCACTGTTTATAGCAGTGGTCTTCCTTTTTTTATTTGAACCAGCATATTTTATAGTATGGGATCCAGAGCCACAAAAGCCCTCAAAAACTGGTTGGACATGACACCTTTTGCTATACTTTGCAGGCCACCATTTTTGGAAAGAAGAAACCCCCAATACCATAATCAAGAGGCCTGCTCTCTCATAACTCTTGGTCAAATTGTGAAATACATTGAAATAAATATGACATGAACAAAAAATATGTGAAAAATCTGGAAAAGTGGAAATTTTACCAAATATGATCTAGAACTTTCAATAAAGCTCAGATCAGTCTAAAATGTGTACCCGTTATGCACACTGAGGCTATTCACATACAACAAGTCTCATTGTCATCATGTCTTTACAGATGGATCAGTATATGCAATTATTGTAGGAAAATATTTCCAAAATTGCTGATTGTTTGGCTAAATCTTTGAATAGACTTAATAGTGTTTCCTCTGACAAAGTAATCATTGCATTTATATTACATTATACCATATTGCTACCATCTACAGTATTCCCACTTTCTTTTAAAAGGTACCTGACTCAAATATCATGATCTATGACTGAGATGTTCCATTTTATGTACCCATATCCCCAAATGTATGTGGTCACCATCCTACCCAGCATTTGTCAGTTTTGGCCATCTATGCATTTCTAGTTTGAGTTTGGTGTGGTTTGAAATACTGTATAGGAGTTTTATGATATTAGTAATCTGCCTATTTAGGGAATGTTCTTAAAGTAATCAGTGTTATGCTTTGTGCTGAGTATTTATAATGTGTATTTTTGAATTTTGTATGGGGGTTTATAATATTAGTAATCTGCCTAGTTATAGAAAGCTCTTAATGTAATCAATTTGATGCGTTCTGCCAAGTATTCATAAGGTTTATTTTTGTATTTCAGATTAATGACTGATCAACTATGGAGCCAGCATTCCAAGTTGGCACTAAAAGGCAGCAACCAAGAACAAATTAGTCCCGCTGCCTCATTTGTCAACAAGATGCAAAATGTGTCTCTTTACAAAGACTGACAAAACTTGGATATTCTGCCTTCTTGTATGCAGTTCAGAAACATTATGATGATGATGTTGCTTTCCAACTGGAAAGGATGTGTTATGTAAAGATGAATTCCTAGCAAAGACCCCAGTAATGCATGTAAGGTGTCACAATGCATTCACCAACAAAAAAACAACTGTTGAGCAAAAACACCTCAGAGTTTCAGGTCAGGACAGTGAGCAACTAGGTCCATCTCATATAGTCATGCAATCTTCAATTAAACAGCCTATCTTATTACAAGAATAAATGGTTTGTGTGTGAAAAAGAGTGGGATAAGAGGGAGAACAGGAAACTGTTGATGATGCAACTGTTTATCGTCAAAAATCCATGTGGCAAAAAGCCAAAGAACTCAATGACAGTACCATGTTACATAAGTTGCAAGGGTTTGGGGATGAATGACTAGATCTGATAGCGCATGCTTTTTAATACCACAGATCATGTCTTAATAACTATAAAAAGAAGAACAGTCTTGGAAGGTGATGACATCTATAATGTAGGGTTCAATTGGCTATTTTCTCAAATTGATAGGCCAATTCTTGGCCATGGAGTGTCTTCTGTATCACTAAACTTTTTGACAGATATCGCTAGTGGTTAGAAGATGACAGTGAAGATGAAGCAGCATCCTACAGGTCACAAGTCTGAAAAGATGCCTTTTGACATACTATATTAATCCCAGTGATAGTAGGGTAGCCATTATTCCTCAGAAAGGTACATCAAGTCTTTTGTGTTCAGCAGAGTTGAATGCTAGAAAGTTGCTTTCAGAAGTCACCAAGTTAAAGCAAATTTTGGAAGAATCAGTCTATACACAAGAAAGTGAAGACAAACCCGATGATACTCAGATGCAAATAGATGCAAATCTGTTACGTTACAATGCAACAAAATGAATAAAATCTGAACTGAAAGAGTTTGGCAGAAAAGAATGTCAAACAATTACATCAGCTAAAGAGTGTACATTAGAAGACCAAGACTCATGTGAAACAAACCTGGATGTTTCTTATGAAGCAGTTTCAAAACATGTGAGTACCACTCTTTACAACCACATGGTTTGGATGCTTATCAATGCTACTCCAGAAGTAGGCAATGATGAGATATTTCAGCTAAACCCAAAACAACATGAATGGGTACAGAGTCTTGGACAAGGCATATGTGCAACCATTGCTGGTCTTCCAACACCAAAACATGTTGGTACTGCCCTACACATACTAAAAGCCTCCCGGAGCAAGGAAACCATAACCATACTAAATAGATTTGGAAGTAGCATTAAGTACCAAGATGCCCAATGTTATACTGCCACCATGGCAGCAGATGCTGATGAGCATGAAGCTCAAGAAGAGGTTTTCATATGCATGAATCTGAAGTCGGGTTGATTCATAGTGTGCAAATGACAACCTAAACTTCCATGAGAGTACACTGGATGGTAAAACTATGTATGGAACATCACATGCAATATATCAATATGCAGATGAAGGTGAGGATCAACTGTCAGTGGCTGTTAGGAAGCCTCTAGTTAAAAAGTGTGAGTCTCCTCACACATATCTTCAACAATTCCAAGCAGGAGAAACAATCTCACCTTCAAAGACCACCAGAAGAGTTGTTCATTTGCTGTCATGGCAATAGCACCACAGCAGACCAATGAGTCACTTCATCCTGTATTGTGGCTTTGGCATTTAGTGAATATGGTCCCCACACTTTATTTAGTTGTTATAGAACAATTTAATTTCATTTTCATTTATTCTTTGTTACCCAGGTAAGGACAATGGACCAGTGGTCCTTTTTCAGTCCTGACCTGGACAATAACACACATCACTGCAGAGTATCACAAAACAGAATATAACAATTAAGCAATAATGCATGTCAGTGTATGGTATATCATGGGACATCATCACACGTTGGGTGGTTGGGCATGAGGCCACAGGCCAAGTGCATCCAACAACCTGAGAAGTGATGATATCCCATAATATACCACACTCTGGAGTGCATTATTGCTATTGTGAACTGAGTTAAAAGTTTTTTCCCAGTAAAATAAAATTAAAAAACATGTTAAAAAATGTTAAAGCCTCTTGTAAATGTATGTTTTTGGATGTTGGAGGAGTATCTTTTAACAAAATAGTTCCTGGAGGATTCTTGGCAGCATGTGGTGCTCTTGTAAAATGGTCTGCATAATCTGTGTCAGACTACCAGCACTACTGTGTTTGACACAGTTCCATTGACAACTTCCTGTTGACTTTTGGTTGTTGTTGTTTTTTGGCACATGATTTTTTAAACAAATTCATTGTGGTTGCTGCTGATTCACTGTGGTCGGAGTTTTTTTGGGGGGGTTCACTTAAGTGGTGGGAGTGATGTGTGGCATGTGGAGGGAGGATGACATCTAATTGTGTGAGAGGAGTGACCTTGATGGAAGATTGGTGTGCATATCCTTTTATCAGCGACAGAAGTGAGACACAGTGAAGTGACATAGTGAATCTGTTGGCTACCCTATTGTAAAAAAATGTTTTAAATTTTATTTGGCATCAGTTGTCTCACTGCCTGACTTGCTCCTGACCATGGGAGCATGGAATGTTGTGGTCAGAGTAGTTTATTTCGAGTGAGGAAGCTGGTGGCCAGAGGCTATTTGAAGCCATGATGATGTAGCAAGATATCATCAAGGCTTCAAAGAGCTGTTGGTCAATCAGCTTCTTCCCTTTCTGGCCACCAGCTCATAACAAAAAACATTACATAGAACATTTACATACAGAATGTTGTAGTACATACTGTTTAAATTTCATCGTAAAATTTGCAGTAGAAGTTGACTGACAAATAAACACAAGTAGTGCATTCCAATAGGTAAGAGCAGTCACTGAAAATGTGCATAATCCTATTTTAAGCTTAGATTTAACTTCATTAAGTAAAATATAATTTGATGATCATAATCTAAGTAACATGGACCTAAGTGAGATTAAGCCAAACAATGGAAACAAAGACTTATAGAAAAGACATTTAAAAATAATATATCCTAAAGAATATTAAATTCTGGAGATAGGAAACATCCAACTGGAAGATAGATACAATAACTGCTATGATGAGTATGAACTGGAACTACAAGAACAAATCTGAAAATGTTGTTATATACCACAGAAAAAGAATTCAGTTCCTTCTTCTCGATATTAAAATACAAATTGGACACATAGTCAAAGTGTGGGAAGAGAGACCCGACTGTGAAAGAGTTTCTAGTTTCCACTGTAAAGTAGAATTAAAATTTATACAATAAGCCAAGTTTCTGGTTGATAATTTTGACAATGGATTGTGTCTGAAGAGAAAAGGTTAACCCTGGATCCAGTAAACCCCCTAGATATCTAATTGTTTTACCTGGTCAATCAAGGTCCCCTGATGATCATACAGTACAAAATCTAAATGTTCTCTTAACATAGATGGCATTCCAAATAGCATTGTTGTAGTTTTTTTTTTTTTTAATTCAACGCCATTGAGGTTTGGACAAACCAAGAAGAAACTTCCTCAAAATCTTTTTCTAAGGCTGATGACAATTCAGATAATGATTTAGATTGAGAAAAAATTATCAAATCATTGGCATATAAAATGGAATTATGGAAATGACATAACTGAGGTAACTGATTAGTAAATACAGAAAACAATAATAGGCCCAAAATGGACTCACGTGGAGCACCACAACATATTGAAGATGCATACGAGACCATAGTTCCAGTTCACACAATTTGAGATCAATTAAACAGATAATTCCAAATTCATGATACAACAGCCTCAGAAAATCCAAGATTCCTCAGTTTAACATAGGCATGATTGTGTTCTATGAAATTGAATGCCTTGGTCAGGTCCATGAACACCACACCAGTCATCAAACCATTTTCAGATCCTTGTAGGACAGTGTCCGTGAATCAGACCAAGGCATTCCATGTTCCATAATACTGATGGAACCCATGTTGTTGGTCAGCAAGCACCCCATAGAGAGTCAGATAATCATTCATCTGTCGAGACACCACTTTCCCTAACATTTTACTAAGGGGATTCAAAATTGAAATGGGTCAGAAGTCATAAATCATTACTGCATCAGCTTTTTTGGGAATTGGGACAACTCCAGCTTGTTTCCAATCCATGAAGAATTGACATGTAATCAATGACAAATTAAATATATAAGACAACGGCTCAACAATAAAGGGAATACTGTAGCTAATTTAAGAAACCAGCAATCAGTCCCACTCCCACTATCCGAAAACCTATTCAGAATAGTTTCCAACAATTTTCAAACTTCAAATTTGGTAATTTCTTTAAATAGAAGCAGAGGTCTAACAGTCAAAGTAACCACACCTCCCACATCAACAGTTCCAAACTGTGATACATTTTGCTGAAATCTAGAAAAATCAGAAAATGTGTTGTTTAATAGATTAACAATTTCTAATGGATCAGTGATACCTTGATCATTAACAACAACCTTAGTAATACCAGTTTTGGATTTGGGAGACAATAATGTATTTATATTATTCCATAATTTCTTGGGATTAATCCAATTAGATTCAAACCGTTCCCTTAAAAAATATTTTTTGCTTTCCTCACAGTGTAAGATACAACATTCCTTAATCTATGATAGGAATTCATAAGCGAGATGCAGGGTTGGCTTTTAAATTTAGCCAGGCCAAATTTCTGTCCTTAATCAATCACCCAATGGCAGGAGAAAACCAACCATTATGTGTTCCTCTATGTTTTAAGGTGCGTAAAGGAAAGAAGATGTCTTGAACTGGGAGAAGTTGCTTGTAAAAAAATCTAATGCAGAATCAACATCAGGGATGCAATACAGAAAAGACCAATCTAAGGAAGATAAATGGGCAATCAACATTTCAAAATTAACATTTCTAAATGAATGGGTCTGAATCAGAAAGGCGGCTTAGAACTTTTAAATTTCAGTAAACTAAATATTGTCATATGATCACTAGTTGAATCGGCCAGAACACGTGAAGCAGCAATTCTTTTCCTATTATTCACCATCACCCAATCCAGGGTAGAATGATTTAAGATCAGTGGATTCAAACGAGTAGGGTCATCAGTACACTGAACTAAATCATACAATAATATTAAGGATCCCAAACCCTGATTTTCCAAGGTTAACCAATTCAAATGTATATCACCCACAACAATATATCATATCTCTTAACATAGGGCGTAGCGGCCTCAAGATAACTAATTAAAGCTTCCTGACCACACTGTGTGTGGGTTATATAAGTAGCCCACATTAAGACATTTCTTTCCACCTAAAACAAACTGTAACAATAACTAGTCAGTTGCACAATCTATAATCAAACTTGACCCAAGAACATTAACTTGTAAATGCTCTGTAAAATATACCAATACTCCCCCATCCTTTTCCTAACCTTCCTGTCAGCACAAATATGTTTAAAGCTGGATATGTTGCATGCACTATCAGGAATAATGGGTTTAAACCAAGTCTCTGAGAGTGCTACAACATCTGGCTTATAACACTCAATTAACTGTTCAGTTTCAGCAATATTAGGAACCAAGCTTCAGACATTTAGATGAATATTTTTAAAACCATGACAATGTGCTAAAGTTGAAGTAGTAGGCTGGCCCTGAGAACTTAGAACATTGTTGGAGACCGAAGGCCCCAGATTAAATTCAATATCACCCACTCTAAACAATAATAAGGCCAGTTTCAAAGCTTGACCAGGTTTGCACATAAATGACTGACTATAATATATCGAACAATGGTACCCCATTGTCCACAAACTCTGATTTCTTGGCTATTGTGAAACAAGATCTGTAATGATTCAGACCTGACAATAATTCACACTATAGAATTAGATATGCAGTAGTCATCTCTTGTAAACTGGGTCCCAACCCTTCCAGGATTATTACTAAACAATATACTATCACAACTCACTAACCCACCCACTAACAAACAAACAAACTCATATAGCACAAACTCCAGGATTACACATCATTAACCTCTAAAAAACCTAATACAACAGCTGAAACTAAAAACAATATATTATATCTCACTTACTCCCGCCACCTCCCACAGACTTCCACTGACTTCCTTTTTACTTCTCCTCATTTAACAGCATGGGCCTCTGCTGAAAGATGCTACCGCATCTACCAGCACTGATGTTTAAACCCCCAAACTCTACCCAGCTGGACTACCACCACCAATCAGTGGGAAGGGGATGGCTAAAGCAAGCAGTAAGGCAAGAGTAGTGACAGTTGCCAAAGTAACTGAGTGGCTGCTCAGGTTAATATTTCTCAGCTGTAACAAGGGGGCCAGATAATTACTATGGGCAACAGTTCAGCAAGACAAATTAACCCCAAATAAAAGTGCAGTCAGCAGCAGGTAGAAAACAGTGTCAAAGTAAAAGCATAAAATATCACAGTTTCAGAGAAGCAACACTAGTGTTCCATAGTAACAGCGAGTCAATACAGCACTCAACAATGAGTTTCCTTAGTTGCGGCACCTGAGCTATACAAGTATGGCATAAAGTGCATGAAGCGAGCAGTGACAGTCACATACACACATTTTTCCATTCTGGATACTGCAGCATTACAACTCACAACCTTCAGACCGCTCCAGATATTGCACGTGGGAATTTCAGCTCCCTTGCTAAGTGGTCAAGGAACACCACACAAATCACAGAGCTTCAGCAGATAGAATACATGGTGCACTGGGATCAGCATGGTCTGCCACCCTCCCACTGACTCCCTTGCACTTCTTCGCACTTAGCCTCATTGGCCGCCACTGAAAGATGCTGCCACATCTAACAACACCAATGTTTAAACCTGAAAACTCCACCTCGCCAGGCTGCCACAATAAAAACCTGTTACATGGTTCTTCTTTTATGAATTAGTTACCCAACAGGAAATACAGGTGACTGTGATTGGGTATGGGTATTTCATTCCAGAACCTACAGAAAACTCTGATGTGGTTGAAGCATTAGTTCAGTATTGTATGAAGGTCACTCAGAAAATTGATCAGGAATTCTGCATAATTACCTGTGATGAAACAGCCTATGAGATTGCTCTTGGCCTTCAGAAAAAGAAGCCAGAGAAATATGTCAAAGTCATCCTTCATGTGGACGGCTTCCACATTGCACTAAATTTTATGAGGGCAATTGGGTATTTAATAAAAGAAACTGGCATGGAGGATCTCCTTGTTGAAGCCGATGTTTGCCTCCATGGAACTGTCAACACAATCATGTCAGGCAAAGACTATTATGTGTTGATGAGAGCCCATAGACCAGTTCATGCTGCCATGTAAGAGCTATACTGGAATGCATTTGAAAGCTGACTCACCGGCAAATATAACAAAGATATGGAGTGCATTGCATTGCTCTCAGAAAGTGCTCAAAGACTGAGAGATGCTGTGGATGCAAATAGTGCACAAAATGCAAATGATTAATACATCAAAACAACTATGCTACTGGAAGAAGTAGACACACTAATGAAGGATCTCCATGATGCACAGTGTAAATCCCCAACAGCAAGACTCTGGCTTATGTATATAGACATGATTCAGATTCTGAATTATTATATTTATGCTGAGCGAGCTGGACACAGCATGGGGCTAGCTGTGACCATGAAGGTCAGAAGTGTGAGCTGCAGGTGAAGGCAGCAGAGCTTTGTTTTTAAGGAACACTGCAGGAGAAGGCAGCTGTTTCTGTACTTTTAAAACATTAAGTGTAATTTGTATTGTTGTATGGCATAGCACAGTGTACCAGCGATCCCCACTTCTCAGGGGTTACTTTCACTTGACAGGCATCACTAGGGTGATTTGGGATAGTTTTAGGCTGCCAGGTGATGGCTAAACTGTTCTTGTAAGGGCAGTTTATGTTTGTTGTCTGCTGGCTGTGCACAGCGAAGCATATTGTTGCCATAGTTATTGAGTGATGTCACCAGAGGGTGCCATAAAACACTCAGCTCCACCAAGCAGAGACAGCAGTGAAGGGCTATCTGTGACCATGATGGTCATGAGTGTGAGCTGCAGGTGAAGGCAGCAGAGCTTCATTTTTAAGGAACACACTGCAGGAGAAGGCAGCTGTTTCCATGCTTTTAAAACACTAAGTACAATTTGTATTGTTGCAAGGCATGGCAGGGTGTACCAGCATCCCCCACACTCTAGAGGGTTACTGGCACTTGGCAAGCATCACTAGGATTCTTTGGGTCAGCAGTTTTAGGCTGCCAGATAATGGCTAAACTGTTATTTTAAGGGCAGTTTATATCCCTTGTCTGCCGGTTGTCCACAGCAAAGGGTAGCATTGCCATAGTTACTAGGCAATGTCCCCAGATGGCACCATAAAATGCCTGGCTCAAGCAAGTGGAGTTGAGTGGAGAGTGGAAGTGACATGGGTAGAGGCCAGTGGCATCTGATGGTGTCAGATGGAAAGGACTGGGAGTGCGGCAAGGTAACTTTGAAGTAGGATGGACAGATATTGGAACAGATATAACATACGTTAAGAGTTTATAAATAGAGGTAAAAAGTAAGAACTGGACATGAAAATGAATACAATTCATCTTACAACAGGGAAGTGGGGATACAATGTGGTCACTGTGGGAAATTCACTTTAGATGAGTTAGGTGAACATGGTCAATACACATATAAACAATGCATAGAACTAAAAGTCCTATTAATTAAATTTTTGGCATTGAACTGGAGCTCAAAATGTTGAGATGCTCAACAGCACAAAAGCAGGCAAACATATACCCCCGAGAGGAAACTATAACTAATGATGGGTGAACAAAACAGCAGAGTGATTCAGATGCTGGAGGGGAAAATAGCATAATTGATGGCACAACAACTATAAAGAAAGGAAGGCAAGCTATGGACTTCATGGTCCCAACATAAAATTGTTTTAAATATGTTGGAGAATTTTCTCAAAAGTATTGAGGAACAGTCAGATGAAATGTTAGACATTGTGAGTGACAGGGAGAAACCAGGGCAAGAGTCTAATAATCTGAACTTAAATCCAGGGCCTGACCAACATAATGAGAATAATACTGATAATAGCATGGATTATGAACACAATTCTAGTGAGGGAAATGAAAATAAACAAAAATCATTAGTATATATAATTGGAGACTCAATGATAAAATATTATAGATCATTTTACAATGAAAGCAAATAAAGAAACAACCATGAGTAGTTACCACCCTGGTGCAGGTATGCAAGCCACTGTATAAAACATCTCCTGCCCAAAATTGTCAGGAATACTAGCACTAAGACATTAGTAATTGTATACACTGGGACAAGCAATGTTAGGCATTGCCCTGAGGAAGACATTTTTAATGACTGGAAGGAGGTTTACGTGTCTCTAAAAATGTTAGGATATAAAGCAATTCTATCAGAAATGTTATCAGTCCAAATGGATAATCTTATATTAAAGCAGAAGAACGGGAAGCTAAACAACTGGGTAAGACAATGGTGCTTACATCAGGGGATAGCATGTATTAAAACATGGGAAATGTTTAAAGGAGAAAAGGATTTATACTGTCGAGATGGTCTTCATTTGAACAAAAAGGGTAGCCAGCTATTGGGAATGTCTTTCTAAAATTCACCTATACAGCTACTTTAAATTTAGGTTATCTGGGGAAGGGGAACAAAGACAATCACAAGCTAAGGAGAAGCAGACTTTCCAAAACAGAGACACAAAATCAGATATGATGCATCTAAGGCAACAAAGTTGTTGACCTTAAATGCTAGGAGTCTAAAAAATAAAATTCATGAACTGGAATATACATTACTGGAGAGCAATATACAGATTTGTGCAATGTCCAAAACATGGTTTCAACCAAATGATGAGGGAACTCATATACCAGGGTGCTGACTGTATCATAAAGATCATAGAGAAAGGAGAGGCAGAGGTATCACACTGTATCAGAAGATTTGACCTCATTCCAACTGAATGATGCTGATGATAGAAAATAATAGTACGGAACTTATATGAGTGTGCATTCTGTGTGGATCACAGAATATGACCATTGGGTGGGTTACAGGTCTCCATATCTTCCTATAGAAGAAAATGAGGCATTCCTTGAAACATATAAAAAAGAAGTTAATGGGAATTACTTGCTTCTGAGGGATTAAAATTTCCCAAAATCAAATTGGGAGACACTTTCCGGATCTTCAGTAGTTGAGAATAAGTTAATTAACATTACCCTAAATCATAATCTGGATCTGTTAGTTGAAGAAACACCAGGGGAAACAAAAAGATTGATTTAATCTTGAGCAATTTTGCTGATCGGATGAACACATTTGAGGTACTGCGGCCATTGGGAGACAGTGATCATAAAGTGATCTTAATGTTCATCAAAACACACAGGGAGATGGCACATGGGACCATGAAGCTTAGATGTTACGACAAAGCAAATAATTAAAAAAAATGAAATTATTCCTAAAATAGTGGGAATGGGAAAAGGAAGTAGAGGATTTACCTACTGAAGTAGTTTGAAGTATAGTACAAAATAAACTAAACCATTGAATTATGAACTATGTGCTTGTAATACATAAATATAATTAGAATGATTGGGTGCCAGAATGGTTTAATGTTAAAATCAGGAGCATATCAACAAAAAAAAAAAGAAAAAGGCCTATTCAAAATACAAGCATAACTAGACTGAATTAAACTGGAGCAATTATAAAAAAACTGACGAACAAAACTAAAAATCTGATTAAGAAAGTGAAATCCGAAGCAGAATTAGGAATGGTTGTGAGAGTTAAAGACAATAAAAAAACAATTCTACAATTATGTAGGTAGCCTTAGGCTAGGTAATAAAGTCGAAGGACCTTTGAAAGATGAGAAACCTATCCATAATGAACAAGAAATGGCATCTAAATTTAACATCTTCTTTGTTAGTGTATTTCAACCCAGTGGGAATGTGCCCAGACACAAGCAAATAGGAATAACAACTACAGTGAATGCTGACAGGTCTGCGGGGCCAGAAGGAGGAACTTGCTGGCCCAGTCACTATGTTGTTTAACAAACCCTTGAATGAAGAAAAAGCCATTAAGGATTGGAGGTAGGCCAATGTGTTACCCCATCTTTGACAAAGGGGATAAGGGCAGTGTAAGCAATTATAGGCCAATAAGTCTCACATCAGTTCTGGGTAAGCTACTGGAGCAATTTGTTAGAGATATTAATGTAAATCATGTAAATTCAACTGGGTTAGCTGACATTACACAGCATGGTTTCTGCAAAGGCAGATCATTAAAATGGGAAAATTCCAAATCCATGGAATTTCAATGAAAATTCACAAACTTCCTTGAAATTCCGAGGAATTTCATCAGAATTTTACATAATGTTTAAAATTTATTAATTTGGTTACAACTCTGTTTAAGCTAGAGCTCTGAAAGTTGAAATAAATACTCTTTGGGTCAATGGCCACTAATGTGCCAGATTGATAGTATCAAGTTATAGGTGCTCAGATGCTGTTGTTTTATTGTTTGTGCAACATTTCATGAACATTTTTATTTGCTTATATCTTAACCATCTGTTGGTTCAGAGATCATAAATTTGGCATGATTTCTTGATGATAGATATTCTAGCAATCTGCCAGATTTCATGACAATACAATGCATCATCTCGAAATTATACTTGCTCAAAATCTGTTATTTTATTTTATTCAGGAAATGTCATGAACAAATTTCATCTGCATTTAACTTAGGCACCTTTGGAGCTAGACATGTTTTAATTTAGTATGGACAATCTTTTTGCAGTGCTTATAGAATTATCTAAATACCTGTATGGTGAGAATTAGATAAGAGAGTTTTTAAGTCTCAGGGATTCAAAACTTTTACTATGTAAATATTTGAAAAACTTTATGAAAACTATCAACAATGCTGATGTTTCTAACTTCTCTGCTCTTGCATGCATAGATTTAACATTTGACATGCATATCCATAGTCAGTCTATCCTGGTGTATAATGCAACTGGATAAATTGGTTAAGCAGTTTTAACTTTACAGAAGAAAAAACATGATTAGTAACATGTTCGCGCATATTTATGATAGCATATACTGTAGATGAAGCATCCAGAATTTCTTTGTGGAATTTAACATCAACAGTGCACATACCACTACTCCATTTAATAAGCTGAGTTGATCTTTTTGCAGTCCTGCTGTTGTGTTCCTTTCTGGGTGATTACCCCGCCCCCTTCTCTTTAGGGATAGCCAGATTGACTCAGTAAAACTTCTGTCCCCACTAATATCCTCTTTGTTCTTTATTTATTTATTTAGTATTTGTTTACCGGGTGGGTGCACTAGCCATAGATACTATTTTCAGGCACAGCCCGGGAGGTTACAGGGTAAAACGTGACAGGCAAATACAAACAACAGGTTAACAGCATAATGGGTACAGAAGGTACAATACAAACAGGTTACATCAAATATGACAGCAGCAGTGGTATAATAAAACAGTATTCAGTAGAATAATCATCAGAAGGTCAAATACATAGTGCACAGAGTGGGACTGTAGGGGATAGTTCACATTATAGCATCAGGACACAGCAGCTAGATGAGCCAGGACAGCTGCAAACAATCATAGACCTTAGTGGAAAGGCTTATTAAACCTTAGCCATCATACAGAGCAAGACAGTGTTGCCAGGGGATTGGGTAGAGATAGTTGAAGGGTGCAGGGGGATGAGAAACCAGGAATAGGATGTTGATACAAGTGCAGATGGGGGGATACTGAGGGAGAGGGGTGACAGATGCTGGTGGCTAGTGAGGGAGAGATACAGGGGAGGTTGTATCACTTGGTTTAGAACAGCTGAAACAAACAGAAATGATACATAAGTGCCTAAGTAAGCTGACTGAAAAGGTAGGATTGGTCGCGATGAGTTTGTGGCAGTGGGGAGGTGGGACAAGAGCAGAGAGCAGGTTCACAAGGGTTTGAAATAGGCAGAGGAGACCAGGCTGAAGAGGACGGAGCTATAACTGTTCTTAAACTGGGCATGGTTGGGGCAAGGCGAGCATCAAGAGGCAGGGAGTTCCAGAATTTAGCTGCAGAGTGAGAGAAGGCTAAGGTACCTTTGTTGGATTTGTGCCTGGGTATTTGTAGCAGAGATTTATCAGATAAATGGAGGTCCTGGGAGGAGGGCAATGGAGTAAGCAGGGAGGCCAGCAAGACAGGGATGCCTGTTCTAATGATATTGTCCATCAGGGAGCCAAGGGCAAGAGTGCAAGTAAGAGAAGGGGGTAACCAATTTAGATCAGCATAGAGCTGACAATGGTGTGTTGACCAAGAAAAGGCCAAAGCTTATCTGCATATGCTGTTGTGGGTAGTATCCCACTTCTTGAGGAGAGTTGTAGGTGCATAAAGATAAGTGATTACCCCATAGGTTAGTGATGGGATCAGGATCCCATGGGCAATGGCCAGTCTAGCTGACTGTGTAAGGACATAGCTGGTCTGGTATGCTGCTCCAATTTTAGCATTTACTGATTTACAGGTAGTCTTAATATGTTTGCCAAAGTTTAGATTTTCATCAAGAACTCCAAGGCACTTGAACGAAAATACTGGTTTGAGGACCAGTCCACCCTGACCAGTAACTTTGAATAGGTTCCAGTTGCTTTTTAATTTGACTGTAGAACCAAACAACACAGTATGTATTTTACTAGTATTAAGGAGTAGCTTATGGTGGAACACCCAGGATTGAACAGACTTAAAAGCAGTGGTAAGGGTCAGGTTTATGCAGTGAATATTGCTATCACTACAGTAGAGAACCAGGTCATCTGCATAGAGGATAGATGAGCAATTTGGGTTATTTGCCATGATGTTGTTAATAAAAGTAGAGACAAGAAGAGAAGTGGTCATAATATTGATCCCTGGGGAACACCAAGGTTAATAGCCATAGGGCTTAACACCGCAGAGTTGAATCTGACAAACTGAGTTCTATTTGCTACATAGCCATTGAACCAGGTGACCAAGTCCTGGGAGAAACCATGGGCTAGGAGACTATCAAGGAGAAAAGAGTGATCAACCAGGTCACATTCCTTTGTCAGGTCAATAAAAATTTTCCCCATGAGGCGACCATTGTCCATAGCAGTAAGAGTATAATTTGTAAGGTGGAGCAAGGCCATAGAGGTGCTATGACCTTTGCGGAAATCATGTTGAATTGATGAGAGGAGGTTGTATTTAGTCATGAATTTGACAACTTGGATTGATACTAGTTTTTCCAATATTTTGCATAAAACTGGTAGTAGAGCTATTGACCAATAGTTTGCCATATCTTTATTATCCCCTTTCTTTAGTACCGGCATGACTTTAGCCATTTTCCAGATGTCAGGGACGACTTTGTTACAAAGGGAGAGGGTAAAAATACTGATAAGGGCTGGGCGATAAATGGTGCAGCCAGTTTTAGAAGTTTGGGTTCAGTGTCATCAAACCCCACACTAGTATTTTCAGAAATGGCATTCAGCAGACCCAGGATATCAGATTTGGAGACTGCCTTACAGTAAAAAGGAGGGGGAAGTACAGTGGGGGAAGGTGGGTGGGTGGAGGTAGAGGCTAACCTTGGAGGAAGACAGATGGGAATCTTGACAGGTCAGTAAATTGTTTATTAAATGCCTCTGCAATAGTGCTAGGGTTGTTGCAGTGGATATAATTAATAATCAATTTGTCAGACAAGTGGGTCATCTTTGTACCTAGGAATGATTTCACATGCATCCAGAATTTCCTGGGCTCACCTGATGCTTCCATCAGAAGCCCCTTACAGAAAGTGCTTTTTGCTAGTCTGATCTGCATTTTGCAAGCACTTCACTGAGCCCAGTAGGAGTGGTAGTCGGCAAGAAGGCCAGAGTTTCTGAAATGCCTCCAGCTCTTATCCCGGGTGTGAAGTGCGGCCAGGAGATCTTTGTGTAACTATTTTGTGGGTGTTGCATGAACATGCCGAGTCACAAGTAGAGTGTGCCTATTTTGAACTGTGCAAATTTGGTCTAGGAAATAGTCAAGAGCTAGTTGTGCATCCTGGAGCTGATTGAGATGAGACCAGTTAATAGATGAGACATCATGTAGGAACTGTAACTGATCCAGTTTAGCATAGTTCCTAAAGGTGGCATAGCATGGGGGCAGAGACTGAGAGCTAGAGTGTTTCCATCTGCACAAGATTTGGGGGTGGTCAGATATAATATCTGGCAAAGTGCCTGCATCAACAATTCTGTCAACCCAGTTTGTTAACACCCAATCTAGTGGAGTGCTTGAAGTTGCTTTAGGGGATATCCTAGTAGGCTCTGTTATAGCTTGATGCAGGTTGTAGCTTTGTACTAGAGATAGAAGTGAGCCATGGGTTTGCCCAAGCCAGTTCAGATTCATGTCACCAAGGATAATCAGTTCATTACGGCTTGCTAAATTTACCGTGTCCTCCAGCAAATTAGTGAAAGCAGATAGTTCACCCTGGGACAGGTTATAGGTGACAATTATGTGTAGATTTTTAGCACCCAAGTGGAGGAGCACATATAGGGATTCACAAATGGAGGATTGAGGTTTGGTATTCTGTGAGACAGTAAGATGAGCCTTGTAAAATAGAGTGACTCTCCCACCTCATTTATGAGATATTCTGTCATTCCTAATGATATTACAGTTTTGTAACAAGCAGTTAGAATCAGGGGTAGAGGGCTTAAGCCACATCTCAGATAGGCACAGTATATCTGGGTTATGGGTGGAGACCCAGGCCTCCAGTTCTGTGAAATTATGCATTAGGATCCTGATGTTTAGATGGGCTATACGTAACCCTGAAATTATAGTCCAGGAGGTATCAGTTCATGGCTAATGATGTGAAGGACCTAGGTTTGGTTCCACATCACCTGCCAACAGGATGGAAGGCAACAAGAGATACCAAAGCTTGCAATGGATAAAATAAGTAATAATTATAGTATTGGGACAGAGTATACAATCTAAGAAGGTGGTAACAATATAACTGATAAATTGTGGGAGCAATAGCGGAGTGAGATCAAAGCTGTTTGCAGGTCTAGCCAGCATATTAGAGAATTTAAAATTTCCATTAGGGTTGTGCTGCCAGGTACAGCTGTGGGAACATGGAATCAGGGAGAGAGTAGCAAGAAGACAGAGCACCAGGCTGGTAACAAGAGATACAATAATTATTTGTACCATAATGAGCAGTAGAAGGACAGTTTTAAAATCCGGGAAGTAGTCAAAGCGCAGCCTATAGTCTGAAATATAAACTACTTGAAATGTAGGTACAGTATGCAGTAGAGCTTAGCCAATGCCTCTAGCGTTGGAAAATGATAAGGAGCAAATGGCAAAGTGCACTGTTAGACGTCAGCTGAAACTGACAAAAAATACTTATATAAGTAATTGTCCAGAGACGGTGGGTGGATGGGGGGATGGGTGGGGAGCCGGCGCACAGCACCGGCAGGGCTTAAGCTATACCAAGTATAAGACAGTTAAAGTTTAGTTGCGGTGTCCTCAGCAGTATCTAGAAGAACTCAAGTGCTGATAGTGGTACTGAGAAAAAGGTGCCAAAACAAATTCAAAGCAGTCCTCAGCTTGCTGGTAATACACTGAGAGAAGCCTGGCTGTCGGCAATAGTCAGCACTGCCTTAGTTATCTTTAGTTATAAATATAGCGGTGGGCAGTCTCCTGTAGCCAGGACCGCCATAGAGAACTGGGCTAGGGCTTGTCCAGGGCTGTGGAGGGTCTGGGGCCATGGAGGTCCAAATCGCGCCCAAGAGGGTGGGCGAATCCTAGAAAGACAGGAAAGTGAGCAATTATAAGCAGGAGAGAGGGAGAAATAGGCAGGTCTAGAAATTAAATGAAAAACCGGGCAGGCATAAGCTCGGGTTTAAGTGGTAGGACAAGGCAGATAGAAAAACAAATTCAGTCCTAGAAAACCAACAATAATAAATTGTGCACTTCATACAAATAAACAAAAATAAAAGTTGTAGCAAGTACAGGACAGTTAAAGTTTAGTTGCTGTGTCCTCAGCAGTATCTAGAAGAATTCAGGTTCTGATGGTGGCATTGAAAAAAAGGCACCAAAACAAATTCAAAGCAGTCCTCAGCTTGCTGGTAGTGCACACAGAGAAGTTGGTCTCTCAGCAATAGTTCGCACTGTCTTAGTTACCTTTAGTTTTAAATATAGTAGCGGGCAGTCTCCTGTAGCCAGGACCGCCATGGAGAAGTGGGCTAGGGCTTGTCCGAGAACCATGGAGGGTCCAAGGCCATGGAGGTCCAAGTCACGCCCGAGCAGGTGGGCGATTGTTTCAGTTTTAAATATAGCAGCAGGCAGTCCCCTGTATCCAGGACCATTGTGGAGAAGTGGGCTAGGGCTTGTTCGGGAGCTGTGGAGGGTCCAGGGCTGTAGAGGTCCAAGTCGTGCCTGAGTGGGCAGACAAATCCTTTATTTTTAAATATTTTTTGAAATTCAAGTTTATTGGTTTTTCACATGACAGAGCAAAAGAAAATACAAACAATGACTGTAATAACATGCCGGGTTACATGTTATTTTCTTTGCCCACCCTCCCTTCCCCATACCCTAAAAATCCCCACCTCCTTTTCCCCAGCCTTGCTAGCAATCTGTAAGACACATCTGTTGCTAGTATCAGATTCATATACCAGGTGGGTGCTAGTACCCTGAACATGCAAGGTCACAGTCTTATTAAGATATAGATGCTCCAGATGCAATGTATGGATTGACTCCCAGATTCTTTTATATCTAGGGAAACGATTCCTTATACTTGCCCCTATTTTCTCTACCTCCAAATTAAATAAAAATTCCTTTAACCATTCTGAGTACCTATAGGGGAGATCATCCACCCAATGTCTCAATACCACTTTTTTAAGTGATGCAGAGATCAGGGCCATATAGTATTTCCTGACTGTCACATCCACTTTTGCGTAATTGCCAATTAAGCAGATTTCTGCTGTGAAACAATTGTTTAGTCCCAATAATGGATCAGCTCTGGCCTTGATAGTATCCCATAGGCTTCTTACTGGGGGGCATTCCCAGAAGATATGATAGAGGGTTCCCTCTTCCTTATGACATCTAATACAAAGAGAGTTGTTAGCTCTACCAATTCTATGTAATTTGACTGGGGCCCAGAACATATTATTCAGCAACTGGAACTGCATCACCCTAAGCCTGTCCTGGGTAATATGATGGTAGGTATCCCTTCAGAGGGTCCCCCAGTCTCTGACATGTTTAGGCCATCGGCTTTCCCAGTATTTAGCTACCCCTTCAAGAGCTACATGTACTTGATCAAAAAGTGATGAATAAATCCGTTTACTACATGAAGCTTCCACACATTTTGGGAGAGTAGTTCAAAATATTTGTCTGGGAGTCTGCTTTCTCTAAAGCCTTCCTGAAGCTGTACTATCAAATAGAAACATAGAAACATAGAATTTGACGGCAGATAAGGACCGCTTGGCCCACCCAGTCTGCCCATTTCCCTACCTACTGGATAAGCTGCAGATCCTAGTTAACCAGCAGCCTACTTCTTTCTACCCCCAACCCCTAGAATGGCCTTATGACTGTCCCATGCATGCTTGAATTCCACCACTGATTTTGACTCCACAACCTCCTTCAGAAGGCCGTTCCATGCATCCACAACCCTCTCAGTGAAAAAATACTTCCTTAAATTACCTCTGAGCCGCCTCCCCCATCTTCAAATTGTGCCCTCTTGTTCTTGCACACCTCTTTTTTTGAAAGATGCTACCCTCATGGACTTTGTTGATTCCCTTGAGGTACTTGAAAGTTTCTATCATGTCCCACCTCTCCCTCCTTTCCTTGAGGCTATACATATTTAGCTTCTTAAGCCTCTCTTCATATGTCTTCCATTGCAGACCCTGCACCATTTTAGTTGCCCTCCTCTGGACAGCTTCCATCCTGTCTATGTCTTTGCAGAGATTGGGTCTCCAGAACTGCATGCAGTACTCCAGATGGGGTCTCACCAACTGTCTGTACAAGGGGATAATAACTTCCTGTTTTCTACTGGTGATGCCTCTCCCTATGCATCCCAGTATCTCCCCAGCCCTCCTTGCTGCTCTCTTACATTGCTTGCCCACCTTTAGGTCATCTGATATGACTACCCCCAGGTCCCTTTCCATTTTTGTTGTTGTTAGTATCTCACCCCTCATTGTGTACTCTTCCCCTGGGTTTTTGTTTCCCAGGTGCATTACCTTGCACTTCTTAGCATTGAATCTAAGCTGCCATACATTTGACCATTCCTCTAACCTTGCCAAGTCCCTTCTCATCCTTTCCACCCCACCCTGTGCATCAAATCTGTTGCAGATCTTTGTGTCATCTGCAAAGAGACATACTTTTCCTTCTGGTCCCTCTGCAATGTCGTTTATAAAGACATTGAAGAGGAACAGTCCTAATACTGAGCCCTGCAGTACCCCACTAGTAACCCTCCTTTCTTCTGAGTGGACTCCATTTACTATTACTCTCTGTGTCCTATTCTCCAGCCAATTCTTTACCCAGGCTTTCATCCTGGGACCCACTCCCAGGCTGGCTAACTTGTATATTAATCTTTTGTGTGGGACTGTGTCAAATGCCTTGCTAAAGTCTAGGTAGGCCATGTCCACAGCCCCTCCCTGATCTACTACTTTGGTCACCCAGTCAAAGAAATCTATCAGATTAGTCTGGCATGACCTTCCACTGTGAATCCATGCTGCCTAGGGTCCTGTGCCCTCTGGCCTCTAGATACTCGACAATTTTTCCTTCAGAAGTGATTCCATCATTTTCCTTATCACTGAGGTTAAACTAACAGGTCTGTAGTTTCCGTTTCTGCCTTGCTCCCACTTTTGTGAAGGGAATCACATCTGCCCTCCTCCAGTCCTCGGGTACCACCCCATCCTCCCATGATTTGTTAAAAGGGTAGTCAGTGGTGTCACTAGTTCTATCCTTAGTTCTTTTAGAATTCTAGGATGAATCCCATCAGGCCCCATTGCTTTGTCCACCTTCAGTTTTAAGAGTTCTTTCAGAACCCTTTCTTCTGTAAATGGGCTGGTATCAACTTCTGTATCCAGGGTGTTTCTACTGTTTGTTTTAGGTACCTCCCTTGCCATTTGAATTCCGATATAATGCAGTGCACTCTTTTAAACCATCCCTGTGGGAGCATATTTTAAAAATGAACAAAGCTGGGCATGAATCTTCAAAGAAGTGATAATGGGTACTAAAATTAGCTTCTTAGGAAGGAGTTTGGGGGTTGTGTATAATAAGGCATTAGGGTTTAAGCCTGCTTTATTAATCAACTCTATTTCGAGTGACTAATCTGATAGATTTTAAAGACCTGGTTAGGCCCGACCACATATACAGTATATCAGTTATAGAACATACAGACAGGCATCGTCCCTCAGACAACAAATCTTGCACCCTTAATCTCCCCAATGCAGGGATCCACTTTTGAGAGATAATTTTACCCCGTAGTGTTAAATTGGAATTCTTACATAGTGGTTGTTGTGAATCATACTTTGCAGCATATTTTAAAAATGAACAAAGCTGGGCATGAATCTTCAAAGAAGTGATACTGGGTACTAAAATTAGCTTCTTAGGAAGGAGTTTGGGGGTTGTGTATAATAAGGCATTCGGGTTTAAGCCTGCTTTATTAATCAACTCTATTTCGAGTAGCACCCAGGAAGAAATATAAGGAAGGGAGACCTCCTCAAGAGGGGCTAACAGCCATTTTAAATATTTACTGGCACTACTAGCCCAATAATATAATCCTAAATGGGGTAATCATAATCCACCCTTAATTTTGGAAGCAGCTAGTTTGTGGTAAGCCCTACGGGGGACCTTCCCTTGCCATATGAATTCTGATATAATGCAGTGCACTCTTTTAAACCATCCCTGTGGGAGCCAGATATTTAGCATGTTAATGGGGAAGAACAATCTCGGCAAGCCATTCATCTTGATGAGATTTATACTTCTCCACAGAGATAGTGGGAGTTTATTCCATCTAGCTAAATCAATCGGACTGTATGAAGAATGGAATCCAAGTTTAGCTGAGCCATTTTGGACTCACTTCTAGCCAAATATATCCCCAACTATTTTAAGGTGTTTGGGTTCCATTGCAATCCTAAATCAGTAATCACTTCTTTTTGTAGCTTTAAATTAAGAGGAAGTACCATGGTTCTTTCTACATTGATTTTATAGCTAGATATTTTACTATATTCTTCTACTATGTGGAGTACTACAGGAAAAGTTACACTAGGATGTGACAGATGCAGGAGGATGTCATCTGCATAGGCGGACATTTTAAATTCATGAGCCCACCATCACTCCTTGAATCTCTGGATCTGCCCGCAGATTGCAGAGAAGAGGCTCTAAATATATATTGAAGAGGAAGGGGGATAAGGGGCATCCCTGCCTGGTTCCAGAAAACAATGAGAAAGTAGCTGAGAAGATCCCATTACAATATATCTTTGCACTGGGATGTTTATACAGGGAAGATATCCATTTAACAAAAGTGTGTGTGGGGGGGCGGGGTCAAAACTTTCCCATGGCCATAAACAAAAATTGCCAGTTTACCCTGTCAAATGCCTTCTCCGCATCTAGAGACATCAGGCCACATGGGGTATTTAGGTTTAGTGATACAGAGAAGACATGATGACAGAGTTTCCGTAAATGGTCAGTAGAAGATTTACCTAACATAAACCCTACCTGGTCTTGGTGAATTATGGAAGGCATAACCAATGTCATTCTATTTGCTAATATTTTAGCAAGGATCTTAACAACATAGTTCATTAAGGAAATGGGAAGGTAACAAGTGACCTTCTCCAGGTCCTTCTCAGGTTTGGGAATTACTATGATCAGAGCTTCAAAGAGGTGCTTATCCACAATTTAGGAATGCAGTATACTAGTTAACAACTTCTGCAAGCTCAAAGCTAAGTTTTCAGTAAAACATTTATGAAAATTTGGAGAGAACCCATCCAGGCCTGGGGCTTTGTCCAGGGATAAAGGCTGAATTGTGGGCCAAATTTCTGTCTCTGATATAAAGGAGGTCAGGCCACTCTCAAGATTCTCTGGGATTTCTGACAGCTGAATTGAGAATAAATGCTCTTTCACTATCCTTTCACTAGGTTGATGATTCATAGGACTATATAGTCCTTTATAGTAATCTTCAAATTCTTTTACTATATCATGGGGGAGAAACTTAATAGAGCCATCTTCCTGAGATTTAATACTTTGAATAATTTTAGAGGTTTCCTCTGCTCTTAGCCTCATAGCCAACAAGTGGCTGGCATTTTCTCCTTAATCTAAGTAAGCTGTTTTGGTCTTTAGAACAGCATATTCTGCTTTCTCTCTCAATAGATCGTTGTATTGAAATCTATACCCTATTAGCTGTTCCTTTTTTTCTTCTGAGGAGGTGGGGGATAAATTTATTTCAATTTCTCTGATCTGTTCCAATAAGTGCCATGCTTTATCTTACATAGATATATAGATACATAGACAGTGTCGGCAGATAAGGGCCTATGGCCCACCCAGTCTGCCCATTTGAGCTTGTAAGTTCAGTTTGTTTTCCTAGAAGTCTGTTGCACCTTACCCCTGACCTCCAGAATTCCTTTATGTCTATCCCATGCATTCTTAAATCCCGTGATTGTTTCAGCCCCCACCACTTCCTCTGGCAGGGTGTTCCACTTGTCCACCACCCGTATATGTCACACATCCTATTTGCTTTACCTGCCTTGTCACTGTTTCCTACATTGGTCATCAGAGATGATAACCCCAAGATCCCTTCCTGCTTGCTGCATGCTATATCCTCACCCCCAACTGATATATTGTGCCAGGGTTTTGTGCCCCATATGCATTATCTTGCACTTCTTTGCATTGAATTTCAACTGCCAAACCCTGACCATTCTTCAAGTTTCTGCAGGTCGCTTCTCATTCTGTCTACACCCTCTGGTGTGTCTACTCTGTTACAGAGCTTTGTGTGATCAGCGAACAGTGAAATTCTGCCTTCTAGGTCCTGCGCCATGTCACTGATGAAGATGTTGAATAGGACCGGTCCCAGCACTGATCCCTGTGGTACCCCACTGGTCACTCTTCCCTCTGTGGAGTGATATCCATTTACCACCACCCTCTGTGTCCTGCCACCCAGCCAGTTACCTACCCCCACACTACTGTCCTGCCCACACCCATATTCCCCAGTTTGTGTAATAGTCTTTATGTGGCACAGTGTCAAAGGCCTTGCTGAAGTCCAGATAGGCCATGTCCACTGCCCTCCCCTGATCCACCTCCCTAGTCACCCAGTACAAAAATTCAATGAGGTTGGTCTGACATGTCCTCCACCTGGTGAAACCATGCTGCCTTGGGTCCTGTAGTCCATTGACAACCAGATGTTCCACCAATCTCGCCTTCAGTAGTGCATCCATGATCTTCCCCACTACCGAGGTGAGGCTGACTGGTCTGTAGTTCCCTGCTTCCTCTTTGTTCCCACTTTTGTATAAGGGGACTACATCTGCTGTCCTCCAGTCTTTGGGTACCTCCCCTGTTTCCAGTGATTGGCTAAACAGGATAGCCAGAGGTTCAGCCACCACCTCTTAGTTCTTTAAGGACCCTGGGGTGCACCCCATCTGGCCCCATTGCTTTATCAACTCTTATTACTTCCAGTTCCTTCAGGACCCTTTCTCGTGTAAAGGGACTTGTGTCCATTTCTGCACCATTCTCACCCTTGTACTCCTTCGACCCATTACCTCTTCTTCCTCAGTAAAGACTGAGCAGAAATACCTGTTCAGTATGTCAGCTTTACTGTTGTCATCCTCCACAGCCCCATCCTCCCCTTCAGTCTCACTATCCCTCCCTTTGTCTTTCTTTTTTCACTTATGTACCTGTAAAGGTTTTGTCCCTCTACCCACTGATTTTGCAATGTGTTCTTCTGTCTGAGCTTTGGCTTCCCTTACTGACCTCCCTGCCTCCCTTTGCTTCTCCTGGTATGTCTCCCTATCCCCTTCTGCCTGTGTCTTTTTGTATTGCCTGAATGCAATCTTTTTGGCTTTCACTTTCTTTGCTACCTCTTTGGAAAACCATAATGGTCTCCTCTTCCTTTTCCTCTTGCTAATCTTCTCTATTTGTTTTCCACTCTGCTGCTATTTTAATGAATTCTCCCCTCAATACACATTTCAACGCACCCCATTCTATGTCTCCTTTCCCTGTGGAGTTGAAGTTATCAGTTTGGTATTGTTCTAATGTTTGTAGAATACACTCCTTGATTTGGTTGGATTTAAGTAATTGATTATTTAATTTCCAAATAGTTTGTCTGGGAATATTAGGATTAAGACTAAGTGAGCATCTTACCATGGAGTGATCTGATGGCACTCCAGGTTCTATTGTGTATTCTAAAGTTCCAAGAGTATTGAGTGACTCAATAGGAAGAAATAAATTCTCGATCTGGATTGGTGAACTTCTGAGTTGAAAGTAAATTCTTTGAGTCCGGGGGTGTAGGACCCGCCAAGGGTCACACACTCCAGTGTAGTCAATAAGGTCTCATATAGCTCTTTGGGCTGGGGATAAACCTGTCTGTCATTTCCCAGCTTTATCTAAGTCAGAACTAAATGGGAGGTTCCAATCTCCCCCTAAAAGTATAGGGAGATGAACAAATGGGGATAACACTTTTAACAAATCCATTAAAAAATATGGTGAGTCTGCGTTCGATCCATACACATTCCATATTAATACTTTTATTCAATTCAATGAACCCTGGATAAATGTGTAACATCCCTCTGGGTCTTTAGTGCATTGCTCACAAACAAAGGGTGTCAATCTTGAAATTAAAATGGCTACTCCTCTACTAGCCCTGTTACGTTCATCCATAAAAACATGCCCTACAAATTGACTCCTGAATAGACTGGCCTCTGATTTGAGCATATGCATTTCTTGCATACATATAATGTCTCCTTTATATAATTGAACGTGTTTAAGTATTTTATATTGCTTTATTTTGTTCCTCACACCCTTTACATTCCATGTAAGCCATATGTAATTAGTCCCCATAGTGGCTGTTCCCGATATGATGTCCAATCCTGAGCTTGATTAGGGAGCTACTGATATTTCCACCTTCCTTGGAGGTGTTTCTTGAATCATGTGTAGTAGTTTTGAACCTTATACAAGCAAGGCTATCCTCCATAACCCTCTCCCTTTTTTCCTCCCTCTTGTTTCCAACAATTATTATCCCATGAAACATAAACCCCAAAGCAGATCTATTTGAACACTGGGACTGTAATGAAACCCAAATCCCTTTCCCCTTCCCTCCTCTATCATCCCCCTTTTCCATTAATATCAGAGTACCTATAACCTGAATAAATTGGATTAATATCACCCCTCTTCCCTCCAACAAAATCCCACTTTGGTCCGTGACTGCAAAGAACCCACTGTCCCACTCCTGCTACTCGACATCCAAATCTCTTTCTTCTCCGTTTGAAGGCACAAATAAAACTATATATAAGAGGTCATCCCTAATTTCTTTTTGGGTTAACTTTCTTCCTCCTCTCACCCCTAGGCATCTCACAGTACTCACAGTAATTCCTTCACCTTTTTCCCTTTAAAGTTATTCCCGAAAATTGGGTTTAGGCTACCTAAAATGTTTCATACCATATAGTATTTATAATGTGGAGTTGGAACTTATATTCTGTCAAGTTACCATCACTGTGACAAGATATCTATCTCCTATATATAGTTTCTAGTTACATGTCATTTTCAAACTGAAGCATTCCATATTATATTACAACATAAAAAGAGGACCCCTTCCATAGCAGTTAGTCATAATAAATTATTTCCCCTGCTACTATTCCAGTATGACTTATACCATTTGAAATAGGCTCTTAACATCAGAGTCTTACAATTTAAAGAGAAAAGAAAGACAAATATATATATATATATATATATATATATATATATAGTATCTGCAATGTTCTATTCTTGTTCTGTACTTATTTACTAGCCTGAAACATCCTTTCAAAATGTGAAATGTCCAAAAACCCTAGTAACTTACAACGTGTCCCCAAAATAAATTCTGCTACACCTTATTCCCAACTATATAAGGGATTATAGATAAGTCCATACATTAGTGAGGTCTTGGACATCCATTTCCTGCCAAATGGATACTCCACTTTATGATGCTTTCTCAAAAAACAGTTAGGTTCAGAGCGTATATTTCCCCAGAAACAGAAAGTACTTAAGGTTGGGAATGACTAGTAACTAAGTTGACTTTTGTTTCTGTCTGACAACTGAAAGAGATCTATAATATCAGAAGTTGCACCGAAAAAGAGACTCAGGCCATTTTTCTGGATCCTCTCAGTCTCTCTGTTTAACTATTAATTTAGCATTTTAGGATACATATACCACCAAAATGCTCACAATGGGAGGCTGCTGACATATCAGGCTCTATCATGATGTTGGGTTTTGCTTACCACTGACCTGTACCCTTTAATACAAAATGCACATGCAAAGAAGTTCTGCAGTGAGTAAAAAGATAACTAAACAGCTGTCACTTTCTGGAGGGTTAACTAATAAGCTAAAATGCTTATTTTAATTGAGCTCCCTCACTCTCTCATTTTCTCACTTATTCGTCCTGGAGCCTAACACTCAAAGTTTGCAATTTAGGAAAGAATCTCCTTTGATGTCTGAAATGCAAATCAATTCAAAGGGAGGTTTCTAGCATGTAATCTACACGCTCCACTAATGCCAGTCAGAAGCAAGCACTTAATTTCAAAGGCCATGAGGGATTTGTGCGAATTAAATCACTATAGGTGACTACAGGTGAGTATAATTCACACATGGGCTGACATTAATTATTCAAAGTGATCAAAGTGATCAGTTACCATTTTTCAACCTTTTCAGACCATGGTTTCAGATTTTAAGCACTCAGATACCAATATCATTTAAAAGCTCTGAGTATTAAAAAAAATAAAAATATCAGTTACTTCCAGTTGTATGGGTAGATTTTCCCAACCCTATGTCTCCTCCAAAAACAATAATTTATTAAAGCAATAGCACAATTAGACTTTTTAACTTCTCAAATTTGACATTCTGGCACCCAACTTCGATGTAACTTCTGTCACCTCCAGTTTTTATATCCAAAATGAATGAGAGAACTGAAGCAAAACTCTCCTTTGTTTGGCATTCCTCCTCCAAGGGTCAGAAAGCACTTAAGGTTGGGAATGACTAGTAACTAAGTTGACTGTTGTTTCGGTCTGACAACTGAAAGAGACCCATAATATCACAATTAAAGAGAAAAAGAAAGAGAGAGCAAAAAAAGGAAAACAAACAAGAACTTCACCGGGTCTCTTTCTAGTGGTGATTCAGGAGTTAGGTCCATAGCTAACGCAGTAAACTATTCCACAGCTCATAATTTCAAGTCCACAAGGCTCTTACTTTCCTCCATCCATAATGTTTCCCTAATATTGGAGAACATGAGGGGTCTCTGCTTCGAGACTGCTTAGTTCACAGACAGCTGCCCTCCAAGACAGAAAGATTTAACTTTTGTAGGCTTATGCTCATGATTGCAACTCTAACAGGGTTAAAATCCATATGTACAGCTTCTCCATGAACTACCTCCTTCATCTTCACCCCTGCTTAAAGAGATCTGGTAGGGCTTCTTTCAGTCCTATAGTAGCATTAGTTGCATCTTCATAGCTGAGCCACACTCCACCCCTAAGCACCTGGAGTCTGGCAGGACAACCCATACAAAAGTGTATTACAGCTGCAGTCAGTTTGACCACCAACAGGTGATATTCAGCTCTTTTTTGTCGAACTGATATGGGGAGGTCCTATGCCACTCTCAGTGTGGTGCCTTCCCATTTAATTTCTTGGATTGCCTTTATTTTTAAGAAACAATGCTGCTTTTCCTGATAGTTCAGAAACCAGAATATGAACGGGTGAGGGGGAGATCCAGGTGGGGGCATAGCTCTTAGAGATCTATGTGCTCTCTCTATGACATAGTGCACCCCAAAAGATGATTGGCCTGTAAGCTTCAATAATAACTTTTGAGTGAATAGAATTGTGTTAGTCTCTTCTTCCCTCTCTGGAAGTCCAATAACTACAGCATTATTTCTCCTGCTATGTTCCTCTAAATCTTCAATTTTCCCTTCCATTTTTGTGAGTTTCTGTCTTAGTGCTGCGAATTCAGGGTCGTGCCGTGCAGTCTTTTTTTTCCAGTGATGTTAATCTCACTTCCCAGTCCCCAGTTCTTTTAGATAAGTCTTCTAGTGAATGTGTTACCAATTTAAGCTCTTCGGTAATGGAATGTATCTCTTCACGAAAAGGTTGGAATTCGGCCAGGAACCATGCCAAGGTTAACGGTTCATCTTCCGGGATTGATTGCTCTTGGTCTGCGCTGCCGGCAGATGGAGAGGTCCTGGATTTCTTCAGGGTCTTTGCGGTGATGGGGGTGGAGTGTGTTTGGGAAAATTTCTCCTCATCTCAACATTCATCTGTTGCAGGGATGCCTCAAACTTTAGCGGAGCACTTCTGCCAAATAAAATAGTGATGTAAATCATAACAAATAGAGCCTTTTGCTCCAAAAATACATTTGAACAGGATGAAGGGCCAGAGCTGTAGAGTTCGGCTGTTAATCGATCCTCTGCATCACGTGACTCCCCCCTTTAGTTTTAAATATAGCAGCAGGTGGTCTCCTGTAGCCAGGACAGCCATGGAGAAGTGGGCTAGGCCCATTGTAAATAACCTGGATAATGTCAGAGACTTGCAAAAACAACTAACCATTGTTGGACAGTGGGCCCAAGATCATCAACTTAGCTTTAACAATAATAAATGTAAGGTACTTAATTTTGGTCATAACAATATCATGGCTGATTATATACTAAATTGGCATATTATTCAAGCAGATCGGGCCAGTCGGGGGGTGGGGGATGTTTAAACTTATGCCCGCGATCGGGCTGCAGGGGGCATCGGTCCCCGACAGCTGCTGCCTGGCAGGGCGCCAGGCGCAAGTCCTCAGGGATCGGCGCACCTGCATGCTAATGGCATACAAATGGGGCTATAAATAGATGCAAATGCCCCCCATGCCTAGCATGAATTATGGCCCATTTGCATAGTCACCTTTTGAATATCGGAAATTTATGCATGGCACAATGGTACTTATGCCATCGCATCTTGAATGCTCCCTCTGACCACTTGTCGGTGGCGCAAGTTCCACTGCGCCATGCACCAGTGGCTGTGGCGGTGATATTCAAGGAGTTGCTCAATAACGCAACTCCGTTGAATATCACCCCGGCCACACCCCTGCGTAACTATTTTGTGCAGCGCAAGGGCTTGCGCCACAGAATAGTGCAATTTGAATATGCAGCCCATTGTTTTTAATGGACTTCGCGTTCCTCATAGTGATTTTAAGTGATCCACTTTGTGTTTCAGATTTGGCACCCCCACCCACACATCACATGGCTTACAGTACTGTACATCACATGCTCTTTAGCAAGGCAGGAAGGAAGTAAGACACTTTTACTTTCTCCTGTGCAGACAGAGAGAGGAGTGTGTTTGGTGACTGCTGATACTTTGAGACCAAAGCGAGGAGTTTTAAACTCTGATTTATATCCAACAGCTTTTTTAAAAGCTGCTTTTTTTTGTCTTTTCTGTACTCTTTTTTACTTAATTTGTTCTTTCTGTAAATGTTATTTTTCTTACCTTTATAAGTAGTTAGTTGTTTGTCTGTGTCTGTGTGACTGTGTGTGTGTTGTGTGACAGTGTGAGTAGTGATTGCTTGGACTGAAGGAGCTCAGTAGGAGAGATGGACCAGGGTGAAGGAAAGTCTGGGTGGTGGCAGCTCTGGGAGAGTGTGGTAGTGGTAAGCATTGTACCGTGCGCGTGCATGGGTGCATGGGGGCATGGGAGCCCATTCCTTTTGGATCGCTCAAAACTTGTAATTGTCCCCCCCAGAAGCAGGACCAGCACCACCTCCTGTCCTGACTCTGAAGCAGTTAAACCGCCACTACCACCAAGTCCAGCACCAGATCCTCTGGAGCAAGATGTGCCTGTTCCTCCGGGCTCAGGTGTGGATCTAATCCCTGTTCATCACTGTGATCAGTCAGCTGCCAGTTCATCTGGCCTTCCCCTCCTTGTGCCTGGTCCTCCCCACACCTCCATTGTTTGGCTTTTTTTTGACTGTGTCGGTGGGACAGCATTGTGGTCACATGCCACCTATGTGAGGTGGAGGTGCACCGTGGCCCAAGGTCAGCTCACCTGGGGACTGGGGTCCAACACACCCATATGCTCAATCACCACCAGTTGGATTGGTATGCTGCCACATAACAGACCATGCCTGTACCTGCTGGTGATTCTATGGCAGAGGGTGCAGCTGTGCATGGTGGCATCCCTAAGAAGAGGAGGGCCACAGCAGCACCTGCTGCTCCAGCAGCACCCCCACCCCCACCACCACCACCAGCAGGTCAGGCTGTAGAATGTGTGGACCCTAGAGAACTGCGTGTAACACAGGCTGACTTGGCAGTTCTCTGGAGTGCTGTCGAGGAGAACAATGAGAGGGTGGGTGCTGTGGAGCAGCAGATGGATCACACAGAGGGACAACAGTTGCAAATGATGTCCATTCTGGAAGTGCTGCTGGATCACCATGGGATCTCACATTAGTTTTTTTCTCACACCATGTTCCCCCCCACACCTTGCTTGCTGTCTTATAAAATGTATTCCTCCACCATCCCTGACCTTTCTATGTAATTATGCCCTTTTTTGTTGTTTTCCATATGCATCACACTTTGTATTCTGAGCAGTGCAAGTACACTGTGCTAAACTGCAGTCAGGCTTCTTCCCAGTCTGTGTATGTACTGCAGACACTGTCCAAATCCCTGACTTAAAAACACTTATTAATGAGTACAATGGTGGGATAGTGAAGCCTGAGAGATACTACAAAACAGGCTAACAATACATCCAAGTAACTAATAAAACAATTAATGCTGTGATTTGTGACATAATTGTAAATTGTAATTTGTGACTGCATTTATGACCGTGATGATGAAGAAACACGAATGCCTACAGCTGTACTTCCCCGGGCCCCCAATGAGGTGTGGCACAAAATTCCCTGACTTAAAAACACTCATTAATGAGTACAATGGTGGGGTGGTGAAGCATGGAGACATACTACAAAACAGTCTTACAATACATCCAAGTAACTAGTAAAAAAAATGAATTTTGTGATTCTTGATGTGATCGTAAATCATGACTTGAGACTGCATTTGTGACCGTGATGATGAAGAAACATGAATGCCTATGGCTGTACTTCAACTGGCCCCAATGAGGCATGGCACAAAACTCACCAACTTAAAAACAATCATTAATGAGTACAATGGTGGGATGGTGAAGCATGTAGAGCTGCTATAAAACAGGCTTACAATACATCCAAGTAACTAGTAAAAAAAGTAATGTGATTCGTGACGTGATTGTAAATCGTGATTTGTGACTGCATTTGTGACTGTGATGATGAAGAACGTGATTTGTATTACGAGTGACTCGCGATGAGGGCCCTGACTTAAAAACATATATTAATAAGTACAATGTTCATGCAGAATTATGCATCACACCTGTCCAGTACTCTGAAGGGAAGCCAAAGAAACAACTGTGACTTAAGTTAGAGATGGAGATTTGGCCCTAAAGAGATACAAATACACAGACAGATTAAGATTGCTCTGCACACTGAAGAAATGCAGATGCAAAGGCACAACACCTAACTAGTGCTCACCATCAGAAATTCAAATCTGGAAAAGAATTCCTTTGCTGGTTGGGGTGGGTCACGGGGGGGGGCAGTGTACTGCACTGCTGCAGTTAACAGTCACTAGTACTAGTATCAGTAAAGATACCACAAAGAAGTACAAAAATTACACAGCTGCAGTGGATAGCAGGTGGATAGCAGGTTCACATTGCTGAAATTATGTGGCACAATAAAGGGTGTCTGATTTGATGACATGCCTCACACACATACTCAACATACACTAAGTAATGCGTAGCTAATTGAAAACTTCAGTAATATAACCACATATTTTAAACAAGCTAAAATTATGCACTGTTGCAACACAACAATCAGCAAAAAATGGCAAGAATTATTAAAAATATTACTGTGTGTACATTAACACAGTTATACAAGAAAAATATCACCAAAACAGAAAGCACTGTCTTTTTCTCCAAGTTAATCTACCTACACCACAGATATGCCCCTTCCCCAAAGCACACTTCCACTGTCTCTCATTATTGTACATTAACATTCAAAATCCACACACAAACAATAAATGCTCGATGGTATGAGCACAGGAGGGTTTCCTATAATCGATGAACTAAAGTTTCAGCAAAACAAATGACCCAAAAAGGTTTTTTAAACAGTTTTTAGAAGGTTTGAATCAAAGAGAGCTCTCAGACCAGATTGTCTCCAACAGCTTCATACACACACTACCCCAAACTGAGGCTGTGCAGAGCAATCTAGAGGCCATGTGACCTGAAAGCCTATGAATCACTGCAAAATTCGCCTTTGGAGCTTAAAGACAAGGCGAAGTGAGGCTGAGTATATTGTTTTCAATGTACTTCGCCTTAAGAATTTGTGGAGTAGTGGTTTGGGAAGGCGGAGAAATGTGAAGTCATTGTTTTCAATGGAGTTCACGTTACCTATTATAACACAAAGTACTCCGCTTCGCATTGCAGAGCACTCTGTGAATTCGCCTTCACTCTGCGAATCACTTTGTGGAGTGAATTGGGGTCACTACACCCACCACTAGTTGCCTGCACTGAGGAATCCCTCAGGCATCCTCAGCCTGTCCCGCCTAGCCTGAGACCCCCCCCACTTCAGGTACCCCCAATATCCCAACCTTGCACCCTGATCACCAAGTTCCTCCTGGGTTGTGCCCCCAAGGGTGGGGCTGCTCTTCAGTTACCTGGGCACTCCATTAATCCAGCTTTGGTGGTTAGGTGCAAGCTGGGAGATATCTGGACTGAAAAAGGTGGGGTCTGATGGTGGGCGTTGGACTGGTGTGCTGTCGTCTCCGGCAGGAGCTGGGGTTTTTCCTTGTACATGATGGTCCCTCAGAGGCACAGATGTGCAATGACATCCAGTATGATCTGATCACTCTCCCACATCCCACTCATGGATGTCCACCATTGCCTCAATCCCTTGCATGCATTACCACTGGCTGATGCACTCCCAGTCTCCACTGGGAGTCGCTGCTGCTGTGGCATTGTGAACCCACCCTCCCCAGGAGAGGAGAGCTGTCCTCTGGATGCTTGATCCTCTCCTCCCTGGCTGACCACCGGCAACCCATGCTTGCTCCCGAACATGTGTCACCAGCATGGTGTGAGGTGTGGCATCCAGGCTCTCAATCCTCAGTGCCACCGGGCCAGCTCAATGCAACAAGTTCTTGGGATTTATATTGAGAAACATCAAAAACAGAGACTCTAAAGTAATTGTCCCATGTTTCTCAGCATTGGTAAGGCCACATTTAGATTACTGTGTGTCCTTTTGTGCCTTTCAAGCCAAAGGTGATATAGAAATGGTGGAAGGAATGTAGAGAAAGACATCAAAGAGAATTAAGCACCTGAAACATAAAGACTATGATGAAAGATTAGTGAAGTTGGGAATGTTCTCTATGAACTATAAGAGAGTAAGGGATGACTTTTGTTTTGTCTACTCTACTCTTAAAAATAAATTACTGTGGAAAAGCATATAATTATCACTGAGCATACAGTCCAGGAACATGAGATCAAATGGACTAACATTAAAGAGAAAGAACTATGAATCCGATAAGAGGGGAAGATGGTTCAGCCAGAGGGTGGTAAAGTTGGGAAACTCATTGCCAGCATCACTTGTGAACAGTTGTAACATGGATATGCTCTAAAGAATCATTAGATATATATTTTGGAGAGGAATATAGTAAAAGGTACCACTGATATGTGACAAGTCGATAATAAGTCATTGACCTCCTGACTTGTAAAGTCGTTATGCACCTATGAAACTGGGAGCAACACCTGGATGAAGTTGAGAAAATGCTTCCATATGTTGTGGCTGCTGATCATCACAGATATATTTCCTGCATTCCCCATTACCTGTCTGCTATGAAAGACCTGCCAACCACAGCACCCGACATCTCTGAAGCATTCAAATTTGGCAAATTCACCATGCACCAAACAGTTGGTAAATTTAATGGTGTGTGTGGACTGATATGGCCCTCGAGCAGATGTATAACAGAGATGCCAAAACCCAGCTTTTCCATGGCATAACTCAGCAGCCTGTCTCTATAGAGATATACCTGTGTTCATTTCCTGCACTGACGGCAATCTCTGAACAAATGAAGGTGATAGCTCACCTCCACAGCACTGATGATAAACACCATGGAGACTCTGAGTGTACAGCACAAAGGGATGGTACAACAATTAAAACAATGATGTACGTGGTCACTGGCAGAACAGTCAATCTATTCACCTGTGATTGCAGTGATCTTCTGAACATTTCTACTGGTCAAAAGGCCACATGAAATGATTTCATTGAAGCCAAGGAAAAGGGCATTGCAGCCTTGACCACAGCACAACAGATTAGTAGTAAAAATCTTAAAATGGTAAAGCTTCAGGAATTCGCAAGTAAAGCCAAAACACCGTCACATATCCAGAAAGTGAAAGAGGTCTATGAAGAGGAGAGCAATGTGGTCAGGATCTTGTACTTTATCCAAGATCTGGATGATGACAAAAAGGTAGAACCCTTCAGTAATCATGGACAAAATATCCCTTGGTTCTTTTTGAGTCATATGCTGACCTTCCCCAGGGCTATGCCATGTGCAAAAGCAACAAAGCTGATTACCTGGCTGCCCTAAATAGTTACCTTAGTGAACTCTGGCCAGAAGAACTTGTCATCTTCAGATGAACCTACTTTACTAGTTGTTGATGCAATTGCATTTGTTCAACAATACAAAAGCCTTGATTATCATACAATTGGTGACTTACAGGAGACTTATATAGATACACTACTTCAAATAAAGCCAGACAGCTGCAACTGCATTATCATTGTAGGAGATAGGTATTACTTGGTATTACTTGGTATGAAAGAACAGAAGAAGGCCAGAGCCCATCGAGACTGTTCCCACACTATGTGGGACATTATCTATCTATTATCCCTCAACCAAACATCTGATTTGTTTTTAAAGACAGTGGCACTAGTTGCCTCTACCAATTCTTGTGGCAAGATGTTCCATACTATGGATGCTCTTATTGGAAAAAAGTTTACCCTTTTGCTGGTTTTATAAGTTTTTACTTCAAGCTGTTTATTATGCAGTCTTGGAACATGTGGAGAGTGTTAGACCAAATGTTTCCATTACCTGTAGATCTGGTGAATTTATTAAATTAAAAACCATAAGCATATCACCTCTTAATCTTCTAGTTTGAAGAAAGAAGAGACCAGTAGCTTTTAATCTGTTCTGATAATCCAAGTTTGTTAATCTTGGAATCATTCTAATTACTCTTCTTTGAACCTGTTCAAGAATTGCTGTGTTTTTTTTTTGTTTGATTCCAGAAAGGGGAGCCATAGTCTAGATACGGTCTAATGTATGCCCTATACAATGGAATACAGCATTGTTCAGTGTGATTAACATGTTAGTCCATCAGTAAGCTTGAAAAGTGAGGAGCAGGAAAAACATGGAAAGCTTCATTATACAAAGAGCAGAGTTTAGACTGATCTGAGCAATACTGAAGGTTCTAGATCATATTTGCTAAAATTTCCACTTGTCCAGATTTTTCTCACATTTTTTGTTCACATCATACCTATGTCAGTGAATTTCACAACTTGTACAAGAGTTGTAACTGACCAGGCCTCTTGATTATGGTGGGGGGGGGTCTCTTCTTTCCAAAAATAGTGGCCTGCTAAGTATAGCAAGAGGTGTTAGGTTCATCCCCATTTAGGAACCCTGTATCCCTGGCTATTAATTAGTGTACAGTCCTCCAATGGTCAGGGAAGTTAGAGTATGTGTTATGCTGCCTCTGAGTTCTTTTTTTAAGACTTGCATGCTTGTGTGAGAGGTGGCATGAAGATAGGCTAGCTTCTCTTTTTCTGGCATGCACCAAGCTGATTTAAAGCTTGCATTATAGAGGAAAGGGAGTAAGCAGAGCTTATCAATTTAAAATTCATAATGTTACTTATGTCTACCTGTATTTTGTAGCTGAAATTTAGTGATTTGTTTTAGCATATTGGTCTTATCTCATTCTATCTTGTGCTGCTATTTTGGGTTGGGTTAAGCAATGGATGGTTCCAATGCCATATTGCACTAAGAATGGTATTTAAGGTATTGGCAAGACAGTCTTTCATGTTATGGTCAAAAAAGGGTCCCTAATTTACTGAAATTTATTTTTTATATTTTTCTTTATTTGTACGCTGCTGTTGTGGACTAGAAATAGTTTTCATCTTCCACATTCCATTTATTCCCAGGTGGAGATGACATTTATTATAAACTCAGCACAAAGAACAGAACTGGTTGAGAAGAACTCTTTCATACAGTTGTTGCCTCTATTGACTGTAAAACTATTCTGTGTAGTTTGCTCATTCATATGCTAGAAAATATATTTTTGATGACTTACTCATGATTTCATGAAAACCACAAGAAGAGATAAATGACTCCATAAAAGTCCTTCAGACTTGTTAACACTTGTTGAATAATTTCAGATTTTATTTGCTGCATTGTTTGTGGCTTGTTGGGGGCTTTCTCTCAGACCATGAAGACCTGTGGATTTGTGTATTAGGCCTCTGCATGTGATTATTTTTTGTGTGTGTGCTTGCTCCTCTCTATCTGCCCTTCGGATCTATTAGTAATATTGCTTAATTATTCAATGTTAAGTACCCTGTTAGTATCTGACTATGGTTAGTACTAAATAACAGCAAAACAAAAAATTATAACACGTGTTCTCCTCCTTCAATTGCATTGCTGTCTGAAGTAAAAGACAACAAAAAAAATCAAAGAAAATGGAAAAGGAGAAATCATCCTCATGGAAAAGCCAATCAAAAATGACTGACCACTTTCTTATTTCTCCACAATTAGAATCTGCTATTCTGAAGGTTAGCACTGATAGTACTGCTGCTTCTAAACTGAAAGTGAGTGCCAATCTTAAATCAACCATAATAATGACCCCTCCTCCAATATTCTGACAGAGCTAAATTCATTGGAAAAATCTCCAAATGTATTAATCGATCTGAATTCACTAATAACTCTACTGGGAAAAAGTGACAAGTAGGAGGCTAATCCTAAAAATAAGGTTGACATAGAGAATCTGACAGAAAAATAGCTTCTTGTGCCTTCCTGTAGCTGAGGATCCTAAGAGTGCATCAAAAACCTTGCTCACTCCATTCAGGATAATAGCATTCTGGTCTCTAAAAATAAGATCAGTGAAGTTACACAAGATTTAGAACAGACAATAGAGGGTTTAAAGGAAGTGAAAAAGAAGTATGGAGGAAGTCCCTGAGTTTGTGGGCCATCAGGACCCTATAGTGTACTTCAAATTTGACTGATTGTGATGTTATTGAAACAGATAAATATTTTAATTAATTAATTAATTAATTAATTTTGGTGACCAGGTGGGCATACTGGGACTATTAAGAACCCTTTTTCATGGGTGGCCAGGATTAATAACAGATAATAACTTAAGTGAGCCTAAAAAAAAACCAATGCAGTCTTCCTACAAAGACAATTTGTGAGTGACAGTGTGTAGTCAAACAGCATATTCCTGAACAGTACTTGCCATCATATCTTAGTGAGGAAATAATTGGTTTATTAAAACATCAATATATAACAAACCTTATGATAATGGAACAGATAGTCATAACTTGCAACTGTTTAGAAATGGCAAGAGAAGGTATTGCTATTAATGGAGCAAGTGTAGATGATGTAATTGAGATTATCAGAGACATTCTTCAGCCTAAGGAATCCTTGTTGCTTATTAGTAACAGACAGAGACAACCTGAAATGAATATAAGACCAGAGGTTAACATCATTATTACTCCTGTAGGGGGTTTAAAAAATAAAGCCCACAAATACAAAAAGAAAAAGAAGCAGGTTAGTTTGTCCACAAAAGATGTACAAAAGGGGACTGTGGATAATCATTTCAAAATGAGGAGTAAGAAATTAGAGGATTTAAGGACAGCAAAAATTACTTGAAGGAGCCTTTAGGTGTGGGGTTAAATAATTGAGATAAATTAATTCAGTGCTCCAGTTGAGCAGAAGAAATTTCAGGAGAGTAATCTCCTTTACTATCTCCCCCACAAAAAAGAATGTTGAGTTAAGCCTACTCAAAAAAACAGTATAATAACTGATCAGCAATTTTTTGTGCCTGACCAGAGTTATAATTTCGATTATAACTTCGAGTTATAACGGGAACATGCTCTGAGTCCCACATTAAAACCTGCTCCCTGATTGGCTCTGTGTGTGGTCTCGGGAGGGCTTTCAGTTAGAAAAACATGACAGCTCCTCACTAGCTTAGCGAGGAGCTGCCAGAGCAAGCATTCTCATCACTTTAAAAAAAATAAAAGAATGTATCTTGTTGATGCTACTATTTAGAAATGGCAACATGTCTGATTCTCACTCGCTATCTGGATGATCCTGCTGCTTGGTGGCCACACAGAACAGGAAGTGGCAATGAGAAGACAAGTATGGTAAGTTCGCAACCACAAAATAAATGAAAAATGTAAAGGTGTAAAACAAAAAATTGCTGACCAGAATTATATTTATTAAGGGATGGGGAAGTGTATTAAATTCAAAATTAATAGTTGCCTTTGGTGTGGGTGGCCTTAATAAACCCCTCAGGCTTCACCCTCAGGGTTTATATTTATTTATTTATTTAGATTTTGTTTACCGGTTAAGCCCACTGAGACCAAAGGTCACTTTTTCAGGGGCGACCCGGGATTAGTTACAGAAAGGACACTGAGAACAATAATTACATTAATTAAGTTAGCTACATTTGTTACATCACAGTATAATGAAGTCATTTGTACAAGGGTAGCAGGAGGGTTCGCATACAGATCCATATTAAAATCAATATGTTAAGATCTCACACATTATATACAGTATGTACATAAGTTCAGCCAGAAATCAGAGACCACATTAGCATTTCAAGTACAGTCAGAGATAAAGATTAACCAGTGAAAGGGCCCAGGAGACTGGTCTAGGGAGCTAGCGGTTACAGCCACAGAGACTAAGATTTAGAAGATATAGTTTGAGTCCATTTTTAAACTGAGTGAGAGTGGTTGAGTTTGTCAGACTGGGTGGTAGGGAGTTCCATAGGTAAGGGGCAGCAAATTTGAAGGAACGTTTGCCATGGGTTGAGTGCATTCTAGGGGTGACGAGAGGGTGACTTGCAGATAAACGCAGGGTTCTGGGAAGTTTTCTGGGGGAAAGAAGTCCTCTGAGATGGGGAAGGGGACCTAGGTAAGTAAACTTGAAAACTAGGCAGGCAATAAGATAGGCTAGCTTATACCAGAGAGAGGGTCAATTTAGCTCTTTTAGGGCATCACAGTGATGTTTCCTAGGGGAGGAGTTAGTGGCAAAATGGGCCACATAGTTATAGAGTACATAGAGTTTGTTATATTCCATCTCACAGAGGAACTGCAGAAGAGGAGCACCATATAGGACGGATGGAAGGAGATTTCAGCAAGCGATAGCACGACGTGCAGTAGAGGATAAGGAGTTCCCCAGTCGGTGCAGGAGGCCAAGCTTTTGATGGGTGGACCTGATTATTGAGTCGATGTGGACTTGGTAGGTCATTTCCTGGTTTAGGTGGACCCCGAGGTATTTGAAACTAGGCATGACCTCAACTCTTTTTCCTTGGCTGGTACAGATCTGGAGGAGCTGGCCTCTGTCAGACCCCAGTCGTCTTGATCCAAACAATACCGCTTAGTTTTTGCATCATTAAGTTTAAGGTAGTTCACAGAGAACCAGGTCTCAAGGGTGGCGAGACTATTCTGCAGCTTAGTTGAGATGACACTGGGTTGTGGGTCACTGCAGTAAATGACACTGTCATCAGCATACAGAATGAGATTGCTACAGAGTCTGCTTCCCTCAGTATTATTCAGGAAGAGAGAGAAAAGCAAGGGGCCCAGGATTGAGCCCTGAGGTACCCCAGCAGTGACCGATCTAAGACCAGAATGTACACCCTTCCAGCTGACCTTTTGGGAACAGTCCTGCAGGTAGCTCTTAAACCAAGAGTGAGAGTGGTGATCCAGTCCCAATATATAGCATCCCACACCTTGGGCAACCATTAATTTCTCATTAAACACACTTTCCCATCCATTATTGTATATATAATGAACTCCTAAGTGTAACACAGTCAGGGGACAGTCAGAAAGAGTTGCTGTCAGAACTCCATTTCATCTGTGTTAATAAATATGTTAAAGATTCTACTGAAGGGCTAGAGGCTGGAAATTCTTATATCAGAACTGGAAACAGTAGCAAATCAATAACTAATAACCAGCAGGTGGATGATGTAGGTCTCCAGTGACAACACAAGAACAAAAAGGTTGTGCATAAACCATGCTTGAGGACCAGATAATTGGTTAGATCTTTCTAACTCATATTTGAGAACTCAAATTGTCCACCTAATTAGGGCAGATATGGGGCTGGAAATTATGGATGATGACATTCAAGATGTTAAGATTGCTTTCTGTGAAAACTTTAAAAATTCTTTGGTTGTTTATTTTGACTCACCTAGAGTTGTTAACTTTGTGTGAATAAATGCTCAACCTTGCAATATAGGGGTATTATGAACATTTTTCCCAATAGATATAAGTTTCACAAGAATATGCTCTCACTAGGGAGGATTTTGATGGACCAGTTACTCTTACTGTATTTGGGAAGCCTATAATGGTGAAGGAAAATAAGTTCAGGTTAACTAGCTTGCTCTCCAATTTCTTCCAATATTATTTGCAAATCCATCTGGGTATGAATGGTATTATAAGGGCAGTACAGAGGAAGAGTGTTTTGGAGGAGGGACAGATAGACATTTTAATTAAAAAAAATGAAGTGGTAGCAGAGAGAATTTTACAAAAATGTGATAAGATGGATAATTTGGGCCTATACCTTGTGAACAATGAAATGTGTGAGGCTAAAGTAAAAGAGGTACAATTGATATAACAAAGGTGAAAACTAGTTATTCAAAGCAAGCACCTTTAACTTACAACTCAAATAGATTTCTTGCAGTATCAGAACATGAGAAATGACTACAGTTTTCAAATCAGTGCAGCTCACTTATTGATATGACCCGGGAATCTAGTGGCACTTCAGGGTTAGAGATGTTGCAAAGTTTTAATTCACTGGTAAAGTTCCGTCAAAGTCACCACATTTGTCACTGAGGATCATTTTGCAACATTTTTCTATTAGTAGGAACATTTGCCATTGGTAACTTTTCCTTGCAACTTCACCTATAACTTCTCTCTGAAGTACACAAAGACAAAGCTGGGTCAAAATTACTTCCACCAACTACTCCTTTTGTTTTGTTAGGCATAACTCTGTCAAATTTCATTAAATTTTTCTGACACTTGGCATGGTTTTGGTTCAAGAGGATGTGCATATTTGCACTGATGGTGATTATTGGACTTGAATTGTGGATTTGGTGCCATGGTCAAGTTGGGAGATGATGTTGGGGTGTTGTACACACCATGAATTTTCCAGGGCTAGAATGTGTTATTATTGTAGTACAGATTGAGACCCTTGTTTGGATGTATAGAGTGTCCCTTAACTCCAAAGACTGGTGGCATTATGACTTGTTAAAGTTGCAGTGTTATCCTGTAGAATATTAAGGTTAATGTGGTCACTAGCAACCTGTGCGATAAACATGTCCTCTGGGTTTTTTACTTCTGCTTCTCGTGTCACCTCCCACATCCCCCACCAGCATGGCTGCTACAAATGTGGCAGAAAAATATTTGGCTATACTTATGCAACCACCGCCAACTACTCCTTCCCTACCACCATCCCCAGAGCCCACAGAACATGTTGATGCAGACATAGTTTTTTTTTTTAACTATAGCAGTATTTTGAACCACAGATTTTAAAGGCTTCTTTGCTGCCTCCCCAGCACCTTTCCTTTAGTAGATTGTCTCTTCCCGGTCATTTTTATATGCTAATCATAACAAGAACAACAATTTCAGAATATTTATTTTCTCCTTGGGGGGCTTGGAATGCAAGAGAATACACAAAGAGTTTTAAGGCAGGAACTATGGACACCCACACAAGACCACTTAAGAATTTACAAGACTTTATACTGAAACAAATACTCCAGATTTTTTTTTCATTTTTTCTTTTTTGAGTTTATACTATGCACTACAGAACAGGAATTATTTAAGATGCTAGGGATTAGGAACCACGCACAACACTTAAAACAGTTTATGAGGACAGTAGAAAAACAACATGGAATAGGCACAGAGGACTAGTGAGATAAGGACAGAGGAGAAGTACAGACACAGGTCTGGCATGACCTATAGTTAAAAAGTAGGAGAACATCTGAAAACAGGGCAGACTAGATGGACCAGGAGGTCATTTTCTGCTGATGACTACTATGTAACTATGTAACAACAGAAATATTGTTTTCCTTTTTTGGGGGGTTAACAAGTCAATACACAAGAGAGATTTAAGACTGGAGCTAGGTGGAGCACCCATGCAAGACCCCACAAGATCTTGCAGGACATTACGCTAAAACAAATAGGCTAGACATTTTTTTTAACTTCTTTTTTTCTTTTTTTGGTTTAAACACAAAACAATACTCAGGTGGGATTATTGGGACTAGGGACACACACACACACACGCACAGACACACACACATAGACACACACGTGATGACTACACAACACTTTAGTCAAAAGCCAGGTATATTTTTTTGTGCATTTTTAAGAAAAACAGTGCACACAGGGATTTCTAGGGGTCAGACTTGGACACAAGCAAGACACGACATGTACACAAAATAAATCTGCCTTCTAAGCAACATAAACAATAACTGAACTAAGTGTACTCAGAAACAATTCAGTAAAACAAATCTCACTGTTCTACAATAACTAAACTAGCAATGCACAGAAAACAGGAAAAAAAAAAAATCACTAAGTTAAAAACAGCGCTACATAGTTAAAGACACTTATAAGTAGAGTTGGCAGTTTTTTAATTTTATTTTTATCATTTCGATGGAAAATATCAAATTTTATTTTTAAACCTTTTTCCCCAAGTTTAATCAATTAAAATGTTCACAGTTGCACAAAATTATGGGTTTTTAACCATTTATTTTGATTTGTATCGATTTAATTTTCACTGTTGCGCTATTGACAGCAAATGCTGAGGATTTGCAAACTGTGAAAAGCACAAATTGTTATTGTCACATATCGAAATAGCAACAGAATTTACTTTTCCTATCTGTAAATTTAGATTATTATTGATGGAAATATTTTTTCATCAGTTTGTTTGTGTGCAGTGAAATCAACATTTATCGACATTTACCAATTTAAATCTAAATACTACCAAGTCTACTTATAAGGCAAGCCTGCCTTTTGCTGCTTCAGGACTGGAGCTACAGAAACTCCACTTTCCCACAGCACACTACATTACTGTCTGCAATACAGAAACTGAAAATACTAACTTAAGTTGGAAAATTACTAAACAATCAGTAAATGGTCAATGATACACAGGCACAAGGCACAAGACACCCTTAATAGACTGATTTTGAACGAAATTAACAGTTTAAGGGGTTTTAAAAAGGGTTTTCTGATCACAGCTCTGAGAACACAAATGACTCCAGCTCCTTCCTTCACACACATTGCACTGAAGTCAGCCTCTGCATTGATAAAGAGCACATGTGACCTCCTAGCTCATAAATCCTTACTAACTTCACTTTAGGGCCATTATTCTTTGGCAAAGTTAGGTGAGGGTGCCATTTTCTGCATTCGTGAATTCCACCTTTCAGGCAAAGTGTGACTTTGCCTTGACGATTAATTTTGTGAATTTTGCACAATTCGTGAAATAATCAGTCAAGTAAAGTTTTCCAGCTTCACCCATCAGTACTCAGGCTTAAAGGGTCAAGAGGGCCTACATTTTATATCATGCCATATTACAGGTTTTGAGCTTCAGTTTTTAGATAATGACTGGGTTACATTTGTCTCTGCATGTGAAGTGATCTGTCTTCAGGAAATTTGACACAGTAAAGAAGGGGAGGTTACATGTGAACTTTTTTTAATTTTTTTATTTTATTACAACTAGGATTACAAGTACCTTTGAGCCAGGCTCTTTTACAAAGGTTCCGCATGAAGAACTTATACAATACAAGTTACAGAAATAGGGACAACACAATAAATAGGTCGGCATATTAGGTTACAATTGTAGATCAATACAATAGCTAGAATAAGTAGAATGAATACATGGGAACACAAAGTACCAGAGAGATAAGTAGGAGGGAGGGTGGAAGATGAAGATAAACATGAGAAGCAAAGTTGGAGAGGGCAGGAATTGCAGCCAAAGGGCATAGTTATCAACTGGGAGCAGGCTGAAGCTAGTCAACAAAAAGGGAAAGATCACTGAGGGCTCAGAAGAGATGGGGGTGAAGGGGGGAGAGTCAGGAATGGTGAAAAGAAAGAAGAAATAAAAAAGTAACATAGAGGAAGATGAGGGGGTGGAGATATGGTAGGTGATAGTTGGAAGGAACAAAAACGAGAGGGCTGAGGAGATTAGAGGTAGCATTCATTGGGGAAAGAAAAGACAAAAAATACGATAAATGGTCAGGGGTTTGGCTACTTACATAAAGACAGGATCTTATGCAAGACTGACATTACTGAACAATTCTAATAATTTCATAATTCTTTTACTGGACAGACAAGATCTTAAGCTACTTTTGGTTAATGGTTACTTGCCTCCGATAGGCTCAAAGTTTTATCAAGAGGCCATCTGGGTCTCATTTAGACCATTATTACATGAGGCATTTTTAAATTTCCTGATAGATACACATTAATATGGGGAGATTTAACTTATAGGATAGGTGTATATGATAGTCTGGTAGACAATACAGTTCTAGAGTGTTTAAATACCCCCTTAGAAGGCTTCACTACCGAGGCGCTAGAGGTGAGGGGTATTTTGGCCCTAGCATTCTTTAATAAATCTGCATTTGCACTATATTTTGGTGTTACAAAGCTTCCTTGCTTGAGTGCTTACTTTGATTTCACTAGTTTAGGCTGGCTGCCCACATCTCCAGCACCAACTCTCCTTGCCTGTATTGCAGCAGCTACCTGGAGACTTGTGTTCAAAAACCCTGCCTGTAATACCAGCCAGACATACTAAGAACAAGAAGGTGAACAATGCTGGTACAGTTCTGGTCAATATTTTATAAGAATTTGACCTTTACCTTCTGAATGGCAGATCAAATGGTGACCTGGAGGGAAAAATTACATTTATGTTGTCAACGGGTGCTTCAGTTATTAATTTAGTTTTGTGGTCTGGATAGATACAAGTTTGGTAAAGCTTAAACTTTCGAATAAAATCAGAAAGTGATCACTGCCCTGCTATTCTGAAAGGGTCTGGTTTTAATCAAGTTGCAGAGCAGAACTTAGGCTACAAATTTTGTTGCCAGAACTTAGAAATAACAAGAGAGTTATCAAGGACTGTAACCTTGAAGAAACTGTCAAGAAGATCACATGGGACTGACTAGTGGGGGGAGGGATCTGAGACAACTAAAAGCAGAAACCCTATCAAAGGAGATATGCTACTTAAGGAAATTGTGTGGGTACTTTACCAAGTGATCCCATTTTAGTATAGACAAAAGGGCCAATATGGTTGGTTTGACTCTGACTTTAGAAAATATAAAGCTGTTCTTTGGAAAAACATCAAAAGAACAAAAATAGTAATAACAAAAAGCTATTCCATGCTTTAAGGATGTTCCCTAGTGTTTCAGCAACCCCATGTCAAATTCATAATTTTTTTCCCAGAACATGATGGTCATCCGACCTTTTAAAATCCACAATAAAAAAAACACGAGTTGCCTTGCTAGTTTTTAAGTTACATGGTCAGCATTAATCCCTCTTTATAGACAAAATTTGTAAGTGATCAGATTGTTTTATGTAGTTATAATATCAATGTTTTAAGTGTCAACATAGCTGTGAAACAAAAAGTAAAACAAGGACACATCATGTGTCATGGTGTTTGCTTTTTTTTTCCACAAATACAAAAATAAAGAGTAAATGACCAATACTATTACACCCTCTTGAACTAACATTCCCCAAAATGAGTAGACTATGTGTATGTTTTTATGCATAAAACAATTTCAGTCCCATGTCTTTTGCATAAAACTTTTTTTTAATTGTTTATGCTCCGCTGCTTAACGGCCCTCACATTCTGGGGGAGCCCCAACCCCATCACCCTGGCGTCCACCATCCGGTGCTTGCTCCCAGGGCTTACCCCTCAGATGGGCTGGCGGAGAGGTCTCTTCCTTACTGAAACTGGATCAGTGACTTGTGCCATGGCTGGCTAGGTGTGGGGCCTGTGAGCTCCCCCATCATCTGCCAAGAGACATTTTTCCTGGATTTTCTGTGTGCCCCCGGAGTCATGCAGCTTGCAGTGATGCCTGCAACAGGGTCATGCATGCTCCTGTGTGCAACCCCATCAATCATCTGCCATGCACCGCACTCCATGCTAGTGGCTCCATGACACCAAGCTCCAGCCTCTGCCTGGGGTCAGGCGTGCACTGACCGCTGAACTCCATGCTCCCCGGAGATGGTGAGCAGTCTGTTGAATGCTCAATCCATCTCCATCCCTGCCAACCCCTGGCGGCCCATGCTCTTTCCTGAACACGGGTCATCAGCGTGGCGTGAGCATAAAACTTTTTTGATAAAAGTAGAATATGGTTGTGAATACAGGAAAATAAAGAAATATTGGTGTTGCCATGCTTGTTTTGGTTATGTCTGCTTTAAAAGTTGCAGTTTTAGTGGTGGTTGGTTCAGGACAAACATAACTGAAAAATCCCAGTATAAAATAAAACCAGCTGGAAAGCTATTCAAACAATGCAGAATGGAATGACAAAGATTTTAGTATAAAAGAAATAGAGTAACCAAAACCAGACAGACTGGCACATAAAGTGTCTTGAATGACATCAACAGCTACAACTGTAGGAGTTAATTTCCTCACAGTCATCCTGTATATATTCTGAGATGCTCAGAACATAATAAGATAAATCATTATTCTAATAATGGTTTCACATATTTATGAATGTGCTTGTGTCAATAAACAGCCTTGAAAACATTTTTGTGTGCACTAGAAGAATGGGGATTTGAAACATCAGGGAATGTCCTTAAATCAGAGAAGGAAAACGTAGAACTGTTTCCTGAAGGGTAAGAAGCAATATTATTTTATCCTGCAATGGGAGAGGATACTCAAAGTTATGCAGGCTACTGATGCAAAGGTGGTTTGAAGCTTAGTTTCAAAGGGTGCTAATAACTATAAAGACAGTTTGGATGCCTGTATTTCTGAAGACTGTTGGACACACTATTTCTCTAATTTTTTTTTATGTTTCCAATTTTAATAACTCCTACCCACAGTATTCCCAGTATTGGATAAAAGTATGTTCCCTTTGATAGAAAGGAAATGTTTCTCTGAGCATAAAATCACTTAGAGTTAAAAAAGCCATGGGGCCAGACAAAATACCTGCAGAGATTTATCTCTGTAATACTCCCCAAGGGTGTAACCGCCTGGTTATCTTTTATAATAAATATATCTCTGAAGATTTTATACCAAGATCTTGGAAAGGATCCAAAATTGTACCTATGCATAACAAAGGGAATAAAGCTAATCCAACAATGTTCAGACCAGTTTATCAGATATAAACTCGAAGATCTTTTTCAGAATTCTTCTAGAAAGATTTAACTATCTACTTGCTTCAGTGTGGGGTCTTTGTGAACTACAGGCAGGTTTTTGAAATGGACATTCCACTTTGGATAACTGTTTTATTCTATGGGGTATCAGGTCAGATTAGAGCTACAGGAATAGCACCAGGCAAGAGAGCGCTAGTCCCTATAGCTCTACCACTGACAGTGAGCAGGGATGTGCAGCTCTTGCGATATGCGCTCCCCTGGTCACTATCCATGGTGCTGCCACAGGACAAGGGCAGCAAAATACCAGGAGCTGGCTGAGCTGCTCCCATGACATGGAGGGCTGGGGCACAGAGCAACTTGGTTGGGCAGCAGTAGAGACCAAGGTTATAATCCTGGTCTCCAACCATGTTGCAGGAATTGGGACTTCTTTGTTTTACAAGGTGCCATGGAAACAGAATACCACGGCCACATAAATTTTAACCTTCCCTGTGATCCACTCCCGCCTGGAGTAGGAATCTTTTAATATGGGGATGTGGGGGCAAAGCCCCATGCTAAAATAAAAACATCAGCATTTTTGTCACACTGTTGTTGCCGATGGCATTCTTGTCAGTTATATTCAGACCCAGTGCCATTTTATGGCACCTTGTTAAAAATCTTGTCCATGTTAGAAAACAAAAACATTATTATGTTTCCATAGATTTTTCAACATACCTTTGATTCAGTTTCGAGAGGTATGTTATGAAGGCTCATTTAGGAGACAGGAATTGATCCAATTTTTATTCATATCATATGTAATACTTACTCAGACACCTGAGCACATATAAGGGCTGGGACCAGGGGATAGCTCTCCTTCTTGCTTCCTACCAATAGGGGTGTGAGGCAGGGCTTTGTCCTGGCCCCCACTCTTTTTTGTCTGTGTATAGATCAGATATTAAGGGATTTCATACAACTGGATTCTTATTCATCAAACATTAGTAGCTTTCTATACCTTGCTATGGCCTATGTGGATGATCTTATTCTGTTGTTCTTGTCTAAAAAGGGCCTTCAGAAGAAACTGTACCTATTACAGAAAGAGTAAAAGCACTGAGACTTATCATCTATTTTTTCCAAAATGCATGTTTTGGCCTTAGGATCTAATAAACTTAATGGGTGCTGGGCTATGGGGGAGCGAAAGCTTGAAATGGTTTCAAGTTATGTCTGTCTAGGCCTGACTTTTTCATCTAATGGATTTTGGCAAGACATGTTGAAAATACAATTATGAGAGCTAAGAAAACAGTGCAGGGTGTTAGGAAATTTAACTATTTATATGCTGGATATACATTAAGAACACTGACAGAAACCACTAGAACGAAATGCTTATCACAGTTATTATAAGGGATGGAGATTTGGGATATAAAGGACACATAGAAATTAGCAGCTCCAGCAATAAAATTATTTAGATCAGCCCTAGGTGTTAGTAAATACATGCCAACTACCTACATCAGGTCAGAGCTTGGTGTGAAAAATATTAATACCACTAGAGATAACAACAAATTAATTACTGGTTTCACATAACTAGAATGCCCAAAAATAGAATGCATCTTCCGTGTTTTGAAGAGAAGAACTGGCCAAAGAAGGGCTATATTGAGTATACTTTGTTACAGGATACAATATCTGATTTCAGTAAGTATTATCTGGATATATTAAGTTAGCATGTGGAAGGGAATATAACTCTTAGCCTAAAATATATATTAAGCTAAAGATAAGTAACTACTGGCACATCTAGATTTGAACAACATTCAAAAATCCAGATTTTCCTTCTGGTTTCTGCTAATGACTGTTTTTATGGCTATAAATACTATTTGGACATTCTCTCAGCAGCTCATCTGAGAAGGGGCCTTTACTATATTTAGATTTGAGTTGTTTCATAACAAAGTACTTGCAGCTATGTATTACAAAAGAGATGCTCCTGTTCCATTGTGGTGGTGGTGGTGGTTGGGGGGGGGGGGAGAGAAGATATAATGCAAGTAATTTGGAGCTGCACATGGTATAACAAAGTGAACAAACAAACAGAGTGGAGCCCCAATTGACTTTGTTCACTGGCAACCTGATCCACCAGTTGGTGGGTTTGAGTGCAGGACAATAGAGGATCAGCACGATTTTCAACTGCTGTCCATTCCCCCATCTTCACAAATACCTTCATCTGCTGCTCTCCAGGAGGGAGCGTGCCTACTATCTTTTGTTCTCCCTCCCACCAGCCAACAGACTTTTATCTGAGTGGAGCCCTGACTGTCTTTGTTCACTGGCAGCCTGATCCATAAGTCAGGTGGGTTTAAGGGCAGGACATCCTCTCCTTCTCCCTTCTTCTCTGGAACAGTTCGGGCTGCTCTTCCATGCAGTGGTTCTTCTGCACAAAGGATCATAGCACTACGGACATTGAGGAGCCTGTCTGGAGTCAACCTGAGGTCATCTATTGGCCTCCCACTCTGCTCCCTTCTCATTCCACTTGATTCTTACCTCATTGTACACCTGGACACTACTTGACTACCCTACTGCAAGGTGATTGTATATCCAATTATGGTGTGCTACTCCTAGGCTCTCTCTGCTTACTCCCTCCTGCCACAGTTCCCAAGACTTGGCATACTCCATCTTGCCATTTGTCAATCTGTGCTCATTATTGGAGCTTCACAGCTGTATCAGTCTTACCAGTTTTACTGAACTGTTGCATGCTGCTTGTTGAATCTTGTTCTTGCTATGCAACTGCTGCAAGTAGTGTGCTGTTTTATCTTGTAGCATACTGCTTCAGCTGTGTTGCTATCTATTTGCTTTGAAGTTTGGTTCATTACCTCAGTTTATTCACCTCATATGTCGTTTCATTTAATATTGTTGCATTGCTGTTTACTAACTTGTTTTGGCATTCTCTACTACAGTAGTGTTCTGATTACCAGTGTGCTTTGTTCAATCACAGTTTTCTGTATATAGCCAGTTACCTTTCTCTCCCCTTCAGCTATAATGTTCCTGATTCTATTCTCCTTGCTACAATTTCCTCCTCTCCTCCTTCCACCTCTACTACCTCTTCCTCTCTCTGCCTCCTCCTCCTCCCTCCCCATCCAATGACAATTCACTCATCCTCCTTTCCACCCACCTCAAGCTCTGCTTTCCTTCTTCTCTTCCTCCCTTCCTATTCACCCTGGTCTCTTGCCTAGCCTGATCCTTTACTGGAGTTCCTCCACCATGTCCTACTTCTACACTGCTGCCCTCCTTACCTTGCTCTCCTTCCCAATCCAAGGGTAAGAATCCCCATCTCATCCTTCTTCTCAATCTACTCCTCCTCATGTATGGTAATGTGGAGCCCTGCCCTTGACTCCCTTCCTTTCCTTCCACCACCTCCAAGGGTTGAGAGTCTTCCATCTAAATGCTAGGTGCCTGCTACCAAAACCTGACCTCCTCTCTGTTTGGCTGCACTTACACTTCCCTAATGTCCTATGTATCACTGAGTCATGGCTCTCCTCCAGGATTTCCAACCATAACCTGTCACTTCCTGATTACCATCTTTTTAGACAGGATAGAGGTAAACATGGTGGAGCATGGCCATTTACTTTCACCAGAGTCTGACATGCACTGTGGACAACAAGGAGGCTCTTACCTCCTCCCTCAAATATCTTGTTGTTAAACTCTACTTCCCTTTCTCAGAACACATTTTCATTGGAGTTCTTTATGCCTCTCCTAAGGTTTTTCACTCTTCAATGGTAGACTCTTTTTCATACCACAGGTATCATAGGTATAACTGAGCATAATAAAGCCTTTAGTCCGTGGAGCTCGCCAAGTCTGCATTTCATTAACTTAGGTAAGTGCTACATTTTTGGTTCATATATAACCTGTCTCCAGTGTCTATCTAGAGTTACCTTAAACTGGTGCATTGTACTACTCCCTACAACTTCTATCGGAAGAGCATTCTATGACAAAACTATTCTCAGATTAAACCATCTAGCTCTATTTTTTGATCTGCAGTTGTCACTTTCCAGCTGTAGGGCGTGTGATCTAGTCTCATAATACTTGTCCTTTGTTTGCAATCTCAGGCGCTCCAAAATTGCACTTTTCCCAAGCCCTATATGTTAAACACATATCTCCCCTATGTCTCTGTACTCCAATGTGTACATATCCAGCTCTTGAAGTCTTCCCTGATAAGACATATTTTTTAAAAGACAAAGAACCTCTGTGCACAAACACTGAGGCAAGGGTTACCCCAAAGGGCATTTGGCTGGGAAGCCAAGTTTCAAGAAAATACAAAATCACACATGCCCACACAATGCAAAGCATCATGGGCTGCATATGCAAATCACCACAGCATGTTATGCTGGTTCAACTTTAAGCAGAATTGCATGGTAGTGAAAGGCCTCTCACACAATTTGCAAAGGGTGCTAACAGATGACATAGAAACGTGTTTCGTCCTACCAGGACTCATCAGTATGCCTCGTCTGTTTGACACCCCAGTGGAATTAATTACAGGGAGGAACAGGGTGCAGGAAAACACTATTTTTAAGCAAAAGATGTTCCAGGACTAGAGGGCATGGGATGAAGTTGGAGGGAGGACGATTCAGAGGAAACATGAGAAAGAATTTCTTCACAGAACAGGTGGTGGACAAGTGGAACACCCTGCTAGAGGAAGTGGTGGGGGCTGAAACAATCATGGGATTTAAGAATGCATGGGATAGACATAAAGGAATTCTGGAGGTCAGGGGTAAGGGGCAACAGACTTCTAGGAAAACAAACTGAACTTACAAGCTCAAATGGGCAGACTGGGTGGGCCATAGGCCCTTATCTGCCGACACTGTCTATGTATCTATGTATCTATGTATCTATGTAATCAGGTACCCTAAGACGGTCTGTCTGGGTTATATTGTGGTGAACACATTAAAATAAAAAACTATTTAAAAGACAAAGAACCTCTGTGCAAACACTGAGGCAAGGGTTACCTCAAAGGGCATTTGGTTGGAAAGCCAAGTTTCAAGAAAATACAAAATCACACATGCCCACACAATGCAAAGCATCATGGACTGCATATGCAAATCACCACAGAATGTTATGCTGGTTCAACTTTAAGCAGAATTGCATGGTGCGAAAGGCCTCTCACACAATTTGCAAAGGGTGCTAACAGATGACATAGACACGTGTTTCGTCCTACCAGGACTCATCAGTATGCCTCATCTGTTTGATACCCCAGTGGAATGAACCAAGTACCCTAAGACGGTCTGTCTGGGTTATATTGTGGCGAACCCATTAAAATAAAAAAACTATTTAAAAGACAAAGAACCTCTGTGTGCAAACACTGGGGCAAGGGTTACCCCAAAGGGCATTTGGCTGGGAAGCCAAGTTTCAAGAAAATACAAAATCACACATGCCCACACAATGCAAAGCATCATGGGCTGCATATGCAAATCACCACAGAATGTTATGCTGGTTCAACTTTAAGCAGAATTGCATGGTGCTGAAAGGCCTCTCACACAATTTGCAAAGGGTGCTAACAGATGAGGGCCTTTTGGCAGCTAATTGGATGAGCATTCAAACTAGCTGGGGGTTGGGGGCTGTAGAACTAAGGGAGGCAAACTCTGCCTCCCAAATGATGAAGCCTAAGGAAGAGAGGGCCTGAGGGGAGTAAACTCCCCCAGGACAGGGGAGCAGGAAGACAGGGATGGGACAAGGCAGAGGGCAGGGGAGTATAATTCAGGGAAGCAAGAAGGAAGGAATAAAGAAGACAGGTAACAGAGATGGGAAAAAAAGGAAAAGAGGGTCAGGGGGAGCATTGGGGAAGAGCACAGGCATGAGGGAGGAGCAGGTAAGCTGGCAGGAAGGGATTAAGGTATGCAGAGCCATATGTGTTAATGCAAGGAGTCTGAGCAATACAATTCTAGACCTGGAGGCCCTCAAGGTAGAGGGTTGCCTGGATTTGGTGGCCATAATGGAGTTATGATGCACCGACAGCCATGAGTAGAATATTGCTAAACCGGATACCTCTGTTCAGGAGAGACGCAGAAGAGAGGAGGGATTGCAGTATATGTAAGGAGGGAATCAAGGCTATAGAAGTGCAGAGGCACCCATAGGAAAAGAAAGGACTGGAGGTGCTGTGGGTAATCCTAGAGACAGATGCTTTGGGTGCTGTCCATACAGAGACAGCATAAAGACTGCCAGCATAGGGAGAGGAGTTGGATAAGTCACTTGGGGAAGCCATCATTAGGATGATAAGTTAAAGGAGAGATGTGGTTAGTTGGTGATCTCAGTCTGCCATATGTGAATTGGAGCCTTTTAACTGCAGCTTTGGCACTATCCTTGACTCCCTACAAGGGGCTTTTGCCAGGTAACTAGTCAGTTAACTCACTAGGGACTGGGCAGTACTGGACCTGATGCTTACAAACAGGGATGGCATTGCAGACATCACAGTGGACAGTCCCCTAGGTACCAGGCATTACCGTAGAGTGTGGTTTAACATTAAGATGGGAACAGAGGCAAACCATATAAAGACGGAGGTCCTGGATTTTAGGAGTGTGGATTCTAAAAATATGGGAGACTGCCTCAGAAACTACTTTATTGGGGGGATTGTCAGGGAGGGATAGAGGCACAGTAGGGAAAAATAAAGTAGGGCATAATGAAGGCAACTAGATTGCGTGTGAAGGAAGTGAGTAAAAGCAAAATGAAGAAGACTGTTATGCCTCTCTAGGGACGTAGCCACGGTGGTGAATGAAAAAAAGTTGTATTCAGGAGGAAAAAGGAAATGCAGAGTGATGAAGATGGGGGGGGAATTGCACCAAATAAAAAAGGGGGAAGCAGGGAAAAGCAATCAGGAGGAGTAAAAGCACAAACTGCAGATAGGAGACAATAGGGTAGCTTAAAAGGATAACATTTTCTTCAGATGCATAAGTGAGAAGAGGAAGGCAAGAGGAAAGATAGTCAGATTAAGGATGGCGATGGGGGAAGGCAACTGTCCAGAAGAGGCCCAAGAAAAAGCAGACATCCTGAACAAGCACTTTTGCTCAGTTTTCACAGTGGAGGGAGGGGGGACGAACAACCAGGAAACAGCAGGAAAAATTGGGGGGGGCAGATGGAAACAAGTCAATTTTCAGATAAAAGAATTCAGAAGAAACTTAAAGCTCTGAAAGTGGATAAGGCCATGAGGCCAGACAGATGCACCCAAGTGCACTAAGGGAACATAGGAGGTGCTAGCTGCCCCACTGACAGCCTTATTCAACAGATTTCTGGAAACAGGCATTGTTTTGAAGGACTGGAGGAGAGAAGACATGGTCCCATTATATAAGAGTGGCAGCACGGAGGGTACTAGCAACTATAAACTGGTAAGTCTCACCTCATTGGTGGGGAGATTGATCAAACCCTGTTCCTTTTTAAACTTTATTTAATTTGTCAGCAAGCATACATGCTGTAAAACACTTATAAATATTGCATCTCCTCCACTAATAAAGGGCGTACTTTTCCAACAGATTATCCAGTGTCTTTGGTGCCATTAGACTATAAAAGAATCTTTATTACACAATTCATGAATCATTTCATGGATCGACTGTTGTAATACTGGTGATGGAAACCCTGCTAAAGAAAAGGTTGGTAGAGGTTATTGAATCCAGTGACTTGCAAGACCAGAGGCAGCATGCATTCATGGATGGGTGGTCATGTCAAACAAATCTGATTGATTTCTTTGACTGGGTGACCAGCAAAATAGATCAAAGAGGGCAGTGAACATGGCCTATCTGGATTTTAGCAAGGCCTTCAACACTTTGCTGAACAGGAGACTGATAAAGAATTTGAGAAGCTTAGGGGTGGGATCCAAAGTGGTAAACAGCATTAGAAACTAGTTAAGGGATTGTATACAGGATGTGATGGTTAACAGCACTCATTCTAATGCTGGAGATTGACCAGCAGGGCATCACAGGGCTCAGTGCTGGGACCGGTCCTCTTCTATATCTCCATAAGTGGCATTGTAGAAGAACTGGAAGGGAAGGTATGCCGTTTGGCATATGACACCACAATCTGTAATAGGGTAGATATTTAGGAAGGGGTGGAGAAAGTGCATAGGAATTTTGGTAAACTTGAGGAGTGATCAAGAGCATGGCAGATGATATTCAATGCCAAAAAGTGCAAAATTGTGCACCTAGAGCATAGTAATCCAGGACCTAAATATAAGATGAGGGGAGGTGCTGACAGTCATTAAACAGAAATGGGACCTTGGGGTTATCATATCTGATTACCTTAAAGTAGCAGGACAGTGTAAAAAAGCAGTGGGCAGGGCCAGTTGGATGCTAGGATGCATATGGAATGGTACCTTCAGCAGAAAGGTGGTGGTGGTAATTGCCAACTTATCACTTGCTGGTGAGATTCCACCTAGAGTATTGTGCCCAGCTCTGGAAGTTGCACCTCAGAAAGGAAATAGACAGGGCAGAGGCAGTCCAGAGGAGGGCAACTACAATGATGCAGGGGTTGCACCAAAAGCTCTATGAGGAGAGACTGAAGAATGTCATCATGTACACCCTGGAAGAGAGGAGAGCGAGTGGAGACATGAAAGATGGCTACAAGTACCTTATAGGGGTACATAGGGTGTAGGAGAAAAGTCTCTTTCAAATGAGAAAGAGCACCAGGACCAGAGGGCAAGCAATGAAGCAATGAGTTTAAGAGGGATTTGAGGAAGTACTACTTCACTAAAAGAGTTTTGGGTGCCTGGATCAGACTGCCAGCAAAAGAGATGGAGGTGAAAACAGCAGGGGGCTTCAAGCATGCATGGGATAGACATAGGACAATATTAGTAAATAGGAAGGGAGGAGGGAGGGTCTTCGGAGACCAGTTATGGTCTGTGGAGATAAACTAGGCAGGGTCCATCAGAGCAGACTGGGGGGCAAGCAATCCTTTTCTGCCAACAAATTCAGTGTTTCTGTGTATATACAGTAGCCCTTTGTTTTCTCCACTGAAGATACCTTTTTTCAGACTTTTCTCAGATTGAAGCAGTATACTTATGGATTCACTGCTGAGGAGAAGAATTCTGCTGAAAGGAAACTATAAATTTCTGTATGTGCCCTCCTTTCCTACTGTGATCATTTCAACCATCCATTTAGCTGTGAAGGGTACCACTAAGACTGCTTGGCATCAGCCTAGTGCCCTGCCTACTATGTCTCATCCAGCTAGTAAACAGTATCCTGCCACGTCCTTTGAGCATTTTTGTTCCTCTCAGCCAGAGATGGATTCAGTAGTCTTTATGACTGCTCACGTCAGGTGTCACACACTCATAATATGAGTTCCCTGCCTCCAGACAAAGCATCTTTATAATTTCCATCCATCTCTCCTGATCCTTTCCAATGAACCCAGGATCCTGGTGGTTGATTGTTAAGTGGGTGCTATGGAAAAAATGATAATGATAATTCCCTTTTTTGCAGCTTATAATCTGTTTCTGTGGTGGAGGTATGGACGTAGGTAAGTGTATCTAATTTACCTTTTAGTTTTGAAAGTTTTGTCCACCACTACATCACTTCACAAGTGATCAGATGCATATGATAGTTTGAACCCTGTTGAACAATATATAAGCCTCTCCCTGGAATAATTCTGGCTACTGACAATATTGTTTTCAGGTCAACTGAATCTGCTTCCCAGATTACTTTACATCATGGCAAGTAAAGTAATATTATTGTCAATAACCATAATTCTAACATGGGAGTTTTACATTTTGGCCCATTTCTGACCCTAAGGGGTTAATTCTCAAAGGGTCAGTGCAAGTCCACATCATAGACAACCTGCACCGATTGCTGATGCACTGGGAACCCTGTGCCTGATTCTCTATTGAGCAGGGTCCGGTGCCAAGTCCCAGGTCTTACAGCAACCCTAGCAGTGTGCCAAAGAGAGGGCACACCTAGACAGGTTGCTGCAAGCCTGCAGCAGTGTACAGAAGAATAACGCAAGTGCCCCCCCAGCCCTGATCCCTGCCAATGGTCCCCCCAAACCCAATCCCCAATCATATTAGTTAAAGAACCCTGATGGGCTAGCGAACCCCCAAGCCCTGATCTCCCTATTTTTCTAATTGAACTATTCATTGGTAGTCCAGTTGATTCCCCAAGCCTAATCCCCCATCATGTATATAGACAACATACCTGGTGGTCTAATGGACCCTCACCTGGTGCTGCCCTACCCCTCTGCTACCACCAAACCCATATCCCAGCTGGTGACTGGCACAGCCCACTGCTCACCACCGCAGCCAGCCACCAACTGACCTATGCATGAGCGTGTACTGTGGATAGTATGTGCTCAGTGATTGACAGCAGCTGTCAGTCACTGAGCATGTACTATCTACAGTACACGCTCATGCATAGCTCAGTTAATGGCTGGCCACAAGGGTAAGTGGTGGGCTGTGCCAGTTGCCAGCTGGGTTATGGGTTCAGGGGTAGCGGGGTGTTAGGGCACTGCTGGGTGGATAACTAGACCACCAGGTATGTTGCATATGTATGTAATGGGGATAGGGCTTGGGGGGTCCACTGGACCACCAATGAATAGTTCAGTTTGGAAAATGGAAGGAGCGGGTCTTGGGGGGTCCATTAGCCCAGCAGAGCACTTCAAAAATTATGATTGGGGATTGAGGCTGTGGGGGGGAATGCTAGCCCACCAGGGAAATTTTATTTACTATTATGGGCAATTGGGGCTTGGGGGGACCACTAGACCACCAAGTTACTTTCCGTATGAATTCAAGGGGATTGGGGATCTGTGCTTTTGGGGGAGTGCCCTAGACTACCAGACATGTACACAACATTGGGACCCTGGTGGCACATTGGTGCAATCTCAGAGGATGCATACATACACTTTGCCAGACCTTGGCTGGTCTAAATGTACTTCAACATTTTTCCTCTGTGAGTGGTTTTGGAATCGCCTTTTAGGGGATGTGGCAGCTTGCATCTGCCGCAAATCCCATAGCACCATGCCATAGCTTATTTTATGGGTCAAGGCTGCTGCAAGCCCCCTTTGCCAGAAGCAGCCTGTGTTTATCGCAGTCTGCTTTTGAGAATGGCTTGGGGTGCATTGTTTGATGCCACTTTTGTCTTATTTTTGATGAAGGCACCTTGCGTCATTCTAAATGTTTTGAGAATCAGCCCCAAGTCTTCTCCAAGCCATCCCCTCCACCTTTTATTTTTTTTTTGAATTAACAACATTCCTTGGTTCTTCTGTTAAATGTTGACTACCCCAATAGTCTACATGTTGGATGTGTGGGGTGTATGCCTGTTGCCTGGTTTCTACCCATAAACATACAGCCCCTCAGCAAATGTAATGATACATTCAGATTGTCCCAGCATCACTGGCTAATGAGGTCTCTTCATCCCTTTCTTAGTGCAGGACTGGCACAAGCAATCCATTATTCTTGTGTAAGTGGACCAATTACAATCATCTTCCAATATGGGAGTCTTGTCTGTGCTTCATTTTTGAGTCATTTTGCATGCATTATTATCCAAAATAAGTTTAGCATATTGGGTTCCTTACTATATAGAGAATACAGGTTGGTCAACCATGTGCAAACAGCCTTTGCTGCCACAGAGGGGTTCTGATTATGTCAGATCTTGGGAATTCTTCAGGTGACGCTACCTCTGGCTGGAAGCTGCAATACTGAACATAGGATTTGCAAGAAAGTGAGTTGTGCTCACAACAAAGGGAGGTGAACCTTACAATTGTCTTTGGTTTGTAGCAGATATTCTGCAGGTGGAGGCTACTTATAACTGAAAGGTGAAATAAGGAACTTAGAATTATCAGGAAAAGACAGTCTTTCAAGCAACAGAGGGAGGTGGTCTAGCTTTACTTTTGTTACAATTCTTAAGATTTTCAGTGCTGGAAGATGTTACAGCACAGCTGACTTATTTTGGGGCTGACTGCTTTCAGAGCACAAACTACCAGGCTGTTTTGGGGCTGGGGAGGTTTACCTGTGTCTGACGTGGATGTCTGGATTTTTCTCTGTTTGATTAGCAGGGTATTTTCTCTGTCAAATTGTTGTGTAGGGCATCTTGCTGACAGTAAGGCACTCATCGCAGTGGTGGGTCAGAGCTTTTAGCTGATTGTTTTGTGAGGGCACAGTTTAGGCCCAACCCTTCCCACCCCTCACCCCACCCACCCTGGAAATAGTTCCTTTATATCTGGGGTTCTGACAGCATTTCTCAAGAGTGCAAGGTGCATATCACTGTCATATCCTCTCTAGCACACTGCACTGACAATATAAGCATACACATTATATAATATATGTATTTCTATAAACAAACCAATCACACACACACACGCACGCGCACACACAAAAAAAAAGTAGATAAACATGTGGGGAGTAATGCAATGTAATGGCTGTGGGGCAGCAGTCTTCCAGGAGTCCTTCTGGAGGCTGAGATGCTGCCCTATTTGTAGACAACTCTCTGCCCTGAGGGAGGAAGTTGCCCGTCTTCAGGCCACACTGGACAGTAGATAGGGAACCTTCCCCCAGGCCACACTGGATGGTAGGAAGGGAACCTCCCCCATCCAGGGAGCACCAGAGCCACCACCACTACCTCAGAGGTTGTGAAGAAAGCACAGCAGTTGGACCACAGTGGGCTCAGGGAGGGTGAGGATGGTGGAACAGAGGCACACCCAGTCAGTTGTTCCACTCCACAATCCATACACCATTCTGGGGGAGCACAGCTCCCTTATGGATGCACCTGCAGAGGAGACTAAGGAGGCTGAGGACAACTGTCACAAGGGAGGCCAACAGAAAGGAGACAGAGGACGCCACAAGGAAAGAAGCAGCTCCTGGTGGAGGACCTCACCATTAGGGAATAGAACTGGGGAGCAGGGAAAATCCAGCGGCAGCCTGCCTGGTGCCACAGCTTGAGGGACAGGAAGCGCACCTTCAGGATCATGAGACAGTTGGACAACAGTGTCTGAGCTGGACGCCATGTCCACCTAGAGACAAATGACTGGCTCATCATGAGATTAGAGCAGTGCAGAAGGACTTTGTAGAATTGGGGGCTAAGAGAAGTAGCACACAGTATCCTTCTCAGAGGTGCTGCCTGTCAATGGCTTGAGTGAGGCGAGGGTACTTGCACCATGCAGTTTAATGAATGGTTGAAAAATGGTGTGGAGCACAGGGTTTGGCTTTATTGGGACTGGGGCTCCACCTGAGGACACCAGCCTATACTGGCAGGATGGTCTGCATCTGCCGAAGGGACAAATCTTTTGAGCAATCAGTTTAAATGCTTCATTGGCAAGCTTTTTAAACTAGTCAAGGGGAGGCACTGATAAGCAGCAGGAAAATCACGCCTCTCCTACAAAACAGGGTACTAAATGAGAAAAGACAGAGAAAGGTCAGTGGATGCAAACGAAGGTAAAGCCAACAAAATGGAGAGCAATGAGTACCAATGCCCATAGTCTGAGTGACAAGCTTTCTGAATTAGTGGCCTTGATGGAAGAAGAACACCTGGATAACATGGCAGTCACAGAAACATGGTACAGACAAAACCATGACTGGGATGTAAACATACCAGGATACACTATCTACAGGAGGGACAGAGAGGGCAAAAGAGGAGGAGGAGTAGCTCTTTACATAAGGGAAGGAATCAAAGCAACAGAAGAAAAGGGTAAACAGGGAGGAGAAGAAGCACTGAGGGTAAATTTGGAGACTGGCAATGGCACCACAATCCGCACAAGGGTTATATACAGACCCCATTCTCAGGGAGAGGAAATGGACAAGGAAATGATAGAAAGTATACTTAGAATGCCAGAAAAAGGGGAGATATTGCTGATGGGTGATCGGAATATGCCAGATGTTAACTGGAGTACAGTTACAGCAGCCACTTTGAAGAGTGGGGTTATTCTAGATGCCCTACAGGAGGCATGCCTTAGACAACTAGTATTGGAGCCCACTTGAGAGGGAGCAATCTTAAGACCTGGTTCTCTCAAATGGAGATGAAGAGAAGATCACAGATGTAGAAGTGGGTAGCCATCTGGGAACTAGCAACCATCGAACAGTATGGTTCACAATAAACACAGCAATAGAGTCAAGCCATACAAAGGCAAAAGTACTGGACTTTAGCAGGGCTGACTTTGCCAAAATGGGTGAGTGCCTAAAGAATGCACTAGCAAATGGGCAGGAAGAAGGGGTGGAAGAACAATGGGGAATAATAAAAACTGCCATCACAGAGGTAACAAGCCTTTGTGTGAAGCAAATAAACAAAACAAAATGATGTAAGAAATCACTATGGTTCTCAAAGGAAGTGGCAGTGAAGGTTCAAGAGAAAAAGAAAGCATTCAGGAAGTACAAGGAATCACAGAAGGAGCAGGACACAGAACTGTATCAGTTAAAGCAAAAGGAAGCTGGGAAGGCAGTCAGAACAGCAAAGGCCCAAACCGAGAAAAAGATAGCCAACTCAGTTAAGAAGGGGGATAAAACCTTTTATAGGTACATCAGGGAGCAAAGCAAGACCAAGGGAGGGATAGTGAGGCTTAATAAAGGAGAGGAGGGTGGGCAGAGGTGACTGTGAAAAGGCAGAGATACTAAACAAATATGTTTGCTCAGTATTTACAAAGGAAGAAGGGAGGTAGCTAAAACAAACAGTAGAAACACTCTGGATACAGAAGTTGATACCAGCCCCATTTACAGAAGAAAGGGTTCTGAAAGAACTCTTAAAACTGAAGGTGGACAAAGTAATGGGGCCTGATGGGATTCATCCCATAATTCTAAAAGAACTAAGAGTAGAACTAGTGACACCACTGACTATCCTCTTTAACAAATCATGGGAGGATGGGGTGGTACCCGAGGACTGTAGGAGGCAGATTGATTCCCTCACAAAAGTGGGAGCAAGGCAGAAGCAGAAAACTACAGACCTGTTAGTTTAACCTCAGTGGTAGGGGAAATGATGGAATCACTTCTGAAGGAAAGAATTGTCAAGTACCTAGAGGCCAGAGGGGCACAGGACCCAAGACAGCATGGATTCACAGTGGGAAGGTCATGCCAGACAAATCTGATAGATTTCTTTGACTGGGTGACCAAAGTAGTAGATCAGGGAGGGGCTGTGGACATGGCCTACCTAGACTTTAGCAAGGCATTTGTCACAGTCCCACACAAAAGATTAATATACAAGATGACAGCCTGGGTTAAGAATTGGCTGGAGAATAGGACACAGAGAGTAATAGTAAATGGAGTCCACTCTGAAGAAAGGGGGGTTACTAGTGGGGTACCGCAGGGTTCAGTATTAGGACCGGTCCTCTTCAATGTCTTTAAAAGCGACATTGCAGAGGGACTGGAAGGAAAGTATGTCTCTTTGCATATGACACAAAGATCTGCAACAGAGTTGATGCACAAGGTGGGGTGGAAAGGATGAGAAGGGACTTGGCAAGGTTAGAGGAATGGTCAAATGTATGGCAGCTTAGATTCAATGCTAAGAAGTGCAAGGTAATGCACCTGGGAAACAAAACCCAGGGAAGAGTACACAATGGGGGTGAGATACTAACAACAACAAAATGGAAAGGACCTGAGGGTAGCCATCATCAGATGACCTAAAGATGGGCAAGCAATGTGAGAGGGTAGCAAGGAGGGTTGGGGGATACTGGGATGCATAGGGAGAGGCATCACCAGTAGAAAACAGGAGTTATTATCCTCTGTACAGACAGCTGGTGAGACCCCATCTGGAGTACTACGTATGCAGTTCTGGAGACCCAATCTCCCAAAGACATAGGCAGTATGGAAGCTGTCCAGAGGAGGGCAACTAAAATGGTGCAGGGTCTGCACCGGAAGACATATGAAGAGATACTTAAGGAGCTTAATATGTATAGCCTCGAGGAAAAGGAGGAGAGGGGACATGATAGAAACTTTCAAATACCTCAAGGGAATCAACAAAGTCCAAGAAGGTAGCATCTTTCAAAAAAGAGGTGTGCAAGAACAAGGGGGCACAATTTGAAGATGGGGGGCGCCTCAGAAGTAATTTAAGGAAGTATTTTTTCACAGAGAGGGTTGTGGATGTATGGAACGGCCTTCCGGAGGAGGTTGTGGAGTCAAAAACAGTGGTGGAATTCAAGCATGCATGGGACACTCATAAGGCAATTCCAGTGGGTGGAGTAGGAAGAAGTAGGCTGCTGGTTAACTAGGATCTGCAGCTTATCCATTAGGTAGGGAAATGGGCAGACTGGGTGGGCCAAGCGGTCCTTATCTAGCCGTCAAATTCTATGTTTCTATGTTTCTATGAGTTCCAATGCAATCAGAAGTCTGAAGCAGTAGCAGAGGCTGGCTGGGCATGTGCTGCCCAATGAGAATTTTTTTATATTGCATTTTTGTGTTTTAGTTTTTAAATTTTTTTTTTAAAGTGGTTTCACAGTGCTCGCAGCACTTGTGAACGTGCTGGCAGTTTCAGTTCAGAACTTGAACTGATCGTTGTGTGCACAGCAGTGCTGCATAAAACACCAAAAGCCAGATATTCAAAACATTGCCCTGTAGGAAAAGTGATTACACCCTGATTGCTCTAAGTTTGCACCCATGTGCAATTTTCAAAGGGGGCTTTTGCCCATGCCAACAGAGTTAGCACATGCAAAAAAAAACAAAATTTATGCAGTGGGCAAAGAGAGGGACAGGCACAAGAATACCAATGCAGCATGATATTCAGTGCATGTCTGCTGCACAAAGGAGTTATCACCGGCCACTTTGTGCAGTGCAAATATCACTGATCAAAACCCAGACTTACTCCAGGCAACCCTAGTGGCCACTGAAGCCACAGTAGCCAATAGCCAAGTAGGTGGTTGGGGGAACCACCCCAACCCCCTTGCATCTAGTAACACCCCTGTCCATTGATTGCCATCCCCTGGAATATAAAAATGTTCCTGGTACCTAGTGGTCTGCTTCATCTTCCGATCACCATCCCCAGTAAATTACAAATCTTTTCTGGTGCCTAGTGGTCCTCTCTACTCTCTGATCACCATCCCATGTATTTGTAAATTTGTCCTTAACATCTAGTATTCCCCGGGTCTCTGAACCCCTGCCCCATAACTAGAATATTATACCCTGGTGGCCAGTGGGTTCACCACCAATCTCTGTCTCCCATCACTGGTGAATGTTCAAACCTCCCTGGATCCTAGTGGTCCCACCCACCTTCCAATTGCCACCCCATATATTTTAAATTATGTCTCAGGAATCTGGTACTCCCCTCTCCCACCCTCTGATCACCATCCCTGGTGTAATGTGACTATTCCCTGGTGACTAATGGTCCCACCCACCCTCCAGTCACCATCCCATATACTTGAAATTATATCCCTGGTACCTAGTGGTAAACCCCCATCACCAGCCCTGTATTATATCTCTACAGGTATCTGAAGGTAATCTCTGACAGTGTCAATAAAAATAACAGCCTTATAGTCCCTGGCATGCAGTGGCACCCTTCACCCACTGATCTCCATCCCTGTACCAAAATTATCACTTCCTGGTGTCTAGCAGCCCCTGCAGCAAGCATGGACACTGGTCAACCTACCCTGCCAATCTCCAGATAGCTGAACCTTCAGTGCTGTGTGAGACCATACAGCAACAGGCACTGCATTCCTCTCACCTCTTCATCCAACCACTATATGGAAAGATAGGGAACACATGTCCAATGTATTGTACAGGCACATGTCTAATATTGAACAGGGTGCATGTCCTCTGTACTGTACAGGGATCATGTGGTATGTGTACTGTACAAGGAGTGTGCTCCTTGTACAGTAAACAGGGCATGTGTTCTCTGTGCAGTACATAGGGCATGCACCCTGTAGAATACATTAAATGTGTGCTCCCTTTCTTTCCATATGGTGGCTAGCCAAGGATGAGAAGAGAGCTGTGCTGGTCACCAAATGGTATCCTGCAGCACCAGTGCTTCAGCTAAGGGGAGGTGGCAGGGAGGGTTGGCCAATGTCCATGGTGCAGGGGGCTACTAGATGCCAGGAAATCCTTACACTGGTACGTAGATGGGGATCAGTGGGTGGGACTGGAGGGTACCACTGGAAACCAAGGAATATCAGATATTTATTTAGTTTTTACTTATTTATTGACACCGTTTGAGATTACCTTCAGACATCTGCAAAGATATCCTACATGGTTGATGATCGGAGGGGCCATGAGATGCCAATTGTGGCATATGGACAGCTGGTTCTGATTACACTATGATATTTTTTTCTGCAATATAAAATATGTAGGGGAGTGTCTGTCAGGAGAAACTACTGTCTTGCTGAAATGACACATCAACCCCCCCAGGTATAAGTTCAAAGGAGAGGATGTAGGTTAAACTACAGATATTTGGGATGCAATTAGCTTGTCAATTTGCTTTGAAGCCAGGAACTAAAATATCCATTTACGATGTCCTCAGGGAAATCCTTTGATTTGCACTAGGTGTCTTGAAGAAAGGGGCATATGCATGTGCTTGGGGTGTCTTCCACGGAAGCCAGTTAATTAAATCAAAGAGACTTTGATGTTCTGTGTGAAGCAGGTCCCAGACTAAATTGGGAAATCCAATATGCATTTGTTTGGGGTATCGTCAGAAGAAGCCAGTTAATTACATCAAAGAGACTTTGATGTAATTGTGAAGCAGATCACAGATGGTTTGGGGAAGTCACATGAAGAGAGAAGATTCACTGATGTCACCTATTTTTTTTAAATATCTTATTAGGACATCCTGTGTTATAAAATATAAATTTTAATACACCAAGGCAGAGTTAGGTCACCTCAGAGAGAAGGCTGGCTCAAGACTGCTTTTAAGTACACTGAGCAGACCTTAGAGTCTCGGAGAGATATTCATTTTCTGACTGAGAAAGAGGAACATCAAAGCACTGAAAGATTAAGAAAGTAAGGATACATTAGATAAGACCAGTCTGAGTGTATGTGTTATAGGAATTTGCACTTTTAAACCTGTTTTGTTTTTAAGATTGTATGTGTTATGATATCTTGTTCTGTATTTACTGTTTTCCTATTTTTAACTATTTTAAAGTAAAGATATATTTTTTAAAAACAGAAACTGCCTGGTGTGCCTTGAAACTTCTTTTTTTATAATTGAAGCTTAGATAGTTACCGTTGACACTGTGCATGAGCTTATTGTGGTACCAAACCAGGAAACAGGTAAGAGGTCTTTAGGTCTTGTATAGAGTTCTAAGGGTTCATTTTGTAATACCTGGTTAGATGCCCATAGGTAAAGATATCTGGTCACCTGAAGACAGAATTATCTGAGCCTGACGATTGGGTGTGCTAACAAGAGGTTATCAGTTTGAATCCCTAGAGAACTTGGGACAAAGGTGACACAAACCCACAAAACAGACAAGAAGGTTACCTTGTTCTGTTAACTGTTCACAATTCTACGCTCAAAGGTTGGCACTTTGGGAGTAGAGGGCTGACCTGCTGAGTTGGGTTGTGACACCCAAGGATGTAATTTCAAATTTGTGGGGCAATGATCAGAGGGTGGATGGGACTTCTAGGCAACAAGGAGGTTTGTACATTCACCAGTGAGGTGTCACGGAGACTGGGGGAACCACTGGCCACCATGGTATAATATTCTAGTGACAGGGCAGTGGATTGGAGCCTGGTGGATCACTGGATGACAGGGACATATTTACATATAAACAGGATGGTGATTGGAGGGTGGGGGCCACTAGGCACCAAAGACTTCTTTGTCTATACCGGTACTTGCAATCGGAAGGTGGGGGGAGACCACTGGGCACAAGGGATCTATTATTTTATACCCTGGCTGGTAATTGGAGGATGGGGGAACCATGAACAAGCAATGATTTCTGTTTTACATAGGGAGTTGGGGTTTGAAGGATGGGACAGTGATCAGCGGATGGGGGGACCACTAGGCACCAGTGACTTCTTTGCCTATAACAGGGCTTGTGATCGGAGGGTAGAGGACCACTAGGCACAAGGGACCAATTATTTTATACCAGGCTGGAAACTGGAGGATGAGGGACCACAGACCAGCATGGATTTCTATTTTACATAGGGAGACAGGTATGGGGGGACCACAGAATCATGGGGATTTCTGTTTTACACTCAGGGATGGGGATTGGATGATGGGGGAACCACAGATCACCAGGGATTTCTGTTTTACACATGGCAACAGAGATCAGAGGATGGGGGGACCATGATCCACCATGGATTTCAGTTTTACAAACAGGGATGGGGATCGGAGGCTAGTGGGACATAGATAGCAAAATGGGTACAAACCTGGTTAAGTAATTAGAACTCAAAAAGTGGTAGAGAATGGAGTTCACTTGGAGGTGGGTAAGGTAAAGTAAACAGCATGGTGACTCACAGGTCAGTACTTGGACCATTGATCTTCAGTGTCTTTATTAGCTAAATCACAGAGGGACTGGAAGGAAAAGTGTGCCTGTTCACGGATGACACAAAAATCTGCAACACAGTGGACACATTCTGGGAGGAGGGGATGAAGGAAAATCTAAAAAAGTTGGAAGACTGGTCAAGGGTTTGGCAACTGGGCTTCAATGCCAAAAAATGTAAAATTATACACATGGGACACACAAACTCAAGGGCAACGTATCAGTTAGGGGGAAGGTGTTAGCAACCACACAACCAGAAAGGGATCTGGATGTCATCATATCTGAGGACCTAGAGGTAGAAAAGGAGTGTGGTAAGGCAGTGGGGAAAGGCTAGTAGGATGGTGGGGTGCATAGGGAGGAGTATCACCAACAGAAAAAGGGAGGTAGTGTTACCCCTGTATAAATCAATGATGAGGCCACACCTGGAGCACTGTGTCCAGTTCTGGAGGCCCCATCTCAGGAAGGAAATAGATCAAGTGGAGGTGATACAGAAAAGGGCAACCAAAATGATGCATGGCCTACATCAGAAGCCCAACAAGAAAAGACTCAGGGACTTAAATATGTACTCAATGGAGGAAAGGCAAGAAAAGGGAAACATGACAAAGACATTCAAATACTTCAAGGGTATCAAAAAGGTACAGGAGGGTGGCATATTGCACAGAAGGAGATGCTCAAGGTCAAGGGGCATGATATGGAGCTGGAAGTGGGAGACTTAGAGGGGGTGAGAGGAAATATTTCTTCAAAGAAATGATGGTTGATCCCTGGAACAGCCTCCCAGCAGAAGTGGTGGGTACCCAAACAGTAACAGGTTTCAAATATGTGTGGGACAGACTCAGAGGGACCTTTATAACAGGACTTGGGGGGAAGGCCAGAGATCAATTAGGGTCTAGTGTAGAACAGTAGATAGGGACTTTAGGGCAAACTTGGTAGGCCCAGAGGTCCTTTTCTGCTGACAGCTTATATGTTTCTATTTTTCTATGTAACTGTGCATTAACAAAGTATTTTGCAATGAATACCATATTGTCATTCATGCCAGTCCCTTTGGGACCTTCTTGAAACATCCATGTGATTATAGAGGTGCAGTGCCCTCTGGGCCCAGTGCTTCCATTTCTCCATAAAGGCAATTTTTGTGCTTCCTTGTATTTTTTTTTTGCAGGGATGGGACATTTTTTACTTTTTATTTCTTAGGTACTTAGTGTTGTACTACTCATTGAGACCTTTCTATTGATATATACTGTACATTGCCCGTTAACTCCAAAGATTGAAGGAGTTACCACTTGTTAAAGTTGCAATGTTATACTATGAGATTTTTAATTTCTTTTAATTTTCATGTCTTTAATATGGCCCTTGAATTCTTTTATAGGCTATTATGTATTAATGTTATAATAGTCATTAAGACCTTTCATTTGATATATAGATTGTACCTTAATTGCATGCTTTGCTAAAGTTTAAATATGGAACCAAAAAAAAAAATTAGACTAAATTCTTTTTTTCATATGAAGGAATCTTTTTTGTGAGCTTGTTTTGTTCTGATAAAAAGGATTCCTCCATACAAAATAAGTATGTGAAAAAAAAACTAAGTCAAAATTATTTTGTCTTATGAAGGACTCTTTTTTTCATGAGAATGAAGAAAGCTTGTGCAAAAAGATTCCTTCATACACAAAAAATTGAAAAAAACTAAGTCCAAATTCTTTTTTCATATGAAGGCAATCTTTTATCATATGGCTCTAGTACTGTTTTGTATGGCTATATGAAAAAGAAAATCAGGTCATGAAAAAAGAGTTTTAAATGTGTTAAAAACACATTGCTGGGTCTTTTCTGAAAAAGTTACTGCAGAATTCACCTAATGGGGTCCCAATTAGCAAGATACATGTGCAGGTATCTCTGCAGGATATGATTTATATGGGTTTTGAAAAAAAATAAAAAATGTAAACAGGAAGGCAGCCATATAAAAAAGGATTTTTTTCTCACAAAAATGATTCCCCCCATATGAAACACAATTCTTTTTCATATGGCCAAATTCTTTTTTTGTATGAAACAGCTATCTAAAATGACTATAAGCACCTCAGAACCAACATTTCAAATCCTTATAACTCTGAAATGGATTAATATTTTTTTATCAAACCTGAGAAAAGCACCACTCTGGGCAAAACCCTTTATACCATGAACATTTCAGACCATAATTCCAAACTGTCTGGGTACTACTGTAGTTGATGACCCAAAAAAAAATACCACTTATTTTTTTCACATTTAGCTATCTGGATCTTAGAATTCGCACTTCCAACTGGAATGAAATGTAGCATACCAAGATACCATGTCCTCAAGATCCCATATGCAAGCTTTCAGGCAAATCTGTTGGAACCAAGGAACACCTGACCAAGCTAGGTGACAAACTGTCATCCATTTCATCCTTCATCTCCTTCTCTGAGATCCTGCCAGTCTGGAAGAGGGGGGACAGATGGACGGAAGGTCAGAGAAGGGGAGATAGGGGAGCTAAACATGTGGCTCAAGGGCTGGTGCTAGGAAAAGGGACACACATTTGCAGGTAACTTGCAACAGTTTTGGGAGTGAAAGTTCTTTAAATTTGATGGACTGCATCTGACTAAGGAGGGAGGCTGTGCATTGGGGCAGAAGTTTGATATCTTTGCAGAATATTTAAACTAGCAAATGGGGAGATGGGTGCAGCACCCCATACGTCGAATGGGAAGAACACCCATCCTCCCTCAGCTAGTGGTCAAAGAGGAGTTCAGCATATTTGCAGTTCATTTGCATCACCAGGTAAGAAAAAAGGTCCAGCTCCCCATACAATGCACAGGAGAAATGCCAGACCTCACCCAACAATGAACAAACCAAAATCTGGCCAATGAAAAATCATATACATAAATTATCTCAGTCTGGGAAACAAGGTCCCAGACCTGCAGGCAATAATGACAGAGGCTAAACTGGACATAGTAGCAATTAATGAGACATGGTTTACCAGTAACCACACTTGAGAGACTTCAGTACCTGGCTATGTACTGTTCAGAAGAGACTGAGGTGCAAAAAGGTGGGGTGGGGGGTGGAGTGGCCCTGTATGTCAATGAAAATATCAAAGCTACAGAAATTCAGAATACACATAAGGAGCCAGAAGAACTGTGGGTCACCCTGAAAACAGGAAATGGGCCAGCCATACGAACTGGGGTTGTCTACAGGCCCCCAGACCAGGGGTAGGACATAGACACATTACTGTTGGAAGATATACAAAACATGACAGCTAAAGGGGAGGTTCTGATAATGGGAGACTTCAGCATGCCAGATACAGATTGGTCAATACCAGCAGGAACATCTGCCAGAACTAGACACATGGTGGATTCCCTGCAGGGGGAGGGCCTCAAACAACTGGTACAACAACCCACAAGAGACAGGGCTATCCTAGATCTAGGACTGACTAACAGGGAAAGGATCACAGATCTCCAGGTTGAAGGTCACCTGGGGGCCAGTGACCATCTTATGGTATGGTTTAATTTGGCATCTAGAACTAAATCATCCCATTCCAAGGTAAAAATATGGGACTTCAGAGGAGCTGACTTTGATAAGATGGCCAACAGAGTTAAGCTAGCGCTGACAAAAAGAAATACAGGTGAGGGGGTACAGGCAAAGTGGGCAAGCATTAAGGATGCGATATTTGAAGCAACATCCCATTGTATTAGAGAGAAAAGGAAGTGCAAAAGAAGAAGGAAACCACTTTGGTTCTCAAAAAAAGTAGCAGAAAAGGTCAGTGCCAAAAGACTGGCCTTCAGGAAATATAAGGGAATACTTGGATGAAGATAGGGGGGCATACCAAACATCCCTAAGGGAAGCAGGGAAGGCAGTAAGGCAGGCAAAGGCCCAAACTGAGGAAACACTAGCACAAACAGTAAAAGAAGGTGACAAGAATTTCTATAGATACATTAGTGAAAGGAGAAAGTCCAGAGGGGGTATTGCTAAGATCAAGGAGATAAGGGGCATGTGAGGGGAGGACCATGTAAAAGCATCTATCCTAAATAGATACTTCTGCTCAGTATTTACTGAAGAGAAGGGAGGGCAGGGCTCACAGCTCAGCACCATGGACACAGGGGGGAGGGAGGTGTGCACTAGTCCCTTCACAAAAGAAAGGGTCCTACAAGAGCTCAATAAGCTCAGGGTGGACAAGGCAATGGGACCTGATGGCATACATCCTGGGGTACTAAAGGAGCTGAGGGTGGAACTAGCAGAGCCATTATCAGAACTGTTTAGTGAGTCTCAGAGCACAGGAGAGGTCCCAGAAGACTGGAGAAGGGCTTGTGTGATCCTGCTCCACAAGAGTGGTAGCAGGGAGGAGGCAGAGAACTGCAGACCAGTCAGTCTTGCCTCAGTAGTGGGCAAGATTATGGAGGCACTCCTTAAGGAAAGGATCGTACAACACCTGGAATCCATAGGAACACAGGATCCAAGACAGCATGGGTTTCCAAAAGGAAGGTCCTGTCAAACTAATCTCATAGATTTCTTTGATTGGGTAACCAGAGTGGTTGACCAAGGGGGAGCAGTTGATGTTGCCTACCTTGACTTCAGCAAAGCTTTCCATACTGTTCTGCACATAGAAGATTGATTAATAAGCTGGGTAGGCTCAGGGTGGGTCAGAAGTAGGTCATTGGTGGCAAACTGGTTGACGGGCAGAAAACAAAGAGTGGTGGTAAACGGTATACAGTCAGAAGAGATGAAAGTCACAAGTGGGATACCTCAGGGATCAGTCCTGGGGCCAGTCCTCTTCAATATCTTCATCAGTAACATTGCAGATGGACTGGAGGGTAAGACTTGTCTGTTTGCAGATGACACCAAGATCTGCAACACAGTAGATGATCCAGATGGGGTGGGCAGAATGAGAAGATATCTAGATAAACTAGCAAAATGGTCAGAAGAGTGGCCACTGGGGTTTAATTCAAAGAAGTGCAAGATCATGCACATAGAGAAGAGAAACCCTGAAGCCGCTTATAGGCTGGGAGGGGAGTTGCTGTCAGTCACAAGGGAAGAAAGAGACTTGGGCATCATCATCACTGATGACCTGAAATAATCCAAGCAGACCACTAAAGTAGTAGATAAGGCTAGGGGGATGTTGGGGTGTATTAGTAGGGGTATCACAAGTCGGAAGAGGAGAGGTAATAACCCCTCTTTACAAGACACTGGTTAGGCCCCATCTGGAGTACTGCGTGCAGTACTGGAGGCCACAGCTTCACAAGGACATTAACCAAATTGAGGCAGTCCAGAGAAGGGCAACCAAAATGGTGCAGGGACTGCATCAGAAAACAAATGAGGACAGATTAATGGAGCTCAATATGTATACCCTAGAGCAAAGGAGAGAGAGAGGTGATATGATCGAAACATTTGAACACCTTAAGGGCATTATCAAGGTGAAAGAGTCTAACATGTTTCAATATAAGAAAAATAGCAGGACAAGAGGACACAGCATGACATTAGAGGGAGGCCAATTAAGGGGTAATGTGAGGAAGTTCTTTTTCACAGAAAGGGTGGTGGATGCATGGAATGGCCTACCTCAGGAAGTGGTGGATATGAATACTTTGCAGGGTTTCAAACAGGCATGGGATAGGCATAAGGGAGCAATACATATGAGTATGAATAGAAAGGCCATTGACAGAGCAAAGGCTGATGGCACATTTATCAGGTTTAAAAAAAAATGGAAATACGTACCTTAGGTTTTGCTGGCACCTACTTAAAGGCCACAGTGTGCATGTAAACATTTCCTATTTAGTACAGCATCAAAAGCTATTCCACACTTTAGGATCTTCTGCTCATAGTTCCTTCTTTTAATAAGAATGTTTCAGTGTAGCAGTAATAAATCCAGATGAAATCCAACACATTCGATTTCATAAAAAACAAAGTGGAAAATGATGATGTCCCACACAGCTCCCTTTCTCACAACCAAGTTTGTAGGTAGCAAATTTCCTGATAAATTTCGCACGAATGGGCAGACTAGATGGGCCTTGCGGTCCTTATCTCCCGTCAACTTCTATGATTCTATGTTTCTATGAAGAGGAGCAAAGCTATTTTAGTGCAAAGTTAGAGGTTTGCATTAAACAGCCTACTCAATCCTAACTATAGTGGCACTGGGTGTGGGTTATACTCTGACAAATGCACAGCTGGGGGTATTGAGGCACAAGACTGCATTATGAGTGCCTTACTACCCTTAGAAGTACATTTGTCAGAGCATAATCCGCACACCGGAGGGTTTTATTGCACTTATGAAGTGGGCACGTTAAGAAATGCTGTAACTTTAAAAAAAATGTAAAAATATGTAAAGGTTTTTTCTTTTTTATTAGTGCAAAATAGTTCCCCCACTTAATCATCAGTAGAGGTGTTGGGGATTGAGATGGTTAGAGTGGGATTCTGATAGTACCGAAACAATCTGTCTCTCTATTCTGCAGGAACTTGTTTCTCAACTGCCACTCCCATTCCCTGAGTGAGCACCGTGGCTTAGGAAAGAGCTACAGGGGTTTTGTTTTGTAAATTTGAGAATGTTCCTTATCTTTTTAAGAAAAATATTGTTTTTGTTGTGTGTTTTGGGAGCAGAATGGAGGAACATTGTGGCCACTTACGAAGAAAAAAACAATGACTGCCGCATTGCTGATTTTGAAATGATTCCAGTTAGTAAATAGGCCACTAGTATTTACCCTTTTCATTCCTTGTGCTATAATTAAAAAAAAAGAATGGCTGGAACATCCTCTCAGCCAATCAGAATACAGAACTGTTCCTATCCATTCTATAAACTTATATATATATATATATATATATATATATATATTAGATAAAGCTATAGACAGACAGGTATATTTTATTTTTGTTAAGTCACAGCACTGAACTTAGATGTAGGTGTATGTATTGATGGTATGTTGGGTGGTTTTAAAGGCATGGAGTAGGGTGGGAATGATATGTGGTTTGGTTGGATAGAAACTGTGGTTTGGGTTATAGGCTGTATGTGTGGATGTGGAGACCCTAATCTTATGGCTCCCACCATTGGTAGACATAAAGGGCTGTATTTTCAGAACCACGGAATTGCCACAAGCCTTGGGTGCATCAAATAGATGGTGCACCAGGCTTGCAGCAGTTTAATGGGATTTTCCATCCTGTGAGGGAACTGGCACAAGTCAGACCAACTTTTTGTGGTCCATCCTACATCAATTTTGGGGACCAGTTTTAAGAGCTTGCACCTGAGATTTGGAGCAAGCTAATGCAAAGGGGGAAAACTGTTGTAACAGTGACCAAGACTGTAAAATCAGGAAGAGCTACAGCAAAGGGGAATGGAATATTGGCATAACTTAAGTGTTGTGATGCAGGGATTGAGACAAGCCTGCACCACCCTTTCAAAATCTGTTCCAAAAAGTTTAGCACAACTTTATTTGCCTAATCAATATCAGGTTGAAGGATATTTTTTATACTTGCCTTTTTTGATTCATTTAAATGCAGCCTGAAGAAAATGAACACAGTAAATGTATCTTTTGCTCACTTTGTATATGTCTCCCATGCACATAAGATGTACATCAGTGGTGGGATATTCAGAAGGGTTGCGCCTGGCGCAACACAGTTGTGCCAATGCACAACCCACTGATGTGCCCCAGAGAGATATTCAAAAGGGGAAAGTGCATGAGCACAAATCCTGATGGCCCGTCAAGATCAGTAATGTATGCGGCGCAAGCAGGGGGGGTGAGCCCATGCATACTCTGCACATCCCGATATTCAGTCCGGGATGTGCTGAGCAGATGCAGGCACAACCCCTACCTGCTCCACACACAGTTGAGCCAAGCAAAACAGGGCAACAACTGACCACCCACAGGTGAGCCGCCATATTGCAGTGTGAAACACGGCAGCTGCCGCCGTGGGTGGCCACCCGAGTTCCTGCGGCACTGTCCATTGCGGTAGCACTTCCCCATGCCCGATCGCAGGCATATGTTTTGAGTTAAATACGTCCTATATCCCTGGTGGTCCAGTAGACCACTTCCAGCCCGATCGCGGGCATAAATATAAAATAAACGTCCAATATCCCTGGTGGTCCAGTGGACCACTTCCAGATGATCATGGGCATAAGTATAAAATAAACGTCCAATATCCCTGGTGGTCCAGTGGACTGCTTCCAGCCCAATCGAGGGCATATGTAGTAAATACAACGTAAAAACCATCCCTGGTGGCCCAGCAGTCTACCCCCTCCCCACCTGCCCACTGAGCTCCACCACCCCGCTCCCCCCCCATCAGCGGTGGGTGGCAGCTCCCCACCCACAAGCCGCCTGGCTGCCACCGACTGACTGCGACAGTGATGAAGATACGCCCATTGGTCCACAGTGTGGGCCAATGGGCATGCAGACTGTACCGTACTACACAGTCCAGATATGTGAATGGAATGTGAATTGTGTGGGAACGGGAAATGGCCCTATGGCCTAAGTGGCCCAAAACATTATGTGTAGTTGTTCTGGGCCCCACCACAACTGAACTGTGCTGCTGCCTGCCTAGTGCCCCTAGAGACTGCACCCTTTGCAAAAACTGAATTGTCTGTTAAAAATCCAAACTGTTTGCTTGTTACTCAACTGCCTTGTGAAATTTCATCCTTATGTACTTGATGTTCAGCTTTGCCTTGGTTGCCCAGACCAGTTTCTTCAGAGCCTGACACTGATCCAGTGAGATCCCCAGCCCATCCGCCATCTGCAGCCAACCCACCTCCAATGACGTCAGCCTGTTCCAATGTTCCACCACAAGTGTTCAACATTAGTCCTGCTATGGTAAGTGGTAGAGAGCCACTAGTGAGGAATCCAGTAGTGAGTCAGTTTAGGAGCCGCCCCAGCTCAAGCTTGAGGAATCACAGTTAACATCATGCATGCCCTTTTTTTTTATTTTGCCACCCATCTGTAAGTGTGCGTGTACCTGTGCCACTCTGTAGAGGCCACCCAAAGATCGTGCCACCAGCAGACCTTTCGGTAAGTGGTCATCTGGGTGCTGGGGACCTGCCAGTGGTCATTGCTATGGATCATCCAGAGAACCATCGGCTGACCAGAAGTCTTCATCAACACATTCCTCCTTGTCCAGCTAGCAGTGTTCCTCTTTTATTTTGTTCATCTGGGGATGCCCTATTATGGCCTGTTTGTAACAAGCACTTTGTGGGGTCAATGCCCACTTGCTGATCAGCCAATGCATAGAAAAGTCCAAACTTGGCTTGTCAGTTGTTTCATCACCTCAGCCAAGTGCATGTAGAACTCGGACTAAAATGGGTTAACCCCCATTCTCAGTTCAACCAATTGTTGGTCATGATCATATTATGTTGTTGTTTATTTTCATTATCCTGTAGCATTATAGAAAACAGTTATCTTGTTTTTATTGTCCCTGGTAAATAAACCTCTTGCATCTTGGTCACCGAGTAAGCTTCCTGCCTCTCCTTTCAGATTCATCTGGCCTGTCCTAAGATTGTTAGGGAACCTTTCGGCCTGCCACAACTTGGCGCTGCAAACACTATTGAAAGGAGTCCAAAGTGGGTCCACATGTACATGTATAGCCTCAAGATGGCAAGCAGCCACCACTCCAGTTCCAGTGATGATGAGGGAGACAAACTATTACCGCTCACAATGCCATACTATTTTGGTGCCCCATGGCTGCCCCGCTACATGGGTGACCTCACCAATCCAAATGGAGCCAGCCTGGGAGAGTTCAGGGATCAAATGATGTCAATGTTATGGCTGTACCAAATCCCCAAGAATCAGAAGGTAGAGGTTCTGATTGGGCAGCTGGGAGTGCAGCACACCGAGAGGCTACCAGCTGACCTGAGAAGGAGTGAGACACTGCCGATAGGATCCTAACCAGGTTGGGCCAGACTTTCTACACTTGCACCCTGTACCAACAGAAGATGTGGTTCTTCTCGCATACCCAAGGCCCAAGGGAGAACCTAAGAGAGTTTGCTGTAAGCCTCCAGGAGGCCCTGCATGCCATAGAGTGGGAGGACCCAGAAGCCATTCAAGAGCCCAACCACATGCTGCAGGATAAATTCATCAAGGGAGCGTGGAGTGCCACCCAAAGAAAAGACCTCAAGATGCTCCAGTCACAGGAGCTTGGTAAGGACTTCTTGGACTTCAAGGAGAGGGTCATCCAGATCCTGGGGGATACCCAGCCAGCAGAGGAGACCACTGCTGGCATGCAGTGTACTAACATCCCACTGATGATGTGGCCTGATGGCATGGCTCTGGTGGATGCCTTTTACTGAAAGGACTGGTGGACCAATGCAAATTGCACCCCAAGTAACCCGATCGCCCCTGAGTACCTGCCGATGGTGCAGCAAGTGGCCCAAGTGCCCAACTGACACCCCATTCAAGGGGCAGCTTCACCCAGAGTCAAGCTGCTGCAGCTGCTGGAGTGGAACCGAAGGGTCCAGGGAATGTTTTCCACCCAGACCCACTATTGTGGTGCTCCACCCAATCCAGCACACAGAGCCCCCCCCAACATGGCACTCAAACTCTGTGGAAAGAAAATGGATTACACCAGGGAGCCATACTCCCACCCGATGCACCCCTCTGCTGCTCCACCATGCAGCCCCAGACTGAAGATGGAGGGGAGTGACACTGGAGGAGCCACGGACCACTCCAGGTGCTTTTCTTTCATCCATGCCCCCTGCACCCTCCACCCATCACATCTAGCCACCATATCCCCTGAAAAGCACTGCCCACACCCTTTGGTGGGGCAGGAGAGGTCCTGGCTTCTGGCCAGTGGATTGGCCACTAGGAGCCCAACAGGGAGGGTCTCATGCCCATGACTTGCCTTCTGATTGCTGTACAGCATGAAATTACACAGAGGGCAGGAAGAGGTCAGTGGGACTGCAGGAAAGGGGGGGATGGAACATGAAGAACTGGATAAAAAAAAAGAAAATTCCCATGTCAGAGAGAGAGCTTCCAGTCCCTTGCAGTGTCCCTAACTGCAAGTTACTACATTCTCCACAGGCAACCCACTTATTCCTAAACAGCCAGAATAAAACTATGTACTCCAGCTTAAGGAAGCTGCCTGCTTCCTGCTGTCTCACTCACTATAACCTACGTTCCACCAGACAACCTGCTTATTCCTAAAACATCCGGAATAAAACTACGTACACCAGCTTAAAGAAGCTGTCTACTTCATGCCATCTCACTCATCTCCCTGTCATGTCTCCTTTTTTTATTTCTTTCTTTATGTTTCTAATTTCTACCCTAAAGACCAAATGCCAAATTGGGATCAACCTATTGTCCTGGATGACCTGGCCACATGATTGCCTGTGAGACCTTTCTGACTGAGGCGCTGCACCTGCCATCCTCAGACAACCATCCATTACTGCCATTGAACTGCACACAATAAACCCCACAGTTCCTTTTCCACCATCTGCATCTTTTATCCTGCCTATTACCATCCTGTGCCACACAATCTGCTCCTTGTTCCAACACAGGCCAACATATTAAAGGCAGCCCCACCAGTCTGCATGCAAATCAGGACTACATAATGGATCCTGTGCAGACCTATTGGAAAAGGGCTGAAAGCTATGTAGGGCAGGGTACTCTCCTGCTCGGCAGCACACTCCGGGAAGCAACTGGGCTCACTCCTTTTCCTCCCATCTGGGAAGCCTCAACAGCCACCCAAAAGTAAGTTGTCCTTTGAATTTTTTTTATCATGCCCTAGTCCAGGTTTCCACCCCACAAGAGTGACTGCAGGACCTCTACAGCAGTGACTCCCTTATTTGCCCCTTGCTGCTACAGAGTTGGATGGGGGGTCCTATGGCTCACCTCGTGGTTGCTCTGTGGCTATCCTAGCCCCGTGGTCAGCCAAGTCAAACAAAGTGACCCCCTCTCACACAGCAAACAGAGCATGGTCTGTCCAATGTGGCACTCTGTTCCTCTTATTAAACCAGTAAAAATTATCTAAAAGTTAACCAAAATGACTCGGAACCCACGGATTACCACCCCTGACTTGCACAAAAGGCTGTTATCACAGAGGTTGCTGGCCACCAACAGCTAGGGTGGATGGGATCTGGAATACCAATTCTATTCTTTTTTCTTCTTCTTAATATTATTTTAACCACCAACCAGCTAAGCATCTGTTCTCTGTTTTTCAGTTTTGTTTCCTTAGTGGTTAAAGTCCCATTCACCTCCATGCCTCCAGACTGCAGCCCTTTGTTCCAGGATTCCTCATTCCTTCCCCAAGACTAGTTAATCTGAGTGATCAACTCTTCATTAAGCCTGGAAAACTAGTCAGTTTGAATAGCACAATAGAGCTGAAAAAGCCAGCCAGCTGAATTAGCTTTAAATACTCCATGAAAGAAATCTGCATCTTTGATCTGAGCTGGGAGCTCCTGGTCAGTCGTCCTTGATCTGAAGAAGCAAGAGAAAAGAGGGGAACTGCTGGACTACAGCTCTTTTTAACCCCACATTCTCCACCCTTCTCCTGATGGCCACCATGCTGTGCGAAGGCCCCAGACAAATGGCCTGCTGCTGCAATACTTTTGCACTCTCTCTATTCCCATAACAAGTTTTCCACCCACTTTTCTAATCCCTTTTCTTCACTAATATCCTCCAATAGAGATGTGGCAAAGTTTAACTTCACTGGGAAAGTCCGTGTGAAGTGGCAAAAAGTCACACTTCATGGAGCTTTGCGAAGTTATCCCAGACCTGAAAAACTTTGACTTCATCTAAATTGCAAGGATTTTCTGCAAAGTGTGGAATTTTGCCTGCAAAATTCTGCACTTCATGATGAAACTTCACACTTCACAGTCAATCCGTGTTAAGCAAATTGCATGAAATTCACAAATTGCGCTTCGCAAATTGCACAATATTTACAATTGAATTTGTGAAATGAAGTTTGTCAACTTCACCCATCTCTATCCTTCAGCTTTCTGAGTAGTGTCCAATGCTAGAAGGTGTCAAAGCTTTGCTTAAGTCAAAGTAAAGTCAATCCACCATCTGGCCTCTGTCTGCTGCAATAGGGATCTTGTCAAAAAACACAGTCAGGTCTGTAATAAAACAGTAAATAATAATAAAGTGCATCTTGGACTGCACAGTGCCATTTACTGTTTTTAAACATGTAATTAACCAAACATCAGCATACAAAGACACATCTTTAATTGCACTGTGCTGATCATCTGACTAGCATGCTATCAAGAAATTATTGTGGATAAGGAAACTTGTTCCTAAGGAAAAAATGAATTTTACCTGCTTCAGAATAAATGGGAGAAAAATTACATTTAACTAATTGTAAGGCATATATTTTGTTGGTAGCCTTTAATGCAATATATACATACTGTAGATCTGGAAAGAAATATTTTCCATGTGTCTGCAGGCAGCACAAGTGAAATGTACAATGTGGCACATTTTGTTAGGTAAACCACCCTCATGTTTCAAAATATTGTGGAAGTATGATGATGCTTCATTTTAAGTACAAGTCATGTTTTTATATTATTAAACAAATCATATAACTCCTGTAACATCCTAGGCAGGTGTAATTTGTTTCCTGTCTAAGACTCTATGTAACTGGCAAAATAATTTCCTTTTCTGAATAAAAAGAGGCTTTGTTCCAATATTTTGACTCCTTCTTGCTTTACAACTCTATCTCTGATTATTTATTTCCATGCACTACTTCAGCCTTCAGTTTTTACTGCCACTACATTTCTCATAATGCTTCATTCCTGTGCAAATTTAAACAGACACACAATTTCCTTTATTAGCACCTAGTGAACAACTTTGAAAAACTCTGCTTATCTATCCTCACCTACAGTAATGCAGTGTGTGAAAGTTACCAGTGCAAAGAAAGAGTTGAACATTTCCTTTGGCGCAATCCTAAATTAAACCCTCAACTCTTACACTAGGCCCACTGAGAGACAATAAAAAAAGCTGGCAGCCTCCCTTTTTAAAAGATGTATCCATTTACTTAGATTCCCAAAAATTCAATCAGATAATTCTATACAGTACTTTTCCATTTCATATGAAGTTTTCCACTGGAAGACAGCCTCCTCTGTTAAATGTAGAATAGCACTGCCACCCTCTGGCTTAACAGTGATAACTTTATGAAGCATTCCTGATAGATATCTCTAGTGGTAATTTGGACAATAAGTATCTCTCTGACTGGTGTGTGTATCTGGCCAAAAACAAATAACATATCTGCTCATTACTACATTACATACTGTAGCTATTACATTATGCTACTGTAGCATAACACAAAACCTCATGTATCATATAAGATGTTTTTGAATATTAATAGGGTATGCACAATTCTCAGGCTGGTCAGGTCAAGTATATTTTCATTGTGTTGGTATTAAAATAAAATAATAATGAACTACAAAACATAAAAAAGACAATACAAATATATTGCTTAAAAGGAACATATTCATGATGAATACATCCCATTTATGATGACCATATCAGTAAAAATTGCACTGGAAAAATATAGTTCTCAGATGTACAACATTATAAAAATCTAACGTTTAAGGACATTTCTCAGTCCACAGTCCAACTTATGGTTTAATCTCCCTCCACATATACTGTATGCTCCTTATTTGTTTGATTATTTATCTTTTAATGTGTTCAGTTATTTTAGTTGTGGGCTGGTGCAGAACATTGTTATGTTTTTTTGTAGTTGATCAGTTTGTTATCAGAGAACCAGTCTTCATCAGATTTGAAATTGCACTGCAGGTTCGAAGCTAATCTACCAATGCCAGAATTTTTAGTAAAGACTGCTGCATCGTCAATATACAGTAGTACCTTGGCAGCCTGGCAGGCATCCAACAGTTGGTTGATAAAAAAGCTGAATAGGAGATGGGATAGAACAGAGCCTTGGAGCTCACCAATGGAAACATTCCTGTTGTCAGAGGATAAGCCCTGTCTTCACTTGCTGTGAGCAATTAGACAGGTAGCTCTGGAAACAGGCCACAGTGTCCAGTGACAGACCCAAGCTATGCAGCTTGCTAAGCAGTAGAAAGTGGTTTACAAAGTCAAAGGCTTTTGATAAATCAATGAAGAATGCTTGACCTTGTCACCACTGTCAAGTGCCTCATGAATATATTTGGTATGCTGAATCAGCTCAGTGTTGGTGCCATGCTGCTTCCTAAATCCATGCTGTAGGGCACACTGGATTTCATAAGTTTCCTGGTAAGTGATTAGTTGGTAAGAAACAATTCTCTCACATGCCTTAGACAGAGGAGAGAGGACTGAGACTGGTCTGTAGTTTGACAGGCAAGAATGATTCTTGCTCTTGAATACCAGTGTGAACAAAGTAGACTTCCATTTCACAGGGAAAAGTTGAAAATTTGAGTTATGGGGTAGGAATGTTCCTCCATGAGAAGAGTTAGCAGCTTCATGTCAAGCATATCATCCCACACAATGGTTTTGCTTAGCACATTTTTTTTATATATTTTATGGTATTGGAGAGATGGGCCTGAAATAATATTTAAGGCATCCTGGGTCCTGGTCCACACACATACACTGGTTTTGTATAGAACATTTTTTATGTATTTTATGGCATTGGTGAGATGGGCCTGAAATAATATTTAGGGCGATCTGTGTCCTGGTCCACCAGCTGGTTAATGTCAACAACAAAGCCATGAATGGACTGTTCAGCAGAGCTGGTTGGGATGTAGGTGCTTATGTCAGTGAAGGCTACATTTAAACAGTTAATAATCTCAGTTGAGTCTAATATCTCCTTCCCATATATTCCAAGAATTTTAAGTGATTTTTTCTTCATTATCCAGTAGCTCAGAAGTATTTTCCAGAACTTTTAATAATTGCTGCAATTTGGGCTTGTTGGACCTTGCAGTATTGTGATTTCAAACTTATCATCTTGCTGTGTTTGATGTTGGCTTCCCTGTATTTTTAGAGGTGTAGTGGGAACCTTGATTCTCTGGCCAGTGCCCACATATTGTCTCTCTCTTTCACTGGGCTGAGGAGTTCTGTGGAGATCCATTCTGTGGGACTACCTCTAAACCTTCAAATTTTTTTTTTAGAGGGGAAAATCTGTGATAGACTTTGTTGAAGTCGGTAATAAGGAATTTGAGGGCTGAGTCAATGTCAGGAATACTGTTCAAGATGCTCCAGTCAATTAGAGCTGCATCTGATTTAAAGGTAGACACCTTACTTTTGTTAAGGACTTGATTAATGGTAAACCAAAGATGGGGTATTGGCTCTTTAACTGGCCATGAACATTATTCTGGTGAGGGGTCACTTAGTGTGTTGGGAAGAATCCTGAGATCTTTGACTGACTGAATGACTAGCCAGTACTCAGTCAATTAGATCTGAGGAGACTGTTTTGCAATTAAGTGTAATTATAGTTGCACTTTCAGAGATCATTTTGGAAAGGAATAGGCTAGCAATTGTGTCTCTGTGGCCTGTGCTGGTCTTTGTGTTCTGCTTAATGCTGAAAACATTAGTGACATTGATTTCCCTGTTCTGTTTTATTTGTTTCTAGTAGCAAGAAAAATATTCTAGGCCATTTTGCTGCCTACCTGAAGGGATATACACTAAGTTGTCATGAGAACAAGTGATTTACATCCTTTCCTAGAAGACTTTTAACAGCAGCGAGACATTCACAATTTCTGTCCAGACTATTATACTCTACTTTGGAATCTTGTGGGTCATTCCTTAAAGATTAGCTGCAAAGCTGTTAATTGTTATGTTATTTTTCTTTTCACAGGTACTGGCAGTGTAATAAAAAGATGTAATAGAAATCATGTGTATATATTTTTTTTTTTGTCAATGGAAATATTTTACACTACAGCAGGTTAAAATACCAGTCCATTCAGTACAGTTCAGTTTATTTTTTTTCTCCATACTCCCGTGTTCTGGCTGTTCAATGCATCATTCATGGAGTGACATCTGTTTCTCTAATGTGAGCATTTATCAGATTTGAAGCTCATGCTGCACTAAACTGTCACACAGCAACACTTTGATGACAGCAGCAGCAGGTGTCTTATTTTTTTATGACCCTAACATTTTTTTAACACTGATAAACTATGTTAGTTAGTTAAAAAATGCTAGATTGAAAAATTGTGCAGATCTTTGTATCCTCCACTACTAACTGTAAGCACAAGATGATTTAAACACATTTGCGCTTGACTGTTCAGTTTTGCTATAGGCTAGAGCAAGCACCAGAAAAGCATACTGTGACTTCCCTTTCATTCAATTACAGGCTGTTTTTTTTTATTTTACCTGTTGGTAGATTTGATTGTAAATGAAACCTCTTTGAGCAATTCTGTTTTTTTTTTTCAGTCCATGCAGTACTGTTTTTCAAATGTGTTCCAACCCATTTTTGCATTGATCAACCTTATTTATTTGAAAAAGGGAACAGTCCGAGTTTCGATCATGTCTCTGCAGTGAGTTTGTTTGGAGTCAGCACATCCGAAGTTGAAGCTCTCACTCTATTTTGTTCTCTGCATATTATTGCCATGTAAATGCTGCTATAAAGATAGCTGCTGAGGTTAAAATGTAGATTTCATTTGTAGCAAACAAAATATTACAATAATTTAATCATTCAACAATTTGTTTTTATGTACATTGTGTGTGTGTGGGGGGGTGAGTGTTGGCGATGTTAAGTGGAGTTGTGGGATTTTTGAGTAAAAACCAAACTGATAAACTTGTGATTATGTGTTTAAAATGCAACCTATGGCAGCATTACATGGCACCCCCACTGAATCTTGTCCTCAGAGCAAAGCTGACACCCGTGAAGATACAAGGCAGATTCGGAATCAGAATGATCATGCGTCATTTTGGTCTAATCATGACATAAATGAATGACTGACCTCCTTTGCCACTTCTCTGTCATGTTATCTCCTTGTCCCTTTGTCAGACAGGAACAATAGCTACTTGCATACATCCATAGAAGCTGACAGCCTGTTAACATTTGTGAGTTACACTCACTCCCTCATGAAGTGTTCACCCAGTCGAAGCTGACACATTGCTTACAGTATGTGCCTCTCCTATCTGCTGCACAGTATACTACTCAAACCGAAAGGCTTGATGCCAGATGTTAGTGTGTGCCTGCCCAGCTGGAGTAGAACAGATGGTGCGAATTGTTTATCTGGTGATCATGTCATTTGTCCATAATACACTCCCATTACCATGAAACAGTTGCACTGATCTTGTACCCATACAGTCGTAACAACCTGGCCATCTGCAGTCACATGGCTTATAGATACCCCCCTCCCCACACACACATATATCACTGCATGTGTTGAATTTTATTGACATTTAAGTTTTTGTTACCTTCATCCATAATGTGTTTTTTTGGGGGATGGGGTCAGTGCTATGGTTGATCATGTGTTCTGTGTTGTTACAGGGAGATATACCGTCATAAACCATCATGCAAGAAGCTAGGCCTTACTTGCTAAAAGCCCTAAAAGGTAACACCATCGGTAATGACTCACTTGATCCCTGCCTTTTACGTCAGGTCCTGGATCAGGTCCTCTCACCTATTACGTGCATTTTCAACAAATCACTCTGTCTCGGACAATTCCCCTCTGCCTGGAAGATTGCCACAGTTACCCCTGTCCATAAAGGTGGTGACAGGACTCTTCCAGGTAACTACCGACCATTTCAATCCTCTCCCCCTCTCTAAGGCGTTAGAAAATTTGGAGCATCCCAAGTGTCTGACTATCTCTGTAAGTGCTAATGTTCTCTGCCCTGAACAACACGTGGGTTCAGAGCAGGTCATAGTACCAATACAGCACTCCTGAATTTTCCAACTCATCCATGCCTCCTTGGACTCTGGTGCCCTGGCTGGTGCTATATTCATTGACCTGTCTAAAAGCATTCGATACTGCTTTCACATCCTCTTTGCTCTCACCCCTCGACCTAATAGGCTTTGCCTCAGGACCCATTTCCTGGTGCACCAGTTATCTCTCCGCCTGCTGCCAATGTGTGAAAGTCAACGGTACTTCTCTCTCTGAAACATACCCCATTCACTCTGGGGTGCTGAGGTCTCAATTCTGGACCCTACTATTCTCACTCTTCTTAACTCCCTACCCAGCAGTTGTACGGGTAAGATGCTTTCTATGCTGATGATGCTGTTCTCGTTGCCTCCCACAATGACCCCATGCTGCTACAGAACTCCCCTCCAACTAGTCTTTGACTCTGCAGCTACTCTGGTTCACTGAGCACCGACTTGTTATCAACCTTAAGAAAACAAAAACGATGCTCTTCTCCCACCCCCAAAATAAGTACAGCAAGTTTCCCTAGCTGTCCACTCCACACCAATCTCGTCATTGACCAGGTGCAGTCCTATAAATATCTTGGTATAACCTTTGACCCTGCACTTTCATTCCATGGACATATATCTGCCCTAAATTCTGTCGCCAACTCATGGCTAGGCATTCTTACGGCACAAGAAATGCCTCCTCCTGATGCCCTCCGCCTGGCTGTCACCTCCTCTGTCATGTCTCATTGTTGACTATGGCCTTCGGTCTATGGCTCAGCAGATCAGACTGCCCTCAACAAGGGTTAGCCTCCACAGTTAATAAGGCCTGCAGACTTATCACAGGTGCTCTCAGACTCACTCACACATGTGAGCTGTACACCCTGGCTACCCTAGTCAACCTGGAAGAGCGACTCATGTATCAGACATGCCAGCTCACCTTTAAAGCCCTCTGGCCCTATCCCCATAGGCCTATCCAACTCCATTCGCCGTACTGCACTGACCCTGATCACGCCAAGAGCTCCTGCCAAGAGCACCCTAGTTATTCTTGAGAGCCAGGACCCCCTCAAGGTCAGGAGGGCATTCTCCTACCGTGCTCCCCACTGGTATAAACTCCTCCTGCCAGTGTCTCAAACTCACTAACCTTAGCTTGCTTTAAGCCCAGGCTCAGAAACTTCCTGCTTAGCTCTACAAATGCAACTGCCGCTAGCCTAGTGTAAAAAAAAAAATAAATATACTCTGTTTGACAATGCTCACTAAGCTGCCATCCCTTCCTTTCCCTACTAATTCCTCCTCCCTATCTCCCTCCCTTCTACTCCCACCAGCTCTCCCTGACCATAAGTTTTACACTTTTTGTTATCTTTTGCTTCATTGGAGATTGTATTCTATTGTAACAAAATTGTAATTGAACTGTAACTTTTTTGTTTGTAAGTACTGTGTCCCTTGTACTACTGTTCTGATGTCCTCTTTGTGACGAGGTATCTTTGTAAATGAGCCTCTGGCTCAAAGGTTTCTAAACTGATGTTTAACTAAACAAATAAATAAATAAATAAATAAACAAAACAAAATTTGTGTTAGTCTCAAAATATAGATAAGTTGAGTCCATGCAAGTTACACTGAAGATTAGGGGAGTTCAGTGTAAATAGAATAGAACATCATTTTATGAATTATGTTTATGTTGTATCAATCTCATGTGTTCCATGTACTATATCTCTTAATTCTATCAAATTTTTAGTATAATCAATCAGTCTAGTATGTAATGCTCCCATCCCCCTCACTAGTTCTATCACCATCTGAGTATTGTTCACCATATGCTCGTTCATCCCACTTATTTTTTTCCTGCATCTACAACTAGCTGAACACTAGGCAGCTGTCTCCTTGCTTGCCCAGGCGATCCTCTATAAGAAAGTTAAGCCCTGGCAGGGAGACGGCAGCATCAGATATTTTAGTTGTAAGCCATGTTTCAGTGAGAGATATAATGTCAAGTTGCACTGATCCTACCCATGATCTGTATTTGGCAAGAAGATTACCAATATTTAACGAGACAATGTTAAGTTTCCTGTGGATCCAGTGCAGAATAAAGTAGAAGGCCAGGGTCAGCATGGATGTTGCCATACAGTATCAGTAGTAGGAATGTAAACCTTCTAGTGGTCCTTAGAAATCTTTCAGACCAAGAGGTTTTTTTCTTGTCAGGTTTGGGTTTGGGGACTACCTTGGTGACACAAAGACAGCGAGTAATGCTGTGGCATTCCCAAAGTGTTACCATAGCTACATTGTAAACATAATTTGAGGGAAGGCAGGCTGGGAGTTAAGTGTATTGAAGGGGAAAGAAACGTTGCTAAGGGCTTAGACCGTGTTATAGAAGTCATTCGGTACAGTACCTTGATGGATCCTGTGATTGCCGCAGCACCTGCAATGTTGTAAACACAGATTTTAAACGTATTTCTTTCACCAAAATCACGGTGTTTACCATCACCATGTTGCGCATGCGTGATCGCGCTGTGACGTCAGTGATGGACTCAGCGGGAAAGCATAGTACTTCATGCTGTCCACTGGCATATGCAAACTAGTGTTGAGTGTTGTTGCTATAGCAACAGTCGCTCTGCCTTGCGTCTGTCTATCTGAAGCTGCCAACACGCTCGCTGTGTGCTAGCTCCCCACTTGCTTCCAGTGGCAGCTTTTTTCTTTCTGCACAGTTTCTTTGCTTCTTCAAGAGAGAGTGACTTACTTTCAGATTCTGCCACATGTAACATACCATTATTGACCATGCTCGGTCATGCTACATTTCTCTAATAAAAGTGAAAGTACTCCTCACTTGCTTTTCACTCTCTTCACTTGGTAACTTGTTTTATAGGATTCTACCTGAAAATAATGTAAACTACACAGTTGCTTTGCATTTTTTAATAGAGAGGGACTTTTTTTCAGTGTCTGCCTTTGTGTCAGTACTGATTTTTTTGCAATTCAGATTTTATTAAAGTTTCCATTACAGAGAATGAGTCATGGTGGAGTACATCGTAAACCCCAAAGGCAGACACAAATACAAAATGATTCGCTCTCCCCACCCCTACCGCCCAACCCACTACCCGCCCGAACAACCCAGGGTATCGGTACTCTTTGGCACAGCACCACAGAATATAACCTGGTAGTACTTAGGCCTGTAGTGCATAAAGAGTCTGCAGTGGGCCCCAGATCTTGTCAAACCTTTCCAGTTTGTTGTATAGACTGGCAATTGTCGTCTCTGTTCTAAGGTTCGCCAGCTATTCCTGAAGCCATTCAACATATGATGGTACCTTCGAGTCCTTCCAGTGCCTCAACACCACCTTTTTAACAGACATCGACATCAATGCTATGTGATACCTCCTGTTCACCACCAAAATAGAGGAGAAATCCCTGAGGAGACATATTTCGGGGGTGAACAATTCTGAGAGCCCTAAAAGAGGATCAGCACGCTGATTAATCATGGTCCAAAGTGGGGCGATTTTAGGACAACTCCAGAAAATATGAAGGAGGTCACCTTCTTGAGACTGGCATCTTGTGCAAAGAGGGGAAGACAACAGACCCAGTCTAGCAAGCCTCTGTGGAGAATAATAAATGTTATGCAAAATTTTGAATTGTGTTAATCTAAGTCTATCCTGCTTAAGGAACTTCTGACAACTTTGCCACAAGAGAGACCAATCCATATCTCTACCCTAAAATAGAGAGGCCCAAAAGGAGACGGGAGCATAATTATCAGGGTAAGTCCAGGTAAACAGAGCAGTATATATTGTAGATACAGCATGAGGCGAACCCACCAACTCCGTAAGGGTAGCCTGAAAACTGATAGTGGGAGCAGGAGGGGGGACCAGACCCATTACCTTAACCAGTAAGTGGCGAAATTGAAAAATCTTAAAGATTGCTGTGTGAGGTAACATAAACTTATGCACAATGCCAGCAGAAGAGCACCATTGACTATCGGATAACATGAAGTCATCTAGATGGCAGTTACTTATCAGAAGGATCCAACTAGGTGAGAGAAGCTTACCGTCCAGCAATAAATTAGGATTGCCTGTAACAGGTTGAGATAAATCCTTAAGATTTTTATACTTCAGAAAAGCGCACAATTGAGTATGAACCCTGATTGAGACAGCGATAGGAGAGCTATGTAGAGATTCAGGTAAAGAACTAACCTTGGTGTATAGCAACGCGCTGGAGAAAGGCCATGTTTTCTAATGGCAGCAGAATCCTGACTAACTAAGTCGATATAAGTGGCGGCCACGGATTGTTGATCCACGGTCAGCCATCTGATACTTATTGGCCTGACTGGCCCAGTAATAGAGCCCAATATGGGAAGTCTTAACCCTCCTTTAGCCTTCGGAGCCACTAACCCATGGAAAGCCATCCTATCCTTCTTGTCGCCTCATATAAAGGTAGATAGCATGCTATGCACTTTTTTAACCCAGGCCAGGGGGAGCCATATGTTTAGCATGTTAAGGGGGCAGAATAAATAAGGAAATATATTCATTTTGATTAAGTTAATTCTGCCCCAAAGGGAGAGGGGAAGTAGAGTCCACTGGCAGAGGTCTAGATCTATTTTATGTACCAGTGCATTAATATTGAGTTGTCCGAGCCGTGCCGTGTTCCAGTGAGAAGGAGCCCCAGATATTTAATATAATCGGACTTCCAGGTGAACCCAAACTCAATAATATCCTGTTTGTGTACCCTGTGGTTAAGAGGAAAAAACACAGTCTTACCTACATTGAGTTTATAATTCAAGACCTTACTGAAGTCATCTATTAACTTCAGAATAACGGGAATAGATATGAGTGGATGGGTTATCTACAGCAGAAGATAATCTGCATAGGCCGCCACTTTAACCATCTGCTCCCCGAGAGAGATACCCGAGATGCCCTGGGCACCAGACAGTCTCCTGATAAGAGGCTCTAGGTAGATATTAAAGAGAAAGGGATAAGGGACACCCCTGTCTGGTCCCTACATGTAATTTGAAGGGGGTGGAGATAATCCCATTACATGAAATTCTAGCAGAGGAACTTGTATAGAGAGCTAACCTACCCGAATTTCGTAGGAAAACCAAAAACTTCCATTGTAGCAAACAAGTAATCCCAATGGACTCTGTCCAGCGTCTTCTCAGCATCCAATGAAATCAGGACCATTGGAGGCGGATCATCCTTGGATACTGAGAAGACATGAGACAGGGCCCTCAGATGATCCACAGAGGATCTACCTTTCATAAAGCCAACCTGATCTGCCCCTATTAAAAAGGGAAGTACTGCCTCCAAACAGTTGGCTAATAGTCTTGCCAGGATTTTAATATCATGGTTAAGAAGGGGAGATTGGCCTGTAACTGGAGACCAGATCAGATGGCCTATCTGGCTTAAGCAACAAAACAATCAGTGCCTCAAAAAGGGAGGGATCGGATACTTGACCGGAGAGAATAGTCTGAAAAAGTGGCAGCAAAATGGGAATCAATTGCTTAGAGAAAGCTTTGTAAAAGTTTGAGGTAAACCATCAGGGCCTGGAGATTTGTCAGATGGGAGAGATTTAATTACCCTTTCAATCTCACCCTCAGAGATAGGAGACTCCAAAATTTTCTGCTGGGATTGTGAGAGAGCTGGCAATTGTAAATCACTCAGATATTCAAAAAGTCTCTCCTTAGATGGGGAATTAACCATAGGGCCATATAGATCCTGGAAATAATTTGTGAACTCCTCTGCTATCTCCGAGGGTGAGACCCTAAGGGAGTTATCTTTGGAGGAATGGACTGCAGGAATAAATCTAGCGGATTCCTGTTGCTTAATATGCAGTGCCAACATTTTGCCGGTCTTCTCACCCTGATCAGTGTATACCGCTTCTGTTTTCAAAATAGCAAATTCGGCTTGCTCCAATAACATTGCTAGGTAAGCTTCTCTCAATTTCATTAATTCTTGTTTAAATATCTCAGAAGAGGATGGAGAGAGAACCATCTCCATGACCCTAATCTGAGAGAGAAGGTGAGAGATCCGAGACCCTCTCTTTTTTCCTTTTTGATGTTAGGCCAATTATAATCCACCTTAAATATGCTTTACAAGCACCCCACATCATATCAGGCTTCTCCATGGAGTTAGAATTGGAGGCAATAAACTGCTCTATTTGGGATATTATATATTGAACCATCTTTGGCTCCTCCAAATTTGATTATTCAACTTCTACCTGCCCCCTTTATTGGGCAGCGATGCTAGGGTTATTTGGCAGGTGACCACAGAGTGATCTGACAGGGGCCCTGAAACAATACTAGAACTTATGACCCCAGGTAATAAGGATTGAGAGATGAGAATATAATCAATCCTTAAAGAAGTTGGATGGACTGGAGAAACATAGGTATATTCCCTTGTACTAGGATGTAATACACGCCATATATCACAAAGACCTATAGAGTTCAACAGGTCCCTAAAAGCTCTTTGTGCTGGGGAAAGACCTTGATGGGATTGGCCTGACCTGTCAAGAGCCTGGTCAAAAACGAGATTGAAGTCACCCCCTATAACCATAGGGATATCCAAAAATGGAGTTAGAGCTTCTATTATCTGGACAAAAAATTGGGGGAATCTACATTAGGGCCATAAATAACACCCAAAACAATATCCAAGGTATGCAATCTGCCTTTTACAAACAAAAATCTGCCTGAAAGCTCTGGTATAACTTGGAGAGGTTTGAACGAAACCGACCTATGCAAAAGGATCATAATCCCTCTGCTATGGGTTGTGCCCTCCGCCGCAAACAGCTGCCCAATTTGCTGCCATCTCATTTTGTCAGCCTCCCTCATAAGCAAATGTGTCTCCTGCAAAAATATAATTTCTGCCTTCAGATGGTTTATGTGTTTCAGGTTTTATATTGCTAGTCTATGCCTTGCCCTTTAACGTCCAACTGATAAAGTGGATATTTCAACCATTACTCAAGATGCCAGTCAGAAATCCCCAAAACACCACATGTATTTATGTTTCCTCAATACTGCTCCAAAGAGATATGCACTGGGTTATTCTACCTCCCCACCCCTACCATCACTAGATCCATCCCCCAATCACCCTCTGAAACCCCCAGGCACCCCATAAACACTGACCCCCTCTTCCCACACCCACCCGCCTTTTGCATGGTATATGATGATCGGCTAACTGAAAAGAACCTCTCCTCCAACCTCCCTGCCCTCGTGAACCTGAAAACCAGAACACTACCCCTTCATAATCAGAACACTCCATAGAGAGTAGTACCTCCATCGTTCTTATAAATTGTCATCAATGCCAACTAGTGTTAAGAAGTTGTCTGCACAAACCCGTAAAGAAAATAATTCTCCCTACAGAGTCCCATGAACCATGCTACTACCTAATTTACAGAGAATAAGTGTGTATAATATTTGCATCAGACATGAAAATAGTAAACACATTCGCCCTCTTGTGGCACAACCCTCGAATAACAGAGGTGAACAGCCGAAAAAGTGGGCCGCTACTGCCTGCTTTGGTATAGCAGAAACATAAGGGCTCCTGGGCCGCTGTCCGGATCATGTTTCTGAGACCAGAAGCAGTAACCATCTATCTTCAATAGTGGAAATTTGAAAAGGGAGATGAGGAGTCCTCCGTTAACAGCACTCGAGGAAGGATGTTCAGAAGGGGCAGACCAAAGCCCCATACAGCGTACTATAAACCGGATAACGCCATCTGTCTATGGCTACAGAATCTCCTCCTAACATACAGGCTAACCATTTTTATCACCTAATGGCAACAGTGAATGAGAAATATGTGTCAGTACTGATTATTGACCACGCTCGGTCATGCTACATTTCACTATTAAAAGTGAAAGTGTTCCCTACTCATTCTCCCTGTAAAGATGGCACCTTTTTCTTTAGCTTAGTAAAGGAAATAAACATAGTTTTTTAGTTTTTCAACACACTGAATCTACATGTACATGTTGGTACAATTTTTTATGCTCTTGTTGCTACTCCCAATCTGCAATATCTCTGCTTCCTACAACCCCTCCCCCCTCTCAATTATCATCTTGACCTCACCCTCTTCCAACTTGGCACCTGCTCTCATACGCCTCCCCTCACCACCTCACTTACCACAGATACTAAAAGGTTGCCCTGGAACCCAGTATAGCAGTTCCTGGCCTCCCCCACCTCCAGTCCCCCACCTGGTCTTTTCAACACTATACGGAGACCAACCACGGCTACTCCCTAGACCATACAGAAAGTTACAGTCCCGCAAACTCTTCCTCAGGGACCTACGCCTATGCTCCCTCAAATGACTACTTCTCCTGCTACTGCTGTCTGGAAACATTCACCTAACCCAGGGCCTAAAACCATTGGCTCAGCCAACAAAGGTAGCCGCTCGAGGGTGCTCTCATTTGTGTCACTGAACATCTGCAGCCTCCTCCCTAAACTGGATGACTTACAAATCTTCACCAAGCAGCATAAACCTGACATCATCGTGGTTGTTGAAACCTGGCTAACAGCAAAAGTCCCTGACACTGCAATTGCCTTACCAGGTTACACTGTCTTCAGGCTGGACTGACAGACCAAAAGAGGTGGGGGCTGTGCAATTTACCTCAAGGAATCCCTCCTCGTCCACCCCCTAACCTCTCCTTCCACTGACTCAGCCACTCGGATTCTCCCAATTAGGATCATCCTCGGAGCACACGGTAAAGCCCTCACAATCGCTGCAGTCTACATCCTGCCTAGGGAGCAAGTAAAGGTCTCAGTGCCGCCCTGGACTTTGCCTGAGCACAACCACTTGGAACAGAGCTCATTATGCTTGGAGACTTTAACATCAACTGGCTTGCTCCAGATCCTGGTGGACTTAAGGATGCTATTTCCGCAATAAACCTCACCCAAATGGTTGCCTCCCCTACCAGGCACAACTATAGAACCAATACCAGCTCCCTCCTTACTTGGATCCTTACCAGCCATCCTGCCCGCATCTCTAATAAATGGACTCTCTCAGTGACCACTCCCCTGTTATTGGAGAATGGTCTAACAAATTCTGCAAACCCCCACCATCGGTCATCAATAGCAGAATCCTGCCCCGTGGTAATCTGAATCTCCTTAAATCAAACCTCAGACAGCGGGACTGGTCGACTATTTACAATACTACTGTTGTTAACTCGGCCTTGGATTCCTTCATCTCCATCTTCAATGCAGCCTGTGACATCTATACTCCTCAGAAAACACGTAAAGTCAAGTCACTCTGCAACCCCTGGCTTACTGCAGACTTACTAATGCAGATAAAATCAAGGGACCACCGCTGGCTTTTGTCCCGACACTCTGGGTCACCAACAGATATCCAGAACTATAAACGCATGCGTAATGACTGCATGAAAGCCATCAGACTCTGCAAAATCACCCACTATAGGGATACCCTCACTAATACATTGGGAAACAGAAGAGAGTTCTGGAACAACATCAAAGAAGTGACAGGAAAGCAGCCAAAAACATCCCCCACTATGCTCATTACAGATGGAGATATAACACTGGACCCTATGGCTATCGCAAATACCTTCAATACTGCTTTCACAGATCTCAGCTCTGTCCTCCCCCTGACTTCAATAAAATCGATACCTCTGATAACACCACCAAAGCTACACACTCTCCATCACTCCCATCTTTCTACTTCAAAGCCATCAAGAAACATGAAGCCTACAAGTACATTAGGAAGGCAATAGACAGGCCCCTCCCCTGCCAACTAAGATAGTCATAAAAGGCACAACTGTGGAAAACAGTACCCATATCCTTGAAGAATTTAACTCTCACTTTGTTACTGCCGGCCAAGCGTTTGATTTGTCCCATTATGCCGCAAGTGTCAATAGCCTAGATGGTACAAATTCCACTGATCCCGAAACAAGCCATCCCTTTCAGCTGCTCCCCCTTAACTTCAAAGAAGTGGAAGAAACTCTTACGAATTTGGATACCAAGAAAAGTGCAGGGCATGATGAAATTGAACAGTTTTTCCTAAAACTTGGGTTCACCTACCTTACAGCCCCAATCTTACACATCTTCAACCTCTCTACCTCTTCCTCTACAGTACCTTCATGCTGGAAATCAACTCACATTCTACCTCTATTTAAGTCTGGGGATCCCTGCAACTTAAATAATTATAGACCCATCTCTATCTTGCCCATCCTATCAAAGGTCTTTGAAAAGCTGGTTTACGCTCAACTAAAGAACCACTTAGATACCTATTCACTTCTGAATCCAGCCCAATCTGGCTTCCATTCTAATCACAGTACCGTCACTGCCCTGGCTGAAGTAACCGATGATTGGATCACTGCTATGGACTCCAGGTAGTTCACGGGAGCTGTCTTCTTAGACCTCAGCAAAGCTTTCGATACCGTAGACCACAGCCTTATCGAAACCAGCCTTGCTAAAATAAGTGCCACCCTGCCAACCATTCAGTGGTTTAGGAGCTATCTCTCGGGAAGTCTGCAAAAATTCAAAGCAGACAGACTGCTCTCCTCCCACCTATCAAGTCAGCAGAGTAGTCCCACAAGGCTCCATCTTAGGCCCCATCCTGTTCTCGCTATACATTAATAACCTTGACAGTCATATATCCAACTCCAAATTGCACTTCTTTGCTGATGACACAGTCCTCTACACTTCTAACACCTCACTGAGTAAGGTTAGGGACATCCTCCAAGATGACTTTGCTCTACTTGAATCCAATCTCATTAGCACCAAACTCCTCTTAAATGCTAAGAAAACCAAAGCTATGATCTTCCCCCCTAGTTCCCTGCCCCACGCTCTCGCCACCCTGCAGAAAGACTTTATAGTTACCCCCTTAGGCGATCCCTTGGAAGTCACTGATAAATTTAAATAACTGGGTTTCTGGCTAGACAGCAGGCTAGCCTTCTCTGAACACCTTGATGATCTGTGTAAAAGACTAAAAATCAGGTTAGGCTTCCTTTACCAAAATAGGTCCCTCTTCCCACCCGAGATCAGGACTAGGCTCGTCCAAGCCACATTCCTTCCATTATTAGACTATGGGGACATTATCTATAACTCTGCTACCACCTCAAAACTTACTAAACTGGATACCCTCTACCATCAAGCACAGCGCTTCATTATGAACTCACCGTATAGGACACATCACTGCGACCTCTACTCAGATGTAGGTTGGACGTCCCTTACAACTAGACATATTCTCCATGTCGGCACCTGGACTCTAAAGCTTCTCCTTAACAAGCTACCTAACTATCTAACCTCTATCATCCATACCTGCAGTAGTACCTATGCACTCAGAAAAGCAGATTTTATCTTCCTGGATGTCCCCAAAACCCGCACCATCTTCGGTAAACGTGCTATCTCCACTGCCTTCCCAGTAATCTGGAACAGAGTACAATCCTCTCTGAAATTGACTAAGTTAGTCTCTGTTGGTCTCTTCAAAAAGCTGATTTCAGGTAAAATACAGTAAAAGACATCTGTAACTGCCAGTAAAACTGCCATTCACTATGACTGTATATGTCTTTAACAGCCCAAGGTCTTTATGGACTGAAGTTGCATTATGTTGCCTGAGCATGATGACCCACTTGATATGATATATTACAATGCACTGAACAACACTTGTACACTTGTCTCATATGTATCTCGACAGCACTTGAATCTCTGTTGTACGCTTACTGTATGTCTCCTGTTAGCATTTTTGTGTATGTATACCAGGACCTCCTTGTGAATGAGCTTGCTCAATGTAGTTTGTTTTCCTGCAATAAAGTTTAACTTGAACTTGAAGGCAATAGACAAATCAAGTCATAGCGGGGATTCCCTGGACCTAAAACTACTGTCCCTTACTCTTGACGTAATCATAAGTCCTCTCACTAAGATCTTCAACCTCTTCCTCAGCCTCAGCCAGTTCCCTGACAGATGGAAATCCGCAATTGTTACCCCGTTCACAAAACAGGTGACAAGACCAACCATGCAAACTACCATCCTATCTCTATACTTCCGCACCTCTCAAAAGCTCTAGAATGACTTGTTGCTGACCAACTCTCAGACTACCTTGACAGACACAACATCTTATGTCCACAACAACATGGTTTCAGGAAGGGTTACAGCACTACGTTGGCACTCTTGGAACTAACTGGAGCCATCCACAATTCTTTGGACAATGGTCACCTTACGGGGTCAGTCTTCATAGACTTAACCAAGGCCTTCAACACTGTTCATCACTGTCTGCTATTGGATCAGCTTTCAACTTCTGGCCTCTCCCTGTCGCCACAGCTTGACTTAGAAGCTATCTGGAAAACTGAACACAACAGGTAAAAATTGCCAATGTTCTCTCCAACTCTATGTCAGTTCGCTCCGGAGTACCCCAAGGCTCTATCTTTGGCCCCCTTCTATTTTCACTCTTTCTCAATAAACTCCCTCAGTCCTGCAGAGAACAAATCATACTCTGTGCTGAGGATGCCATAATTTACTCCTCCTACAAGGACCCCCAATCACTGCAAAACAATCTCCAGCTAGGCTTTGCTGCTGTGGAGAGTTGGTTCACCAAACAGAGAATCATTCTCGACCACAAAAAAAACTAAGACCATGCTTTTCAGTAACTCCCACAGTAATAACAGGCTGTCACCTCTGAACTTCAGTGACCATCTTGGATCTACTCTTGAACAGATCCAAACCATTAAATACCTTAGGATCATGCTAGACAGTAACCTCTCCTGTAGTGCCCACATTGACAATGTTGCTAAGGCTGCCAACATATGTCTCAGCCTTCTCTACAGGCACAGGTCTTGGTTAACCCCAGCTGCCCTAAGTACTTCAGTGCAAAGCTCCATTTTCTCCATAATTGACTAAGGCCTCATCATATATGGATCAGCTCTGTCAGCCGCCCTCAAACACATTTCTACATCACTCAATAAAGCCTGTAGACTTACTACAGGATCCCATCGACTAACCCACACGTGTGATCTGTATGCACAAACAGGCTGGCTCCAACTATCTAATCACCTAAAATACCTAACCTGCACTATGGCCAGGGAAATAACTATGGCCTTGCTCCCCCAGGGGTCCAATCTCTCCTTAGAGCTAATAATAACTGCCGTTGCACTAGGGTCTCTGATTCCCAACTCCTGAAGATCCCCCACTGCAGAACCTCCCTGGGTCAACTTTCTTTTGCCTTCAGGGCCCCTGGCTGGCTGAACAGCCTCAGCACCGAGATCTCCTCCACTCCATCACTTGGTCTTTTCAAAAAAAGGCTCCAGCGTTACCTTATGCTTCCAGCACCTGTGACTGCCACTCCTGGCCAGCTTTCCCATTTCACTTCATTTAGTCTGGCAATATCTTGCTCAGTACTTACCTTCTCCTCTCCCTCACCTTCCCCCTCCTCTCCCCCCAAGCCCCACTGTTCAGCACTTCTCTATGTTCGACAACTGCCTCTGGCTGCTCATACCCCCTCTGTCCCTCTCGTTTCCCTGCTCTCCTTCCCCACCCTACCTTTTTTAACTTTGAAATTGTGAATGCTCACTTTACATTGTGTCTTTGCTGTATATTCTGTCTGAAACTGCATTTAACTTGTAATATACTGTATACTGCATTTATTTGTAATGTACTGTATATTGTCTCTTACTGACGCGGAACCTTTGTAAAAGAGCCTTGGCTCAAAGGTACTTGTAATCCTAGAATTAAATAAATAAATAAATTACTTTTTACTTCTAGCAACAAGTCATTTATCAGGGGAGTTGTATATTAATGTTGATAGCAGTCTGAATCTATCACTTGTTTGTGTGTGGATACCTATGTGTGCCAGGTGTGTAGTGATCTCACTACTGGTGAGAAGGTTTTGAAGACTAAAAAGTAGTTTAGGCATGCGGTCATTGTGGAATAATGCATGGTCATGTGACATGTTTTATCCAGTCGGCACACTGGATTTTCTATGATTTTACTTACGCATTTTATAAATAAATATATACAGTATATTACATGACAGAGTAATCCTTGTATGCTGTAGTGTTGTGTTGTCCTGCATTTATATCTATTCTGTTATGCCCATATCAGTGTGTTCATTACTACTGCTGTTTCATAATCCCCACACTGTGCTATCCTCATATATGTCTATATGCCAGCTGTATGTACAGTCTGCTATACATGACTGCATATAGCACTCAGAGTCAGGCTGTAGTGCCATACAGTGCAATACTACTGCATCTGTCTTAATGATGTACCTGTAAGCCTGTCTGTGCACTGTGTGCTGTGTTGCTATACATATCTCTGCTATTTACATTTTCCTTCTGTGCATGTACATATTTTTTGCCATGCACATTCTGTATTCTTGACAGCACTTGTACCCCTTTCCCAGACAGTGTCCCAGGCCCCCTACCAGTCCCTTGTCAGTGCATTTCCAGGTCCCAGTGAAGTAACACCTCCTCCTATCTCCACTGAGTCTACTCCCTTCTGCCTTCCACTTGTATTCTGTAGTTGACCCCCTACTTTTATTTGGAGCACTGTGACTCAGCCTCCCTTATTAATCTCTTTGATGTACTGGAATACATGTATCATGCCCCCCTCCCGCCATCCCTCCTCTCTTACAGGGTGTACATGTACCGCTTCTCTAGCCTCTCTCTCTATGTTTTTCCCCCATATCACAGATCATTTTTTTGGGCCATACCTTGTACCCTGTCCAAGAGTGTAGTGTCCACTTTTAAGTGCTGTTTCCCAAACCGCACACAGTACTGGAGGCATGGTGTAACTGAGCAGTAAGGATCACTTCTGCCCTTCATGAGGTAATCCCCCTAGCGATGCATTCCAGCATTGTTTTTTCTTTTGCTGCTGCCCTCCTACAGGTGTCAGTGTTGTTGATTGACATCTACCACCACCACCACCAGCTCCCTATCACCATTCAACTAGAGACGTACTGCCCACTTCCCCCCGCTATATCCTTGGCAAGGCTTTCTGTCCATAAGATGCAGAACACTGCATTTCCCTGCATCAAACTGCAGTTTCCACTTTCCCAACCACCTTTATAGAGCCTCCAGGTCCTCCTGCAGTGCCACTCTTCCTTCTTCCACATCCACCACTGCTCCCAGCCTCTAGTCATCTCCAAAGACACTCATTTCACTCTGGATACCCTTCCCTATGTCACAGACATAGGCATTAAACATGAGGTGCCCTAGTACTGATTCCTGGGGAACCCTACTGATCCCTGGGGAGCCCCACTAATGACTGTCCTTGTAGATGAGAGTAGCCCCCCAACTACCACCCTCTGAGTATGCTCCAAGAGCCAATTTCATATCTATGGGATCATCTGTATCCTCATCCCCTTTTCCTAGAGCTTGTCCAGCAGGCCACCCTTAGGTACAAAAGAATCAAAGGCCTTGATGAAGTGTACAAAGATGATGTCTTTGTGTGTTCTTTTATTGTATCTCACCTGTAATGTTCTCCATTGTTGTACTCCACCACCAATTGTTGTCTACCCTCCCTGCGATGAGGTGCCTTTGTAAATGAGTCTTTGACTCAAAGGTTGTAAATCTAAATTATGAAATAAAGAAAAAATAAAATAAAATGTCAACCTGCCTGCCATGGTCCAGTGCTCTCGTCAGCCAGTCATACAAGTATACAATGTTTGTCGCTGTACTGCCTGATGGTGCTGGACCTTTGCTCTCCCTAGAGATGTCAGGACTCCCAATCCATAAGTGTCTCACTACTTCTCCTTGTTTACCCTCTCTCCCCTCAAAGACATGGCCCCCCTATCCTCCCTTATAAAAATGAGGCTAAGTACTCCTTTAGTACCTCTGACTGCTGCCCCGCAGCCTGTGCCCATTCCTACCCTGTCCTGATCCTCCTGATCTGGCCTGTCACATTACTTATTTTTATCCAATGTATCTAAATAATCCCTTGCCCCCATCCTGCTCTCCCTGGCTAAGATCTTCTCCTTCCCTGCCTTATCTGCTCACCACCCTTGTGACCCTCCTTGCCATCAGTTCATACTACCTCTGATCCCTTTCCCTCCTTCAGCACTTGAAGCGTTTATAGGCTGATTTCTTATCCCTCACCACCTCCCGAAAACTCATGGGTCCACCAACTCTGCTTTCTGGTGTCACTGAATTTGTGACCATGTCTTGCAGAGGACCTGGTAGCCTCCAGTACCCCCCTCTTAATGATCTCCAATCTACTGTCACCATCCACATGTGGCCTTATACCTTCCAAAGGACCATTAAGTATCCATCACATTCCCCTGAAATCAGCACCCGTAAAGTGAATTACCACCTTCTTTTTGCAGCTTTCTTTCCCCTCCCCCAAAAGTCCAGGAAAAAACAGACCGTGGCATGATTAATCACCGCCAATAGGTCCCTCACCTCCAGGCCCCTAATCTGGTCACTGTCTGCCAGGGCTACATCCAGTGTCTTGGCCTCCCTAGTCATGTCCCCCATCTGCTGTGTCAGAAACATGTCCTGGAAGACATGCAGCAACCTGTGCTCCTTGGCAACTGGGGATGTCATGGTTCCGCCGTCAGTTCATGGCATGTCTAAGTCCCCCATCAACACTACCCCTTCCCTTGCCCTATCTGCAGTGACCCATCACATTTTCCACCTATCTCCTCTGCCAGCATGGGAGGGTGCTGTATGCTGATCTTTCTTCTCTCGTCTCACTACACTTGCCTCCATGCTCCCCTTTGCCTCCTCCACCCTTCATATACCAATGCCATTTTTGACTATCATTACTACCCCCCTACCCTCCCTCTGTCCTTCCTGGTCATAGTGTAGCCCTCAATGTTTAGGTTCCATTCATGCACTTGGGTTGCCCAAGTATCAGTGACAGGTGCCACAACTACTGCCCCTTGAACTAGCATCACCTGCAGCTCAGGCATCTGATTTCCTAAGCTCCTACCATTTACCTTGACCACCACCCACCCCTTTCCCCACCTCTCATTCCTCACTCTTGTTCTCCTATTTTGCCACATTCTCCAGCTCATCTGCACCCTACCTGTTGGCATTTTTCTGTACCGTATGGGAGGGCAAGGGTCATGGGTAGGGAGGATGGGAGGAGTGGGTATAGGGGCAGGGATAGTAGCTGAAGCTGTGAACTTAGCATCAGGAGTAGACTTTACAGACCAAATGGCCTTCTTCTGCTGGCTTCTTTGTATCTTTGTATGTTTGTATATGTAGATAGTTTTTATGGTTACTATGAGGCATATATGAAAGCATCGACCATTGTGATACCCAATCTCTGTGTCTCTTATTTTATTCATGTTTTAAGTATGAATTGTACCACATATCTTTTCAATGTCACTTGTTACGTCTTCTGTCTGTGGGTGCAAGCATGCAATGACGTATACCTATGGAAAGTGCAGTGCAGTGCCACATTGCAGTGAATGAGGCCTTGTTTTCCTGTCATTGTGATGCCTCCTGAGGGGCAGTTGGACAGAACAGAAGGACACCACTTGACTAACTATGGCCTTGTTTGTGCAGCTGTCTCCTTCTTCCCTGTCAAACTGTCCATCGTGAGGCATAAAAATGACAGGAAGAAGGCGCTTCATTCTCTTTAATGTTTTGCGCATCACTCGTGGCACTGGCCACATGACATAATGTGCTTGACTGCAGCAGTTTTGCAGCATGACTAGGACCCTCAGATCTTAAAGGGAAGCCCATGTACAGAAATAAATAACGAGTGATATTGAAAAGGTATTGGGAACAAGTAAATAATAAAACATGGCCACGATAAGCAACACCAAGTGCAGGTACCCAAAGATGGCAGTTACTGCGTTATATATTAAATTATCATTTTAATTAATTTCTCACAGGTGTAACAGGTTTGCACATTTCATAACCACTGCATGTGAGTTAATGTATGTTGCCAAAACAGCTGTTTACCAAAATTATAGAGATGCTTCTTCTTGATAAGACTTCTTTACAATACTTACTTTGTGACATATGCAGTAGAAACAACAAAATTCATTAAAGCAAAACCAGTATTACTTTATTTGGCTGTCATACAACTGTTTGTAAGTGAGACAAAGATTTTCATATGGTTTCTACAAACTGGTGTTCAGAAAGGTATTCAATAGAACTACTTAACCAGGATAAAGTATCATGCACAGACATGTTGTGTGATATCTCAGTATGAAAATGTTGGCTCATTGGCCTCATAAAAAACAATATAATTTCCAGATGCCTCTGGATACTTATGCCTTATGACCCAGAATTTTATATGGAACAACATTCCACTATACACTATATAGAGAATACTGGATGGGCAGCTATGCAGAATTAGTGTGTCCTGCCACAGAAGGATTCTGATTTCCTCTGACCTCGAGAGTGAAGCTCGAGGGGTCCATGGGAATCAGAACCCCGAGGTGGCAAAACACACTAGTTGTGCATAGAGTTGCTCATACTGTATTTTTTATAGTGTATAGTACTGTGAAAAATGTGTTTTGTGAGTTCTTTTGCTTACAAAATGAAACTGACTCATTCAGTCTCTAGAGGTTTTAGAATGCTGTTCTACCACAGTAGGGTAGAACACCATTCCATGACCTTAGAACAGTGGTAGAACAGCATTTTGAAAGGGATGGAATTCTATACAGAACAACATTCCACTATACACTATAAATGGATTCACCATGAGTATAACTGCAAGATTAAAGGAGTAGGACACTCAGGAATGCCAAAATGTGTTGACCACTCTGTCAAACATGGCAGTTATGAAAGTAGTGGGCCATATGCAGATGCCATGTGGGAAGGAATGTGGGCTGACAGTGTTTAACTTCAGTCTGATGTAATTGGATTGGTTAGTCAGTGCATCAAATGAACTTATTCTGCGAATGGGCAAACAATGTAAAGACAGAGCATGCTCCATGCTGGCGAGTGAAGGAGTTTGCTCTGCACACTGGAGACCAAGGTTCAATACCCGACCCTGATACCAGGAGCAGAGACCACTGTGGAAGGAAATTGCAATTGTCTATTGGATGATTCACTCCTGGGTGTGGATGGGTGTTGTGATGAGCTATTGATACTTCCAGTTTATTGGTATATGACCTTGGAGATCATGTCTCTGCATGCCCACCTGCACATAGCCACCCCAGGCTGCAGTATCTTCACAGCTACAACATGGGACAGGAAAAGGAAAAGTGGAGAACTGTATCCCTGACAACCAAATGATGGGTGCCGTGCCTGCAGTAACACAAAGTTCATGACTCTCAAGGACCGACACTGCAAACAGGGATATGGAGTTCACCTACAGGCACATCACCCTCAAAGGCAGAGGTCCTAAATGAGTACTTTGCATCAGTTTTTACCAGGGGGATGGTGGGACTTTGTGTGGTGGGGTGAGCATGGGCAAACTGGAGGAAGGGATGGGACCAGTAGATTTCAGGAGCCCTGATGGGTCTGGGGAAAGTGAGCGGCCACCACAGAAAGGTGGGGGGCCAGTAGTACAAGGTGCAAAGGGAGAAGAGGGGGAGGCTGAAATCCAGATAGAGAGAGAAAGGGAAGCCCTCAGGTCCCTTCTCTTGAAGAAAGAACCTGGGCCAGATGAGATACACCTTGGGGGTCCTGAGTGAACTGGGGGCTGTCCTGGCAGTCCACATGGCGGAGCCCTTCAACATCTCACTGAGAACTGGATGGGTGCCCCAAGACTGGAGGGTGGCCCATGTTGTGCCGATCCACAAGTGGGGGTCATGGGAGGAGGCAGGAAATTTCAGGCCTGTTACCCTGACGTCGATGGTGGGCAAGGTGATGGAGGGTATCATTAAGGATATGCAAAGTGGGGTTACTGGACCAAAATGGGTATTTGGATGATAGGCAGAATGGCTCTGTCCTGTGAAGATCATGTCAGAAGCACCTTGTGGATTTCGATGACTGGGTGACGAGGACCCTGGACCTGGGTATGCCGGTGAACATCCTCTTTCTGGACTTCAGCAAGGCATTTGACTCAGTACCCCAGAATGGCCTGATAGCTAAACTGAAGAAAATGGGGGTGGGGAGACAGTTGTTAAGATGGATAGGAAAGTAGCTCTCTGAACGTAGTCAGAGGATGATGGTTGGGGGGCTAGCCTCATCCCCAAGGTGGGTTACTAGTGGGGTGCCCCAGGAGTCAGTGCTGGGGCCATTCCTGTTCCATGCCTATGTCTCACACACAATGAAGTGGATCAGGAGTGAAATGAGTCTCTTTGCAGATGACTCAAACCTGGTTGCAGTGGTGGATGAGGAGTGGATGGTGGCTTTACAGGAGAACCTGTAGGCTCTGGAAAGGTGCTCAGGAAAATGGAAACTAAAATTCAATGTGGGGAAGTGCAAGGTTCTGCACCTGGGATTCAGAAATCCAGGTCAGATGTATACTCTGGGAGGAGACAACATTCAAGTCATGGAGGGTGAGAGGGACCTGGGGGTAGTGGTAGATGTCAAAATGAACAACTCAGAGACCTGTAGGAGGGCAAGGGCAAATAGGATGATGGGATGCATCATCAGGGGCATCACCTCCAGAAAGGCGGAAGTGATCGCACCCCTGTACAACTGCTTGGTTAGGCCACACCTTGAGTATCCTGTGCAGTTTTGGAGAGCACATTTAAAGAGGGACATTACACTCTTAGAAAGGGTCCAAAGGAGGGCAACCAAAATGATCCAGGGCCTGAGGGAGAGGACCTATGAGGAGAGGCTCAGAGACCTCAAAATGTACACCCTGGAGGAGAGGAGGGATAGGTGGGACAAGATAGAGGACCTTAAGTCTTGAAGTAACTAGGGGATAGCTGGAGTACATGGGCGCGACTGAAGGAGTGTTGACTCTGGAGTTGAACGGGAACAAAATGATAAAAAAAAAGCTTTCAAAGGAGGTACAGACCTTACCTGTACATTCTTTGAATGCCCTTTCCATGTACTTTCATAATCTGAGGGTTCCAGTATTGTTACCTTCCTTTTATGTTTTTTCAGTACATGGTGTGACGTGCTCACTGAAGTGAGGGAGTCAGCATTAACAGTGATCCTGACCGTCGTCACCATTACAATTGCAGTCACCTTGCTGAAGTCCTACATAATATAGAGGATTGTGTATGAGCAGTCATACACAACAAGGATATTTTTGTATAGAGAGGTTTCTGTGGTAACAGATGACCTCGGGAGTGCAGCTCGAGAGGTACTCTGTTACCAAGGGAATATCAAGATACAAGAATTTCCTTGTTTGTGTATGACTGCTCATACACAATCTTTTATAGTGTATGGGCAGTCCCAGCACAGAAAATCACACAAAACCAGCTGGAGAAGACAACAGAGAATAGATATTTTAACATTTTCTTTTGCTTTTACTTACACAGTGCGCTGCAGATGTTTCAGCAAGTTCAAGTTTAAAAAAAAAAACCCAGCAACCTCCAGCTTAATTAAATTGAGGAAAGCAACTATGTGGCAGCATTCCAAGTTGTTATGCTGCAGAAGTGACATAGCTAGCGCAGCATAACAGCTGTGATGACATAGTTACTGCAGCATAACAACTCCATTCTAGTTATGGATTTCCATCCATAACAAGATTCTACCATACACTATGATGCACTTATGCAATACCTCATGAATTTGAATGTCTTACCAATTCGGATTGGGTCCTCAAAAACATCATGTCGGACTTCATGAAGCTCTACCAGGGCACACCACAGGACTTCATCATCAAGGCACACATTGTTGAAAGAAGATGCCTGCATTATACATTGAGCATCAGAAAAAAAAAAGATGTAAAATAACATGAATAACAACATCATTATGTACAACATAATGCATAACATAGTTAAGACATTACCCTGATGCTTGTCATAAACAGCCTAGATGTCATGGCAACAGATGCTTTCGAGCTCAGTTGGCATGACCTAACATGACCCACACATACAGCAGTCAGTGTTTCCAGCTCTGTGTCCTTCAACATCTCCATCCCCTTCACTGTCTTCAGAATCTGAGTCAGAAGAGTTTGCAACCTGAATATTGCCAGGTGGCATCTCACCATCCGTATACTCAGGTTCAAACATATATGGCTGAAGCATACCTCTGCTTCGGTAAGTTGGTAGCTCATCACTACTAGAATCAGAATATCCAGCCATTTCTAAATTTGTCACCTGTGTGGGAAAACATAGTTGCAACACCTGTAAGGAAAAATACCACTACAGACATATTACAAGTCAGCAGCCACTGTATGTTAAGTCTTAATGCAGTCACACAAACACTATTTTTTCTGTTTTGTCACTTATTTTTGATGTACGTACTTATATTCCTGCACACACAGCCCTGTAAATCTGGGATAGCCACAGCATTGTCACCACGGTGTCCACCAGCCAGCACAATAGTGGCACCACAGCTCCAGCACACTGGTGGGGTTGGGGGGGTCCTTCCCCTCCGAGACTGGATCATGTGTTCCTGTGATGTGGATGGCCTTGTGCAAGGCCTGCCAGCTCCCCCTTCATCCACTGCTGGCAATTTTCCTGCTGTTTTACTTGTTGACAGGCTATCACATGCACTAATATATGTGACAGCGCCACGTATGTTCACACGCATGGTGCCGTCAAGCATTTCTGCTGCACCACACCATCCATATTGTGCCATTAGTGCACCAGGCACCGGTAGGGTCCAAAATACTACTGACTGCCGAACACCACACCCTCCAGACAGAATGAGAGCAATCCACAGGACGCTCAATCATTCTCCTTGCTGACGTCCCGCATAGGCCCACACTGCATCCCAAATGCAGGTTTCCTGAATGTGTGAGGTGTGGCATCCAGTGCTTCAACCCTCAGTGCCAGTGGGATGGACCAAGCAATATTTTCAAGCATTGACACACAGACACTAGTTACTGAATAAAAAGTTTTACTCACCAGGCAATTAGTAAAAAGAAATGGGAGGAATGTTAGTGACAAGCAGTGCCGCCCCGACAAGGTCATTCCTCCATTGGCACTTGTTAATGACTAAAAAAAAATAGTTAGTAATCATTGAACATAATAACAGTGACAAATAAAGAATTATAACACTGTCACGATACTTTCAAGGTTACACACAAAGACAGTATGACCATAACATACAATACAACAGTACAGATTAATATCAGCTACAGTTGTACAAATATCAATGAGAAAGTGTTATGACCAGCCCACGAATCACTAACATGTGCACAGTGTGAATATAATCTTAGTATGCGGCATCACATTTTCAATAAACAGTAATCACTGTCCTATCAAGGGAATAGGTAAGACCACAATGTGGAAGCAACACTTGCAGGCACTGGTGACATTCATGACATGCATTCAGACTAGTTTGCATTGCATGTACAGACACCCACACCCACACATGCAAGAGCACACATACACACACACATACTCACACACACACACACACACACACACTCACAGTGTCACTCAATCAGTAATTGTTAGGTCTACACAGACTTGGACAGCAGTATACATCTCTGTCTGCTATGGTTGGCAGCAATGAAACATTTATTATGCCAGCATGCTATCCCCTTTGCTGTGCACACAGAACCAGAAAGATCCACACACACACACACACATTGTATCTCTCTTTCTCTCTCTCTCTCTTTCTCTGTCTCTCCCTCACTCTCTCACTCTGAGGCCTAACATGACATCATGACACAAGTACACTATTTTTAAATTTGCTTGCCAGGATAGAACAAGAGCGTCATGTTAATGTTAGCGGTAGGAGTACTTTTGGGCTGGAGGAGGAGATAATCCACAGCTCCTGATAGTGAAAAACAGCCCAACACTGAATATATGTTGTGCAGCTGGATTTCTGGATTACATGGAGTTTGCAGTTCTTTCTTTTCTCTCATTTTCCTTGTTGTAGTTCTACCCAGCCCTCATCACTTTGAAAATATATGGAACATAACTGACACACTGTGCAATGAAATTGGTTGGCTGCATTTAAGGGTTGTAGCAACTGATTAATGACTGAAAAATAGTAAATAATCTAGGGATCATTTTATGCTGCAATGTAATATACATGACATGCTGCAAAACATCCATATATTGATCAAATAATAAGGGTGTACAGTTCTTGCACAAAGAAATCACTTCTCTCAAGGACATAAACACAAGGCCACTGCACCGTTTTGGTCACAGGCACAACACATAGAAGGTGGGTAAGGATAATGTACATGAGTTGGAAAAGATCGTTTTTACCTCAAATGAAGTTGATGTACATATTCTATTACTTTCCACTAATTAAATGAACACACAGTAGGTAATAGGCTGTTTCATTTACTTTTCAATCACAAGAAAGCAATTTTTAATAGCAAGAAGTGACTGCGCTCAGTACAGTGACACACACTTTCACCAGAAAGAATGGAGCCTGTCAGTCGCATCACTTCCAGTGCTCGCGATGCTGTGGAGGCTGAAACATGGAGGAGAAACACGAGGAAAACACAAAACTGAAAAAATGTATTTGAAAACGTTTTATTACATCCAGGACATCCACTACAACATACATACGCAATACTGATGTGATATTGTACCACAAGCATTGTTCCATTCTCCTTTAATGGGGTTCACTGGTGCGCCATATAACTGTGAGCTCAACTAGTTCTCTAGGGACCAGGCAACCTCATCCTCTGAATTCACCAGATCAGTGTGATCTCATAAAAGAACTGTCCATGACCAGGAAATTCATTCCTACCTTCCTTCCTTCCTTCCTTCCTTCCATCCTTTTAAGTGGATCAGGGTGCACAGCCCCAGTATTGCTTCTTTCTCTCCCTCCTCTCCAGGTTGCAAGCCCCCTCCCTTCCCATGTTTACTTTCTTTATAATGTAAATGGAATGAAATGCCCACCTCAGCACCACTTCTCTTACCCCTATCCTCCATGTTGCCCATCCCCTATCTTAAATATACTGTATGTGACAGACCAGGGTGCCCACCCCTGGTGCTACTGAACACCATCCCGACATTGGGGTGCCCAGTCCTTAGTACTGGCTTCTGTCTACCTACAATAAAGAAAACCATCCCTCATTGATCTTTTTGTTTTCTTTTACACCTGAAAAAAAAGAAAATGGTCCATCGGTGATCTGCCCCAACAGCATCTCCAATCACCCCACCCGAACCCCCTCAGCACCCACACCCCCACACACACTCACACCTTCACTTACCTGATCATGTGTCATGATACCTTTACCCACATTCTCAGTGGGAGAAAAGTGGGACTTTCTTGAAATGTGAACCACAGCTGCAGTCTTGCGGTGGGCTTCAATTACAACAGTTAACCATGATACCCTGACATGTCTCTGTCTCTCTCACTTGCTCACTCCATCTTTCTAGCCATCTATCAAACAATCTGTCTGTCTGTCTATCTCTACTAATATTCATACTAAGGTGGTAAAGGTGTGAAAAGGCTGATGTGCCCATGTTGCTCTAAGTGACTAATAATAGCTTAATCCTGGTTCACCTATCAAGTATCTATCTAACCTGTTTTTGAATTCTGCCTTTGATTTGCTAGATATAATCACAATGCATAGTGGATTCTAAACATTTACCACACATTGGATAAAAAAGTCCTTCCTTCTGGTAGTTCTAAAAACTTCTCCCTTCAATTGAAGTTGATGTCCTGTAGAAGTATTAGTGTTTTTTTAAGTCAAATTCAAATCTGTTAAATATGAGGCCTGCATAATATGAAAAAGGGTTCATAGATCACCATGTAATCATCACTGCTCAAGTGGCATTAAATTAAATTGCTTAAGTCTTGATTCATGTAAATGTTCATGGATATTAAAAATTGCTTTAGTAGCATTTTTTGGTACTTTTTCAACCTGTTCAATATATTTGCACTTATATGGACACAAACTGGGGCTGCATAGTTGGTATGGGTCACATGTATGCTCTGTAAAGGGGAAGTATCACAGATGTATCCCTAGAATGTATGTGCCTCTTGATGGCACCAAGTGCTTTCTTTCTTTCTTTCTTTCTTTCTTTCTTTCTTTCTTTCTTTCTTTCTTTCTTTCTTTCTTTCTTTCTTTCTTTCTTTCTTTCTTTCTTTCTTTCTTTCATCCCTCCATCTATCTCTGTCTATCCATCCATCCATTCATCCATCCGTCTGTCTGTCTATCTGACTGTCTATGTATCTCTCTAACTATTCTTTAGTGGACCAGTGTGCACACCCCTGATACAGCTTTTTCCTCCCTCTTCCCTCCAGGTTGCACACTCCCATTCCCTATGTTTTTTTATTTACACTACTAAGCAGATGGAGGGTGCCCACCCCAGTACTCCTTCTCTTGCCCCCTCCTGTCTAGAATGCCCACTCCCCCTTCTAGTTATAATAATAGTGGATTGGGGTGCCACATCCCAGTACCACTTATTTTTACCCCTCCCCTCAATATCATTCCTCCTACCCAAAGAAATAGATGGTGGCATTAGGGTGCCTACCCCTGGAACTGCCAAAGATCATCCCAAAACTGGGTTACCCAAGCTACTGTGTCAACGTGAGTACCCCTAAAATAGAAAAAAACATATATTGTTGATCTACAGTATTTTTTAGTTATACGTGAAAAAAATAAAATGGCCCATCAGTGATCTCACTCCCCACACCCCACCCTCCCTGACCTCCTCACTAAGCAAACACCATCCCACATTCCCCCACTCACCCTCAGTCACCTGAACCTGTCCATGACATACATCCACTTTGTGACTGAAGACATGTCTTGCTGCTGGAACTGGTGACTGCAATATGAGAACATACCTGTATGGTAAGTGCATCTTAATATATTTCAATGAAGTTTGAATGTTTATTCATAACTTTGTCATTCTTGATCATTTTTACACTAAATTTTCAACATGGCATATTTGGGACCCCACCTCATTAGCAAGGTTGGTGAAATTATGGAAATCCATCCCAAAATGTGATTTTGAGGTCATTGCACAAAATCACTTTTCAGTTGTGATTCGAAAACTTTTGCAACCCTTGTTCTTGAAGTGGGGTCATAAGAAGACTGTGTTGAAAATTGGGGTAAAAAAAGTAAGAACCACCACAGTTATGGGTGCACATTTAAATGTTTCAATGCACACTAATAACTTTGAGAATTTTCACTATTTTGACCCCTAATTTTCAACATAGCCATTTTTCACACCACATTATAAATGTGACAGCTGTCATTTTTCAAATCCTGGTCAAGACATGTTTTGCAAACCTATGATACAAAATGACAGTTTGGCCAAGATGTGAAAATTGTTACCTACTGGGTTCATGAAGTGGGTTCCTAAGAATGTAATGCTGAAAATTTAGCATCAAAATATTAAAAGACAGGTCGCCCCAGTGGTGCTGAGGTTTGAGGTGCTGGATGCCATACCTCATACCACACTGGTGACTTGGGTTAGGGAATGAGCTTGGGTCATTGGGGGCTGGCAGGGGAGGGACAGGATCATGCATCCGGAAGACTGCTCTCCTGTCCCAGGAGGGAGGGGGGATCCTGTCTCAGGTTCTGGGGACTCCTAGCGATGGCTGGGAGCACAGCAGCTTGAGAACAGGAAGTGCACAGGGATTGGCTGTGGCGGTGACCCTCTAGGCATGCATGGGAGTGTACATGCCCATGCTGGGACTGCATTGCATGACTGAGCCAATGGGAAGGGACCTAAGTAGGAATCTAAATTCTCAGGGATAGGCGATGGCACCACCACCACACTCCAACAGCTGGATTCCCTCCTCTCCTGGGCTGAGCCCAGCTCAACCTGAATTGTAACTAGAGCACCCTGGGCAAATAGGGTGACCCTAACTGGGGGGGCTCAGAGCCAGGGGGATAGCTGAACTGGTGTCAGGAAGATGGAGGAGTTTCAGGCTAGGAGGTAGAGATGTGAAATGGGGGATGCCTGATAGAGTTCCCCAAGAAGACAGCATATAAACAGAGTTTGAAAAAAAATAATAAAAGACAATGAAGGTATGAAGGAATGTTGACACTTTTCTATGCACATTCACAAGCTTGTTAAGTTTTTGACATCAGTCACTGTACAGAAGTGCAGGATAAGCAGGGCCCTGCAGGTCCATAGATGGATGGATGGAGTCCGCTTTGCACCAGCCCAGATGAACCTATGCATCTACTTTTGTTCATGCAAGTCCTTTCAGGACTGTTCTAAGACTTGCTAAATGTGTACTAAGTCCACAAACTACAGGTGGGAAAGTGCAGCCGTGGTCTGATCAGGCTCACCACGAGGACAGAAAGACTGTGACTGGGGCATGTGTGGAGTAAGGGAAGCATGGCGTGTGTTCATTGTTATAACCCACAGGATATAATGGCAAATTATAACTGGTTTTCCCTAGGGGAGAAAATGCTCCACAGTTATTATAAATGTATGAGGCATTTTTTGTAATAATGAACACATACTGCTTTCTGCAAGGGAAAAGAAAAGCCACAAGGTAGTGAGTGGCTTACACCACTGTGTTTTCACCTTTAATCATTCAAAATGCTAACACCTGCCCAAAATATAAAATTCTTACAGACTTAGCATTGCTGTTTTTCCTCACACTTCTCCACTTTATCATAAAATGGCTGGCACAACTAAAAAGAAAACAAAATTCCAGGGTGGATTCAAATAGGTGACAGTACATAAAAGGAAAGTTAAGTCACCAAACAGGAGAACTGCAACACTTTCTGAATGATTGGAAAACTATCTCAGTTTGTTCAGAGCATCCTCACAAAAAGCGAGTATGAAACAATGTTTACTCAGTTTACCATTCAAGACCTTGACAGTAAAATCATCAACTTCATGTCTTGCCTAAAAAGACAAGATGATTCTGAATATGTACCAGGGACCATACATGGTATTTGTGCTAGTACAAACACACATCTGGTTCAAAATAAGTATCCTCATTCAATCTACAAAGGTCTGCAAACCAATTTTATTGAGACAAAAATATTTCAGCTGCTAAGCAGAAAAAAACAAAGAAATACTTGGAAAACACAACCGCTCACAAAATGTTCCATTACTAACTAACCAAGACATTAGCTTACCAAATGGTTCAGGCAATTTAATCTTCACATTCCCAACTGGGCTACTTAATTTCCTTCTTTTCAGCAGTGGGCTACAATTTTCCCTCAGTATCAAGGAGCATCATGATCTCCTGTTGGAGATAGTTGAAGGCATAGATTCAGAGGGTAACTGCTATATAGAATAGAATGCACTGTGGAATAAAACTCGTCTAGGTGACAATCCCAAAGATGTCCAGCCAATGAAACTGAGAATCTACCAGAATAATTCTGATCCACACAGAGACATCATTCAAGCATACAGAATTTGCAAGTATCAGTGCCTTCCACAATTGCTATCACCAGATGCCCCTTTCCACATAGTCCCACATACTAAAGCTAAAGACAATTCTTTGTGGTTTTGTAACATAAACATAGGGCTCAAAAAAGCTACAAACCATGATGGTAAACATGAAAATGGACTATGGAATTTCGGGGCCCAATTTTAAAAAGGCAAACTTCAGCACAAGACACCTGCACCAAATGGCTTTGATGCAACTGGCATGTTGTGTCAATGTTTGCTGCAATCCCAATTTTCAAATGCAGGCTGCATTGAAATTGGGATACCTTGGACTCAAGCCAACCTGCGCCATCCTTGCAGCAGAAGTGCCTTTATGCCAGGTCACAAGGGGGCTTGCACCACAGTGGGGCTGCCCCATCCCCTTTTTTGGAATTTTGGAAACAACAGGGGCTCAGGTTAGACCAGTTAAGAGGTGGTCTTGGGGCTAGGCACCAGTGCTGGACACTGTGGCAATTGGGGAGGACCTGCAAGTAGGGGGCCAGGGACAGAAGGATCATGAGGGGTGCCCTAAGGGGCATTGGGGCTACTGCGGCAAAGTCAGGGTGGTGATGTGGCACCCGGCGGGGGTGCCATTCACAAAGGCAGATATCATACTGGACCGCTGGGGGGGTTGCAGGGATGAATTTTGACCAGGCCCCAGGTAGGCAAAGACCTGGCACCAGCCCCATAGGAGCCAAAATTCCAACCCTACAGGTGAGAAGCAATTGCTGAAGGTTGCATACTCCCAGTGGTGGAGGGGAATATTCTTTGGGCACCTCAGCAGTCCCCTGGTACCCAGCCCCCCTGTGTTGTAGCAGGCTTCCTCCCATCTACAGGGTTGAGGATTGTGACACCTATTGGGCTGTGTCCACCTGGGGCCAGGTCATGATCCATCCCAGCCAGCCCCCACTAAGTGGTCTGATTGATTGCCTGTCATTATGATTAGCACCCACACTAGGTGCCACATCATTACCTTGGCATTGCTGTCATAGCCCTGATGACAAATAGTGCACCCCCTTTCTCCTTCTACCCTGGCCCCATCCTGGTAGGGATATTCATCATTCCACTTTCACAGCTCCTCTAGTGTTACACTGGGTGGGGGGAGGGAACACTGTGTCGAACCCCAAAGGTGCACCGCATTGTGATACTGCATCCAATAAGGTAGCATTTTCTGATGCCCTGTCTGTACTACTGTACCCTGCATTAGTACCCTGCTTAAGTTTTACCCTGCTGTTCTGTTATGTTTTTACTCTGTTGTACTGTTTATTCTAGATACCCATGTTGTGTACTTTCTGTTTCATTGTAATGTGACATCTTTATGGCCTGGGTCATGCCAGAAAATGGTCCCTGGGATCAGTGTACCTACCAGGTTAACAAATGAATAAATATAAATAAAGAAATGCTTGGAAAAGTCTACAGCTGTGGAAACTCCTGGATCTTTAGTGCAGGGACCCCTGTTTTACAAAATTGGACACAGTCTCTGATGCACCCAGAGTTGGCACTAGCCCTAGAGAGGTGCATCTTGCATTGCTCTAAGGGCACTTTTAAAACCAGGTATTCTGATCTAAATGTAGAACAAAGCATTCAACTAGAGAAAACTAGCATCCTGAGTTTGATTGACTTCAGCATCTTGCCAGTTGAAGTCCAACAAATATCAGGATGCAATATTCAGTGAATAATTATTTTGCACTGTCTGAAAAAGACAGAAACAATTAAGTAAAATTTTGTCCTACCCTGATTGAAATGAGAGGCATTCAACCTCCAGATCCCATGCAGTGCCCATACCAAGCAAATTTATTCCAGTATGGGCATTGGAGAGACAACAGTCAGACCCCTCCAATCCACATTTGGGACTGGATGCATTTATCAGAATAAACTGAACTGTTAATATTTTCCATGGACCACCACTGAAAAATTTACCCCAGCTGCAGGTCATATACAGTCCCGATAACTCTCAGTAGGGTAACTCATTGTTCTATAGAAAAATTCATATTACTATACCTAAAAGTTGTAAAATGCTCCAAAAATGTCTGATCTAGCTATGTCATACCAGCATTTCACCCTGATCCCTAATGTCTCTCTCTTTTGCTCCCCCCAGGTCACATGTTGCTGATTTCCATGGAAACACTGCTACTACTGGAAATCAGATTTTTTTGTAGATCTTCCCCAAGCATGTTGTTTAAACTGTTGAAATCTTCTGCACTTTAGGACTTCACATTTCATTAGTCAGATTACTTAGTAAACTGAAGTTAAACAAACTATAGTCAGAGCCAGTGCAGCTGCAAAATAATGTTATTGATTACGGTGATAGGTGTATGTGAACATATGTAGCAGTGGTAGCAGCAGTGGTGAAAACCAGGAGTATTACATGGCTTGGCACATATCTATGATGTGTGCAACTTGCAACATTTTATTCAGTCACAAAAGAAAGCCAAACTGCCTGAGAATGCAACAGTGTAAGACTGACCCTGAATTTTTCCATTTCTGCCGGCCTGAAATGCCCTCAGTCAGTCAACTGGAGGGACTTTTCTCCCAGCATGTGATAGTCTTAAAGAGAAATTAACTTCTGGCATTAATTTAGGATTTGAATAACACTAACTGGTGTTCTCAGTAAATATGAAATAAAAGGGTAAACAGACCTTAAAATGTTAATTTCAAACTGGTTTGAATCCAAGAAAAGGTGGAATTGTTTTTGGTTTTCCAACCACTAATTTAACATGCCCACAGTTAATAGCCCCACTCCAACATAGTCAAAGACCCCTCCACAGAAATCTGTAGGTCCCTCCTATATACCCTACTCAACATAGTGAAAGAGGACTCTCCCATATAGTAGATGCAATCCCTCTTCTTTAGTTACCTCATGCCTTATAGATATGCCACTCACCAACAATCTAATGTGTCATTAGACTTTGCATAGCACAGATAATGTAGAAAATGTACAATACCTACAGTATGTTCTGAGGTGCTACCAGGAACACCAAAACAGCCACAGGAATCACAAATAAAAAAGGCCTTTGGTAATTACAGTATTTCAAATCAGAGTACTCCAATGTAAGTGTCAGTTGCAAAAGTGACAAACTCTCTCCAAGGGGGGAACAAACCAGATCAGGAGATCTAGTGGACTTGCACAGCAACAGAACCTGGGGTTTGTGCATTTCTGTTGATTAGGCTGCCAGTTTTTTCTTTGGGTGGAAGACATCTTGTCAGGGCAAGAAAAACTTCTCCCACATCATGGTGAGTAGGGATAGGGCTGTGTTAAGAGGTCTAAACCTTGCTCTCAGGTTCTTGGCAATAATGGGGATGCAAGGAATCACAAACAAGTTGCATGAGAGTAATAAACATGTTTATTTCTGCCAAAAAGGATAACTACAGTTGCTCAAAGCAGTTCTTACCAATACGAACTGGGAACCAATGCTAAGCATTCTCTATGCCATGAGGAATCTCTGTGTCTCTTGGGATCTCCGAGGTAGAAGATGTAGTGTCTCACATTATATACCTATGATAACTACTATGGTTACTGTAAGACAAAAACATTTCTAGTTACAGAGATGAGCCCTATTGTCTAAATTAGATGTGGCTCCACAGTCCAAGGTAACATTATACAATTTTGTAGTAGTCATCACTTTGTAAGACAAGAGAGTACAGTTCTACATGTATCAGTGTAGTAGTACAAATCACCAAAAGATGGCAATGCTGACTTATATATCATAATCATTACAAGGACACAGATGTCCTAACATCTTGTAAGCTAGAAAAACATATGTGTATTAGAAAGTAAAGTGTATAACAATAATATGCATACATATCCTGACATCTACTCTTATACAGTAGATGCTCTTAGCCCTATATGTTAGTATAACATATAGATAATTGCTAGTTGTCTATGGTGTACCTCTGGGGGTACCAATAAGAGTGCAGGGACCTCATGTAACATTTCCCCCCTTGTTGTCTCTCAGGGCAACACAGCAAAAATAGGAAATGGACAGAGAGTAAGGGCCATTAACAGACCCGACACGTAAGCCTTGTAAAGGAACTCCAGCTGCTCATAGTGTTGATGCAGTGTATGCCGAAGGCAGCAAAGCATAATAATCAAGAAAAATATCAAAAATGCTTCTATAATAACAAAACCTTTAAATGTAATCTCTAACCAAGTGTTAGTTAGTGCATCATTCAAATCACCATCATTAATAAGTGCAAGAACAGCTTCATTATTAATTAGTGTTCCAGGTAAGGCAGTGGCTGTTAGATCACTATGAATACCAGGGGTGTGCTTTGGACATTCCCAAAGCTTTTTCTCAGTAGGGGGTAACACAGAAAGATACATGGCAGCAGAGGTCATGTTACGTATAGCACAAAATTGCCTGGCAGAGTCCTTAGACACAGAATTACAATATGAGGGATCAATTAAGGCAGTAATATTGTATAAACCAGAATGTCTAAGAGCAGTTTAGAGCAAGGACAGAGAACCATTAGGGGATAATTTAGCACTGGGACAACCACTGTAAGTTTCCTTGGAGAGCTTGGTCACAGGGAGAATTTGTCCTTGTGATGTGGTTTGCCACTCAATTTGTAGGGTAGATTTAGCAGGAGCAACAACCGAGGCAGTGAGGTAGGCATCAAAACCTTCCTGGATAGTAATCAAATTGTCGGGTAAATGGATGGAAACTCCCTCTGGGGCAGATGCTGGAAGATCAAGGTGAGGAAGGAGGTGCTTTACCATGCCTTGGATGCAGGGATAACTCCTGAGATGAGGAAAAAGTGGAAAAAGATAGCTATCTTGTCATTGTATCTGAAAAGGAAAACCAAACATTAGTAGGTTAGTACTATTCCTCCCAATGGGGTGAGGAAAAGTAATTATACTCCTTTATACAGTTTCAGCTGGCTTGCATGTAACCATTTGTCAGTTAGTTTGTTGTTATGCAATAGTATAACCTGATAGACTGCTGGACTGACCTTGTTGACGATGAGGCAGGGGCCTTCCCACTTACTGGAGAAGGAGTGTGTGGGATGTGCAAATCTGAGAACCATTACCTGATCTCCAACTTGCCAATCCACTTCTTGTGTGTGCTTGTCAAACTCTGTTTTGGACTGTTGCTGGACCTTGCCCATGCAATTGGCAGCATGCAAGTGTGTGCGGATGAGGTCTTGTCTGAGCTTTTCCACATATTGGTCTACAGACACATGGTCTACTGTGGGGGTATGCAGATTGAACAACAAATATTCAGGTAATCTCATCTGTCTACCAGTCATCACTCCAAAGGGTGTCAACTGGGTAGTTGCTGAGGGTGTGCCCCTAATTGCCATAAGGAGTAACGGCAACAGGGAATCCCAGGTGTTGGGATTATCTGCAATGAATTTGCAAAGCATTTGCTTAATCCATCTGTTGGCTCTTTCTACTTGACCTGAAGATTGCGGGTAGTAAGGTATGTGGATCTTTTGGTGAACTCCAAGGAGTTCAACTACTTCTTTCATCAACTCACCTGCAAAACCGGTTCCTTTGTCAGAGTCTACCTTAAGAGGTAGACCCCACCTGGAGAAAATTTGTTCCACCAGGATTTTGGCAGTGGTTTTAGCAGTACATGTCTTAGTGGGGAAAGTCTCAACCCACTTAGAGAAAAGATCGGTTACCACTAGGGTGTATTTGTTGTTTCTGCTGGTATTAGTCAGTGGACCAATAAAGTCAATCAGTATGGCATGCCAAGGGCCAGAGTGTCTTTGTGGTAGTAATCTGGCATTTCATTTGGTGGGAATGGGATTTTTTGAGCACAAACAAGGCAATTATCTATGTACTGTTTGACATCTTTGCTGACACCAGGCCACCAGGTGGTGGTCTTGAGCCTCTGGAGGGTGTTTTCTGCTCCCTGGTGTTCACCAGTATGGGTGTCATGCACTTGGTGCACAAATTCAGACCTAAGGTGTCTGGGGACCACCCACAACTTGGTGGTGGTGTGATCTGGCTGGTACCAGATGAGCTTGTTATCTGGTGACAAGCATACCTTACCTTCATGCCTCCGATAGGGGTTATGGGTAGACAGATTCTCTTCAGTGCTCTTGTCAAGGACTCTGAACACCTCTTTGAGTTCAGAATCAGCATGTTGGGCCACTGACAGATCCAATGGAGAAAAGGTTCAGGTTTCTTCCTGACTGCTACGATGTGTACAGCCGATCTGGCCTCTGGATGGTCCATCATCCAGGTGTCCCTCCCTCAGTCCCCTTCCTTGGCAAGGGTGTCTGCTGTGTTATTGAAGGCATGGTAGGGGTCATGAATGGAGTGAGCTTTAACTTTGTGTACATAGAGTTTGTGTGCAAACCTTTGTGCCAGTGAGTGTATGTGGATTACCAGTTCTTTGTGTTTCACTGGGCTGCCATCAGAGGAGAGGAAGGAGTTCTTCTGCCAGAAAGGAAGGAATTCTGTAAGAGAACAACAAACCCAGTTAGAGTCTGTGAAGATGATGGTATCCTTGGTCCCATGCTGGATGAACTTGAGGGCACAGGCCACCACTGCCATCTCGGCATATTGTGATGATGCCACACTGCAACACTTAGAAATGTTAACAGTATTACCACAAGCATTTGTCAATGCCAAATGTTGTCTTGCTGCCATTGGCAGTGCAGGAGTTAGAGAGATGCAGCACAGGAGTGCCAGTCAAGTATTGAACTGATGCCAACCCACCCCCACCCTGCAGAGAGTGAGAGGCATTAGGGTGTCCCTTTGGGTGTTTGTTAGTGCAGTGCGGGAAAATATGCTGGGCAGGATGTGAAAAATGACAGCTGCACAGTTCATAAGGAGGTGAAATAAAATGCCAGTGCTGAAAATGTGGCATACAAATACACGGAATTTGCAGAGTTGCAAGGGTGCATGGGAAATATGCAAGGCAAGCTTGCAGCACTGCCAGTTTATGGGTGTTCAGCACCAAATTTTCAACATAGGCATTTTAGCACCTCTGCTCATGTACAGTGTCACTGTCATTTCCTCAAAGTGTCCCAAGAAATGATTTTGCACAGCGACCACGCTATTCTGCGCCAGAAGTGCAGAAACACATTTTGGGCAGGATATGTGAAGTGATGGCTGTACTGTTCATCAAGAGGTGTGGAAAAATTGCAATAGTGAAAATCCAGAGTGAAAATATCACAAATGCACGATGGTATGAACGGGCGTGCAATCTGCTAACACATGCTCGTAACACAGTCATTTTATGGAGTATCAGCTCCAAATTTTCAACATAGGCATTCTAAGAGCTCTGCTCATGAACTGTGTCACTGTCATTTTCATAATCTGGCCCAAACACTGATTTCCCACAGCGACTGTTCTATTGTGCACCTGAAGTGCGGAAACACATTTCGGGAGGATGTGGAAAATGACAGCTGTACTGCTCACAAGGAGGTGCACAAAAATGCCAATGCTGAAAATCTGGCATTAAAATATTGTGAATGTGCGAAGTTACGAGCCTGCATAGGAACTGCGCAACGCACGCTCGTAAAACAGGCATTTGTTGGATTTTTTCCACCAAATTTCATACATAGGCTTTTTGAGAGGCCACCTCATGAAATCACCTTTTGAGGCCGATTAATGCCATGACAGTGATAAAATTCATGAGGAGGGGCCCCAAAAACCCCATGTTGAAAATTTGGTGCCAAAATTCCAAGAAATGCCTGAGATATGCAGCAAAGTTGAAAAAACCTTATTCATTGCATTGTACAGCTTACTGGCATTTCCTCAGTTTGCGGTCGGCTTTGAAGAGTGCAGATGTGTTCACGGTTCATGGAAGATCGTTGCACCAGAGTCCGGAGGTAAGTATGGGGTGAGTGGGGTGAGGGTGGTGAGGGGAGGCAGGGTGCGCAGTGGGTGGGTGCAGGTGGGGGGACGGGGCATCTGGACTATGAGGGATGGTTTTAGTTTTGCAGGAAAAAAAGGAAAACTGTCGTGGGACAGTTTTCGTGTTACAGGGCATTTGGCAAGCTGGGGTGGGCTCCCAGCGTGCCACCTAAGTGGGTTTTTGGGGGGTGTCAGTAGCCGACAGGGGATTGGGCACCCTCATCAGCACACAACATGGGGGGTAATGCTGACAGGGATTGGGTACCCCCACCGGCAAACAAAGAAAGTGGGGGGGAGCGCCAGCCAAGGGGGTTTGGGCACCCCCTTGGCATTCAACAGTTTGGGGGTGATGCCAATGGGGAATGGGCTCCCCTGTCAGTGTGCAAAGACAGCGAGGGGGGCCATGAGCCGAGGGGTATTGGGCACCCCCTGGCATTCAACATTTGGGAAGGGGTATGCTGATGGGAATTGGGCTCCCCTTGGCACACAAACACAGGGGTTGCCGACAGGAGGACTGGGCACCTCTGATGTCGGCAAGCATGAGGCGGCCACCCACTCGCCTACCGTGGTCATAATTACGGCGAGCACGGCAAGCAAAGGACTGCTGCGTATGATGAGCTTTGCTCAGATTGCAGCGGACCTTTGCTTAGATGTGCTCGCCCCATTATGAATGCATGGTGTGGTGCTGGCATGCAGGCTGATTGGGGAATGAGGGACACACCTACTGATGTTTGCCCTGCATTCGCCCAACAACAGCCACGCCCCCAATACCCGTACTAGTGCAAGATGTTGCTTGCCCATGTGTGCAAGCTAACATAATAAGGATAAATCACTAAAATACCCATCCCTGCAATTTGTTCTCCCTAATAATAGAAAGCCGAACCATCTGTAAAAATATGACACAATGAGATGTTCTCAAGCAATTGAGGTGTGGCAGGGAGGAAAGGACCTGGATCTGGAAGATCAGGTGGTTGCAGTGTACAGTCATGGGGTTCTCCTTGGAAAAGGAGTCCATGTGCCAGCATGGGTGGCATTTTAGTTGGGTAAACCTGTATGTCTCTATCCTGGTGAAGAAGTGACCAGTGTATAAGCCTGGTGTTAGAGACTGACCCATCCTTCACTCTGTCTGATAGCAGAAAGGTCGTTGGGCGTGGTTGGTGTTTATGATCAGAGAAGAGTACCCAATGATATACAAGATGTGCTTGACAGGCCAGTAAGTAGCCAGAAGGTTCCTTTCACAAAGGCTGTACTTCTGTTCCATGGGGGTCAAGAGCTGTGATGCATATGCAATGGGTCTCAAAGTGCCATGAACCTTCTGGGCCAACACTGCTGACATAGCTATGTCAGAGGTGGCACACTACAGATGGAATGGTAATGCTGAATTGGGGTTGACCAGAGCTGGGCTGAGGCCAAGGCCTGTTTCAGTGATGTCACAGCACGGTGTGAATGGGTCCCCAATTCCAGGGAATGTCCTTTTTTAGTAAATCATATAGAGGAGCATCCTTCTGAGCAAAATCACAAATAAAATCTCTGGAATAGTTTACCATACCTAGAAATCTCCTAAGAGTGGCCACACTGGTGAGGCAATGGCAAGTCTTGCAATCCTTGTATCTTCTTCCAGGTAGGGCTTCAGCCACGGTCAGTTATTCTCAGGCCCAGAAAGAGTTCCTCTTTCTTACATAGCTGTGCTTTTGCTGGGTTACATTTGAGGCCTGCTCTCTGAATGAGGGTCAGTAGTTCATCCAAGAGATCCAGATGTTGTTCCTGTGTGACTGTTGCCAAAAGCAGATCATCCACATACTGCAAGAGACACTGTGGGGTATAGAAACCCTCAAGGGTGTCCATCATGTGTAGATGGAACAGGGAAGGGCTGTTATGGAATCCCTGTGGTAAGCAGGTCCATGTGTACTGTCTACCTTCAAAGGTGAAGGCAGACTTATATTGACTCTTAAGGGCCAATGGCAATGACCAGAAACCATTGGAGATGTCTAGGGCACTGAACCATTTTTGGTCAGGGGTCAAAAGTCACAGCACATCAGGTGCTGATGTCACAGTTGGAGCACAACTGGGGGTGACCTGATTCAGTCTCCTGTAGTCAATAGGAAGTCTCCAGGTTCCTGTTGTTTTTTTTCCACAGGTCACACTGGGGACTTGTCAGCAGAAACACATGTCCTAATTACACCTTGTTTGAGGAGTGATTTTATTGTTTCTGTAAGGGAAGGCAAGGCCTCTGGTGGAAAAGGATATTGCCTTTGCCTCTCATGTGCTGGGCTTGGCACTTCGGTGACAGTGTGCATTCTGCTACAGTCATGTTTATTGGTGGCAAATGCCTCCAGATGCCTTTGTAGAATGGGGAGGAGCTTTGGGAAAAGCTCATGGTTCTTGAACAAATCTATGATGTCATACTCTTTATTATTGGCAGATGTTGTTGCCACCACATGTGAATCAGGGATCATAATGGTATGGTATTGGCCCTGAATCTGTATCAATAGCATATTATCCTAGTCCACCACACAGCTGTGTGGTGTGAGGAAATCAATTCCAATTATACTAGGATGATCATGCAATATCATTAACTGGAAGGTGTGATATGCCTTCAAATGTCCCAACTCTACAGGTAGTGGTAGAGAACGGTATGCAGGCAACCTACTACCATCTACTCCTGACATGTTTGTCTTCCATCCAGTGGACCAAAGAGATATGTCTGGGTGGTCATCATGTAATACAGACACAGCTGCTCCTGTATCCAATAGTACTGTCAGTAGGCAGCCCCCGACCTTGGCCTCAGTACAGGGTCTTCCGTTTGCATCCAAGACCAGCTTGTTTACAATACGGACTGGGGCCTTTGAACCACTTCACCATGCTGCACTGATGCTATATAGAGAGCCGCTACCGGGTTCAGGACGGTGTGGGCCTGGGGGCCTGTACTTCCGGTATCTCCATGGCCTGTTGAGGCCTGTTCTTCCAGTTGTATGGCCACAAGGGCCTGGGTAGGAACAGCATCGACTACGGAGCGCACTTGCCCCAGGAGTTCTCTGAACTTCTGATTTTCCTCAGCTATTTCCCTATATGAAGGGCCTGGTCTTTGTTGTTGTTTACCCTTGTTATTTTTATGGTGTTTCATATTCTTATGGTAATTCTGGTTCCCACCCATTGTTGTAGCTGCTGTTGTTGCTGCTGTTGTGGTTGTTGGGCCTGCTGAGGGTGTTGGTTGTCTGTGGGGAGGGGCTGTTTGTTTTGGACCTGCCCTTCCACCATGTAGTGCATCGTGGCCTCCGGAGTGGTGTCCATGGCAGCTACTTTCTTGGAATCAGAGCCCAGATCACGGATGTAGAGCTGATCAACTCTCTCAATTTTCCAAAGGATGTCGGCAAACCTTTCTGTAGTAGGATAGGTAGTTGGCTCTACCTTTTCTCTTACTCAGGAATCATGTTCCTAAGGAACAAGGTCTTATACTCAATAAGATCTACATCCACAGCTTCTTCTGCGAGCTGCTTTCCTGCACTGTAGGCCATTCAGAGTCTCTGGTGGTAAGTCACTGGACTTTCTTTTGCATCCTGTTTTACAGGGTATTCAAGCATCACTCCTACTACACCTGGGCTGTGTGCAGAATTGAGCTCAGCTGCAACTTCGTCAAAAGTGGCTGTGCCATTCTGGCTGACTGTATCGGGGAGTTTTGCCCACAGTCCAGGATCAATGGTCTGGCATAGGATCTGGACCTGGTAGTCTGCAGCAAGACTAAGCATCTCACATTTGGCATGCACCTTTTCCAAGTGACAGCTGAGGTTGTTGGACTGGCTCATACGACCAATACTGTCAGCTATTTGCTAAACAGAGTAGGCCATTTGTAGGGGATTATTGGGATGATCAGGTGGAGGTAGGTTCCCTTGGGCATTGTCCAGGGCTTTCTGACCTGCAGCCTCTGCCACGGAGTGGACTATACCCTCCTGAGTACCAGTTTTGTGGATAAGCTGCCTTATTTGGCCTTTTAAAACCCGCTTATTTCTCTCTGGAATGGGCACACTGTTTACTGCATTATCAATCATTCCTCTATCTCCTGCCTGTCTTCCACATTAATAATGGCTACTGGTGGTGCTGTTGGGACTGGCCTGGGCCTGCTCCTCCCCCCATCATGGGGGTCACTATGTTGGCATCACCCATGATGTGCGTCATGACGTCTATCACTTGTGATACGGTGTGGGTGTAAAGGGGATCCGCCATGTTGTGGATGGTGGTGTGGGGTATCTGGGCCATAGTAGGGGTGTGACTGGGTATTGTACTGAGAGATGTCATCATCTGAGACCTCCCATTCAGATGACATGGTTAAGGCAGGGGCTATGCCTCCCATCGCCTTAACATGTCCAGCCAAAACCTCCCGCTGATGGTTCAGTTTTGCCATCTTGGATTCACATTCAATATGACTCACATTTGCAATATTCAAATCAACCTCATCTTGCATTTGTTTCTGCAACACTCTATATCCGGCACCCAATTAGCGATTGTCCCTAGTAGCCACTTCTAAATCATTACGTACCTGGTTTATCTCATCTTGTATTTCTCCCAACTCCTCACTCAACTGTTCATTCATTCTACCTAATAAGTCATTCATGTGCAAAGCCTGTCCCTCATCCTGCCTCAAACTTTCCACTGTCTGCTTCAACATACAAATTTCTTGCTCACCTGCCTGGGTGGAATGATGCAGAAATTAATCCTTTTTGTTGCTCAGTGTTTGAAGTTCAGACTCCAAATCCTGCTCATGTCTCACACATTCCATTTCCTGCAACCCCATCTCTTGCTTAAGAGATGAGATTTGCAGTTCAAGGGTTCGGAACCTTGCTTTGTAGGCTTCCAGAGCAGCATGAGAAGCAGTGACCAACAGCCTTTTAGCTTCTCACTTTCTGGCTGTTTGTCTCATCTCTGAGTACTGAGTGAAATCCCCAGTACAGGGTTTTCAGATTGACTTGTGTCCCGTGCAAATTCAGCCCATCCTCCATGGGAGGCAAGGAAGTTTGTGACATTGAGTCCCAGTTCTGTACAGATATTTGATACTATGGCCATTGTGTGTGAGGGAATGAGAAATCAAACTGTGAAAAAGGTGCCATGCTGTGTATCAGTCCACAGCTGGAGCACTTTATCACCATGGGGCTACTGTGTACTTGTAAGCTTGCAATTCAAAACTGCCATGGAGTGGGTCGAATCGGCATATACCATGCCCAGAAAGCAGCCAGACTTTGCAAGTGATTACAAAGTGCTCATAAAATGGGAGAGGCAATGTGGGAATGCACATCTACAGTCTCTGTAGGGAAGGGAATAGATTTAAGCAACTAGTGAAACTTTGCAAATGCCAGATATTGCCTGCAGGCAGTGCCATTGTTAGGAGGTCTAAACCTCACTCTCAGGTTTTTGGCAATAATGCGGATACAAGGAATCCCAAACAGATTGCATAAGAGTAATAAACTTGCTTATTACTGCCAAAAAGGATAATTACATTTGCCCTAAGCAGTTCTTACCAATACAAACTGGGAACCAAATGCTAAGCATTCCCTATACCTCGAGGAATCTCCGTGTCTCTTGTGGTCTCCGAGGTAGAAGACATAATGTCTCACATTATATACCTATGATAATCACTATGGTTACTGTAAGATAGAAACATTTCCAGTTACAGAGATGAGCCCTATTGACTAAATTAGGAGTGGCTCCACAGTCCAGATAACATTATACAATTTTGTAGTAATCATCACGTTGTAAGACAAATGAGTACTGTTCTACATATATCACTGTAGTAGTACAAATCACCAAAAGGTGGCAGTGCTGATTTATATATCATAATCATTACAAGGACACAGATGTCCTAACATCTTGCAAGCAAGAAATACATATGTGTATTAGAAAGTAAAGTGTATAACAATAATATGCATAACTATCCTGACATCTACTCTTATACGGTAGATGCCCTTAGCCCTATATGTTAGTATAACATATACCTAAGTGCTAGATGTCTATGGTGTACCTCTGGGGGACCAATAAGGCGCAGGGACCTTGTGTAACAGCTGGGAGGGAGCTGTTTGTGCTGAGAATGCTAGTATAACATATACCTAAGTGCTAGCTGTCTACGGTGTACCTCTGGGGGTACCAATAAGGGTGCAGGGACCTTGTGTAACAGCTGGGAGGGAGCTGTTTGTGCTGAGAATGCTTAGAGGAGGAGTTAGCACTGGTTACATGCCAATGACATTAAGACAATCAGTGATGCTGTAAAGTCCAGTTAACTGAATAGACACAACAACTACAGCTGTGGGCATCCTGTTGTGCTCTCTTGCTATCTAGTCTGACCCATAACCAATAGCAACGCTTTCATAATAAGCAAGTGCCTCTTTCCCTTGTAGTTGCACATCTCAGCACTCTGTGACAGAGGAAGAGGCAACTGGCAACTCTAATACATTCCTGGGCTCCTTCTAATCCAGGTGGTATAGGGTAGAATGTGACTTTCTTCCCTTCCCCCGACAGTCAACTACAAGTCAGCAAACTTTGATTTATCAAAGTATTTATTGGTTGATTTGTGGATTTTAAAACAAGTGCAATAGGTCTATCTAGACTTTAGCAAGGCATTTGACACAGTTCCACACAAAAGATTAATATACAAGCTGGCCAGCCTGGGAGTGGGTCCCAAGATGGCAGCCTTGTAAAAATTTGCTGGAGAATAGGACACAGAGGGTAATAGTAAACAGAGTCCACTCTGAAGAAAGGGGGGTTACTAGTGGGGTACTGCAGGGTTCAGTACTAGGACCGGTCCTCTTTAATGTCTTTATAAGCGACATTGCAGACGGATTGGAAAGAAAAGTATGTCTCTTTGCAGATGACACAAAGATCTGCAACAGAGTTGATACACAAGGTGGGGTGGAAAGGATGAGAAGGGACTTGGCAAAGCATAAGGAATGGTCACATGTATGGCAGCTTAGATTCTATGCTAAGAAGTACAAAGTAATGCACCTGGGAAATAAAAACCCAGGGGAAGAGTACACAATGGTGGGTGAGATACTAACAGCAACAAAAATGGAAAGGGACCTGGGGGCAGTCATATCAGATTACCTAAATGTGGGCAAGCAATGTGAGAAGGCAGTAATGAGTGCTGGGGGATACTGGGATGCATAGGGAGAGGCATCACCAGTAGAAAACAGGACATTGTTATCCCTCTGTACAGGCAGCTGGTGAGATCCCATATGGAGTACTGCATGCAGCAGTTCTAGAGACCCAATCTCAGCAAAGACATAGACAGGATGGAGACAATCCAGAGAAGGGCAACTAAAATGGTGCAGGGACTGCACCAGAAGACATATGAAGAGAGACTTAAGGAGCTTAATATGTACAGCCTTGAGGAAAGGAGAGAGAGAGAGGAGACATGATAGAAACTTTCAAGTACTTCAAGGAAATCAATAAAGTCCAAGAGGGTAACATCTTTCAGAAAAAAAGGTGTGCAAGAACAAGGGGGCACAATTTGAAGATTGAGGGGGAAGGCTCAGAGGTAATGTGAGGAAGTATTATTTCATGGAAAAGGTTGTGGATGCATGGAACAGCCTTCCTGAGGAGGTTGTGGAGTCAAAAGCAGTGGTGGATTTCAAGAATGCATGGGACAGTCATAAGGCAATTCTAGGGGGTGGGGTAGGAAGAAGTAGGCTGCTGTTTAACTAGGATCTGCAGCTTATCCGTTAGGTAGGGAAATGAGCAGACTGGGTGGGCCAAGCAGTCCTTATCTGCCATCAAATTCTATGTTTCTATGTAAAGATATGAAAATACAACAGTTAAAAATGGTTATGTTTCTAGAAACAGAATGCATATGGCATATTTTTTTAATTCATGACACACCATTCCACTGCCTCAACAATTGTATGAATCAAAGAGCAAATTGTTACTCCAATCTTTGTGGGTCTAGCCCTGCATTTCCTTTCTGCTGTCAGTTTTTTTTGTTTGGGGTGGGTCACCTTGATTTTAGTGGTCCATGTCAGATCTCCCTCATTTACAGTATTGACTTAAAAAGCTTTCTCAGAGATTACTGGTAGTTTGACAACCCCAGGCATGGCCTCTCAGCCCACCAACACTTTAAAAAAAATCAATAGTCATCTCACAAGTTTGCAACCACCGGTGAGTGAAATTCATTAGGAGAAAATAAATTAATTACCTTGTAAGCTGAAGTGTATCCAGTTCCCTGCACTAGTGGCATAGAACATTCTGGGATTTGCAAACTACAGCCTACCATGAAGTGCAGCACCTGTGCAATTCCTTATCATTAAGCCCTTGTGTCTGTGTAAGACAGACACACAGGGAGAGGACAACTTTGAACAGTGAAAAAAGAGTTGAGTTGGAAGTTAAATTAATAAATGAAAAGGTTGATATATGTATGGTGACAGAAACTTGGTGGGATTCAGAAATTAAGTGGAATACCAATGTTGATGGATACAGGTTATATTCAAATACAAGGAAAAATAAAAAGGGGGAGGTGTGGCTATTTATATTAGAGAAGATATACAGAGTAGAATGTGAAATAAAATGGAAAACAATGGAGTGGAATGGGTTACAGTAACAGGAGGTGTTGATAAAAAAAATATTATTTGGTTTATATTATAGACCACCTAATAAAAGCAAGGAAATAGATACCCTTATAACAAATGAAATTGAGCAAATGGCTCTTGATGGAGATGTCATTATCACAGGAGATTTTTTTTTGAAATTACTATTTATTCCTCCTCCCCAGCCTGCCACCTCCGACCCTTCGGAGGGACAACTGGACATCCAACTGCCCGGAACCCTACCCAAGCAGACCCCTAGGCCCCATGGAGCTGCAGATTACCCCAGGGCGGACAAGGCGGGGGGCTCAGACCCCGTTACTTACATTTTATCGGTCTGAGGTCTGCTGGGCGGGCACAGGCAAATCATGGGCACGACCATGGTCCTCCCATCTTCCCAGCTGAGGCAGGCTTGTTTCCACATTTTCTCCCTCCCCGGGCAGCAAGTAACCTCCCCCGATGTCATGACGTGCGCGCCGACGTCCACGCTGCTCAATGGCCTCCCATCCCCAAATGGAGCTTGCAGTTCCTCGAGCCTCCGCTCGGGGTCATGCAAGTGTCGGGCATCAGCCGAATCCTTCCCCAGAGAAGGCTAGCTGTCATTGGACGCTCCAGCCTATCTCCCCCCAGCCGACCCACCGATGACGCGAGTCCGCTCCCAAACCCGGGTCGCCTGTGTGGTGTGAGGTGTGGCGTCCAGCGCCTCAACCCTCAGCGCCACCGGGCCGGCCTATCACAGGAGATTTTAATGTTCCTGATATTGATTGGAGAAATTATAAAAATAGAAAGGCTATCATTATGAAGTTCATGGAAATGTTAGAAATGACAGGTCTGGAACAGCTAATATATAAGCCAACCAGTGGGGAAAATATCTTAGATTTATTAATAACAAATAGGAAAGACATTATTCAAAAGATAAAAATAAGGGAACTGCTTGGAAATAGTGATCATAATATTATAGTATTCAATGTAGAAAAAGACAATTGACATATATTAAAGGAAAAACAATTGCAAAAAAATTATAATAGGGAAAATTTTAGGAAAATTAAAGAAGAATTAGAAAGGTGGAATTAGAAACAAAGTTTTGAACGTAAAGGTGCTGATCAAATGCGGTGGGAGTTAAAAGGAAGATTATTGACTCTGGAAGAAAAGTACATACCTGATAAAAGGGCGTACAACAGGAGAGGAAAAAAACACCTTGGTGTACAATTAAAGTAATTAAATCATGCTTACAAAAACATATTGCATTTAAAAAGATGAAAGTATTAGGTATGGAGAGGGCAATACTGAACTATAGAGTTAGTTTGAAGAATGTGAAAAATATACTATAAGGAAAGAAAGAAGGAGAGTTGAGGCAAATATAACATATAGGAAGGACAATGGTAAACATTTTTATACTTACATAAATCAAAATAGGAAGGACATACAAGGTGTGGTGCCATTATATGAAAATGGCAAAGAAATAAAGGAACCCAAAGGAAATGGCAAATGCCTTAAATTAATTTTTTGGAACTGTATGTGAAAAAGGTGGGAAAATTAATAATGTTAAGCCGGCCAGACGCCACGCTGAGGGGAGGTGAGGTTGACCTGATCCTTAAGGTCCCCCACCCTCCCCGTGCACTATAAATTCCTCCATAAAGCTGAGTGCGAGGTGCTGGGGGCTCTGCAGCTCTGGCGGGCCTCCTCGGCAGATAACAAACTGATCAAAAGCTCCCGGTGAAGGAGAGAGTCCGACTGCAGATTGTTTTTTGTTTCCTGCTTTTGCCCTACCGTGGACCAGTACCAGAAACTACTAAAGAACAATAAGAACTTACTGCGAGTGAGGGTGGCTGTGGGTGATCGTGAAGCGCGACCAGGACCCCATCGCAGAAATCTCCATACCAGGACTCAGCACTGACTTTTTGAATTTGGCGCCTAAAGCGCCCATTCCCATTGGTCCTGACGGTCGGTGACGCTCCCCTCACTGCTCCTAAATAGGGAGAGCTTGTCCCACCATCCCAAAGCCTGCCAGATGCCGCGCTGAGGGGAGAAACTGATCAAAAGCTGACGGCCCCTGTCCCGGTGCAGGAGAGAGTCTGAATTTTTCTGCCCACCCCGTTCCCTCCTCCCATTAAATGCTCACTGGCTCCACCTCCTGTGAGCTGCCTCACCCTATCAGCTAAAAGGGGAGGTCCTGCTCATATTCCAGTGGCTTAGCTTAATAACTTCTCAGAGAAGTCCTCCCCCACTCTCACCTCCTCAGATCATGCTGTATAAATCATTTTCAACTGTTTTACTGACATTACTTGTGTTATGATGCTAGACTGTGTTGGTACTTTTTTTGACCAAGTTTTTTTTTGTTTCTTGTTACACTGTTTCTGTGCCATACTCAATCATTTATCCAGCTGAAATTATACCTGGCTGGTTCCTATAGATCAGCCCTTTGCCTATGGTGGGTCCAGCTAAAAGGGAGCAGGTTCTCACTTGCTAGAGCTATGAACTGCCTGCCTATAGTGGCTAGTGGTGTAAGTTGTCCTTAATCCAATACTGCCACCTATAGCGCCAAGCTAATTGCCTGTGTAATTTGACTTACAGAGCGGAAAACAGTGTTGTGTGTTCTCCCAAAGAGATAGGGTAGTTGCTGCCTTCCAGGAGTCTAGTCCGGTTCCTCCTACCCCCAGCTGTCAGCACTCCCTGCACTGCTCATTTCCTTATCCAAAATTGCTTGGTACTAACCAAAACTAGTTCCCAATTAACCTATTTCTTCACATAGTATTCTCCATTGCCTCTTCCTTTCCCTGCAGCTCCTCTCTGGTTGATCAGACACAACTTACTAGCTGGCCTAATGCCTCCAGTCAGGACATGGGCTTGGCACCCCCACCTTCTGCCTAGAGAGGGTAGGGATACTCACAAGGCGGATGATAAGGGTGTGCTGACAGCTGGTCCTCACAGGTCTTGCTCTGGGGCTTACCCTGCTCCAAATGGTCACCACCCTCACTATATCTCTGGATGAAAACTGGAGGTGGTCTCTCTCCTGTGAGACAACTGACTTCACCTTCTCAAATTCCCTTGTGAACAACAAGGCCCACCACTCTATTATCTGCTGCCTAGACCTTCGGTGCCTAATGTGTACAACCAGGGTCAAGCATATCCACGCTCAGAATCTCCCAGTTGGCTGATCCCACATGAGTGGTATCTCCCCTGGCTCCTCCTCTTAACAATACTTATGGCTGGAGATATTGAATCCAACCTGGTCCAATCAACCCGGCCCACAATATCCCTCCTGCATGGAGCATGGGTAAGGGCCTAAAAGTAGCTCATCTCAATATTAGGAGCCTGCTGCCAAACCATGATGAGCTAGTAGTGTGGGTGGCACTCTATAAGCCCGACATCCTTGGAGTGACCGAGACCTGGCTTAAACCCTCTGTCCCCGATTCAGCCTGTGTACTTACTGGGTATGAGTTCACATGACTGGACAGAGCTGGGAATAAAAGGGGGGTGGCATATTGATCTACTACAGGAGTCATTTAAAAATCACCCTAGTTGCCCACCAGCAACCCAGCGTGTCCTCCTGTGAGTTTCTGCATGTGCTACTCCTACTGGGAACACAAAGAAACTGTACCTAGTGCTCATCTACAACCCTCCAAAGGGTGGGCTCTCTGGATAAACCCACCTCATGGACTCAGTCGGTCCCAGAGTGGGGGAAAACAAACTTATTATCCTGGGTGATACTAACCTTAACTGGGACGGTGGTAATGTGAAGTATTTTGAGTCCCTACTCGTTAACCTTACCCTGACCCAACTTATCCGGGCGCCAACTAGGTGGTCGGCAAATGGGTCCTCCTGCACCCTTCTGGACTGGATCATGTCCAACCGCCTGGACAGGATCTCATCTGCAGGCACGCTGTCTGACTCCATATCTGACCACTCTCCGGTCTTCTGTGTATGGAAAATTCCCTCCCCCAAAATTCCTCACAAAATTATGCATGTCAGAAACTACTCCAGGTTTGACCCTGGGGGGTTCCTGGAGGACTTAAGGCTTACTGACTGGTCTGGGGTGCTTAGAGCCATTGATCCTTCAGTGGCTGCCTCTCACTTCTTTACCACCTTTGGGGCCCTGCAAGACAAGCACGCCCTCAAGGTCACTCGTAGGGTGCGGGGGTCTGCCACCCTCTGGTTAAATGGGAGTCTCTTAGCCCAAATGTGGGAGAGAGATAAGTGTTGGGCCCGTTTCAAAGGTTCCGGTGATCCCACTGTTTTTTTAAAATACAGACACCTTAGAAATAAGTGTAAAAAGTCCATTAGGGTTGCGAAGAGTGACTTTTGCAAATCTGCTCTTCTCAGCACCGCCAGCGATCCTAGGAGGTTCTGGAGAAATATAAAAACCCTTGTCAGTGGGTCCTCCCATCTGGGGGTAACGGACATGGTTATAAATGGGGTTTCCTGCAATAATCCCCATACCATTGCCAACTCCCTAAATACACACTTCTCAGACCTCTCAGCTTTCACTGCTCTCTTCCTGGCCGATGAGAGCTTACTCCACCTCCCCCTATCTACTTGACAGGTGGATCTCCCTACTAGGCAAATGTTTTACCTTAGGGCCGTGTCAGTTCTGGACACACAGAGACACCTAGCAGGCCTCTCCCAGTACTCTAGCCCCGGCCTAGACAACCTGGAGCACAAGCTTCTAAAGCTCGGTGCTGCACACATTGCCTCCCCAGTAGCCCACATCTTCAACCTATCCCTTGGATCAGGGACCATACCCGATATCTGGAAAGAGGCAAAGATAGTCCCTGTTCTGAAGCAGGGCAATCCTAAATCACCGGATAACTACCGTCCGATTGCTATTTTCTTATCCCTTAGCAATCTCCTTGAAAAGATAGCGGCTGAGCAGCTCTCGGAGTATATCCACTCTCATGAGCTGCTGTCCCCAGCCCGGCATGGTTTTCGAAAGGTGCATAGCACCACCACAGCCTTGATCTTGGTAACATCAAGCATCAGAACAGCCATGGACCAGGGCAAACTCTCTGGTGCCATATTCATTGACTTGTCCAAAGCCTTCGACCTTGTTGATCATAAACTGCTTGGCTCACAGTTGTGGTCACTTGGCCTCTCCCCCCATGCTATGCAACGGTTTACAGGCTACCTGCATGGTAGAAAGCAATGTACCTGCTTCAATAAAATCCTTTCCAAGCTCCTACCCATGACCTCTGGAGTCCCCAGGGTTCGGTACTGGGCCCCCTTCTCTTCTCCCTCTTTATCAATCAACTACTCAAGGTAACAACCTGCTGTTGTGCCACCTTGTACGCAGATGACTTGGTGATACTGGCTCACTCCCAGGATGCCACCACTCTAAACCAGTGCTTGTCCGATGACTTTAACAATATCTTATCCTGGGTTACTAATCATAAACTGGTCCTGAATCTGAAAAAAACTCAGGCTATGCTCTTTGGCTCCAAGGCCAAAATCAAAGCCTTGTTGGCCTTGCTAAACATCACCAGTGCTGATGGACCCTCACTACCGGTAGTGACCTCCATCAAATACCTAGGGGTAACACTTGACCCCCAACTTGACATGGGGAGTCATATCCTTAACATCTGCAGGGCAGTGAGCTGCAAACTGGGACTGGCCTACAGGGCCAAGTACAACCTTACACTGGCGGCCAGACTTGCCCTTGCGAGAGGAGTACTTCTTCCCTCGCTCAGCTATGGGCTGCACCTATTTGCTCACTCACCAAAAACTCATCTCACTGGGTGGCACACGGCATATAACAGCATCTGCCATTTTGATCTGGCTGCCCCCAGTCTCACCCACCGATGTGAGCCATATGATCAACTTTGCTGGCTCTCCCCAGCCAGATACCTTGATTTCAGGGTTGGGTGCCTCTCGGGGAAAGTGATCAGAACTGGCATCCTCCAGAGGCTAGCCCTGCTTCTACTACAAATGGATGCTACCCCCTTCCATCTTAGGTCCCAGACCTTGGGGATGCTTAAAGTCCCCTCCACCTGTACCCTCATGGGGGATCAGGACTTTGCCATAAGTGCACCCAGACTTTGGAACTCCATCCCTGGTGACATCTGTTCTGCCCCTTCCTATCAGAGTTTTCACAATTCCCTGTGGGGTTACCTGAAACTAGCTTCTGTGTGTGACTGCCCCAAGCCTCCCTAGGGGAATTCTAAACTATTGTCACACTTGCCCCAAGCTGCCTTCGCTGAAGCTGCTTGATACTTCTTGCAGACTCCAATGATCCTATAAACTCTATCAGTTGCCCGGGTTCTTGACTGTTGGGCATACTTTTTTGTCCACAGCATTGCACCTTGGTCATAAGCAGGACTGCACACTTCCATGCATCCTGGTCCTGCCTTAATCTATATGTCTTAAATGCATGATGACTTGTGGAAGTTTGTCTATGAACCTCCTTGCCTTGGGGTGCCAAACTATATATTTATAAGTTTAAGTTATAAGTTATATTATGACATACCATTCCTTTGGGTAGTGTTCTACTCCTGTATATTACTCTTATTTGTCAATGATGTACTTTATTTCCCATATGTCTCATTATATTTGTCATGATGTACTTGCAACCTTTATGTACAGTTATCTGTATCCCTTTGTTGTATTCTCCAGGTCATTCCTGAAAATAGGCACAATACTTGTCTAGTGTACTTACCCGGTAAACAAAAGCTAAATAAATAAGGTAAAAGAAAACCATCAAATAAAAAAAAAACTAGTGACAACAAAGAAAGAAATAGAAAACTTAATAAAATACAGTTAGTAAAATCACATAAGTCAGCAGTGCCAGAGTTACTGCATCCAAGGTATATTAAGGAATTAGCATTGTTAGTTTCAGAATCATTGGCCAGGATATATAACTGTTCTTTTACAACTGGTGAGGTACCTGCAGACTGGAAACAAGCTTTTGTGGTGCCACTTTATAAGAAAGGAAACAAATCAGAAAAGTCCAATTATAGACCAGTGAGTCTGACTACAATTTGGGGGAAAGCTGCTGAAAGTATATTCAAAACTAGAATAAAGGAAAATTTAGAAGTATTAGGATTTACTGATAAAAAACAACATGAATTTAAGAAGAACAGAGCATGTCTAACTAATCAGCTGTGCTTTTATGAAAATTTTAATGAGAAAGTAAGTAAAAACATACCCATGGATGTTATATTTCTGGATTGTCAGAAGCCTTTGACAAGGTACCACATAGCAACTTTTTAGAAAAAATAACTAAAATAGGGTTAGATGGTCATATCATCACCTGGATTACAAACTGGTTGTATGATAGAACCCAAAGGGTAAGAATAAGTGGCAAACTATTCAAACCTATTAGGGTAGAAAGTGGTGTCCCATAGATATGTACTCGGGATGATACTGTTTTCTCAATACATGAGCGATTTACTATATCCAGCCATGTCATCAAATTTGCAGATGACATTTAATTAGGAGGACCAGTTAGAACACAAGAACAGCAAAATGAATTGAAAATGGACTTAAAGAAAATTGAAATATGGGCACATCAAAACAAGATGAAGTTTAGCATTAATAAATCAAGAATGAAGCACTTGGGAAGATTAAATAACAAGAATAGCTATACATTAAATGGGGAAACATTGCAGTATGTAGAAGATGACAAAGATTGTGGAGCACTTATAGATAGCAAGCTGAATTTTGTTAAACAGCGTACTCAAGTTATACAAAAGGCTGACTATATGGTAAGAAATAGAAAATGCAGTTTCATTAATAAATCATTAGGATGTTTGCTACCCATATATAAGTCTTATGTAAGACCACATCTGGACTATGGATCACAGCTTTGGAGTCCTTATATTAAGAGTGAAATAAAATGGTTGGAGGCAGTACAGAGAAGATACACTAAGTTGATGAGTACATTAGGAAAATATGAATATAGTGAAAGATTAAAAAGAACTGGTCTATTTTTCTTGGAGCAAAGAAGAATGAGGAGTGATTTCATGCCACTATATAAGATCATAAATGATAAAGAATTAGCAGAAGAGATAGGTTTGAGATTACAGGGAAAACCTAAAGGACTAAGAGGTCTTGGGATACAAATTAAGTTGAATGTAGTGAAAAGAAATAGATTATATTACTCATTTATAAATAGAACTGGGAGAATTTGGAATATCTTGCCAGGCAAAGTAATTACTAGCAAGTCACTGGAATAATTTAAGGTGAGGATTGATGAGTTGATAATAGGGAATAGGTTGAAATGTACCCACTGAGGCAGGGAATGGTTTATATGGACTGAGGGTCTTCTACCGTTCTAATCCCAGTAAATAAAAGCCCAGTATATAAGCATATAAGGATGTGAGTGACTCTTCACTGTAGAGGAAGAAGACTTTTACTAAAAAATGTTCTCTGAGGGAGATGCAGCAGTGTGAGAGAAACAGGGGAAATCCCTCATGTCAGTAAAGCATTCTTCAGCTACACAAAGTGGAAGCCAGCAGCAGCTATGAAAAAACAGAGGTGACGGCAGCTGCTTACTTGTGCACCCCTTCTCTCTTCCAGATCTGTGATGAAGTGTTGCACAAAGCCATCAGCTTTAACAAACAGAAAGCGGTTCATTTCTCACTGAGCAAGAAAATAGTCCAGCGGGGAAGGGAAGGAGGGAGGAAGCAAAGGCACTGTACTGAATAGAAAGGATGTGGAGAGATGTGATTCAATCCACACCATGGACGGAGACAGGATCTTAAAATATTCTAGATAGTGCAGAGTCCTCTTTTTCTATTGATGTAATTGCAATACATCAGCATAGCTCTACTATGTAACTGTAAAAATTAAGCTTATCTCCTAACTTTTAAACTTTCACTTCTTGAGTGACTTTCTTGAGTGACTACAATTTTACTTCCAGCTCACATGGAGAGGAGTTTGTAAGCACATACATTTACTAATGCATAAATATTTTTATTTTAAACGTGGATTTCAATGTTTAACAATGTAAAATTCCATAAACAAACTTAATGGACACAACTCTGTACCTCTTCTAACTCTCTTGTATTTTTTCATACAGAACTGACTTGCGCTGATACAATTGCTATTGCTAATAAATGCTCATCATCAAGTATGTATGACAAGGCATGGGGTCAGTGTGTGAATTTTACATCCACCCTCAGTGTGGGATGATTGGATAAATCCCTCAAGTTTTGCTCTTGAGATTTATGTAGCATTCCACACCCAATGTATGTGTAAAATTCTTGTCATGCACTCCACTCCATGCATTATTCTATATTTTATTCATGTGTATGCAACATTTGCCGATTGGTAAATACATATGCTTTCCACGGGGAGGGGGTAAGGTAGCTGTTACTTTCGTAAACTTGCTCTTCTCCTTGTAGGACTCCTGTCACTATGTATGGAAAGGCTTCACCAGAATGGTCCCTTAAGGTGGTATGCTGTTATTGAAGGAATTAGTCATACTTACCACCATTGCTGTTGTTGGTGCTTCACAGTTGCACATTGGCAGTAGGGCAATGTTGTGCTGTCAACATGCTGTGCCACCCCACCTAAAAAAAAAAGAATTACATTTACAGAGCTTGGATATGTTGTTCACCACTCTAAGAAAAAAGGATTTTATGATGTTGCCAAAACCCACCAATTTACTTGTTACTTCACCAAAATTTTAGTATGTCTAAGCCTGCAATTAACCTTATTAATACTGATGAAAACATACCTATATTCACATAAATGTTATTTCTTCTCTCTGACTGGATACAATGGAAGTAAAATCATCAGAGGTTGGCAGTAGGCTTTCTTCTGCAGTAGTAAAAAGAAACACCAGGTTAAACAAGATACATTTTGAGCAAAACAACATAAAGACTTCTATCATAGAAGTGAAAGCAAAATAAATAAATATATTTACAAAGTTTCATTCTGCTTGCATTTTTCACATGGCTTTTATTCTGCACACTCCATTATACAAGTGTGCGTGTACAGTATAATGGAAAACAATTGAGCACATTAGTTTTGTGCTGTAATAAACCATTACTAAGAAGTATTAAAGGATTTTTATTCCCACTTTGTCATAAGTATATTGCTCCTTCAGTGTTACAAATACATGAATATTTTCTCATAAACAGAAAACAAGCATTGACTTTATATGTCATATAAAAAGTATGTAATAAAAGGGTGGTAATTTAATATTTAGACAATGTTGCTCTACAAAAAATAATTAATATTACATGTCTGTTGCTTTATTGTCTCTTACTGGGCTATCAGTCTCAATATATTCATGTAGAAAGGACTGTACTACATCTTTACTGAGACAGTAATCCATAAATTTCAGTAATGAATCTGAGTCCTTTGATATTTTCAGATTTTTCAGAGGCAGCACAAAAGTATCAACAGCAATGATTCTCGATCACAGCCAGTATCACTGAACATTCTCTATGGCTACACCTAATGTACTGAATGAATAAGTAAATGAAAAAATCATTTAAAAATTTCTGGAAATGTAGGGGTGTATGAGTAATGAATAGCCTTTCCCAAATATCATGAACCATAGGTTTCTTCTTTCTTGGGAAGAAAACCAAATAATTGCACGGTTCATGGCTATTCATCATTTTGCTATACTGCAGTTGTTCAATATCTTCTGAGGCTTCCTGTCCAATCAGAGGCCAGTTTGGAAGCTCATTTATTGTAGCTTATGTGACCCAGCACTTACAGAGGCTATAGGCAAGCAAGAGAAATGTCTGAGCTACTGTGAAAGAGCAAACTACATTTATTGACTTGTTAAAATTAGAAGAAAAAAATGAAATCTAGACAGCTTTTGCTCCTTTTCTAAATCCAATGATGCAAGGATCAATTTCTGTACACTTGTCATGTGAAAATTTATCTTTAGGTTTTAGGTAGAGCTGCAAGTTTGGTTCTACACAAGAATCAAACACCATGAACTTTGGGTGTTTGATTCTTGTGGACTATGTTGAACATTCTGCAGATATCGGTGGACTTTGGGTTTTACTGGTTTGCTTGGGTCCAAATCACACAGACCAGGCAAACCAGTAAAACCATGAATCAAAGTTTGTGCTGCAAGCCATAACAGTGTCAGCTTCTCAGGGCCACAGTCTCAATCAGTGATGATATCATGCTCCAGCCTCAATCTGGAGCTGCATGTCTGAGCTGACTGAGAGCAAATTGTGTGACTGACAAGGGAAGCTCACTCATGTGCTTGTTGTTGGCCTGTTAGGTAGAAGAGTCAGGGCTCTGAGATGTATTTCTTAAATTAGTTAGATTAGCTAAGAATTGCTTAAAAAACTGCCAGATATGAAGTGACATTGACCATGGCTGCTGAAGAGGAGAGGAAAGGGATGAAACAGGAGGGAAAAGGAAACGAAACGTGAAAGGCAGGCTGAGCATCAGCAGTGTGCAGGCTTGCAGCAGGATTGTGAGACCAGGGGCTTGCCTGAGAGGGGAAAGCGAAGAAAGTTCCAGTCACAGGGTGACTGGAGGAAGAGGAGGGAGTGTACTTGGATCTGGGAAGTGGACTGATGAGGCATAAGGTGGCAGTGTGCCCTTGCCCACTTAACTTGCCAAAATAAAAACATTAGCAGTGCAGTACCCATTTTAAGGGCATTTCAGGAAACAAAAGGTTATTTTCTAAGCCCCTGGTAGAAGCCTGATGAAACCTTTTTTTTGGGGGGGATTATGCAAGTAAAGTGTATACCAGCTGGCATGAGGACAGTGTCAAACAACTGATAGGTGGCACCTTAGTAGTATCCAATAAAATACTGTATTTTTTTTCTGTGGCAGTTTTCAAATGGAAAACTAGTCTTCTTCTTGGTCCCCCACATTGCACCACTTCCTTCCTTCTTCCTGAGTCTGAAGCAGCCTGTGTGTATGTCATCCTGAGCTGTGATTTTGCATTGTGACCTGGGCAGTCGGCAGCGGATGTGTGCCAGCTGGAAGCAAGTCCATGCCTAGTCCCTGGTAGTTGGAACCTTGTTGTCATCCCATTAAAAAAATATATGTTTTCTTTTTCTGGCAATTGTCAAATCAAAACACTGTCTGCTTGATCCTCCAAGTTGCAGCAGTTCCTTTCCCTGAGTCCTGAAGCAGCCTGTGTGTGTGTTGTCCTAAGCTGTGCTGTTGCAGTGTGACATGGACAGCGTGTAGCAAGTGTGTGCCAGCTGGCAGTGTGGTGGTGCATGGCCCCTGGTAGCTGTTACTTTGGTGGCATCCCATAAAAATAATAATTTTTATTCTTTTAGTGGCAATTTTCAAATGGGAAGTTAGCCTTCTTCACATTCTCCGCAAGTTTCAGCAGATCCTTCTTCCTTAATCCTGAAGTAGACCGTGTGTATGCCATCCTGAGCTGTGCTGTTGCAGTGTGATCTGGGCAGTTGGCAGCAGGAATGTGCCAGCTAGCAGTGAGTCAATGCCTAGCTATGGGTAATTGGGACCTTGGTGGCATCCCATTAAAAAAGATAAAATAACTAAATAAATAACTTGTGCACATTCCCTCAAGTTGCTGAAGTTCCTTTTTCCTCCTCTTCCTGAGTCCTGAAGCAGCCTGTGTGTGTCATCCTGAGCTGTGCTGTTGCAGTTTGACCTGAGCAGTAGGCAGCAACTGTGTGCCAGCTCTCAGTGAGGTGATGCCTAGCCATTGGTAGTTGGCATCCCGGTGGTATCCCATTAAGAAAAGTAAAACAAAAGAAAATTACACATTCCCTGAGGTTGCTGAAATTCCTTCCTCCTCCTCCACCCCTTGAGTCTGGAAGCAGCCTGTGTGTGTCTGTGTGTGTGTGTGTGTGTGTGTGTGTGTGTGTGTGTGTGTGTGAGATCCAGAGCTGCACTGTTGTAGTAGTAGTTGGCACCTTGGTGATATCCCATTAAAATGTAAACAAAAAAGAAAATTGAAAAACAATTCTACACATTTCCAGAAACTGCTGAAGTTCCTTCTTCCTCCTCCTCCTCTTCCTGAGTCCTGAAGCTGTGTGTGTTTGTGTGTGTGCATACATGTGTGTGTGCGTGTGTGTGTTGTCCTGAGCTGTTCTGCTGCAGTGTGACTTGAGCAGTGGGCATCAGATTACATAGATTACATAGGAATTGCCAACAGATAATAACCTCTTGGCCCATTTAGTCTGCCCGATTAACCCACCACAATGAAATAATGTACAGACTACTTAGTAGCCAGCATTTCCCAATAATTCCTTATCCTTAAAATGCCCTTATACCTATCCCATGCACTTTTGAACACTTTCACAGTTTTTGTTTCAACCACCTCTGCTGGGAGGTGTGTATCAGGTGGCAGCCAAATGGTGGCTAGCCTCGAATAGTTGCCACTTTGTGGCATCTCATTAAAAAGTTTAAAAAAAAAGTTTAAACAAAATTCTATGCATCCACTTAAGTTACTGAAATTTCTTCCTCAATCTCCTAAGTCCTGAAGCAGTCTCTGTGTGTGTTATCCTGAGCTATGCTATTGACAGCAGGTGTGTGCCAAATCACAGTGAGTCAGTTCCTAGCCCCTGGTTCTTTGCTCCTTGGTAGCATCCCATTAAAAAAGTATTAACAAATTCTATACATTCCTTCAAGTTGCTGACATTCTTTTATTTTCATTGTCTTGGGTCCTGAAGCAGTGTGTGTGTGTGTGTGTGTGTGTGTGATCCTGAGCTGTGCTGTTGCAGTGTTACCTGTGCAGTGTGCAGCAGATGTGTGCCAGCTGTCAGCAAGTCCGTGCCTAGCCCCAGTACTTGGCACCTTGGTGGCATCCCATTAATTTTTTTTTTCTTTTTTTGTCAGCTTTCTAATGGAACTTCTTAGTCTTCATGTTCCCTCAAGTTGCAGTGGTTCCTTCCTCCTCAGTCCTGAAGCAGTGTGTGTGTGTGTGTGTGTGTGTGTGTGTGTGTGTGTGTGTATGTGTGTGAGGGATCCTGAGCTGTACTGCTGCTGTGTGATTTGAGCAGTGGGCATCAAGTGTGTGCAATTTGGCAGTGAGTCAGAGGCTGGTCTATGGTAATCCTTGGTGGCATCCCATTGACCATGTAAACAACAAAAATACAATATAAATAAAAAGTTAAGTAAAAATAAAACAATAAATAAAAGTGAAAAAGTGAAATAAAAAATATGTAAAAGTGAAAAAGTAAAATAAATAATTATAATAAACAATAACATAAAACAATTAAATAAAATAAAGCCTTACTCTTGATCTATTATCACTCAAGTAGCTGAGGATGTTGCAAGCATTAAACAAACTGTGGTCTGAGCTGATAAGGCTGCAGCAGTGGAATTTGTGGTAAAAATACTGTAAATTTGTTTCTTAATATTTTTATACCAAATTTTCAACATAGCCTTGTTATGACCTTGCCTCATGAAGACGAGCAGAGAAAAATGTTCAACTTCTTGCTTAAAGGGGATTTTGTGCAGGGACTGCAAAATCAGCTTTGGGATGCTAAAACACATTTTGGACAGGAGCTGAAAAATGACAGCTGTCACATTCATGAGGTGCTGTAAAGAAATTGCTATACTGAAAATTTGGGGTAAAAATATTGGATATTACTACACATACAAGCCTGCATTAGCAAAATTCAACATAGGCTCATAAATCTGTTGAGTTTTAATATTAGGACACCAAATTCCAACATGGCCTTCTTATGACCCCATCTTAATGAACAAGGGCAGAGAAATTTTCAACTGCTACCCAAAAGGTGATTTTGCACAGGGACCATGAAATCACCTTTCAGGATATAAAAAAAAACAACATTTTGGCTCTGATTTGAAAAATGACAGCTGCCATAGTTATGAGTTGCTGGAAAGATAATACTGTGTTGTAAATCTGTGGTTAAAATATTGAAAATAACAAAGTTACGAGGCTGCGTTAGCAAAATTCAACATAGACTTACAACTTTGTTGTTTTTAATAGTTTTACACAAAATTTTCAACATAGCCTTCTTATGACCACACCTCATGAACGGGCAGAGAAAATGTTCAGCTCCTGCCTGAAAGGTGATTATGCACTAGGACTATGAAATCACCTGTTGGGACAGATTTGCATAAGGACAGTGACATTGTTCATGAGGTGGAGTTCCAAAGAAGGCATGTTGAAAATTGGGGCAAAATATATGCAACAATGCACAAGGTATGCCTCTAAGTTCAAAACTCCATTGAAATAGTATGCATTGAATGGCATACCTATTTCTTCAGTACAGTTGTGCATTGAAGAGTGAATATGTGTCTGTAGTCCAGAGAATTATGATGTTGGGCCCCCGATAGGTAAGTAAGGGCTTGGGGTGGGGGTGCTAAGTGGGAGGGTCGGGTGGGGTCAGAAATGGTGCAAAAGATACCAATGGTTTTCTTGATACAGGTTAAAAAAGAGAAAAAAAGCTGGACTAAGATGCAGATCATGAAACTGGGGGATTGGGCATCCCCAGTGTCACTGTTATGTTTCTGGAAGGGGTGGGGGTTGGGTGCTGAACATTGCTGGATGAATATGTACTGCCTTCTATGTACATAAAACTATTCTCCTCTGTTAAGTAAACAACTGGCTGCATAACCTAAGAGCATTATCACCCACTGGCCTAAATTATTTCCTTCAACTTAATACCTTTCTAATGTTTTATGGACATTTTGTTAGGTGATTATGATGCTGATTTATACCCTTTGCAGACATCACATACATTCTGAGTTTGTTCAGCCTTCATTCCATTGATTACTATAGCCAAAAATGTTCCCTCATTGTGGTTGTTTATTAGTATTATCAAATGTATTCTGTTTAGATAGTTGTAGATTAAAACAGGCATTGCTAATTTACTCTTTTAGCAAAGGACAGTTTCCTTGTTGCACCCTGCCTTCTGCATCTTCTGACTTTCTGAGGAAACTTTTTTCCTTGCCTTTTTGTTCTGGGTTTATTTTTGTAGGATAGTGTCCTTACTTAGCATTCAGCAACTCCATCCCTGATGGTATTTGCATATTTCAGATGGGCACTCCTTGCTAAGCCCTCTGAGGAGTTCCTCATCGTTTTGATCCAGTTCCAACAAACTGTAAGTACTGGGGGATTGCCTTCCTTCACCAAGCACTCGCTCTTTCCAGCATTACAATGCTAGCAGGGCAGAAAACATGATGCATAATATGCATAGGAAATGGAAAGCCTTGACTGCCTCAGAATAGGCAATTGGAACTAGCAATGGCTTATTCTAGGGAATTGTTACTTTTTTACATGGACTGGTATTTTTTTATGTGTTGGTTTCCCGTGTATGTGTGTATACTGCTTTATCTGTTGAAATAGTTCAGCCTCCATGATTTTTGTCAGATTGGGAAAACCCATTAAATTTAAGGATAGATGGCAAGATTTCACCACCCTCAGTGATTGATATTTGCAATATTAATGATATACTGTACTGAAAAAAATGGATGAAAGTGCAACAACTCCCAAGTGCATGGCTTGCCTTTCTGTTCCCAGAATATCATGGCTCTGAGTCTCTGTCTGTAGCCCATATAACAGGATTTCAGTTTTATTCTGAATGACAGAGAGAAAAAAAAAGGACGTTGGCTTGATGGAGGTGTTAATTAGTGAGTGACTCAATTACTACAGTACATTTCTGTAAACAGATTTGTCACAGCATCTCCTCATAAAGCCAGTGTGATTTCATATATATATATATATATATATATATATATATATATATATATATATATATAAGGTTCTGTCACACCCTATAGTTAGGATTGAGTAGGCAGTTTAATGTTAAACCCTAAATTTTGCACAATCCCTCTTCGTCTGCCACTGTTTTGTTCTCTTGCTTAGCAAGAGAGAAAACAAACCCTTAAAACTTTTCCCAGGGTCCTTAAAAAAAGAAAATAGTCCCAAAACATCTTTTTATTAAAATTAACAATCCTACCCCCTGAATCCTACATTGAACTCCCCCGCCCAAGCCCGTTCTATGTTTTTGTTCTGCCGACATCGAGGTGTCCAGTCCCCAACTCAGCAATTCCCCCCCCCACTAGTGTGGCACAGTGGGGAGCCCAGCCCCAGTGTGATGAAATAATTATTATTAATAAAAAACATTTTCCAACACTGTGTTGCCCACTCTTGATGTCGGATGCCCCCCAGCCCCTTTTGTCTCAGCTGACCTAGGGGTGCCCAATCCCCATGTTGGCATTTATCTCCCCCTTTACTACTGTGGCACACTGGGATCCCAACCCAGTGTGCTGGAATGGGTTTTTATAGTAAAATACCTGTGAAAAAAGAAAACTGTCCCCAACGCCTTTTTTAAATGAAAAAAAAATCGGCCTCGTCCATCCCGCCCTCCCTCCCCCATCCCAACCTTCCTCTGCATACCCACCTCCCGCATCCCTTTACATTATACTTAACCTGGAGGTTGGGCACTGTCATATTCTATGGACTGGTACACATCTGCACTCTTCAAAGACGAACTGCAAACTGAAGAATCAAGGTGAGCTCCATATAATGGCAGTCAATAGGGTTTTCAACTTATGTTGAGATCTCAACCATTTTTTGGAATTTAGGCCCCAAATTTTCAACATGGGGTGCTTGGGACCCCACCTCATGAACACTGGCACAGTTATCTTATTAATCAGTCCCAAAAGGTGATTTTGCGGGTTGCTGCATGGAATCATCTTTTGGGACCGACTAATGAAACAACAGTGTCACTGTTTATGAGATGGGGGTCCTAAAATGTCCATGTTGCAAATTTGCTGATAAAATTCCAAAAAATGACTGTGTTATGAGCATGCATTGCACAGTTTCTATGCACACTCGTAACTTCTTCAGTTTTTAATATTTTCACTCCAGATTTTCAACATTGTCATTTTTTCACACCTCCTAATGAACAGTACAGCTGTCATTTTTCACATCCTGCCTGAAACATGTTTTCACACATGCAGCATGGAATGGTGCGGTCACTTTGTGAAATCAACTTTTGGGATGGATTAACAAAATTACAGTGCCAGTGTTCACGAGGTGACATCCCAAAAATCCCATGTTTCTTCACACGCTTGTATCTTCCCCAATTTTTAATATTTTCACTCCAGATTTTCAACATTACTATTTTTTCAAACCTCCTCATGAACAGTACACCAGTCATTTTTCACTTCCTGTCTGAAACATGATTTTGCACCTGTGGCGCAGGATGGCATGGTCGCTGTGGGAAATCAACTTTTTGAAACATGTCTGAAACATGGTTTTGCACCAGTGGCACAGAATGGCATGGTCACTGTGGGAAATAAACTTTTGGGATGGATTAATTAAATCAAAATGCCAGTGTCCATGAGGTGGTGCTCCAAAAGCCCATGCTGAAAATTTGGTGAAAAAATTCCTGAAAATGTCTGCACTACATGCTGTGGTACTTTTTAATATTTTACTGCCAAACTTTTAACATAGCCATTTTATCACACCACCTCATGAACAGCACAGCTGTCATTTTTCACATCCTGCCCAAAATATGTTTTTGCACTTGTGAGGCAGAATGGCATTGTAGTTGCACATCATTATGTTTTGCCTTGCATTTCACAATTTCTGTGTACCTTGGTACATGAGGTGGGGTCATAAGATGCCTATGCTGACAATTTGGTCACTGCTGTTGGACAAATGGAAGTGCGGGACCTACAGGGCCATGTGCTTTCACACCTACATACATATGCTCATCTACGGAGAGATTGGAGTGCAGGGTCCACTTCCACCCTGTTAATGGTGTTGTGATGGAGTGACCGTGGGTACTGTGCTGTGGGGTGTGACTTGCTGTGGGAGCACAGGGTCCAAAGGACCCTGCACTTTCACCACCTTAATGGACAACCCAGTACAGAATGTTGGGCTCTGCACTCACACAAACATATAAGGATAAGATTACGCATTCTCAAAATGTAAGGAAATTCATTACAAAAAAAATTGTTAATCCATCAATTAGGGTTGAAGTGACAAAAGAAGGGAACTTAGATGTTAGGGTTGAGCCCCTAACATCCCCATAACCACCTGCCCACTCCACACCCATCTCTCCACAGACCAAGGCATCAGGTGCTCTGGGTCATCGCCTAACTCTCACCCCATTTTCCTATACTGTAATATGTCAACATTTCTCACACATGGAATGGGGTGAGAGTTAGGCTCCATGACCCCAAGGCACACCCTGACACCTGTTGGTCTATGGAGGGTGGTGTGAGGTGGGCAGGTGGGGTTGTGGGGTGTTAGGGGTTCAATCCTAATGTCTCAGTTCCCTAATTTTGTTGCTTTAATCCTAATGATGCACTAACGTTTTTTGCAATGAATATATGTATGCATATTAGAGGCAAAAAACTTCATTTAATGCATCAGTTAGGGTTGTTCCACAGTGACAAAAGTGAGGAAATTTGGTGTTAGGGTTGAAACCCCCAGACCCCTCAGCCCACCCCTAACCAGCATCGGGTGCACTTGGTGGTTGTCCCTAACTCTCACACCATCACATGTGTAAAGAAGCTGAGGAATAGGAGAATGGGGTGAGAGTTAGGACCGATGACCCCAATGCGCACCCTGATGCCTGTTGGGGTGTGGGCTGGAGGTGTCCAAGGGGGGGTTCAACCCTAACACTGAATTTCCTTACTTTTGTCGCTATGGAACAACCCTAACTGATGCATTAAATTGAGATTTTTGCCTCTAATTTCCCTTCTTTTTGAGAATGATAACGACAAATAATGAATGTAATGCAGTGACGGAAATGTGGGGCCCTTTGGGCCCCACGCTCCTGCCAAGTGATATCTTGTGACATAGTAACAAGAACAGCAATGCAAACAGAAGCACCAACAGTGGCGCACATGGTAACGGAAACATAAATGGTAAAGGAAACATTAATAGAAACACAAGCACAAAGTGATGCTGAAACGAAGAGTGACACAAACTGACATTGAAGCACATATGAAAATGCAACTAGTAACATGAACAGTGATGGCAGCAGTATTTTAAATGGAAATGTTAAGTGTCACAGCAAAAAGAATGCGAAAGGGAACTGAAATGGAATTGTGAATGCAAGCTCACACGTAAACACAAACCGTAATGCGCACAGGCACAGTACCACAATTATAAATGCAAATGGTAAAGTTAACATGAAGAATTGCACCAAAGGAAACAGAAACAGAAAACTGAAGCGCGTACAGAAATGCAAACCAAAACACGCATGGGCACAGTACTGCAATTGTAAATGCAAATGGTAACGGTAACAGCAACAATAACAGCACAGGAAACAGAAACACAAAAGGAAATGCAAGTGCATATGGAAATGCAAACCGTACTGGGCACAGGCACAGTAAAGCAATTGCAAACCCAAATGGTAACAGTAACAGCAAGAAAAACACAAAATGAAAGAGAAACGGAAACGCAAAAGAAAGGGCTGCTGGAATCGCAAATGGCAATGCGCATGGTGACGCAAACAGAAACAGTAGTGGAAACACAAATGGTAACAGTAACGAAAACGCAAGGGCAAATGACAATGCAAAGGGTAACACACACAGTGGCGTACACGGGAATGGTAACGCAAACAGGGACATGAACGCAAGTGGAAACAGTAACTGTAACAGTAACGGAAATGCACACCCTGTTTTTGCCGAACAGGTGCATAGAGAAACACAGTGTGTACAGAGAATGTATGCATTGTAATGGGCATCGAAACTTAAAACAAGCATTGGAAGTACTTAATTGCTAATATCTCAGCAACCGCATGACATAGAAAAAAAAATTAAATTTCATAAAAATCATGATTTTCCTGTCCAGGTTTTGGTTATTACATAGCCCAAAGGGCTATTTAAATCACAACAAAAAATCTGTATCTCGCATCGTTTTCAAGATACGAGCCCCGAAAGGCACGGCGTACGCTACCATGTTATTCTATGGGAAAAAATGCCCAATTCGGAGTACCACAACTTGGCAGCTGTGCAATATTTTTTCACCAAACCACAAAAAGACACATCTGTGAGATGTTGGCTGCCTTCTCTCCAAATTTCAGCTCAAAAGACCAAACCGTTCTTCTGCAGCAGGGTGGCAAAGAACTCGTGTCATTTTGGCCATAGTCTGGAAAAGTAGTGTCTCAATTTGTGACACCTTTCGCAAATTTTGCGAAAGTGTCATGAGTGTGACACTACTTTGTGACACTACTTTTTCCAGAAATTTGAAAAACATATTCCTGGGGTGTTTTACCCTAAAATAAAGACATGGCTAGCATCCTCAGGGTCCAACTAGGTGAACACAAAAATAATTATGTCCCAAGAGCGTCCCAAATTTAAATGTCAAGCATTTCTGAGATCACTAACTGAAAACAAAATGGCTGACTCATGACACTACTGGGGTCATTTACGACACTAAAAACTGCATTTGCGACACTGTCAAACTTTTTGTTAACTTTTCCCATTGACTTATAATGGGAACTTGTTTTTTGAATAACTTTTGAACCGTTTAATATTTTTTCATGAAATCTTTGAAAGGCACTTGGGGACCCCCCGCATGTTCCCTGAATTTTTTGGACTGGTTGTGCAAAGCGTGCATCCTGTAGGCATGAGCAAAGAATTCACAAAAAAACGTAATTGTGCTTTTTGTTGTTGCTTAATAACTCTGCAGTCGTATGTCTGACCGGTACAAAGTTGGCACATCCCAAGATCTGTCATGCCCAAGCTCACGTACTAAATTTCAGGTAAATCAGTTGAATGGTGGCAAAGTTATTGAAGTGCAAAATTTCATCCTTTAACCTTAGAAGTGCTTCTCAACCCTAACTATGGTAGCACTACCATGCTATCATAATATCTACAGTATATATATATATATATATATATATATATATATATATATAGGTATATGCACACATCTGCTACTGGAGAGACCTATTGTGACTCTCAGGGCAAAAAATAAAGTATGCTACTGTTGGTATGCCAAATATAAAGATAGTTCATGAAGTCTAAATTATGGAAAAATGTATTCAAAATTAGAATATGAAAAATCTAATGTGGGTAACATGGTGTCTTACATGTTTAATGTCTGGTTATGTAAATAAAAGTATTTTTTATAATACCATGGCTTCTGCTTCTATTTATGGGCTGTAGTATGGATCTTTCATTGTTTGTTTCTCATTCATTCTGGAGGAGGGAGCTTACACAACAATTCATCTTATGACACCATTATATGTTAAACTTTGGAATGTAGCAGTTTTGTTGTAACTTGAACCTTTCTGACATCCCTAAACAGCCATGCTGTGCAGCCTTCTACACCTTTGTTTTAAGACAGACAACTCTGCACCTCCTGGTTAAAAAAGGAAATGTTATTTTATAACAGTTTTTTTCAACAGTTAACGTGTGTTACTTGGGCACCACATTATCACAGTGATACCGTCTTACCATACAAACTAAAGCCAGCTACTACTTTTTCATAGAACAATGCCATATTGAAAAACACACAATTAAGCCACTTACAAAGAATTATGCACACTTAATTACACTATGTACAAGGTATTTAATCTCACCTGGTATGTCTCAGACATTCTTATACCAGCTGGTCCCAAACCCAGAAAAAGAGTGATAGAATCCAATGTAGTAAATTAATAACCTATAACCATCAAAATACTGCAGTGATAAAATGACTGTTAGGTTTGAGGCACAAGGCACAGCTAAGGGTTTTGTAGTGGATGTGATGTACCTAGACTTCAGTAATGCATTTGACACTATGTTGCACTGAAGGTTTCTGCACAAAATGAGAGCCCTAGTGGTGGGACCAGAGGTGGAGAAATGGCTAAAAAAAATAGCTGGAGGGAAGAAAGCAAAGGGTGATCATTAATGGAGTTCCATCAGTGTAGGGAAGGGTGACTAATGGGATACCACAGGGGTCATACTAGGTCTGATTCTGTTCAATATTTTCATAGTCGACATTGTAGAAGAGTTTGAGGGGAAGGTCTATCTATTCACAGACAGTACAAAGCTATGCAACAGAGTAGACACTGCCAATGAGTAGAACAAATGAGAAGGGATGTGCACAAACTAGAGGACTGGCCAAAGTGTGGCAGCTGACCTTTAATACCAAAAAGTGCAGAACTTGGTATAATCATATATAATTATTTCAAAGTGGCTAAGTAATGTGAGAGGGCAGTAGTGAGGGCTACTAGAATGCTGGGGTACATAGGCATGAGTATTATGAGCAGAAGGAGAGAGGTGGTGATGCCCCTGTGCAAACAGCTGGTGAGAACAGACATTGAATATGGTGTCCATTTGTGGGGACTGTACCTCAGGAGGGATGTGGAAAGAGTGGAGAGGGTCTAGAAGAGGGCAATGAAAATGGAGGACTTGGCTATTTGACATATGAGGAGAGGTTGAAAGACCACAACATGTATTCTTCGGAGCAAAGGATGCAAAGGACAGAAATGACAGAGATCTTTAAGTACCAAAAGAGTATAAACAAGGTCCCAGATAGCAGTGTATTCCAGAATAAGAAGCTCTCAAGGACAAGGGGTTATGATGTGAAGATAGAAGGGGGAAGATTCAAGAGAACATTAGGAAACACCTCTTCAATGAAAGGGTAGTGGAAAGGTGGAATCCACTCCTGAGGAAGTGGTGGGGGCCAAAACAGTGATGGGATTCAGGGTTGTTTGGGATAGGTACAAAGCAATTCTGGAGAAGAGGGGAATTATCCAGATCATTTAGGATCCTTGAGTAACATGGAGATAGAACACTTGGGCAGATTCGATGGATCTGGAGGTCCTTATCTGCTGACAATTTCTGTTTCTATGATAACTAGTTGATAATCATGGGAGCCACCCAGCAGAGTCTGACTCCTGGTGCTTTTTTTGAAATTTCTGTTTTTATTCACCTCCCTGCCTGCCGTCCCTGACCCTTCGGGAGCCTCAAGGCAGACATCCCTCTACCTTCTACCCTGCCCGTATGACCCTCTGGAACCCCAAGTAGCCTCGGTCTACCCCCCGAGCAGGGATGGGGCAGAGCCCCCTTACCCCATCAATCAGCTTGCATCAGTCCAAGGGCCATTGGACGGGTGAAGGCACATCGAGGGCACGTCTCCGGAGGCTCTGTCTTCCTGGTGACGGCAGGCATTTTTCCACTTTTTCTCCACCCCTTACAGCGTAGGGCCCTTGACGTCAAGGCGCAAGGCGCCGACGTCATGCTGTATCAAGGCAGCTCTTCCCCTAACATTAGGGGCTTGCAGTACTCCGAGCCTCCACTCGGAGTCAGGCAAGTGTTCAGGCTATGCCTTAACCCTCCCCGGAGTAGGCGAGCTGTCATGGGACACTCTAGCCTAACTCCCCCCGGCCAGCCCACCAGCGACCTGAGTCCGCTCCCAAACCCAGGTCGCCAGCGTGGAGCGAGGTGTGGCATCCAGCGCCTCAACCCTCAGCACCACCGGACCGGCTGACTCCTGGTGCTTTTGGCCACCAGGACCTCCCAATCAAAGTCTGGCAGATTTAGATATCTGACCACCACAATTTCCTCTATTGGGAAGCAGTAAAGCATAGTTATTGGGGCACTCAGCTGCACACTATGGCCTGGAAATGATATACTTGTAAGTCTGACCTCAGTGGTGGATAAAATTATAGAATCTGTGCTAAAGAAAATGATAGCAGAAAACCTTGAATCAAGTGGAGCACAATATCCGAAACAACATGGATTCAGAGCAGGAAAGTTATGTCAAACTAATCTGCTTGATTTTTTTGGCTGGATCACTAGGGAGGTGGATCGGGGGAAGTGGTGGATGTGGCCCACCTTGACTTCAGCAAGGCTATTAATACCATTTCATGTAGGAGGCTTGTGAACAAGCTGGGCAGCCTGGGACTGGGGCATAAGGTGGTGAACTGGGTTTGAAACTGGTTGAAAGGTAGGACACAGAGGGTGGTGATAAATGAGACAAAATTTGAAGTAGGAAGTGTGACCATTAGGGTGCCACAGGGTTCAGTTCCTGGACCAGTGCTGTTTAATATCTACATCAGTGACATTGAAAAGGGGCTAGAGGAGAAGATGTAGCTCTTTGCAGATGACACAAAGATCTGCAATAGGTTGGACAGTCAAGGAGGGGTGAAGAGAATGAGGAGAGACTTAGCTAAAATGGAAGATTGGGCCAGACTGTGGCACCTAGGATTCAATGTGAAGAAGTGCAGAATCATGCACGTGGGGAACAGGAACCTAGGGGAGGACTACATGATGAAGGGGGAGATAATAACAGTTACAAAACAGAAAAGAGATCTTGGAGTCATCATATCTAATGACTCAAAAGTGGCCAAACAATGTACCAAGGCAGTGGGGAGAGCCAGTGGGATGCTCCGGTGCATAGGGAGAGGTATCACTAACAGAAAAAAGGAAGTCATAATGCTACTATCCAGGTCATTGGTGAGACCTCATCTGGAGTACTCCATTCCTCATCTCAGGAAGGACATAGACATGGCGGAGGCAGTTCAGAGAAGGGCAACAAAAATGGTACAGGGCCTGAAACACATGTCATATGAGAAGAAACTACAGGAACTCAATATGTACATCATGGAGGAGAGGAAGAAGAAGGGAGACATGATAAAGACCTTCAAGTACCTCAATGGGATTAATAAGGTATAGGATGATAGAAGCTGCCCTAAAACAACAAGAGGGCATAACATGAGACTAGAAGGGAGTAGACTGAGGGGCAACATAAAGAAATACTTTTTCATGGTAAGGGTGGTGGATGCTTGGAATGACCTGCCCCAGGAGGTGGTGGGGGCAATCGCAGTTGGTGGATTTAAACAGGCATGGGATAGACATAAGAAAACCTAAGAGGGGGGAGGAGCAGCAACAGCAGTGAACCAATAGGATCAGTGGCAGCTAATTAAAGGTAGGGTATACAGGCAGACTGGATGGGCCTGGCAGTCCTTATCTGCCATCAGTTTCTATGTTTCTAAATTGGTAGACCTGGGTTTGAATCCCCTCAGCTCCTGCTTGTATACTGTGTCAACCTGAGCAAGTCACTTCCCTGGGCTCTCAGGCTACATCTGGAAACAAGATCTGGCTTAGTGTGGCTTTCCTACTCAAGCAATTTCCCCTTTCCCTTTTGCTATCTCCTGTCCCACAAAGTGGCACCCTCTGTTTTCACACCAACTAATTATCGTACTGTTTAGTTTGAAAATTATTTGACTATGCATAAGTACACTTAAAGCAGCAGTACTAGTCATCCAGCAAAAAATGTCACCCTACCTTGTTTCAGCAGTAACGTATTCACGATCATTTTAAATTCTTCAATGGGGTATTTTAAATTCAATCAGCTATTTTTAAGACTGTGTTTAATTACAACTTTAGTAATTTCTGAAGGTCTACAATAAAGATGGCAGCCACCAGTAACTTTCAAAAATATTTTCCCAGAAAGCACACACTAATAGCACTTACTGTATTTATAATGGAAATATGTCAGGGTGTTGCCAGCACATGTTTCTGATGGCTAGCAGTACAACACCACCTTTTGTTTGTTTACATCCATGATTGTTGAAGTGGAAAAAGACCATCAATTTTTAATACCTGAAAACCCCTTTTTTCCTTGCATTGGGAATGACATCAAGCAAAAAGAAAGTCATATATATTGAGGTTTTGGTTTGCCTAACTGCCTACCAAGTTATTTAAATTATGGTTTACTATTACTGCTGCTTTAAGAACTTAATCTGCATTGGGCAGACTATCAGGAAAATGTTTGTTGCCCTGAGCCTGAAACAATAGGTGTGAGGAAAGGTACTATTTGTCCCATTTACCTAAATGGAGCATTAACTGCAAAGCTTGCTTTTGAATAGCACAGTAGGTTTCTGTCAAGGTATGCTTTCAGTCTGAATGTGGCTGGCAGTATAGCATAGAAGTTAGAGTAACAAGCTGTGAATGAGCTTGTTTTATCCAGCAGACCTGGGTTTTATTCCCACAACCTTCACTTCAATACTGTATTTATTTATTTATTTATTAAATTTTGGTGACCGGGTAGGCCCACTGGGCCCCGAAGGTCCCTTTTTCAGGGGCGACCTGGGATAACAATACTAGTAATATACAGAAAGAGCAAAACAAAAAGAGAACATTTGTATACATTGTTTGTTATAACATGTGGAAGTTCAAGGACACAGCGGGTACATGCATGGTTATCATCATGACACAGTTTGAGTAGGTAATTCTCAGTATGTAGTTTAATTCAGAAGGAAGCATATGACCCCAGGTGATGAGGACAGTTAGGGGTGAGCAGTAGGTAGGCATTTCCTATTAGAAGGTGTGCTGGGAAGAGGAGAGTGCCTAAGGAGCCTTATGAGCTGTGGCAGTGGCATGAGCTTGAGGTCAGCATATGGGACTTGAGCCTGGTGAGGAAGGTAGTGAGTGAGGGGGAGTCTTGGACAGAGGGAGGGAGCTTGTTCCATAGGCAAGGTGCTTGGGAGGAAAAAGACCTAATGCCGGCGTTTGTCCTTACCCTAGGGACTTCTAATAGTGTTCTTGCTGAGGTCCTTAGGTTCCTTGGGTTGAGCTTGAGAGTTATGGTCTTGGCATTACTAGGCAGAACGTGGGGTTTGAGAAGCTTGTAGGCCTGGACAAGCAGGGGAAATTGGGAAATTGTGACTGTGAGCAAGTCACTTAACCTCCCCAGTGTTCTCAGGTCATCCCTGAAACAGGCAGGTGTGCCTAGTAACCTCACCTGATTACCAAAGAATAAAATAAAATAAATGGAATTTGTTTGAAATATTTGATGAGTTTGGATGACTCTTCAAGTTTTACAGTACAAGTGAATGTGCTTTTGGGGGTGTTGGTGACAGTGATCCATTGCTTGATGGTCTGGTACCCTTCCATGCACACATACAAAGACAGTATTGGCCCAGGTTCTAAATAATTATTTTAACATCTCTTTTCCCAAGAGAAAGCTATGCATGGCCTTATGAGCAGCACATGGTACACCAAAACATTACTGAAAAGCAACAACCTTTGCTCTGGAAATAAAGAAAATACTCAAACTTTTAAAAAGAAAAGTGATCTTGTATACAAGCATGTTAGCACTCTGCAGTCATCTCAGGAAAAAAGATGTAAATTAAGTATTTAAAGCTGTGGAATGGCCCAAGCTTATGTTCAGTACAAAGGAAACAGCCATTTTAGTTTCCCCTGTACTGAACATTGACTGAAACAACCAAACAGCCCAAATGTTACAAAAAAAGCAAAAAAAAAAGTGAAAAAGCCCTAGCATTGAAGGTAACCATGGGCCAGTTACAGGATAGAGCTGGCCCCTGTTACAAAACTTTATTTTACTTTCTTTTCACTGGGAATGGTCATGCAGAGCCTTACATGCAGCATATGGTACACCAAACAATTGCTCAAAAGCACTGGAACATGCTCTAAAATCTATTAAACAAACCAAAATTTCAAATATAAAAGTGCTTACAGATGAACTTGTAAAACCTATGCAGGCATCTGGGAAAAGAGATTTAAATTAAGCATTTAAAGCTGTGAGATTGTCCCAAGCTTATGTTCAGTACAAAGGAGCCAGCCTTTTTAGTTTCCCCTGTACTGAACATCAGCAGAAACAATCAAACAACCCAAATGTTACAAAAAAGTTAAAAAAAATTAAAAATACACTAGCATCAAAAATAACTATGGGCCAGTTACAGGCCAGAGCTGGACTAGGTTGCAAAACTTTATTTTACATCTCTTTTCACAGGAAAAGACCATGCAGGGCCTTATATGCAGCACATGGTACACCAAACAATTGCTCAAAAGCACCAGAACATGCTCTGAAATGCATTAAAAAATCAAACTTTCAAATACAGAGGTGCTTACAGACAAACTTGTAAAACCTCTGCAGGTATCTTGGGAAAAGAGATTTAAATTAAGCATTTAAAGGCAAGGCAAGGCAACTTTATTTGTATGGCACCCAATCCCAGGTGCTGGGTGCCTCACAGTACAATAAAATAAATGTTAAAAACATAAATATAAAATAGTATAAATAAAATTAGCACATAAAGCAAATAAAAATGAATTAAAGCTATGAGATTGACCCAGGCTTATGTTCAGTACAAAGGAACCAGCCATTTTAGTTTTCCCTGTACTGAACATCAACTGAAACAACCAAACAACACAAATGTTACAAAATAGTAAGCAAAATGTGAAAATACACTAGCATCAAAGATAACCATGGGCCAGTTACAAGCCAGAGCTGAACCAGGTTACAAACCTTTATTTTACATCTCTTTTTGCCTTAAAAGACCATGTAGGACCTTACAGACAACACATGGTACACCAAACACTTACTCAAAAGCATTAGAACTTGTCCAGAAATGCATTAAAAAAATACAATTTTGAAATACAAATGTAACTTATAAGTACTCTACAGGCATATGGGGAAAATAAGACTTAAATTGTGCATTTAAAGCTGTGAGATGGCCCAAGTGCATGTTATGTACCAAGGAAAAAGCCATTTTAGTTTCCGCTGTATTGAACATGGACTGAAACAACCAAACCACCTAAATGTTCCAAAAAAAGCCTGAAAATGCTAAAATAAACTAGCATTGAAAGCAACTAAAGGCTAGTCATCGGTCAGTCTTGGCCCAGGCTAGAAAAAATGTTTTACATCTTTTTTCCCCAAAAGTCAAATTGGCCTTATGTGAAGCATATGGTACACCAAGGAGTTACTCAAATGGACTGGCCATTGCAGAGAACAACAAAACAGCAGAAAATAGGCCAAACAAAATGCCACAAAATAACTAGAACTGAGGATGACTCTGGGTCAGTAATTCCCAGCATAACCCTAGTTATAAAACTAACATCATACTTTAATACCAGCACCTTGAGGTGCCAACCAGACAGATCATTGGAAACGACCGATTTTCACAAAATCACAGTGATGTATAAAAACTTGAAATTTCCTGTTAATCATTGTTTGCTGCATTTCCATCCCCAAACATAAAATGCACTTTTGGGCAAATGTATTTTTTTCTCACGCCCCCTAAACAATTCCAGTTGTAACTCCGTATAGTTCAGGAACAGGTAATGCAGGTACACCAGGAAAAGTATTTTACTGCAAACCTCTTTCCTTCTGCTGCCCCTTAACCTCCCCAAACATACTGCATAGTTTAAGTGTAAATTCCCATAGATTGTGGAATTTCCATTGTTGTATTTAAAAATCCCTTATTAATACCTTTGCAGTTCCATGAACTGGCAAAGCAAGCACACCTCTAAAATGCTTTAATCCCTTTCCAACTGCACTTCTTTGCCACCGTCCCCTCAAATGTCTCCACAAATGAATGTCTGCTTTTTTTATGTTTTACTAGGTTATTTAAGACAACTCCCATAAACTTCAGTGATTTTAATAGGAACTGTAGAAACCCCCAAATGCATGTTTTAATTCAGATGCCCTGCTCCCCACTAAATACTAGTTCTAATTCAGATACCTATTGCTCTTCTTACTTCATATACTGTACCCTCCTCCCTTGCAAAACTTCTTTGTTAGATTTCAGCCCCCCCTTTGCCTCCAGAAATGAACATCTGCATCTTATATATTTTACTTAATACAACTCCCTCAAACTCCAGTGATTTAAATAAGAAAACTCAAAATACTTGTTTTAATGCAGGTACCCCAAATTCCACCAAATGCTCATTTTAATGTGGCTACTTTTTGCAACCCCAAAAAAACATAAAGCACTTATTTTACCTCTAGAATTATTGCAGGTGAAATAAGAAATGTAGAAGATTACAGCTGTTAAAAAAGCTAGCAGAGATTGCCAGAACGCTGATGTGCATTTGAAGATAATGCTGGCTGACTAAGTAGCACATGTCCATTACAGAGCAACACTTTGAGGATGACAGAACTTTCACTGGCTAGAAGTGTGGCTGAAAGAAACTGAGAACTGTGAGTCAAGCCTTTTTAAAGACCTGGTGAATGACAAAACCGGGTGCTGATGTACACTTCCCATTCTTGTTTGTCTGGACTGTGGCTAGGACAATACCTTTCATGGGTAATTATGAGATACTAATGAGAAATCATGGCAAACTGTAAAAAAGATCAAAAAAGTAAAACTTATACAAAGAAATTAATTTTTTAAATATGAAAGGGGACATGAAAGTGCATCATTGCAGAGAGCTGCACAGAAATTGCACTGCTCGGTAATTAGTGGATAACGCCAGTCCAGTAAGGCATATAAAGGACACCACATGTTGTGAACATTGAAGGGAAATCCAAAGTGGGAAAATGGCAAAAATGCATTTATTTAATCACGGCCTCTAAGTAGGGTGATACAACATATTATCCAGCAATGATTGGAATCAAAGTTTGTTAAGCCGAGCTCTATGTGCTTGCAAAATGATGCTGCTCAATTTAGGATTGGCAGGAATCTCACAAAACGGACACCAATTTAAGATAGTGAGAAAGCAGCTGAAGTTCCACAGGTAAACACAATTAAAGTTAACATCAGGTGATGTTATGCACACTATGTCTTATGATAGCTCATTACAGTATAAAGATGGAATAAAAGCAATATAATACTGTTTTAAACAAGCATTTGTCAATGCCAAAAGTTCACTGTTGACATTGCTGTTGTACATGCCTCCCATATTTTTCTGTGTATGTTCCTCTGCCCTTCATTTTAAAGCATCAGTCTCAACACAGATTTCTCATGTTCTTCCAGAAGTGGTTTACTTCATTAGAAAAACAAGCATTCATCAATGCTGAATGTTTGCTTGCTGGTACTGGCATTGGTAGTGCAGGAGTTAGAGAGATGCATAATAGTAATGGCAGTGAAGTATTGAAGTAACGCCAACCTCCACCCCCACCCTGCAGAGACTCAGGCATTGGGGCTGTGCCTTTGGTGGTCAGCCACAACACTTATGCCATTCCACCTCACCCTACCCTGCAGACACCGACCGGTGTCACAGTGTGCCTTGAGGTCTTCAGCTGTTATGCTCACCCCATTCTATAAATAAATAAGCTGAAATGAGTGCAGTATAGGAGAATGGGGTGAACATTATGGCTGAAGGTGGCACACCTTGACACCTGTCAGTGGCTGCAGGGTGGGGGTGGAATGGGGTGACCATTATGGCCGATGACCCCAAGTCACACCGCTGATGCCTGTCAGTCTGTATAGGGTGGGCGTTATGGTTGGAAACCCTAACGCCCCAGGCATTTGTTGGCATTTTAGCTCCAAATTTTCAACATGGGTTTTCAGGGACCCCACTTCATGAACAGTGACAGTATCATTTCATTACTCAATCCCAAAAGGTGATATCACACAGCAAGTGTGCCATTTGGCACCGCTTATATGAAAACACATTTTGGGCAGCATGTGAAAAATGATAGCTGTACTGTTCATGAGGAGGTGTGAAGAAATGGCAATGTTGAAAATCTGGAGTGAAAATATGAAAAAGTGGCGAAGATATGAGTGTGCATAAAAACTGTACAATGCATGCTTGTAATGCAGTAATTTTTATGCTGGCTTGCACCTGTGCACAAGACAACATCTTGCAGTAGTAGCAGATTTTGGAAGTGCAACAGTGTGGGCAAATACAGGGCATGCTTTAGTAGGTGAGTCCCTCATTCCCCAATAAGCCAACATGCAGGCGCTCACACAAGAAATATTTAAGGTCAAAACTTGTAAAGAAAGTGCCACTGCATGAGAGACAAGCTTGTCATGCAGCGGCACAATAACACGCCTACCGACGTGCCTTTCCTGGTGAAGTATTTCAATAAACATGGTGGCAGTGGCTGCCACTGCCTGCCGGACAGTGCCTACAAAGCTGATTTCAGAGGTGCCCAATCCCCCTGTCGGCATACTAAATAACACCCCACCCAAGATTGTGTGGCACACTGGGAGCCCACCCCAGTGTGCCTCCCTGTATTCAAAGCCGACCATCGTTGGCATGTTCTGGCCCCCACCCTCATTCTGTGCCACACTGGGAGCCCACCCCAGTATGACCAATATCACCCCCCCAAAGTCATGGGGCACACTGAGAGCCCACCCCAGTTTGCACAACAGTTTTTCAAACACCAGTAAAAAAAGAAAACTGTCCCTGGTAATCATTTCTTTTTTTTTTTATTATCTGAAAGAAAGAAAATGGTCCCTCACCATTGGGTCTCCTCCCCAACCCACAGCCACCCTCTGCGCATCCCACCTCCCCACACCCCTGTCACCACATACTTACCTCCGGAGCCCGGCGAGATGATCTGTGGTGAACTGGGAACTTGTCTGACGCCGACCGTGAACTGAAGAAATGCCAGTAAACTATAATAGCATAAATGGTTTTTTTCAACCTAGGTGGCTATCTCAGACATTTTTTGGAATTTTGCCTCCAAATTTTCAACATAAGGTGCTTGGGACCCCACCTCATGAACACATGCACTGTCATCTCGTTACTCAGCCCCAAAAGGTCATTTGGGGCACTGTGTGAAATCACCTTTTGGGACTGATTAACAGAACATACAATGCCACTCTTCATGAGATGGGGTACCAAAAATCTTATCTTGCAAATCTGGTGAAAAATTTCTAAAAAATGACTGTGTTACAAGCATGCATTGTACAGTTTCAATGCATGCTCATAACCTTGACAATTTTTAATATTTTCACTCTAGATTTTCAACATTCCCCTTTTTTCACACCACCTTATGAATAGTACAGTTGTCATTTTTCACATTCTGCCCAAAAGTGGGTTTTGCACATGTGGCACACAGTGGTGCAGTTGCTGTGTGAAATCAATGTTCAGGACACATTAGCAAAATCAGTGACACTGTTCATGAGTTGAGGTCCTAAAATGCCTATGTTGAAAATCTGGTAAAAAATACCCAAATAATTGTCTTACAGACATGCATTGAGCAGTTTCTATACATGCTCATTACATCAACAATTTTTCATATATTCACTCCAGATTTTCACCATTGCCATTTATGTATACCTCCTTACGATTAGTACAGCTGTCATTTTTCATATCCTGTCCAAAATGTGTTTTCGCACGTGTCACACAATGGCACAGTCACTGTGGGAAATCAATGTTTGGGCCAGATAAACAAAATCACAGTGACACTGATCATGACTGGAGTTCCCAAAATGACTATGTTGAAAATCTGGTTAAGCAAATCACCAAAATAATTGGGTTACAGGTGTGAATTGTGCAGTTTCTACGCACGCTCATGATGTCATCAATTTTTCATATTTTCACTCCAGATTTTCAACAATTCCATTTTTTTACACCTCCTCATGAACAGTGCAGCTGTTATTTTTCACATCCTGCCTGAAATGTGTTTTTGCACCTGTGATACCCCAATGCCTGTCACTCTCTGCATGGTGGGGCTGGGGTCGGTGTCAGTTCACTACTTCACTGCAAATCCCATTGTGCATCTCTCTAACTCCTGCACTACCAATGCCAGTGCCAGCAAGCCAACATTTGGTATTGAAAAATGCTTGTTTGGAATTCTTTCACCAAATTTTCAACATGGCCTTTCTGGGACCTTTCCTTATGAACAGAGGCACTGGAATTTCATTAATCTGTCCAGAAAATTGATTTTGCACAGTGACCATGCCATTCTGTGCCACAGATGCAAAAACACATTTTGGGAAGGATGCGAAAAATGACAGTTGTGCTGTTCATAAGGAGGTGTGAAAAAATGGCAATGTTGGAAATTTGGAGTGAAAATCTTAAAAATTGATGTTACAAGCGTGCATAAGAACTGAACAATGGATGCTTGTAACACAGCCATTTTTGGGGAGTTTTTTCACCAAATTTGCAAAAAGGGCTTTTTGGGACCCCAGCTCATCAACAGTAGCACTGTCATTTTAATTGCTCCCGAAAGGTAATTCCACTCAACAACCGCAAAATCACCTTTCATGACCAAGAAACAAAATGAGAGTGACCGTGTTCATGAGGTGAGGTCACAAGAACCCCATGTTGAAAATTTGGGACCAAAACTCCAAAAGGTGGCTGAGATATCAACCTAAGTTGAACCCCCCCCATTAATTGCCATTATAGGGCTTACTGTGATTTTCTTCAGTTTGCATTCAGCTTTTGAAGACTGCAGACATGTTCCCGGTCCACATAAAATCGCTGATCCTGACCTGCAGACATAAGTATAGGTGAGGAGGGGGTTTGGGGAGGTCTGAAGCTCAGAGGGAGGGTGCAGGTTGGGGGAGGGGGGCCGGAGGAAATGATGAGGGACTGTTTTCTTTTTTTTTTTCAGGTGTAAACAAAAAAAGACATTGTGGGTCTGTTTTCTTTTTTACAGGTAAATTATTCATGGATTTTGGCACACTTTGGGCTCCCAGTGTGCCACAGTAATGGGGTGATCAATGCCGACCCAGGGATTGGGCATCCCGGGATCGGATGAGGATATAGGGATATGGAGGGGTGCAACTGACACCAGGAGTGGGCATCCAGGAATTGGAAACAGCAGGGGTAGTTTTTTTACACTGGGGTGCTCTCCCATTGTGCCACATTTAAGGGAGAGGGGAGATACATGCTGATATGGGGATTGAGCACTCCGATTTTGACAGGTGTGGGGGATTTGCTAATGCGATCATGCTTAGAGTAAAAGTGCCTTAGGGCACTGAATACTACCAACCTGTACAGAGCTTAGGCTATGGCCTACTCTGCACAGGTGAGAGAAAATAAGCAAATCGAGACAATGAGATGTGGAGGAGGTAGGTGAGGAAAGTGCCTCTTCCCACCTTCCAGGAAGGGACCAGTGGGGTCGCAAGGGGGGGCAGAGATGTCAGCCAGGCTGATCACAATGCAAACAGCTGTTTGCTGTGTGGTCACCTGCAGAAGAAAGGAAAAAGCCACCACATGATTGGTGTCAGCTTTTTCTTTTCAAGTGCAGACCACTTCAGGCAAAACAGGGTCAGGACCAGCCTGGCTAATAATTGGTGTGATACTGTTAAGCCTCTAGCAGAGCACTCTGCATTAGACAGACAGTGTCACACCCCTCAAAAGTCACTATCCCAAGGAGTTTGCAGGGCATGCGTGAACTCAAAATTACAGGGTAAAATTGTGCATAAGGTATGAATCTGTCCAGTACTGAGACAGATATACATACCATGCAGTGTGTGTGTATATATATATATATATATATATATATATATATATATATATTCATGGCAAAACACTTCATTTAATGCATCAGTAAGGGTTAAAGTGACGTCTGTCTGTCTGTGGAGGATGGGTGGGTTGTGGTGGTGGGTGGGTTAGGAGCTCAACCCTAACATGTCATTTCCCCACTTTTGTTGCTTTAACCCTAACTGATGCATTAAATGAAGTTTTTTTTTCATGAATTTCCTTACTTTTTGAAAAAGTGTATTGCAAGCAGTAAGCAACATGTTTTGGTCCCACCAAGCTGGCCATTTGTCCATAACAATATGCATCTGTGGGAGCATGGACCCTCTGGGCCTGTTCTTCCACTTATACATAGCCACAGAGTCATATAGCAGCCTATAGGGCAAGGAACCCACGTAACACTAATTTGCTGATATCTTGTGAACCATAGCAGCTGGAAAATGAATTCAAGTATCGTTATCATGACAGCGAGTACTGGACACAACCATGAATGACTGAACACATATCTGACATCATTTATGAGACATGGCCACTGAAAAGCACTAGAAATGCACCCTTGGAACCCTTGTGACACTAATTTACCAATATCTCCTTAACCATGGCACGTAGGGAAAAAAATCCACTGCTGGTGTGATCTATGATTTCCAACCTTTTTTGTGCAGCATAGCTCACTTAAAGGTGAACTAAGCTGCAGGTAGCAAAAAAGCTGTATCTTGCTTTGTTTTAGAGATATGGGTACCAAAAGGCATCATGAGCATCGCAATGTTATCTCATGGGAAATGTCTCAACTTTGAAATGTCATAACTATGTAACCAATGCAATTTTTTACACCAAACCAGCATACGTCATATCTGTGAGACACCCCCTGGCACCCTGCAAATTTCAAGCCAAAAGTCCTTACAGTTTCGTTATTTTTTTTTGCAGTGAACTGGCAAAGTTTTACAGATCCTTGTTCGTGAGCTATCAAAATCCCCATTTGTGAGCCGAATCCCCATTTGTGAGGTGACAAAATCCCCGTTCGTGAGCCGATCCCCATTCATGATATATAGCCATCTGGTCTTCCTCTCATGAATGGGGATTTTGCTAGCTCATGAACGGGGATCCCTGTTAGTGAGACATGGCCATCTGGTCATCCTCTCATGAACGGGGATTCAAAATCCCCATTCGTGAGTCAAATTCCCATTCATGAACATTCAGAATCCCTGTTCATGAGAGTGTGACCAGATGGCTCTATCTCGCGAATAGGGATCCCTGTTCGTGAGCTAACAATATCCCCATTTGTGAGCCAATCCCTGTTCATGAGATACAGCCATCTGATCTTCTTCTCACAAATGGGAATTTTGCTAGCTCACGAACAGGGATAGGCTCATGAACGTGTATTTGGTAGTCTTACGAACAGAGATCGGAAGCAAGTCATGAATGGGAATATTCAAATATAAAAATGGCTGTTTTTTTGAATTATCTGATGGATGCCAAATACACGGTTCTGTAGAGGGCATCACCCTGATCAAAACCCAAGCATTTGTTTTTTCAAAATGCATCTGTAAGGCAAGTTATAACATTTTGTTTTGGGCTAAAAGTGAAAACAAGATGGTGGCTCACGGACGGGGATTTTTTCTCACGAACAGGGATTGAATGAATCTCCATTCATGAGCTGTAAAATCCCTGTTTGTGAGCCCAATTCCTTGTTCGCAGCTGTGCATCTAACCAAAAGACTGAACTGAGCATGCTCAGAACCCAAATTTTCAAAACTGAATAACTTTGAATCGGAATAATATTTTTTCACCAAACTAATGCTGGTCTGTTCCTTAGGGTAAACTATTTCCACCCTGAACAGTTCAGGCTAAAATTCCAAATGGTCTGGGTGCAGGGTGATGAGGAAAATTCAGGAAAAATTGGGAAACAAAAAGCAAAAAACACACTTTTTTCCGTATGTCCGGCACAAAATCTGAACATCCTGTTGAAACAAAACTTGGCAAGTCAAGAGATCTACTCCATGGGATAGCACATACAAAATTTCATGCAAATCTAGTGAATGGTTGCAAAGTTATTAAGGTGCAAAATTTGGGGTTTAACATAAAACTGCACACTCTACCCTAACTGCAGTATAGAGGTGCAACCGTGCCTCTATAATATATATCTATATATATGGAACTCCTAATGGGCTGTAGTGGAGTAACACATTTATCTCCACTAGTGAGTGGCAAGACCCATAACTCAGGAGTGGCAAAGCCACAAGTTAGTTATAAAGGTTTTACCATTTATGTGTGGCGATAAATGTGTTGTTCTACTGCAGTTCATTATGTGTTTGATATATACCACACCATTTATAGTGTTTTTGCTGGTATTTTACCTTGTTTTAGATTAAAACTGCCTTTCTTTCCATTGTAAGTTCCCTATCTGGCCCATTGTTCTCCGTGTTCCATTTCCAGTTTCAAAGTGGAAATAACATGTTCTAAGTTATATAACTGGTGTTCTGTGTTATATAAATGGTTCTGAAGTTGCCAAATTGCTAGCAGTGTCAGGGGTGAGCGTGTTCTTTGCTGACAGCTGGAAGTGAGCATGTCTGTTACAGGGTGCGGTAGAATACCGCTTCCTGCTTTTTTTAAACCACAACAGACAGTGTAAAAAATTAAAAGTTTGGATTTATAGAGACAAGTATTCTGCTCCTGATGTTCTTTATGATTTGTGAAAGTGTGATTTATAGGAAATAATAAAGTTAGGGGGGGTCGAGTGTGGACTAGGGAGATCTGAGTGAGGATGATACAGGATCGGCGGTGGAAATACAAGGAAGAAAACCTCAGTGAGTAAAAGAAAATTACACATTTACAGTTTGTGTAGGAAGGGGGATTTTGTGTAGTTTGATTGCGATATGGTTACTGTGTACTGTGGTACTGTGCTGGTGCGAGTGCCATTGTGGTGGACTGATGCCACTTCAGTGAGCTCTGCTAGTGAGAGTTTGTGTTTAGGCTTGGCAGAGCTCACTGATTTATTGTTGTCATGGGGTATCATGGTGGGTAGTAGTCCCAGTGGGCTACTATATCATCTGACAAGGACACGGCTCATATGATGTGGTAGCCAATCAGAAACCTGGATTGTTAAGCCCATTTTATAGCATGATTTATTCACCCAATGTATTGACCACTGGTGTAGATATATATATATATATATATATATATATATATATATATATATATATATATATATGTGTGTGTGTATATATGTTCTTATTTCTTTTATTTCTTAATTATACCTTACAATATTTATAATTTTATGACTCAAGCAGTGAATTATGAGCTGGTACTAATTGCTTTGTGTCATGGGCTATCTAGGTATATATTTCCTATAAACAATCATCATCATCAATCATTGTCTATGAAGTGGACAGTGTCATTCATAAAGTAACCCAGCTTCCCATCATGTGTGTGGGTTTGTATACAACAGGAAATAAGAGATTGGATTATTGCTTTGGAGGAGGTTGATGAGACTGGAAGAAATCGCCACTTTGTCTTATAGTACACACCCCAAATATAGAGCAGACACATTCACACCCTCTGTGATTTTATGTTTGTGTATGTATGTATGTATGTATGTGTTGAGGGGGGCAACTTTAGAGTTCTGTTGGCACCCTTTGCAAACTGTGTGAGAGGCCTTTCTGCACTATGCATTTCTGCTTAAATTTGAACCAGCATAATATTCTGTGGTGACCTGCATATGCAGTCCATGATGCTTTGTATTATGGAGGCATGTGTGATTTGATATTTCTTTGAAACTTGGCTTCCTGGCCAATACCCTTTGGGGTAACCATTGCCTCAGTGCTTGCACACAGAGGTTCTTTGTCTTTTAACTTGTTTTTTGTTTTAATTGGGTTCACCACAACATAACCAAAATAGACCATCTTAGGTTAGCTGGTTCATTCCACTGGTGTGTCAAACAGATGAGGCACACTGATGAGTCCTGGTAGGATGAAACACATGTTTATGTCTTCTGTTGGCACCCTTTGCAAACTGTGTGAGAAGCCTTTTGGCACCATGCATTTTTGCTTAAAGTTGAACCAGCATAATATTCTGTGGTGATTTGCATATGCAGTCCATGATGCTTTGCATTATGGGGGCATGTGTGATTTTGCATAACTTTAGAGTCTGTCAAACTGAAAAGGGTTTTTGAGTTACTTACTCTCCAAATGCAAGTTTACCTTGTAAGAAATATCAGTTCTCATCTCTTCCCCAATCCCTCCACCCAAAAAGTTGTAACATTGTGATACAGTACAATCTTACCATCCATAACACAGACTTTTTAAATGCGTTTAAAATAGTTATGTTTTGTTTTAAACATTTATTTGACATTTATTGGGTGCTTGCATGCAGCAAATTCTTTCATTCATTTATTCATTCATTTGCTTTCACTCTCTGTCATTATGCAGTTTGATTAACACGTGAACAATTGTATCAGATGAAAACTCATTTTGGCACTATAAAAGACCAAAACATTTGTGGGTCAACCAATTTCTCCCAAATGTTCTCCATGAAGAATACTCTGATTTGGCTTTGTAGTAAAATACACTGTTTTTCATGCAGCTTTAGAAAACAATACTTAGTGCCAACAGAACTAAAAGGTTTAAACTACTGTCAGGTCTAGTAGATCTAGTTTTACAAAGTATGTGCTGCCCTGGCACAACCTGAACTAAGTTACATATTATTTCGACTGTCTTGCACTCCTTTTTTCACTTTCTTCAGTTGAACAGTGGGTTGCTGCTGGAACAGGCAGAAAATAGCATATGGAAAATAGGCCAGTTTGACCATGTCATTCAAATCCATAATGAAGAATTGTATCTATTTTTGGCACAGACAATATAGAACTCAAACAAGAGTTAAGTTTCAGTTGTACAGAAGCCACTGAATCACTTTGTTACTATCTTTCTGAGTGAGCAGCAGCTTTACAAAAACTAATTTTTCTGACTGAGGGATCTTTACTTGAGTGAGTGATGGGTGGGATGATTCTTGCCACAAGACTACATATTTGCCCTGTTACAAGGAGATGGAAGAAGTAGATGGCCCTAAGAATGGGAGCAGAATTTCATTAACTTAACTAGCCCATGAAGGAGAGTTCTGCACCGAGAGACCGAATGACTTTTGTCAGTTTCATTACTGTTTCTTAAAATGCCGGTGGTGAGAAATAAAAGTAGGTGCAGCTCTTGCTCCATTTTGCAGGTTTGATTGTGGAGTATTCCATAAGTGAAGCTGGCTGTTTGCAGCTATTACTGAACTGCTGGTGGGAACCTGAAAGATATACATTTCTTTTCATAAACTGCAGATACTAAAGTTAGTGCACACTGCGGACAAGCTGGGGGGGATTAGTGCAAGCCTGCAAAATGTTCCAATGTGCAGATGCGAGTTTTGCACCTCATCATGTTGTTGGTTCAGAAAGAATGCAAGAGTTATTTTCACTAGTCCTAACAAGAGGACCGCAAGGATCCACCCAATGCAGTACTAAAAATGGAGCAACCAAGAGGTCAAGGAGATGTTGCATTGGATTGTCCAGTCACAAAGAAAAACAAAAGTATACTGGGCTAGGTAATAGACCCTCTACCTCACTGGGGAGTACAAGTATAGAGAAAGATGACAGTAGTGGTCGAACAGTCCATAGAGTATCTCGCATAGCAGGAATCACTTGCAGTGGCACTGCAAGGATTGTAACATGAGCAATCATTATAGAAAAAAGAAGAAAAAAGAAAGACATCAGGGGGTGACACAGGCAGAGGAGGAGGACCAAAGTGATTTGGCAGAGCATGAGGATAGAAGTACAAAATATGATTATACAGTTTATAAAAGTGATAGCAGCAGCAGCTCTGGAGAGGAGGAAATAGAAGAGGTAGGAGCTTGACTTGAGTCAGGTGTACATAAGAGACCCAAAGAGACCAAGACTGGTGGTACAACTAAGAAAACAATGAAAACAAACTCTGGTAAGGGCCAAAAGGGCTGCTCTGGTCCTTTAAAAGGACACTGTCAGCTTTTGTCTGACTTTGGCACTAGAGCTGGCCAAGCCAGATGTTACCCAAAAAGACACAGAGATTGTGTGTGTGTGTGTGTGTGTGTGTGTGTGTGTGTGTGTGTGTGTGCAAGACAGGCAGGTGGAAGTGACTACTGGAGCATCAGGTGAACAACAGCTAGCAAAGGGAACAGAAGGAACAGACCTTCTGATAATATCCTCCAACACCTGTTGGTAGAGATGATTGTATTTTGCCCTCTCCCTTCATAAATGCTGCAGTCCATTACATGAAATATTACAGATCTTCACCGCATAATATCGCCCTGCTTAAAGTCATTTTCATCTCTCAAAAACATCAACTTCATTGTATTGCTGATGTTAAAAAACATAGACATGCACTAAGAAAACTATTTTTGCAGAGGGGTTATACTCAGAGTGTTAGCTGGTGATCTTGCTAGAATAGAGAACAGTTCCATGGAATAGTTGATACCTGATAACGTCAGACAACCAAAGAACGATTCTGAAAAGGGAATAAGTTTTGTGACCACTTTCAATATACAGTCAAAAAAGGTTGAGAATATCATTGGGTCCCATTCGCATATCCTGCAGTCCGATGAAAAGCTTGAAAATTGCACAGCAGCTCCCGTTAGGTTTGTGTATAGATGTGGTCACAATTTATGTTACCATACTGCTAGAAATACAATAGACCTACATGCTTACCAGCATCTCCTCAAGGTAATTTTAGTTGTGTCCACTGCTATTATTGCCTTTTATTTTATCGGGAAATACTTTTGGGGGAGGGTCTAAAAGGTGAGAATTTTGAACTAAGGGATTAGTTAGGAAGCAGCCCTTAAAAATAACAGCAAGACACAGTTGCTTCTATTTTATGTGCTTGACCCTAGGTTTTACAAAACAATGATGCAGATAGTGCCAAAATAATAGGGACACTGTCAATCTCCTAAATCTGCAAATTGTCCCTAGTTTAATAATCTATGTTCAGAGCCATGATGGCTGCCTATGCATTAACTTGATGAGGACATTTCATGGGCTTAAATGTACAGATGAACTGCTGTAATCAGCTTTGTGTGTAAATTTCATTTTTGGTAAAGTTAGATAATTTATCTGGTTAATCCTGCATTTCCTGTGTGTTTAAAATGTGAGTGGAGAGTGTGTCTTGTACCATGTGAGGAATGAGAGGGAGCTTGGCACCAAGACCTTCAAGCTATGGTAGAAGAATTGGTGCAGAGAGGAGAGGTATGGCTACTATGAGGACTGAGGGCCAACCTGGAAAGATACAAGGCAATATCAAGGTGATGGCCAACTTCCATTAAGGAGGAAACCATATTCCTCAGTGCACAGTTGAAATCTTATTTCAATGGACATTTAAAGTAACCCAGGGGGTGATGGAACAAATGGGGCAGGCAGAAAGTGGGCCAACACAGGTTGAGATAGAGTATATGGAGATACCAAGCAGGGTGTTAGCAAAGGAGGAAGAGGGGAAATAGAGCAGTTAAAGAAAAGAGGTGCAGAAGGAGGAATAAATGGAAAAAGGAGAAAGTGACAAGAAGAAAGCAGAGGGATGTCAAAATGGTGCAAGGTCAGTATTAGAAGCCCTATGAGAAGAAACTGAAATAGTTCAATATGTACACCCTGGAGAAGAGCAGGGAGAGCTGAGATATGATGGAGGCTTTTAAATTCCTCACAGAGGTTAATAAGATACAGAAGGGAGGTATGTTTCAGAGAAAAAAGTGATGTAGAACAAGGGGTCATGATGTGAAGCTGGAAGGAGGTAGATTCAGGAGAGATGTGAGGAAGCACTACTTCAAAGAAAGAGTGGTGGGTTCCTAGAACAGTCTTCCATGGGAGGCAGTGCAGGTGAAACCAGTGGTGGGTGTCAAAATGACTTGGACAGGTGCAAAGGAACCCTTGTAGGAAGGAAGGAAGGAAGGAGATGGAAGAGAAAGTGTAGATCAAGTTGGGTCTCCAGCAAAACTGATCATAATTAAAATTGGGCAGACTAGATGGGCCCAGCAGTCATTAGCTGCCATCAGTTTCTATGTTTCTATGTATGACAGGTTATATGATTTAAATGGATACAGTGTAAAATTATTAATGTGCAAAATGTGGATACTGTAAACTGTGTGGTATAAATAATTCATGTTGTACTATGTTACACAGACATAATAATCAGATCAGTAATAATATATGCATTGAGCAAGAGAGAAAGAAATCAAGAGGAAGATGCGTAAAGGAATGTACTACTCATACAGTCATGACTCCATGATAGGTACATACTGTACTATTAATGATAGCAGCTGTATTAAGATGGTTATGTTAACCAGGATGTTAAGCAAAATTCATTTAGAGATGGTAGAGCCAGTTATTTGGAAGCCTAAATGTGAAAACGGTGTTAAAATAAAGGGGTTAGAAAAGAATGACTGTAAAAAAACTAAGTAGTGAAGTAAACCATCTGTAGGAAATGAGAAATCTAGAATGTTTGTTGATAAAATAATCAGACAGACTGAACCTGAAACAGGCAATAAATCAAGTCTTGACCCTATGAGAGATGCTCTAATTCTTAAGTCCATGTTTTAGTAAAAAAAGAAATAAATGGGGGGCAGGGATGATGATAATTATGGGGAAAAGGGTGATACAGATTGGATCAAGGAAGGAAAGTAAAAGGGGAAGGAGAGTAGATGCTTTCATTATAGGTGATGAAAGCACCTAAGTCGAATTGAAAAACAGATGCATCCCCTTGATTAATGACCCTGTCCTCCAATCACATATTGAAACTTGTTGTATACCTGAGCACCCCAAGCCTGTGGGGGTGATGGGTTGACCATAACTGAAAATGAAACCTAAACTACTCCTTTTCCACTTACTCTGTTATTTTGCATTAGATCGTTCCCCTTGTGCCCAGCATTGTTCACTCCACTTTGCCCTTCCCTCCCTCTCTTTATCCTCCCTTGATGCTACACACCTGTCCCATTGTGCCTCTTTTATTTCTGAATTCTGGTTTGGTTCCCTTCCCTCCTACTTTTCATTCCTCTTATCCTCTTTCTCTGCTTCCTGCTATCCAATCAGAAATAATACTTCTCAGTTCCTCTCTATACCTTCTAGAAGATTTTCTGCTGGTCAGCCTGCTTTTTCTTATTCCTTTCCTAAACTCTAGTCTTCTCTTTCCCTTTTAATTCACTCTGCTTCTTCTACTTCCTTGTTAAAGTCTCTTCTTCATGATTTTTTGACTCTCATTTGCAACTGTCCATGACCCACTGCCTCTATCATCATGTAATGGTATCACCCCCTACCATACTTTCCCCTGTCAGTTTCCCTTATTCCTATTCACTGATCTGTACTTAAAGAGTCATAACCTTGCCTTAGTTATCTCAGCAGTATCTAATTTAAATTTATTTTTGTTTTTTTTACTATGTTCATGTTATTTTGTATAGGCTGTATAATACTCGTGGAACTGTGGCCCTTGCACTGTGGAAGCAGACTGGAGTGCTGTCCGGTCATGTGCTTCCACAATGCTAGAAGAGATACAATGTTAGCAATACAGCTGTGGAGATCTGCCAATGCAACCATAAAAAATTACTTTGGTTCCCTCCCAGAGTTAGTGAGGGCTTCTCACATTTTGCATTTATTGTCCAAATGGTCAATATGCTGTATCTACCATCCTTTGAAACAGATATGGATATAGGTGATGCAAAGACTGACTTCTTCTAAAAGATGTTGATTCTCATCCATTAATCATTCAGAAAGGCCTCTGCTAAACTACTAGCCACACCATATTCTGCACTGACTATTAATAAGACAGTGAAAAAGAAGTATTAGGTGGACATTAAAGGCCTGGAATTCCTCTATGCCTTCCTGATTGTGAGGGAGTAGTCCAGGCAGCTGAGTGTGCATATATCATTTGTGCATAAATGCTGCTGCTTCTTGTTAAGCAGAAGTATGGTTTATATCTCTGTTGATCATCTGTAACAATCAAGCACTCCTCACTTGAAATCTCTGATTTGTACAGCTGGCTAGTTAGCAAAACTTAGTGGATCTTTAGTATTCTGATTTATCACTATGGCTTAGATAGCTTTTTCATTATCCTAGTGGGAGTTTCTGATTTACACAGCAATAGTACCATTTTAAAACGATATGATGCAGTGCATCTCCCTTGCTCAGCTCTTCCACTGTTAGTACAATGCATACATTGTCTACTATAGAACTCTGTGGTTGGGAGGGACATAAATTACATCATGCAGTTCTGAACTGGCACTTTACACTAGAGTGCAAATCAGAAATGCCCACTGATCTTACTAATCTAATTCAGTTATTTTAACACAACCATGTTGGCTGTCGTGCTGTCACATCCAGATCACATACTCAGTCAGTTATCTGGCCATATACTAGCTCTGATTAGTGTGTTGTCTGTATTGCCCTTTCCAGGCTCATCTCTAACTACAGTTTTGTGAAAAAGCTCTTTATTTAGGATTCTCATAAAAAATATTTCTCTGATATGTTCATTTTTAGAGTTCATTCTCCAAAACTCAGCATTCTGCAGTCATATATGAACTTTCAGCATAAGCTGCAATTGTTTCTCCTGGCTTTTGATACTGCTGGGGATCATGTTCTCTTGCAAGGTTTATATTGTGCTTGAGAGTGAAATATATATCCAGCTTCTTCATTACTATCGTATAATCATTTGCATTTCACTTCCTGTCAGTAGAAAAAGATTTAAAAATGTTTTTTTTTCTTTCCTAGGGTATAGATGAGAATGCATATCTATACATCTTTGCTCTACACATTTGATGCTCTAGTCCAACATGGAGGTCTGGATACATGGTAAAGGTGTGTATCCAGGTACATAACCATAGGATCCATATATTCAGCCACACGTGCCTGGACCCACAGCCCCACTCCCTTCACAACACATGCAGAGAGAAGCTCACAGGGGCTGCAGATGATCCTAGGAGTGGAGGTGGGCCAGACATTGGGCATTCAATCGCATGTCCAGGGAACCACCTGAGTAAATCCCCTGCTTTGCACAAAGCAGGAGATTGAGGGATACGGCTATTCTTCTAGGAGTTCTGTATCATCTCATGGGGCAGACATCTAAATAAAAATAAAGAGTTATGGTCACTGGCCCACCATGCTGTCTCAGAAGGCTGAGAAACATGTAGTGGGGCAAGTCCATGTAAAGGTCAGTGACAGCCATACTCAGAAGATGCATATGGCCAACTGCAACCCCCAGTAGTAGGGTGGGTTGTCCTATCTGGAGTATTGGAGGGACTCTAGTTCTAGTTGTTTTTCCTGAAGTCTTGGGTCCAGCATTCTGTGTGTTTCTGTCCATTACTGTTCTATTCTCTCCCTACAGACCACCCTTTTTTTTTACTTTTCTTCCTACCTCTCTTCTCTCTTCTAATTTTTAAGTCCTTCTAGAGGTACCTCATCCTGAATGGCTCACAGTAATAAGGATAAAACATAAAAAAGCTAGCTAGCACTTTGTCAGTGTTTATAAATAAAGACATAAATGCTAGCTAGCAGAGTGTAATTTTATTTGCCATTATATAAAGACAGATGACCATTGAAAAAGTGCATGTTGAAATATGAGCCATTGTTGTTTTTTTTATTTATTTAAATAGGGTTAAGCCACAATAATACTGTAAAAACTTTTTTTTGTCCAAGTACCCTGAAAGTGCTGTGTGCTACATGGTAGCATGCTGTCACAGAAAGCCAGAGTTAATGACCATAAAAAAGGATCCCCAAGATAAGAGCTGGAAGGAAACAGGAGAAGCCATTTCCCTCCAGGCTAAGTCATAAATGAAAGTGGCGGTTTTTTCTTTTTCCTCTCATGGAAAAAGTCTTTAGTTTAGTTAATTTCCATTCATTTATTGCAGATGAGCTGCCCTGCCTGAAACAAGCCTATCAAGCTCTGAATGAAATATGCTCCTAAAGCCAAGCATCTTGCAGAACTGCCTTCTCCATATTTGAGCTCATAACAATTACAAAATACTCCTTTGGCTGGTCACTCCCTCATTGAGCTTAAAATCCCAAATAAATCAAGCTGCCAGCTTACGTAAAAAGTTGAAACATTCACAGAGCGCTTTGCAGGGCAGCTAATTTATTTGAGAGACAGCTGCTCCATTCTGGAGCTACCAAATAAAGAAGTGTGCCTTTCAGTTAAAAATGAAAAGGGGAGGTGTGCATATGAGAACTAATATTGAGACTTGCATTATGAGTTTAAAAAGATAAAAAACAAGCAATTTGCCTTATTACATTAAAGAGGGTTAGAAAGTTTAACATGAATGTGTTCCCTGGGACAGTCATAGAGCACGACGTATGTAGTTAATTTTCAGTGTGGCTCCAGTGTGGAGTTGAGACTATCATACCCTAGTAATTGGAAGCTTTAATTATGTCCTTAATTATAAACATCTTCTTCTCTCTATGCTATTTACTTTGTCCTGCAGCAAGGTGACTCATAATTGGTGGAGCTTTTTTAAGTGCTTTAAGGGTTTGGAGCTGTGAAGTTATAAAGACGTGTTATCCTTTTAAGCTTCAAGACACAGAAAATTAGAAGCAATGCCCCATGAGTCACTGAGACAGAGAAAAACATCTGAGCTGCATGTAATTAAGCTGAGAATGCAGGGCCAAGTGCAGGGAACTTTGTCAGAGCATTTGAGAGCAGGATAAAAATATAGCTTGTTGCTGGCAACCAAGCCAAACAACACCTCTGTAGCAAAGTGTATAACAAAAGTAAAACTGTCACTGCTCACTTTCTTTAGGACTTATAGAACTGTGCATGTGTAACATGTGTGTATGTGCAGTTCTTAACCAAAATAAGGAAATACAGAAACATAGAAACACAGACTTCGACAGCAGATAATGACCGCTTGGCCCATCCAGTCTGCCCAGTTCCCTACCTATTGGATAAGCTGCAGATCCTAGCTAAGCAACAGCCTACTTCCTCCTACCCCCACGCTATAATTGTTGTATGTCTAAGTGACGGATAAGGCAAGAAATAGTGCAGCCATGGTGGACTGTTTCTGACTGTTTTGGAATTTCAGAAGAATCATTCTGAAACTCCAAAATGAAAGCATTCCAGGACCTGAATGTGGTAGCACATTTTTTAGAGCTACTGCAAAACAGCTGCAGGATCTTCCCATACAGCCATAAAGAACACATTTTATGATTGCTTTCTTTCTGTAAAGATTGCTGATGTAGCTGGATGTTTTAGTCTGATTCCTTTTTTCTATCTGAAAGTTGAAATAGATTGTACACCATACTAGTGTTACTGAACCAAACAAAATGTGTTTGTTTACATTCCTTGATCAACTTCCACTGCATCTTTCCTAAATTTGGAAACAGCCCCAAGTAGTTTAGCCATTCATCATGCAGTGGGAAGAGAGGAGACTATTGCATAATTAATGGCTGCATGTGGGGTTGAATTTTTACAGCCAGAGCCACATAGCAAAATGGATTATAAAAGGATGGCTTTTTCTCTGCATGAAATTAATTTGAGAGCAGTAATATACCTGTGTGTGTAAATGCAAGTTTAACGTGGACCTGCCAGGTCACTATTTACTTTGACTGTGGGAGCATTATGCCTTTTAACTAAAGCAGGTGTATGACTGGTCTCAAATTCATTTACTCAGAGAAAAAAAAAAGCCGTCCTGTTGTAATCCATTTTGCTATGTGGCTCTAGTTGTGAAAATTCAACTTTTGGTAGTGGAGCCACCTTGTGGACCAACTGCCCATCACCTATGGTCATGTTCTTGATGTTTTGACATCACTACTGATGTCTTCTGCCCAGTTGCTACTGTATTTACTTTGACTGTGGGAGCGGTAAGTCTTTTAAATAATCTGTGGATATATGTAAAGTTGTGCAAGTTATCTAAAAACATTTTATTTCTAAGGAGAATGTTTTTTAAACAATGGCAAAATTGCTACAATGCCACTGACCCGCTTTGTTACTGTAGTGCAACACTTTGGCTTCTGACTTGTTTACCGCTGGGTATTGTGCATGTTTGGCTTGCTTGCCGAGTGCCATTCTGTGTGTTGCTTTGTACATCTTAGCTGGTGGATATGGGAAAGTATTAACATTTGTTTAGCTTTTTGTATGAGAAACTAACTCTAGTAAATGGTTCACATACCAGATATTTATTTATTTATTTAGAAGAGATTCACCAGGAAAGCAACATGAACTGCGAAACCGCTCATTTCCAGAAGCATCCTTTGGGGGAGGGGGTTACATAAGGAGGAGGAGAAAACCAATAATCAGGATAACATTGTACAGAATCATATACATTTCTTTGACAACTAAGTAAAAAAAACAAGTAACGTAATTAGAAATATATGGACATAATATGCAAATAATATAGTTTATACAGCAAAACCACTATTTCTTTAGTACCAATACAGCAATATTCTGGATACAACAATGGACTAAATCCTAGTGCCAAAAGCAGTTTTTAACAATAGAAAGGACTGGCAGCTGAGAATAACGCTAATAGTTGAAGGGTTAGTTGTAGGGTGAGGGCAGGCAAGGGATAGTAGTGAATTGTAGAATGGGGAGAGGATTACTGGGCACCAGTCATTATCCCTATGTGGAATACATGGTGGGAGGAAGTTAAGGAGGAGAGGAGGAGGAGGAGGAGGAGGTGGGGGAAACTGTAGCCAGGGCCTTCACCCCTTCAGGATGCTGAGAAACCTGAAATGGGGAGAAGGACTATGGGGCATGGACATAAAATGGAGAAGAGGATAGGGGAAGAAGGACAGAAAGGGGACATTGTTTAACCAGGAGTAGCACACTAAGCTGAAGCTTGCTTCCAGATGTGACCTGGGAGCACAAGGAAGTTAAGTGACTTGCTCAGGATCACACAGTACGCATCTATGTGGCTGTGGGATTCAAACCAAGGTCTCCAGATCTGCAGCTCAGAGCCTTAACCCACTGTGCTGTACTGCCAGGTGTCCAAGTTAGGGGTGTAAGGAGAGCAGTTTAGAGGAATAAGAATGAATAAAGGAATTACAGAATAGCATGAATTTAAAGAGAATGGGTAGAGTGGACTTTCATCCCTTCAGGATGCTGAGAACCCTGCAAGGGAATGGGGAGTTGGCAGTGGAAGATGGAGATGAAGAGTAACCTTCATAAGGGTGAGAATAAGGTGAAGAAGGGAGGAGGAAGTAAGGAGTGGAGGGGATTGTAATGTATAGGTAGGGATGGTGGACAGTTATAGTGTCTAAAGTCTAGAGAGTGTTGAAATAGGATAGGGATTAGTTACAGTTGCAACAGTGTACTGTGTTTTCAAAGGAGGAGTGCAAGAGGTTGCAAGATTAGGCAGAGCAAATTTTGAGGGGCGGAGAGAGAGTTCCAGGAGAAAGGGAATATGTATGAGAGGGCATTGAAATCAGATGATGTACGCCATTATGAGAGGGCGAGTGTTCTGTATGTTGAGGTTCAAAGTGAGTAGCAGGAGGGGGGTCTACAAGAGGAAGGACAGATAAGATGGCTGACAGCCTAGCCAGTACTTACCTACTAGATTAGCTGTAAGGGACAGGTGACTGGCAGTGAGGAAGGGGAAGGAAAGGGAGGTAAAAAGATTGCAGTGGTGGGTGAGAGGGGGCAGCTAAAGACAAAGTGGCAGAAGGAATTGAAGAGGGTGTCCAGCCTGGCTAGGGTGGTCTTAGTGGCAGAATTGTAGACAATGTCCCCAAAGTCGAAGACTGGGAGAATCATCTTTTGGACAATTTTGTACCTGGCTAGCATGAACAGTTAGCTATGGTGTCTGTAAGGGGCACCAAGCTTAGGGAGTCATTTTTTTATGAATGGCATCAACTTGTACACCAAAGTCTATATTTTTGTCTAGCTATAGCCCAAGGTACTTAAAAGAAGAGACGTTGTCCAATTTGGAACCAGTCAGGGAATGAAAGCTAGTGGTGGAGTCCATTTTGTACAGCTTTTATTTGGTGCCCACGGTCATAGAGACTGTTTTTTTTTGACATTCAGAGAAAGTTGGTTTGCACTAAACCAACATTGGACATTGTTAAAGTCCAGTTGAAGACTGGTAGTCTCAGCAATAGGAGAACTCCCAGAGAAGAATAACACAGTGTCATCAGCATACATGTGTATGCTAGGGGATGAGCAGGTGCCAGGGAGATCATTCAGGAAGATGGAAGATAGGATAGGTCTGAGAACTGAGCCTTGGGGGACACCTGCATTGATTGTGAGGGGGAGGGAGCTGAATTGCTGACTCTGACAGATTGGGACCAGCCAGTGAGGTATGGCCAGAACCAGTCAGTACCTGTATCAGAGAGGCCAGCAGCTGTCAGCTTGAAGAGAAGAAGAGGGTAGCATCTTTCAGAAAAAGAGATGTGCAAGAACAAGAGGACACAATTTGAAGATAGAGGGGGGATGGCTCAGGGGCAATTTGAGGAAGTATTGTTTTCACAGAGAGGGTGGTGGATGCATGGAACAGCTCTCCTGAGGAGGTTGTGGGGTCTAAAACTGTGGGAGAATTCAAGAGTGCATGGGACAGACATAATGCAATTTTTGTGGGGGGTAGGAAGAAATAGGCTGTTGGTTAAATAGGGTCTGCAGTTATCCTCTAGGTAGGGAAATGGGCAGACTAGGTGGGCCAAGCAGTCCTTATCTGCCATCAAAGTCTATGTCTAGTCTAAGAAGAGAGTGGGCAACAGTGTCAAAGGATTCGGCCACCAGGTTGACTAAGATAGCAGAAATGATGCATCACTGGTCCATCCCTGTGAGAATGAAGTCAGTGAGATGAAGTAGGAAGGTGGTCATGGAGTGGTTTTTACAGAAGCCAGACTGGAAAGGGGTGAAGAAGGAGGAGGAGTCGAGGGAGTTGGAGAGTTGCTCCAGTGCCAGGTGCTCTTGAACCTTAGCCAGGATAGGTAGTAGGGATATGGGGAAGAAATTGCTAGGGTTAGAGGGGTCACCCCCTTTGGGAAGATGGGACCATGGTGGCAGACTTCTAAACCATAGGTACAGTTGCATGTGAGAAGGAGAGGTTCAGGAGATTTGTCAGGAGGAGGGCAATAGTGTAGATGGAAAGGCAAGAAGTTTGGGTTCAAGACCATCAGGGCACATTACTTTGTTGGGATTCAGGGCAAGTAATACTCATAGGGCATCATTAGTGTGGACTGGTTTAAATGTGAAGCATGAGGAGGTATGGGACTGTGAGTACAGAAGCACATTAGAGAGTGGGAGAGCAATCGGTGGAAGAGCAGCAAGGAGGGAGAAGGCACAGGTAGTAAAGAAGTTATTGAATTCCACAGCCAGGGTAGGTGGGTCATCAATTAAATGGTGCCAAATTTTAAGGACTGGTGACGGGGTTTGGGAGGGCGAGGAAAACAAGGCATGGATAATGTTCCAGAATTTGGAAGGGTTATTTATGTTGTCATGGAAAGAAGTGTTGAAGTAGTCCTCTTTAGCAAGGCAAATGGCACAGGTACAGGCATTCCGGAGTATGTGGTAGTGCTGGAAGTCTTGCTGGGTGCCTGAGATCTTATATGTAGCCCACACTGATCACATACTTGTTGACAGGTAATGAGTTCTGCAGAGACCCAGGGCAGGTGCCTACCTCGGACCCTTGCATTTTGTAGTGTGATGTGGTGATCCCAGACTGAAAGGATTATGAGGTAATGATGGACAGAGCTCTGTTAACTGAGGGGGCAGTGGAGATGGGTGACCAGTAGATACTGGTGAGCTCTCTATGGATGGTGGAGATGTTGAGGGCACAGAAAGAGTGAATATTAAGAATGAGAGGGGAGGACTTTGTATGGTAGATCTTGTGCATGCAGTAGACCATGTGATGGTCACTAAGAGCATCAGGGAGTGTACCAGACTTGATGAAGCAATGTGGGTGAGATGATAGAGTCCAGTCAAGTAAGGTATGTTTACTAGTTTTATGATTTAGGCATGTAGGGTCATCTATTAATTGCTTTAGGTTTAGGGAAGCTACATGGGTGCAGACTTTGGACTATTTGCTTGTGAGCCAGTTTATGTTCAAATCCCCAGGCAGGTACAATTCCCTGGGGCTAGCAAGGGATGTGATGGTGGAGTGGAGATTCAGGATAGAGGTGAGCTTGGAGACACAGAGGTTGGGACAACAGTAGACCCTGCCAACATAGATTGAGAGGGAGGACAGTAGGGATATTGTTATTAGGAGCCACTCATAGACAGAGGGGGAGGAGATAGATAAGCAGATAGAGTATTTAATAGAGGAGGTGATATACTTAGTGACACCCCCAGCCCTGGACTTATGGTCTTGGTGGACGATAGAGTAACCAGAGATGGAGATGTCTGTGTCTGGTATTTTAGTGCTGAGCCACAACTCAGTGATGATGAGAATAGAGAGTTATAGTTGTAGAATGAGTGACTGTAGGAGGTCTATTTTGGGGAGGAGACTTATAATATTTAAGTGGGCTATACATAATCCCTTAGGGAAATAAGGTGTGTCAATAAGGAGGGACCAGAGTAGGGTTCAACCTTGCCAGTTGAGAGAAGTAGCAGTAATAAGAGTGACAGGGATACTATAGCCAACCAATTTTTTTATCCATGTAGGTGTCCAGCAGGAGGATGGGATGGTGTCAGTTGTCCAATTACGGAGCATGGTAAAGGCTCGTATGGTAGCCAATTGGAGCCCCAATCCATATAGGAAACCAGCAGTAGGGCGCCAGGGTGAGTGACGGGCAGTGGACAAGCAGGTGGATGTAAAGGTGGGTGAGAGTGAAGGAGGGCAGATTAGTGTTGGGAGTGGAGAGAGTTCAGAAGAATGAGGAAGAGATGTGGGAGAAAAGAGAAGGGGACGCAAGCAAGGAAAAGGAGCAGCATGACTGAACATTAAGTGACAGCAGAATTATTGAATGACAAATAGGTAAATTGGTATTTATAATGGCCAGGTATGGTAATTTAGTGTACAAAATGAATTATTATTGAGTATCAGAATGGGTATTTGGTATTTATATTGGCCAATTTGAGTAGCTTAGTGTATAAAGAAGAACTAGGATTGTAAAAAAGAGAATATTTGATATTAATATAGGGATAGGTGATAGGTGGTAATATGACTAAGAAGAGGAGCTTAGTGAGGTAAAAGAAAGAAATTATGATGGGAGGAGAATAGGGAGATTTGTCATTAAACATCAAAGTTTCAGCAGCTAGTGAGCACAGACTAGAGAGAGAGTAATGTAAACTAGAAGAGGGTAACTAGTGGACAAGATAATGTAAGTTGTGGCATAAACATATGTTGGATGCACTAAAAATATATATATATATTTTAAATACGTTTAGTAGAGAATCTGAGATGGCAGTTTAGAAGTAACCATTTAGGTTTATGAGCCTACTGAGAACTGAGCCAATGAGTGGGCAGAGGAGAAAACAAGGAGTGGCTAAGGTTTGTTTAACCCTTAGGCTGCCAAAAGAATTAGAACGTATAGGAATTTGGGACTGATACATCAGTCCGTGGCACAGCAAGGGTTAATAGTGGTCGGGGCCAGGGTGGGCAGGCGAGAATAAATATGGTGGACAGAATTAGTGCAAGTGCATCAGTAAGGTCAGTTCAAGCAGCAGGGACTGGTCTGCAGAACTCAAAAAAAAAGCCACCGAAAATCCTACAGCTTCAGTCAGGAATAGGGAGCCAATGGTGAAGAAGCTGGAAGCTCAAGTAGCCAATCGGACAAGCGGCTTTCAAACCGCAGTTCCCCGATGGAAAAGCATACCCTTTTGGAGTTTGACGAGCGGGCAGAAGATGCTGTGTGGCCGGCAGTGGTCTGAGCTGGGGCCGCAAGCCCGTTCAGGGCTGGTTCTGAAAGAGAAGGGGAGAGAGAGGGGTCAGTTCAGTTAAGTGCCTCAGTCAGCACCAGGCATTAAATGATGGGATGTCCTGAGGGCAGGAAACAAAAGGCAGGGCAAAAGTGAGAGAAGTAGGTATGTGTGATAGGTAGGGAGAGACAGCAGATGGGGGATGTGTCTGGCAGCAGAGGGGAAAGGCAAGAAGAGCAATTAACTTGAGACAAAAGGAGAGAACAGACTTTAGTATTCAGGGGCAGAGAATATGGCATCAGAGGAGCAGCACAGCAGTGGAAGTCAGAAGGGCTGTGGCAGAGAATTGCAGCTTAATAGTGGAAAGTACAGACCAGTTTAAGCAGAAATCCACTCACGTACTAAGAGGTCATAGGGAGAAAAAAAAGAAAGTAATAGAAATGGTAGAGTGCAGGAGGAGCTTAGTGAGGTTAGCGTGTGAGAGGTACAGCTTAGGTAAAGTGAACAACTTACGCAAAAGGTCACTCAGGTACAGAGATGACTTGGGGGGGCGGAAGAAGAAAGAATTGGAAGAGATTAGAAGGCAGGAAGGGAGTACTTACAGGCTAAAGACAGAGGCAGAAATTTAGCAGGAGCACTACTAGATGAGGATCAATATTAAGCAGGTTGAAGTTCAGAACTACACTGGCATAATATTTAAATAATAAAAGCAGGTAAAATATACATATGCATCCTTAACAGTAAGCCCAGCAAAATAACACTAGCTATACAAATGCATATGTTATCACAAATTTCAGCTGCAAAATATGGAGTACAGAATAAGTGCAAGTGCAGCAGTAAAGTCAGTTCAAATAACAGGGACTGGTGTGCAGAACTTGAAAAAAGCCACCAAAATCCTACAGCATCAGTCAGGATCAGGGAACCAATGGTGAAGAAGCTGGAAGCTCAAGTAGCCAACTGGAGAAGCAGCTTTCAAACCATGGTTCCCCAATGGAAAAGCATACTATCTTGCTGGACTAAGTCTCAAGTCTCCATCACTCATTCACACTAGTGGGATAGTGCCAAAGGCACTAGGACCAAGTGGGAGCCAAAAATTTTCTGAAGGTTTGGCGCCGAGGTAGGACCGCGCATGTGTGACACTGCAAGACTGACTCACACCTGTGTAGGCTATCTCGGTGTCGACCCTCCAACCACCTCAGTTCCTTTTCTTCTGCCGTCGAATGTGCTTGGATGTCGACGTTGCTCGTTGCCTGAGTCAACATTTTTGTCTATACGACAACAGCTTTTAGTGTTTAATTTAACTATTTAGTAGTAATTTCTTATTTTACGAACAAGAAAAGAAGATTACAAAGAAAAGAAATTCTTTCCACCACCATCAATGGAGTCATTCTTAGGCACGGTGGCGGTGGCGGTAGGGAGACTTGTAAAGTAGTTATGGCAGAGGGGCTGTGCCCGGTCTGCCACCCTTAAGTAATGGGGGAGGGTCTGACTACAAACAGTCCTGTGCTCGGGGGGAGGAGGACAGTCCACCGAAGCACAAATCTGGTGGTGCCAGGGATCCGGCTCTGCTTAGCATCGAGCTCTTCTTCCTCGTTTGGGAAGAAGAATCGGTGCCGCTCGAGGTTACCCGTTGGTACATCTGCATGAGGATTGTTTGTTGGAAGGGCCGATAGGCCTGAACTGACTTTCTTGGGTTCCCCTTGGCCCCACTCCTAACGGCTGTATTCTCGACTCCGGACTCCATCTCTCTCTCTTTGGGTTCTGGTGAGCAGTTTCACTTCGGGCCACTCCTAGGGAGCAGGGGGTTTGACTTTCCTTTTTTCCTGGCCGTGTTCCTGTTTTCAGGGCCCCTGGGCCCGGGTCAATTGGATCAGAATGAGCGTGGTGCCCTCTTGATGCCTTTGCCATCATGTTGACCCTCGTGCCTACCCCCTTTTCCTTTTCAATGGTGGGACCAGCACGGCCACCACCTTTCTCCTTCTCCTTCTCCCCATCTTCTCCATTGGCTTTTCCATGGTGTTTTTCCTGGTGCCGTGCCTGACGCCTTGGTGGTACCACAGGTCTGGCACCCTGGCCACTGGTTTGGTATTGGTGCCGTAGGTGGCACCGCTGTTGTTTGGGTCGGTGCTGGGAATCGGCACCATGGATTGGCACCATGGCATCATCCACTCGGCGCCATGCTCAGTGCCACACTCGGTGCTGTGCAATGCCATGGATGCTGTCATTGTTGCCTTCATTACTGGTGCTGCTGGTGGTGCCATGGGTGTCTCACGGTGCCACAGATGCCTGCAGGTGCTTGTGGGTGTTGTGGGTATCCAGGGGTGCTGTAGGCACTGCCAGGCACCTGTGGATGCCACAGGTGGCACTGGGCACCCATGGGTCATGCCTGGCACCCATGGGTGTCATGGGTGTCATGAGTTCCATGGGTGCCATGGGTCCATGGGTGTCATGGGTGTCATGGGTGTCATGGGTGTCATAGTACCTTTGGTGCCATGGGTACCCTTGTGTGCCATTGCTGCCATGGGTTTCTTGGGTGCCATGGTTCCATGGTTGCCTTGGGCATCGGGGTGCCCTTGCATGCCATTGCTGCTATTGGTGCCGAGGATACCTGTGGGTTCTGCCATGGGTGTCCTCAGGTGTCTCCCAGGTTGGCATTGGTACTGCTTGGTGCCCTCCTGTGCCACGAGTGATGCTGGTTCTGCAGGGGTGCCAGTTGGTGCTGTCCGACAGAACTAGGGAAAGATCTCCATTTGTGGACCCTTTTCTGCGGGACTTGTGGCAGGATGTTTCCGTAGAATGAAGTCCTGTTCTGCAGATTATTTTTTCCACACATCTTAGTGGGTGGCGGTCTGCATCAAGTCTTGTGTCATCCTGCAGTTTTCTGTTGATGGGGATCTTCTGTTCTGCCAGTGGAATCTCCCATTCCACTCAGCACTTTCTCAGCTCCCTATGTGGTGCCAAGCTCCTCGACACCCTTCCTGGTGGTGAAGTCTCTAGTGGCTCTGACCTAGACCTCTCTTATTGGTCCTTCTATGGTAGAAGGACATCTAGATTAGTCTCTCCCTGTCCTTCTGGTCAGTGATACAGCTGATGACTCATTTTATATACAGTACCAAGGACAAGTCCTCTCTAATATCAGAGTCCATGATGGAAGCTCTTTTCAGTACTCCTTCAGTAATGGAGTCAACCATAGTGTTCAGACTGCATCTGTGGACCATACACCTCTGCGTCTAGACTCTTTCAGTCATCTAGACAATTACACTCTGTGGAACATTCTAATTCAATGGTCGGGAGCCACACAGACTCTTCCGCTACTTTGACAGGGGTATACAGCCCCCTTCTGATGCTGCCCCTCTGGTGACTGCTTCAGCACAGGTGGTTAACATCTGTTTAGCTATTATTATAGTCCAGTCAAGAGTTCAGCTATGGATCCTCAGGCTCCTCCTGCTCCTCAGAGGGATGACATCCTTGTCATTTCTGTATCAGCAATCCTTGTGAAATAGCAGCCTGCAACCTTGTCAGGCTCTGACTAATGATAAAAAAAAAGGGTTAGAATTATCACAGCACAGGGCCTAGTTGGAATTTCCCAATACCACACTTTGGATCTGGTCTGCTTCCACCTCAGCCTTGAGACAATCATCTCTAAACTTCAGTAAAGAGTACCTGATTTCTTCTACGCCTAGGGGCAGTCCGATCCAGTAGTGGTATAGCTCACCTCTTTTCTCTAGAGAGATTTCTCTTATTCTGAGATATTTCCTAAACCTAGGCATCTAAAAAGTCTGTTAGTCCCTCCTTTTTTTTTTTTTTAGCAGGCTTTCTTCTCTTGATCAGAGCGTCACAGCAACAGAAATGACTCTTCAGCGAGTCAGAACTTAGATTCCTACTTCCATGCTTGCTTCAACTTAGCAGATGACATGCTCCTTTCTTGTCCATAGGTCAAGTAGGTCTTTTTCTGAGATAGCTTCTCAAATATTCACACTTTCAGTTCCTGCGCACTGGTTCCATACCAGTTGCACACAAAGCTATCCTCTCCGACAAAGTGACAGAGCCGTGATTTTTTTGTTTTCAACAAAGCAAACTAGAGTCCTTCCTACTCCCTTCAGGGAGGCTGGAATAAGTAGTGCCTCACCGCACTTCTGCTGCTATTCGGTCACTTCAATGAATGGTTAGCCCTAACTTGGTCCTGCTGTGTCCCTCCTCAACTCACATCTGCCTCTATTTGCCTTACAAATCCAGCCCCTGTTTTTTTCTGTCGGAATGTTTATTTTTTCTGCAGTGGACACGTCCTCCTGTACACTTTTTCCTTTCTTCCCTGAATTCAGAGACTGCTACTACAATTATACACACAGGGGCAGGATGATTCCTTTTTGGAATATGCAGTGAATAGGATTTGATTCTACTAGACCACCACAAGAGGCTTCTAAGTTGTGCTTCACCTTCCATCAGGAAGGTTTCAGTGACTAAGTGAAAACCCTTCTCCTTGATGGGCTAACCCCACCTGGACCTTCTTTTGCTCACCAAGTAAGGGGTTCAAGTTCTCCTGGACCTGTTGTTTGCAGGTGAGCCATACTTGGTAGTGGGGGTTCCATCTCAGCTTTTCGGTCTACCATGAACCTGTAGACCTTACCTCCAGCTCTTGCAGTTCCCGAGGTCCTTTTACATTAGATTAGTACATGTCTTTGACACTATTAGTTTTGGTCCTATACCAAATTGTGAGTCTGGGTTTTCGCCAATCTCTCAGAGTTCTTGTGGCTTCCTGGCAGAGTTTCATTCTGTGCCAAATGCAGTCATCTGCAAAGTGGTATGTTACAACTCGAGCGCTTATCTTGAAAGCATCATGTTCTGGATGCTCTTTACAAGACAGCTCTTTTTATTAGCAGGACAGTCCTTGGCCATCCTTTCTGGATGAACCCTATCTCCTACCACCCTACTCAGGGTTGTGGGTTTTAGCTTGGTACTCTCCCACTAGTGTGAATGAGTGATGGAAATTACGTACTTACTTATACTGTAATTATTGATCTTCTTGGACAGTCTCCATCACTTATTCACATGCCCACCCACCATCCCCTGGGTTCACTCATTTTTCTTTCCTGGTCTTCTTGGCCTATGGTTCGACTGTGAAGCCTTTCTTACAAAGGCCATCTGAGCCCTTTCAGGCCCAGAAACTCAGAATGAGTTATTCTCATTAGTTATGCTGCACCTCCTTGGTCAAAAAGGTACTGAGGCGGTTGGAGGGTCGACACCGAAATAGCCTACACAGGTGCGAGTCAGTCTCATGGTGCCATGTATGCATGGTTCTACCTTGGCGCTAACCCTTCAGAAAATTTGTGGCTCCTGCTTGGTCCTAGCACCTCCGGCGCTATCCCTCTACTGTGAATGAGTGATGGAGACTGTCTAAGAAAATCAATGATTACGGTAAGTACGTAATTTCCATTTTTTGGAGTTTGGCAAGTGGGTGGAAGATACCATGCAGCTGGCAGGGGGTCCATGCCAGGGCCCCAAGCCCATTCAAGGCTGGTTCTTTTTGGAGTTTGATGAGCGGGCGGAAGATGCAGTGTGGCCAGCAGGGGTTCAAGCCAGGGCTAGTTGTTTTTGAAGTTTAGTGAGTGGTCGGAAGATGCCATTTCACCATGAGGATTCTAAACTGGGGCCAAGCCGATTCAGGGCTGGTTCTATTTGGAGTTGGAGAACATGAAAGATGCCATGTGGCTGGAGGGTCCAAGCTGGGGTAGAAAGCCCATTCAGGGATGGTTCTTTTTGGAGTTTTGAGAACGGGGGGAAGATGCCATGCAGCCCACAGGGGTCTGATCTGGGGCCGCAAGCCTATTCAGGGCTAGTTCTTTTTAGAGTTTGAAAAGCAGGCTGGAGATGCCATGCAGCCAGCAGGGGTCCAGCCAGGGCCATAATCCCATTCAGGGCTGGTCCTTTTTGAAGTTTGGCAAGTGGGCGGAAGATGCTGTGTGGCAAGCAGGGTTCCAAGCCAGGGCCGCAAGTCTGTTCTGGGCTGGTTCTTTTTGGAATTTGGTAAGCGGTCGGAAAATGCTGTGCAGCCAGTAGGGGTCCAAGCTAGGGCTGCAAGCCCATTCAGGGCTGGTTCTGAAAGAGAGAGAACTTTAAAGAGTACTACAGACTGTGGGTTGGATTTTGAAAGATTTGCATCATGTTTGTAATACTTACATACTTACATACTATTTGCCAGCAGATTAGGCCTTATGGTCTATCAAGTCTGCTCGAACCTAGATCCTTAGTTGGGTGCAGAGACCCTCCCATCCCTTGTGCTCCAGAAACCCCTATCATCCATCCCCACCCCGACAGGCTATCATCTGATACATCCACTTTCTGTGTCTGTCCCACCCTCTTAAAGCCCTCCACTGTGGATCTCTGAACCAGCTCACCAGGCAGAGCATTCCAAGGGTCCACCACCCTCTCAGTGAAACCTCCCTCCTTTTCCCCCTCACCCTTCCACCTTCCAACTTCAAACCATGCCCTCTGGTGATGCCTCCTGCTTTAGTCTAAAGATCCCTCCATGTTCTCCCTATTATTCCCTTTGAGGTACTTTGAAGACCTCAATCATGTCCCCTGTCTCTCCTCTCCTCCAATGAAAACAGGCAGAGCTCCTCAAGTCTGTCCTCGTAAGTCAAATCCCCTAGCCCTCGTATCATCTTTGTTGCCCTCCTCTGTACCTCTCCAGGAGCTGTATGTCCCTCTTCAAGTGTGGTCTCCAGTACTGTACACAGTACTCAAGTGTGGTCTAACCAGTCCATTGTACAGCGGCAGAATCACTTCCTTGCTCCTTGAGGTGATCCCCTTGCGATGCATCCCAACATCCTGTTTGCCTTGCTAGCTGCCTCCTGCACTGCTCAGAGTTATTCATACATGTATCCACCATGACCCCTAGGTCTTTTTTCCCCTGTTGAGGCTTCCAGCACCTCCCTCCCAGGGTGTACCTGTGTTTAGGAGCTTCCACCAAGATGCAACACCTTGCACTTGGTGATATTGAAATTTAATTTCCATGTGTGAGCTCAGCTTTCCAGGGTGTCCAGGTCCTTGGCAGGCCAACCTCCCCTCTTCTCCCTCAACTACTGCTCCCATCTTGGAGTAATCCGCTAAGAGACTCATTTCACACCCTATACCATCCTGATGTCTTATATGTATGCATTAAACAGGATTGGACCCAGGACCGAGCCCTGTGGTACCCCACTACTAACCTCTGTAGGGTTCAAGAGCTCCCCACAGACCCTACTCTCTGAGTGCGTCCAGCTATCCAGTTTTCAATCCATCTGACCATCAAAGGCCTACTCCTAACCCCATCTGCTTTCTCCACCAGACCATTGTGGGGACAGAGTCAACGCCTTGCTGAAGTCCAAGAATAATATCCACAGGCTTACCTCCCTGTCCAGTTCTGATGTTACCCATTCATAGAACTCACAAGGTTGGTTTGACATGATCTACTCATACAAACCCATGCTGCCGACTATCCAGACCTCCCACCCCCAAGTAAACCCCAATCGTTCCCTTTAGTGTACTCTAATTTTTCCTACCACCTGATGTTAACTGATGGGTCTATAGTTTCCTGGTACTTTTCTGACCCCCTTATGGATTGGTACCTCTACATGTGCCTCTCGCTAACCTTAGGTACCTCCTGTCTCAAGTGACCTGTTGAAAAGCTCCTGGGCCAGGGGTGCAGCCAGTATGTCCGCCACACCCTATAGTACTCTCGGATGAATGCCATCCGCCCAGGAGATTTGTCTTCTTTAGCCTTAGGGCAACCACTCCTTTTGGTGGGATGGCATCGTCTGTCCCTCCACCTTACTTTGGTCTTTTTATCCTTATCCAGATGGTGACACCCCTGGGGTACCTTTCCTCCCTTTGCTCCATTTCTGTTGCTCCCCTGATCCCACTCCCTGCCGCTTCTATCCCCTTGTGCCTTGCTTTGTAGATATCCCATCCCCTCCCTAGTGAACACAGAGGCAAAGTACTTGTTAAATACCTCTGCCTGTTCTCGCCTCTTCCACCCACCCTTCTTCTGATCTCAATCTGCTGAGATGGGTCTTGTTTTTCTCCGCCCTCAATGTACTGAAGAACCTTTTCTCCATGTATCCCCTGTGCCAGCTATTGCTCTTACTGACTTTGCTCCTCACCATACGGGTGACTTTTTCTAGATGCAAGCTGGTACATTTCTATCCCTATCCTCTTGTTGTTTTATATTTTTGTAAGCCGCTTTCTTTTCTCTGACTGCACCTGACCTCACTGGACCACCAGCATGGTTTATGTGACCTTGCTCCCTTTACGTTTCAACTTGGTGCAGATCCCGACTGCCTCATATGAAGTCCCTGCTTTATGACCTCCCCATCTCCTTTCCCACACTTGTCGCTGACGTGAACTCTTCAAGTGATCCCTTGAGTACTTCCCATGCCCATAAAGTCTGCTCTGAAGTCCACCTCGCCAGTGTCCTAGATCTCACCCCACTCCCCAATGCTTATTTGAAACCAGACAGTATTGTGGTCACTCCCAGTCAGGGGGTCCTGTACAAACCATGTCCCTTACTAGATCCCATCTGCCAGAACCACATCCAGAGATGCCCTCCCTTTGTGGGCTCCATCACATGCTGTGTTAAGAACACATCCTGGAAGCCATCCAGCAGCCTCTGCTCCTTGGCCACCTTTAGAGGACATGGTTCCCCAATTTGTACCTGGCATATTAAGTCCCCCATCAACACCACCTCCTTCCCCTTGGACCACTGGGCAATTATGTTGTCCAGCAAACCATCCTTTCAGAATACTCACTCATCCTGGGCCTGATGGTGCTACTCCCAGCTTGGACTCCTGTCTCCTGCTGGGGATCGTGAGTGACCCATAAGGCCTCCACGCTTCTCTGCCTCTTCTACCATAGCAATTTCTATGTCATCTCTAATGACACATAGCCACCCACCCCCTCTGCCCTCCTTTCTATCCTTCCTACAGTGTAGTCCTCTACTTAGGTCCCAGTCATGGTTTTTGTTGTCCACGCTTCCGTGACTGCCGCCATCCACCCCCCCCTCGAACAGCATGGCCTGGAACTCAAGCAACCTTGTTTCCTGGCTCCTGGCATTTACTAACACTAACTCACCCCTTATCCTGATCCTTTTTGTCGAATCCTCACCAGATTCCTTATACCTCCATCTCCCTGCTCCGCCTGAAACCTCCACCTCCAGTTCGTTTCCTCCCCTGCTTGAGGGCTACCCCCTCATCTGGAGGGGAGGCTTGGTCAGCCCTCCCTTATCCTTCCCCCCACAAGTTTAAACCCCACCTTTCTTGTATGTGAGTCAGCCATCCCCTGTTTAAGGCTTCCTTCCCATGGGAGGCTAGATGAAACCTGTCCTTGGCATATAGTCCCTTATCCTCCCAAACTCCATTCAGTTCCCTTAACACCCCCACCCATTCTCTTCACCCCACTTTCCTGAGCCATTTATTAACCTCTGTGAGCTTCATTTTTCTCCACTGAGGCCTTTGGTACTACAATATTCCGAAAAGGAAATGTTGCATCCATTATCCCGACAGACCTGGGTGTTCTGGAACCTTGCTTGGCTCTATATCACTATTTCTAGATCATTAGTTCCCAAATGCACCAGGAAATCCGTTTCCCTCCACAATCCCTAACCATTTCATACATTATGAACTTTGCTCTGAGCACTGTCAGCCCAGAGACTCACTACCTTCACCTGGCTATGGTATCCATCCCTGTCCCTCCTAATGGATACCCTTAATCATCGAGTCTCCAGTAACAGAACCTTAACACCGCCATCATCCTTATGGTTTACCCACTATGCCCTCTCTCAGCCCCTCCCCACTTTATTCATGATCTCAATTCATGTGGTGAGTCTTCCTGCCTTATTAGAGACCCCTTGTCGGCCCTCCCCTTTCTGCCTCCCTTGCTATTTTGCCCACTTAACTCAAACCCCTTCTGAATAGGTGTCCCTTTAACCCTCTCTTATCTGGACCATTTATCCTGGCCCTGATGGTTTCCCTTCCCTCCTCCCTTATCCCCTTGTAATAGTACCCCTGTCTCCAGAGGTCTCTGTGGGTCCCCTTAGCTAGGCCCCATCCTTGCATTTAGCTTCCTGCTTGAAGGGGGCCCTCTCCCACTTGTTGTCTCCCAGTTTCTTCCAATCATGCTCTCCTCCCTCATGTCTGGAATATGTTGCATCTCCCATTTGCTTAATATATATGTTTCCTTCTCCTCTGGGACTATCGGTCTATCCTTTCCATAGCTGTTCTGGATGCCCTTGGTATCTTGACTCCCTCCCCGGCCTCTGTATAAGTTTCCCATTTCCACCAACCCTTCCCCCTCTAGGATGCTTAGTATCTCAAATTTATTGTGACACTTCTATGTCAGCCTCCATCAGTAACCCGAGTTTCCCCTGACTGCATCTCTAACTGACCTTCTTCTTCCTCTCTTGCACTGTTCACCTTAGAGCTCCTTCCACAGTCTGCTGTTTTAGGCTTCCGCGACAACAGCCCCTCCTGACTCTTCCCCTCCAGTCTCCTGAATCTAGAATTTTCACCCTGTAACGCTTTCCTTTAGCATCAACTTCTATCTATGGTCCTTCTGTCCCATTATCCCCTTCTGCTTGCTGTAGCATAATGTCCTGTAATTTCTAGAGCTGCTGCCCCAGCCTCCCCTCAGCCCCACCCTTCTGCTGCCCATATCCACACCCCTATCCTTGGACACCCCCCAGCTCCCACAGCTTACTCCTTAACTAATATACCTCACTCCTGATACAAGATAGCTGTCTACAGAGTGGCAGCCTCCCTCTCTCTCCAGGCCCACTTAGAATTATTGCCATCCCACAGCCTGTGCAGCCTACAACCCTTCCAAAGATGCCTGCCATGGTGGAATATGGCCATCCTGATTATCCCCTCTGTTTATAATAGCACACCCCTTTCTCAGTCCCTTTCCCCTGAGTACAGTTTCTCTCTATACTGACTGTAGTTATTTACAAACCCAATTTCAATCCCACCAACAAAGTTCCTGATCTCACAAACACATACAGTCCAGTATGTGTTCAGTCCCACTAACAGTGTGTGTAAGCAGACACCAGGTACCCCTCGTATGATGTCACAGGCCCACCAACTCCTGTTGCTTCAAATTTCAGTCCCAAACAGAAATACTCAGCTTCTTCAATCCCAACCCCAGTGGCTTTTCAGTATTTAAGAAAGCCTTCAAAACAGGGTGGTGGAGGGCTCTACTAAGCACCAGGCAACAACACATTTAAATTACCTTCTTTTCCCTGCCAACATCTATCCCCAAACCTACAATATCACAGCCCAAGTATCAGTTCAAATTCAAGTAATAATTTTAACACATAGAACTAATTTCACTTACAACTATTCAAATATTTCAGTTTAAAACAAAATATAACTCCTGGCCTCTTTTCTATCAACCTGTTGCTTAAGCTCCCAAGTGAACAATGAAAGCCACAGTAATTCCTGTTCAAAGACAAGTTAATTGCAGCTAATGTCCACTCTCCAAGCACCAGGCAAACAACACATTTAAATTCATCTTCTTTTCCTGCCAAACATCTATCCCCAAACCTACAATATCACAGCCCAAGTATCAGTTCAAATTCAAGGTAATAATTTTTAACACATAGAACTAATTTCACTTACAACTATTCAAATATTTCAGTTTAAAACAAAATATAACTCCTGGCCACTTTTCTATCAACCTGTTGCTTCAGCTCCCAAGTGAACAATGAAAGCCACAGTAATTCCTGTTCAAAGACAAGTTAATTGCAGCTAATGTCCTCCTCCAAACACCAGGCAAACAACACATTTAAATTACCTTCTTTTCCCTGCCAAACATCTATCCCCAAACCTACAATATCACAGCCCAAGTATCAGTTCAAATTCAAGGTAATAATTTTTAACACATAGAACTAATTTCACTTACAACTATTCAAATATTTCAGTTTAAAACAAAATATAACTCCTGGCCTCTTTTCTATCAACCTGTTGCTTAAGCTCCCAAGTGAACAATGAAAGCCACAGTAATTCCTGTTCAAAGACAAGTTAATTGCAGCTAATGTCCACTCCTCCAAGCACCAGGCAAACAACACATTTAAATTACCTTCTTTTCCCTGCCAAACATCTATCCCCAAACCTACAATATCACAGCCCAAGTATCAGTTCAAATTCAAGGTAATAATTTTTAACACATAGAACTAATTTCACTTACAACTATTCAAATATTTCAGTTTAAAACAAAATATAACTCCTGGCCACTTTTCTATCAACCTGTTGCTTAAGCTCCCAAGTGAACAATGAAAGCCACAGTAATTCCTGTTCAAAGACAAGTTAATTGCAGCTAATGTCCCCTCCCTCCAAACACCAGGCAAACAACACATTTAAATTACCTCTTTTCCTGCCAAACATCTATCCCCAAACCTACAATATCACAGCCCAAGTATCAGTTCAAATTCAAGGTAATAATTTTTAACACATAGAACTAATTTCACTTACAACTATTCAAATATTTCAGTTTAAAACAAAATATAACTCCTGGCCTCTTTTCTATCAACCTGTTGCTTAAGCTCCCAAGTGAACAATGAAAGCCACAGTAATTCCTGTTCAAAGACAAGTTAATTGCAGCTAATGTCCCCTCCTCCAAGCACCAGGCAAACAACACATTTAAATTACCTTCTTTTCCCTGCCAAACATCTATCCCCAAACCTACAATATCACAGCCCAAGTATCAGTTCAAATTCAAGGTAATAATTTTTAACACATAGAACTAATTTCACTTACAACTATTCAAATATTTCAGTTTAAAACAAAATATAACTCCTGGCCTCTTTTCTATCAACCTGTTGCTTAAGCTCCCAAGTGAACAATGCAAAGCCACAGTAATTCCTGTTCAAGACATAAAGTTAATTGCAGCTAATGTCCCTCACTCCAAACACCAGGCAAACAACACATTTAAATTACCTTCTTTTCCTGCAAACATCTATCCCCAAACCTACAATATCACAGCCCAAGTATCAGTTCAAATTCAAGGTAATAATTTTTTAACACATAGAACTAATTTCACTTACAACTATTCAAATATTTCAGTTTAAAACAAAATATAACTCCTGGCCTCTTTTCTATCAACCTGTTGCTTAAGCTCCCAAGTGAACAATGAAAGCCACAGTAATTCCTGTTCAAAGACAAGTTAATTGCAGCTAATCGTCCCTCCTCCAAACACCAGGCAAACAACACATTTAAATTACCTTCTTTCCCTGCCAAACATCTATCCCTCAAACCTACAATATCATAGCCCAAGTATCAGTTCAAATTCAAGGTAATAATTTTTAACACATAGAACTAATTTCACCTTACAACTATTCAAATATTTCAGTTTAAAACAAAATATAACTCCTGGCCTCTTTTCTATCAACCTGTTGCTTAAGCTCTCCAAGTGAACAATGAAAGCCACAGTAATTCTGTTCAAAGACAAGTTAATTGCAGCTAATGTCCCCTCCTCCAAGCACCAGGCAAACAACACATTTAAATTACCTTCTTTTCCCTGCCAAACATCTATCCCCAAACCTACAATATCACAGCCCAAGTATCAGTTCAAATTCAAGGTAATAATTTTTAACACATAGAACTAATTTCACTTACAACTATTCAAATATTTCAGTTTAAAACAAAATATAACTCCTGGCCTCTTTTCTATCAACCTGTTGCTTAAGCTCCCAAGTGAACAATGAAAGCCACAGTAATTCTGTTCAAAGACAAGTCATTGCAGCTAATGTCCCTCCTCCAAACACCAGGCAAACAACACATTTAAATTACCTTCTTTTCCTGCCAAACATCTATCCCAAACCTACAATATCACAGCCCAAGTATCAGTTCAAATTCAAGGTAATAATTTTTAACACATAGAACTAATTTCACTTACAACTATTCAAATATTTCAGTTTAAAACAAAATATAACTCCTGGCCTCTTTTCTATCAACCTGTTGCTTAAGCTCCCAAGTGAACAATGAAAGCCACAGTAATTCCTGTTCAAAGACAAGTTAATTGCAGCTAATGTCCCTCCTCCAAACACCAGGCAAACAACATATTTAAATTCACTTCTTTTCCCTGCCAAACATCTATCCTCAAACCTACAATATCACAGCCCAAGTATCAGTTCAAATTAAGGTAATAATTTTTAACACATAGAACTAATTTCACTTACAACTATTCAAATATTTCAGTTTAAAACAAAATATAACTCCTGGCCTCTTTTCTATCAACCTGTTGCTTAAGCTCCCAAGTGAACAATGAAAGCCACAGTAATTCCTGTTCAAAGACAAGTTAATTGCAGCACATGTCCCCTCCTCCAAACACCAGGCAAACAACACATTTAAATTACCTTCTTTTCCCTGCCAAACATCTATCCCCAAACCTACAATATCACAGCCCAAGTATCAGTTCAAATTCAAGGTAATAATTTTTAACACATAGAACTAATTTCACTTACAACTATTCAAATATTTCAGTTTAAAACAAAATATAACTCCTGCTCTTTTCTATCAACCTGTTGTTAGCTCCCAAGTGAACAATGAAAGCCACAGTAATTCCTGTTCAAAGACAAGTTAATTGCAGCTAATGTCCCCTCCTCCAAACACCAGGCAAACAACACATTTAAATTACCTTCTTTTCCCTGCCAAACATCTATCCCCAAACCTACAATATCACAGCCCAAGTATCAGTTCAAATTCAAGGTAATAATTTTTAACACATAGAACTAATTTCACTTACAACTATTCAAATATTTCAGTTTAAAACAAAATATAACTCCTGGCCTCTTTTCTATCAACCTGTTGCTTAAGCTCCCAAGTGAACCCCAAGTAATGTGATTGCTACTTTTGACTTAACTATTAGACAACATAAAAGGTGGTCTAATCATTATGTTCAAGGACCACATGTTGAACACAAAAAAAACATACAGGTTTCATTTATTGGCTGTAAAAAGCGAAAATTATTGCAAAAACATTTGAAAATTGCCTGCAAACATTTTCGTGCATTTGCCATGATGCAGGCTGTGCCCAAAATCGGCAATTGTGTCTGCATCATGTGTTGAAAATCTAGCCCAAGATCTCTGAGCTGGAGCATGCACAGAAGGATAATTGCAACTGGATGTTTACTGTACAGGGGGGGAAATAAAACATACAGTATTATATTTCTTATAAGATGACAAACTAAAAGAATTACAGTAGTCCTGATAAAATTATTTGAGGGCTGTCGTCTTCCAGGAAGACTGTGTGAGCATATTGGAACTGGAAATTTTGGTGAAGATTCTTCCTGCAAGATTGAAACTTCCATTAAGGCTTAAAATAGAGCTGTGGTGGGCTTTTGGCATTGCTATGCCTAAGCCCACTGAATGCAAAAGACAGCATTATTTTAAACTGTTTCTGCTTCACCATGAAGGCAACTGCTCTGAGAACCACATGGGACACATGGCTATAGATCCTCATCTTTCTCCAAAAAGGTGGCAGACCAGACAATGTAGTGACTCTGTCCTTTGTCTGCCATTTCCTTGATGAAGTATTAAGCTGTGTTTAAGGTGCAGTTGTACAATTGATAGAATACTTTGTTAAGGTCAAAGTTTAGGATTTGGCTGTTCTTGGATGCTGTAACTCCCACTTAGAAATTAGTTCAGTCTGCAGTTGTTGTCATTGGGGTTGCCTGATTTATGTATTAGGTGATTAGAACTATTTCACAAAATGAGTTGGCCCTGGCCAGTAGTGATGGATAAATTAAGGAGACCAGTAATGGGGGGTGAGGGGTGGCCAGCAGCTTAGCAACAGTTTTGATTCACTTTGCATTAATTCCACCTGATCAAACACTCCTAGCTGCATTGATAGGCAGTCTTCCCCTAAAATGTTCTATCTTAAGTCAAGTCTAATCCTGCCTGATGCAGTAATGTAAGTGGATCCTACAAGACTGGCAACTATCACACACACACACAACATGAACTCTGTGACCTTCACACATCTCAGAAGCCAAAGGGTTACACAGCAGCAACAAAGCGGGTCAGCACCTTTGTAGTAATTTCACCATTATTTAAAAAGATTCTATTTAGAGATAACATGTTTTTAGATAACTTACACAACTTTACTGATACACAGAGATTATTTAAATGGCTTACTGCACCCACAGTCAAGTAAACAGTGGCTGGGCAGAAGATGACAGTAGTGATGTCAAAACATCAAGGGCATGGCTATAACTGATGGGCACTTGCCCGTGGGTCCACTACCTAAATCTGAATTTCCACAGCCAGAGCCACATAGGAAATTGGATTATAAAAGGATGACTTTTTTCTCTGTGCGAAATTAATTTGAGACCAGTAATATACCTGTCTGTGTAAATGCAAGTTAGACGTGGATCTGCCTGGTCATTATTTAGTTTGACTGTGGGAGCGTTAATGCCTTTTAAACAAAGCAAGTGTATGACTGAACTCAAATTCATTTTGCTCATAGAAATAAAAGCAATCCTGTTCTAATTCATTTTGCTATGTGTCTCTTGCTGTGAAAATTCAACTTTAGGTTGTGGAGCCACCTTGCCAGCCGAGTGCTCATCACCCATGGTCATGCCCTTGATGTTTCAATGTCACTGCTGACATCTTCTGCCCGATCACTATTTACTTTGACTGTGGGAGCGGTATGCCTTATAAATAATCTTTGGATATAAGCAAAGTTGTGCAACTTATCTAAAAACATTTTATTTCTAAGAAGAATCTTTCTTAAACAATGGTGAAATTGCTACGAAGGTGCTGCCCTGCTTTGTTGCCCCAGTGCAAACTTTGACTTTTGACATGTTTTCCCCTGGGTAGGGAGAAACAAAAGGGAAAAAAATACTGAATTCCTTATCTTCTTCACATTCTAATACTTTGAACCTTAAGAAGTGCAAGTGTATCAGACTGACAGATTATTACCTATCTGCTTCAGTCTTCGGGAGCAGTGGAAAAGATGACCTGCCAGTCGTCGCTGAGGACATGCGTCCTGGACCCAAAAATCTGTTTACTGCACCACCTTCCACTGCAGATTCACCTAAACTTATAGGGTTGCCACCTCTGCAGCTGAGCTCATTTGCCAAAGTTAATAAATGTTACTAAGCCCCGATGCAGGTTATAAAGAGGTTTGATGAAAAACTTAATGGTTTGGTCCTCAGGTGTGCGAGTGTTGAACATCATGTGACAATGAATGAAAAGAACATTGATAGCACAAATATTGATAGCACACAGTAAGAACAATCCACAGTGGTGATTATATTAGAATCTTCCTCCTTCACTTGTTTCTGCCATGCTTTGGGACAATATTTCCAAAACATGAATAAGTGAAAATTTAGAGAACTCTGTCCTAAAGATAACTTACAGTTTCTGGGCCTGCCATTATTTGAAAATACTGAAAATGTGACCTGGGAAATTGTCAAACAGTTTTTCTCCAGTTTTCTGAGATATACTCTTGAAAATATCCCCTTTAGTTAAAACCTTTCTACTCCACAATTAGCACAAACTCAAGCAATAGTTTCATTTGCTACAAATATATAAACTCTCCTACTGTCAGAGGGAGGGGGAGGGGGTTGCCAGCAGCCGATGAAGCAAGATAGACATAGACAGGACTCCTGCTCTACCTATATTTCCACACAAAAAAAAACAAACATTTTTTGAATATCTACTAACCATCAAAATAGCTACAACTGAAGGAGAATATCAGGCTGAGTTGAACAGTACCAAATGTCAGCAGTCTAACAGTGGTTAAACCACGGCAACTGGCTCAAGAAAGTAGAAAGAATAAGCAAGGGAAACTGCCAGAGCCACGAGGCTTCAATCAGTGGAGAGCTGACCAATACAGCTGTTTTACAAGTGATAAGAGATTTGACCCACTTTGTTGCCACAGTGCAACACTTTAGCTTCTGACTTGTCTACCCCTGGGTATTGTGCACTTTAGACTAAGTTTTGCCAGATTGCATTCACTATTTAAGTTCAAAACCCCATTGAAATACATTGAATGGCATACCCGTTTCTTCAGTTTGGGGTCCAGCTTTGAAGAGTGAAGAAGTGTCTGTTATCCAGAGAGGATTGTAGTGTTGGACCCCCAATGGGTAAGTAAGGGCTTAGTGGGGGGTTTGCAGAGTGGGAGGGTCACGTGGGGGGAGTCTGAAATGGCACAAAATACATCAGTGGACCTTTTTTTTTGTTATAGGTTTAAAGAAACAAAAAGAATGCGATGATGATCACGACATTGGTGGATTGGGCATGCCCAGTATCACTATTACATTTTGGGGGGTGTTGGGTACTGAAAGGGAGGAAAGTTTCTATTTCAGGCGTGCCTTTGAAGTACAGTAACGTGTTTGGGTTACAGGAAAAGTACCAGAACACTGTTCCTGTGCATTCTAGCCTACTTTCATCACTGAAAATTTTAAAAGAAAGAATATAAAACATGCATGCACATTAGTGGGGAGGGGGTGGTCACTGTAAACAAACAAAAAAAAACCTGAGGATTCCTCATCAAGATACTGGGGGACTGAACACCCCAAGTATCACTGTAATATTTCTGGGGGTGGGGTGAGGTGGCAAAGAAAACAACGGACCCGCTGACTGCTGAAAACTTTTTCCTGCAGGTTAAGTGGTGCGAGCGTGGAGTGGGCCATGGTGCACAGACTCAGAGGCAACTTTTGTCACCTCATGAGGCTGTTCTTTCACAAGCTGCTTTTCTACTAGTCCTCACAAGAGGATTGCAGGGCTCCGCCCATACAGCCCTAAAAAATGCCAAAAAACAACAAGGGGAAAGACAAGAAGAAGCATGTGAAATGACAGCAGATAAAGAAGACAAGGACAAAAATTGTGGTCCAGGACACTTGGTAGAGGAAGAAGAAGCATTTTCAGGCCCTGGAGAACTGGTGGAGGAAGAGGAGAAGGGTGATGATGCGGAAACAGCCCACAATAGCCGGCCCCTTAGGCAACAGCCAAGAATGCCACTAGAAAAGACCAATCTGGTGATGTCAGTGGTGTGGAATTTCTTTAGAGTGGACAAAGAATTATGGACCTATGTAGTATGTTTTACATGTAAAGACAGACTGAGTTTGGGTAGGAGGAAACAAGGCTAGGAACATCTACCATGAAAAGCATTTCCTGTTGTCCCTCAGATGGCACTCTGAGAAGGCAAGCCAATACAAAGTTTCAGCAGCAGTACCATCAGGCAGTGAAACAGCTGGTTATATTGATGACAGCCAGGGAAAGAACATTAGGAGACCTGGTAAAAAGGAAGAGGAAGAAAGACTTTTTAGTGGTAGCCAATGCACAACTCCAAAATCTTCCATTCATCAGTTCTTCAGCCAATTGACTCCCACACATCCAACTGGCCACAAATCCCCAGCCACTTTCACCCACAGGGACAGCAAAAATAGTAGCCAACTGTCTCATCCAAAGAAAAAAAACACTCAACTCTCACTGGTCCAGTCCCTGGAATTGGGCCAGAAATATAAAGAAAACAGGCCTGAGGTGAAACAGTCAACAAGAGCAATTGTAGAAATGCTAGCCACCAACTTTCTTTTCTGAGCAATGTTGGTTTTCTTTCAGTAATGCATTTTGCTGTGCCAAGGTATCAAGCATCCAGCTGTACCTACTTTTCTACAGTGGCTCTTCCTGATTTGTATCAGAGTGTCTACGAGACTGTGTCACGTGCCCTAAAAGCATTATTTGTTCCAGCCATTCACATTACCACTAACATGTGGACCAGAGGCCAGACTACTGATTACATGGCAGTAACTGCACATTGGGTCAGTTCCCCTCTTCATTCCTCTCCTATTCCTTCTCTTCCTCCTCTGGGTTAAGCTGCCTGCTTATGGAGGTTGGGTGGCACCAGTGAAAGTTTTAAAAAACAGCTAAAGACTTTCCTTTTTACCCAAGCATTTGCTGGGACATAATAAGTGGGTATTATTTATGAATGCTGTATTTATTGTTTGTGTAGTGTGTTTTAAAGTGGTTTTGAATTGCTGTAAAACGCCCTGAGCTTGGGAAGGGCGCTTGAAAGAAATCAATTTTACTTACTTACTTTATGTATTGCTGGCTGTGACAATGACCATCATGCTGAAAACGTGTTACACATCTGTGAACTAGGGATGCGGTGAAATTTATTTTAACCTATGAAATTCCAGCAAAATTGTGAATTTCGCCCCACAAAATATTTCGTGAAAATTTGGCATTTTCTCTGGAATTTCGATGGTGCGAAATGTGGAATTGCAGAACACACTGTGCAGCTTAAGCTATAAAAACAATTTTTAAAAAGTGTTTCCCCTTGTCCATGCCAACATTAAAATCTGGATCCCCACATCCTTGGTGTCTAGTGGTCCCACCCTCCTGGCTGGATTGCCGGTCCACAAAATGAAGAATTCCCCTCCCGCCAAGATTCAGCCCTATCATCCATCCATAATTTGAAGAAAAAAAATTTCCATGATGTCTAGTGGCCCCACTCCCTGGCCGATCCACCCAAATGAAGAATGACCCCCAAGATTCACACCCATCCCCATTGTCCATAAGTGCCACCCACGGGGCCAACATCAGTCATTAAATGTAATAAAAAAAACTTTCCTGATGTCTAGTGGACCCCCCCCACCAACCACCTGTCCAGTGATAACCCCCACCATGCCCTTCCTCCATTTATGACCTCAGTGGACCACTGGCACAACTCCCTCACCTCCATGGTTGGCAGCCCAACTGAGTTTCTTAATGAGCCCAAGTGAGCTCTTCAATGAATGAGTGCCTGTACATGCTCATTCATTGAATGGAGCTCACCAACTCATTGTAAATGCTCTCAGTCAGACTGCCAGCCATGGAAAAATGATAACTGCTAGTTGTCACTGGAGTCTTAGATGGTGTGGGGGGTTACTACCAGACAGGGTGGGGGGTCCATTAAAGACCAGGGAAAGTTTTATTTTGCACATAGTCAGTGCATGAATCTGGTGATTGCTCATCGTAAAAGGTTTCTACCAGTTCAGAATGGTCTCCATTGAAACCCACACCCCCATAGGTAATCCAGTGTAGTCGGACCCATCCTTCCAGGCAAGCACTACAAGACATAGAACTCACCATGCGATTCAAAGGTTCAACTGTGGGATGATAGAATCAATGGAAGCGGCCCTTTGTTTTAAGTTTAGCCACACCATGGGACAGCACACAAGTCTGTTTGGAGAGTTCGTGCTCTCCACCCTCTCATTCAACACCACAGTCTCTGAACCTGGACCACCCAGCTGGTGTGGAGATAAAAATCAGAGCACCTGTGAGACAAGATTCTGGTGATCGGAGAGTATGTTTAACACCCACCAGATCCAAATGGTCTCTGTTGGTATCTGCACCCTCAATATTAATCCAGTGTGGAAGGAGCCACATCACAGTTGAACTCTAATAGAAAGATGAGCTACAGTACCATGCAGATTTCAATTCCCAGAAATGGGACTTCTTCCCCGCAGTGGTGCTTCTTGAATCCAGGACCTGATAAACAATAGATCCTCCATATCAGGTTGAACCATGGAATGCATGGAGGTCGTGATCACCACCTCCCAGGCTCCCCATGGTGGTCACAGACATCAGACTCTCTGGGCAGAGCAGTGAAAATACACAACCAGGCAAGGTAATCAAACAGTCATTTGTGAACAGAGGTAGCAAATATGGGAACACAGAAGGTATTCAGACTAACATTGTTGATTACAGACAGCTGTCAAGGTATTGAGATAGCCAGGGCCATTTGGCAGACCCCCAATCTCCCTCTACCACTGTACCCTCTCTATTGACATAGTCTTCAGCCTTTCGAGACTTATTGAAGAAGTGGGGAGATTGCCCAGGCTTGGTGATCTGCAGCTTAGAGTACAAGTGGGCAAATTCACATCCTGTGTTGTGTAGTTTTGATTTGAATTCACTGAATTTTTGCAGCTGTGCTTGCAAGTCTCTGTCATAGCCTTGAAAAACTAAAACTGAGTCATTACTGGTTTTAATGAAACCTTGTGCTTTGGCAGCTGTAAGCATTCTCTACTTGTACTGGAAGCTCAGAATCTAGTATCCTTATGGGTGGGGGACGTAGCTGAATCTCAGCGGGTGGGGAGATTCTTCATATTGTAGGCTGGTAATCGACCAGGGGGGTAGGACCACTAGACACCAGGGATGTGGGGATCAAGATTTTAATGTTGTTATGGATGGAAGGGGAGAAAAACACTTTTTTTTTCAATATTATCATACCCGGCTCTCAAATTCAGAATTTCTCCCATGGGTGGCGAAATTCTGCATTTTGTTGGTGAAATTCTTCATTTCATCGGGGGGAGGATTTCACACTCACAAAATATTTCATGAAATGTTGTGATTATGTGAAATATTTTGCTGTGAAAATTTTTTTCATTTCACACATCTCTACCGTGAACATAAGTTTCATGAGTGGCTGACACTACACTCTAACACCAGCTTGTATTGTATCAGATAATGTGAAGAACATTGTAAAGGCAATTGAGGATGGGGCTGATACACGTTCATCTTTTGTTCATTGTATAAATCTGGTCATTCAGGGATTCCTAGATAAGGAAGACACCACTGAGGAGATGTGTAGGTCTGGCCAAAACATTTTGTGGTCATTTTAGCCATTCTGTAAAGACATGAAAGCTATTAAGAAACTTTCAGCTGCAGAATAACCTTCCCTTCCACCACCTGAAACAGGATGCGGCAACCAGATGTAGAGTAGTTCCACCTATTACATGATGGAATGACTGCTTGAACAATAAAAGGCTATCAATTAGTATGCTGTATGGTATGGTATGGTATGGTATGGTGTGGTATGGTAGTAGCATGGAAGATGTACACATCAGCCCAAATCAGTGACACCCGATGGAGACCCTCTGCACTGTGCTGAAGCCCTTTGAGGAGGCCACAAGGGTGGTTAGTGCTGATGCAACAGGTCTAAGCCAGGTACTCTCCCTCATTGCCCTCATAAACTTATAACTTCTTCATAAGAAACCTCAATATAAGGAAAAGAAAGATACCACTGCCTTCTGATTTGTCAAAAAAATGCTATCATGTTTCTGGAATTACACATGCATTTCACAAATGCATATAGATGACCAGTTCAGCCCGGCCACTCTCTTGGACCCTCAGATCAAAGACACATTTGAGACATTCTTTTATGCACAAGAATGTGGTAAGGATCAGCAGTCCTTTTAAGCCTTGTTAATCCATCTGATCTCTACATATGGGTCCACTGGTTGCCCCAACATATTTACCCAAAACTGCCAGCCCATTCCCCCACAACCCCCTCGCTGTTCCCCGTGACTTCAAAATTCTTCACCTAAACATACATAGTCTTCTCCCTAAACTAGACTTATTTCAACCTCTAGCTGAGTCACTTGCAACAGATATTATCATCATTTCCAAAATGTGGCTTAATAAAAAATAGTTGACCTCTCTCTCTCTCCACCCCTGGCTACTCAATAATCCGACAAGACTGTACCAGAAGAGGTGGAGATGTGGCAATATATTCCTCAACAGCCATAAAATTTACCACCATCCTTTCTATATCGATCCTTAAAGCCTATGAGGTACTTATCCTAAAACTTTCCCTTCCATTCTCTATCCCTATATATGTTGCTGGTGCCTATTGTCGTCCAGGTCTCTCCTCCTCTGTTACCACTGACCTCATCAGCACAATTGTCTCCCATTCCCCTTCAGATGAACTTTATATATTGGGTGACTTCAACTTAAACTGATTATCCCCCTCCCTTAATGAAGTACGAAATTAAATCAATGCCCTTAACTTATAGCAACTTCTTTTTTTATTTATTTATTTCTGCTGCTGACTGTCATCCGGAGGGAGCCCGCAGCCCTGTCCCCTGAAGTCCACCATCTGGCACTGGCTTGTACTCTCAAGACTTGCCCCCCCTAACAGGGCTGGTGGGGTTCCCCAACCCTCAGCAGAGACTGGATTCAGTGTGGCCAGTGCCAAGGCTGGTCAAGAGTGGAACCTGTGAGGCGCCCCCACCATTGTGCTGCGGCATTTAATTCTTGGTTTTCTCCCCAGGAGTTGAGGCATGCAATTATGCCAGCGGAAAGGAGCGCACACGCATCAGCACACACTCCCTCCAAGTGTCTTCCCCAACTCCTCCCCTTCCGGCAGTGCAGCACCCTATCCCACCAGCCTCCACTACGGAGCAGGCAAGCACCGACCACTATGGACCCCCCTCCCCAGAGAAGGAGAGCAGTCCATCAGACACTTAATCCTTCTCCTCCCCTGCTGACTCCCATTGGCCCATGCTCATTCCCAAACATGGGTCTCCAGCGTATAGTGAAGTAAGTCATTCAGCGCCTTAACCCTCAGCACCACTGGCCGGCATACAGCAACTTATTCTTGAGCCTTCCATTCTGAACCATAAAACTAGTAACATTTCCTAATCGACTGGGTCCTCACATCCCACCCCCATAGGGTAATTAAATCTGGTATACTACCTGATGCCCTGAGTGACCACAATGGCCCCGATATCGAAAACTGCACCTAGCATTGGTGCAAGTGGTTGCTCCATGCAACTGAGTTGGGCCAGAACAACAAAGGGATATATTCAGTAGAGATATGCAATGGCGCATCTCTTCTGAATATATCAAAATATGTGGGTGAGGCAAATACGATGCACTGGCACATCCCCCAGACAGCTCTCAATACCAAAAATGGGAATGCTTCAGGTGCAATTTCAAGATATTCAGACCCAAACATGCAAAGGGAATATTATGTAGCAGAAAAAATAGGGCCATTTGCATGTTATTATGGCCCCATTTGCATGAGTTGTGCAGGACTGGCCGACGGAATGTACAGGACACCCAGCACAGCATGCTTGATGTCCCTGGTAGTCTAGCAGTCCCCCGCTCTCTGCATGAAACCCCGATCCCTGTAAAATAAATATTTTTATTGTCTCTGGTAGTCCAATAGTACCCCACCCACATGAAACCCCAATCCCCGTAAAATAAATATTTGTATTGTTCCTGCTAGTCTAGTGGTCCTCCCACCCCACCCTGTACCCTGCTTGCTGTTAAAAATAGAACATCCCTGACCCTGGTGGTCTAGTGGTATCCCTCACCCCCACCACACAGGACCCCCATCCCACCCCACTCCCACACCCAGGTCATCGGCAGGCAGAACACCTGCTCACTCACCTCTGCGACTGCCCTGTGAATGACAGCTTACAGTAACACCTGTGAGCTCATTGGTCTACACTGTCACTGCAAGCACACTGGCCGACAGTGTGGACCAATGAACTTGCAGGTGTTATTGTAAACTGTCATTCAGCGGGCAGCTGTGGAGGTAAGTGCACTACAGCAGCCCTTCTGTGGGTGGCTATCAGTTAGGCCTATTTTTCACAGGTGTAACTTTGTGCCAATGTATGCTGCACATCTCGGCTGAATATCAAGATGTGCCGCATATGCATGGGCATGCCCCCTGCAGATGCGCCACATACATTATCTTTGCAGCACGGCGCATCCAGAATTGAGCAGCGGATTTCGCCTTTTGAATATTGCCCCAAGGCACATTTCTGGGGTTGTGCTGACCCAACTCAGTTGTGCAAGGTGCAGCTCCTTTGAATATCTAGGCCTCTGTGGCCTTTTTGGTACACAAAATCACAGTATTAAGGCCCCACATAAAACCCTACTAATTCACTCATATAAATCTCTGAATCTAGCTCCCCTCTTACATGTCCTGTCACATAGAAACTGGGAACTTACAGCCTCATATAAATCAATAGACTATGCTTATGACTACTTTAAGGGTAAATTTCTGGTGATATGGAATGAGCATGCCCCTCTATGTTGCTCCAGAGTCAGGGGTGATCACCTCCCAAAGACCACTCCTGAATTCTTGGCATGTCAAAGACCTGGGTCAAAGCTTGGAAAGCTCATAAAGCCTCTAAGCTTCCTAGAGACTTTGACACTTACCACTCTTTACGCTATATGTGCCCAAAAGCTACCCGCTTAGCTAAGGCTGATTACTTTTACTCTACCTTTCAGTCTAACATTAATAAACCCTCAAAATTCTGGAAAGTTATCCATTGCCTTTTCTCCACTCCTTCCTCCCCATCCACCCCTCTCTTTAAAATAAACAATACTCAAATTACTGACCATGTTGGTGTTGCTTCAGAATTGAATTCCTATTTCACCTCATGCACCTCCACTCTCCTATCGTCCTTACCCTCTCTCCTTCCTGCTGATTCCTCCTCCTCTCCTAGACTTCCCTCTCTATCCAACTCTTTCTCCTTCTCAATAAATTCACCCTCCTAGTTGCATTACAGGCACTCAACCCCTCCAAAGGTAGCTGGCCTGATGGATTGGACCCTAAGCTGCTTTACCTTTCAGCTCCAGCTGTCTCTGCTGTATTAGCTGACCATCTCAACATTTCTTTTTTGCTACGGCTACAATCCCCTCTGCTTGAAAGTATACAATTGTTCTTCCCCTGCCTAAGGGCAGTGATCCTACTGCCCCTGTGAACTATCATCCCATTTCTGTCCTTCCTACCCTTGATAAGCTCCAAGAACAGGTGGTTCTATCACAACTGTCTTCTTATCTCTCTGACTCTACTTTTTTCACTCCATTCCAATATGGGTTCCAGAAGAATCATTCCACTACTACCTCCCTGATTAGGGTCACTGACTCTATCCTCTCAGGGATGGACATTGGCTAAATCAGAGCTGCTATTTTTGTCTACCTAGCAAAGACTTTTGACACTGCCTCCCACACCCTTCCATTAAACACCGTCTCCTTGGCAGGCTTACACTACTCTGCTACCAGCTGCTTCAGGACCTATCTTGTAGGCTGGACCCAAACTGTCAGAATAGCTGACTACACATCACCTCCCTATTAATGCTGGCATCCCTCAGGGATCCATGTTGGGCCCTTTATTATTCTCTGTATTTCTAAATTACCTTCCTTTTGCCTGTACATCCACTTCAATCCACATGTACACTGATGACACAGTCCTCTTCACCTCAGGCCAGTCCCCTGATGATGTAGCAACCAGACTTCAGCATGACTTCAGTAAAGTTCAGCACTGGTTTAGCTCTCATCAACTCTTCCTTAATACCAAAAAGACAGTCTCAATGACTTTTGGCACAAAGCAGAGGCTCTCTAGGCTCCCCTCCCTGCCCTCTTTCCATACCCTTGATGGGACTGTCCTCGAGGACACCACATCCTTTAGATACCTTGGTGTTTGGCTTGACCAACACCTCAAAATCTCTAGTTATGTGGACACCATCCTGAAAAGCTGCACCTCAGCTCAGCACACTATACAGGAACTATAGCTGCCGCCCACTACCGGCAAGATGTGAACTTGTCCAGAAGATGATCCTACCTATCTTTGCCTACTGTGATGTAGTCTACAGTGCTGCTACCAAGTCTTCCTTAACCAGATTGGACACCGTTTTTAACTCTTTCTGTCGCTTCACTCTGAATTGCTCCATCTCTCACCCATCACTGCAATATCTACCACTACTTGGCTTTTACCTCATTAGAAAATCAATGCCATCTCCATTGTGCTAAATTTGTCTCTAAATTTTGATTTGGTACACTCCCCATATCTTACTTCCTCCTTACTTATCCTCCCTCCCTCCTTCTCCCCACTCCCTTAAATCATATGACTCCTGATTAATGGTAGTCCCTCATCGGTCATCCATTGTAGGACAAATGGCCTTCCTGCATCATTTCCCTAAATTATGGAATGCACTTCCACACCAGATTTGGCACTCATCCTCTCCCTACTCCACTTCGTCTCCGCTTCATAACTTCCTCTCTGCAAATTGTACTTGTGCCTCATCCCCTTGCTTCTCCATAGTCTAATTCTACTCCTTCTGCAAAATATTCCTATCCTACCCCTTAGTATACCTCCTCTGCAACTTTCTATTAATGTGCGCTGTTCACCCCTGCTCTATCCCCTCCTCTTTATGTTTACCTACTACTCTTTCTCTGCTCCCCCATCTTGCTAGTTCAATGTTATTTTTATCTCTACTCAGATAAAACTGGACACTAGAAGTTAGGACCTGGTCTTTCCTTTGAGTTGTTACTGTATAAAATGTTCATATGCTGCACTTACTATGTTTATTACTTCCTGTATTTTATGTTATTGTATTAATGTTTTGCTGTATGTATGTTTTTCCCTATACCCTCTCCTCACGATGCACCATGAGACAAGCAACTTGTTGCTCAATGTGCCTTTCCTGTTGAAACATTTCAATAAATAAATAAATAAAATAAATAAATAGTATGGCACAAAACAGGACCAGTACACAAATAGAGCAGAAGAACAACACTCACCAACATCCCTTGTTGCAATCATTGTTACATGTCATGAGGAGGAGAGGAAAGAAGGAAGATCCATAAGTGTTTCTACAGCTACTGATCACCATAGGAGTCCCTCATTTTTGTCTCCAAGTTAACCTGCTACCAGTGCTGCTGCTGCTGCTCTTACTGCTGTACCTCCCAGAAAGACATCAAGTGATCACAAATCACTATAGGAACAAGTCTATGATTATGGCTTGATAAAAAAGCATGGCAAGTTGCTTTCTGGCACAGTGATGCCTGAGATGCCAGCAAACAAAATTATACTGGATTATCTGAATGAGAATGTAACACTAGTAGAAGATGATGAGCCTCTAAATTATATTGGTATGAGAAAAATACCATTTGGCACTCTTTGACACAGGTAGCTGTTGAATGCCTCAGTTACCCACCTGCAAGTATATACTCAGAGAGGTTTTGTATTGCTACAAGCAGTATTGTTACCAAAAGGGGAACAAGCATTTCAGCCCAAAATGTAGAGATGCTCACCTTTTAAAAATTGACTTGCCCATGTTTCCAAACCCATTTTTGCCATGGTTTATGGAGGATGACTGTCCTACACGTCCAGCTGGGTTAAAGACAGAGGAGGATGATGAGGTGAATAGAGAAGGCTTCTGTGTCCATTATTTTTTTTTAAACCAGTAGCCTAAATACAGACTGAGGGATGCAGCACTGCTGTCTTCACTCAGTTAATTGTTGCTCAATTTTTGCCAGACCTGAACAGGCTAAATTAACAATTTTGGGGGCAATATTGCCCACGAAACCAGTGTGTACAATACTTAACCATAGCATAACTGATACCCTTGTCCACGTGTGGCACTGTCCCAGTGGGCACTCAGTTTCTGGAACCCCAGTAGCCCATGCTGTGGGGTGCAGCACTGTTCTGTTCGCTCATTTCTATTTTGGATTGTTTGCTCAATTTTTGCCAGGCCTCCAGAGGCAAAATTAATAATTTTTGTGGCAGCGCTGACCATGAAAATGTTGTGTACAACACTTAGCAATGGCATAACCAGAATAAAGTTTTTGGAACCAGTAGTATTGATTGTTACAAACCAGGAAAAGGCGGCTCCTGAGCACTGGTGAATGGAGCCAAATAGAGAGCAGTACTGCAGAGCAAATGGAATACTCAACTCAGCCTCCAAAGATGCAACATCCAGTGTTAGGATCTGATAAAATATTATTGCAAAACTAAAAAAACAAGCAAGGTAGCACCCCATCATGTGTGATCAATGTTTTATGTTGCACTGATGCTTTTTTAAGAGGGGTACTGCCTTGCTTGTTTTTTACTTTTACAATAAAAAAGATTTCACTGGATCCTAACACTGGATTTTGAATATTTGGAGGCTGAGCTGAGCATTCTGTTTGCCTCTGCAGCCCTCATTGTTGCCTACTGCATCATTCTGATATTTTTGCATTCTTTGTCAGCACAGTGCATTACGTTGCTCATTATCTCATTTCCTAATGCTTTTCAGTAGTCGAACTACCACAAACTAGTATGCCATTAGGAGAACTTTGGGGAGCTTTTCATGGTTTGATGGCCAGAGTTTGAGGTCATACTTTGGGAGGTTTGCACAGCCCTAGCTTTGAGTGCAAAAGGGAGAGAAAGTGAAACTAAAGAAGGGCTGTTTTCTCAGAGAAACAGGCAGAGGAGTCATTTCCCAGGTGTGCAGCTCTGTCCACCAGGTCTTGCTTATAGCTATTATATCTAGTCCTTCATCCCCCATGATGGCCTCCAAGTCCACAGTCTTATTTACTAAGTTCCTGGCGTTGACTGCTAAGCCCTTCCACCAGGTTCCCTCTCCGCCTCACCTTCACTATTCTCCTCTTAATGCCCAGTATTTTAGCATTATCTTGGGGGCAGAGGCTGGTAGTCTCCATTTCTCCTGACTTGTGGTGTGGATTTTTCTCCTTCCCCAATCTAGTTTAAATTATAGGTTTCTTCTATGAACTCTGCTGATTTGCTTTGTAGTACTTTTTAGTACTGCTGCACCCTCCCTGTTCAGGTGTAGTGTGGTTAACTGACACTTAAAGTGTTACCAAAGAGTGCAGAGTTTTTTCATGGACTACCAAAATGTGCTGTAAATCTTGGAAAGGAACATAGAAAGGAAAAAATGTATTTTCTAGTAAATTGTAACAGCTGAAACATCTTATTATGTAAGCACATGCTGATGTGCAGAGTTGCTCTTCACATTTCATTTTACAGGCATTGTCATCTGAGGAACCCAGGTTGAAGTCCCTCCAAGGCCATTTGTGCAACTGCAAGTGCACCACCATGCACCCTATTTGTTAGCTGGTAGGGTGGGACTAGTTGTCTGACTCCCACTGCTTCTGGGTAGCTAGCTACCATTTTTTTTTGTGTGTGTGTGTGTACACAATGTGTGCACTGAAGAAGACATTGTACTGTTAAATGTCTCTCACAGTTGTTGTGCCCATATATTGTTGCAATGACATTAAGGTCATGTTTTGCAGGATGGCATCCACTTCACATGATACTTGGGAGAGGCTTCTCCATCACATGTTCAGCCACAGTGTAATGCAAGTAGGCAACTGATACAGCCCAGACAGCAGTGTACTGCATTTGTATTTCTATTTGTAGCTGTATTTTTTGTTTGCTTGTTTGTTTGTTAACCAGGACAAGGCTCAATTGAGTGATGCTCATTTACAAGGAGGTCCTGAGCTGGGCAGCAAATCACTCTACTGACATGAGTATTATATACAGACTATATTGCATGCAGCTCATACTCATACATCCAGAGCACATGTAGAGCAGACTACTGGTAGTGCATGAATAACAGAATGCAGATTGCATACTCCACCAGGCAGAGGTGCACGTATGGTGGAGAGTGTGGGGTGCCCATGTGCCCAGAACATGGGGTGCAGCTTCCAGTGCAGCCCTCAGGTGCCCATCTTCCCTGTGTGCCACAGCCATCAGGGTTGGACTCATGTGCTGCCATGGCATGTGAACAGATACAGGCATTGTCCCCATACCCCCGAGTGCACTGCATCTCTCTGTACACTTCACCTGTACATCCTGAACATCAGCAGGCATGCAAGATAGGCTCTGTCCATGCAAGTAGCCCCCATGTGTGGACTCTCTGTTACAAAGGATGGTGCAGTGTAGAGTGTACCCCCTGTAGACTCTCATGCCCCCCATTGCCAATAGGATCATGTATGTTGTACACAGGGCTGGGATCAGTACACAGGGTAACTGTGCATTGTATATCACCAGCCAATCTGCTCCCTTGCCCAGCATGGCTGGGTGGGCTGCAACATGGAACACCCATTGGTCCAGTGTTCAGCATCCATCCACACCTGGGAAGACAGGCCTGCTGTTACCCAGTATGTGTTGACAGACCCTTAGTGATGCATCCCCATGCCATGTATGTTCAGTGGGGGCTACAGCACTGTGATTGGGTCTGTATACAGCTCGTATCTTTCCTGTCTACAGTCATATTCAGCATGTGCATCTAGGAGCTGTAAAGGCTTCCTGTGAGGCACAGCCATATGAAAAGTGCTGTGGATGATACGGCCACCTGTGGTGTGAGGCACATGTATGTACTTTTACAGTTTTTTCCCCAACAGGCACTGGCATGTAAATACATGTCCAGAGAGGTCCAGTTCCATAGGATAATTCCCTCATGATAAATAGTAGTGGTCTGGCATGAAAAGAGACAACTGATAAATAGCATGGAGTGTAGTTGGGAGCACTCAGTGGAAGTGGTCAAGCAGTAGTTCTATGGGATGCCCAGAAGGACGAAAAACAAAACTCACTGAGGCAAGGCAAGGACTGCAAGTCACAGGTGGTGATCCACATACCCAGCCCTCCCTCAAACCAGAGGAGGAACATGTAGCAAACACCATGGAATGACATCAGGTGGAGAACATTGAGGGGATCATCGACATCATAGCCACCCTCACCTTCCAGAGTGAGTGCGCAGTATGCAGCTGGGGTAATGGCTGCACAAAGGCAGATAGGGCAATCACAGTGCACATGGGTGTTGCAGGTGTTGGGTTGTTCTCCTTATGATGGGGTGTACCTGTGGTCTGCATGGTACTGGTGCCAGTGGTGGGGTATGTACCTCGACCATTGATCAGACTGAGTGTGTGCTGGTATGTATTATAGCTGTGCCATGGCCCTATTTGTGACACATTTCTCTGTGTTTTCTTACTTGCACACCATCTGGAGGGTGATGGCAATGAAGACCTCAGTGATGAAACATAGAAACATAGAAACATGGATTCTGACAGCAGATAAGGACTGCTTGGTCCACCCAGTCTGCCCATTTCCCTACCTAATGGATAAGCTGCAGATCCTAGTTAAACAGTAGCCTACTTCTTCCTACCCCCACCCCCTAGAATTGCCTCATGACTGTCCCATGCATGCTTGAATTCCACCACTGTTTTTGACTCCACAACCTCCACCAGAAGGCTGTTCCATGCATCCACAACCCTCTCTGTGAAAAAATACTTCCTTAAATTACTTCTGAGCCGCCCCCCTTCTATCTTCAAATTGTGCCCCCTTGTTCTTGCATACCTCTTTTTTTGAAAGATGCTGCCCTCTTGGACTTTGTTGATTCCCTTGAGGTACTTGAAAGTTTCTATCATGTCCTCCCTCTCCCGCCTTTCCTTGAGGCTATACATATTTAGCTTCTTAAGCCTCTCTTCATATGTCTTCCATTGCAGACCCTGCACCATTTTAGTTGCCCTCCTCTGGACAGATTCCATCCTGTCTATGTCTTTGCAGAGATTGGTACTCCAGAACTGCATGCAGTACTCCAGATGGGGTCTCACCAACTGTCTGTACAAGGGGATAATAACTTCCTGTTTTCTACTGGTGTTGCCTCTCCCTATGCATCCCAGTATCTCCCCAGTATCTCGCCCTCCTTGCTGCCCTCTCACATTGCTTGCCCACCTTTAGGTCATCTGATATGACTACTCCCAGGTCCCTTTCCATTTTTGTTGTTGTTAGTATCTCACCCCCATTTGTACTCTTCCCTGGGTTTTGTTTCCCAGGTGCATTACCTACACTTCTTAGCATTGAATCTAAGCTGCCATACATTTGACCATTCCTCTAACCTTGCCAAGTCCCTTCTCATCCTTTCCACCCCACCTTGTGCATCAACTCTGTTGCAGATCTTTGTGTCATCTGCAAGAGACATACTTTCCTTCCAGTCCCTCTGCAATGTAGCTTATAAAGACATTAAAGAGACCCAGTCCTAATACTGAACCCTGTGGTGCCCACTAGTAACCCCTTTCTTCAGAGTGGACTCCATTTACTATTACTCTGTCCTATTCTCAGCCAATTCTTTACCCAAGCTGTCATCTTGGGACCCACCCCAGGCTGGCTAACTTGTATATTAATCTTTTGTGCGTACTGAGTCAAATGCCTTGCTAAAGTCTAGGTAGGCCATGTCCACACTCCCTCCCTGATCTACTACTTTGGTCACCCAGTCAAAGAAATCTTTCAGATTTGTCTGGCATGACCTTCCTGCTGTGAATCCATGCTGCCTTGGGTCCTGTGCCCCTCTGGCCTCTAGATACTCAACAATTCTTTCCTTCAGAAGTGATTCCATCATTTTCCCTACCACTGAGGTTAAACTAACAGGTCTGTAGTTTCCTGCTTCTGCCTTGCTCCCACTTTTGTGAGGGGAATCACATCTGCCCTTCTCCAGTCCTCGGGTACCACCCCATCCTCCCATGATTTGTTAAAGATGGTAGTCAGTAGTGTCACTAGTTCTACCCTTAGTTCTTTTAGAATTCTGGGATGAATACCATCAGGCCCCATTGCTTTGTCCACCTTCAGTTTTAAGAGTTCTTTCAGAACCCTTTCTTCTGTAAATGGGCTGGTATCAACTTCTGTATTCAGAGTGTTTCTACTGTTTGTTTTAGGTACCTCCCCCACTTCCTTTGTAAATACTGAGCAAAAATATTTGTTTAGTATCTCTGCCTTTTCACAGTCACCCTCTGCCCACCCTCCCTCCTCTTTATTAAGCCTCACTAACCCTCCCTTGGTCTTCCTTCGCTCCCGGATGTACCTATAAAAGGTTTTATCCCCCTTCTTAACTGAGTTGGCTATCTTTTCCTTGGTTTGGGCCTTTGTTGTTGTGACTGCCTTCCCAGCTTCCTTTTGCTTTAACTGATACAGTTCTCTGTCCTGCTCCTTCTGTGATTCCTTGTACTTCATGAATGCTTTCTTTTTCTCTTGAACCTTCACTGCCACTTCCTTTGAGAACCATAGTGGTTTCTTACATTGTTTCATTTTGTTTATTTGCTTCACACAAAGGCTTGTTACCTCTGTGATGGCAGTTTTATTATTCCCATTGTTCTTCCGCCCTCCTTCCTGCCCATTTGCTGAGTGCATTCCTTAGGCACTCACCATTTTGGCAAAGTCAGCCCTCTAAAGTCAGTACTTTGCCTTTGTATGGCTTGACTCTATTGCTGTGTTTATTGTGAATCATACTGTTTGATGGTCGCTAGTTCCCAGATGGCTACCCACTTCTACATCTGTGATCCTCTCTTCATCTCCATTTGAGAAAACCAGGTCTAAGATTGCTCTCTCTCTCGAGTGGGCTCCAATACTAGTTGTAAATTCATGTTCCCTGACCGGGAATCGAACCTGGGCTCCGGTGGTGAGAGCGTCGAATCCTAACCACTAGACCACCAGGGAGCTAAAAATCATGTTCCTGACCGGGAATGATGATGGTTCCTCAAACAGGAGTGAAGTCCCTACTTCCAGTCAAGACACGAGTAAAGAGGACCAGAAGAAGGTGGGGATATTGTTCCTGTTCTCAGACATTGAGACATGAAAGGTTAAGCTCTCCAACAATGTTCAGGAGGAAGAAGCTGAGAACAGGTGCTAGGCAGATGTACCAAACAGGTCCCCTGGTGCAGACAGGGTAGGGAACACATAGCCCAGTGGGGGCCAACATAGTCAACATATAGTCATGCCCCCCCATAGCCTATCAAGGCACTCTGTCAATAGTCTTACATCCATCACGTGGGTCCCTCCATACCAACACATCCTACAAGATACATACTGGGGTTTAGTGATGGGCCATGAATCTGTAGCATAGGAGCTGTGGGTACCAATGGCTAAAGTGCATCAGCAGGGCAACAGGCAGGTGCAGGCAGAGGTAGAACTGCAATGACTAATTGCAGACCATCCTCTCTACCATACACCACAACACCGGCCTTCTTGAGCACATTGCTGTGGCAAGGAACAGTGAAAGCTTATGGCCTGCAGTACGGTAGCTTCAGGATAACAGGCAGCATCCCAGGCCCACTTGGTGGTGGTAACGATGGCGCAGTTCCACGACAACCCTCAGAAACAGGGTCTGGGAGGACAGGACACAAGGTGGACAGCACACAGGTGTGATTGAATCTCCACTACGGTCTCACCCAGCCATCTGGATGGCACTGAGGCCATCCTCCCTGGCAGTCATGGACCCACACAGCTGTTTGTGGCCATGGGTGCAGTGGAGGCTCATCTGTGGGCCCTGTGGTTGATGGGTCCATAGAGCACAGTACTTCCCAGGAGTATACCACATGTGGCAGTAAGGACCATGAGCGCTGTAGCAAGTGAACTCCATGCCTGGAACCCCAGTGTTGCACCACTTTGGGTAGCACCCATATGTAGTACAAAGTACATTTCCTTGGATTTCCCTCTACCTACACCTTTGCCCCTAGCCACCCCAATGTGCTAGGTGTCTTACATTCTTTTGGCCTCCCTCGTGGTGCCTATTCCCATGCCCAGTACTCCCACAAGGTACCATGTGCACTCACATTTTTTTTTTGCTCTTTCCCCATGCTCATTGCCCTCCTTGTCAGCACCACAATCCCAATCCATTGTGTCACACTCTCGATTGTGCAGTGGTATCCTAAGTTGGACTGCAATCTTGTGCAGGATTCAACAGGCCAAAAAGATCTTGATCATCTTTGTGGGGGCTATACTGTAGACATCCATCAGACCAGTCCAGGCACGGAATCTCATTTTGAGGATTACAGAGACCTATTTTATGATGTTCTTGGTGGCCTTTTATGCCTCATTGTAATGCTTCTTGCTGCCAGATGTTGGCCACAGCACCAGTGTCATAAGCCAAGGATGCAGAGGATAAGCACTGTGAGGAAAGGGTCATCTGTTGGTTATGTGATTTTGGTAGGCTGGGAGAGGTTGCTATGCTTACCAAGCAGCCATCTGTCCTATGTCTGCACAGTTCTGAATATCTGGTACAGGGAGGAGGTTGTGCTAGATGAAGGCATCATGTGTACCACCAAGGTACTTCACAACCACATTGGTGATGCAGTTGTTACTATCACACACTACAGTACCTGTACACTGAGGGGAGAAGAATCCCTTCCTGTTGGCAAATGTATCCCCTTCCCTCCCAAGCAGTTACTTGATAGCAACCTGGATAAAGTCTACTGCTCTCAACACATTGGGTATGCTTGCAACCCAGTAGAATGCCTGCATTGCTGCTGGTCTCTGTTCCTGTAATCTTGGGAATGTGATATAATCCTCACACCTCTTACTTGGAGGATCTAGGAATGGGCTCAGTAGATGGGATATTGATGATTGTGTAATCTCCATGGTGTCCCAAGTGGCATTTGGGATATGCCAGTGGACTACTGTTACCTTCAGTTTCACTGACAATGACAGACTAAGAGCTGGAATGCTCTGGAGGTCCTCCCAGGAGTATGTCAAACAGCTCATGGATGCTGTTGTGGTCTAGCCAATACTGGTCAGCTATCTGCTTGTCAGACAGATTCAGATACGTGTGGAAGGGTCTATGGAACCTGTGGATGACAGCTGACTGTTGGACATGCCTACATCAGCAGCTAGTATATGCCTTGGCTTCCTCCAGGTCCTAAATGAGCTCCAGCAGCATCACGTACAAAGGGGCATGGTGTGTGTCTGGGTGTGTCTCACACAGGACTGGTTGAATTTTCTAGTGCCCTGTGCAGGTATTAGGCACGGATTTATGACAGGAAAGGACCAGCTTCCATCAGGTGTTATGAATGTGATCACTGTCCCTCACTTTGTGAGTGTAATTTGTTTTGAAGATGTGACTGTGCCTATTATGCACAGCCTGGGAACCCACTAACCAGCTATAATTGTGGTTTGAGCCTTACAAATCACATTTGTGACTCATAAAATGTATAATTATGCAAGCTTCAGTGTTTCATTAGTTTATAAATCTTTCATAAATTCCCCTTTGTGAAAAGCATTAAATGGTGGCTACTCATGGAGGTGTGAGGAGAGCTGTGCTGGTTGCTGTGGGGTGAGTTGGGGCAGTATTGACATGGGTCAGATTAAAGTATGAGTGTGCCACTGTCCACATGGGATGGGTGTAGGGAGGGATGCCACTGGACACCAGGGATCTACTAAATGGAATGGGGGGCACTGAAGGAAATTCTTAACATGGGATGGTATGAGGGAGTGGGAGACTCTGGATGCCAGAGTTAATTTTGGAATAGAATGAGGGTGATGGATTGGGTTAAATTGTATAGCAATGAGACTGTTGGAAGAGAAAAGACAAAATGCTGATCAATTTTACACACTAGTAATCAAATGACAGTGTTGTTGGCTGGCCCAGTAGTGCTAACGATTGAGGCCACACCACCAGCCTGGGGTCAGGAACGGCCTTGGTTTGCTGGGGGTCAGCAGGAAAGAGAGATGATAGAACATCTGATAGACTGCTGTGCTGTCAGGGAGGCAGAGGTTGTTGTCCTGCTCCTTGGCTGTCCCTAGTGGAGACTGGGGGCACCACCATAGTGAAGGAGGCACAGGAGCACTGGTAAGTGTGTGCCTCCACATACACACACCGATGCCATCAGGAGAAGGGGGAAGGGTTGAAAATGGAAAATGGTGTCAACTGGCAGGATGACACCAGTCCTCCACAGGCTCTGCACCAAGCCAGCTGGGCACCTCCGTGCTATTGAGATAAGTCCTGCTGAACACCGTGGTGAAGGGACTTGGGGTACCCATGGAGGGGGGCAGGTTAACAAGGGAGGAGAAAAAAAAATGACACTGGTGATGCCTTAAACTTCCCTGATATTGCTACATATCGGTTGTAGTTGCTACCGATATAACAGTCTGAGAACCAGATGCCAAAGGCTCATATGATAAGGGCAAAATTTGCACTCTTTCTTCTAGGACAAAACACACAGATTGCTGTCTCCTTTTTTTTAATTTTTTTTTTTGGATGACATTAAACTGAGGTCACAGTTTGTTGTCTAGTGGTAATATACATCAATTGTATTATCTATAAATGGCACTTAACCCCCAGTGATGTCAAGATTCTCAACATTTGCTGCTCTGTACTGTGGGAGAATCAAAAGAAACAAGGACTTAATTATCAACACATCAGAATCCAATAAACTTAGAATGATTGTCTCTAGAGCAAGAAAAACAGAAACCAAAAACATAGGACTGCTCAGAACACTGTAAATTACTTGGTGCAACAAGAGAATTACATGTAGGAGTTTTGCACATGATCTTTAATAAATCAGTTCTAAATTATAACATATGCAATGATTATAAACGTTGTTCAAGAAAAGTTTATGGCGCAACTTTTGTAAAAATAATAGAGTCAAAGGTTTACAAGTAACAGCAAAAATGCCCTAATGTAATCATATGTTAAGAAGTAAACATAGATAAGTGTTAATTACAATAAATGAGAGTTCTTACACATGTGTTACAAGTATTTTTATTTTTAGCAATCACTGGACTCAATTACCTAATCATACTTGACTCCAGCTACAAGGTCAGGCTGCCCTTTTATACCTGGTGAAGAGACTACTGAAGTCTCAAATACTTGTCGATCAGCCTAATAAGGGTATTATCTCTGAAAAAAAAAAAACAACCTGTTGCTTCTGTGTTTTTTTTTTTTTTTTTGCAGGTGGGCTAATATGACATCCTCCATGAACTCTATTACTCCAGAACTGCTACGGATTTATATGAACATTGAGTTACCCAATTCTCAACGGTATACATATAACTCCTTATCTGACATTAGTAAGCATAGCTTTACATAGAGCAGTATAATCAAACAAGAGCAACAAGAAGCAAAGTATGATACCTTGCAGTATAAGTATGAATCAATCAGCATAGTTATTTACAAATAATAAAGAGCAACAAAGATGGATTTTTACTGCACTCCTCATAGTAAGAACTGAAATATAATAAAATCAGTAACACTTTGACTTAAGATAACAGCAGCGACTAACATTTATTAATTTCTCATTTTAAGATGAGAATGATTCATAAATTCTTGCCAGAGTTCTTAATTTTTATTGGTAGCTCTACATATCATTAAGGTAGACAGGGCAGCAATTTTGAAGCTTGAGCAAAGCAGAGGGTGAAGTCCTCTACTGGTGTGCAAAGTAGCCCAACATGATGAGTGGCATATTCAATGAGTAGTGTGACTATGCAACAGATGTTCAAAAATACCCCTTGTGAGCACAGTGCAATGGAGCACAAAACTGCATCCAAAGTCCCCTAAGACCTTGGAAGGGGAGACAGCTGGAGTCAACCAGTAGACATTGCACACATACATTGGATCAAGTAAGTAATTTGCACAGAGCAAAACTCTTTGGTCATGAGCCCCACAGCCCCATATTGTACCTTACTTTACAAATAACCACTTTGCTTTCAGAGGACACTGAGAGGTCATTTGCATCCATTATACCCTCATTAACATGTGAAGAGCCATCTTTGCTGCTTGGATTGCTGTTGGCTATGGACTCCACTTTGCACCCTTTGGAGAGGGTGGTGAACACATCAAATGGCATTCCAGAGGAGGTTGAGGGGTCAAAAACAGTGGGGGAATTCAAGAATGCATGGAACAGACACAAGGCAATTCTAGTGCAGGGGTGGTGGAAGTAGGCCGTTAGTTAACTAGGATCTGCAGCTTATCCAATAGGAAGGGAAGTGGGCAGACAGGGTGTGCCAAGTGGTTCTTATCTGTGGTCAAAGTCTATGTTTCTATGTGGCCAGCCATGGTGTTGTGAAGCACAATGTCATGACAGTAAGTATTAACGCCTCCCTTAACTAATCCCTGTTTAGTTAGAAGATATTCCTTCTGTCCTTGTCTCCCCTTCCACACCTGATTCCCAGTGGCAGCTCAGAAACCATTTCCTATTGTCCAGTGGTCCCTCCCTCCTATCCTAGTAGCCTTTTGCCACCCAGACCACCAGCACATACCTGCCGCTCACCTTCCCAGCTGGCTGGCATCTGTCCTGTATCACTGTATTTTGCTGCATAGTGATACAGGACTTGCAGAGTGAACATAACCTCAGTCAACATAAAGTGGTGCTGTGCTAACATGCATGCATGCTGATTTAGTTTTATTTAAATGAAGGATTTCTATACCTCTTACTTTTGCAATGTCCTAGCTTTCTTCACAAAACTTGAGTGAAAGCTTTTGGAGTCCCACCCCCAGCAACCACATTAGTGATGATTCATAAATCCACCCAAAATGGGAGTTCAGCACTTCTCAACTAAACAACCATTTTGAATAGGAGTTATGAATCATCATTAATGTGGCCATGGGGAAGTGGGAGGCCAAAAAGCTTTCCCAAGGTTTGTTGAAGAAAGCTTAGATTATTTTATGATCACAAGTCCTGTGTCACCATACAGCGGTGTAAAGCAATGCAGGCCTGGTTAGGGGCACATTGTGAATGACCAGGATGATTTCTTAATGTGACAGGGTTCATGTAAGGGAGGGGCACCACTACATGCCAGGTATAAAATCATACTAGGGTGGGAGTCAGCATAGTACAAAGCAGATTCCTCTGTCATCTGATGGGGGGGGGTTCAGGGGAGGGTAGCTGGTGCTTCACACTCTGTTAAAAGATACTTCTTGCATGTTTTAATTAACACTGCTCATGCAGGCTATTAGCACATGTAACACAGTAGATATTAATGAGATTCCATCTCATTTACAACTGTGCCTGGGGTGCCTTTGCATTACTGAGCATTGCACTGCACACAGTGAGGCTTCCTATATGGGAGATTCTGAGTACACTTGCATATACCTTGTTTTCACACTGCAAAAGCTTCAGAATTGCTACCCACAGTGACTAAATGCTTGAATGCCATCTACAGTGATTGACACTATAAATGGGAGCACAAAAGTCACTACACAATTTTACTTGTTATATTTGACCTAGGAGTTTTTCATGTATTCCAAGAGAATGATTCTGTGGGATACAGGCCCTCTAAATAAGACTTCTGACTGGGTAATGTGTGAAATACCTTTGTAATATGATTCAATTCTACTTGGATGGAGAGTAATATTTTTTATTCTGAAAATGTTGTCTTCGTTTGAAGTGTATTTCCATAATGTTTTAGGTATTACTACATCAAAAATTGCTAATTCCTGCTTTAGTTAGAGTTTTACTGAAACAAATGAGTTTGGATATTTTAGCTGAAAACATTCACAGGTTAAACATTAAGACTATAAAAAGATAATGGCTCAACCACTATTGCATTTATGCTACAATTGAAGATAAATATTCCATCTTTCTCAGTGCTGCACTCTGGCTGGTGAAGAACATTTAGTACTTCAGCCTTCAGATCAGGAGGTGCTGTCTATCTAAAATCATTGATTTCTGTCATTTGTATTTCCCTCCAAAAATATTTCTGCTATGTCACACACTGTTGGAATATCGTAGACATGATACATGGCTACAGTTCTCTTGAGGCTTTCTTCTATGTCAATGCATGAAGCACTTAAGCGGAAATCAGTTGAAGACAGGTGAATTCCATACATCTTCCACAATGGAGCCCACCTGCATTTATATGTCAGAAATATAAAATATATTTATGTTTTTATTGCTTAAAAATTCTTATTAACAATAGAGTTATAACAACATAGAAATGTACTTTTCAAAGTTGCAGTTTCATATTTTATAAAATTCTATTGAATCTTTTTTGTGGTGCATTTGCAATGCTGAAGGTGTGTGACTTTTTTCAAAAGCATTACATTATCATAGGGCTACTCTGGGACTAATACATTTCAGTGGAGCTGTGTGGAATAAAAACATTCTGAATTTGTGAAATTCTGAAGAAAGTTTGTGAAAATCTATTAAATATTGTGGAATTTCATCAGAATTGTGTGAAATTTTAACATTTATTAATTTGGTCATGTGAAAAGAGTAAATACCAGTACAACTCAACTGTGTAAAAAAGCATCTTGATTGAAAAAAAAATACATGCCATCACAGAACTTCATACCAATGAGCCATCACAGAATCCCTAACAGTGTCACATGTTTATGTGTAATCAGGGCACCTCCCTGATTATGCATCAACATGCAGAACTGGTAGGGGGTCTGTGATGACCCATTGGTATGAAGTTCTGTGTCGGTATGTAATTTTTTGAATAAAGATGCTTTTTTACCACAGTCTAAGTTGTGTTGGCATTTGACATTAGGATGGATTGTCTCAAAATTATAGGTCCTTAAAATCTGTCATTTCATTTTTTGTGGGAACCTTCATGAACATTTTTATCTCCATTTACTTCAGCCAACTATCTGGCCATGGATCCTAAATCTGGCATAATTATTTAAGGATAGATATTCTAAAAATGTGCCAAATTTCATGACATTAATTGATTCATTATCTCAAAATTATATGTGATCAAAGTCTGACATTTTATTTTTTTTGGGAAATTTCATGGAAAACATTATCTGCATATAACTCAGGCACCAATGAAGCTAGACATGTATAAATAAGCATGAATAACCTTTTTGTAATGGTTATAGAATCTTCTAAATATGTAGAGAATTGGATGAGAGATTATTAAGTTACAGGGGTTCAGAATTTTACTATGTAAAATTTTGCAAAATTTAGTGAACACCCAAAAAAGTGGATGTTTGTAACTTCTCTGCTCTTGCAGGCATGCACTTAACATGTGGCATGCATATCTGACACCAGTGTATCCTGGTGTCTAACACAACTGGATAGATTGTTTTAGCAGTTTTAAATTTGCAGTGGAAAACTATTGGAAATATTTTCTCAAAAATGTATGGTAGCATATGGATGAAGCATCCAGAGTTCTTTTTGTGGAATTTTAACACTAACAATGCACATATCACTACTTCATTTGATAAGCTGGGCTGAGCTATTTGCAATCTTGCTGATCCTTTCTGGGTAACTATTTTGCCTCCACCACCCATTCAATATTAGCGTAGTCAGATTGACTCAGTAGAACTACTGATCCCATTGATATCCTCTTTGTTCTTTACAGTGACAAAATCCATTACAATGAGAGTCACCTACTCTTTTTCCTATCAACCTGTCCTGTTGGGATAGCCAGAATTCTGCCTTCCTGGTGCCCCAGACATTGTATTCTCCACTACATCTTTTTGAGTACCTCTAAGTCGCAGACTTGCAAATACAGTATGTCAGGATCTCTGGATCATCAGTTTACTGAGTGTGATCCTTATATACTGTATCCTGCATTCAGGTTGGAATTGTTGACACTCTGTGCTTCCTTGCTCCAACTTTGAGGTCTACCACAGGTGTGCTACCCAGCTCAACTCTCCATTTACTGGTGAAACTATGCATCTAACTCCTGAACCTAGTGACCTCCTGTACTATCTGCCTCTCATAGGTTTCATAGGTTAGTACAGAGCTAAGGGACTTGACATCCATAATGCTCACCTGGTTATTTATCTACAGTTTGCCCATTTGGTACAACCTATCTAAGTGATGTTTAAACATTTCTACAGTACCGCTTTCTACAACCTTTACTGGTAATGCATTCCAAATAGGGATGATTGTCTGGTTGTACCACATCTTTCTGGGATACATGACTGGTTGTCGACAAAGATTTTGTCGAATGACCAGACAGTGAAACTGGCAGGTCAACCGCATTTTGCAGTCTGTTACCGGTTTTCAAATAAAACTAAGTGTTTTCTGTGGGGGTCTGTGCCCCCCACACCCCTTCACTAAGGATTATCAGCTCTGAGTCAGAGCTGATTTGTGGGGGATGCAGGACCCCTGATAGACAGTGCTGGGTTACAGCATGGATATCACATTTGCACGATGTCAAAATGTCATGGTCGGGGTGGTATTCCATCTTTCTGTGCCAAGTTTTACAATTTTCCCCTTGCAACTGAAAGGAGTGTGCCCTGGTGTTATTTTTTTATTTTTTATTTTTGAGCTTGAGACTTAGTTTGTTCCAGACGTCATGGTCTTTTTGCTCCAGACATCACTGTACCTGTGAGACCCTATGTTAGACCTACGTTGTTCTGTATCAACCTTTACCTGTATTATGTTGTTGTTTCCAATTCTTTGCATCTGTGTCTGTGTATTGTATTGTTTTTTTGTACAGGACCACTTTGAAAATGAGCTTGCTCAATGGTGCTGATGCCTGGTTAAATGAAGTGTGATGTGATTTTGATTTGTAAAGGCTTTGAATAGAAGGCACATGTCCCCTCATAACCTTCTATACTCAAGTGTGAACAGCTTCAGAGTATCTAACCTTGTCCTATAATCCTTTCTGTTCATCCCTTTAACCTCCCATGTAAACATTTTTTGCACTTTCTCTAATTTTGCGCTGTCACCCTTTTGATAGGGTGACCAAACCTGAGCCCAATATTCCAGCAGAGGCCTCATAAGAGTTCCATAAAGTGGCAGCAATATCTCGCTTTCCCTGCTGGAAATGTTCCTAAGTATACAATGTAATACTCCATTAGCCATTTTGGTAAACTTAGTGCAATGAATGGAAAAATGGAGGTTGTTAGTAATTGAGATGCCCAGATCCCATTCCTCCGTTACAGATTTGAGGTTAATATTTCCTAAGTGGTATGTGGCAGACCTGTTTTTGGATCCCAAATGCATTACCATGCATTTATCGGAATTTAGGTGTAGTTGATACGTATTGCACCATTTGTTAAAATGTGGTATAGTAGTTTAAATGGCTCAAATCTAATTAAATTTGACTATGTTATTTTAAAATGAGAGGGAAATAACTGAAATTTAAATTTTGGCAACATGTTTGGCAGGCTATCACTCAGTCCAGTTTGAAGCTAGACATCTGAATTTGTGTACATATATTAATGTAGTAATAATCTGTATACCTGTAAATTGTCATAACATTTCAATTAATACTATCAAAATTATTCTGAAATAACAGAAATCTAAATTTTGGCAAAATGTCTGGCTACTTATAACTCAGCCATCCTTTGAAGCTTGAGACTTCAAATGTGGTGGGCATACCCATGTTGTACTTTTCTCTAAATCTTGAAACTATGGAGAAATTTGAATGAGAAATTTAATAAATGTTTGGCCACCCTTAAATCTTCCCCCTTTCAACATAAGACTCTGACATTTAGTACATCTATGTAATCCATTATTAACTGTCTACATTCCAAATGTGGCATCAGTTGGATGCATGCTTTTAAAATTAGAGCAAATTACCTGTCATTTAAAATGTAGTGAAATTCTGCAAAATTCTTAAGCAAATTCCATGACATTCTGTGGAATGGGAATGGTAATTCTGTGGGCATTCTGTGGGCAGAATTTTATATTCTGCACAGCTCTACTTTTCAAATGAGGAGAAAACATAATACACAGACTGAGACATTGGGCCCGATTCTCAAAGCCCTGCATCTGATGCAAGGTGCTTGCACCAAACAGATATGGTGCAAGGGCAACCTTGCATCCAGGGCTGCCTCCACACAATGCGCAAAGGTTGCATGCATCAGCCACAGGCTTGCACCAGCCCTGCACCTTACACTGCCCTGTGACATGGCACTAGGTGGACTGTGCCGATGCAAGCTGCAGATTGCTATTCACAGACAGCACCCAGTGGGAGACAGTCTAAGTCCCCTTAGACCAGTCAGGGCTGGTGTAAGGGGACTGAGACATATCTCCCCTGGGTGAACTGTCCTATAGGTAGTGCAGTGTGTCCCACCTCCCCAACCCCACTGTGCCCCACAAGCATCACATAGTTGACTCCCCATCCATGTTGTGCCCCCATAGGGCATCCAGGGAGGAGCATCCACCTGATCCTTGATGTGCCCCTCAGCATGTATAGATATGGTAGTGTCCCTGCTAGTACCATGTCACATGCCACCTACCCTCCCACTGGTGCCCCGTGCCCCCCACCCATGCAGATAGTGCCCCCTCCCCATCCTCTGACAGAGCAGGGGACTGGCACAGCCCTCCACACACCTCTGCAGCCAGTTCCTAACCAGACAGACCATGCAGCAGACTGTCCAGGAGCTTGCAGAGAACCCTTCCATGCGTCATGCGATTGCCTCATGGCTGGGGCTGCCGGAAGCATTCGGACTTAGGTGCCAGGATTCATCCTGTAACAGAATCTGGTGCAGGGTCCTTGGCACATGGGCTTTGGTGCAAGCTGCTGTTTGCTGCAGCTTGTGCTGAATGCAGCCCTGTATGAGAATCAGGCCCATCATCTTTAAATAGTTTTTACCCGTGGTTAAGAAAATCATGCAAATTAGGGAAACAGTAACAATTAGAAAGGCATCCCAGTGTCAGACATGCTGCAATTTTCAATTTAACAGGGAGATTACAGGATAACTGCTAATAAAACAAAACAGCCACCTCTGCATAGGTGGTGTTTTAGTACATCGATCCCCTTGCAGGCACAGTGTCAATTAAAGTTATATAGTAACATACTCAAGCCCTCATAAAAACACCACTCCTCTTATAGCATGCAGTCATTATCAGCCATGCCTGTGCCTGCTTCCTGAGACTGCACTCTATGACACCATTAGCAACACAGGATCATCATGTGCCATTGGCCCTGACTATACAGTGCCTCATGTATGGAGATTTGATAATCTCTGTTACTCATATGCCAGTTTAGATTTTCAAAGACTAAGTGTAGATGTCACATTAATGCAACGATTAACATGACATTTACACTTAGTCTTTGAAAATATACTGTAGAAGGGGATAGGGGATATGGAGATTATTAAATCTCCATATAAGGCACCCTATAGGTAGGGGCAGTAATGTGTCATGATCCTGTGTAGTTAACAAGTCTCATGGAGTGTGATCTTGTGGGCAACACAAGTATGGCTAGCAATGCCTGCCTGCTATGAGACGGGTGGTGGTACTTACTAGGGCTTGGGTATGTTAGAACTTTAATTGACATTCTGTCTGCAGTGGGGATTGGGGTACTAAAACTCCAGTCTATGCAGTGGTGGCCACTTATCTCATCAGTAGTTATCCTTAAAGGGAATTAGGAAATGTTCTTAAGACCTAGAGTTTTGTTGTTGCTTTTTTCATGTGCCTTGTTTCAGCAGTACTGGATTGCAGCGTTTTGCATAGATCAAAATCCCAAAGTACAAGAAAGCATAATTTGCAGATTCTTCCAAAAAATGAAATTGTTGGCCTTGCCAGTCCCTACTGAAATTATTAAACTGGACTTAGTGCAACTTCTGCTATGTAGGGAAAATTAGTGAGTGCATAAAATATACCTACTGTATGATGCCCAGTATGCATTCTAAGATAATCCCAGATTTAGTGACACAAATTCCTTCTTGGACAAGCCTGTTCTTCCAAGATTGCTACAACACTACTCAGTTCTTCTGATAGCCTATTTATGATATGATGGAGGCACGGCAGGAAAGGAAGATGGCAACAGAAGAAGTTTCCAGAATGGAAAATGTATGAGCTGTTACAAAAAGAGTGACAGTACAGATAGCAAGGAATGCATGAGATACATCAGAAAGATACAAAAGAAGGCCATTCTGGTTCAATGGCTGATTAATGAGGCTATTACAGGGCAAGAACTGCAGCATTCAGGAAATATAAGAGGATCAGACAGTGGGGAGTCAGGAAGAGAATGTGAACCAGCTAAAAATTATCAAAAAGCAGATCAGGAAGGCCAAGCTAGACACTTTGCAAAGTATAGTGGAGTGAGTCACAGACAATTGTCAAAACCTTGTTTCATTAAATAAGTAAGAAGAGTTAGACCAAGGAGGATTATAGAGAGGATGATGGGGCATGGGGGGGGGCTTAGAGCTGAAGAAAATATTAAAATCTCAGCTTTGTCTTAACAGTGGAAGCAGGAGGTCCATTACCCCAGAGTGGGGTTATGCTCAAGGAAGACATGAAGCAGAGATTGAGGATGGCAGCAGTTGCCAAGGACAGCATCCTAAAAGGGTTGTAGAGCCTACATTTGAAGAAATACCCAGGAACAGAGGGTTTCCACTCCAAGATACTAAAGAGACATCCCAGGCCCTGACAGGAGCACTAGGACACCTATTTACTTATTCCCTGCAAAAAAGGTTGTGGATGTGGTGCCACTACACAAAAGCAGTGCTAGGGATGATCCCAGGATTGCAACTTTAGGCCACTGAGTCTGACCTCTATTTTGGGAAGCTGCTGGAGACCATAATCAAGAAGTGGGATTACAGACTCCTTAGAGCAACATGGATTGCAGAATAGGGACAGCATGGCTTCTTAAGGGACGGTCATGGCCAATTAAATTAATAGACTTTTTCAGTTCAGTGACAAGCAATGGACAGAGACAAATTACTGGATGTCTTTATCTGGACTTCAGCAAGGCCTTCAACTTGATGGCACACTGGATGATAGTTAAAAATGTGGGGGATCTGGGAACAGGTGAAAACTGTCAAGCTTGATAAAGAGTTGGCTTGAAGGGGGATACAGAAGGTGATACTAAGTGACAAGTTTTCATGAGTAAGTTGTTCTCTACTGAGGTCCCACAGAGCTCTGTTGTGGGAACTATGTTTTTTAACACGTACATATTCAACACAGGGGTGGACGAGAATGGTAAGGTATGCCTGTTTGTGGACAACATGAAAATATTTGAAAAGCCAAATAGCATGGATGGGTAAAAGAGATGGTCAGGGATATAAAGAGGCTCAAATGTTGGCAGACCATATAGCAACTTAAGTTCAATTGACAAAAGGTATAAGGTAATGCATATCAAGAGGAATAATTCTAGAAATGAGTACTAAATAGATGATGTAATGTTGATACCAACAACAGAGGAGAGAAACATGTGGGTTATCATTAGAAGAGGAAAAACACAGTAACAAAGAGACAGACTACAGTAAAAAACATGCAGTGATGTCCTGATGTTTTGTTCACATGCACTTTAATGACAGATGAGTAGCACCAGTTGTTTGTTCTCTACTGTTGTGGTTTTATTGGTTGCACTGCCATAACCTTTGTTGTGGCCATTAGTTCTGTGGTTATCATTAGTGACAGACAAAAGTCTAATGCTCAGTTCAACAAGCCATATGTGAAGGTCTGCTGAATGCAGGAATGCATACGAAGGGGCATCATCAAATAAAAGAGGGTGATAATCATTCCTCTGTTTAGATTTCTGTTGAGGCCACACATATAAAACTACAGTATGTCAGTTCTGGCACCCTCATGTTGCAATAGGGAGAAGCTAGAATCAGTCTAGAAGAGGATGGCAAAGCTGATCAGAGATCTTCAAGATAGTGCATATGAGGAAAGATTGCAGATCTTGAGTATATACTCACTGGAGACCAAAAGGGAGAGAGGTTATAATGGAAACATACAAGGTTTTACATGGGGTTAACAGTGTAGATATCAAAGAACTTTTTACAAAAAAAGGGGGCACAAATCTAAGTTGGCAGGAGGTACATTCAAAAAGGACACAAGGAAGTTTTTCATTGTAGAGAGGGTGTCAGACAAATGGAACTGGTAACCCAGCAAGGTGGTAAATAGCGTGATAGGGTTCATAGTGGGTGGGATAGATTCAAGGGGGTGTTGGTTGATTCTGGAAAACCTGGCCTGTGGTGGTATGCTGGTGTAAAGGTCACTAGGAGAGTATCAGGACAAACTGAATAGACCCTGACCCTTTTCTGTCCTCATCATCCTCTATGTTTCCACTGAAAAAACTGTGTACATGCAGCTAGTTAAGTTTCATTTTTATTTAATTTTTCAGATTAATACATTGGTGCAAATGCACCTTTTTCAGGTATTACCTGGTGTACAGAGAGTACAATAAATACAGGGAGGATAATATAATCACACAAATTGAACAACTACTGAAAACACATAGAAACAGAACATTTGAAAAGATAATCCTTCAGCTGGGTAGTAAAACTATCAACAGAGAGTAGAGTTCTCATACAGACAGGCTAGTATTCCATAGAGAGGCTGTACAGTAACTAAAAGATTGTTGTTAAATACTGGTATGCATGTGAGATACTGATAAACATTTTCCCCTCAGCCCATGAGCTGAAACTGTGGGTTATAAATAATAATAATTCAGATATGCTAAAGGGACACTTTCTAAGGATAATTTTACAAATAAAATAATCAATGTCAGCCAAGCCTTGAAATCAGGGAAAAACAAACTTAGATTAATACAACTGATACAAAATTGTATGTTCTATTTCCAGCAGATTGGGACAATTTAGCAGTTTTGTGATGAAGAACGTCATTCTTCTCCAAGGCGAATTCAGTCTCTATAACAATAGCTCCATAATCAATTGGAGCAACATATTATGGAAATCATCAACTTAAACATGGTGGGATGAGGCAAATAGCTGGATGAATAACATTCCAGGCCATCAATTATTCTTTAAAAACAGAGAAAACAAAAGAGGAGGAGTGGTTTTCTGTTATACAGCCAATAACATTCAGTGCAGTTAAATTCAATTCGATATTCAACATAATGAAAAATTAGAGACCTTATGAATGCAACTTCAGTTTTCATGTTCACCAAAACTGGTCCTAGGTATTTGTTATAGGCCACCTTCAAATACTAAAAACTATAACAATGCTTTACTGCATGAAATTGAAATTGCCACTGATAGAGGTGATGTACTTGTGGTGGGGGATTTTAATGCCGGAGTAATTAACTGGAACTCACTAAAAGGGCAAAATGAGTTTGAAAAGGACTTGTTGGATACTTTAACATCAAGTGGTTGTGACCAGCTAATATCTGAATCAATCAGAGAAGACAATATCCTAGATTAAATAATAATCAACACTACAGATGGAGTAAGTAAGCCCAGAGTACTTATCCATCTAGGTACTAGTGACCACAACATGACTGAATGCACTCTCTTAAATCACAAAATTAAAGTTCTGGACACTATTATGATTCCTGATTATAAAAACACTGATTGGTCAAATCTCACCAAAACATTAGAAGATGTCTCCTGGGATAGTGTATTACAGGGGATAGAACTAGAACAAATGTGGGAGAAAAATAAATTACAACTACAAGGAGCTGTAGATCTATATGTTCCTATGTGTAAAAAATACAACGCTAAAGGAGACATCCCTATGTGGTTCAACAAGTCTATCAAAAGACAGGTCAGAAAGAAAAACAAAATATTCCATCATTTTAAAAAAGCACCTTCCTGCACTAACAAACTTTCTTATAAGAATGAACAAGCAAAACTTAAGAAAATGATAAGAAAGGAGAAACATAAACTAGAACTACAGTACGGTTACCTCATAGAAAGGATAAAAAATGCTTCTATCCATATATCAACAACAACAAGCAATAACACAGAAACATAGAATTTGACAGCAGATAAGGACCACATGGCCCACCCAGTCTGCCCATTTCCCTACCTGATGGATAAGCTGCAGATCCTAGTTAACCAGCAGCCTACTTCTTCCTACCCTCACCCCCTAGAATTGCCTTATGACTGTCCCATGCATGCTTGAATTCCACCACTGTTTTTGACTCCACAACCTCCTCTGGAAGGCCATTCCATACATCCACAACCCTCTGTGTGAAAAAATACTTCCTTAAATTACCTCTGAGCGGCCCCCCTTCTATCTTCAAATTGTGCCCTCTTGTTCTTGCACACCTCTTTTTTTGAAAGATGCTACCCTCTCGGACTTTGTTGATTCGCTTGAGGTACTTGAAAGTTTCTATCATGACCCCTCTCCTCCTTTCCTCGAGGCTATACATATTAAGCTCCTTAAGTCTCTCTTCATATGTCTTGCGGTGCAGACCCTGCACCATTTTAGTTGCCTTCCTCTGGACAGCTTCCATCCTGTCTATGTCTTTGCTGAGATTGGGTCTCCAGAACTGCATGCAGTACTCCAGATGGGATCTCACCAGCTGTCTGTACAGAGGGATAATAACTTCTTGTTTTCTACTGGTGATGCCTCTCCCTATGCATCCCAGTATCCCCCCAACCCTACTTGCTGCCCTCTCACATTGCTTGGCCACGTTTAGGTCATCTGATGTGACTACCCTCAGGTCCCTTTCCATTTTTGTTGTTGTTAGTATCTCACCCACGATTGTGTACTCTTCCCCTGGGTTTTTGTTTCCCAGGTGCACTACCTTGCACTTCTTAGCACTGAATCTAAGCTGCCCTACATTTGACCATTCCTCTAACCTTGCCAAGTCCCTTCTCATCCTTTCCACCCCACCTTGTGCATCAACTCTGTTGCAGATCTTTGTGTCATCTGCAAAGAGACATACTTTCCTTCCAGTCCCTCTGCAATGTCACTTATAAAGACATTGAAGAGGACCGATCTAATACTGAACCCTCGGTGCCCACTACTTACCCCTTTCTTCAGAGTGGACTCCATTTACTATATTACTCTCTGTGTCCTATTCTCCAGCCAATTCTTTACCCAGGCTGTCATCTTGGGACCCACTCCCAGGCTGGCTAACTTGTATATTAATCTTTTGTGGGACTGTGTCAAATGCCTTGCTAAAGTCTAGGTAGGCCATGTCCACAGCCCTTCCTGATCAACTACTTTGGTCACCCAGTCAAAGAAATCTATCAGATTTGTCTGGCATGACCTTCCCGCTGTGAATCCATGCTGCCTTGGGTCCTGTACCCCTCTGGCCTCTAGATACTCAACAATTCTTTCCTTCAAGTGATTCCGTCATTTCCCTACCACTGAGGTTAAACTAACAGGTCTGCAGTTTCCTGCTTCTGCCTTGCTCCACTTTTGTGAAGGAATCATCTGCCCTCCTCCAGTCCTCAGGTACCACCCATCCTCCCATGATTTGTTAAAGAGGGTAGTCAGTGGTGTCTTTAGTTCTACCCTTAGTTCTTTTAGAATTCTGGGATGAATCCCATCAGGCCCCATTGCTTTGTCCACCTTCAGTTTTAAGAGTTCTTTCAGAACCCTTTCTTCTGTAAATGGGCTGGTATCAACTTCTGTATCCAGAGTATTTATACTGTTTGTTTTAGGTACCTCCCCCTCTTCCTTTGTAAATACTGAGCAAAAATATTTGTTTAGTGTCTCTGCCTTTTCACAGTCACCCTCTGCCCACTCTCCCTCCCCTTTATTAAGTCTCACTATCCCTCCCTTGGTCTTCCTTCACTCCCTGATGTACCTATAAAGGTTTATCCCCTTCTTAACTGAGTTGGCTATCTTTTCCTCAGTTTGGGCCTTTGCTGTTCTGACTGCCTTCCCAGCTTCCTTTTGCTTTAACTGATACAGTTCTCTGTCCTGTTCCTTCTGTGATTCCTTGTACTTCCTGAATGCTTTCTTTTTCTCTTAAACCTTCACTGCCACTTCCTTTGAGAACCATAGTGGTTTCTTACCTTGTTTCATTTTGTTTATTTGCTTTACCCAAAGGTTTGTTACCTCTGTGATGGCAGTTTTTACTATTCCCCATTGTTCTTCCACCCCTCCTTCCTGCCCATTTGCTAGTGCATTCCTTAGGCACTCACCCATTTTGGCAAAGTCAGCCCTCCTAAAATCCAGTGCTTTTGCCTTTGTATGGCTTGACTCTATTGCTGTGTTTGTTGTGAACCATACTGTTCGATGGTCGCTAGTTACCCAGATGGCTACTCACTTTTACATCTGTGATCCTCTCTTCATCTCCATTTGAGAGAACCAGGTCTAAGATTGCTCCGTGTCGAGTGGGCTCCAATACTAGTTGTCTAAGGCATGCCCCCTGTAGGGCATCTAGAATAACCCCACTATTCGAAGTGGCTGCTGCAACTGCACTCCAGTTAACATCTGGCATATTCAGATCACCCATCAGCAATATCTCCCCTTTTTCTGGCATTCTAAGTATACTTTCTATCATTTCCTTGTCCATTTCCTCCCCCTGAGAAGGGGGTCTGTATTTAACCCCTGTGCGGATTGTGGTGCCATTGCCGGTCTCCAAATTTACCCACAGTGCTTCTTCTCCTCCCTGTTTAGCCTTTTGTTCTGTTGCTTTTATTCCTTCCCTTATGTAAAGAGCTACTCCTCCTCCTCTTTTACCCTCCCTGTCCCTCCTGTAGATAGTATATCCTGGTATGTTTACGTCCCAGTCATGGTTTTGTGTGTACCATGTTTCTGTGACTGCCATGATATCCAGATGTTCCTCTTCCATCAAGGCCACTAATTCAGGAAGCTTGTTACTCAGACTACTGGCATTGGTACTCATTGATCTCCATTTTTTGATGGCTTTACCTTCTGTTGCAGCATCCCCCACTGACCTTTCTACCTCGGTAGTTTTCTCATTTAGTACCCTGTTTTGTAGGGAGAGGCTGGGATTTTCCTGCTGCCTATCAGTGCCTCCCCCCTTGACTAGTTTAAAAGCTTGCCAATGAAGCATTTAAACCGACTGCTCAAAAGACTTGTTCCCTTCCTGGACAGATGCAGACCATCCTGCCAGTATAGGCGGTGTCCTTCCAGATGGAACCCCAGTCCCCAATGAAGCCAAACCCCTGTGATCACACCATTTTTCCAACCATTCATTAAACTGCATGGTGCAAAGTACCTCGCCTCACTCATGCCATTGACAGGCAGCACCTCTGAGAAGGATACTGTGTGTGCTACTTGTCTTAGGCCCTCCCCAATTCTACAAAGTCCTTCTGCACTGCCCTAATCTCATGATGAGCCAAGTCATTTGTCCCTAGGTGGACAATGATGTCCAGCTCAGACTCCCGTGCAGCTGTTCTCGTGATCCTGAGGATGCGCTTCCTGTCCCTCCAAGCCATGGCACCAGGCAGGCACCTTACTTCAGTTTTCCCTGCTCCCCTCAGTTCTATCCCCCTAATAATTGAGTCCCCCACCAAGAGCTGCTTCCTTTCCTTGTAGTGTCCTCTGTCTCCTTCCTGTGGGCCTTCCTTGTGACAGCTGTCCTCAGCCTCCTTAGTCTCCTCTACGGGTGCAATGTGTATGCTTATATTGTCAGTGCAGTGTGCTAGAGAGGATATGACAGTGATATTCACCTTACACTCTTGAGGAAATGATGTCAGAACCCCAGGTATAAAGGAACTATTTCCAGGGATGGGTGGGGTGAGGGGTGGGAAGGGGTTGGGCCTAAACTGTGCCCTCACAAAACAATCAGCTAAAAGCTCTGACCCAGCGCAGCGATGAGTGCCTTCCTGTCAGCAAGATGCCCTACACAACAATTTGACAGAGAAAATACCCTGCTAATCAAACAGAGAAAATCCAGACATCCAAGTCAGACCAGGTAAACCTCCCCAGCCCCAAAACAGCCTGGTGGTTTGTGCTCTGAGAGCAGTCAGCCTCAAAATAAGTCAGCTATGCTTTACACTCTTCCTGCACTGAAAATCTTAAGAATTAAGCCAATTGATTTACTAGTGACACCTGTGATGTAAGCAGGCCTTTCAATGTAGGCAGTCTGCTAAGTCTGATTCCAATACACAAAATCCTTCTGTGAAACCAGGGATAAAAACTTAACTTCTCAGCCAGCAGGACACTTTTAAAATGTTGCAAAAATATCCTTCCAAATCCTAGGTCTTGACCCCAACAATCAAGCAAATTCAGTTGTATCTCACTCCCTCTGGTTATAAAATGACTACACTTTTAATGGAATCCTGCAATTCTCTGCTTAATGCCAATAAGGAAAAAAAAAATGTAATGAAGTAAAAAAAAATTACATTGCTGGAGGATGGGGAAAATATTACAGACAATAGAGAGATGGCTCAGTGTTTGGATGAATACTTTATATCAGTCTTCAGAGATCAGTCTACCATTAAACCAATATTCCCTCTTGAGCAACATCCCTTAATTCAGTTACAAGAATGGGAGGTATTAACTGAATTGCAGAATCTGAAAACCAGTTTCTCCCCTGGACTAGACAACATAAATGCTATTGTGTTAAAAGAACATGCCAATGTTTTGGCATAAACTCTTACGTTGCTTTTTAATAAATCCCTTGAGATAGGTCAGGTTCCTGCTGACTGGGAAAGAGCTGCTGTCATACCAATTCACAAAAAGGGTAATATGAACATACAAAATTTGCCAGCAGATAAAGGCCTAGAGGTCTATCAAGTCTGCTCGAATGTGAAGCTAGCACCCCTTATTCTGCAGCTGCCCCTCCCTTCCACCCTTCCCCTTCATTAACCTTCCCCCTTGTCCTGTTCCATCCTCTTTTGAAGCAGTCCACTGTTCTACTGTATACCACTTCAGCAGGTAATGCATTCCATCCAGCCACCACCCTCTCTGTAAAAAAGTGTCTCCTCATCTCCCTCCTGAACCTTCCTCGCTCCAGTCTCATATCATGACCCCTGGTGGCCCTCCCCTCCCTTACTTTGAACAGTCCCTCTGTACCCATCTTGTTAATTCCTTTCATGTATTTAAAGGTTTCAATCATGTCACTCTGTCTCTCCTCTCCTCCAGTGAGTACATGTTCAACTCCTTCAACCTCCTCTCGTGATGATAAGTCCCCAGCCCTTGATCATCTTTGTCACTCTGCTGCACCCTCCAGTAACTTAATGTCCCTCTTCAGATACGGATGCCAGTACTGCATGCAGTACTCTGGGTGTGGTCTAACTAATGACCTATACAGTAGCAGAATCACCTCCTCCCTCCTCGAGGATATACCCCTTGCAATACAACCCAGCATTTTGTTGGCCTTTGCAGCTGCCTTCCTACATTGTGCCGAGTTGTTCATTGACCCTGTAATGAGCACACCCAGAAACAATGTATCAAATTACAGGGCTGTAAGTCTCACAACTGTTAGTTGTAAACTTTTGGAAAGGTTGATTAAAAATTAAATAGACTGAGAGAGTGCTAGGCTAGGCCTGATAGACCTTTCTCATCATGGTTTCCAAAAGGGATTATCATGTGTAACAAATCTTGTGTCATTCTATGATTTTGTCAGTAATCAAACTGATAATGGTACCCCAGATGATGTCATTTTACTTGATATAGGTGAAACCTTCAACACAGTCCCTCACAATTTATTAGTTAAGAAATTGATATCCTTGGATCTTAATATTCACATTGTAAAATAGATATACAGCTGGTTAACAAATCAGATCTAGGCAGTTAGAATTAACTATTCTATGTCCGAAGATGGATTTGTTTGTAGTCGGGTCCCCCAGTGGTCTGTCCTGGGGCTGGCACTGTTCATCAGCCTATATATAAGTGATATGGGGGTAGGATTAAGCAGTATTGTGTCAGAATTCGTAGATGACACCAAGGCTGGAGGGAGGTAAACTCTCAAGAAAAATACCTTAAATTAAGTAAAGATCTAAAACAAATTGAACACTGGGGGAAAATAAATAAAATGAAATTTTAACGCCTCAAAGTGCTCTGTCCTGCATTTTGGGCATAGTAATCCAGGATTCCTATATAAACTCAATGGACAAATTTTAATATCCACCATTAGAGCAAAAGATCTAGCAATCTGGATGAATAAATATCTAACATCATTGGATCACTGTAGATATGTTTCACAGACAGCTAATAGATTAATCAGTTCAATAAAAAAAGCCTTTATTACAAGGAACAGTGACTGCATATTGAAACTGTATAAAACCTATATGATCCCTAACTTGGACTATGGTTCACCAGTTTGGAGTCCCTACCTTGGGAGGGATATAAATTTACTTGAAAAAATACAAAGAAAAGTAACTAAGTCAATTAAGGGTTTACATACCATACATTACAAGGATAGGGTTCACATATTAAATCTATTTACTTTAGAAAACGGAAGGGAAAGTGGCGCTTAATTATTGCTGTATAAGATTCTGCAGAATCATGGCTTGATGCAACAATGCAGCCTCAAATATATCGATAGGCAAAATAATCTAAGATCTCATAATAGACAACTGATGATTCCCATAACAAATACAGTTAAAAAGACATAAGTATTATAAAGTGAGGTCAGCAAGACTGTGGAATACATTACCTAGCAATGTAGTTTTGTCTCCAACCTTTGAGACATTTAAACCTTGGCTAGACACATTTCTACAGTAGTTCAAAAAAACACAAAACAATAAACCCACTAGGAGTGGGAGACAATTTAATGGGCTTTTAGCATATTTTGTCTATACATACCAAGTAATACCAACTAATGCATATTATGGAATCTGGCATTAAGAATTCATTTATCCTGTAAACTGTACTAGTTTTTAATGCTCCTTGGTGGTTATTTGTTCAATATTTCATTTAAAATGTCAAGCAACAGTGTAAGTAGACTCCAAACTGTTTAAAGACAGCAACTGTTTCAATCATCAACTGGGCATCAATTATCTGCTGTGTGGGTGGATGTTTGTGTTTGTCTGTGTCTGTAGGTTAGTTTTTGTGGATTTACATGTTTTACTGCTTGGAGTAACTTCGCCATTCTTACACTCAACGTCTGTGAATGTCTCCTGGACTGAATTTCTGCAAAATATCTTCACCAGGTATCAGCATTTTCATTTTAAATCAACTTTTTGGAAGCCACCCCAAGGAAAATTAACTCTAGCAACTAAGTCTGACAAACTCGGTGATGCTGGGCCCTGCAATTGAATCAACATTTTCGTCTGACCTGCTCCAAAAGGAATTTTACTTGGGCTATTCAGCAACCATTTTTAAGAACAAAGGAAACATACAGACAAAAGGATTTCACATCCTGCATATGCCCAGGGTGCAGTTTATCACCTTTCAGAATTTTAACACATTCTGTGACCCTGGTTTCAGCAGTTCATCGTTCCACTGGATGAAATTTACTACCAGGTAACAGCAATTTCATTTTAAATCAACTTTAAATGTACTTGTCTCTAAAGGGCTGCTCTACAACAACTTTTAAAACAAAGGAAACAGACAGACAAAGGTTTTCACATCCTGCATATGCCCAGGCCAAAGTTCATCACATTGAAGGAATTTAACACTTTCTGTGACTCTGGTCCTCTTCAGTTCATCATTTCCACTGGATCTATCTTTTATTTCATTTGCTGCTTTCTCCTTGGAGGATCCCCTGAGCGGGCGTTCCGTTGCCATACAAGCCCTCCAAGCTCCCTCCTAAATGTGCCTCTGCCAGCAGCCCGAGTGACACCTCCAAAACCGGAGACCACAAAAGCCTGCAAGCAACCACAGCCCTCCAAGACCTTTTAGCGGGGCGACCGGCACCTTCAAAGCCACCACCCACGCCACCCTCTCCAGCCAGCAACAATGACAGGTACGGTAACTTTTTGACCAGCCAGAAAGCAGTGCTTTCTTACTTCTGCAACCTGATTGGTTGGTCTCCCTGACTGTGTGCTCCTATTGGCCAGTTTCTTTTGAAATGCCATGGCTCTACAGTACAAACTTCTCTCATTCAAAATTCTACTGTTTAATTCTGGAAAATCTTAATATTAGCAAATAAGATTGTTCATAACTGTTTTAAAGCATTAGAGCATTAATTGCCATTTAGTTTTCAGTGTGTGTATATAAGCAGGGCCACCTCAGCACTCCCAAAATGTCATTGCTACAGCTTTTGTTAAATAATTTATTCTGTTATTGACTGTTAAGCAGTATCCTGAAACTATTAAATTCACGCCGACCCCGCCATGCAGAGCACAGGAGGGGCTGGCAGGAACGTTGGAATTAAATATTCGTCAGCATCGTAGGTTTTAATATTATACTTTTGGAAGTCGACAAATTACACAAACATGCTGAAGTTTAACTTTTAGGTTAGGTCATTTACGTGATCAGGTATTCAGATAGCAACACAGTTTCTTCTGTGAAACTGGCCACTTCAGATATGGTGCTGCACCCCAGTCTCCCCCTAATGAACCCTCCTCTCACCTCTAAAACTTCACCACTTATACTCCTGTCTCTCCTGTTGTGTCTAAACTGGCTAACAACTTGTACATCTCTTGCTACTTATCCCTGCACTAACAATGATAGTGACTTCAGGTTTTCTAACACCCTGCTGTACTATTACTCGAATTCTACCCCTGCTCACTCTATCCTCATCAAAAAGGGCTGTATCTATCTGTCTATCCACTCCTATCTCTTGAACTATCGTGAGACCCAACGCCAGCTAGGCACTCTCTCTGCCAACCTACTTTCTCACCTTGCCGGTGGCTCCTTATGCTTGCGGAGATATTGAACCTAATCCAGGCCCTATGGTTTGCGCTCACCCCTGCAACAGCTGCAACAAAAAGGGTCTGGTTTAGCCCACATGAATATCCGAGTCTCACGAGTCACCTGGCTGAGCTCGAAGCCTGGGCTAAACTGATTAACCCTGACATTTTATGCCTATCAGAGACTTGGCTGAAGCCTTGGGTGCCTGATGCCACTTGTCTTGTGCCTGGTTATAGCATTCTAAGGAAAGACCGTATTGGGTCAAAGAGAGTGGGGTTGTATTATGTACAAAAATCATCTATCCTTGAACATCCTACCCTGCACTGATTCCCTAACACCTTGTGAAACTCTGCACGCTACCCTGGCACTGGGTTCAAAACTGCTGCACATCATTTGTGTCTACAATCCACCTACAAGCGGGATGAGTGGTCTCCAGAATTTGCTACAATATGTCTCCCAGAATGTAAAATCAAATGAGGCTCTACTCCTTGGGGACCTGAACCTTAACTGGCTGGGTCCACAGCACAGCATCCTTGAATCTCTAATACAGAAGCACAATCTACACCAAACTATCACAGGCTTTACCAGAACTACTACCGCACTCAGGGTCCCTGCAGTTGGACCCTCACCACCAGACCTGATCATGTACTAGATGCCACAGTGCTTGCTGACTCAATCACTGATCATTCCCCACACTTTGTCGATGGCGATCCTGTCCACCTCCTCCTCCACCACGTCTGATTAGGTTTTCAAACTATGCTGCCCTGGACAAACAAGCCTTCCTATTTGACCTCTCTTGTGTTGACTGGTCTAACATTTATACCAGCAACCAATGTTGATACTGCCCTCAATTCATTTCTGACTGATTGGCAACATCCAAAGAAGCACCTCCTACAGTCAAAAGGAGGGTAAGGAGGCCAGCATTCGAGGTGGCTGAAAAAGACCTGCTTCAAAAGTTAAAAGTTAGAGACAATCAATGGAAAAGTACAAACAAACTGGACTGCAGTCAGATCTCATTCTGTATAAACAATACAGAAATGACTGTAAAAGATGCATCAGGCAGGCCAAAGTAAATACTGCCAAAACCTGCTGATTAATTCTTCCAATGACCTCGCAGTTTTGGGGTCACATTAAGTCCTTCTTAGGTTCTGCTAAAGATGTCTCCCTCAGATATGGTCCTACATGGTGTACACTGTAATGATTCTACTACCATTGCAAATGCTTTTAACCAACAATTTTCTGACTTATCTGCCTACACAGCTTCCCTCCCATCACAATCTCTGCTTCACAGTTTAACCCCACAGCATCTGAAGGACCCAAACTTAACCAACCCTTCTATTTCAGGGAAGTGTCTATGCATCAGGTCCTAAGCTGCTCAGGTCACTCTCTGAAAACACTATTACTGGCTCAGATGGCCTAGAACCAAGACTACTAAAATGGCTTCTTACTACATCTCTGGCCCCTGGCACACATCTTCACCCTATCTCTCTCAATGGCATTGTCCCTGAAGTCTGGAAGGCAGCCAGAGTCACTCCTGTATTTAAGAAAGGCAGTAAAAATGACATATCAAATTACCGGCCTATTGCTATTTTGTCTGTTCTGAATAAAATCCTGGAAAAAGTAGTATCCATGCAAATCACTGAATACCTTGAGAATTCAATTTACTAAGCTCAGCACAACATGGTTTTGAAGCATCACAGCACCATGACAGCACTTGCAAAATTCACTTCAGATATCGTTACCAATATGGATAGAGGAAAGTTAACAGGGCAGTCTTCATTGACTTAACCAAAGCTTTCGATCTGGTTGACCATTCTCTGCTATATCCGCCTCAGTACCTGGGCTTCTCTCCCCAGTCACTACCTGGTTCAAAGCTACCTCTCAACAGAACACAAGCTGTTAGTTTAATTCATCCATGTCAGACAGTGCTGTTATCAACATTGGGTCCTCAGGGTCTATACTTTGCCCTCTTCTATTCTCATTATTCATCAATAAACTTCCTGAGCTGGTCACCACAGGTCACTCACTTCTTATGTGGATGACCTGGTAATTTATTATCACTCTGATAAGGTCCTGGATCTAAATGCTGCCTCACTGCAGATTTTCGTGCTGTACAACACTGGTTGAACTCTCAATGCCTGGTTTTAAATACAAACAAAACAAAAGTTATGATGTTTGGCTCCAATCACAAGCTTAGATCCTGTCCTCTGACCATCTCTGTCTCTGATATCGATGGGGACCCTATAGAAACTGTCACTTCCTTTCGTTATCTTGGCATCCACCTGGATCAAACCTTGGACCTGAAAGCACATATACAGGAAACCTGCAAGTCAATTAACTGCAAATTGGGGGCTGCCTACAGAACCAAATACCTGCTCACCCTGCTGCTAAATTGGCGATAGCCAGAGGCATTCTATTGCCAACCCTACATATGGGTGTCCCATTCTGTCCTTGGCCACAAATCTTCACTGCAACTTATGGGATACTACCTTCAATAATGTTGCAGGTATGCAACCAAAGCACCTCGGCTGCAGCATCATTGTCTCTTATATCAGGACCTTGGTTGGCTCTCTCCTTCCTCTACCAGGCAGTACTAGCAGCACCATTTAGTTGATTCCATCCTAAGGGCGTCCAAGCCTGCTATCCTGTCCTGATCTCCTCAGGCGGCCATTCCCACAAGGAATCTTAGATCGACTGATCGGACCTTATAATCCATCCTTTTGTCGGACTAAAAGGGCATGGGCTCCTTCCATCATGCTGCCCCCACCTATGGAATCTACACTCAGGATCTAAGAGATGTCTCCACTCATGTGACTTTTAAGAGCAAACTCAGGACTTTCCTCACTACTATGGACAAATGTGTTTGCTTTGACCCTACCTGATCCGCTGCATTTGTACTGTTTCCTCATTGCTAGCACTTTTGCCTGTCCAAATGGGTGTTCTATACTGTGCCTTGTAATTAATGTTTTATTTTGTGCCTTGTAATTAATGTTGCCTTAACCTGTTTCTTTATAAGCCTAATGTTAGCTGTTGACAATTGTAAGTAGCTATTCTACTCCATGACATTCATCTTCACTTCTGCCCTCCTCCTTAACCCTACTGCTGCTCTCTCCCCCCTTCTGTTATATCCTCTTCCCCCCTTTCCACTCCCCACCAAACTCACCTTTACCTGTTCCTACCTCATCCATGCCCCTCCTTAGTCCCCACCCTCCTGGCTGTGCTTAGTCACCTCTCTCCACCTACTACCGCCTACTCCCACCGTCTACTGACCCCCTTCCTGCCCTGCTGTCTCTTGGTTCCACTGGCTCGGCTTGACTTTGACACTTTTGCCGCTATTGCCGTAACTCCTCCACCTCTATCCCCCTCTCACCGGCATCCTCACTCTCGCCCTGCCGTCTATCGGTTCCACCAGCCCGGCTGTATTTTCCTACCTCCTACCGCTGTTGCCGTCTACTGCCGCTCCCCCTACCACCCTCTCTTCGTCTGCCGTCTTTCGGCTCCATAGGCCCGGCCGCAGGTTGGTACCTCACCCCGCTGTTGCCATATCTGACGGCACCTCCTTTCCACTTAATCTCTCCCTCCCATCCTTTTGCCAGTTTTCCCTTCCTTGTGTCTTTTCTACTGATGCCTATCCTCTCTTATTTTCTGCCTTCTACTATTCACATTTTGAGTATGTTCCATGATCAAGTGCTAAAGTATATTTTTGTTTACTAATGTATGTTACATTGCCATATATGTATTTCTCTCTGCATTTTTTGTACTCGTTGTCTTAATAATCTGGCTGTACTCTTTGTGTGTTGTAATTGTACCTCCCGGGTCGTGCCTGAAAACAGTCACTTGCTGACTAGTGCACTTACCTGGTTAACAAAAACTAAATAAATAAAAATAAATAAAATCTGATTTCCATCAAGAGTTGAAATCTGGAAGGCTTGCTTCTAGTTCTTTTAACTTTAGTTGCACAGCCCAATAACATGGCTGAATTTTAGTAACATTAGGAACTAGTCTGTTCACCACTGTCTGTGTAGAAACTGGAAATCATCCTAATGTTTGCATTAACCTCCTCCATATCCTTATAGTGAACAAAAAACTGCATTATCAGAATAAAATAAAATACTTGAGAAGCTGCAGTTCTTACAGTCTTCATTGATACAACAGAGAAAATGAAAGGGGCTCAAGTATAGACTTTGTATTACACCAAAGGAGAAGATTCTTTCATTAGAAAAAAAGAAGATCTTAGCTTGACCACCTGCTATCTGTTTGATAGTCAATGTACCATGCCAACATATTAGCTCTTAGACTCAATCTTGTAATTTATGAATTAACAGGTTATGAACAATGAGATAAAATGACTTGGCCAGGTCCACAAGCACTACGCCATAAGCCAGTGAGCTAAATAACCTCAATAACCAGAGAAGGTGGTCTGCTTGAAATCAGCAAGGGGATTTAAATGAGGGTGGAACAGATACAAGGGCCTGGTAAAGACTGCACCAGAAAGAGAGGGGGAAGAGGACAGTGAAGAAACTTTATGGCTCTCTCTTTAAAATTAGTTAGGTAAGAATGGGTAGACAGGATGGGCCAATGGGCTTTTTTCTGTCATTAAGTTAGACACTTCAACAGTATGTAGCCATTAAACCATCTTTTTCATTTCTCACATTATCCTTTTCTCTTTCTCATCCACATACCTGCTCAATTCATCCATGAGCAATAGCCCTGAGGGTCTTGACTCCAAATTCCTCTTTCTATGAGCACCAGTCAGCGTTCCCCTATCTCTGTTCTCTTTAACACCTCTTTTCTCTTGAACATGGTGCTTGCTATCTGGAAGAGCACCAAAGTCCTCCCTAAACAAAGGTGACCCCTCCACCACCTTGAAAGTATCACCCTATGTTTCTTACCCCAGCACTGGTTAATGTTTATGAACAACAAGTGCTCCCCTAACTCTTCACATTTCTTGACTCATCCTCTGTACTTGTCCCTCAGGTTTACTTATACTGTACTAATGGGGATAGAGTAGGGCCTGTATACCTCCACTATCTTTGCTGATCGTAATAAGGGTTTTGACACTGAAACTCACCCTGTCCTACTTGTAAGTCTTGTGAAGGCTTATAATCTGACCGGTCAGGTGGTTCTGCTCCTACCTGGTGCCAGCTGGTCCTCTTAGTTGACTTTGCCTCTCTCTCCTACTTTCAATTGGGTCAGGAGTTCTCCAGGTCTTGACCCAGCTGCTGTTCTCTTCAAGATCTTCCTTTACAACCTCCCAAAGTTTTTTGTTTATACACATACACATGTATGAAGATGATGCTATGTTTTTTTCCACCACATATTCAGCTATTGAGTTAAAAGTTGGGGATGGGGCGTGGCTAACCAGCAACTGAGATGGTGTCTTAATTTAAGAGTTCCTCAGCTCCAGAGCCAAGAACCTGCCATAACCGTATGTATGGCAGAATCCTGACTGCTTATTCATACTCTAACAACACGGGAAGTACTCATCCAGCACTGGGCTGAATTTCTGGGGAATTCTTAACTCGGGGGAAATTTTTTCAGCTGCTTTAGAAAACGTGGCCTGTCAGCTTGAGCTAGGCTGCATGGCGCACGCTGTGCAAGGAGGAGAGGAACCCTTCATCAGAGAAATGTTCTCCTCGATTATTACCAACATTGATGCCCTAACCCTAGCTGCCAACACGACCGCTGTATCCATCCAACAACTAGATGCCAGAATCGATCGTACAGAGCAAAAGCACATTGCTCAAGAGGACATCCTTCAAGGGCACTGTGCCACTCTACGATCAGGCTGCACAAATTCTTCAATTGCAGGACAAACTGGAGGACTTGGAGAACTGTAGCCACAGTAACAACTTGCGGTTCCTAGGGTTCCTGGAGGGCTGCGAAGGTAGACAAATGCTATCTTTTCTGCAGCAAGCAATTCCAGAAATCCTTAAACTTCCCCCAAGCACTAAAATCATGATAGAATGAGCTCACCGCTTGCTACAAACCAAGCCTGCACAAGGGGAGAGGCCTTGACCCATTATTGCCCACATTTTAAACTATGCTGAAAAAGCAGCTATTCAAGCAAGATCCAGGGAGTTGGGTCAGCTACTATGGAAAGATCAAAAAATTATGTTTTTTCTAGACTACTCTGCTGAAGTAGCATCTAAGCACAAGGCCTTTGTGGAGCCACGCCGAGCACTACACTCTCTACAGATTCCTTTCTCTCTGTGCTACCCTGACATTTTGCAGATCATGATTAGCGGCACACCACATCAATTCAGCACCCCTGAAGCTGCTTTGGCATTTATAGAAGAAAAGAGGCCTAGAACCAAAGCTCTCTTACCTTCCCGAGGCCTGAACAAGTTCCAGAATGGTGACCCTCAGAGTAATAGGGATACTACCCCCCGTTTGAAACCTCTCCTTTCTTCTACTGAACAAGATTCTTATAATCCAAAAATCCAGAAGAGACCACCAAAATCTCTTCATTCCAAATGAGATCATCCACAGGACTGAAGACACCCTCTGGAGATGACAGACCAGAACACTCCTCTTCTTGATAGATATGAGCCGGAATACATCAGCCCTTATTTTGCCCACAATCGTTACTCTGTATTACGCGGTCTCCCAGATATGAATCCCCGAGAAGACACGGACGTTATTCCTACTTCTCCCAACTCTGAGACACCTGGGGAGCCACTTGACTCATGGGCCACTGCCGCAGATGCCTCATTCCTGCTACAGGACTCAGACTAGCCCACCAAGGCTTCTAGTTCTACTACAGGCCGCAGCCCAGAAAGTCATTCTGTGGATCAACTCCAGTCTCCCCCAGAAAAGCATCCAGGCTGATGTGCTGTACCATCAGATAAGTACAAGTATCTACAAGTAGTTGTGATGCACAGGTTGGGGATACCCTGATAAAAACTGTAATTGACTCTGGACAAGCCCTATCCTACAGACCTACTTCCACTATAGCCAAATTACCTGCCAATCTGAACATCAGCTCCCCATGCATCTCTATATGTATCCCACTTACTGTTGTTGTTAGGGTTGGGCTTTGGTTTTGCTTTGGTTAAAATGTTACTGTTATTCCTGTTGTACAGTTAAAATGATGATGCAATTCATAACCCTGGGTACATTTTCAATACCAGGACTATCTTTGCAGTGAAGCCTGTGGGTGTACAAGAGACAATGGCTACCCCCCCAAGAGATTTCCCATTTACCTGGGCCTGCATTCCCAACAGTGGCTTTGCAGTGGCTGGTACTGTTCTCTCACTGCTCCCTTCTGTCGAAATCTGATGCCCCTATGGCCCTAATGATCTCTCCTTCGGGCCACTGCACCTGCATTAGCTGCACCCTCATATCTTGGGTGCAAGGGATTATGGGCTGGCAGGTCCCTGTGTGGCTCTGGACAGTGGCTCTACAAACTGTCCACTTTAGCCCCATAATAACGCAACCTCTATTCAAAACCCACCTGCTGGGAGAAATAGGGGCAAGTCCCCAACGCTCCCGTCTTCGTCTCTTCCACGCCTTGCAGAAGAGATTGGGCATACCATTGGCTGGGGCTTCAGCCGGTTAAGTCCCATCTCCAGTCTCACTGCTGTTCTTCTTTTTCTTTTTTGGTTAATATAACTACATAGAATTTTAGATAAGTGTACAGATATAAATATCCCATTGGGTATGTCTTCTGGTATTTTATGCCATATACAATTGACAAGTGTTTAAGGGCCCCCAAGACACTCAGACAGTAACCTTCCTGAACGTTAATGTTTTAACTTTCAGTGCCCTTCTCAGGTTTCGAAGGGGAACAGACTTTCTATTCCCCCTGAGGCAAGTTCTTGGCCTCCAGTCTATAATAGCTGATTGGTAACAGACATACACCTTACTAGCAAAATGGGTGACATAGTTTTTCACACCTGGAATGTTCGAGGGTTAAATTCCCCAATTAAATGGAAGAAAATGTTGACCCACCTGAAACGTCTTTATTCAAAGGTGGTTTTTTTAAAGAGACTAAATTTACTGGGCTCGACCACACCTACATAAAGAAAGACTGGGTGAGATGGCAGGTGCATTCCAATGAGCCTTCCAGGAAACATGGGGTCCTCATCCTTATACGCAAGTCTCTGTCTTGGACTCTTAATAAGACACTCTCAGGCCCAGATGGCAGGTGGGTAATGGCGACCTATGACACCGCTGTGGTGCTGATTACCCTTTGCAATCTCTATGCCCCCACTGAAGACACCCCACAATTTTTCCATAAGCTGGCGGAAGCACTACTGGAATTTAGTCCCCCAAACTGCCCCCTTCTCATCAGTGGTGATTTCAATCTAACACTACTCCCCTTCCTGGATAGGAATGATGGAAGCAAAGAATCCCATCTTTGGAATGGTAAAGCTCTACAACAGCTCATTACAGACCAGGGCCTCTCAGATATTTGGAGACTGTTCCACTCCAGAATCAGAGATTACACCTTCCACTCGGACCCACATGCCTCATACAGCAGGCTAGATTTCTGGCTTACCTTACCCATTCTCACCACAAAAACTCTTGATGTCTCTATCCTTCCATGTATTATATCAGACCATGCCCCAGTCCAGCTCTATGACCCATTGGGACCCTGTAGCCACCCCTCCCAAATACTGAGACTAGACTCCCTCTTAATTAGGGACCCAGATTTTGTACCCTAGGCCTGAAATGAAGCATCCCTTTTTCTTGCAGTAAACCCCAACCTAGATACATCAGTGGGTAATACATGGGAAGCCTTCAAGACCACTATGTGAGGTAACATTATGGGTTTTGCTGCCGCCAAATGCAGAGAAAGGGAACACTAACTGGCTGACATTGATCAGAAACTAGCCACAGCTGAGCTCACTTTCAAGGCAATGTCTTTCCCTTCCATTCACTCCCCACTGGGCAGAACTATCTTAGACCTCAGATTTGCCATCAATCAGCTTCTCAACAAAAAGGCAGAGGTGGCTATCCTCCGCCTTCACCACACATTTTTGGATGGTGGAGACAAAGCCAGGAAAGTGTTGGCTTACCAGCTGCGTAAGCAACAAGCCAGTAGGTATATCTCTGGGCTGAAAGACAAGCAAGGAACTCTGGGTACCTCCCCTGAGGCCATTAATACCACCATGGCCTCTTACTACAGATCTCTCTATTCCTCTTCCCATCCTGACCTGAATAATGACACTAAACCCTTTTTAGATGCTCTGGGACTCCCCACGCTGAGTCTCCAACAAAAACTTCTTCTTGAACTTCCTATTTCCTGTACTGAGGTAGACCCAGCCATTCAGGGTCTCAAGCTGGGGAAATCACCAGGTAATGATGGCTTCACTGCAGACTTTTACCAGGCCTTAGGCCCAGGCATTCTCCCACCCTCCATTGTGAGGCTACCTTAGTAATCATCCCCAAAAAGGGTAAGGACAGCACCAACCCAGGAAGCTTCTGCCCTATCTCGCTTATTAAAATTGACAGCAAACTGTATGCCAAAATTCTGTCAACCAGAATGGCCCTATACTCCCTGAACTCATACATCCTTCACAGGTGGGCTTTATTCCTGGGTGACATAGTTCAGACCACCTGCATACGCTAATGAGTATAATGCAACTTTCAAAAACCCTTTCCACTCCAGTAGCTGCTGTAGCAGTGGACTTTGAGAAAGCATTTGACTCTGTGGAATGGGATGACATATACCTAGTTCTAGTACATTTTTGGATGGGGAAAAATTTCTTTCAAGGATACAATCCCTATATGCTTCCCCAACAGCCAGAGTCAATACGAATGCAGTCTTGTCTTCTCCTTTCCAACTGGAATGAGGAACAAGACAAGGCTGTCCCCTTTCTCCTCTTTGGTTTGTTTTGGTGGTGGAACCTTCGGCCAGTGCTATACAGAATCATCTGAATACCACAGGCCTCTCAGTTGGAAATGCAACATACACAACCTTGATGTACACTGATGATCTCCTCCTCCCATTGGTAGACACCCACAGCTCCCTATCCCCCCTGCTCCAACACTTAGAGAGCTTTACCATCTACTTGGGCCTCAAGTTGAATCACAGAAATACCAAATTACTTCCCCTAAATGCCCTCTGTACCTCACAGATGGTGACCTCTGTTGGTCTTCTCTGGGCTCCCAAGGGGATCTCCTATCTTGTAATCCTGCTGACCCCATCTTTAGACACAATCTGGCAAGCTAATATACAGCCTCTTCTTTCCTCCATGAAGGTAGAATTTGACAGACGGAAACTCCTTAACCTTACTCTTGCTGGGAAAATTGCAGCAATAAAAATTATCTCAGCCCCAAACCTTTTTACCTACTTATGCATCTCCCTATTCCCTGCCCCAAACATTGGTTCTCGCCCATTGATACGCTGATTGGAGATTTCCTTTGGAATGGCATTAAACCCAGGTAGAGCCGCTCCAAGCTTAGGGCCCCTAGGAACAGGGAGGCTGGAATCTCCCCTACATCGAAGAATATCAGCGGGCCTTTCTCCTAGCCCCAACTCCCTTCCGCCCTTTTTCCACAATGTCTCCATATTGAACTAGATGTCACAAAAAATGCTCACCTCTCCTCTCTTTTGTTACCAGTTAGTAGCAATAAATATATGCCTGATAGCAGTCGGTGCCCAAGGGAGTCTCTACTCACAGTTGTGGTCTCCAGAACCAATTGGTTCACCACTCATCCGAAGATAAAAATGGACCCTCTTCCACTCTCTTACACTCTGTTCTGGGGAAACCCAACCATTACGATAGGAGGAGCTTTGTTTTATTGGAAATGCTGGGCTAAACTAGGCATCAACACACTGGGAGACATACTGGACCCTTCCCACAAGGTGCTTCACACATTTGTGTCCCTTCAGAGAATATGGGACATCCCTCAGTCAGACTTCTGGAGATACCTCCATCTCAGAGATGCAGTACGTCACCTCCTCAGACCGCCTATGACATCCAATATTCCCTCAGCTATAAACCTCTGGCTACAGCACCCGAAGGGCCTGGCAAGTCTATTATATGCCCTGATCAGGGATACCTTAGCTTCTCCTTCCAAAGCAGCTAAGCAAAAATGGAAAACAATGTTAAATCTCCCTATCTCTTTTAAGGCCTGTAAGGACACTCATAACTGGTTCAGAGATGCTAGATCTCACCTAATTCAGAAAAAATTGCTCACTCATGCTACAAAACCCCGGTGGTTCTTCATAAAGCCAAACTTAACTCAGATCAGTGTTGGAGATGCCAAGGAGCAGGGGGAGACTTACTGCACATATTATGGTCATACCCACAGATCCAACCTTTATGGTAAGAGATTCAGGAAGTAGCCTCTGAAGTGTTAAACCACCAAATTCCCTCCGCCCTCTCTTCTTTCTCTTGGGAATTACCAGCACCCTTCCTAGGCTACATCCATCAGAATGTAGGTGGCTTGCTCTACTGTTCTTACAAACCAAGAGAGAGCTGCTCAGAAAATGGAGAACCACAGAAATCCCCACTGCCAAAGAGATATTAGCCTCTCTTTCCACTCTGGCCAAATTAGACAGAATTTCTCATCTTCAAGCATACCAGATTTCTGCATTCAGATGCTGCTGGGTCCCTATATCTCAGATATCTTTACCCCCAGACAGGAATCAGATGAACTAGCCTGGCTACTATTGGATTTCACCTGAATATCTCATATGGGGTTGAACCGGTGTTTGCAAACACCAACTAGGGGCCAATACCCTGTCCACTTAGACCCACCAGATCTTAGCCCCAGACCTTTGCTTGTGTATACCTATGTTTGTTTTTAACGGCACTGTTCATATATAATAACAAAAAATTGTCCTGTTTTCCTACTTATTAGTAGCAATGCAGTCTAAGTAGAATCCTTGATATGCTTTTGTCTGTGTTCCAGGTTTCGGAGATCAGTTGCAGAACATACATACACTAGCAGCTCATCCTTTCTCCCGAAGCCTTGTCATGATCGGCCTGACCAGATTTCTTATAGAGCTCTGGTCAAGTATGCCTATGTTCAGCAAGAATATCAAATATACTTCCTTTCTGGTGAGTACCAAAAAGGGTCATGTACCCAGATAGTTTTGCAGTCATTCATAAGTTATCCCCTCCCCTTATTCAGAGTCACCACATTTACTTCTGTCTGATTTCACCCCCTTACTGGGGACAACTGTCAGGCATGAACAAGCCTTAGGTCCTTACTACTTGGCAGATGAGATGTATGCAACTTTTATGCTGTTTGTTTTACCTGTACACACCAATACCTGTATCTGTAACCGGTGGATTTTTGCATTTGCCCTTCACTGGCTTTAAATATTTCTGTACATTGTCAGAAAATGTGTAGGCCTGGATTTTACTGATGTACGTTAAGTAATACCTGATTTTTTTTTCTGAAAATAAAAATGTTACAACAAAAAGTAGGGATCCTACAGGACTTTGAGAACATCCAACACTGGTTCAAAGTTATCCCACTCAATATGATTGCTACAAAACAGTCATTATGACCTCTGATAGCAAAAAGAATTGCCAGGCTCCACAGAACCCTAGCTTCCAAGTGTTTGAATGACTTCCCCAGAGGCAGTTGCCTTCTTTATATACCTTGGTGTCTAGGTAGATCATCATCACAACATCTTTATTTTATTTTTTATTTATTGAAATTTCGGAATTACAATCCTTTGAGTCGAAGACTCCTTTGCAAAGGCTCCATGTCAATACAAACAGAACATCACTAAGAGAAATTGTGCATGGTCTACTAGGCAAACATTACAATAAGACAAATATTACATGGTTACTCCATACAGAATATTTTACTTGCTAGGCTAGTTTCTTTAGGTTTCGCTAGGGTTGTATGGGAACCCTGGGTCATTGCAGTGAAGGGGGATTGGTTGCCAAATTCAGATGCTAGCAATTAGTCAAGAGATTGTGCTTGAGGTACCAAGCGGTGTGTTGCCATTGCTTTGTTTAGAGTTGAGGGAGACACTGGTTTTCTGTTTTCAACCTAGTGTGGGAGGACAGGTTGTAGCAACCACAAGTCTGAGTCTAGGAGAAATTGCTTGATGCCTTTTTTAAATAGGCTAAGGCTGGGGGCCTGGGAGATGGAGAAAGGAAGTTGATTTAGCCAGAGTGGAGCTCGATACCTGAAAGTCCTTTGCCCTACTGTAGTCCTACAATGGGGGATAAGGAGTGTGGTGTTAGCCAGATATCTAGGGGTGTTCCTATGAGGGGTTGGTTGGATGAGGGGGTGAAGGCCCAAAGGTGTAAGTTTCATCAGGATCTTTTTTTCTTGGAGGCAGGTATGGTACATTAGTCTCTCTTCAAAGGTCAACCAGTCAGCTCGATTGTAGAGCTCCCATGTATGGGTTAATCTATCACTGTTAGTGACCAATCGGCAGGCTTTGTTGAGAACTAGTTTGATGTTGTTTAGGGCTGTGTTGTCAGCTGTGCCATAAATTGTAATCTCATAATCGATCACAGATATGACTGAGCAGATTACTGCCTGGGGGGGAGGCAGTGTTTGTGACTGTATAGAATCCCCAGCCAAGTGTTGGCAGAGGTGGAGAGGTGTTTAATATGTAGGTGGTAGGTAAGGGATGTGTCCAGAGTAATGCCCAGATACTTAAAGTTAGTGACCTGTTCAATTTGGATGCATTGTGGATTATAGAATGATAGTAGGGCATTACTGTTGGGGTTTTGGTGGTGAGCAAAGATCATAGATTTGGTCTTGCTGTAATTAAGTAATAACCTATGATCAGTGAACCGGGATTCTAATTCCCTAAAGCAGCTTTTCAGGGTATTTTGAAGAGAGTTTGGATTATAGTGTTTCCAGTATACTATGGTATTGTCTGCATAGAGAAATAGTTTACCACTGCAGGCCTGAGAGAGGGAGTTTAGAAAGACAGTGAACAGTAGAGGGCCTGAGATCGACCTTTGGGGGACACCTAAGTGAACAGGTAGCTTAGCAGAGAGGGTGGTGTTGATTTTGACTTGTTGAGTCCGATCAGTGAGATAATTGTTAACCAGAAGATTGCTTCACGGGTGAGATGGTGGGAGGGGAGAGAGTGGATAAGAAGTGTGTGACTGATGGTGTCAAACGCTTTGGTCAGATCTACAAAGATTGCTCCTGCTAGTGACCCCTGCTCCAACGCTTCATGTATGTAAGAGGTGAATTCGAGGAGGGCTGTGGTAGTGCTGTGCCCTGTTCTAAACCCACTCTGTTCATGATACAGCAGATTGTATTTGTTCAGGTATTCTGTAAGCTGGTCAGACACAATTCTTTTGAGCGCTTTAGAGAGAGGGGGAAGGATGTGATGGGTCTATAGTTACCAGGGTCAGTTGAATCACCCTTTTTTAGAACAGGTGTGATTCCCCTTTTCCAGAGCATAGGAAATTGACCCAGGTCCAATGAGCAGTTTAATATTTTGGTGAGGTGAGGCAGGGTTTTGTTGAGTATTAGTCTGAGAATTTTAAGGTCTAGGGAGTTGCTACTGAAACGTGAGTTGTGCAGGGCTTTGGTTAGGTAGTGTTTAGCTTCATAGCGGGAGACGATTCTTAGCCAGAAGGGAGGAGTGTATTAGATGAGAAGGTGATTGAGGGTCCATTTGGGATAGGGTCAAAGAAGTTTTGCGGTAGGATGTGGCTAAGATCAGAGAAGGAATTATTCAGGACATTGGCTATGGTGTTAGGGTCCTGGGAGAGGGTATCATGGTTAAGAATCTGCGAGGGGGTAGGGAAGTGGCTTTCCCACAGAGTTCCTTGACATTGTTCCAGAATTTATTCCTGGCACCCCATGAGGAGGTGAGTGCTTGCATAAAGTAGAGTAGACTTAGTTAGTCAAATTGCCCAGGTGCACTTGTTTCTTGCCTCTCTATAGAATTGCTGGTCAGTGGGAAGTTGGGAGTTCAATGCCCTGTGCCAGAGGTCGTCTCTGTGGTGCATCAGTTTTAGTAGGGTATGCGAGATCCACGGACTATCGCTGTTTTTCATAACTTCTTTAGTGAGAGGGGCAAATATGTCACAGGCGGTGTTAAAAATGTTAATAAAGGAGGTGAGGCAGCGTCTACGGATATGGCAGTGTGAATGGGTGCTCAGTCGCAGGAGGAGAGATAAAGTTTGAGTCAAGATAGGGCTCCTTTTCTGAGGTGCCTCTGGGTGGATACTTTAGGTTGGGTGGGAGTGATTTTATTTGATCAGCAGCAGGAGACAGGAAAGTGGTCACTTAGGACATCAGGGAGCACTTTAACTTTGGTGAGGTGGGTGGGTTGATTCATAAAGATGAGGTCAATAAGGGTGGAAGTCCCTGATTTGGGATCTTCCCTGGTAGGAGACTGAACAACCTGTGCAAGGTCATAGGCATGGACTGCATCTTTAAACATGACAGATGCAGGGGATGCATCTTTAAACATGACAGATGCAAGGGATAACCAGTTCACATTAAAATCACCCATAATAATCAGTTTGCTCCGGGGGGGAGGATGGATGATGCCAGCCAGGATAGATTCAAAGGCATGTTTCTGGTTAGAGGATGAGATGTAGACTGCCATAATGTACAGCAGTTTACCCGGGGCACCAAGGGTGGCTTTGATTGTGATGGCTTAGGCACCATGAGTTGGCGTGGGCAGGGGGACAGAAAGGGGCTGAAGAGAGGCTCTTGCATATATGGTGCATCCACCTCCTCTTTTGCCTGTCCTATCTGCTCTGAAGATGGAGTAGTCATTAAGAGTGACAGAGGCATCTGGGATTTTGTTGGAGTTCCAGGTCTCAGATAATGCCAGTATGTCAGGAGATTGTTGGGCGATCCAACCCTGCAGCTGAGTGAATTTCCTAGGTAGGCTATAGATATTAAGGGAGGCCAGAAGTAGGCTACCCTGCCCATTCCCCTTGGGAACACTAGTCACTACTGGGCCAGGATTAGAGTGTACTACCTGAGATTAGAAGGAGGAGGAAGATAGTTTGCCGGAGAGTGACTTTCTGGATCAGTTTAGAGATGGAGGTACAAAGGTGTGAGTTTGTTGGAGAGTTGGTGTGTACAACTGGTGTGGCGATGGTGAGAACTAGTTGGGCCAGTTGGGCTAGAGATAGGGAGGGATAAGGGCTAGTTAGTGAGTGTTTGACTGAGGGGGACGGAGCTCATGTTACTAAGGACCTGTGTAAGGTGCAGCTAATGCTGGAGGTAAGGTTAGTGCTGAGTAGAACGGAGGGATTGTTGTTAGGCAGCATGGCGAGGTTGCGTTGTTGCTGCAGTGTGTGGTTGGGCAGATGTAATTGTACCTGGAGAGGGATTTGTCCTCAGGGAGAGAGGGGCAGGAATGAGGAAAAAGAGATACCATTAAGATGAAGATGGGATGGTTCAGGGTCAAAGAAATGCAAGTCATGTTGCTAGTGTTGGGATTTTACAATAGAAGGTAATGAGAGGGTGTCCTTTAGCATTGAAGAAGTATAAGCTGCAGATGGCAAAATGGGCTGATTGGTTTCATATGATCATCTGATCATCACTATAAAGCCTGAAGTCGACCAAGGGTGGTGGTGGGGGTGGCGGGGAGTCAGTGAGCAGCGCCAGTGGGGATCAGCTTGAGCAGCTACACTGAGACAGCAGCAGAGGATCTGGCAAGATCCGTGCTCCATGCGTACCTGATGAGTGGTCTCAGCAAGGTGACTTTCTCTGTGGGGGAGGGTTACAGGTCGGACCCTTGCAACCTCCCTTCTGTACATGCCTTGGGCTTCTATGTTAGGGGAGGGCTGCAGTAGAGACCCTCTCGACCTCCAGGTAGGTGTCCCGGCTGTGGACAAGGAAACAGGGAGACAGGGATTGTTATTTATGGCTGCAGCTAAAGGGACATAATAACAGGGATTAGGTTACAAGCAGCAATTTAAATGGGAGCAGGCACTGTTTATCCATTGGAACCCAGTTTGACCTAAGCCACCCGACCAGGATTACAGAGATTGCGGCTGGAGAAATACTTTTAAATTCGCTGGTGGGAATTAAATATTAGAAGCAGAGGAATAAGCAGAATAAATTAAAAGTTACTTATGTCTACTCATATGGTTGCAGTTCTGCTAGTTACAGATGTGGTTTTTTTTTGTTATATTTTTTTAAAAGTCTAGTTTGGTGCCAAAACACAACAAAGTTCATAAAGTCCTTGGGAAAAGCAGGTTTTGAATTCTCAGCTGGCAAACATTGTGGCAAAGAGAAAAAAATATCTCCACATGTGTGGGACAAAAAAAAAGCTTTAACTTCTTTAACTTTAAATGAATTAATACAATTAAAGTCCTTGAGCAGCTACACTGAGACAGCAGCAGAGGATCTGGCAGGCTCCGTGCATACCTGATTAGCAGTCTCAAGAGGTGGCTTTCAGTGTGGGGGAGGGTTACAGTTGAACCCTCACTACCTCCCTTCTGTACGTACCTTGGGCTTCTCTGTTGGGGGAGGGCTGCAGTAGAGACCCTCTTGACCTCCAGGTAGGTGCCTCAGCTGATGAGTGGTCTCAGTGAGGTGGCTTTCTGCATGGGGGAGGGTTACAGTTGGACCTTTGTGACCTCCCTTCTGTACCTGTCTTGGGCTTCTATGTTGGGGGAGGGCTGCAGTAGGGATCCTCTTGACCTCCAGGTAGCTGTCAGGCTTTAGCCACATTAATGCATCTCACAAGTGTCTCCACCCAAGTTGGGTGCAAATAATCACAACAAAATAATACAAATAATACATTTAGAAGTAAAGTAAATACACTGTAAAATATGCAAAATTGTTGTTGCACTTGAAATTAATTTATTTTTGCTGATAATTTTTTGTATGCCCTAGTATGATTGTAACCAACTGCAGTTTTACTAGAAAACTTCTCAGTCCTCTTTTTGTATGAGGTGGTGTCACAGAGACATGGGTAAGGAAGCATAGGCAGATGAAGAGAAGTTATAAAAGTTGAATGTAGCATTTTATTATTAGCAATAAAAAATGTACAAAATAGCTCCTTCAAAACTAAGTACAAGCAAAACATACTCCATCTGAGACCCCAAGAAAAACGTTGCTCTAATTAAGTTTTTGCCTGGCAGTTTAATCTCTGCATTCTGTTCTTGCAAGTTACATCTCCCATTTTTCACAAAATGTATCAACACTTTGTCAATTTCTTTCCTGAGGCAAGCCTGAAGAGTACATCTAGTTTTAAAAGGTACAGCAAAATAGAACATTCTGTCCCAGAGCTATTTTCCTGTGTACAATTCTGTAAACAAGCTTGTGGAGGTCAAAACGCATCTCAGGGTCAACGCCCTGCCGATTATTTTTTTGTGAAATCCAAATAGCTTTCCGCAATCATTTCAGCAGTATAAGTATATACATTTACAAACCAAGGGATCCCAGTTTCAAGTAAAAATTCACATATATTTTTGTAACCACAGACAAGCTATGGGAGAAAGAAAGAATAGAAACAGCAAGTGAAGGAGGGGGGATAACAGGGGGAAATTGCAGAACCATTGGAGTGGCCAGTTCCTATGTGCCAGAAGAAACATTTAACTTTGCAACCAGACAGACAAGAGAAGACAAGTGGCAAAAAAGGACAAAACAGATGTTAGCTGTTAATTCTCTTTGCATAACAAATGGGACAGGTTCTTACCCAACTCTATCATACAAATCCTCTTTAAGAGGGAACTTGATCTTTTAAAACAGGTTGGTTTACAAACCTTTTATTTCTCTTTTAACATTACTTTATAACAATTCCAGTTCATTGCATGTGCAGTATCCCTTTTTTCACAAACACCCTTTACAGTAAACATTTCACTTATGCACACATCTTTTTTCTGCCTTCTGAATGAAATATTCCTCAACCATATCTTGACAGAAAATCAGAAAGGACATTCTTTTTCTGGATTTGTGCATCACTTTGAATGTAAATGGCTGTAGTGCCAGGCACACCTTGTGATTCTGGAATTTGCATCCTTCATTTGATTAAGCCAGAGAGGATTGTGATCTGTTATATGTACAACATCAGCTCCTAGCAGATAAAACATGAAGGACTCCATTGCCTATTTCTCAATAAGGCATTTTTTCAATAGTGGAGTACTTTTTTTTCTTTCTGTCATGCAGTTGCCTACCAATACAAATGGGATATTCCTTCCATCTGTATTCCAGCTCATGACTGCACCTAGGCCTACCTCTGATGCATCTGTCTGTAACAGAAATTGTTTCTCAAAGTCTAAACATCTTAAAACAGGAGCTGAACAAAAGGCAGTCAGGCAAAGAACATGTCATTTTTCAGAGTCAGGAAAATAGCCAACTTTTATTTTTACAAAATCTGGTTTTGTACAGTTAGTAACATTTTTAATTGAAAAGTTCTAGTTTGCTAACATTAGTTGGACTGTACAATTACAATTACAAAGACTTGCCTGTTTCTGTTGGAGTTTGAGAAACTTGCTATACTGCAGAGAACAAACTAGAACACAGTTGAGGAACTGGGAACCTGGTAAAACATAATATTGTTGGGGACATATTAGGAAGTTAAGCTACGCTTCTACAGAAAGTTTGGTTTTTATGTTTGCTTGCACGCATGTGCAAGAAACATAGTGCCATCATCCGAGATTTCGGAGGTGTGTCACCTCCTCCTCCAATTCAGTCAGTGTGTTGGCAGGCACGGCCCCTGTAAGCCAATGCGCGCTGGAGCTGTGTATGACAAGCTCCAAAATGCAGTGGCATACAGTTGAAAGGGGGAGCTACGCTTCAGTGAGCAGCGATAAGATATTGTCTGCTCATGCACAGCTCCCCCCACACACACCACACCTGGCACACATACTGCGTGCTGTCCTCCCCCGCAACACGTGTAGCCAACGGGTGCCCAATCCCCGGTCGGCTTGTGCTGTGCTCCCCACCGAAAGCCTTTCCACATGCCACGCCTGTGCCCACCCCAGCGCGGGCAACTCATAGAATAGCCGATGGGGTGCCTAATCCCCTGGCCGGCTCCACTGTCCTCACCCCCAGTACTGGGTGCCATGCTGGGAGCCCACCCAGTGTGGCAACTGATCATATGGCCAAGGGGTGCCCAATCCCCGCCAGCTCCACGCTTCCAGCTGTCCTTGTGCCACGCTGGGAGCCCACCCCAGCATGGCAAACATCCCACGTTGTATTTTTTTTTCTGAAAAATAAAAACAGTCCCACGGCGCTTCTCCCAGCCCCTCCCACAACCCACACCCACCCACTGTGCACTCTGCCTCCCACACCCCTCATCACCCATACTTACCTCCGGAGCTCGGCATGATGATCTTTGGTGGACCGGAATATGTCTGCACTTTCAAAGCCGACCGTGAACTGAGGAAATGCCGGTAAGCTGTATAATGGGCTAGATAGGTGCTTCAACTTTATTGGAGATTCAGAGCGTTTGATTTTGAGATCACCAATATAGATTATGACGAACATTGTCATGAGCGTTATTTGGGCCTGGCAGATTTTGTAGTCACTGTGTGAAATCACCTTCAGGCCCAAATAATGCCATGACAGTGACATCATTCATGAGAAGGGGTCCCAAACTCCATGTTGAAAATTTGGTGCAAAAATTCCAAAAGATGACTGTTTTTACTTAGCGGTATGCTGTATATTCCTATGCAGGCTTGTAAGTTCACAAATTTTCAATATTTTACCCATATTTTCATCATTGCCATTTTACCACACTTCTTATGAGTAGTATAGCTGTCATTTTCACATCTCACCCAAAATGTGTTTCCGGGTTCATGAGCGCATAAATGGTGCAGTCGGTGTGTGAAATCAATGTATGGGACAAATTAAGAAAAATCAAGGACAAATGTTCATGAGCAGACGTCTTAAAATGGCTATATTAAAAATCTGGTGAAAATTCCTAAAAATGACTGTTTTATTAACGTATGCTATGCGCAGTTCTCCGCATGCTCATAGGTTCATGAATTTCAATATTTCACTCCAGATTTTCAACATTGCCATTTTACCACACCTCTTATGAGTAGTATAGCTGTCATTTTTCACATCTCACCCAAAACATGTTTCCGACCATGTAGCTACAAATGGCTTAGTCAGCAAAATCAATGTACGGACAAATTAAAAATCACAGGACACTGTCTATGAGCAAAGGTCTTAAATGGCTATGCTGAAAATTTGGTGAAAAATTCCAAAAATGATCAGCCATGTTTGCCAGGTTAAAGTTCCCACGCACGCCCATAAGTTCATGAATTTTCAATATTTTTACTCAGATTTAACATTGTCATTTTACCACATCTCCTTATGAGCAGTACAGCTGTCATTTTTCAAATTCTTGCCCAAAATGTGTTTCTGCTCATGTAGCGTACAAATGGCGCAGTCAATGCAAAATCAATGTATGGGACACATTAAGAAAATCACAGTGACACTGTTCATGAGCAGAGGTCTTAAAATGGCTATGTTGAAAATTTGGTGAAAAAATTCCTAAAAATGACTGTTTTTCGAGCGTGTGTTGCGCAGTTCCTATGCATGCTCGTAAGTTTGCGAATTTAATATTTTCACTCCAGATTTTCAACATTGCCATTTTATTACACTTCCTTATGAACAGTACATGTAGTGATCAATGGTGCTGTTGGTGTGTGAAAGCAATGTTTAGGACAGATTAAGAAAATCACAGTTACACTGTTCATGAGCAGAGGTCTTAAAATGGCTATGTTGAAAATTTGGTGACAAAAGTCCATAAAATGACTGTGTTACAGTGAGCATTGCACAGTTTCCACTAATCCTCCCAACTTCATGACTGTACATTTCAGTCCAGATTTTCACCACTGGCATTTTTCCACACTCTTATGAACAGTACAGCTGACATTTTTCACAACATGGCTGAAGTGTGTTTTCATACTTCCAGCGAGAGATGCGTGGGTCGCTTGTGAAAATCATTGTTCGGCACAGATAAAGAAAATCACAGTGACACTGTTCAGGATCGGAGCAACTAAAATGCCTGAGCTTGACAATCTGCTGTAAAAATCCCAAACCTACTTATATACGGTGTGCTGCACAGTTTCTATGTATGCTCGTGACTTCACCATTTTTTAAATATTTTACTGCAGATTTGCAACATTGCCATTTTTACACCTCCCCATGAACAGTACAGCTGTCATTTTTACATCCTGTCTGAATGTTTTGCACCTGTGGTGCTAAAGCCATAGTCGCTGTGCATAAGCAGCCAGGCTAACAAACTGATATTCCCCTGTTCATGAGGTGGGGTCACAAAAAACATGTTGAAAATTTGGGATGAAAGTACCAATGAATGCCTGAGGTATTAGGGTATCCAACCATAACGCCCAACCTTGTCAGAGAATGACAGGCATCAGGGGTGTGACTTGGGATTCTTGCCTGTAATGCTCATACCATTCCACACCCTGCAGCCAATGAGAGGCATCGAGGTATGCCTTGGACTCTCTCATTTAAAGTCACCCCGATGCGTATATCGCTCCATCTCACTGTATTTCCCTAATGAAATGGGGGTGCGCATAGGTCTTAAAGACCCCAAGAACACCGTGACACTTGTCAGTGTCTGTGGGTGGGTGTGGTGATAATGGCATGGCGTTATGCCTGATGACCCAAACGCACACCCCAATGCCTGTCACTGTCTGCAGGGTGGTGGTGTTGGTCAGTTCAATATCACTGCCATTCCTATTACGCAGCTCTGTAACTTATACTATTCACTGCCAATGCCAGGAAGCAACATTCAGCATTGAAAAATGTTTGTTTCTTCTTGGCATTAAGAAGAGAATTGCAGGATTCCATTAAAGTGTAGTAATTTTATAACCAGAGGGGGTGAAATACAACTGAAGTTGCTTGATTCCTGTGCTAGAGCCCTAGGATTTGGAAGGATATTTGTGCAACATTTTAGAAGTGTCCTGCTGGCTGAGCAGTGAGTTTATCCCTGGTTTCAGATAAGGGTTTGTGTATTAGAATCAGATGTAGCAAAGTGCCTACACTGAAAGGCCTGCTTACATCACAGGTGGCACTAGTCAATCAATTGATTCTGGGTGGGGCTTTTATCACTGAACTGTCTTAGGCAAATTACACAGTGAGAAGTCAGTCAGAAAAGACTTGCCTGTTTCTGTTGGAGGTTGAGAAACTTGCTATACTGCAAAGAAAAAACTAGAACGCAGTTGATGAACTGGGAATCTGGTAAAACATAATATTTTTGGGGACTTGTTAGAAAGATAAGCTACACTTCTACAGAGAGTTTCATTTTTTCTTATTGGCATTAAGAAGAGAATTCGAGGATTCCATTAAAGTGTAGTAATTTTATAACCAGAGGGGGTGAAATACAACTGAAGTTGCTTGATTCCTGTGCTAGAGACCTAGGATTTGGAAGGATGTTTGTGCAACATTTTAGAAGTGTCCTGCTGGCTGAGCAGTGAGTTTATTCCTGGTTTCAGATAAGGGTTTGTGTATTAGAATCAGACATAACAAGGTGCCTACACTGAAAGGCCTGCTTACATCACAGGTGTCACTAGTCAATCAATTGTTTCTGGGTGGGGCTTTTATCACTCAGCTGTCCTAGGCAAACTACACAGTGAGAAGCCAGTCAGAAAAAACTTGCCTGTTTCTGTTGGAGGTTGAGAAACTTGCTATACTGCAAAGAAAAAACTAGAACGCAGTTGAGGAACTGGGAATCTGGTAAAACATAATATTGTTGGGGACGTGTTAGAAAGATAAGCTACACTTCTACAGAGAGTTTCATTTTTTCTTATTGGCATTAAGAAGAGAATTGCAGGATTCCATTAAAGTGTAGTAATTTTATAACCAGAGGGGGTGAAATACAACTGAAGTTGCTTGATTCCTGTGCTAGAGACCTATGATTTGGAAGGATGTTTGTGCAACATTTTAGAAGTGTCCTGCTGGCTGAGCAGTGAGTTTAATCCTGGTTTTGAATAAGGGTTTGTGTATTACAGTCAGACGCAAGGTGCCTCACACTGAAAGGCCTGCTTACATCACAGGTGTCACTAGTCATTCAATTGTTTCTGGTGGGGCTTTATCACTCAGCTGTCTTAGGCAACTATACAGTGAGAAGCCAGTCAGAAAAGACTTGCCTGTTTCTGTTGGAGGTTGACAAACTTGCTATACTGCAGAGAACAAACTAGAACACAGTTGAGGAACTGGGAACCTGGTAAAACATAATATTGTTAGGGACTTGTTAGGAAGATAAGCTACGCTTTCTAGAGAAAGTTTCATTTTTTCTTATTGGCATTAAGAAGAGACTTGCAGGATTCCATTAAAGTGTAGTAATTTTATAACCAGAGGGGGTGAACTACAACTGAAGTTGCTTGATTCCTGTGCTAGAGACCTAGGATCTGGAAGGATATTTGTGCAACATTTTAGAAGTGTTCTGCTGGCTGAGCAGTGAGTTCATTTTTATCCCTGGACTCAGTAGAGTGGTTTGTGTAGGAGCAGTGGCTTAGTAAATTGTGGTGTTGGTTGACTTACTATAAAGGGCAGTACTCACCAGGGTGGTGGAGCAGTGGTGTATTTGATTGTTTCGTAACAGTCACCAGTGGTTGTGGCTACCACCACCACCCTTCCCTCACCCCACCAGCCCAGTGTGGCATTTCCTTTATAGCCAAGGTTCTGACATTACTTCTTCAACAGGTCTTGGGGCAGAACTTTCATATTCTAAATAACCCAACACAGTGCATAAAGGGTAAGTACACACACACACAAATATATATATATTTTATATATTACTCAATGCATATTATAAGGAAGATGGACATGCAGGGAGTGGTGCAATGCACTGGCTGTGGGGCAGCAGTTTTCCAGGAGATATTCTGGAACCTGTGCTTCTGCCCTATTTGCAGGCAACTGTCAGCTCTGAGGGAGGAGGTTGCCCACCTCCAGGCTGAACTGGCAAGGACTAAGGAAGCCTCCCCCACCCAAAGAGCACCAGTTCCACAACCACTACCTCAGAGGTTGCCATGTGTGAAGAGCAGATGGACCACAGTAGGTTCTGGGAGGGTGAGGGTGGTGGAACAGAGGTGTAGCCCCTACTTGTACCTCTACACAAATCATATGTCAGTCTGACAAATCAAGGTTCCTCTATGATGACACCCTCAGTGGAGACCAAGAAGAATGCTAGGGACATCCACAAGGGAGACCCACAAAAGAGTGGCAAAGAGGACACCACGGGAAAAACAGCTTCTGATGGGGCCCCAATTGTTAGTGTATGTAGACCTGGGGGAAGGGAGAGGAGAGGGCAGTAAGATGCCTGTATGGTGCCATGGCTTGGAGGGACAGGAAGCAAATCCTCAGGATTGCAGCAGCAGCATCATAGGAGAGGGAACTAGATATCAATGTCCACCTTGGGACAAATTACCTAGCTAGGCATGAGATCAGTGCAGTGCAGGATGAATTTGTGGAGTTGGGGAGGGGCCTCAGACAGGTAGCAAGCATGGTAACCTTCTCATAGGTGATGTCAGTCTATGGCAGGGGTGAGGCTAGGGTACTGCACACCATGTAGTTTAAAGAATGGTTGCAAAACTGGTGCAGAACACAGGGCTTTGGCTTCATTGGGCACTGGGGGTCCACCTGGAAAGATGAAGGTTCATACTGGCATGATGGTCTGCATCTGTGCGGGAAGGAAAACAAGCTCATAGGTGACAGGTTTAAAGGCTTCCTTGGCAAGCTTTTAAACTAGCCAAGGGGGAGGTGCTGATAGGAAACAGCAAAGTTCAAGCCTCCCTCCACAAAACATGGCAGATAGTAGGGTAAACACTGGGGTACAAAACTTGACAGAGGGCAGGACAAGGGTAAATGGAAAAATAGACAAAGGGCAATAAGAGAGGGATGGGGTAAAAAGGATAAAGCCAACATTAAATGGAGGGCAATGAGTGCACCGAATGCCTGTATTCTGGGAAATAAGCCCAGGAGCTAGTAGCCTGATGGAAGAGGAAAACTTGATATTGTGGCAGTCACAGAAAACATGGTACATGGAGAACCATGACTGGGATGTCAACATACCAGGGTACACAATCTACAGAAGGGAAGGGAGGTAGAAGAGGAGGTGGAGTAGCTCCTCATAAGGGAAGAGAAGGGATCAAAGCTACAGAACTAAAAAGTAAAGAGGGAGGACAAGAGGCACTCTGGGTCACCTTAGGTGGGAATGGCATCACAATCCACACAGGGGTTGTATACAGACCCCCGTCTCAAGGGGAGGAAATGGACAAGAAAATGATCGAAGGCATTCTCAAAATGGCTGAAAAAGGTGAGTTACTGTTGATGGGGGACCTGAATATGCCAGATGATAACTGGATGACATGGACTGCAGCCACATCCAAGAGCAGGGTCATTCTTGATGCCCTACAGGGGGCATGCCTTACACAGATAGTGATGGAACCCACTCAGGAGGGAGCAATATTAGACCTGGTCCTCTCAAATGGAGAGAGAATCACAAATTTAGAAGTCAGTAGACATCTGGTAACAAGTGACCACTGCACAGTGTGCTTCACAATAAACACAACCATGGAGACAAGCCATACAAAGACAAGGATACTGGTCTTTAGAAGGGCTGACTTTGGCATAATGAGTGAATACCTGAGGAATGCATTAACAAATGGCCAGAAAGGGGGAGTGGAAGAACAATGGAGAAAAATCAAAACTGCCATCATGGAGGCAACAAGCCTTTGTGTGAAACAAATAAAGAAAAAACAAAGCAGAATAAAAAACCACAGGAAGAAGCCAGAAGGGGAAGGAAGGAAACATATTCAATTCAGTGCTTTAGAGTAACTGGTAATTGCTATTTTTCTTTTAAACTTAGATTGTGGGAGTTTAGTGACACTATACTTTCTTTGTTGTCTCTACTTATAATTGTTTTTGGGCTGTTGAAAATTTAAAACATAGTGGTGGTGTAATTCTGTGCTGTCTTTAATTGCTGCAAATTTTATCTTGGCTTGTCTGACTGCCCTGTAGTTGGGTGAAGGGTGTTAATTGTCTGGCCTCTGACCTCAGCTACGTGATAACTGGAGGTGGGGCTTAGTCAGAGTTAAAGTAGCAAGCAGAGGTTTATTTTCTCAGAAGCCAGAAGGGGAAGGAAGGAAACATATTCAATTCAGTGCTTTAGAGTAACTGGTAATTGCTATTTTTCTTTTAAACTTAGATTGTGGGAGTTTAGTGACACTATACTTTCTTTGTTGTCTCTACTTATAATTGTTTTTGGGCTGTTGAAAATTTAAAACATAGTGGTGGTGTAATTCTGTGCTGTCTTTAATTGCTGCAAATTTTATCTTGGCTTGTCTGACTGTCCTGTAGTTGGGTGAAGGGTGTTAATTGTCTGGCCTCTGACCTCAGCTACGTGATAACTGGAGGTGGGGCTTAGTCAGAGTTAAAGTAGCAAGCAGAGTTTATTTTTCTCAGAAGAAGCCAGAAGGGAAAGAGAAGAAACATATTCAATTCAGTGATTTAGAGTAACTGGTAATTGCTATTTTTTTAAACTTAGATTGTGGGAGTTTAGTGACACTATACTTTCTTGTTGTCTCTACTTATAACTGTTTTGGGCTGTTGAAATTTAAAACATAGTGGTGGTGTAATTCTGTGCTGTCTTTAATTGCTGCAAATTTTGCCCCCTCCTTCCCCAACTCTTAATTATATGCCCTGATAAATCTGATTGACAGGAGCTAAACACAGGAATAGTAAGGGATGTAGTAGGAGGGCATAAGGGGAAGAAGCCACACCTCAGCACAACAAGTGTTTTGACTCACTTTATTTATTTATTGGTTTTTTTTCCTTAAAAAAATATCTGAGGATTAGTGACAGGATTTTAGTACAGTAAATTAATAAAGTGGAATTGCAGTATAATGTAGAATGGTGCAATGCCGTGGCTGTGGGCAGCCATATTCAGGCAGACCTTCTGGACTACTGAGGTGCTGCCCTATCTGCATGCATCTCTCTGGACTGCGGGATGAGGTAGCCAGACTCAGGCAAGTAAACTGGGTCAGGGTACCATCACCCTATCCAGGGACCACCCAGTCAATGCAGCTACCTCAAAGGATGCCGAGAACGAGGAGCATTGGGATGACAGTGGGCCCAGGGAGAGTTAGAGCAGTCAGGCAGAGGCACATCCCAGATCCTATTCCACTCAAGAACTCATATGCACACTGGCAAATGAGGACAACCAAATAGAGGTACCAGAGAAGTGGAAGGAAAGGATGTGGAGGTTAGCCAAGGAGGTGACCTCAGCGGAGAAAGCAGTGGATCCCAGAGGAGGAGGAAGCGAATCCTGGTGGGGGACTCCATTGTAAGAGGGATACAGCTAGGAACACAGGAGGGGGAGGACAGGGAGGTGAGGTGCCTACCAGGTGCAATGGCATGGAAGGATGGAAGGAAGATCCTGGGGATCATTGGGAAGGCAAGACAGGAGGGTGAGCTGGATGTCATTATCCACCTAGGTACTAATGACCTGGCAAATGGGGAGCCAAAGGAAGTTCAGGAAGAGTTTAGGAAACTGGGAGGGTCTCAAGCAAGTAGCTACTTCTGTCACTTTCTCAGAAGTACTACCTGTGAGAGGCAAGGAGAACATGGAGTGCATGCACCAGGAACTTTAACTCATGGTTGAAGAACTGGTGCTGTGAGGAAGGGTTTGGATTCATTGGTGACTGGGGACCTACCTGGAGGATGGAGGTCTGTTCAAGCCTGGCTGCATCCATCCTGGAGGGGAATCCAAGCACTCAATGATAAGTTTAAATGCATTGACAAGCATTTAATCTAGCAAAGGGGGTAGCAGCCAGCAAGGAGGGTACCTACTTGCTCACCCCCACAGCTAGCAGTGAACCAGTGAACCAGAGGAGTGGCTATCTCTGCAAAGCAGTGTGTAAAGATGGAGATTAGTGCCCAAGAGGTGGATAAGCAGAAAGGGGCAACATTCAGCAGAAGGGCAGACAGCAAGGAGAACCAGTGATAAATGACAACCAAGGAATGGGCTGAGAGAACAGTGAAGCAGTCTAGGAGGTCAAATCATGGAAAGCCATGTGCAAATGCCAGGAGCCTTAGCAACAAGATGGAAGATCTGGAGGCTGTCATGGTACAGTCAGATCCTGGACATTGTCATCACTGAAACCTGGTGTAATGATAACCATGACTGGGAGATGGCCACCTGGCTACAACATATTCAGAAGAGACAGAGCAGGCAGGAAGGGAGGAGGAGTGGCACTGTATGTGAAAATGACATAAGGGCCACAGAGATCCAGGAGGAACAAAATGGGGAGAGATACTGTGGGTTAAGCTGGAAAGGAAAATGGGACAGCCATCCAGCAGGTGTGGTCTATGGACCACCAGCCCAGGAGGAAGAAACAGATAGGAGTTGATGTTAGCCATCCAAAGGATGGCAGACAAGGGTGAGGAGTACTGGTTGGAGACTTCAATATTCCAGACGTGGACTGGAGCATCCAGCAGCAGCATCAACTAGGAGCAGATTTATCCTGGACTCCTTCAGGGTGCCTTCCTCAAGCAACTGGTCATGGAACCAACTCGGCAGAAGCCAATACTGGACCTTGTGTTCACAAACAGGGACTGTGTGATGGGGCTAACAGTGGGGGAGCACCTGGGTAACAGTGACCACCAGTCATTGTGGTTTGAAATCACAGAAAGAGCAGAACCAAACCACACAAAAACACGTATCCTGGATTTTAGGGGGGGACTTTGGGAAAATGGGGAGATACTTGAAAGAGGCATTAAGGGGAATGGGATAGGAATCAGGGGTTGAGGAACAGTGGGCAGTATTTAAAATGGGGATTACAAGAACAACAGAATTATGCATTAAGCAGGTTAGTAAGAGGAAAAGGAAGAGGAGACCATTATGGTTTTCCAAAGAGGTAGCAAAGAAAGTGAAAGCCAAAAAGATTGCATTCAGGCAATACAAAAAGACACAGGCAGAAGGGGATAGGGAGAAGTACCAGGAGAAGCAAAGGGAGGCATGAGGTCAGTAAGGGAAGCCAAAGCTCAGACAGAAGAGCACATTGCAAAATCAGTGGGTAGAGGGGAAAAAACCTTTTATAGGTACATAAGTGAAAAAAGAAAGGCAAAGGGAGGGATAGTGAGACTGAAGGGGGAGGATGGGGGCCGTGTGGAGGATGACAACAGTAAAGCTGACATACTGAACAGGTATTTCTGCTCAGTCTTTACTGAGGAAGAGGGGGTAATGGGTCTGAAGGGAGTGAAAGGGTGAGAATGGTGCAGAAATGGACACAAGTCCCTTTACATGAGAAAGGGTCCTGAAGGAACTGGAAGTAATAAGAGTTGATAAAGCAATGGGGCCAGACGGGGTGCACCCCAGGGTCCTTAAAGAACTAAGAGAGGTGGTGGCTGAACCTCTGGCTATCCTGTTTAGCCAATCACTGGAAACAGGGGAGGTACCCAAAGACTGGAGGACAGCAGATGTAGTCCCCTTATACAAAAGTGGGAACAAAGAGGAAGCAGAAAACTACAGACCAGTCAGCCTCACCTCGGTAGTGGGGAAGATCATGGAAGCACTACTGAAGGAGAGATTGGTGGAACATCTGGTTGTCAATGGACTACAGGACCCAAGGCAGCATGGTTTCACCAGGGGAGGTCATGCCAGACCAACCTCATTGAATTTTTGACTGGGTGACTAGGGAGGTGGATCAGGGAGAGCAGTGGACATGGCCTATCTGGACTTCAGCAAGGCCTTTGACACTGTGCCACATAGAAGACTATTACACAAACTGGGAATATGGGTGTGGGCAGGACAGTAGTGTGGTGGGTAGGTAACTGGCTGGGTGGCAGGACACAGAGGGTGGTGGTAATGGCTGTCACCCACAGAGGGAAGAGTGACCAGTGGAGTACCACAGGGATCAGGTGCTGGGACCGGTCCTATTCAACATTTTCATCAGTGACATTAGCAGGATCTAGAAGGCAGAATTTCACTGTTCGCTGATGACACAAAGCTCTGTAACAGAGTAGACACACCAGAGGTGTAGACAGAATGAGAAGCGACCTGCAGAAACTTGAAGAATGGTCAAGGGTTTGGCAGTTGAAATTCAATGCAAAGAAGTGCAAGATAATGCATATGGGGCACAAAAACCCTGGCACAATATATCAGTTGGGGGGTGAGGATATAGCATGCACCAAGCAGGAAAGGGATCTTGGGGTTGTCATCTCTGATGACCTCAAGGTAGGGAAACAGTGTGACAAGGCAGCAGGTAAAGCAAATAGGATGCTGGGATGCATAGGCAGGGGCATCACCAGCAGGAAAAGGGAGGATCATAATTCCCCATACAAGACACTAGTGAGGCCCCACCTGGAATACAGTGTCAGTTCTGGAGACCATACCTACATAAGGACATAGACAGGGTAGAGAAGGTTCGGAGGAGGGCAACAAAGATGGTGCATGGATTGCATCACAAGTCCTATGAAGACAGGTTGAAGGAACTGAACATGTACTCCCTGGAGGAGAGGAGGGAGAGAGGGGATATGATAGAGACATACAAGTATCTTACAGGGAGGAACAGGTTGCAGGAAAACACTATTTTTAAGCAAAAAAGATGTTCCAGGACTAGAGGGCATGGGATGAAGTTGGAGGGAGGATGATTCAGAGGAAACATGAGAAAGAATTTCTTCACAGAATGGGTGGTGGACAAGTGGAACACCCTGCCAGAGGAAGTGGTGGGGGCTGAAACAATCACGGGATTTAAGAATGCATGGGATAGACATAAAGGAATTCTAGAGGTCAGGGATAAGGGGCAACAGACTACTAGGAAAACAAACTGAACTTACAAGCTCAAATGGGCAGACTGGTTGGGCCATAGGCCCTTATCTGCCGACACTGTCTATCTATCTATGTATCTATGTATCACTATGGTTCTCAAAAGAGGCGTCAGGGAAGGTTAAGTAGAAAAAGGCTGCATTCAAAAAGTATAAGGAATCACAGAAGGAACACGACAGGTAACTGTATCAATTAAAGCAGAAAGAAGTGGGGAAGGCAGTCAGAAAAGCAAAGGCCCAAACCGAGGAAAAGATAGCCAACTCAGTTAAGAAGGGGGATAAAACCTTTTACAGGTATATTAAGGAGCATAGAAAGGTTAAGGGAGGGATAGTGAAGATTAATAAAGGAGAAGGGAGGTGGGCAGAGGGAGTCAGTGAAAAGGCAGAGATACTGAATGAATACTTTTACTCAGTATTCACAAAACAAGAAGAGGAGGGGTTACCTAAACCAAACAATAGAAGCACGCTGAGTAGTGGGGTTGACACTAGTCCATTTATAGAAGAGTCCTGAAAGAATTCCTAAAACTCAAGGTGGACAAAGCAATGGGGCAATGGGGCCTCACTCTAGAATCCTAAAAGAGCTAAGGGAGGACCTAGTGACACCACTAACCACACTTTTTAACAAATCATGGGAAGATGGGGTGGTACCTGAGGACTGGAGGAGGGCAGATGTGATTCCCCTTCACAAAAGTGGGAGCAAGGCAGAAGCAGGAAACTACAGACCTGTTAGTTTGACCTCAGTGGTGGGGAAAATGATGGAATCACTTCTGAAAGAAAGAATTGTTCAGCACCTAGAGGCCAGTTGGGCACAGGACCCAAACAGTATGGATTCACAGCAGGAAGGTCATGTCAGACAAATATAATCGATTTCTTTGACTGGGTGACCAAAGTAATAGACCAGGGAGGGGCTGTGGATATGGCCTACCTAGACTTTAGCAAGGCATTTGACACAGTCCCGCACAAAAGATTAATAATCAAGTTAGCCAGCCTGGGAGCGGGTCCCAGGGTGGTAGCCTGGGTAGCAAATTTGGCTGCACAACAGGACACAGAAGGTAATAGTGAATGGAACACATTCTGAAGAAAGGGGGGTTACTAGTGGAGTACCTCAGGGCTCAGTACTGGGTCCAGTGTTCTCTTTAACGTCTTTAAAGGTGACATTGCAGAGGGTCTGGAAGGAAAGGTATGCCCCTTTGCAGATGACACAAAGATCTGTAACAGAGTTGATACACAATTGGGGTTAGAAAGGATGAGAAGGGACTTGGCAAGGTTGGAGGAATGGTCAGACATATGGCAACTTAGATTCAATGCAAAGAAGTGCAAAGTAATGCACCTGGGAAATAAAAATCCAGGAGAAGAGTACACAATAGGAAGGGAGGTACTAACAACAACAATAATGGAAAGGGATCTGGATGTAGTTATATCAGATGACCTAAAGGTGGGTAAGCAATGTAAGAAGTCAGTAAGGAGAGCCAGAGGGATACTGGGATGCATAGGGAGGGGCATCACAAGTAGAAAAAGGGAAGGGGTCATCCCTCTGTACAGTGGTGTATGGTGAGACCCCATCTGGAGTACTGCATGCAGTTTTGGAGACCTCATCTACGCAAGGACATAGACAGGATGGAAGCAGTCCAGAGGAGGGCAACTAAAATGGTGCAGTGTCTACATCAGAAACCATATGAAGAGAGACTGAGAGAGCTTAATATGTATACCCTTGATGAAAGGAGGGACGGGGAGGCATGATAGCAACTTTTCAGTACCTCAAGGGAATCAACAAAGTCCAGGAGGGTAGCATCTTCCAAAAAAAGAGATGTGTAAGAACAAGGGGGCATAATTTAAAGATAGAAGGGGGGCGGCTCAGGGGTAATGTGAGGAAATTTTTTTTCATGAAGAGAGTGGTGGATGCATGGAACAATTACTGAATACAATTGCAAGGTGCTTGAAAGATAAGTTATCGCATGATACAGGCATGTGCTGGTCTTTGCATATTGATGAGCTTGAGAACACTGAAGAACCTAATCCTGAGTTACAAAAGTTTCTCACCTGGCTAAAGAACCCTGATGCTAGTCACTTTACTGATACCATCTGATTTCTATAATCTTAGAGGATCAACTGTCAGGATCTGTCCTCTGATGGTGAGCATGTGCAAACTGAGTTCCAGTGTCACCACATAGAAGTAGACATGATACGTCTGTATATGTACTCACAACTGAGGAAGAATGGAGTAAAGGATGTTGTTGTACTTAATGCAGAAAACACTGACATAGTTGTCCTAGTTGCATGTGTATCACACCAGGTGGACAGTGTTCTCAGCTTGAAGAGGGTGAAGGACATATTTGACTGCAGGCACTATTTTCAAAAGAAGTTGCTCAAGTCATTGTACCTCTTCATATACACACAGGGAGCAGATGCAGTTTCAAGGTTCTTTGGACATGGAAATAAATCAGTATTTCAAAGTGCACTGAAATCTAAAGCTGTCAGGTGTTGGAAAGAGTCTCCCAGTGACATGACATATTCTGGACAACATGGCAAACATGGGGTGGGCAGAATGGGAAGAGATCTGGATAAACTAGCAAAATGGTCAGAATAGTGGCAACTGGGGTTTAATGAAAGAAATGCAAGATCATGCACATAGGAAAGAGAGACCATAAAGCCACCTATAGGCTGGGAAAGGAGATGCTGGCAGTCACAAGGGAAGAAAAAGACTTGGTGTCATCATCACCAATGGCCTGAAATCATCCAAGCAAACCACTAAAGCAGTAGGTAAGGCTAGGGGGATGTTGGAGTGTATTAGTTGGGGTATCACAAGTTGAAAGAGGGAGCTAATAATCCCTCTTTACAAGACACTGGTTAGGCCCCATCTGGAGTAATGCATGCAGTAACGGAGGCCACACCTTCACAAGGACATTAACCAAATTGAGGAAGTCCAGAGAAGGACAACCAAAATGGTGCAGGGACTGCATCAGAATACATATGAAGACAGAATAACGGAGCTCAATATTTATACCCTAGAGCAAAGGAGGGAGAGCGGTGATATGATTGAAACATTCAAACACCTTAAGGGCATTAACAAGGTGAAAGAGTCTAACATGTTTCAATATAACACAATTAGCAGGACAAGAGGACATAGCATGAGATTAGAGGGAGGCCAATGAAGAGGTAATGTGAGGAAGTTTTTTTCACAGAAAGGGTGGTGGATGCATGGAATGGCTACCTCCAGAAGTGGGATCTTTGACATCCACCTGAACAACCACCAGAACAGGCAGATGGAACCTTTATTTTAACATCTCACCCGAAAGATGGCATCTTAGGAGTGCAGCACCCCCCTCAAGTTGCACTACAGTGTCAGTACTGGAATTTTAATCCAAGTACCTGGTGTGGGTATAGAATCCACAGCCTTCTGATCTCCCAGCCTCAGAAGCGAGTGTGCAACCTGCTGAGCCACTAACACTGCTAACACTTTTGAATTATCTGCTTAATTGTGCTTGATTTTGTTATACTTGTATCATAATTAAAACACCTCAACAGGATATTATAGTCCATCAGTAGTCCTTGTAATATTCTTGGTTCATTCATACCCAATACAACTGTCCATACATGTTTGGAGAACATTTCTCAAACTTCTGCAAGACAAACATGTTGTAAGTGGAGATCTAAATTAATGTTTTTGTCCTGGTGGTATATTGGAGAGACATTTTTTCCAGCAGGAGCAATGATACTGAATCTCAGCAGCAAAAGGATCTGTTGTACAATCAATTATAGCTAAGATACTGTCACGCATTGTAGCATCTTCTAGGTACACTGTGTGAGCCTTGAACATGTGCCATATATACATTTGCTTGAGAAGACACCCCTTGTTTTGGCCAGGATTTTTTTTTGTCTTCTGGCATCATGCACCGGATGCAGAGATCCTTGTCCTGTAGAGGACCACTCCATGAAACTCTAGCAGAAGGGCCAGGAGCATTTTCAGAGGAACTGTCACGCTCAGATTGGGATACAAGGATTTATTGCATCTGCTGTTCCTCTTTCCTAGTTTTGACTTGATGAAGCTTCCCTTTACTCAAGAATCAAGTCTTACATAATTTGTGAAAAAACATGCCAGCTGGACCATCATCACAGTTTACTTTCTCAAAAATACTTCCATATTTATCCAACTCCCTCCATTCCAGTGCTAGACTCAATTTTTTCCATGAATCAATTGGATAGTCACTTTTGTCTTCATCACACTCTTTATCACATATTATACACAGTTCTGTAATCACCTCAATGAGACTCCTCTTCTTTTCTCTCAACTGTTGTACTGGTATCATGGGTGCCAACATCTTTCAAATCACCAATCACAGAATGTCATTTGGACACATCTGTAAAAATATACAACATACATCTATATCTATATATATAGAGAGAATAATGGCTAGACTGGTGTGTGTTATGTTTTTTACACACCTGATGTGAATGATAAGCCATAAACCTCGAGAGCAAAGCTCGAGAGGTTCATGAGCTCATCACTCACCAAGGGTGTGTAAAAAAACTTCATGAACACACACCTGTCTAGAGTTTACTTTTCAAAATTACTGGTGCAAGGAGTTACTCCAGATACGACTTGTTTCATTCATGCAGCCTCTTAGTCTGTCATCTCACAGTCACACACACACATACACAGACTCTCTGTCTCACACATTCTCTCTCTGTCTCTCATACAAGTTTTTTTTTTAATCTGTCAGCCACAAGACAACACACACTCTGTCTCTCTCATACAAACATTTTTTTCTCTTACTGTCAGCCACGGCCACATCCTGGATCAGTCACTGTCTCCGATCCAGATGCAGAGCAGAATCAACCAGATGACTGTATAATATGTAAAAGGCAGGATCAACCAGATAAAGGATAAAAAGAAAATGCAAAAGACTTGAGGTTAATGAACAAATGTGGCTCGATGGTAAGTGAAAAATGGAGCCATCATGTTTGTAAAATTGTTCAGCTTGCCCACACACAAAATTTAAGCCAATGAAGTGCCATGTTACAACCAAGTGACACTCCAAGGATACTGCCAGTGAAAGAAAGTTTAAAGAACACTGTAATAACCCATTTTCAGGTTAACACAGCATTTGAGAGAGTAGTGTTATCAGTGTGATAAAGGGGGTCACACATAATTTGATATATACTGTATATATATATTTGGATTCAAGCAAGAGCATTTTTATTACAAGAAATTAATTCCTTGACCCTCAAAACTCCCATTTAGGTATCAAATATAGCTTTATATGATGACTATGAGCCGAGATATGCCATTTTAGAGCTTTTTGGTGACCATCTTGAATTTGGCCTCCTCATGGCAAGTTCCCAAATTTTTGAAAGGGTCCTATAAGACCATCTTTTTTAGCACCATTTATTCATATAAAACCACCTTCAAACCTTTGTCCCAATAAATTGGTCACAGACTCCTATTATTTTTCCTTTATTAATCCCCCTTTGCATATTTAATTTTATTCACTTGTTTTGTTTTTTTAGGTTTCTCGTATTACCCCATGCTTTTTATCCAGTATGTGGATCCACGGATTTCATTAGGAATTCAGTTCTCCGATTACCTATGGAGTGATCACATGATCTGTATTCTCTGCCTACCTTTTGACTTTTTTCTGATCACTGCTTGCAGGTTTTAAACAAGCTTCATGTATGATTTAAAGTATGTACTGTGATTGTGCCACACAGATTAAATGAAAATTAAAAAACATTAATTTGCAATTAGAAAAATAATGCAGTATTTGGCAAAAGAAGATTAGTTGTTTATTTTGTGTGTGTGCGAATGAATGGGGCACTACAAAAAATCTTCACTCCCCAAATACTCACTGTAATACTTTGTAATGAATTACTTCTTTAACACTATTTCCACAGGGTATGAGGGTCATTGCTAGTAAATATCTATTGGGCATTCTGCTGTGCTTCATAAAAGAAGAGTCTAACAAAGCACTGGATAAAAGCAGATGCACCCACTCTAAATGAATGGATAACACTGGTCAACTCTATATAATTTAGACATCCTTACCGATAGTATCATGAATCAATCAGATTGGGGTCATAATACAGTAGATGGAACCATTTGGTCCTGCATGTCATGACTAGAGACCCCTCTTTTGTCCCATAACTTTAGGGAAGTAGCACCACCACATATTATGGAGGACAGGAAGACAGAAGAGTGTGAGATTGTTTTGCCTACCCCATCCCTTTGCCTCCCAAGAACTCATAAAAGATTGCTGGTCACAGGCTGGGGGGTGGGAGGCAGAACTTATGGAGTAATATCTTAAATTTGCAGCAGAATGCAATGTAGAGTGTACTGATCAAAATGATAGTTGTATTTGCTACTGTTACTCTGTGGTATTTGTCTTGTTTATAATTATAAAAAAAAAATCAATAAATTATGATTATAAAAAAAAAAAACAGTTAAGGATGTTCACAAACTGTTGATCCACTTAAAAACTGACGAATCTGCTGGTAGTGATGGGTTATCCCCCAAATTTATGAAAATTGATGCACTGCAGATTGCTTAACCAATTTCCAAAATATTTCATGTATCATTTGGGACTAAAACAGTTCCCAATATCTGGAAACTAGCCACAGTAGTACCCCTATTTAAACAAGCATTTTTCAATGGGACCTGATGGCATACATCCCAGAGTACTAAATGGGCTAAGGGTGGAAGTAGCAGAGCCATTATCAGAACTGTTTAGTGAGTCTCTGAGCACAGGAGAGGTCCCAGAAGACTGGAGAAGGGTTCATGTGACCCCACTCCACAAGAGTGGAAGAAGGAACTACAGACCAGTCAGTCTTACCTCAGTAGTAGGCAAGATTATGGAGACACTCCTTAAGGAAAGGACAGTGCAACACCTGGAATCCATAGAAACACAAGATCCAAGACAGCATGGGTTTACAAAAGGAAGGTCCTGTTAAACTAATCTCATAGATTTATTTGACTGGGTAACCAGAGTGGTGGACCAAGGGGGAGCAGTTGATGTCACCTACCTTGACTTCAGCCAAGCTTTCGATACTGTTCCACACAGAATATTGATTAATAAGCTGGGTAGGCTCAGGGTGGGTCAGACATTGGTCAACTGGGTGGCAAACTGGTTGATGGGCAGAAAACAGAGAGTAGTAGTAAATGGTATACAGTCAGAAGAGATGCAAGTCACAAATGGGGTACCTCAGAGATCAGTCCTTGGGCCAGTCCTCTTCAATATCTTTATCAGTGACATTGCAGATGGACTGGAGGGTAAGGTTTTGTCTGTTTGCAGATGAAACCAAGATCTGCAACAAAGTAGATGATCCAAATGGGGTATGCAGAATGAGAAGAGATCTGGATAAACTAGCAAAATGGTCAGAAGAGTGGTAACTGGGATTTAATGCAAAGAAGTGCAAGATCATGCACATAGGAAGAGAGACCATAAAGCCACCTATAGGCTGGGAGGGGAGATGCTGGCAGTCACAAGGGAAGAAAAAGACTTGGGCGTCATCATCACCAATGGCCTGAAATCATCCAAGCAAACCACTAAAGCAGTAGGTAAGGCTAGGGGGATGTTGGAGTGTATTAGTTGGGGTATCACAAGTTGAAAGAGGGAGCTAATAATCCCTCTTTACAAGACACTGGTTAGGCCCCATCTGGAGTAATGCGTGCAGTAACGGAGGCCACACCTTCACAAGGACATTAACCAAATTGAGGAAGTCCAGAGAAGGACAACCAAAATGGTGCAGGGACTGCATCAGAATACATATGAAGACAGAATAACGGAGCTCAATATTTATACCCTAGAGCAAAGGAGGGAGAGCGGTGATATGATTGAAACATTCAAACACCTTAAGGGCATTAACAAGGTGAAAGAGTCTAACATGTTTCAATATAACACAATTAGCAGGACAAGAGGACATAGCATGAGATTAGAGGGAGGCCAATGAAGAGGTAATGTGAGGAAGTTTTTTTTCACAGAAAGGGTGGTGGATGCATGGAATGGCTACCTCCAGAAGTGGTGGATATGAATACAGTGCAGGGCTTCAAACAGGCATGGGATAGGAATAAGGGAGCAATACAGATCGGTATGAATAGAAAGGCCATTGACAGAGCAAAGGCCAATGGCACATTCATAAGGTAGAAAAAGAAATGGGCGACTGGATGGGCCTTGTGGTTCTTATCTGCCATCAGCTTCTATGTTTCTATGTTTCAATGCCAAATGTTTGCTTGCTGGCATTAGGAGTGGAAGTGCAGGAGTTAGATGCAGTATAGGAATGGCATTGAAGTATTGAACTGATGCCAACTCCACCCTCACCCTACAGAGATGGACAGGCATTTGGGTGTGCGTTTGGGTCATCACCCATGACGGTCAGGACATTTCACCTCACCCTACCCTTCAGACACTGACAAGTATCAAGGTGTGCCTTGGGGTGTTTGGGCTTTACATTCACCTCATTCCATAAGGAAATATGCTGAAATGGGTGCAGTATAGGAGAATGGGGTGAACTCTGGGGGCAAAGTGTCCAAGGCACACCTCAATGCCTGTCACTGGCTGTAGGGTGGGGGTGGGGTGGAATGGCATGAGCATTACTGTTAACAATCCTAAGTCACCCCTGATGCCTGTCAGTCACTACAGGGTAGGGTGTTATGGTCAAAACCCTAACATCCTTGGTGTTTCTTGGAATTTTTACTCCAAGTTTTCCACTTGGGCTTTTTGTGACCCCACTGCATGAACAGTGACACTATCAGTTCGTTAGGCAAAAGGTGATTTTGCACAGCAGCTGCTCCATTTAGCGCCACAGGTGTGAAAACACATTTGGAACAGGATGTGAAAAGTGACAGGTGTACTGTTCATGAGGATGTGTAAAAAATGGCATTGATGAAAATCTGGAGTGAAAATATAAAAAAACTGGTGAAGTCATGAGCACAATGTACACCGATAATGTAATTAGTTTGGGCATTTTTTACAGCAGATTTCCAACATAGGCATGTTGGGACCTCCGCTTATGAACAGTGTCACTGTGATTTTCTTAATCTGTCCCGAACACTACTCATCACAGCGACTCGACTATTCTACGCCATTAGTGAAACAATATTTCGCCATGATGAGGAAAATGGCAGCTGTACTGTTTCATAAGGAGCTGTGGAAAAATGTCAAAGTTGAAAATCTGGAATGAAAATATTACAAATTCGTGAACTTATGAGGGTGAGTGGAAATTGCACAATGCATGCTTGTAACACAGTCATTTTATGGACTTTTGTCACCAAATTTTCAACATAGCCATTTTAACACCTCTGCTCATGAACAGTGTCACTGTGATTTTCTTAATGTGTCCACAACATTAATTTTGCAAACTGAACACGCCAATGTGTGCTACATGTGCGAAAACACATTTTGAGCAAGATGTGAAAAGTGACAGCTGTACTGTTCATAAGGAGGTGTGATAAAATGGCGATGTTGAAAATCTGGAGTGAAAATATTAAAAATTCTCAAAGTTACGAGCCTGTGTAGGAACTGTGCAATACACGTGACGTAAAACAGTCATTTGGGGAAATTCTTTCACCAAATTTTCAACATGGGCTTTTGGGAGCCTGCCTCATGAAATGTAACACTGTTGTTTTGATAATCAGTCCCAAAAGGTGGTTCCACACAGTGACCACGAAATCACCCTTTGGGACCGAATAACAAAATGACAGTGATTGAGTTCATGAGATGGGGTCCCAAGAACCCCATATTGAAAATTCAGTGAAAAAAATTCCCAAAAATGGCTGAGATATGTACCAAAGTTGAAAAAAAAAAAACATTTATGCTACAGATTGTATGCATTCTTCCTGTTTGTACCAACTTGTTGTATTCCCCATTGTTTTGTATTCATTACTGTTAACATGCTGTTGTAATGTGTTCTGCCTTTTTTTTGTGACAAGGTACCTTTGTAAATGAGCCTCTGGCTCAAAGGTTTTCAAACTGCTGTTCAAATAAATAAATAAATTATACAGCTTACCGGCATTTCTTCAGTTTGCTGTTGGTTATGAAGAGTGCAGACATGTTCCTGGTCCACCAAGGATCATCGCGCCGGCCTCTGGAGGTAAGTATGGGGTGAGGCGGGGGTGTGGGGAGGTGGGGTATGCAGAGGGTGGGCATGGGTTGGAGAGGGGGCAAGACAGTCAACGAGGGACCGTTTATTCTTACAGGTATTTTGTTCTTTTTAGGAAGACGACTAGGGACTTTGCCATTCTGGGGTGGGCTCAATGTGTGGCAGCTGGAAGTTTGTTTGGGGGACAGTGGAGCCAATGGGAGATTGGGCACCCCCTTCCATATTTTCGGTCTTATCAAAAGTCCAAGAGAGGATTACCCACAATCAACTTACATCCTATCTAGATCAGTACAAACTTTCTTTATGAGAAGCAACATGCTTTCAGAAAAGACCATGGAACCTGGACTGCACTGGTCAGTTTCACAGACACTGTGCACCAAGTCATAGACAACCTGAGTTTGGGCCCCTCAATGACACAGTGGTTCTCGGGCTGCCTACAAAATAGGTCCTAAGCAGTCAACTTAGGCAAGGTTATCTCCAGGTCTAATACCATCAACCGATGGGATTTTCAGGGATCCATCTGAGTACCCTTCTTGTTCATGATCTTCATTAACAACTTACCAGAACTTGCACCTCTGCTAAAACCCTGCTTTATGCAGATGCCACTGTTATTTTTATTCAGGTGAGGGATGCAACTGAAATAAACAAATCTCTTCATCAAGAGGATGAAATGAGATATTTGCCTCTTAGAATGGAGGGGAGGGCAGGATGGAGTGATGTGGGGAAAGGAAAGGAGGGTAGAGTGGAGCTATTCAAGGTTAAGGGAGAGCAAGAGAGAAAATCAGGGTAAATAAGAAGTGAGGGGGTAGAGGATAGGAGTAAATACTGGATGGCAGGAGAGAGGGAAATGGAGGACATATGTGAGGGATTTGAAAGGAAAAAGGAGAGAGTATAGGATGGGGTATTAGGTAGAGGAATGGAAAGGAAGATTGTGGGCTCAATTCATAAAGCCCATAGAGTAACGCAAGGTGCAGGCATCAAACATAAATGGCACAAGTGGCACTGTGTGTCACAAAATGAGCACTGAGTGAGTCACAAAAACAGCCTTCATTAAATGCAGGCTGCCTGCATGAAAGGGGACTTGTGCCAGTCGTGTGCCACAAAATGGGCTGTGGCATGGCACTAGGGGGCCAAAGGCAGATGCAGGCTGCCATATTCCTGAAAGAGGATTCACAAATCTCTCCCAGAGGGACAATTTCTAAGTACCTTGACCAGTCAGGTCTGGTCTAAGGGTACTTAGGCATATCCCTCTGGGAGAGTGTTGCATCTTATTGCAATGTACTGTGGTCCCCCTCCGAATCCCCGATCCCTGAGTTCTCCCAGTGTAAATATATATATTATATATATATATTTATGCCATACCTGTGAGGATAAAAATAAGGTAAATATTTTCGATATTCTCAGGGTGGTTAGACCTACAGTTAGGATATTGCATTAATCCTCACTGTTGGTAAAATTATTCACACAGTAGGTAGAGATTGGCTCATTCAGAACTCATTTGCATATTCAGCTGATGTAGCAGTAGTAACTGTGTTCAAATGCGAATAACTTAAAATAAAAATTATACCATGGTACTGTGAGCACAAATGTTGTTCAGCACAAAAATATCTACAAAATGAGGGGTGTTTCATTTATGGGTAACTTTTTTTTATATAATTAGCTGAAAAACAACAAAAAGTGCATTTTTTTTACTTTTTTCGATGAACAAATGTGAATAACTTTAAAACGCAAAATGATAGTATGGTACTGTGACCACGAAAGTTGTTCAGCTCAAAAATATCTGCAAAATGAGTAGTGTTTTATTTATGACTAACTTTTATTTTTTATCTAATAAACAAAAAAAACAGCAAACAATGATATTTTGTTTTACTTTTTCAACTACCAAATGCGAATAACTTTAAAAGGAAAAATGATAGCATGGTACTATGAGCATGAAAGTTGTTCACCACAAAAATATCTACAAAATGAGTGGCATTTCATTGATATATACCTTTTAGTTTTTATAATTAGCAAAGAAACTGCAGAAAATTCACTTTTTTTCACTTTTTGCAACAAACAAATGCATATAACTTTAAAATGAAAAATAGTAGCATGCTACTTTGTGAAAAAAGTTGATCAGGACAAAAATACCTACAAAATGAGTGATCTTTCATTTATAGATTTCTATTAGATTTTTTATAGTCGGCAAAAAATGGCAAGAATTTACTTTTTTTTTCACTTTTTTGGAGGTATGGCATAAATGGAATATGCAGTCCCCCTACTTCATCACTTGTGATGTTGTCGGGTCAAGTGACACTCGAACAAAAAATATCGACAATATTTCCAGTAGGGGGGTTGCAGTATCCTATATATATATATAAATACGTACATACACACACACACTAATACCCACATTCCCTGGTAGTCCAGTGTCCCCCATCCCCGATGCTGCTGGTCATATTAAGTAATTACAAAGAAAACCCTCCCAAGCCTGATGTCCCCATATATTTGCATCTGTAACAACCCCCTCCATGATCCCCAATGTCTCCATACATTTGTAAGTGAAGCAACCTGATCCCCAATTCCCCCATAAATATGTGAGTGACACAGCCCCCTCCATGATCATGAAGCCGCCAGTCATAATAATTAATTATAAAACAAAACCCTCCCCAATCTCTGATGTCCCTATCAAAATGCTATTGGAAAAAAAAAAAACACCCAAACCCTCATGTGCCTAATATAAATTACCCAAGTCAAACTCCCCTTTGTAGTAGTGCCCCCCCCAAAAGCCTGATCAACCATTTCAACATATAACACCATTGGTGGTCCAGTGGACCCCCACCCTAGCTTACCGGTGTCCCACCACCATCCTCCCCCCTTCCCTGAAGGGAGCCGGTGACTGGCACTGCCCATCACTCACCACCACGGCCAGCCACTGACTGAGCTGTCATTAAGCATTGTACTCAGTCAACAGCTTGCCATGGTGGTGAGTGATGGGCTGTGCCAATCACCATCTCCCTTTGGGGATGGAGGAGCAGAGTGGTGGGACACTGTCAGCAGCGTTGGGGGTCCACTGGACAACCAATGCTGTTATATGTTGTGATGGGTGAACAGGGCATTTTTCATTGTGGTCTGGTACTACTCTGGTGTGTTTGACATGGGTAAATTATATTAGGACATGGGGGATCAGGATGGGGGTTGTTCCAATAACATTTTGATGGTGACATCGGGGATCAGGCAGGGGATGTTTCAAATGCATATTTATGGGATCATCAAGGTTTGGGAAAGGTTTTTTTATAATTAATTATTATGACTGGTAGTATGGGGGATCGGGGAGGGGACTGTGTCACTCACATATTTATGGGGACATCAGGGATCGAGGCGGGAGTTGCTTCACTTATAAATACATGGGGATGTTGGGGATCGGAAAGGGGATTGTTACAATGCATTTTTATGAGGACATCGGGTCAGGGTGGGTTCTGTTTTTTTTTGCAATTAACTTTATTTTTTAAAACAAAACAGGTTCACAAAGCTTAACAAGGGACAAATCATAAAAACTGTACAAGTTCAGTTAAACAATCACAGATTTGTAGCTGTTACAACCAAATAAACAACATAAGGGAAACAAAACAAAGGGGAAAGGAAAAGGGAAAAGAAACCTCAATTATGACAAAACAAACCACTCCCCTGATAAGTCGGGAACAGGATAATAAAGCCCCCCCCCCGCAGTCCCATGAACATGACCAAAATATATCATTACTTGATATTCACTAAACCATATAGGCCCTAATAAGAGTCCAATAAGGGATCTAAGTAAAGGTACATGGCACATCTCTAATCAGTCCTATCCAAAATGTGGCATAAGGGAAGGAATACAAAAAGTGAAGAGAGGGAAACCTGTTTTTATGTGAAGGGAAGTAGCTTAAAAGGAACAACAAGAAGAATAATGTGCCTGCCTATAATGCTTAAGAAATATTATTGTCTCTGGAAAAAAGGGGTTATCTTGCTCCAGAAACATCTGAGATACCCAAATACCCAATGGGTCAAGGGCCTTACTATAGAGTAGGGAGAAAGGGATTGATGGGTGAAATTCAATAACCAAATTTATCCTTAAGAACTGAGAAGAGTTCACCCCAGCACTTCTGGAACTTTTCACGTGAGAGACAAACCAGGCTACACACCTTTCTGCATTTAAAGCTGTTAGAAATTCCACCCACCATTCACCAGATGAAGGCTCCCATTCCTCCTTCCAGTGTCTAAGTATTATTAATTTTGTAACTGTAGCCACTAATGATAGCTGTACTTTTTGATGGTGGGAAGGGATCGCTGAGTACATACCAAACAGACAGGTGTCCTCATTGAAATAAGGGACAATTTTGAGATAAGGCACAACCCCTTTTTTGACCATGTTCCAAAAATTAGCTATTTTAGGGCATGACCATAATTTATGGTATAATATAGCTAACTCAGAGCCACATTCATTACATTTTGCTGAAATCAACTTTCGTATCCGAAATAGTTTAGTGGGCATAAAATATAAGTTGTGGAGGATATTGAATTGAATGTTCCTCAAACAATCTTGCTTAACTAAGGAGTAATTATCCATCCAAATCTTTTCCCATGTTTTATTTGAAAAATCCTTATTATGATTATTTTTCCAATAATAGGCTATAGGAGAGATCCTTGACACAGTATGACTCATAATTCCTTTGTATAGATTAGCTACAGCTTTTGACCCATGGAGATTAACAGAAACCCTTTAATACTGCCTGCGTTGTCCGACCATGAGGTTTCCTAAAACTGTTTAAAACACTGACTCACTTGAAGCAGCTGAAATGGGTCTTTAAAAGGCACTTTAAATTTTGTTTGTAGAGTAGAAATGGATAGGACCGAATTAGACGAAACAAAATCCGCTAAGCACACCCCCTTATAGAGACCTCCAAAAAATGTTTCGATTACCTTTTTGCCTATTTTTAAATTTGGATTATTAAATACAGGTTGCTTCAGGTCTTTTATGGTACAGATTTGCAGCAAGGAGCATAACTGATGTAAAGCTCTCACATCCCACCCCAGGGGAGAGTTTCTAGTTCTTTCTGGGATATTTGACCAGAGATGGAACAATAACGCCCCCAGGGTCATACTACAATAACAGGCCTGCTGGTTGTCTAAAACCAACCAAGGGGGGTTTTCAGTTGTACCAACCAAAGATGTAAACCAATGTAAACATCTATTAGCGTGACATGCTAGGTAGTACATGTAATAATCAGGAAGTTGAAGCCCTCCCAGTACCCTGGGATGGGTGAGTTTTCTATACAATCTGTGTGGAACCTTTCCTTTCCAAAGAAAATCTGAACAGACCCTCTGAAGCAAAAGAAAAAAGGATTTAGGGATGTAGATGTTAAGGTTATTTAAAGGGTAAAAAAATCTGGGTAGAATCAACATTTTAAGGATGTTGGCACTTCCCCAAAAAGATAACTGTAAACTATTCCATCTTGTGAGATCTTCTTTAGTTGAATTTAGGAGTGGCTCTAAATTGAGGTCCCTGAGAGTAGAGATGTCTTTAGAAATTTTAATACCCAGGTAAGTTAAGGAACTATTCTCCCATTGAAGGCTTATATTTTTGATTGATTCTCTTGTAAGGAGATGGGATAGGGAATACACCAAAGTTTTGCTTTTGTTAAGTTTATAACCTGAAAATTCACTAAACTGGGAAATGACTTGAAGGGCACAGGGAAGGGACTGCCTACTGTTGGAAATGTGAAACAGCAGGTCGTCTGCGAATAGGGATAATTTATATTCCAGGTGACCTAAATGGATACCTTTTATCCCCAAATCAGCATTAAGAATTCTGGCCAAGGGTTCTATGTATAAATTAAATAAGAAGGGAGAGAGAGAGGGCATCCCTCTCTGGTACCTCGACATAGCGGGAAGAGCTCCGAAATATGATTGTTACATTGCAGTCATGCTTACGGACAGTAATACAAAACCAAAATTAAGTCAATTAAGAATTGTGGTATGCCGAATTTAGATAGAACCACAAACACATATTTCCACTCCACTCTATCGAAAGCTTTTTCTGCGACAAGGGACACCAAGTCCGCTTCCAGCTCAGGGACCCCAGATGCAGAAATCAGGTGAAACAGATTCCTGAAGTGATCCACCGAGGTACGCCCAGACACAAACCCAGCTTGTTCAGGACTTATTAACTCCTCCCATACTCCCCCCAACCTGTTAGCCAGAATTTTTGCATAAATTTTAACATCAATATTTAACAAAGAGATAGGCCTATAATTATTAATCAATGAACAGTCTTTCCCAGGCTTGGGTAAGAGAATTATTCTCACCTCAAATAATGACTGATCCAAAGTTGGGGAGGAACCCCAATAATTGTATAACTGTAATAACAGAGGGATAAGATTTTTTTTAAACGTTTTGTGAAATAGGCCTGTGAACCCATCTGGGCCCGGTGCTTTATCTGGCTTTAGGGAAACGATCACTGATGAAATTTCTTCCCTAGTAATTGGGGCTACTAATCTAGTCTGACAAACGCTGGATAAAGAAGGTAAGTCAGCTTTCTCCAGAAAAATTAGCATTTTCTCTGACTGGTCCCCCAGTACCGGGTCCGGAGAGTATAATGACTCATAGTGTTCACTAAACAGGGATAATATCTCCAGTGGGCTAACCACCATAGCACCTGACTGAGGATGTCTAATAGCTACAATACACTTTGATGCTGATAGTTGTTTTAGCTGCCAAGCCAGTAATTTACTTGCTTTGCTGCCCTGGCCAATATAAGAGGCTTTTAGAAAGGAAGCTGACCTCTCCGCCCTCTCCAACAATATACTGGCATAATATGCTCTTAGCCTAGACAGTTCTAACTTTTCTGGAGATGAAAGTTTGTCCATCCCTTTAATTTCCAGGGTCTTAACTCTCTGCAGACAATTGTTCAATTGACTGATTTTTTTTCTTTTTTTGCACTGTCACACTACGTATAAGTTCTCCTCTCCAGGTAGTTTTAGGGCTGCCCAAACCTGATCTACCACAGGGATTGAGTTGGAATTGACTGTGATAGAGTCCTCCAGAAAGTGTTAGAATTGTGAAGTGATTAGTTTGTCTTGTAATAGTTTATTATTTAAAGACCATGTGTATGACCTAGTAGGAATATTAGGTAATTCCACTTGGACAACTATTAGGGAATGGTCTGAAATTACTCGAGCTAGTATTTGGGAATCAGTTATACATGAAGTTAGCTGATGACTTACTAAGAAATAATCGATGCGCGAATAACTTCTGTGTACTGGAGAAAAAAAGGTAAACTCTTTTTCAGAAGGGTTAAATAGTTTCCAAGGGTCTACAAGTCCTAAGGAGGAGATGAATTCCCTTAAAGCTTTTTGAGCAGGGACAGTCCCCTTTCTTTAAGAAGGGTACGGTCCAAATCATTGGCTTGAACTAAGCTCCAGTCACCTCCAATTAAAATGGGAAATTGCAAAAAGGGAGCCAGTACCATTGCTAATTGGGTAAAAGGAAGGGGTTTTGGCATTAGGGCCGTAAACTGATCCCAGTACTATGTCAAAGTTAACCAATCTACCAGCCACAAAAATAAACCTCCCTTCGGGGTCACCAATGGACTCCGTCGGAGTGAAAGGTAATTTTTTTAGCCAACAACAAGGCCACCTCGCGCTTGTTAAAACTAAATCCCGCTCCAAAAACTTGGCCTACCCAGATTTTGTTGAGGCACTTTAACTGGTCAGGGAGAATGTGCGTTTCTTGTAGAAACACTACTGCAGGATCATATTTGGCTAAATGGTTTAAGATGATGTATTCATCTTATTGTCTTTCCTTCCCTTGATATTCCATGAAAGAATATTCAAGCCATTGGACATAACTTAAATCTTGATTGTGCAATGTAATAGAAAGAGATTTAAGAACTGCACTGCTGCCCCCCCAACAGAAAAGGAAATAAGATAACCGTAAAAAAAAACTAAATACTCCAAACCTAAACTAACATCAAACTTTTTAAAACTATATACAGACATTCTCACCCAGGCCCTAAGCCCCCTCTTTGCCTCTTGGTCTATGACACCCACAAAGGAGAGAGCCAGCTCAATTCCCTCCCCTGCCTCCGAACTGGCAAAAAAAGAAAAAAAAAACATAAAGGAAAAACTCATGACATGCCCACCATGGATGATCTCTCTGTCTTAAAGAAAGGAAGAAAAGGAAAAAAAACAACAACATGGGGGTGTTATAAATCATACCAGCTTTAGTTAGACAGCTAACGTCCCAAGCAAAACCCCAAAAAGGAATAGACCCTGTCCTATACAGGAAAATAATCACTGGTTCTTCTTGGATTAACCTTAACAGAGTCCAGCTTTTAACAACGGTAAGCAAGAGACTTGCAGAGCTTTAAGTATATATTTGAAATACCCCCGAGATCAAGTAAAAGTTATATTCCCCTAAGGGATCCAGCCGTTCCCCCAACAGTATGGCATCCGTAAAATATTTAATAGCCTATTAACACAGATTAAACCACGGTCCCCCGATACCACCTGAGTTATAAAGCCGCACCTCGAAAATGACAGTACACAATGTCAATTGTGCCCAGGTGGTTGGCTAGGGTACCCAAAAAAGAGAAACAGGCGGTAAATGATATAGGGAGCTACAGGGCAGCATTAAGCTAAATTGGCCCGGCTGTAACTCATGCTACAAGAATCTTTCTCCCCTTTGGGGATATGGCTGATGCCATCAATGATCCAAAAAGGCAGAACATTGCCAGTCTTACCGCCTAAACCTAGAAGGAAGAAAAGTTTGGGGAAAAGGAAAGGACATGCCGAAAGGCGAATACAGAAAATACCGCAGAAACCTGAATTGAGAGAAGAAACAATAAAGTAGCTGTGGGACTGAAAAATAAAATAATATCAATGAGGAAACTGGGAGTGAGCATTACCCTCAAGGGAATGCCTTAGCACCATCTAGTGGACAAAATAAATTATGACAGCCCTCACAACTTCTTGGTACTACACCTGAGAGCGCATTACAAAAGAATATTAATGTCAACTGGAATGTTTATACTGGTGCCACTGTATACAGACTTTACCTCTACTGCTAAAAGAATTGCTTGGTTACAACTGCAAAACATACAATAAAGCAGGACTGCTTATGAGTCATTGTGCACTGAAAAAAAATTGTGACATCTCGAATGTTCTTCAGAGCAAGCTTGACCCTTGTAGAACTTTGTCAGCATTCCTTTATTTAAGAAATAGATCAGGAAAGTTTTTCCTCAGAGTCTTTGAAGCCTCTTCTAAAGTATCGAAACGCTTGGCTCCATCTTTCAATAAGTCTTCCAGTCGGGCCGGGTATAACATGCGATGCTTTATACCTGCCGCTCACAAGGTAGGTAATAGGATGAAAGGAAGCCCTCAACTGACGGGTTTTAAGTGTCAGGTTGGGAACCAGTCTTGATTTCTTTCCTTCCCACAGGATTGCTTGTAACTTCCTGGCATCCTTGTGAATAAATTCCCAGTCTAGATAGTTTAACAGCTTGAATATAATGGGCCTCGGTGGATCAGTCGCAGCAGGTTTTGCCCTTAACGACCTATGAGCCCTTTCAATAACATAATCAGGACCATTCAGGGAGGGACCCACTGTTTTCTTCAAAAAGCGCTGCAAAAACAGAATTTTATTGGGGCCTTCTTCCCTTCAGGTAGGCCTAACAGCACTAAGTTGTTCCTCCTGTTTCTTCCCTCCAGGTCATCCAGACGATCTTCCAGCTTATTCAAAGACTTTTTAATTTCCACACTTCTGGTTCCATCTTGTCTTGTTTCTTTCTACAGAAGCTACTCTAGCTCTGCACCCTGTACTTCTGCGGGCTAGCTGGAGTAGCGATGGTTTGAAATCTGCCATGTCTTCAATCAGTTTCAACAAGGCCTCCTTAATAGTGGCTAGCTCTGAGTAAACATGTGAGGGGGAGAGCTCCTTCGACGTAGTCTGGGGAGAAGAGCTACGGCGAGGGCGCTTAGCTTCTGATTCTTGAGCGGCCTCCTCGGCTGCTTGTTGCATTGACATTCTGTGGAGAACACGAACTGTCGAGGTCAAAACTGACACCACCACTATACACCCAGCTGATTAAAGAATGCAATATCAAAAAATTAACTGAAAAAGTGGGCGCTTTTAGCAGTCTGGGTCAGCAAAAGAGCAGAGCTCCCACAAGCACGTCTTATATTCCCTGCACAGCATCACGTGACTCCTCCGGGTGGGGTTCTTTTTAATAATTTAATATGACCTGTGGCATTGGGGATCAGGGGGCACTAGACTACCAGGGCTTATCAGTAATTATAAGGGATGATCGGGGATGGGGGATACTAGTGTGTGCTGCATGTAGCCTGTGGTAGACCCTTCTTGTGCACCATGTGTTTGTCACTTGGGATAGGTTGCCGCAAGGGTGGGGACTTAGGTGCAGAGTCCCCTCCTGTACCAGAATCTAGTGCTGGCTCCCTAGTGCAAGGGGCTTCAGCACAAGCTGCTGTTTGACACAGTTTGCACCAATCTATGCCCTCTCTGAGAATCGAGTCCCTGTGAGTAGGAGGTTGGCTGAAGTAGCCATCAGATTATGTACAGGGGACGCTGATGTTATGAACAAAGTTTAGGCAAAAACATAAAATGGTAGTCACCAACTAACAATCTTTAGCAATGTATGAGATAAAGGAGACCATGGGCAGGAGTGAGCAGCAACTCAGAAGTAATCAGTCAGATAGCTGACTATGGTATGTAAATGCACAGACAAAAGAAGGGAGAATCACTAAGGAAATGTGTGCATTGTAAACAATTACTCAGACAGCAAACAAAAAAAATCACATCAACAACAAATGAGAGCTAGTAAAATGGCAATTCAGACTGTGGGTGAACCCAGAAGTATCAGACTAGAACTCAGCAGGAATGGCTATATACATAGCAAAATAAAGGCAGCATACTGAAAACAGAATAACAGTGGTGGAAAGTAAAACACAGATTATAGTTCTAAACACAAAACACAGCATATGCTAGGTATGACACAGTTCAAGGTACAGAAAATGGAACATTCAAAAGCCAGTATATCCAAATAAGGTGGATCTAGGAGCCAGAAAAATTGAGGTGTTTTAAAATAGACATGATGCAGATTAAACAAGCTGTGTGTACATGTGGCACAAGGAACTGAATAGGCCTAACGTGTTTCTTTTATTTTTATTTATTTTATTTATATCTTGGATTACAATACCTTTGAGCCAAAGACTCTTTTACAGAGGTTCTACATCAGAATGAAACAAAAATACAACAGAGAACTAATTAACACAGCTGCTAGCATACAAGTTATAGTGAACATATGGTTAACAATATAACATGTTGACATTCAAAGTTACAGTAACACATGCAAACAATTAAAGGGACTAGAAGGGTGCCACAAGGATAGAAGATAGAGAGTGGTGCAGTCAGTAGTCTGACATTGTCAAGAGATTGCAGTAGGAGGAGGGAGGAAAGGGAGTAGGAGGATAAGGAAGAGCTAGCAACAAGAGACAATTGTCAGTATTAGAAATAGTCAAGTGGGGGAGAGAATAAAGTAGAGTGAGTGGAGGGAAAGGGGAGGGTGAACATGGGTACAGGGGGACAGGGTGCTGAGGGGGAAAGGGAGAGTACTAAGCTATAGGCAAGGTGTGGTGCAAAAGGGGGGAAAAGGCTAAGTGTAAAAGTCACAACTGCTAAGACCAGTAAAGTGTTGTTGGAGTTTGTGTTTGAATGGGCCTAGCTTAGGCTCATCTAGACTGCCCAAAGGTAGCCCATTTATCCAGCTGTAGCATGGAATCTAAAGGACCATTGGGCCTGTGAAGCATTTAAAAAGAATAGTCAGAATTTTAGGTAAACACAGCAGGGCAGCAATAGAGTACCCTTATAAGGTGGAAGCACCTACACAGAGGGGTGTACAGTACTTGCATGTTTAGTGGATTGTGGCAGCAGGGTTAACAGGGGAAGACTGGAGAAGCAGCATGGCTGGCCAAATGGCTGACTCATGGCTGACTCCAGGCAGACTCCTCAACGTATTTTCTGCTCAGTCCTTAGCACTCTGGATCACAAGGAAGCTGGAGGACCACTAGAGAGTGGTCCCTGTGGAGTGGCAAAAGCTCTGCCTAGCAGTTGCAGATTGGCCACAGCAAAAATGAATGGCAGGAAAGGATTATCAGCAGAAAGCATCCGTAAGGTAGCCCTAGATGGTGATTTACACTGGAGGAGGACAGGAAAGTAGTGGTAAGAGCCCTTACTCTCCCCATGGCAGCAGGTCCCATCAGTTTCAAGGTGTTGCGGTGGACTGAAGCGGTGGCTCACAGACAAAGAAGACATCAGTTTCTCAGGCTCAGTAAATCACACTCAGTACTTGCAGATTTACCACAGCAAAAATGAATGGCAGGAGAGGATTATTAGCAGCAAGGGTCTGTGGGGTAGCCTTAGATGGTGAGCAGCACTGCAGTAGAGCTGGACAGTAGTGGTAAGAGTCCTCACTCTCCCCAGGGCAGCAGGTCCCATCAGCTTCAAGGTGTTGTGATGTACTGAAGTGGTGGCTCACAGACAAACACGATTTCAGTTTCCCGGCTCAGTAAGCCCTGCTTAGCATGGAACAATATTGTTAAGGGGACAGCCATAGTTTATAACGAAAGCCCTGGTCATATCAATCTTGATGAACAAAACCACTGTGTACTACAGAGCACTCAAAAGGTCCTACTTTGATCCAGGTGAGATTTAAAACATTGGTTGGTGAAGGAAGAGTTGTCCCTCTAGGGAATATGTAAATCCTGCACAACCTTTTATCACTCCCAAGGTGATTAACAACTTAATTTTTAGGGATGTGTGTGAGCCAACAGCACTATTGGGATTGTAGTTCTGAAATGGCTGGTCTTGGAACTGCCTTTTTGGACATTTGGATGTATTCTTCCACAGCAGCAAAAGAGTGCACTCCCCTATATAGGCTGGGTAACCTAAACCTGAACTACAAAGCAAAATAAAGCTGAAGTGAGTGCACTTGTGCATGCCTATAATTGTACCAAGCATTATTCAACTGAGTATTCTCCATATTATGTCCTGATTGGCAGAGGTGCCAGACTGCCTATTGACTTGCACGTTTGCATTTCAGCTGTTAGCCCCAACCTGAGGGTTGTCTCCTGTATGTCCATCATCTGAAAGATCAGTTGGACACTGCATACCATTTGACTTTGGAGATGGCTGAGAAAATGAATGGAGCTAATAAAGTGTGAGGTGATAAGAAAGTGAAGGCACCTAAATTCTTGTCAGGTTACAGAGTACTCATACAAATCTTGGCATTGCCTGGAAAGTGCAAGCTTGTAAATGGATGGGGTGCTACCACCCATTTCATATTTATTTATTTAAAAGTTTGATAACTAGGAAAGACACACTGAGCCTTGTTTCAGAACCTATCGGTCTACAAGATTCAACTGCAAGAAGAGTCAATTTATTTATATATTGATTTGAAATTATTCCAACCAGGATAACCCCATGAGATGCAGCACCTTCTTTTTATGGGGGTTCCAGGGAGGATAGCAGCTGTCAATGGGTTAACATAGTATAGCAGGAATAGTTAAATATAAGCTAATACAGTATACAACCAGGAAAACAATGTAAAGAAAAGTATATCCAAACAGTAATCAAAACAAACTAACAAAGTGACTACGCTGAAAAACATACAGCATGAGCATTGTCGTGAAACACGATCATGGTCAGGGAGAGGGGGGTTCTAGACCATAACAAATACAAGGCATTCAAAGGTGGCTTGAAAGACTGGACTAGAACACCTGCAATTTGTTCCAGGTTGTTGGTGCTGCAAATGCAAATAGACTTTCTACCAAATTAATGCTTCATCCTGGAAACTGAGAAGGTAAGTACCACTGTTTAATGGAGTTAGTAGGACCTAATTAACTGTGTGAGGTGATCTAAGAGATAATCAGGGACTTTTCTTTGTATTGAGTTGTACAAAAAAGAAAGCCAGTCATAGTCATGTGTGACTGAGGGACTTAGTCAGTTAAGCTGGTCATACAGTACAACAGATGGTAATGGGTAGATCATCCACAGGTGAGGATGAACTTGCATATCTTGTTGCACAAATGATCCAGGGGAATCAAAAGGGTTTTGTTTGCATAGCTGTACATGATAAATAGAAGGGTGCAGGAAGTAGGAGAATGAATATTTCCTTGCGTCAGCACTAAGACAGCCATTAGACGTGCATAGAAAGTTGAGTTTGGGCCCTATGATTGTTGAGTCATGATAAAGACTCCTAGATATCTGAATGCATTGACTTGCTCAATAATGTTGCCATCTGATAATAAGCATGATCATGGGAGGCCCAAGCTTGCCCCTCTCCCTTTAAAACAGACACTGTTTCAAAAATGTTTACAGTCTGTGTCAACACAGCCCCCTCTCCTTTTTATTTCTTAGCTAATATATATATATATATATATATATATATGTTTATTTTATTTACACTTTGTACTCCTTCATGAAGTTAGCAGAAGGCTCTGGACCTTCCCTTGGAGGGGCTCGTTTCTCCGGCCAGGCACCCTCACACCAGTCTCACCCAGTAAATTCCCAATGGGTTGCCCACTCCCCCCATGACTGGGCCAGGAGTGAGAAGCATTGACTCCCCCCTACCCTGGGAAGCCAATGTCCAGATTGATTCTGGAGGGCTGGTGTGGGTGCAGACAGCCATCATGGAGCCTGCCAACTCCATTCTTTTCCTCCATTTTATGCCCCAGGGCCCACGTATGTGCAATGTGTGGGGTGACTGTCTCTGCCTCCATGGAGGCAGTCTTTAACCCTGGACATGAGCTCTCCCATTCTGGGCAGTATGCCTGTGCTGACCCCCAGCCACCACTGGGTGTCAGTCAACAGCGTGCTGCAATGTCCCCCCTCCCTAAAGAAGGAGAGCTGTCAATCTTTCCTGCCCCAGCCAACCCCGAGTGAATTTGAGTCCATTCCCCAAACCCGGTTAAGCTGGCATGGTGCGAGGTGTGGCATCCAGTGCTTAGACCCTCAGCACCACTGGGCCAACTTCTAAGCTAAAATTTAACTCACACAAAATCAAGAGTCAAGACTGTGGGCAGAATTTGACTCATTGGGAAGTGGGCCGAGACAGCATAGTGTGGGCATGGTAGCACATGTAAAAAAGACAAGAGATAGAGCAAGGAAAAATGTGAATGGTCAAGGAAAACACTGGGCAGGCTGGGTGAAACAAAAGTGAATAATGAAAATCAGAAGAAGATTCTTAAAGCTGATCAGAACTTGACTTCTGCCTCCTTCAGGCCAACTCAGGGTGCAGTTGGTTGTGATCTGTGAGTAGTTGGTTAGGCTGAGTATGGCACAGAAGCTGATCTTGGAGCTGTCAGGTGAGGGGTGGGGGGAAAATAAAGAAATACTCTTGGACCTACAAATGTGTTTTGGAGTCCACTGCCTGGAGTGATCACAACTGATGCGAGATGGGCAGTGTGCACTTCAGCATGCTTACTTGGAGTCTGAAATTGAAGAGACACCCCTTAAGACTTAGGGCCTGCTTGACATCTTTAATTTAATATAACATAACAGTGGAAGCACAACAGCCTGTTTAATGTGGCAATCAGTGACATCCAAGATGATTTTGATGGTCTCAGAGACCTCCTGACAAGCTTGCTTCTTGCCGCTTGTTGTGCAGCCAGAGCCCACTCACCAGAGGAAACAGCACTTTCCTTGGCACCAGAAAAAAAATAATGTCTGTTAAGGCTGCTGCAAATTATTACTATTGTGTGAAGAGTACCGGGTCGAGGACCCTGCTTGTGAGCTTTTTTTTTTTTTTGAGTGGGGGAGCAGGGGAGGGGCTAGAAAAATAAAGTAACTAGGAGTGCTCCAGGGAGAGCAGCCTAATCATGAGTTTTTTTCTTTGGGGAGAAGTAAACTATACTCACAAGGGAAAATCACCCAATTGTAAATCTTTAGGGTGGGGTGGGATTGGAGAAGAGCCTGTGTGTGTGTGTGTTATGGAATGAATGGGTTAGTGGTGACATTGTGTATTGAAGGAGGGCAACAAATAAAGGTTCTCAGCTCTGAAACTGTGTGTGCATGTGCACGTGTGTGTGTATGTGTGTGTGCGTGCACGCGTGTGTGTGTGTGTGGTGTGTGTGTGTGTGTGTTGTCTGTTGGGAGACAAGCTGTAGTAAAGTTCCAAAATGCAGGATTTACACAGCTTTAAAAAAAAATTGGGGGGGGGGGCATGAACCCAACTACTTTTCTGAACATTTTGCCCCTCTTTGCTAAGTGACTCTGTGCACTCACACTGAATCTGATGTTATGATTGTAAGAGGATTAGAGGAATGAGTTAACAATTGTACTAGATGTACAGATGTGTAGTATATGGTGGACTGGCATTGGGCTATGTATGGTATTGTTTTGTTGTGATTTGAAAAAAAAACATTTCTTCTTTTTGCTGCAGATTTGGCTGTACTTCCAAATTAAAGTGAACTAAACATTTAAGGTAAGCCTCAGGACATGTGGGTTGGGAATTTGCCATGGGAGCCTCCTTTTAGGAAATTGTCTCTGTGCCTACCTACTCCGACACTTGTTAAGGAGATGGGAGTCATGTCCCCAGATTTGGTGGAAGAGGTTGTTGCCCCAATGCAATATTCTTAAAGACCTGTCAGACCTTTGCTTAACTTATGGAGCCGTCACTGACATACCAGGCATATGGTACACAGAGGGCTATAAGTAACACCAAGATCCCTATATCATATGATAGTCATACATGCCCTGAGATGAAAATCTTGGTATCATTGCATGTTGGAACACTTTGCTAAAATGCTAATAGACAGCAACCAGTTGTCTAGGTAGAACTGTTGGTTATATACCATTGGCCGTGCCTTAGGAAAGACTAATGTGTCTAGAAAGGATGAAACTGTGTAAATTAAATAGCTTGGAATTACATGTCTAGACATACAAATATTCTTGCAGATATGTTGCACTTTGGACTTCTAGATGGAAGTGACGAGGACATTACTTGCTAAGCAGTGGGAGAGAGGTGTTGCCTCAAAGTGCTGAGGTTTAGCTGTAATTTAAAACTGCATGGGACAGACATAAGGGTGCCTCAGCAGTTCAGATAAGAAGATAAAGCTGGAGATTAAGTACTGTAGGATTTGTGGAATTCTCACTAGGTAGGGATACAGGGCAGACTAGATGGGCCTGTAGGTCTTTATCTGCCATCAGATTCTATGTTTCTATGTTCCTGCTCCCTAGCTGGTTCCAAGACATTAGCAGCTCAGGCTCCGGGAGTGATTCTTTTTCTGTGTTTCTGGAGAGGGTAACCTCCCTGGGGATACTATACCTTTAAGAGTTCCTTGCTGCTTGCACATTAAAAACATCCATTGCTGACAATAGAGCCAAAACTGTAGTGTAAGCAACAAGACCAAGAATCTCTTGATCACTGCGTTAGCCAGACCAGACATGAATTTACACCTGTGCAGGTCTGGTTCAGGTTACAGAAGACACCAAGAATTGCAACAGGGTGGACACTTGATAGGGGGTTGATGGGATAAGCAGAGATCTGAGAAAACTTGAGGAGCTGTCAAAGGTTTGGCAGCTGGGTTTCAATGTGAAAAACTGCAAAATAATGCATTTAGGGCACAGAAACCGAAGGACAGAGTACAAAATGAGTGGAGTGGTATTGACAACAACCAATCAGGAAAGAGACCTAGGGGTAATCATAAAGGATGAGGTAAAGGTGGCCAGACAGTGTGACAAGGTGATAGGGAGGGTGAGTAGGATACTGGGGTGCATAGGGAAGGGTATCACCAGCAGAAAGAGGGAGGTGGTGTTGATTCTATATAGATTACCAGTAAGACCCCACCTTAAGTGTTGTGTCTAATTCTGGAGACCACATCTCTGGAAGGATATAGACAGAGTGGAGGACAGCAGAAGAGTAACTACTTGTGATGCTGTTGACCTGAGTTCGGGAACAAGCCCAAGTCATCAGAGGGCTGGCTGAGGGGGGAGGTGAGCAGATCATCTAAGTGGACACTCTTCACCTAGAGAGGGAGTGTGTACAGATGCCAGTGCACTATTACTACCTGGGTGACCACAGGTGGTGGCTCAGCCTGCACCATTGGAAAATGGTGGGAGGACGCAAGATTAATTCCAGTGCATGCATCCATCTCAGTGTGTGCATGTGAGCTGTTCTAAGGGGATAGGAGTGCAAAAACTGAAAAAATGCCAATCACAGCAGGGGGACATCCACCCTGCATCACAGGCCCCTCACTGCTGACCATGGAATTTGCTCCCGATATACCGACTCAGTCTCCATCTAGGGATGGGCTCCAGGCAGCTCTGCCCTGAGGAGCAAACCAGGGTGCTAGGGAGCGAAGGTACATCTCAGGGAAGGTGAGTGATGGGGCTGGATGTAAGGGTCAGGAACAATGGGGGCCGGTCAGCGGTAGAAGGGATAAAGTACACTAAATAAATAAAAAAAGACGACAGAGTGGATGTGGTCCAGAGGAGGCCAACTAAAATGGTGCAGGGTTAGCTTCCAAAGCCCTGCAAGAGAGACTAAAAGACCTCAGCATGTACACTCTGCAGCAGAGGAGAGAGAGAGAGAGGGAGATATGAAGGAGGCTTTTAAATACCTCACAGGAGTAAATAAGTTACAGGAGGGAAGTATTTTTCAGAAAAAAAGAAGCTCAAGAACAAGGGGACATGCTATGAAGCTGGAGGGGGTAGATTCAAGAAACATGTGAGGAAGTACTTCACAGAAAGAGTGGTGAATTCCTTGAGCAGCCTTCCAGTGGAGGTGGTGGGTGTGAAGACTGTGTGGATGGTTCAAGAATGCATGGAATAGGCAAAAGGGTATCTTAGTGGAAAGGAATGGGAGGGAAGGGGAGGGGAGGGAGAAATAGCCAGGGATTGATCAGGGTCTATACTATAGGTAGAGAAAAATGGACAGACTGAGTGGGTCAAGTAGACTTTTTTTTTTGTAAACTTTATTTAATACTCAGTACACTTCGATACTCGTATTCTTGTCACAATACATATATTATAAAGGTACAGCCATACTCACATATAACTTAACAGTTATTTTCAATCACAATATTACCAAGGTACCAGCCATCTCATGAAATTGACCTGACTGGTTTTCTTAGATTGAAATAAGGTTGAATTTGTATGCTCCTGGAATGTCAGCCAATGCAGCTTTTTATATAAGTGGTTTGTGGCTCGTGAGGAGGTCCCATCCAGACCCCCAGCAACTAATATGCTAGAATGCCGGGAACAAATTGGATGCTATCGCTCTTTCTAGTGGGGCCTAAATTTCTTCATATTTATGTCTTTGGCCCAGTGCTGCATATTGTGTATGCTCTAATTTCATTAGATGAAGCAGATCTGTCAGCCATGCAGTAACTGATGGCACCTTGGAACTTTTCCAATGTATTGCCACTACTCTCAGACCAACTACCATCCCTATTCTCTTCAATTTATGGCCATCCCTGGGGTGCCATCCTCCTGGTCCTGGAAGACCCAACAGAATCTCAAAGGGGTCCATGTCAATATGGGTGGAAAGGGTCTTAGCCAGAATCTCCACAATGGCCACTCAAAAGGAATGAGTCTCAGGGCATTCCCATATAGTGTGGAAAAAAGTCTCCACATAACTTTTGCACCTGGAACAAAACTGAGAGTTGTCAGGGTTTATTTTATATGTTCTTTATGGAGTAAAGTAGGCCCTCATCATCACATTATACTGTAGGGACCAAAGTTTATTATTAACCGGAACAATGAAGGAGATTCTTTTGTAAAAGAGTCCAATCTCCTCCCTTCGGGCTATCAGGGTGGGTATCAATATCCCAATGGCTCTGTATTGCCTCAAGTGGATTCCCCAGAGAGCCCATGAGAAGGTTGTAACATAATTTCAGGGGTTTAAATGTCTCCACGTTTGAGAATTTCTGGAACAGCTCTTCCAGAGACGAATAGTGCATCGCTGTGTGGCCTTCCCCCTCCTCTAGTAATCGCTCTAACAGCATTTTCATTTTTAAATATGTAAAATAATGAGAGATGTGGAGCCTAAAGGACACCCCTAACTTCTTGAAAAGAAAGGACCTGCCCTCTCTGTATACCCTGTTTGACCTGGACTAGACCTCTCCCTGCCCAATTATTTAAATGTTGTTTGGATACTCCTGACATCTGTTTCCCTCTTGTCAATATTGCCTCTATGGTGGTATCTGGTGATAGGTAATTCTGTTCCCCTAATATCAAGTGGGCTGTCCTCCAGATCTTCAATGAATTTCTAGTACATGGGTTAAGGATTCTCCTGTCCTTGTTCCATGAAGATGAGTCTACAAGTAGTGAGTAATATAGGGGAATCATTCCCTCATCCTCCATCCATGTCCACTGTGGGCAACTGCCCAGGTTAGTTTTCAACAGATCTGGTATATGTGCCATTTGGGTGGCAAGATAATAAAATTTAACATGGGGCAGTCCCAGGCCCCCTAACGTGGTCTTGGCCACAGAGTTTGTTTTTTAATGCAGGGGCATTTTCCCTGCCATAGTAATTGCGTGATAGCCACCTCAATTGACCGTATATATTTGGTAGGCAGGGAGAGGGGAATGGTTTGGAATAAACATAATACCTGGGGTAAGACTGACATTTTTATAAGATTAACCCATCCTATTAATGATAAAGGAAGAGATCTCCATCTAAAACAGTCTTTTTTTGAGCTTGTTTCAATCAGGAGCGGGTAATTTAATTTAATAGTCTGAGATAATCTATTCAGGAGAAGGACCCCTAAATATTTAATCACATTCGATGGTGGAATTTCCACCCCTGCTTCAACAATAGGTGGCCTAATTTTACCCAGGGGGAGCCATTCACTTTTTGTCTAGTTTATTTTATGTCACGACAATGGGCCATAGATTTCAAAACACCTATTTAGTTCTGGCAGGGCAGCGACTGGGCCATCCAAGAACAGCAAAATATCATCCGCAAATAGCGAGATTACATGATCCCTCCCCCTCTCTCTGAGTCCCTCAGTATTGGGGTTGGCTCTTATATAAGCCACCAAGGTTTTAATGCAGAGAACATATAAAAGGGGAGAAAGGGGGCATCCCTGGTGTGTATCTCACGTAAGTGGAAAGGGGGAGGATAGAGTGTTATTGGTCAGCATCTGCGCCCTTGGGGCTCTATATAGGGCCCTCCGCCATTTCGTGAAGGTGTGCCCCAGACCAAATTTCTGAAGGACCGAGAACATATATGGCTGCTCAACCTGATTGAATGCCTTCTTGGCATCGAGGGTGAGAAGCCCCCTCAATCTGTCTTTCCCTCCTGACCATTTATGGATGATATTTAGTGCCTGTCTCAGATTGTGTTTTGCCTGGTGGCCCTTCACAACCCCCCCAGTCTAAATGGACCATGGTGGGCAGAAGAGGGTCCAGCCTCCCAGCCAAAATTTTGGCAACAATTTTATAATCAGAATTAAGCAAAGATATCAGTCTGTAGGAGCCACACAACTTTGGATCTTTCCCTGCTTTAGGGAGAACAACAATCGGGGCTTCTAACATGGAATCGGGAAGAGCTCCCTCCTGTAATGTTGCATCCACTACTTTTCCTAACAATGCTCCCAGGGCCTCCCATGTGGCCCCATGGAAATCCACCGGGATACTATCTAGGCCTGGGGCTTTCCCACCTGTGTAATGGCCTTTTTAATTTCATCCCTCGAGATGGGGCTATTTATAGCTTCCCTCTGGTCCGGTGCTAGTGAAGGAAGGGATAGTGGACCCAGAAAGGTTAGGGGGTCAGCAATTTTTGGGTATTGAGAAGTATACAGACAGAGACATAAAAATCTCTGAAAAGCTGGTTAATTTCGGCCTGATTATATGTACGTTCGCCCGATGGTGTATTCATAGTTAAAATGGTTCGTTCCATCCTTTTTTTTCCCTAGGCTGATCAGCCATTTTCCCACATAGTCTCCCTCAAAGTGTGTCCAAGAATTAGTAATTAGTATATCCTGCTCAATACATTTACTAGTTATTTGACTATGTCGTCCCTTCATGATCTTTAAAAGCCTAACTCTTTCTCCCAATGGGTGTCTCATATTGTCCCTTTCTGTCTGTAGAATTTGGAATTCTAGATTATTTTCCTGTTCCCTTTCAACTCTCCTTCTATGCGCAGAGAATGAAATAGTCTCTCCCCTAGTATATGCTTTTAAGGCATCCCAGACATATTTAATGTGGACCTCTTGAGTGTGATTAGTGGTGATAAAGTCAGTTATTTTAGTTTGTATAAAACTTATATATTCGGGGTCCTGAAGCAAAGTCAGATCCAGTCTTCATTGAGAATTCATCGGCTTCCTAGAGCCGAATGGAATTACCACCCTCAAAAGAGCATGATAAGACACTACCATGGGGCCATAGGTCGCCTCCATATCCAGACCCATCAAAGAAGAGGACACAGAAAAATAGTTCAGATGGGAGTAAACCTGATGTGCATGTGAGTAAAATGAATGTTCTCTGTCCCTGGGATGCAAGTGTCTCTACATTTCCACCACGGCTGTCTCCCTCACTAGGCCTTTGAATGCCGCCGACCCTCGGGGTATAGGGTTAGTTTTACTGCAGGAGTGATCTAGCCCAGGGTCCAAATAAACATTAAAGTCCCCTCCAATAATCAAATTCTCTCTGTAAGGAGTGAGAGTCATCTGTAGATGGGTAAAGAGGTCTGGCGAGTCGTAGTTCGGGCGGTAGATTGAGGCCATGGTCACTTCGTGTCCTCCCACCTCCAATTCAGTAATCAAGAATCTGCCCTGGACATCAGCCCTCTGGGAAATAAAAAGGTGGGGAATTCCTGGCTGAATCCAGATTGCAACCCCTGCCTGTGATGTAAAAGGGGCCACCAGTAGTGTTCCCCCCCATGATCCAGCCATTGAGGAGACTTCCTCCTTCGTACAGTGGATTTCTTGAAGGAGGGCTATGTCACATTTCTGTTTTTTCAGTTGAGGCCATACCCTCCTTCTTTTTACTGATGTGCACAGCCCATTGACATTCCTGATCACATATGCCAATTCAGCCATTATCATAGACAAACAATCTTAACTGACCTTTCCCACCTGAGTCTTAAATACCATTGTTACTAAGAATGCAAGTACATTTTTGCATCCTGCTTTTCTAATATTCCCCCCCCAAAGTTCCCCAGCTTTATAACTCTTCCCCATCCCCTTCTCCTCCCCATCCCAAGTCCCTCTTTCCCAGTTCCCTTCCCTCTACCCCCCAAATCGTCCCTTCCCAGATGTCCACTCTGTGAAGAATAAGGTCAATTCCCACACCATAGACAATCCTTCTCCCACTGTTTTTTGTGGAGAGAGCAGGGGATCCAGCCCTTTTACAGAAAGGAGAGGGTATAAAGATTGTATTATTAATTACATCCCCTTAACCTGCAGTGGAGGGGAATATATCAAGGGGGGACGTGCCCCCCTCCCCTTGTCCGGACCATCCTGCAGGATAGCCAAAGTACAGTACATCCAGGCCGCGACCATGGCGGAACAGCCCCCCCTTAACAGGATCCACAAAAAAAGGCCCAATCTGAATGGTAGAGCCTTAGGGACCCCTAAAATGCGTTCACAGAATTGCTATAAAGTCCTTACCCGACAGTCAACACCAGAGGACCTGCCACCCCAGCCTGCACCCTTTAAGATGGTAAATTCACTTCCCCCCTCCCCAATAGTCAACTTATTATCATCCCAAAGATCAAATGTAAAAAGGTCATCTAAAATATATTATTTCCAACATGAAAACTTGTAAATTTAAATATTACTCAGATCTGGTTGACGTATTAATTCAAAAATGAGAAACAGACCTAGTAATATCAAAACATTCTATATACTAACACCATTTAACCCAATTTTAACATTGAACAAACATCCTGGCCCCTTTAAAGTGGAAGCCTTTCTCCCTATTCGGCCCACTGTGTAAAAAGTACGAACTGAATGGGCTCTTATCCTATGAACTATTAAACAAAAGTCTTAAACAGAAATGTTAGTCCCAAATGATATTCAGTACAGGTAAAGACTCATAGTAGAAAAAATGAACAGTTCTACAAGAATGTCCAAATATCTGCTGCCCCAGTGGTGCAGACGATAATTCTGGGGCCTTCAGTTCACTGGATATGCCTCGGCCTTGCTGGCCAGTGGTACTTCAAGTGGAGAGGTAGGGGATGAAACGGAGCTCTTCACCTGCCCTTATAGGCCACCACCCAGTGTTGTGTTCTCTCCAGCCTTCCTCCCCAAAATACCCAATCTTCCATCTAAAAGCCCAGCAATTATGTTAAAAATAAAAAGGAAAAAATCCTTTTAACTTATCTCTAAGGCAGGTTTGTGTTAATCAACGACTGTCCCCATCAATCTTGTTTTTTTGCCTTCTGCTCTCCCACTCCTCAAGGAATGATGCGGCAGCCACCAGGTCTGTAAATGCCTTTTGCTTTCTCCAGGAGGTCGCATAATCAGCCGGGCTGGATAAACCAGGGAGAACGGGCAGTTCAAATGGTGCAGTAGTTTTTTCACCTCCCCGAAGGTTTGCCTCCTAGATTGGATATTTCTTGAAAAATCGGGAAAGATACTGACTCTCATGTTGTTTACCATAATTGGGCCTGCTTTCCGGGCAGCCTCCAGGATGCACTGCCAGTCCTGGTATTGCAGGAATTTAATTAGCAAGTGCCGTGGTCGTTGATCTGGCTGTGGTCTAGCCCTCGGTGAGCGATGGGCCCCTTGCACTTCAAGGCTGCAGTTTTCAGGCAAAGTGAGAACTTGTTTAAGCCACTGTTTCATTGAAGTACTACAGTCCTTGCTTTCTGTACCCTCTGACAAACCTATGATTTGAACCTTGTTCCTTCTTTCCCAATTCTCATGGTCGCCTATCTGCTCCCTGAGGTCTGCTATTTCTTTAATGCTTTCCTCAGGTCAGAGGTTGTGGAGGAAGCAAGGTCTTCTTGATTACTGACTCGAGCTGCCAATTCTGTGATCCTCCCTTCATGAGTATCCACTGTATCAGACACTGAATTCACCGTCTGTTGCAGGTGTTGTATCTGGGAAGTTAAATTATCAAAGCCGGACTGCATTTTGGTTCCCAAGTCGCACTTCAGGTTTTTCTTCAGAGGCTCCAGGGTGATATAATCACTTCCCCCCGAGCCATAATTGTCTTCGCAGTGATGGAGAAAGGCTCCATGGGAGTCACGGGGTTTTTCCCAGGCCTGCTACAGCCTGGGCCTCTACCCTTTTCAGTTGGTGTGGGGAACCGGAGTTTTGATTGTCTTTTCCCCGATTTAGATGGACTTGGCATTAGTAATATAAATTTGATCTTTTCTTAGTCATTTGGTCTTGGTTTAATGTAGAATGCATACGAATACTGGTGGATCCTCATGGAGCTCCCGATTAGTGCTCCGCCATTCTTGCCAGCCAGGCCATGCCCCCCGGCCAAGCAGACCTTATCTGGTGTAAAATTCTGTTTCTATGAGGAGTCATGCTAAACTGGCAAAGTTTGTGTAAATGAGGAGTTTTGTGGAAAACTGCCTTTGAAGTGCAACTTGGCTGCCATTTCCATCACCTCTGACATGCCCTGCCATCACAACAGGGTCAGAAGGTGATGGGCAACCCAGTCAGGTAACACTGCCAGAGGAGAGAGGCACAATGGTTCCTGGCCTTGTGATGTACCCAATTAATTCATGCATTTTTAGTCACTCATCGCCTGCCAAGTGACAGATCTCCAGGATTGCCTGGCATAACAAACCTCAGCTGACCAATTAGAGCTTCAGATTCCTCAGAGACCATCAGGTGCTGCTCTGAACACATACTACATTTCTGTGGGATCTCAACAGACCTGGAGTGTTGGGAGCTGCTGACAGCTGTGCTACAGAGAAGATTTGTCTGTGTCTCTGTTTGCCAAGGATGAGACTGAAGAAAACTGGTTTATTTCAGAAAGGAGGTAATCATATGCAGAGCATCACAAAACTACAGAGTGAGGGTTGCTGCTGCTGAGAGCATGAAACTGCACTGCACTGTGCCCAGAACAGCTGTTGGATCTGCCCAGCCAATACTATAGACCAGTAAAGGTTATCATCATCACCTGGGACTGAATGCTGCAACGTGCAGGATGGTGCAGATGCCGAGTGGCCTGATGGCTTGGAGAACAGATGAACCCTCCACTACACAATGTCATCCCAGATGAGGAGAAAGGAGACACTGGAGCCTCTGAATGCCTGCTAGGGAGAGATTACTACAAGCTGTGACATCAGTTCATGCCTTGTGAGAGAAATCCTCTGGTTTAACAACCCTGAGTATAAAAAGGGCTTGACCATGCAATCAAACTTGTAAGATCTTTGGAAAATAATTTTCTGAACTTGGCCACCTGGTCAGGAGTTACCATACTTCAGTTGGAGATTTTCATTTAATGGTGTTGAGTCTGAGGTTTCTGTTTTACACAGCAACATTCACCTTTTACTTTAAGTGCACAACTACTGACCAACCACATGCAACATCAATGGGACAACACAAGTTCAATGGAGTGTTACACAGAAACCACTGGGAGCTCCCTAGTACTAAGGGTTATAGAAGAAAAAATATGCTGCAGATGATACCTTTTTTGGACAAACAAAATTACTTCTGAGACTAGCTACCTCGACAGGCACACTCCAATGGCAATGGGATTCTTCCTGCCTCTTTTTTTAAGAATGTGAATTGACTGTAGGGCTTTGATGTTTAAACTTGTTATGCCATGTCTCAAATCCACATCCAGCCTCTATATCTGTCATGTAATTCAGTTCTGTTTTTCATTGACCTGACCTGAAGAAGAGAGTATTTTTTCTTGAAAGCTAGTCTCAGAAAATGTTTTAATCCAATTAAAGGCATCACCTGCAACATATTTGCTGTTTTTTTTCTTCAACATTGTCGACTGGACTAACACAGCTAACACACTGTTTTGCAAACATGGTACTAAGGGTGTAAACACTTGTACTAATGGAGAAAGGGTAGTTTCTCCAGTACAGAGAAACTGGGACAGGCATGCTCTGTTGTGCACTTGGGTGTGGTGGGCACAGGTTTCAGGGCTGCACCTGACTGGGCAGCTAGTTGTGGCCAAAGCAAAAGTGTTAATTTGGCTGTGCCTAAGAGAGTACAACAGAGCAGTTAGGACTGAAGTGGACTGCACCTTAGAGGACAAAGAAGAACAGCCACTATTTGCTATATTATGCTACTTCAGTTGCTGCTAACTCCTCTTTTAGCATTTGCTTCCCTAATTAATTCAAATGTTTTGTTCAGTTGAAACACTTGTGTCCTAGATGGAGGCAGTATAGCGTAGTGTTTAAGGGCACACAGCTGCAAACCTGGAGAACCCTGGGTTTGAATCCCATCAGTCCCCACTTTTATATTGTGTGACCCTGAGCAAGTCACTTAACTTACTTGTGCTCCCAGATTGCACCTGGAGACAAGCTCTGGCTTAGTGTACCTTTCATGGTTAAAGCAATTTCCCCTTCCCCTAGTTGTATTACAGTATTCAGTGCATGCATTTTGGGGACTGTCACTGTGTACTGTTGGTTCACAGGAAGGGTGATCTAGTAGAGAACTAATGCATTTCAGCAGCAGGGGTTAAAGTAGGGGGGATGGGTGGTATGCTGCAATCAAACTCAAAAGACTGATATAGACATGTGGGGCTAAATCAAGCATTTTTTTCTCTAAGAAGTGCATACTGCATATGTCTTGTTCTCTGTACACCCTTAGTGGGAATGCTGCAACTCTGGGTGTTGAACCATACAGTACTACCACTAGGCCATCTTTAAGTTTTCTCTGGGTGGAGTCACCATGCTTCTTTTTAATTTAACTTGAATATAAATCCACCCCCCATGAAAGGAGATACAAGAAATCCAGACCCCTCAATCTTGTGGAGTTCTCAAGGCAAGGATAGCCACCAAAACATCTGTGACCACGTGGCAATGTTAAGGCCATAGTACCCAAACACCCTTAGGGTACCCCAGGGAGACCCCCTTAATGTTACAGTTTAATTCCTTTTTTAAAATTTAGCCGGTAGCACATCAAGTCAGAGAGTCAAATAAAACAAATGAATTACAGTGATTCAAACTCAGTGAGTACAATTACAGCGACCATAGCATTATAGCGACAGTACAATTACAGCGAGAATGACTATTCAGTGAATCTCCTGAGTCAATGAGCAACTCGGAAGATGTTATTTTAGAAATAAAGCATTTCGGGGGTATGGGGGGCTATTTAGGTGATTTAGTGTGTGATTTTTATTTACAGTACATATATGCAGAGGTTTTTTGCTTAAGTACTTGTGAATATCAGATGGAACAAGTGGGACTGGGAGTGAATGGCAGCAGAAAAATGTGAGTAGAGCAAGCAGGAGATGGAACTGCTGTGAGAGAAGATGATCTGAAGGGAGAAATTTAATAAAATGAAGAACAAGATATTTCTGTGATTTTAAATGCTCACTGGACTGATTTTCATTTGCAGATCTGAATACTGCATATGTGCTGAATAGTCAGTCGCTGATGTTACCGGTCGCCGAAATTTACTTCATTATAAAAATAGTTGCTGAAATTGCAATCACTGATATTCAGTTTCTAAAATGACATGGAACCATGTGAGTCTGTAGGTAAAATATTCTATGACTTTTACATTATACTATATTCACTGTTGTGTGATCCTGTTCTTTAATAACATGTTATCCCCCACCTACCGATATGCCTGTAAAGAAGGTTCAGCTCAGCATACATTCCTGGCCAGAACTTGCAGAACCAAAAATAAATAAATAAATAATGATTAGTCCATTCTTAACACCCTGGGGATGAAGGTTTCCAAATAGCTTAATTGCTGGGAATTATTGCCCACACCTGAAGAGAGTGATAGATTTAGAAGTGATAGAGCAAACAGGCTATAAGTAATGGACATGAACCTTATAAAGTATCTGCTGAGGGAACTAAAATGTGGGAGTATGTTTATTCAAAGCCAGAAGTTTGAATGGTTAATAAGAGGAACTTGCAGGATTAGCTACAGTGGCATAGATACAATAGACAACAGAGTAGTAGTAATGTTTATTTTAGTCAGAAGAGGTTTGCAATACACCATTAGGGCTGCGGTGCCTGGTTAAAAAGGTGGCCCTGTTTACATATGAACAAATTACAGTAACATAGAAACATAGACTTTGATGGCAGATAAGGACTGCTTGGCCCACCCAGTCTGCCCATTTTCTTATCTATTGGATAAGCTACAGATCCTAGTTAATTAACAGCCTACTTCCTCCTACTCCCCCACCATAACTGCCTTATGTCTGTACCATGCATTCTTGAATTCCCCCACTGTTTTTGACCCCATAACCTCCTCAGGAAGGCCATTCCATGCGTCCACCACCCTCTCCATGAAAAAATACTTCCTTGCATTGCCCTTGAGCCGTTCCTTCCTCCATCTTCAAATTGTGCCCCTTGTTCTTGCACATCTCTTTTCCTGAAAGATGCTACCCTCTTGGATTTTGCTCATTCCCTTGAGGTACTTGAAAGTTTCTATCATGTCCCCCTTCTCCCTCCTTTCCTCAAGTGTATACATATTAAGCTTCTTTAGTCTCTCTTCATATGGTGTCTGGTGCAGACCCTGCACCATTTTGCTTGCCCTCCTCTAGACTGCCTCCATCCTGTCTATGTCCTTGCTGAGATGGGGTCTCCAGAACTGCACGCTGTACTCTAGATGGAGTTTCACCAATTGTCTGTACAGAGGGTAACAACTTTTTGTTTTCTACTGGCAATGCCTCCCCTTATGCATCCCAATATCCTCCCATCCAGCCATCTTTACTGCCTTCTCATATTGCCTGCCTGTCTTTTGGTTGCCTGATATGACTACCCCCAGATCCCTTTCCATTTTTGTTATTGTTAGTACCTCCCCCCATTGTGTACTCTTCCGCTGGGTGTTTGTTTCCCAAGCGCATTACTTTGTACTTTTTTGCATCATAAAATGATCAGTTAAAATATGCCAAATAATTTATAAATTATAAACATAAAATACATACTAAACACATAAAAAACTCAAAAACAGCAAAGAGGAGCTTTACATGGCTCATCTAGCTGAGATGAATTTAATCGTCTAAGATTGGAACAAAAGAGCTAGAGGACGTTAGATAAGATAGGTGTAACTCAGAATCACTGGGTTCAGATTAATGACAACAATAAAGATGCAGTTTGAGGTCTGCTACAGAGCTCCTGACCTACAATTGTCAGTGGACTATGGGGGAAGTTAGATGAACAGAAAGTAGAGATTGTATTTTCATCATGGTATTGAAATTTCACTGCAAGTGAGTGAGCTATATGCTGGGCATATAATTTAGGTGCAGATGGTAACAGGGAAACTTTAACAGTTTTATGAAGCAGCAAGTAAGGAAACAAGGAAGGAAACTCATCTGATCTGGTGATGAGTAGAGCTACTTGGACAGTACATTAACCACCCAATTCACACTCCACTGGATAGATCAGGTTTCTGGTAGTTAACCTTATACGGGGAACATTTGCTACAGTGCAAATTTTAAGGATAGTTTTGAATATATCAAGAATCAATTCTCCTGGTGTCTGGGTTTTCTTCTCTGTGTAAGCCACATGGTCCATGAATAAGTTAAATTAATTAATAGGAAGGGGAATTTGGTGGTAAAGTACCAAGAAGACTCATGTAAGTCAGTGTTTGTGATAGAATTCTATGGGAGTTTACACAATGGTAATGACACAGGCCAGGGCCGGAAGGTAGGGAGGTAGACTGGCAGGTACCAGTGGTGGTATGGTTAGCATAGTTGATATTGAATGTTTCTTTTCAGGGTCATGTTCGGTGATCAGAAGAAGTGCAGTCAGACATGTCACAGAGGTGGGGCCCTCAGCTCTCAGAGTGGGCAAATGTGGGCCGCCCAGAATTTGAGCACTCTTGTCAGCTGATTGCACAGCAGTACTGGCATCTATGGTGAAGTCATCCATAAATCCACCATTCAGGCCTGAGAAGGTGTGCATCAATTCCTACTGTGAATAACTGAGTGGATGAAGGTGAAGGCAGCAACATGACCATCCTTAAAGCCTCAGAAGAGGGGTGTCCATGGCTGCCCTCAATAACTGAGAGGTGGACAGGTATAGATAGCCACAAACACACTATCAAGGCCTGAGGAGTGTATTATTGGCTTCTCTCAATAACTGGGTGGGGGACATGTGAAGGCAGCCCCTCATATATTATAATTGGACCAGAGGTGATATCCAGTTATTGACTGGTCTCAACCCTAACCCTTTTTGGGGAAGGTACTGTAGCAGCACGTGATCTGGTCATATGATTCCTGAAATTTCTGTGATATCTCTGGATAAAGCCCCTGCCTGTCTGCAGTACCACAGTAGGGCAACCAAAGAGAATCTCTTTAGAAAGGTCTGGAAATAGCTATGTCTGTTGCTGCAACTATAATTGAGAGGGTGTTAGAATCTCAGTTGAAGGTGCACCTGATACATCACAAAATCTACCAGCCATTTCGGTCAGGGTTTAAGTCTCGATACAGCACTGATACTGTCCTGGTGGAAAACATGAATGATCTCTTCCTGGACAAAGACCAAGGAGAGGGACTATCCTGGTTTTCTGTCTTAAAGAGCTAGTGATTTTTAAAGAAGCCATTATCTTTTATATGAGGTATTCTTTCTTTTCCCTTTGTTTAATTAGGAGTTTGTTTACCTGATGTTAGTAGGTGTGATGTGTGGAACAGCTCTTAGCCTGGCAGCTGACATATCTTTGTTCTACTGCCCCCCACACTACATCATCAGCATTGTGACCTCACTGACTGTGACATCACTGCTACTTAGGAACAGCAAGTGAGTGACTGCAAGGTAATTCATCAGTGATGTCACTGTCAGTGAGATCATAATGCTGATGATGTAGTGTGGAGCAACAGAGTTAGATATGTCAGCTGCCAGGCTAAGAGCTGTTCCACTCATCCAGCACAATATTATCACATAGAAGACTTTCTGATGAGCAAAAGGAAAAAGAAAAATATTTCAGAAAAAAAGTCACAACTGAGCTACTACTTAAAATTGATATTACTGTATTTTCCTGTCTGCCTGGTTTGGCTCCACTAGATCTTTGATATTTCACTGGCGTTTGATACCCTGAATCATCAGGTATTGATTGAGTGCAGCAGACATATGGGGTACTCTCATATACAGTGCTGTGATTGTTCAAGTCCTTCTTGGCAAGTAGGGAGCAGCGAACTGCACTTCAGAAATTTTTTCCAAGTCAGCTGCTGTTCTCTTTAACATTCCACAAAGCTCAGTTTTGTTCTTGATGTTGTTCTCGGTATATATGCTGCCTTTGGAAGGAGACCGTAATACGGTACAATTTAGGTTTCTACTCTTATGCAGATGATACAGTACCTGATTGTATCTGTCCTTTGCACTGGATCAGGGTAACTCATGACGTGATTAACTGATGCTTATCTGAACTGAGTGACTGCATGGCTGCCAGCAGGCTGAGCCATAATTCAGGTAAGACAGAGCTGTTGCTCCTTGAACCAATATCCCAGACTACAGCATCGAAGAGGAACTATATCATCATGCCCTCTACAGGAGACAGCTTCCTCCGAGCTGTGGATAGGACAAAGAATTTGGGGGTCATAGTGAGCAGCAAACTCTCACCTGAAGTTCAGGTGGTAGCTGGTGTCCACTGTAGATTTTTTCATCTCAAAAACATCATCCAGCTGAAGCCCTATCCCCAATATGAGGACCAAGTGAGTGAGGGGTACACTTCCATGACATTGCACATTGACATCTGTAATGCTCTCCATATGGGGATTTCTGGAGGTCTGGCGCATCATCTCCACCATGTGAAGAATATCATAGCCAGAATAGTAAGGAGTACCAGCATTTTTAATCATATCACACCTGTGCTGTGGGATCTGCACTTGTTAACAGCTAGGAGGTGCACTACCATTAAGATTTGTTTGCTGGTTTTCAAGGCCCTGCATGATCTGGTTCACAGCTACATTAAAGACCTCCAACACCAGTAAATCTCATGTTGCCCTCTTCCCTCCACTGGGGAAGATATCCTTTGGGCCTGCCTTAAATCCTCTGAGTACAGAGGTGTCCTCTCTGCAGAACTGGCTGGTGAGAGTAATAATAATATTGGATTTGCTTTAAAAAATAGAGGCTGTAATGCAAGGGGATCCTATTTTATCCCTGCAATTTTCATAGAATTTGTCATGCATATATGATAAGCATATATTCTGCCTCAAAAGTATGAATGTAGTCTATCAAAAGGTACTGTGGCATACCTCCTTGTTACGATCTTCCTTAGCTCTTTTTTTGAGGTTCCATAATTTAAAAAGGAACCAAATCGATTCCTGTTATTGAGAAGGATCATTTATAAGCCTGACATACTAGCCTTGACAGAAACTTGGCTCAAACCTCAGATCCTCCCCCACGAAGTGGACATAGTGGGTTACCTTACTTTTCGAAAAGACAGGATTGGGAAAAGGGGAGGTGGGGTCATTATTTATGTCAGCACTGATCTTCAGGCTACAGAATTGGACAGCCCCTCTATTAGTGACCCTCTGGCTGAAATGTTGCTCATCAAAGTACTTCTTGGTAACACCAAACCCCTTACCATAGGAGGTGTCTACATCCCCCCACAATCTGCTGCCTCCTCTTTGGAATCCATAACTAGCCACCTTGAGGCCTACCCCTTGGGGGAAACCATACTACTTGGGGATTTCAATCTCCATTGGCTGTCCCTACTCTCCTCCTCTACTAAAAACCCATTACTTGGGTCACCTCTTACCCAGGTCATTGACCTCCCCACAAGACACAACCCTAAGACTGGAAACCACTCTCTCATTGATTGGATCCTTGTCTCCTGCCTGGGACATATCCTGTCAGCAGGGATTATGGCTGACGCCTTTAGCGATCACTCGCCCACTTTCTGCATATGGTCCAACAAGCCCCCTAAACTTGCCGCAAAGATCATTGAAGCAAGAAACTACAGTAGATTTGTACCTGCAGACTACTGCTTTCAGCTGTGGAACTCCGACTGGGCCCCTATCACCTCTCTCCCCACACTCAACGAAGCTCTTGGGTATTTCACCCAGATCGTTTTGTCTGCGTCTAACACTCACGCCCGATAAAAAAGCTCAGGGTACAGGGAAAATGCCATAAATGGCTGAGTCCTTGCCTCAAGCACTCCATGCTCCTCTGGGACCAAGCTTGGGGTACCTTCAAATCTTCTGGCAGCCCAACAGACTGGGAAAAGTACAGAGAGCTGAGAAACCAGTGCAAAAAATCTTGGAAAAAAGCCAAGTCTCAATACTTAAATGACCTACAAACTAGGCACCCACGGGACCCAAAAAAATTCTGGGGCCACCTAAATCTACTTATCAAGGGCTCCTCAACCAGCCAAATGGACTCTCATCATGGTGGGGGACTCCCTGACTAATGACCCAACCATAGTGGCTGAGGCCTTCTGTGCCTCCTACTCTACCCTGAGTGGGTCTCCCCGGGTTCCCCATGGGCCTAACCTATACTCTGGAGATGCTTGGGTGCACTCTCAGCCCCAATTTCACCTAAAGCTGGTCAAACAGGCAAGAGGTATTACCTCTCCTATGCAAAATTGACCCTTCTTCCTCGCTAGAGCATGACCAGCTTGAACCTCGCCTCCTGAGGGCTGCCGCCCCCGCTATCGCCCATCCTGTCACCTTACTTATAAATAGGTCACTTCAGGAAGGAAAGGTTCCAAAAATTTGGAAAGTAGCAACCATTGTCCCTGTCCACAAAAGTGGACCCCGAGACAAATTGGGAAATTATAGACCAATTTCCCTTCTCAGTCCTCTGGAGAAAATTCAGGAAAGGCTAGTCTCAAACCAACTACAAGACTACCTTGAGCTTCACTCACTCATGGCTGATGTTCAACAGAGCTTTAGAAAGGGACATGGCACTGACACTGCGCTTATCCAACTCACTATGGACATCCTTTCTTCTATGGACCAAGGATCCCCAATGGGCGCCCTCTTCATTGACCTATCTAAGGCCTTTGATTTGGTTAACCATAATCTCCTCCTCTCCAAACTCCAGACCTTAGGACTGGATCACCACTCAGACTCCTGGTTTGAAAGCTACCTGAGGGACCACTCCCAAAAGGTCCGCTGGAAGGGTGCACAGTCTGGACTTAGATTGGTCTCCGCTGGGGTACCTCAGGGCTCAATCCTGGGCCCTCTGCTCTTCTCACTCTTCCTCAATAATATTGAGGGAAACAGCCTCTGCAGCAATCTCATTCTATATGCTGATGACACTGTCTTATACTACAGTGACCCCCAAGCTAGTGTCATCTCAACTGAACTGCAGGACAGTCTCTCCTCCCTGGAGGCCTGGTTCTCCGCAAACTCCCTTAAGCTCAATGATGAAAAAACTAAAGCCGTACTGTTTGGCCTGAGACGCCTGGGCTCTGACAGAAGCCAGTTCCTCCAGATCTATACCAGCCAAGGAAAAAGAGTTGAGGTCATGTCTAGTTACAAATATCTTGGGGTCCATCTAGACCAAGAAATGACCTTCCAATTCCATATCGACTCAATAACCAGGTCCACCCATCAAAAGCTTGGCCTCCTTTTCCACCTGGGGAAGTCCTTATCCTCTATTGCACACCATGCAATCACCTGCTGCAATCTCCTTCCATCCATCCTTGGCCTCCTTTTCTGCCTGGGGAAGTCCTTATCCTCTATTGCACACCGTGCAATCACCTGCTGCAATCTCCTTCCATCCATCCTATATGGGGCTCCTCTTCTGCAGTTCCTCCATGAGACGGAATACAAAAAACTCTCAGTACTCTATAACCGAGTGGCCCATTTCGCCACTAACTCCTCTCCTAGGAGACATCATTGTGAGGCCCTAAAGGAGCTAAACTGGCCCACTGTCCATCATAAACTTGCCTATCCTGTTGCCTGCCTAGCTTTCAAGTTTGTTTGCCTAAGTCCTCCTCCTCATCTCAGAGGACTTCTTTCCCCCAGAACTCATACCAGAACCTTGCGATCAACTGCAAGTCACCCTCTCGTCATCCCTAGAATGCGCTCAAACCCTTGCAAACAATCATTCAAATTTGCTGCCCCTCACCTATGGAACTCCCTACCACCTCACTTGACTAACTCACCCACCCTCTCCCAGTTCAAAAATGGTCTGAAAGTACATCTTCTCAATCTCAGTCTATGCGGATGTAACCGCTAACCCCCCTGACCAGTCCCCTGGGCTGTTGCACTGCTCTGTACTCTCCCTTTGAATTGACATGTAATGCTAAATGTGGACTCTGATTGCTGGTGGAACCTATGTACATACTGTATAATATGTGAGGTCTAAACTCTCTGTCTATACATGGAGCCTATATGAGAACCCTTCTGCTACCCTTGTATAAATATTATCAATGTACTATGGTGCTGCAAATGTAACTAATTGTATCTATTGTTTTGTAGTGTCCTTTCTGTAACTAATTCCGGGTCGCCCCTAAAAAGGACCATTGGTCACAGTGGGCTTACCCGGTAAACAAAATCTAAATAAATAAATAAATAAACCATATAAAAACTATTGTAACTTGCACTGACATGCACAGTTACATAGTTAGATAGTAATTTAAGGTTCAAAGGGATGATGCCCCAGTAGCCCCCCACCCCCATTCATAAGCAGAAAGTATTAACTATATAGTTCAAAAATATGTTATTTTATAGGTATGGAAGATACAAGACACATTGGCCCAGATATTCAAAAGGGTTGTGCATGGCACAACAGTGTTGCGCCATGCACAACCCACTGATGCGCCCCGGCACGATATTCAAAAGGGAAAAGTGCGCCGCACAAATCCTGATGTGCCGGAGCACATCAGTAATGTATGCAGCAAGGTGGGGGCATGCCCATGCATAACCTGCACAGCCCGATATTCAGCCGGGATGTCAGAGTCATCTGTGCAACCCTACCTGCGCCTGCACAAAGTTAAGCAAAAAAAGGAACGACGTGATGGCCACCCACAGGTGAGCTGCCGCATTGCAGGGTGCAACATGGCAGCTGCCACCTGTGGGTGGCCACCCAAGGTCCTGCCGCACCTGGTGGCGCCCTCCCATGCCCTATTGTGGGCATCCCTGTAGTGAAATCCCCCTGTCCTATATCCCTGGTGGTCCTGTGGACCTCTATGTGCCTGATTCGCAGGCATCGGTATAGTACCCCCCCGTGTCCAATATCCCTGATGGTCCAGTGGATCAATTTCTGCCCGATTGCAGGCATCTGTAACTCATAAAATACCCTCTATCCTGGTGGTCTAGTGCCCCCTCCTCACCACCACTGAGCCCCACCACCCCGGCCCCCGTCAGCTGGTGGGCGGCACCCCACCGCCTGCAGCCCGCCGCCGCTGACTGACAGCTCAGTAGGACTGCATGCTCATTGGTTCACAGTGTGGGCCAATGGGCATGCAGCCCATACCGTACAACACAGTCCAGATATGTGAATGAATTCATTCACATATCTGGAATGTGTAGTATGGCACAGGCTGCAAGCCCATTGGCTCATGCTGTGGACCAATGGGCGCACAGCCCTACCTATGGGGTCAGTCTGCGGGCGGTGGGGCGGCAGGCGGGTGGGGTGCTACTGCCCACCTCTGACTGGGGGGCAGCGGGGCGGTGGGGCTTAGTGGGTGGGGGTGAGGGGGTTCCGCTGGACCACCAGGGATATAGGAATTTATTTATTTATTTATACTTAAGCCCATGATCGGGCTGACAGAGGTCCACTGGACCACCAGGGATACTGGAATCTATTTATTTGTACTGAAGCCCGTGATCGGGCTGACAGCGGTCCACTGGACCACCAGGGATATAGGACACGATTTTTACTTACTGAAGCCCGTGATTGGGCTATGGGACACATTGCCGTGCTGTGCAGGGGGCGTTGGTCCCCGATGGCTGCTGCCTGGCATGGCGCCAGGTGCAAGTCACCGGGGATCGGCACACCTGAATGCAAATGGGGACATAATGACATGCAAATGACCCCATTTGAACCTTGCATACATTATGGCCCCATTTGCATGTGCACTTTTGAATATCGCGGTTGCTGCTCATAGTGCAATGGAACTTGCGCTAGCACATCCCCCTGCTCCACTCTGGCCACTTGCGCTAACGCAGTGCCACTGCACCATGCACACGGCAGGTGGCCAGGGTGCGATATTCAATGATGCTGTGCCATGGCGCAGCTCCACTGAATATCACCAGTCAATGCACCTGTGCAGCCAAGTTGCACTGCACCCAGGCTTGTGCCACAGCCTGGCGCAGTTTAAATATCTGGGTCAGTGTGTGTAGTGGAAAACTGGAGACAGTTTTCTCTCAGAGATTTATGAATCAAACCATTGAAAAACCTTTTAAAAATCATTTTTGAGCCAATTTATTTGGTCAAAATTTAGTACATAGATTGTAGGAAACCCTCCTGTGCTTATATCATCGAGTGTTTATTGTTTTTGTGTTCATTTTGAATGTTAATTTTGAACATTCAGTCTGTGTACTGACAGACACTGTAGAAGTGTGCTTTGGTGGAGGGGTGGATCAGTGGTGAAGGGAGATTCACAGTGAGAAAGGCAATCTTTCTAACTGTTGTTGGGTAGCTAGTGTGTTAGTGTTTGTTCATCTACACACAGTAATACTTGTAGTAAGTTTTGATAATTTTTTGCTGTTTGCTGCTGTGCTGTGCCTTTTTTTCAGTCAGTTTAAAAGATTTGGTTGTAGTCTACTGAACTGTCAAATTTTCTATGCATTACCTTTAGTGTGCAAGTGTGTGTGTATGTCATCAAGTCAGACACATTTTATTGTACCACACCATAACTGCAGCACTCTGAGTCTATAATTTGTCTGCAGTATTTTTTACTGTTTCATTCTATCTTGGTAGTGGACTGGTACTGCAGCTTTCCATCCCCCAACCCCCCCCGGGCAAAAGAAAGTATTATTTTTCCAATTTTAGATTTGTGACCACTGGTTAAGGTGTTGTTGTGCAGCTGAATCTCTTGAGTGCTCAGTCTCAATCTATCTGTGCGTCTGCATCTGTTTAGGGCCCAATCTCCATCTGTAAGCCACAGTTGTTGTTTATTGGCTTCCCATCCACCCCAAAGTTCAGAAATCTAAATTTATTGTTAATTTTCTGTGAAATCCCAAAAAATGCACACAAAGAGACATGCATGCAAAAATGTTTCTGGCCATGGCACTGCTGCCATTGGCAAGAGTGGCCATGGGTGCGGGCATGGTAGTACGCAGCATAAGGGCATAGTTGAAGGCAGTAAAGGGATTTCTCTGACTGTGTTTTTCACAGAGCAATCAGTTGCTCAATGATGGTTGGAGATGCTGTTGTCCCTGCAGGTGGTGGTAGTGAAGTTGGTGATGGCATGAGTATTGCCCCAAGTTCAACCTGTGACAAGTTAACAGGATGCCAAAATATTGCAGAGTCCAAAGATGTGAGTCAGCATGTAGCTGATGTCACATTCCCCATCCCCACAATAGTTGTACATGATTCTGATCCTGACGATGACTCACAATCACAATCTCATGTTTCCAGTGCTGTTGAGGTTATGCCTGGGCCATCAATGATTCAAATGTTGAAGGGAAAATAGTGGATGATCATAGTGAGTCTGTGGTTGGACGTGCAACATGTTCTCCATTTAATTTGTGGATGTGTATGATAATTATGATGATGATTTCAGTCGACCCCAGTTGGGAACTGGAGAAAAGAAAGTAAAGATGGCTGTATCTAAACAATCTGCTAAGTCCACCCCTCCTCAAAGCTGTGTGGTAGCTGCATCTGTTGATGATGATGACCCAGTAATGGACATAGATTGTGATGGTCAGGTAGGGTCCAAGTGTGCCCAACAAAATAAATCAATCAGTACACCCCCATTTCAGTGTCTAGAAAACTGGAGTCCAATATGCAGCATCTGGGACATGTGAAAAGTAGGACATCAAAATCCCTAGTTTGGGATATTTTCATACAAGATGAAATTGATGAAACAGTGGCAATCTGCCAGCTTTGCCAAAAGAATGTGAGGCATGGTAAAAAGGATAGCCATTTGAGCACTGAAGGACAGCATACACATCTGAAGAGCAGGCACATGGCACTGTGGACTCGGCACCAGAGGAGAGCTAATGCCATAGTTGGGCATTCATCCTCATCCACCTTATTGAGCATGGTATCCTCTTCCTTTTTTTTTAGTTGTTTAACCTGGAGTAGCACACTAAGCTGAAAGCTTTTTTACAGTAGTGATCTGGGAGCACAGGGAAGTTAAATGACTTGCTCAGGATCATGCAGTATGCAAGTGGAAACTGTGGGATTTAAACCCAGGTCTGGTTTGCTGGATGTCACCAGATTTGCAGCTCAGAGCCTTAAACCACTGTGCTATACTGCCTTCCTTGACTGGAAGTAGCCCAAGCAGCTACGTCTGTAGTAGTGATGAAATAACACCAAAGGATTACTGCAGGCATGAGGAGGAGGAGGATTTTGAATTGTCAAGTAATGGTCAGAGTAGCAGCAGTGGTGGTGGTCTACGCAATATTTCTAGTACATCAACCCCTGTGCTTAAAATGGGGAAAATAACATCATTTGTTGACTTGCCACCTGTCCACCCCTCATCACACGGCAAAAGCACCCCACCCATGGCAGTTTGCAGAGCAGAGCCATTTGGCATGCCACATGCAAAACAGGTAACAATGTAGCCCATGTTGCACAGTCTTTTTGCCCAGAACATGAAATACCCACCAAATCATATGGTGTCTCATGAACTGAATGGTGCTGTCGAGTAAATGCTGGCAATTGACCTTTTGCCCTTCTCTTTTCTGGAGAATTCCAGATTCTGGAATTTTGCAGCACACGCCTGTCCCAAAGGGAAAGTCCCGTCCAGGACCTACTTTTTCCACCCATACTGTCCCAAAGTTATATCAGACTGTGACAGAGTCTGTAAGGCATGCTCTTCAACATTCCTCATCACCATACAGTCACTTATGTATGAATGTGTGGATAAGTGGCAAATTGGCGGATAGTTCCTATCTGTATATTACTACACATTGGGTGCAGATACCAGTGGTTGTCTGTGCTGGCAGGATTGGAAATCAGTGTAATAAGTCAGACTGTCATGGTTGCAACCTTTAGGGAATTAGACATCATGCAATGCTTGCAATGCACAGTGTATCAGGGTCCCATAAAGGTGAAAACATGCTAGACTTGCTACTGACAGAAATTGATGAGTGGCTGAACCCCCTATCCCTAAAAGCTGGCTTTATAGCTATTGGCAATGGATCAAATGTTGTTAAATGTATCAACAATGGTGACTTTGTGAGGGTTCCCCCCATGGCCCACGGTTTAAATCTTGTGGTGCAGGAGTTTTTGCAGCACCATGACATCAAGCAAATGCTGACAGTTGCATGCCATGTCTGTGCACACTTTGCATACTCTGGAAAGGCCCATGACCAGTTTAGGCAGCTGCAGATTCAAAACAACTTCCCTCAGCACCACCACTAGCTTGAAGTTGTCATGCATTGGAACTCTACACTTTACATGGCAGAGCAGTTGTATGAACAGTACAAAGCCATCTCTGAATACCTAATTATGCACACTAACAGTGACAGTTCAGGGGCCTCAGTGTCTGTGACAGCTGAACAGTGGTGCCTCTTGGACTCAGAGATATCAATTTTGAGGCCATTTGAACATGCCACACAGGCAGTGAGCAGTGACACTGCATCCATTAGTCAAGCCATTCCACTGCTTCGGGTGCCGAGGCTGACTTTGTTGAATCTGCAGCCTAGTCTTGATGTGTTCTGAGATAGGTAAAACAAGCAGTGCATTACTGAAACACATGCTTACAATATTTGACCACAATAGCCACATCGCCACTATTCAGCAAAGTGCAGAATTTGGAAAAGCAACAATGCTGGACCCATGATGCAAACATGGCATTGCATCCTTACTGGAAGGAGGGACTGATGAGGTTCAAAATCTGACTGGACAGCTTGTCAAATTGGTTCATGGGGCACAGAAGTCACATGCAAAGTTCTGAAAACTGCAGCATAACAGGGCTGAAGGTCACTGTGGAGTAAGCATATCCAGTAAGGTGGCTGCAGGGCAAGGGTATGTGTCAGTAAACCAGGTTGTCATTAACCCACTTTGGTGTGCCTTATCTCAAGTTGGAATCTGTGACCTTGATGAATCCTGCGAACAGGTGGGTGACTCATCAGAATTGCTTGCAGCGCAGAGCATGTTTGATGCCTATTTAGCAGAAAACAGACATCTGTCAGTACTTGACAATCCTCTGGTATACTGGCGTGGCAAGGTGAATTAAATGCCAGAGCTCACTTGATAACACTGAAGTATCTGACCAGCCCACCCTCCAGTGTAAATGTGGAGAGGGTATTCAGTTCTGTGGAGAGCAATACTATGTGACCATCATACTAACCTATCATCTACAAATGTCAGCATGCTGACATTCATAAAAATGAATGAAAGTCACATACCAAGTCAAACAATCACATCTATGTTTGTACCCCGTTACGATGATGGTTGTGCTGATGGTGTGGACAAAGCAGACCATCCTGGTGGTAGCGTCAAATGGTGTACCATTGAGGTTGATGACTCAGCCATGGAAAAAGAATTCCCTAGTGGGCACAACTCTGACCCTGATGACTGCGAGTGCAGCTTCCTGTTTGGATGAGGAGGATGTTGGTGGTAGTGCGAATTGGGTTTAAAGGCTCACATTTCTTTAATGGTAAAAATTTTTTGTCTTTCATAAAACAAAAACAGTGTCCTTGACTCTTATTACATATGACAGATATGTACAAATAATGACCCATCATTCTATTTCACCTTCCTTTGAAGATTTTGTGAGTACACTTAACAGAATGTGTGCTGTCATTAGCAAACGCAGTCAATCTAATAAACACAAATGTCAACTTGTTATAGCCACTTAAATCCTACTGATTAAATAACAGCTATCATCTTCCTTCCTGCCACTGAAAGACTGTAACACACAATATCCAGCCATCCATCTTCCTGAGAGTGAGAAACAGAAATTGTGTGCCTGTGCCCATGCCCAATGTAGGAACCCGCAGCCAGCCACAGCCACCCATCTTCATGAGAATGAGAGACAGAAAATGTGTACCTGTGCCCATGCCCAATGTAGGATCCTGCAGTCAGCCTCAGCCACCGTGCTTCCTATTATTAGTAGTTTACAGTGAGCATGTACTAATTTCTCATACCATACTGTAGTGTTTCCTTGAACTGTGGTGTGAATGCCTCCTTAACCTTTTTATAAATGCCTTTGTCACCAAATGCCAGCAACTGATTTTCATTTTGTTTTAACAGGTTCCAGTTACAAACAGTGTAACAGGACATTACTACCGTAGTACTATGACAACAACCACCTAAAGGATATCATTTTCAGGTAAGTATCAGTCTTATGTCGTCTGTTCTGTTTAGTCTTTCATTTTTTCAAGTCGGTGTAAAGCATGCAACGGAGGTGACATAGAGGCTAGATAATATATTTTTCATGCACATCTGTCAGTCACTGACGTACTTCAGCACACCATGGTTCTACAACATTTTATCCTGGTCACATGATAACGTGTCATATAATGTAACTTAAGACAGTATGCCAGTGCATGTCACATGCACTAAATGTGTTTTTTGGTCTTGGACTGGCTTACTAATAGCTTGGTATTTTAAACTGGATATAACAGAGAAGAACAGCCACACTTGGAACAGAATGTGGTAGTGCAATGGAGTCCGAATAATTTCTTCTTCTTCTGTTTGCAATAACACTTAGGTGATGTGTGCTGCCATCAGTGCTTTATTCAAATCAGAAGACGTGCAACTGATATATGAATCTGGAGGATACACAGAAAACCTATAAAGAAGACAAAAACATTATTGAAATTTGTTTTCAAATGATGCCCTAACACCCCCCCAAAACAAAATACTTACCTTTCATGGCTTGACAGTTTTCGTACAGCCAAAGTCATCAGCCAGCTGAAATGTGCACAACCAAAGTAGGACTCTGACCTGTAAGAGAAAAAATGATTACATACTGTATATAGAAAGCACATGTCTGGGTCTGGGGAAAAAACTGAGCGTGACACATACAGTAACTTACCAATGATGGTATGGATACACACACACATAGGGCAGCATGTTTCAGTCAGCACAGCAGATTAATGGTCCTCAAGGAAGGACATCACATTATGGTTCACCCCATGGTCATCTGTGGCTATCATCATTTGGAAACTCACTGTGAATCAGCTCAGTCAGCACTTAGCAGCAGCAGCAGAAAACAGAAGCAGCAGCAGCAGCAGCAGCAGCAGCATAAATTAGAAGGACAGCAGCAGCAGCAGCAGGAGCCAGAGTTGTGGCTGTTAGTACAGCTCTTAGTCACTGTCCACAGCTTAATGATCCACAGACATTGCAGTAGCATAAATTCCCCAAAAAGATTATTTTACCAGCATACAGATACAGGTGCCCCTCCCCAGTCCCCAATCCACACATAGTAAGTCAAACAATATTGCGTGGTACCCACACTTTATCAAGGCTGAGGTGGTAATTGGCATTACACCGTATTTAAGAAGTTTAACTAAAAAGAAAGTGCAAAACATTTGTGCAAAGGATAGAAAAAAATAAAGATAAAAAAGGGGCATGCTGTTAAATATAAAATAATGCATGGAGAAGTGTGGTTTATGAGGATTTTATGCACCCCTGAGGTGTATGATGCTTCATAAACCCCGAGGGCGAAGCCCAAGAGATTTATATGTGCACCACACACCGAGGGGGTGCATAAAATCCCCAGAGAACCACACTTCTCCATGTTTTATTTTTTATATTTACTGGTTTATGGTGTTTTTTGGTTTAAATTGTTTTTTTTGTCACTTTGCTAGGGTAACTGTTATCGCCAACAAGCTTGTCTCATGCTAAGTGACAAATTGTGTAGCGCTTGTGAACTTCCAGTGCAAGGACAGCTTGTTTGTAACTTTTTCTGGTGATGCTGCTTTACTGTTCTACCCATGGTTTATGGAGCTCCATAAACCACGTATGTAGTTTATGGAGCTGTTGTGCACTCACTGGAAGCAGTTTATAACCACTAACAAGTAAATACATAATAGTAATTGATATATATGTGTATGTATTGTACCTACAAAGGCAGGTCTATAAACTGTGTGGCATGTGATGGAATTTAATGTAAGATTTAGTAAAAGATGTCTAAAAATCAGATCATGCTTGCACAAACTTTTGCACTTTATATCTTCACTTTTTACCACTGTCTCTTTGATTAAACTTCTTAAATATGGTGTAATGCCAATTATCACCTCAGCCTTGACAAGGCGCGGGTACTGCGCAATATCATTCAGCTTACTAAGTGGGCAGTGGTGACTGGAGAGGGGCATCTGTATCTGTATGCTAGTAAAATAAACTTTTGTGGAATTTATCCTACTGCAATCTCTGGATTATTAAAGCTGCTGTGGATAGTGACTGAGAGATGCACTGACTGCTCCTACTTTAATAGATGGAACCACATGGTATTATTATGGTATTATTAATATCTCTCAACACTGGAGCAAGTCAGCTATCATATATGTTTACAGGGGCTGTACAATAGGAAGAAAACATTACTGCTAAAAAATACTTTTACAGTATGTAAAAAGATTAGTAGGTTGGAAAAGAAGAAATGGAATGACAGCGTATTTTTATGTTCTTTTATAATTTTTTGGGGTGTGTTTTTACAGTTTTTTGGGGGAGATGAAGGTCAGTCAAAAAAAGACAAAACACACGATGAAAGTTGTACAGAAAGCAAAAAGACTACACATCCAGATTGTGATGACTTAGCAGCAGTTGCAGCATTGCCATTATTTGCAGCTGAATACCCTCAATTCTCTTCATTCGCTGCTCCATCTTCTCCACTACATTACTCAGATGGTCACCTGACTCCACAACATCCCACGATCTGCCTGTGTAGCAGGACTTAAGGGGCTGTGCTCCCATGCAGGTACTGCCGGAGCAGCCACTTGGTCCCATTCCTTTCTCTGTTTCTCACCACGTGCAGATGGAGGCCATGCTGCCACCTGTTGAACAACAGGCACATTGCTGGAAAGTTCTGCTGCCCTGGCCTCCCACTCTGCATGGTGGTGGTTTACAAGGTGAGTACTCTGCCCACCTGTCCCAAGATGTCTACCCCTGGGTCCACACTGCACCAGCACACTGCAGATGTTACATTTAACAGCACTGGGGTCACCAGGCAGTAACGAATAAAAATGCCACATTATGGAGCTGTGTGGCGGACATGGCAATGGCGTTGGGGGGACACCAGATGTTACAATTACTGGCTGCTGGACACTTGGGGGAGGGGAACAACCTACTGCTGTTCTTCTTTGCTGCTGCTGTGGTTGCTGTAACTGTTCCTGCTGCTGGTGGTGCTGAACTGCCATGTCCAGTGGTGGGGGGGGGCAGTGCTAGGCACCACTGGTGGGGGTGCTTGCATCATGTCACCACTATCTCCACTTCCAGGGAGGGGAGCACTCACAGGGAACAAATTACTGTGGTTTGTGCACACGTTGCCACCACACATCCTTGGCCCAACATGACGATCTCTACGTTCCCCAAACCAAGACCTCCTCTCTTCATTTTACCAAACAAAGAAACAAATTAAACTATTAAGAGCAACTACTAACAAAACAATAAAATCTAAAGAAAATATAAAGGGGCACAACTCAAAACAAGAAGTATGTCACTAAACTGAAAGGAATAAGCAAACTGAACAACAATATAAATCTCTCTCTCTCTCTCTCTCTTTCTCTAACACTCAGGTAGCTCATTCTTCAGCACTTGGCAAGGAGAAAGTGAAATTAGTTCACTGTCTTGCCTGCTTAACTTCCTGCCTGCAGCATTGACTTGCAGTTGTCAGTCATGTTATGTGTGTCTGTTTCAATTCTCACACACTTCACCTTTCTGGAAAATAAGGCGAAGTGAACGTGACGTTGGTAACAAAAAGTCATTTTGAAGGCAAAGTGGCCCTTTTCAATTGGGACTTTGCATAGCCCCAAACGGATGTGAAGTTGGTGACTTCACATTTACTTCACTTAGGGAGCAAAACTTTTTTGCAACTCCAGTCTAGATGCCCTGATGGTTGGGGGCCCTGCATTTATTTTTGCGGTCGTGTTATGTAGTAATGTGGCTGCCACAAGAGATCGGGCCTCATCCTGTTCTATGATAGGCTACTATGGAGAGGTTGAGAAAGACAGGTTAGAACATTCCACTGTCTGTGCAATGAGAAATGACATTTGGTAGCCTTGAAACCATGCTAGCCCCCACCCTTTTATACTTCAGGGGCTGTGTAGTTTAACCCAGCTGCATCTTGGTTTGCCTTCCCATAAAAAAGTCCTCAGCAGGTCATCATTTTTGGCAAATCAGATTGCTGTAATAGGTATCAGAAGGTGGGCAAAAAGATGGTTACATTTTGAAACCATCTTCATTCAGAAGTCATCCAGTTTCCCTGCCAGTCAGAGGTTTAGGTGAATCCACCTCTCTATTTCAGATTTTGCTAGTTGAAGAAGTGGTGCCAGATTGAGGGTCACCATTTTATTGATTGAAGGGTGGATACTGATACTCAAATATGTGATGCCTGAGCATGACCACTGCAGGCATCTATTCAGAATGGGTTGGTTAATGCAGGAGTGGTGCAGAGGTAGGACTTCAGTTTTGGATCGGTTCAGTCTGAGACCAGATACCTCAACAAATCTGTTTAATAGGCTCAGCAGGGGTCTAAGGAAGCCCACCCCATATACATGTAGGATTAACAGGTCATCAGCATATAGGACCATACAATACACTGTTCTCCCTGTTTGAATGCATTTCAAGCATGGATGATTCCTGATTTCTACTGTCAAAGGTTCTATGGCCATTAAGAAATATTAGGGGAGAAGGGGACATCCGTGCTGTGTACGTTTTTGTAGAGGAAAGGGGTTAGAGCATAGACCATTAGCCTTTACTGATGCAGAGGGGGAGTTATGAAGGAGTTTTACCCATTCTAGGAATTTGGGGCCTAAACCCATTTGTGCCATGGTGCCCAGTAGGAAACCCACTCCTCTGAATCAAAAGGTTTCTCAAACTTCAACCACCATTGCCATTGCTGGGATGGGGTTCCTCTGGGCCACATGGATGCCACAGTTCAGTGCGTGCAGATGATCAGTACTATGTCATACCTTAATGAAGCCAGTTTGTGATGGGTGAATCAGCCCCTGAAGTACTGGTTCCAGCTTGGTGGCTAGGATCTTCACAATGACTTTATCATATGTGTTGATAAGGGAAATAGATGTATAGTTCCCTGGGCCTGTGGTATCTCTTCTTTCTTGGAGAGCACTGTAATGATTGCCTCCTGGAGCGTGGAAGGCATAATACCAGTCTTTTATTCCATGAAAGTATTTGCTGATTTTTCATATAACAGTTGTAACAATCATCAACTAGTCCAAAGCCTATCATTATACAGATAAGGTACTGTATACAGTAAGCAGAAAAACATGAGGTTGGTGAATTATCAACAGAAGAACAAAATATCTACTATCCTGCCCTAAGTCACGGCTCTACTCTGACAGGTAGTAATTAAGGCATTACATCAATTTTAGCTTTCACTGAACTCATTAGCTGTTAAGTCCATACTACACATAAAAGCATTAGGAAAAAGATAACATTTAGCAATTAATGAAGTAACTATTTAAAAAGTTTGGGATACCAGATCTTGACAGTGATATGCTCCATGGAATTAAAAGTTAGGTGGAGGAAAAGATAATGCAATACACTATAACTATAAATACCTCTACTAGAAGTTGACCCACTTTAGTCAACAGATATAACATTAGATACAATTATTCTGTCACCTATTTCAATAAGGATCTGTGACTGTCATGTGGAAGGGGCGTTGGGAAGAAACATAAGACTATGAATCCAAGGGGCTCATTACAATTATGGGATTCTAAATTTGTAGACTAAAGTACATGATTAGAGTATATGTGAGCATGAGTGGGTGCATGGGTAAGTGAGTGAGTAGGTAGGTGAGCAGGAAGGGGATGGATGGGAGATGTCATGGTAGAAAGCTCAGATCTGACTGTGAGAGGGTGGCCCAAAACGTGGACCAATAACCCAGCTGCGGAATGTAAATAATGCATGGTCTATGGGGAACACTTCTAGTAGCTGAGTAGCTAACCAATACTACAGTATGGGAATCTTTAGGCTAAGAGAGGAGGCTGTTCAGAGGTCATCCACTGGGTTTATTCTGAAAGGTTTTCCTGGTAAACGCATTCAGAAAGGGGCTCTATATTTTCTGAAAATCTGATAGTTTGCCTACAATTAGGTAGGCAGTTTTCTCATAGCAGTCTGTTAGTGCAAGTAGATTGAACCATTTCTCATATGGGGGGGTTAGGGTCCCTCCAGTGCCATAACAGTATTCTCATGGCAACTGCCAAGGCCCCATTGATCCACAAAAGTTGGGATTTTGACAGATTAGAGGTTGTTTGTATCAAACCAAGTAGGGCTCGCTGTGGGTCAAGTATACCCATGTCAGGGAGCACTCTAGTACAGTTAGACCATATTTTTATCCAGTACTGGTCAATGGTAGGACACATCCAGAGGATGTGAGTTAATGTTGCTTGTGGGGAGGAGCATCTCCAACAGTCATTATGATCTAGAAGGCCCGCCCTTTAAAGCCAAGAGGGGGTTCTGTATGCTCTGTGAAGGATTTTGTATTGCAAGGATTTTGCATGTAGCTCACGCGAAGCCATGTATGTATTGGGCAATGCTTGGGCCCATTCCTGAGAGGAATTTGTAATACCCAGTTCTAGTTCCCATTTTGCTCTAGGGCCTGCAGGAGGGGGTAGAGGAAGAGTACATTGCCTGAGGGTTTCAAGTTTGGCCATGAGGAGATGTGCACTATCTAGTGAGGATACCATTGGTCAAGTATAAAAGGCTGTGGGAGAGTAAGTTCCCCTGATACTTTGTGTCTGAGGAGATCTCTTATTTGTAAGTACCTCCAAAAGAGGGATCATGGAAGGTGGTACCCGGTTTGGAGATTTTCAAAGGAGTAAAGATGGCCTGATTCATAAAGATCTTGCAACGTGGTATTGCCCCTGGCCTCCCGATATCTCCAGTAGACAGGTTGTCCATCAATCGACAGATCTGGGTTTTGCAAAAGGGGTCTAGAAGGGGCTGTCTGTGGGTTCCAGCCTATTTCCTTACTGTATTCCAAATATGTTTGGTGTAGTGCGAACAAGGGGAAATTACAGTACAGAGAGACCAACCTGGGAATATTTATTTATTTATTATTAAATGTGTTTATTTATTTACTTATGACTTTGGTAACTGGGTAGGTGCGCTGATCCCAGGGACCATTTTCAGGCACGACGTGGGCCACCATACAGTGGCACAGAGTTACATAAACAGCAGTGCATAAAACAGTAGACAGCTTGACAATAATAACAGATTACAATAGTAGACAAGATACAAGGTAGCAGGATGCATAGCTCCACATAATACAAAGTTATATTATACTGGTACGGTAGAGCCAGTATAATTAGAGTTAGTGGGAGTGTTTAATATTAAAAGGCAATTTTTCCTGGTTAATAACTTTGAATTTGTTTCACAAATTTTCCTGAGGTTTGGCAAGCATCATTGGCAGGGATTGGACCATTGAGGTGCCAAATTTGGTTTGAATCCCTTTTGTCGTTTCTGAGATACAAAGTGTTGAAAATACAGAGCCTTTCCTGTTTTTTTTTTCTGATTGGTTGGCCACCTGTATCTCGGAAACGGCTTCAGGTGCTGGGTTGAAATTTTCTGGGTAGAAAACCTTGGTCTCACAGATGTGCCTTTTGAAGAATTGTTGGGAAAATATAAATTTGTTCCAAAGTTATGGCATGTTGAATTTCCCATTATTTCCTATGGGGAAAAATAGATGTCCCACACAAAATATGATTCTGCTTCAAACTAGGATTATGCTTCAAACTAGGATTCTGCTTCAACCTAGGCTTATACTTCAAACTAGGATTCTGCTTTGTAGGAGCCCTAAGGAAAGGGATTCTGCACTGAACGAGGATACTATGTTGCAGTACCAAATCCCTTTTGGCAGGCAGAACCAACATAGCAGGGGAACAGGAACCAACAGTCCACTAACCCTGCCTATTCCACAGCCCCCCAGGGCTCAACCCCAGGCTGCATAATCCTCCTAGAGTATTTTTTTTAAACATAATATCCACTCTGAGGTGATCTACCAGGTTTTGTTTTTTGCAACACTGTGAACTGAGATTTGAACTGACTACATGATTGAATGGAGTGCTGACCATTTTGCTCGTTCGCCAGCTCAGTGCTTTTCTACTGAGTTTTACATCCTGGTAAGTACACCTTATGCTTGAAGGTTAAACTTTTTGTGCCATTAAGCTACTGTCTTTTGTGCTTTCTGCTATTTCAATATCTTATCCCCCCACACCACCAGCACTGTAGGACACTGAGGAGCCCACTCCCAATGTCCCAGATAGAGGTCCCCCAACTGTAGGACACTGGGGAATCCACTCCCAGTTAGGGGTGGGCTAAACTTGCAAATTACACTTTTATGGAACTTCCGTGAAATTTCAGAAATTGCAAAACTTTCGCCATTGGAGAAACTGTGATTTTCCTGGATTTTCGCTAAGTTCTGCAGACTTTTTTTGTGAACTGCAGAAAAATGCATATCAACTGCAGAATTTATTCTAGCCACAGTTTAACGAACTGTCAGTGAATGAATGTCTGCTTGCACAACCATGTGGTCATTCACTGACAATTCAGTGGGCCACTTGTAGTGGAGGAGAGAGGAGTGCTGTGCTGGTGGACAACTCAGGGGGGGTGGGAGGGGAGGGGTGGTGGCAGATGAACTGTCAGGGTGCTGGTTGGGGGGTCCAATAGACACCAGGGAATACTGGGAATAGAGGGGGATGAGTTGGTGGACTGCCAGCTGTTTATTTGTAGATTAAGGAATCCAGGATAGGGACAGCGGGATGCTAGACATCAGGGAAATAAAATGTTTTGTGAGCCATAATCAGTGGGTGGGGGAGCCATTAGAAATCAGGAGGGTCCATGGAAAGGACTGAGAGTATTTACTGGGACCCTTGATCAGTGGGGAAGGGGTGGAGTGATGAATTAAACTGTAGTTAAAAAAAGCCTCAGAACTGACCACTGGCAATAATCCTTTCTGTGGATTTTTTTTTCTGCAGTTTAATAAATTAACCTGCAGTTTGTTTATATTTTTTCTGCAGTTTTAAGGTGGAATTTCCACAAAAGTTCTGAAAATAATTTCTGAACTTTTGCAGAAGCTAAATTCGTACTTTTGCAGAAATTAGTTGTTTGCACATTCTTACTCCCAGTGCCACGAAATATGTATGTAATGGTTTTGCCAACAGTGGGGTGTCCAATCCCCATGTCAGTAGTATACTCACCCACACCGGCAGTGTGTGACTCTGGGGAGCTCACTCCCAGTGTACCCAGTGTACCCAGTTATGTTGTACCTCCACAGTAGTGTGGGACACTGGGGAGCCCACCCCCAGTGCCCTGAGAAATGGTTCTACTGTTCCTGTGAAAGAAGAAAATGGTTCCCCAATGTCTTTCTTTAAACTCCTGTAAAAAAAGGTCTTTCATCGTCTCCTCATCCTGACCTTCCCACTGAACAACCAACCACTCCACACCTTCTTGTCCTATACATACCAACTGAGGTTGGCAGCTGTCATCTTTTGTTGACTGGGACATGTCTTCACTCTTCAAAGTTGAACAATGAACTGTAGAATAAAGGTAAGTGCCATATAGAGGTTGTTAATGGTGTTTCGAACATTTGTTAATATATCAGCCATGTATAGGTATTTTTGCACCAAATTTTCAACATGAACCTTCTGGGACCCCACCTTCTGAACACTGGCACTGTCATTTCATTACTCTGTCCTGAAAGCTGACTTCACTGTGACTGCACAAAATCACCTTTTGGGACTGAGCAACAAAATGACAGTGCCATTGTGCATGAAATGGGTCCCAAAAAGCCCATGGGAAAATTTGGTGCAAAAATACCCAAAAAACGCTCGAATTATGCATGGTTGTTGAAATTTTCCTATGCATGGCATGTAACTTTTCCAGTTTATATTTTCACCACAAGTTTCAACATAGCCATTTTTTCGCACCACATCATGAACAGTACAGCTGCATTTCTCACATCCTCCCTGAAATTAGCTTTTGTACCTGTGGCAAGGAATGATGTGGTCACTGTGCAAAATCACCTTTTGGGATTGAGTAATGACATGATAGTGCCAGTGTTCATGAGGTAGGGTCCCAAAAGGCCAGTGTTGAAATTTTGGAGCAAAAGTAACAAAGAATGCCGAGCTACAGTACACGCGATCATTGAAATTTTCCTACACATTCATGTAACTGCCATTTTTTTACATTTTCACTCCAAAGTTTGAACGTAGCCATTTTTTCACAGCACTTCATGAACATTACAGCTGTCATTTCTCACATACTGTCCAAAATGTGTTTCCACAGCTGTGGCACAGAATGGTGTTTTGCCATGGATTAAGAAATATTACACCTATGGGGGTTATAGGGTAGGGTGATAAGAAGACCATGTTGAAAATTTGAGGTCACGATATGAAACAAATGACAAAGTTATGAGTATTTGTTGCAATTTTGCTACACACCAATCTCAAAAAGTAAGGAAATTCATTGCAAAAAATTTTGTTAATGCATCACTTAGGGTTGTTACTACAGCAAGAAAAGCAGGGAAATGTGGTGTTAGAGTTTCCAACACTAACACCCCACCCCCACCCTGAAGGGCCTGACAGGTGTTGGAGGGTGCCTTAGATGTCAGCCCTAATGCCCCCACCCCAACCCTGTAGAAAATGACAGGCTTCGGGGGATGCCTTGGAGTCCTCAGCCCTACCTCTCACCCCATTTCATAAGTAATAAGCTGAGATGGGTACAGTACAGGAGGATGGGGAGAGAGTTAGGCTTGAGGACTCCAAGGCACCATCCAAAGCCTCTCATTCTCTACAGGGTGGGGACATTAGAGCTGACATCTAAGGCATCATCAATGCCTATTAGTCTCTGCAGGGTGGGGGTGGGGTTTTAAGGTTGGAAATCCTAACACCACATTTCCCTGCTTTTCTTGCTGTAGTAACGGCCCTTACTGATTCATTAACAAAGTTTTTTCCAATGATAATACATAGATCTGCTTGACATGTACATACTTAGGAGAAAAATACATATTTTTAAATCTGATATACAACACATTGCTTTGGAGATAAGTCATGTCCCTCAGGGAATAGAATGAAAAGGATAAGGAGGGCCTAGTAGAGTGGGGAAGAGGGGAAGGGGTTGGAGATGAAGGGGAAAAAGGATCCTAGCAGAGAGAGATAGAGATGTGTAGGTACAAAACTCACGTGGTAAGAGCAGTCAGGAAAAGTGAGGAGACTACCCAGGGAAGCAGAGTCAACAGGAGCCATTCTTTGAGGTTAGATTTGAAGTGGCAGTGAGTGTCGATGGAGTGTAGTTCAGCAGGCAGTTTATTCCACAGCATAAGGACAGCCACAGACAGGGCTCTACCACTCATATTGGTGGATACCCTGGTAATATTGAGAGGGGGAGATGCTGTGTGAGTGGAGGCAGCAGTGTACAGTATGGACCTTGAGGATGGCTGCAAGTGGAGATTCCTGGCCAGTCTGGATGGCAGAATCAACCATGCAGCCAAGGGCGAGGTTGAAGCAGTCTTGCAGCAGAAGCCATTCTAGCAAATTGTAAAGGATACACTGCTGACTAGTGAAAGGGGCCAGCAAGGTGAAATTATATGCACTACTGTAGGCAGAAGAGAGCTTGGCTCGAAGGATTGTGGACATCCTAGCGTAGCTGGTGGAGCAGTAGTCCAGGATTGGGAGTAGATTCCCCTGGACAATGGCAAGTCAGGCCTCTGGGATGAGGTATTGCAGGAATCTGTAGTTAGTACCTAATTTTTGGTGGAATCTTCAAACCAGTGAGATGATGTGGTCGAGAAAGAGAGGGAGGGGTCAAGTAGCACTCCAAGGTATTTAAAAGTATTGACATCTTCAAGGTCTTGGCAATCAGGCGAGATAATGTTGGGAGCTGGGAGGGTTTTGGATTTGGCTGGGAAGGGCTTGGATCCAAACAGCATGGATTTCATTTTTTTTGTATTAACCAGAAGGAGTTAGTCTGCAAACCAGTTATGGGCCACAGCACAGTTATAAGTAAGAACAGAGGAAATGCGGACAGGGGATTTGTCACTATAGTAAAGTACATGGTTGTCAGCATAGAAGAGAGAATGGCATTTGAGACTGTCTGAGGGAAGAGATTTAATAAATAGAGAGAATAAAAGGGGGACCAGAATGGAACCCTATGGGACACCCTATGGGACACCCGTTGAGACGGGCAGGGTGGGGGAGCAGGCAGGTCCAATATACATGAATTAGGTACGATCAGTGAGGTAGCTCTTGAACCAATTTGTTACCTGTTAAGAACAACTGAGGCCTTTTGGTTTGAAGAAGAGGAGGAGGAGGAGGGCATGGCTGACCATGTCAAAGGCTTTAGAGAGGTCTACAAAGACTGCGCTGGTGACGTTACCATGGTCCATGTTTATGAGGATATGGTCAGTCAGTAGTGTGAGGGTGGTGGTGGAATGGTTCTTGTGGAAACCATGCTGTTGGCTTCTCAGGAGGTTGTGTTTGGCCATGTACTCAGCAAGCTGGTGGTGGATAATCTCAAGTAGTTTACTAAGGTGGGGGAGAATGGAGATGGTACTATAATTGTCCGTGGATAGAGGGTTGCCGGCTTTGAAGATGGGAATCACCTTGGCAGTGTTCCAGGGGTTGGGCATGGATGAGCAGGAGAGGGCAAGGTTAAAGATACAAGTGAGTAGTTTGATGATGGCTGGGGAGAAGAGCCTGAGGAAGATTGGGGATAGGCCATCAGCCCCAGGGGAGACATGATTTTGAGGTTTTTGAGGAGCTTAGCGGTGTCAGCAGTTGAAAGGGCTTTGAAATAGAAAAGTTGGGGTACAGAATGTGTTGGCAGCTGACATTGTTCCATTGCCAAGGGGAGCCAACCTAGTATGGGAGTTACCTGGTTAGCAGCATAACTAATTACAGCCAGGCGCATAAGGGTGAGATCATGAAATAACTTCAGATCTGGCAATCCGAATCCTCCCTCTCTCCAGGGACTCTGGAAGGTCTTGAGTTTTATTTTTGGTGGTTTGCCTGCCAAGATGAAAGTGGACATTTTGACCAGAGATGCAGCAAAATTGTATTTCTCTGGTGAAATTCCAGCAAAATTGGGAATTTCACCCCGCAAAATATTTTGCCAAATTCGCCTGTTTCACAGAATATTTTGTGGGTCCGAAATTAAAGTAGACAGGTAAAAATGTTTTTAAAAAAGTGCTTTCCCCCTCCTGTCCCATCCACACCGACAATAAAACCCCACATCCTTGGTTTCTAGTGGTCCCACCACCCCAGTCAATTGCCAGCCCATGAAGAATTCCCCTTCCCCAATGAGATTCAGCCCCATCCCTCATCCGATTCCATTAATTGCAATAAAACAAAATTTCCCTGCTGTCTTGTGGTCCTTCCCCTGGCCGATCGCTGCCCCATGAAGAATCCCCCTCCCCCACTGAGATTCAACCCTGTCTCCCATCCAATGCCATAATTTGCAATATTCATGTAATTAAACAAAAACCCTTTCCCTGGTGTCTAATGGACCCCCACCCCTCCACCTGTAGTAACAGTAACCCCACCCCACACTCCTCCATCTTGGGCCCCAGGCCATGCCACCAGCACAGCCCTCCACTCACCTCCATGACCAGCAGCCTGACAGAGCACTTCCACAATGAGCCTGAGTTGTATTGAGCCCTTTCAATAAATGAGCATGCATGTACATGCATTTCATTTATTGACAGAGTTGACTACAACTTGGGCTCATTGTAAAAGTTCTCAGTCGGGCTGATGGCCATGGAGGTGAGTGGTGAGCTGTGCCAGTAGCCCAGCCTGGGGTCTAAGATGGGGGTTCAGGGTGAGGTGGGGTTACTGTTACTGTACTACAGGGTGTGCAGTCCACTAGACACCAGGGAAAGTTTTTTTTAATTACATGAATATTGCAAATTATGGAACTGGATGGGGGACATGGCTGAATCTCGGCATGTGGAGGGGAAATTTTTCATGAGCCGGCGATCAGCCAGTGGGGGACCACTAGACACCAGAGAAATTTTGTTTTATTGCAAATCATGGAATTGGATGGGGGGGCAGGCCTGAATCTCACTGGGAAGGATTCATTATGGGCTGGCGATTGACCGGAGGGGAACCACTAGACACCTGGGAAATGTTGTTTTATTTTAAATTATGGTATCAGATTGGGGTCAGAGGATGGGTCTGAATCTAGGGAGGGTGGGTCAGTAAATTCTTCATGGGTCAGCAATCGGCCAGGGGGGTGATGCCACTAGACACTAGGCAAGTGGAGTTCTAATGTTGGCCTACAGGGGGGGACAACACTTTTTGTTTATCATCCCCCCCAGATGGCTTGGTGAAATTTTGCATTTGGCTGGAGGGGGGGTTGTGAGCATAGGAAGATAATGAGCCAGTACCTGTGGTAGGTGGAGACTGGCATAAAAGGTAGAGTACAGGCTTGGTGAGGGGTTTACCTCTGAAGAGTATAGGGAAAAGTAAAAGTTTTGAAATGCTTGGTTAATATCCCTTGGGGCTATCAGCTTAAGCCCATGGGAATCATGAATAACAGGAATGTACTCTTCCAGGGCCTGAGCTCTAAGTATGGCTGCCAATAACTTCCCAGGTTCCTCCCAGCCTCCCTAAATTTTTGATTTAGTTTATACATAGCATAATCAGGTCTGTATTGTAGTACTGTATGTCCTCTATTTCAGTTTTCAATTGCCTAACTTTCTCTCAAGTTTGGGGATTTTGGTAAGGTCTTGAGCCGCAGCCAATTCAACAGTTTTGAGTCCTCTTTCCATGGCCCAAAGGATCTTGTTATGCTGCTTCTTGGTACATGCTGTGTGGGCTATCAACTGGCCCTAAAATACCATTTTTAATGCTTCCTATTTTTTGAATTGAAAGCAGTCAGGAGTGTCAATAAAAGAATAGTAGTCAGGGACAGCCTGTCTAAGCCATTGTATGGCCCAGTCCTGTTGGAGAAGGCAGGTATTAAGGCTTCATTTGTTACATCTACTTACTATGGAACCCCATGCCAGGAAGAGGATAACTTGGGCATGATCTGATATGAGAATGCTCACCAGGGAAATTCACCATGTCTGTGAAACTAAGTCAGAGGATGCCAGAATGACATCAGTTCAATTGTTTGAGTTGTGAGAGTGGGAATAGCAAGTGAAATCTATGTCACTGGTGTGAAGAGTACACCAGATATCAAGCAGGCCATTATAAAGCAGTAACACAGCCACTTGGGCTGACAGGTTAGGTTCATATCTGGAGCCAGGGCCAGTCTGGTCAATAGATAGGTACAATGCCAAATTAAGTTCTTCTCCAATTAAAATGCAGGTGGCAGTCTCAGGTATTTCTGATAAGATGGACATACAAATGGAGGTCTGGAGTAATAGGGGCATATACACTGTCCACCACAGGTGGGTTACCCTGGTTAGTACATGAAAGGAAAAGGAATCTATCTTCAGTATCTTTAAATTCTTGAACTGCAACTCCTTGCTGTCGGGTAGAGTGGGCATTATGGTAATATTGGACAACACACATGGGGCCTAAACATGCAGAATCCTCTTCCAGTAAGAGTGTTTCAAGTAGAAGGGTGGTGTTGCAATTCATGTAAGGGATTGTAACACTTTTTTGCATTTTGGGGGGCAATTGAGACCTCTAACTTTCCAAGAAATGATTTCCAAATGGTTAGTTGAAGTCATTGTAGGCAAGTTCACATACACAGTTCAATCACAGAAATTGTCCGAAACTCCCCCCCATTCCCCAGACCCTGACACCCCACCCCATCCAAGTCCCACCAGCAACTGTACAATACACCAAATCACACAGATATGTAGAACTGCATGAGAAATGTATTCTGTTCATAGACACTAAGGTGTACACAATGGGGTTAGTAAATAATCCTCCTCTTTCCAGTGTTGGGGAAAGTATTTACAAAAAGAATACAAAAGAAAACAACTTGAGATCTCTGAGCAGTCCCACACCCAGTGGAGGCACACTGGTCTTTTCCTTACTGGAAGATACAAGGGGTCTATTAAGCCAATGCTCACAGGCATCCCAGTAACTCTAAGGGGAGAGACAAATCCGGCAACACTCTGACTCCCCTCCCTGTTGGATGTAATGGGGACCAAAAAGGAATGAAATAAAACTGAAGTGCATGGAAAGTGAAAATAGGGAGGTGTTAACAGGTATTGTTTTGTCTGCCAAAATCTCTGTAGCACCCATAGTAGTGAACTCTGCTCATCCTGGGGTATTCCAAAGAGCAATCCTCCTGTCCCTAAACTCATGATCCCTTAGGGTCATTTAAACAGGCAGGCACAGTCAAGGAAATTAGGGTATGGGAACTAGTCCCATGACAGTTTGAGGAAGGTGTTACCCACATCAGCCTGGGGTAAACGATTGTTCAAAACAGTCCTGATTCTGTATCCCTCAATAACTATCATAAAGCAAGTGGATCAAGGAACTCTTACAAATCCTAATATTGCTTCTTATGTGGTGGAAGAATGGCTATCATGCCATCAATGAAAAGTGGAGTTGTCATAGCAGAAATGCACTGATAAAAGTCAAACACTGCTGTACTTACAGTTTTAATTGCATGGCTGAATCCTCCACTAACCTTGAGTACCTGTCTTGTCAAGTCGAGATGGCTGGAGCTGCAGCAGCTATGGGCGTGTGAGTGACCATATGTTCAGTTGCCACAGGGTTCTGGACTGGGTCACTGGCAGGTAGCCTTGAGGGTCTCAGGTATAGCTGGCTATATTTGCCAGCTTCCTCTGGTGACTGGAATGGAATTGAATTGACCAGCCATCCATTGTAATGACAGCATGGCTGGGTAGAAAAGGGCGTACATGACTCCTCGGTTTCTGAAACCTTCTTTTTTTTCTTACTTTGTTTCTTTCATCTCATACAGCTCTCATTCAGGAGGGTGCCCCAGCTCTGTTCCCCTGATGTCCACTAGGACTGCTGCCAGCCTTCTTCCCTCTGGGTTGCCCCCTGGCAGGGTCGGCGGGGGTCCCTGGGCCCAACCAATGACCAGAACCAGTTTGGACTGGTGAGTCTAGCTAGTCTGTGAGCAGGACCTGCAGGTGCTCACCATCATCATCCAGCCACTGGCATTGTTTGGTGTTCTGGATCCCTATTAAGTTGCAGCATGCAATGGTGTCCAGGCACATGCCATAAACTCCTGAGCAACATGTGCCAACATCTGCCTCATCTCCAGATCTGGTGGCCTGAGCTGCCTTTCCACCAGGCTCTGCCAGGAGACAGGCATGCAAGGGGTGCTACCTAACCATCCCCAAGAGGAGGAAAGCATTCCTTTGGATGCTCGATCCTCCTCTCCTCAGCAACCTTCAACGCACCGAGGTTGCTTCTGGCACTGAGTCGCCAGCATGCCGGCAGGTGAGGCATGTTACCTTGGCCTTCAGCTCCACCAGGCTGACATTGAGGCCTTATTTTACTCAGTCAAATTCTTGCCGGCATTCCAGGTTCCCTCTAGGGCAATCTGGATAAAAAGAAAGGTGGGCCTCTCCAATGATTACATCCTTAAGGTCCCTGGCTTTATTCAGGATCAATTCATTATCCTGAAATTGGAGGAGTTTATAGATTAGGGGCTGAAGTCTTGCACTGATTCAATTAGTTTGTGCCCTGAAGATCTGGTACTCACTTTCTATTTCAAAATCATAGTTCTCAGGAAGTAATTGCAGCCACTGGGGAACATTTTCATGAAGAACTTGTACTGGGCCTCTGCCCTCCATATCTTCAGGAAGTCCAATTATTCAGAGATTTTCTCTCTCTCCATGGCCACCCATGTCCTCCAGTTTTGCAGTAAGGCACACCATCTGAGCTTCCACAACCTGCAAGCACTGATACTGAATTGCATTGTACTGTTCCACCTCCATGACAGTTAACTCCACTTTGCAGACACAGCAAGTCACGCTGGCTAGGCTAGATTGCATGTCCACTGTGGTAATTCATATTGCCTCCACAGAAGCTGCAATTTGCTCAGTAAGGTTAGCCTGCCTCACCAGATTGGAAGTTTTAGTATTACAATCACACGTGGTGGCCATCTTTGATTCCAGCAGGTCGGGTGAAGGAGGTGATTTTGAGATGGATTTCTTCCCTTTTTGAATATTCTGAGAGTCAGCAATGGGCACCTCAGCAGCTTGCATAGTCCAAAGTGTCTCTACTCCAGTAAGAAGAAAAGTGGCCCCACTGTGGTTAAAGTGCCAGATGAAGTAGGATGTACAGGGGGCAGCACAGAGGTAGACGTTTAGGCAGCCATTATTCTCTGACATTGAGCTAGAAATTTAGGCAGCCTTTCCTCTCTGGCACTCACATGACTTCATAATACCAATCTTCAATGTCTTTTGTAACATGTCTATCACAGCTGGGGCTAATACATAATAAAGCATTTGGTAGTAATCAACTGCATAGCTGTCTCTCGCAAATGCTTTGCCCTTATGGAGGACCTGTATTGCTTTTTTGCCTTCCTGTACAGTAATTGGGTCATCTAGCACTACTTTCTTCTGTCAAAGAATCCAGGGGATGGGAGACTGTCTAGAAATCCCTGTATGTCCTCTGATGAAGGTGGCGATGGGGAAGCATACAGGAACTATTCAAAGGCCTGCATAATGGCATTAATGCCAGGATGATCATAGTGTACTGATCCAGACCCATCCATGAGGCCAGCAATATGCCTTTCTGACATTTTTCAATACACTATGCAAGAACCCTGCTCACCATATTTTCCCCCTCAGCTGGTATGCCACATGCTAAATAGTGACAGTTCTCTCTGCCTCGTAAGGAGCTTATTTAGCTTGACTGTAGTGGAGTCCAGGTGAGTCACAAGGTCTTGTGGGGAGGTAAATGCCCCTTCTAGTACTCTTGTTCTAGCACTCAGAGTTCTTTTTCCAGCTGATGGACCTTTGCCTCTCTTTCTGTATGTCTGTGAGTGGTGTAGTTTATAATCAAGCTTCTTAAAGTTGCCTTGTAAGCCTCTCATATCATGCTTTTGGCAACATCACTTGTGTTTTTCATTTTTAAATAGGCTCTTGTCTGTGACCAAACCCACTCTTTGAAGGCTGAATCCTGTAGGAGAAAGGGTTGAGACTCCAAGACATTGTATCAGGAGGGTCTCAGCTCTCCACAGGAACATGAGTACCAGTGGGACGTGGTCAGAAATTATGATGTAGTGTATACATATGTCTAGGGGCACTAGGTTATAATGGCAAAAACAAGAAAAGGGCTGTCAAGAACTGAGTAGCATAAACAGTACTGTCAAAAACAGTGCCAGTAAAAAAACACTGTAGGATAAAATAGCACCAATGGTAGTGGTCAAAAACCACACCAACGACCATTACCATAGATAAAACACATAAAATACACTTTAGTTTTGAGGGGGTCTCCAACCCTTCACCACTGATACAGGGGGCAGATCTCAGAGAAAAGCAAAAATTTGGGTGGGGGGTGATTTTTCTTTCCAGCTTTAACAAAATCACTTGGGGTTGGGGGAAAGTGAAATTGCAAGAGTCAAGAGACTGGGAACAGAACCCTGGTCTCCCAAGCAATACTGGCTGAGCTGCTTGTGCCTTAGACCTCTCCACCACAGAAGCAGCTCAGCCAGCCTCCTTGCTTTTTCATTGCTACTTCACTTTCTCCCCTGCCTTGACAGCTACAGGAGTAGTGGTAACTAACATTTGCTATTCTACTGCTGTCAAGGCAGATGCTGTTCATGAAGTGCAATTTTCACTGTGCTATTCATGAAATGGCATTTTAACTGGTTAACATGTCTAGGGTGTTATACATAATGGAATGGGTGGAGAGGTACATGTTGATCTGACTGAAAGATGAGTGGAGTTCTAAGAAGCAGGTGTAGTCTCTCTAACATGGATGGTGGAGGTGCCAAATGTCTACTAGGTTATGCTGTTCAAGCATCTGGCACAAAGCCACCCTAGCTCTTATAGACAATTCAAGTGCACCAGACTTGTGGTCTAGGCAGGCTTCCTTAGTGACACCGAAGTGTCCCACAATAATTAGGGGTGTGTGCTAGACCTAAATTGACTAATTGCATGACTCAGTGTATGAAAAAAGTCAGGATTATCTGAATTTTGGCCATAGACATTAACTATGGTCAGGGGACTTTCTGGGGTTACTAGTTCAGCAAATATCCATCAGCCTTCTTTGATTTTTGTAGACCTTGATAAGGATCAAGAAAGGACTTATGGATCAATATAGAGGCACCGTTTTTCTTTACAGGGCCTGCACTGTGTACCTCCATACCCAACCAATCTCGTTTAAGCTTTGCTACTTCCACTGATGTGAGGCAGATCTCCTGCAAATGATCAACCTAAGCCTGTAGTTTTTATAGATGGGTGAAGATTTTTTTCATTTAACATAGGAGCTAACTCCTCATACATTCATGCTGATGATGTGAATATTAGAAATAGTGGGCTTCTGAGAGGACTGATGTTGTCAGATGGAGAGCTCTTGTCGGTCCACAGGAGACCTCTCCCTTACATGTATGTGTCAACACTTAAACCGCAGATCCATAATTAACAGCCCTGTCTACTGTTCTTGTGCCCCCTGCCTCCTGGTGTCCCCACAGATCCACACCACTCATTCACAGTACTGTTCTCTTTCATGCTACCTCTGTCCCCTTCAAAATCTCCCCTCCCACAGAATCCCTAAGTTCTTTGCTGTTTAAAAGTGCCCTAAAGACCCAAGTGCAACTAGAAGAAAGTTGTTTGACATGGCCATCTTAACCTCCTCTGTCTATTCTGAAGCTGCTGATGTGCAGCTCGTTTGGGGGGGAGGTGATGACACCTGTCCTGACCCCAGTCCCTGTATGCCTCCCAGATGCCAGATTAGAGTCAGCTGATGAACACCTGAACACTTTGCTCCATTGAGCCTTTAATAGAGTGTGTGAAGCTACTATCTGTTGCCTAGAAAATGATAGGTACCTCATTTGATGGAGGTCATCTGAGAAATATGTGAGGAAAGAGTTGAGCTATTCTGTGGTACACTAGGAACTATGGTGCAGCATATGTTATCCACAGTAAAACTGCAGCATATATGAGGAGCCAGTTGTTTGAGGAGACTACTGTCACATACCCAGTTATCAAAATGGCAGCTATGACTGACAAACAAAATAGTTGCAGGCCTGGCGGACACCAGATGGTCAGCTGTTTGCGGCCCCAAGTCAAGGGAGACTAACTCTTTCCTCTTCATTAGTGACACAACATTTTTTGCCCATGAAGGCAAACCAAAGTTGTATGAATCCAACTTGAATTATGGGAGTTGGGGTCTTGACTACTATGGCCATGATTCTCCTACAGGGAGATGCGAACTAACCACAGCTCATTCGTATTCTAGAGGTAACTCAGTGCAGCTGAATCTCCCTTCCCATTATACCAATCCCCAGCCCACCCAGCATGAACCTTGAGGTCACTCGACCCCTGCCACTCCTTCCCATTGAGTGAAGCTTCTAAGGGTTCCTCTAATATGGATATATAATAGCTGCACAGTACAGTAGTAGCCAGAGACATTGCAAGCTATTTCCAGAAATGTATGTGATATTTCTAGAGAAATCTCTTGCTTTCTGCATTTTCACAGTAGGGGCAACAGAGAGAAACTCTATTGAAATTTCACGAAATAGCTGGCAATGTCTGTGGCTACTACTGTAGTATCCCTATAGTTAGGGTTGAGTAGAGTGTTCAGTGTTAAACCCTTAACATTGCAACTTAATTGCTTTGGCAGTGGTTGACAAAATTAGCTGAAATTTTGCATGTGTTGGCTGGGAGGTAAGGTCTAAATCTGCAGAAATTTTTATGATGCCAGCTTGGGTGGTTTCTGTGATCTACAAATGTCATTTTCCTGTAGACTTCTATTTTTTTCCTGTACTTAACATAAGATTTGCATTTGCTCTCACCTACATCCTACACAGAATTAATCTTTTCCTGAAACTTTCAGGGAAGAAGCGTGTTGTGGCAAGGTAGTGCCTTTGGAATGTTTTGTGGAAAAATATTTAATGATTCCAGAGTTAAACGTATCCAATGTTGTTTTTTTTCTGTTCCTAGCATACTCAGTAGGATTTTTGGAATAACATTCTGATGCAACAACAAAAGTTTAGTGTTTTGAGACTGTTTTTAGTTTCATTAGATGACTTGTTTACAACACCAAAAGGTTTTTTCATATAATGACAGCCTCCATCTTGCTTCTCACCTCAGTAACAAACTACTAATAAAAACTTTTATTACAACACTTAACTTCTTTCTTGTTTTTTTGAATCGTGACATGTTTTTCTCTGTCACAGTGCTAAGGTGGTGTGAAACTAAATTTGTCTTGTAAAACTATTTTTTTTATTGTGATTCAAAATAAGTTTGTTGAAAATACATTTTGATTGCCCAGCATAAATGTTTCACTGAAGCTGGGTTTTAATGAAAAGAAGTGCAAAATAATGCACATTGGGCGCAAGAACCTGGGGCATTATACCAACTGGGAGGAGAGATATTAACATATGAGTTGTGAGTCAGTTAGTGCAGTACACAGGATTTGTACCCTCTGTTAGGCTATGTTCTTCCTCTGGCAGATCTGGAGTATATCATTGTTTGTCCATTGTGATGAGATCTCTAAATTATTTGCATCATACAGTAAGTTGATGGAACATGGTTTTTATTTCTTCCAGGGCTACTGGAGCTGTGCTACTGGACAGAAGCACCATCAATAATTGTTGGGCCTGTTTCCAGGAAGTGTTCTGAGGTAAGATTTTAGTCAATGGGAACTTAAGAAAATCTTGATTTGGTGGGTTCAGTTTGGTACTGGAGTGATCCACAGAGTGTCCCCTGTTAAGTGCTTTGCATATTGTTGAGATCTGATGAGTGGTTTAACAGGATTGAGTAGGATGTTGAATAGGGTATTCAGAACTAAGAAATCAAGCCAGCCATCTTGTTGGCTACCAAACCATGCTCCCTTTGCACTGAATCCATTTTAACAGCCTGGTCTTCTTTTGACAGGTGAGAAAAAACTAAAATGCCCTTAATATTTGTTCAGTCTGAAATGGCACTAACATAAAATCATTTTATAAGATAAAGGGAGATACCTATTTTATAAAGAATATCTAACTGTTGCCTACCATTGAATTGTGCTTGTTGTTCAGCTGCAAAAATAGAATGGAATAGATAAATTGTTCCAGCCACTGCCTTTTCTAGACATTTTGCTATGTTTTTTAAAGGGAAGATGGAATCATTTAATCTAAAAAGATGTGTCTGCTTGAAATCTTAAAAGGGCAATGCCAATTAAGTACCTTTATGTTGCTTGTATTAAAATTATTTGTGTGCAATACTGGGGATTAGGGCTGGGTGAAATTAATAAATTACGATTTCATGGAATTTTCACTAAATTCCATGAACTTTTATGAAAAATCTTGGAATTTTCCAAAATTCTTAAATTGGTCATAACTCAGTATTATAGCTTTAGATCTGAAACTTGGCATGCATATCATTTGGAAGGGACTCTAATGATGCCAGATGTCATGACATTTGGATGAGGGGTGGGGAATTTACAGGGGCTCAGAGTCTGATAATTTATTATTCTTATAAACATTTTTGAAAATGTTTCTGTGCTTACAACCAAGCTATCTTTGGAGCTAGATAATTGGAAATTTATTTGCATGCATTATTAAAAGAGTCATAGAAAGTGCTAAACAGAGAGGTAATTGATTATATAAATTGTAAGTTACAGGAGTTCAACATTTCACAATTTAATTATTTGTTAAACTGTGTCAAAACTTTCCAAATATTTGGATATTTATAGCTCCACTGCTATTGGAGGTATACACTCAAGATTTGTCACTATCATCATGGCCCTGTAATACCCCTGAACTCTCCTGTGACAGTGATGCCCAGCATCATGCGCCATCATGACTAAAGATATCCAGATACTTCTGTCACAATGGCCTAAGTCACAACTACTTGTAAGACTTGAGGCTTGGCATCACTTAGTGCCACTGTTTTCAAATAGTATTAATATAAATTATCTGCATGGTCATTAGTGAGTCAGCAGGTGGCATTGTACAGAAGCAATGCTGCATATGCATGTGTTTCCACGAGTCATTAAGTCAGTGAGCTCTAGTAGTTCTCTGGCAAATTGCAAGAATTCAGGCTAATGTACAGTGATGTCCATGACTGTTCTTCATGGTTCATCACTCAAGACAGTGACCTGACACTTGGCACCAATATACTTTCACTATGGAGCTTCTTATGAATGCTACCTTATTGACTCTTTACCCAGTCTTTCCCATCCTCTACAATGGCAACTCAAGTATATGATTGGGCAAACTGTATGGACATGACTTTGACAAAAGTATCACAAAATTCCATAAATTCACAAAAGCTGATGAAATTCAACTTTTAATTTTTGATGCTATTTTGAAATCATTGGCTACTTATAATTTTACCAGCCTTTGAGAAAGAGATTAGAGAACTGATACCCACAGCCTCTTTTTTTTCCATATTGTTTTTTCCCTCCCAGCCAGCAGTTCATCTGTCAGGGATATACCCTGTTCACATTGATATCTCCTCATCAGGGTGGACCCAGCCATCATTCCATTGGCTACCAGGTTTTTCTCCAACATGTTTCTGCCCACCTCCCCTGGTGAGGGCAGTGCCTCTGTCAGCCTCACAAAACCAGAGCTTACCCTAAAGTAGGAGCAAGCTCCCTGACCCAGCTGCAGGGCTCACTGTGTTGGTGTAACCCACTGCCAACCCTCCCATGCCAAGATGAACTGACACATGGCAGCTGTCTTAGCCATGGCTTGTCTCCTGACATGTCTTCCTGGGCTCACTTCCAAACCTGGGTTATCAGCATGGCAGTTCAGTGCTCTGCTGCTGGGCCATAGGGGTAGCCTCAAAGCTTAATATGTAGGCTCAATGAGCCTAACAAAATTGGTGATATTCAGATCTCTAGTTTTAAAATTATAGAGGCCTTTAAATTCTGAAGTTTACATAGTTGCAAGGTGAAATTTTAAAGTTTTGAAATGTAACGAGGCTTATAATTCAGTCAACTTTAACTACAGAGATGAGAAACTTGGTACACTTGTGTACAGACCTTGGTAACTTCATCATACTAAATTTGTTGTAATTTGGACAAATAGTTTTAGTTTACATATTTGCAAAAATTAATTTTTTAAATTTCTTAATGTTTGGAAGCTTATAACTCAGTCACCTTTAAAGATAGAGATCACAGATTGGTAAATTGATGTATGGACCTTATTAAACTCCATGACGGCATACACACAGATTAAAGATCAGTCACAGAAACTTTAACTGTTCAGTACAGTACAACACAGACGGTCCTGTAAAAAGACTGAAAAACTGCCCAGTAAACAGAAAATATTTATAAACAATTCAGTGAAATTGTACTATGTCTACCTGAACACAAAAATAATAAAACAATAGCCAACAACGGTTGGAAAAAATGCCTTTCTCACTACTCCCTCTTCTACACCACAGATCATCCCTCCCCGGAAGCCCTCTTCTACAGTGTCTCTGTGACTGAATCAACTAAATTCTTTTATTTTTGTGAACTTTATTTCCCTCGTGACACTGACCTCCAGACTATCTCCAACAGGAACACTCGACTCACCTACCATCCTGCCCGCCTGAAGGCTCAGTCTTACCAGTCGGTTTCACCAGCTACACTCCCTCTTTCCTGGTTCCCATTCCCCAGGATTTAAGCCTCCTAGGGTGGGACTGCCACTGTCCTCTGGTGACCTGTCTGGAAATCTGGGTGGGCATCGAGGAAGTGGAGGAGTACCGACAGTAGCTGACGCACTTGGTGAAAGGCGAAGGGGATGGTCCCTTGTCCTTGTCTTTGCCTACCAGAGGATGGGTTTTTTTCCTTCTTCTGTTCCCCAAGGAGCTCAGGCATGCAATGGTGGCTGGGCATGACATGCCACTGCCTGCTGAGCTCCACCCCTACAAAGTGTGCGCTAACTGCTTGTGTTACACCCAACTGTCGCCAGGTGCTGCTACAGTGCGACTTGTCCCCAGAACCCTTCCCAGGGAAGAGAGAGCTGTCCTCTGGATGCTCGATCCCTTCCTTCCCCTGCCAACTCCTGGTGACCCTGGCTCATTCCCGAACTTGGGTTGCCAGTGTGGCTCAAGTTGTGGTGTCCAGCGCCTCAACCCTCAGTGCCACTGGGCTGGCTTGAATCAACTTAATTAACATTTAATATTCACAAAACATCAATAAATGCTCGATGATATAACCACATCAGGGTTTACTACAATTGATCTCCTAAATTTTGTCACAAAATTCTGAATTCTGTTTCAAAAAGGCATTTTTAAAGGCAAATTTGAGAGGCAGTATAGCACAGTGGTTTAAGGCTCTGAGCTGCAAATCTGGTGACATCCAGCAGACCAGACCTGGATTTGAATCACACGGCTTCCACTTGCATACTGTGTGACCCTGAGCAAGTTACTTAACTTCCTGTGCTCTCAGGTCGCTCCTGTAAAAAAGCTTTCAGCTTAGTGTGCTACTCCTGGTTAAACAACTAAAAAAAAAAAAAGGGGTTTTAGAGGATTTGAATCTCAGAGCTCTGAGAGCAAACTGTATCCAGCTTTCCACTACACACACACTATGATGAACTGAGGCTGTGCAAGATAATACAGAGCCAAGCGATCTTACATCCCATGATTCACTGCAAAGTTAACCTTAAAGAGCACAAAAACAAGGCGAAGTAACACAAAGTCAATAGAAAACAAGACAAAGTAACACAAAGTCTATAGAAGAAAACTGAAACTTTGCTTTACTTCGAGATGCATAGTTATTCGCTTCACTTTGTGGAGTAGTAAGCAAAATTCGGATTCTAAGCAAAATACTACGCACAGCTAATGTTTGGCACTTCGCCCAACAGTACAGAAGAATGCCAACTGACCTTGGACCAGATTAAGCTGTTGGTGGTATTTTTAGTGAATGATAAATCAGCAATAAGAAACAAAAACAATCCGGCACTCACCACCATATTATCAGACACTGCTCACCAGATTTTGAATTATGCCCAAAGTTTATTGAGGTGCCACAGAAAAAAAACCTTGAAGCATTTCAGGTTGCATCTCCTTTTTCAAGTGAAATGCCCTTTGAAATAAACTTTGGGCATACACTAATTCAAAATCTGGTGAGCAGCATCTGATAATATGGTTGTGAATGCGGAATTGTATTTCTTGTATGCCAATGAGCTTTACTATCACAGAAAGGATATCCCAAGAAAACAGCAACTCATTTTAACATCCCCTTGCCTCTAATGCATTATAAAAATCCCTCGTTACCCCTTATCCTAGCAGTGACTACTATGTTTCACAAACATAAAATATAGCGTAGTTTTTTTACTTCTGTGCTGCTTAGCAGGCGTACTGATTCTAACCCTCGAACCTCATGCCTTACGCTCCTCTGTGGCCCCTCCCTATAAGCCAAACCCAAAAGGTGCCTGCACTGTCTACTATAGTCATCCACCTTCCTGAATGGAATTCAGCTTGCATACTTATTGGCACACTGGTACTTTATCCATCATTAATAAGTGGAACAGCTCCATACCTAGACATCCCTCATTCCATCACCCTCCCCCCAACTAATCGAGGCCCGGGTGATATTTTACGCATTCCTGGGACCTCTGGGCCTACGAGTCAATCATTCTGCCTCTTATTCACCCCTTCTCCCCAAAAGACAATGGATTTGACTCCTTAGGCTGCTCTTAAATGCCCTCAAAAAGCTAGTGCTGCTGATACTGCTTTGCTCAGGCAATGTTGAATTGAATCCCAGTTCTATGGCCTCTATTACTATGCCTTCAAAATTAGCCCACCTCAAAGGTATGTGGCTATTGCACATGAATGTCTGCAGTCTTCTAAAACAATTTTATTCTATTCAATCCTTGATTAACCATACTAAGACTGATGTTCTGGTGGTTACTGAGTCCTGGCTTAGACCCTCTACTGACTGGATTTTAATATAAATGTTCCCTCCTGCAATGTCTATAGAGCAGACAGACATTCTAGAGGAGGAGGGATAGCTATCTACATTCAGGACAAGCTTACTGTTTCTGTCATGGATTCTACCATGTTACCTATGGAATTTGAAAGCATGGATCCAAAGGTCCAACTGTCCTCCTCCATGTCTTTTTGTATCTTAGGCTGTTACAGACCCCCATTTTTCTGCCTTAAGGTGCTGAATTATTTGAGCAACTTACTTAAGATACTATTTTCTGATGTCATCATCATGGGAGACCTCAATCTTGATTGTTTTTCTTAGAGCCTTTAAAGGAGATTTGTGATGCATTTGGGCTGTCACAGCTTGTCTCTGAAACCACCCATCCCAATAAGAAAAATCCAGCAAATAGCACGTTGATCGACCTTATTCTAGTAAACAAACTGCACCTTTTTACTCATACAGGCATCTTTTTTAATGACATTAGCGACCACTGCTGTATAGCATGTGTCAGATCCCAACCAAGGCCTGTGTCAGCTTCTAGGTACATTTTTAAAAGATGTAAATGCAACTTCGATATACAGGCCTTCTTATCAGATCTGCAATACTCAAAATGGCATGAATTCTACTTGGCTCCTACAGTAAGCAAAGCTTATGACATTTTCCAGAACATTGTATTTGGTATTATAAACCGACATGTACCTTTAGTGAAAATTAGCACTAAAAAAAAAATCAAGCCCTTGGTTCACAGCTAATCTGAAGACTGTTCTCCTCTGGGAGGCAGTGTAGCACAGTGGTTTAAGGCTCTGAGCTGCAAATCTGGTGGCATCAAGCAGACCAGACCTGGGTTTGAATCACACAGCTTCCACTTGCATACTGTGTGACCCTGAGCAAGTCACTTAACTTCCCTGTGCTCCCAGGTCGCTGCCTGTAAAACAGCTTTCAGCTTAGTGTGCTACTCCTGGTTAAACAACTAAAAAATACATAAATAATAGGGATGTTCTCTGGAAAAAAAGCATGTAAAACCAAACTTCCCTCTGACTGGACAGCTTTTAGAGTTGCCAGAAATCATTGTACAAAACTTATCAGGGCAGAAAAAGCCAAGAACTTTCAAACTGAATTGGATTCATCCAACAAATGCCCAGCTAAATTTTAGAAGACACTTAAGGACATTGAGGGGTATGCATTGGGTAACTCCTTCCCAATAAAAATTTTGTCTGGTGGCTCTTCCACTACTGACAGAAGCATGATCCTGGACTCTTCAACAATCATTTTGCTCGCATTTCACTCCTCCCCTGCCAATAATCTGCACAATCAGCTATGTGTTCAGGATCCAGCGTGTCTAAACAAGGATGTCCCTGCCCTTGATGCAGTCTTCTCCTTCTGCCCTGTCTCAGTTTAACAGGTGGAAGAGTTACTACTGGGACTGGATACCAGAAAGAGTGCAGGTGCAGATCATTTTTTCTAAAACTAAGATACCATGTCTTGTCAGTTCCTGTCACCCACATTTTCAATCTGACCTTGGCCCAGGGTGACCTTCCAACAATTTGGAAAACTGCACAAGTCATTCCCCTGTTCAAGTCTGGTGACCCAAGAAACCTAAATAATTATGGTCCGATATCCCTACTTCCTATCCTCTTCAAACTGCTTGAGAAAGTAGTTAATACTCAGCTTAGAAATTGCCTGGAGACCTTCAATATCCTAAATCCAGTACAATCAGGTTTTTGACCACGTCACAGCACAATATTTGCTCTTGCAAAGGTCACAAATGACTGGCAGAAAGCCTTAAACACCAAAAACTATGTATGTGCCTTATTTCTCAATTTGAGAAAGGCTTTCAGCAGTCAATCATGAACTGCTCCTGATTACCGTTAGGAACATTGGTTTGGATGCTATCGCATTAAAATGGTTTACCAGCTACCTCACAGGTCGGAACCAATAGGTTAAAGCTGATGGTGACCTCTCTCCTCTAAAAACCTTACAGAGAGGTGCACCACAGAGTTATATTCTGGGGCCTCTACTTTTTCCCCTTTACATTAACACCATTGATCCAGGTATTAAAACAGACAACATACATCTTTTTGCAGACAATACGGTACTTTATATTGATAGAGCTACACCAGACCAGGCCAGTAAAGACCTCCAACTAGAATTTAATCATCTACAGTTAAACGTCCTGCTCCAAAGTTATTATTAAATGCCTAAAAAACACAAAGGCCATGTTGTTCTCATCTTTTACTAACTCACCCAACCCATCTACCCATGGTTTAATCCCTCATATTACAATGTATCTAGGTGACTCCTTAGAATTTGTGGCCAACTTCAAATACATTGGGTTCTGGATTGACTACAGACTATCCTTCGTCAATCATATTGAGGAACTTATGAAAAAACTCGAGCAGAGACTGGGTATCTTTTTCAGAATCAAGCACCTCCTCAAGCAGGATGCTAAATCCAGGTTAGTCTAGAGTACATTTCCTCCTCTCCTGGATTACGATGACTTTCTCTATGAGCATGACCCTATCTCTGCATTAGCAAAACTAGACACACTTTATCATCAGGCAATAAGATTTATTACCAGTGCACTGTACCACACTCATCATTGTACCCTCTATTCCCTAGTAGGATGGATGTTTCTCAAATTCAGAAGAGAAAATAATGCTGCACTCTGGACTCTTAGAACACTTATTGGGAAACTATCCCAGTACATTAAAGAGTGCTTGCCACTATGTACCCCAGGTAGTTATTCTCTGAGAAGCCACCCCTTCACTGACCTCCCAGTTTCATCTACTGCTGCTAGACGCTGTAGGGAGGTTGGAATTATGAGGAGGTGGGTGGGTCATTGTTGTCAGGGAGCAACTGAGGAGGGGGTGGTGAGAGGCATTGAAGTTGTAAGGTCCAGGAGATGCCCTGGGTTTAAACAGGGCTGAGGACGATGCCAGATGTGTTTGGTTCCAGCCCCAGGGGTCCCGCCAGACCGAGTGGTCAGGTAGCCAGAGGGCTGGCTGCTTCCTCTAATCCTCTTCAGGCAGTGCTGTGCAATGCCAGGTTGATAAGGAACAAGACAGCTATTTTTGCAGACTTGATTTCCTCTGTTGACCTGGCTTGCATTACAGAGACCTGGTTGGGTGACTATGCTGGTCCTGTTTTAGAGGTTGCTGTTCCTGCTGGGTACTCAATGAAGCATTGCCTGAGAAAGGATTACGGGGGGGAGGTGGCCATCTTTCTTAGAGCCAACCTGGGCTTCGCGGTGCATCCAGTTGGTAATACTATGTCTTATAAGTGCGTCACCCTACGCAGGGGTCCAGGTATAAGTTGCAGGATTCTCCTCATTTACCACCCCCTGGGGTTGGGAGGAGAATTCCTGCAGGAGGTAGTGGACCTCATTCGTCGACGATGAATCCTTGCACTTCGGTTACCACCTCCTCCAGTTGATGTCTTCATTGGGCCTGGCACAAGCAGTTGCTTCTGAGGCCCATTGCTATGGCCACACACTCGATCAAGTTTTCCATCTGGATCTTGGGGTTGATAACCTCAAGATTGATTGGATCTCTTGGTCTGATCATTGCACCATGGGGTTCACATTTGGGCCTCCCCAATGGTTCTTCTCCTGTGGAGATGGTCAGCTAAAGCCCTTTAAGGGGTTTGCACCCAGAAGAACTTTTGATGCTGGATGACATATCTAGAGTTGAGGCTTGTGCGATTGGCACTGGTGAGGCGGTGGCCATCTATAATAGTGTGTTGACCGAAGCACTGGATGCCATCGCACTGGTCAGTATACGACACAGATCTTCTCACTTGAGATCCCCTGGTTTGAAGGGGATTCCATGGCGATGAAGGTCAAGGGTCAGAAGTTGGCGCTTAACTGGCGGAAGACCCAGCTGGAGGCCGACAGACTGGTCCTGTGTGCTCACCATGGTGAGTATCAGGAGGCAATCTCCCATAAGAAAGCAGAATTCTTGTCCAGGGAGATTGCAGTAGGGAGGAACAGACCTTCTCTGCTTTTTCTGACTGTGGATAGGCTTCTCTATCCTGCCTGTCTACAGCCAAAGAAGACTTTTTCATCCACCTTGTGTGAAGAGTTTGCACTGTTCTTCTCTGACAGAGTGTTGTCTACCCGGTCAGGAATTCCGTTAGGGAGTCCTATGCCTTGAAGTGGTCAGACTAGTAGAATCAGAGGCACTCTGCCTGTCTGGGAGGAGTTTAGGCTGGTGGAGATGTCTGAGGTGACTGAGGTGATCTTTGAGCTGAAGCGCACATTTTGTGAACTGGACCCAGCACCAAAGCATTTCTTAATGGGATACGCCGAGGCTGTTGGCTCAATGTTCACCAGGATTGCCAGGTGCTCGATGGTGGAAGGGGTATTCACAGCGGCTTTGAAAGAAGCGCTGGTGAGACCCCTTCTTAAGAAGTCTTCCCTCTACCCAGACGTCCTAGAGAATTACCGTCTAATCTTCAACCTACCTTTTTTTGAGCAAGGTTGTGGAGAAATTAGTGGCACATCAGCTCGAGGATCGCCTCATGTCTTTTGACATCTATGAGCCATTTCAGTTGGGTTTTCAGGCTAGACACAGTACAGAAACAGCTCTAGTTAGAGTGCATAATGATCTGCTCAGGGCTAGTGATAGAGGGGACAGGTCAGTTCTTGTGCTTCTTGATTTCACATCAGCATTTGACACCATGGACCACGTTGTATTTCTTGATCGGCTCTGTGAGTTTTGTGGACTCGTCAGGGTTGTCATCAGTTGGTTTGAGTCCTATCTCTCTGATAGGGTGCAGTGGATGGTGATGGGGAATTTCTCCTCCTCCCCAGTTCCCCTGTCGTGTGGAGTTCCACAGGGCTCGATCTTGTCACCAATCCTATTCGCGGTGTACATGCTGCCCCTGGGTGAGACAACAATATAGTGTGGTGTTTCACTGCTATGCAGATGACACCCAGTTGTATTTTTTTATTATTTTAACCGAGAGAGACACACTAAGCTGAAAGCTTGTTTACAGGTGCAACCTAGGAGCGCAAGAAAGTTAAGAGACTTGCTTAGAGTCACACAGTATGCAAGTGGGGGATGTGGGATTCAAACCCAGGTCTCCAAGTTTGCAGCTCAGCGCCTAAAACCACTGCACTATACTGCCTCCCTATTTGTCATTTGCACCCTGAAAATCTGATGCTGTCGACATGCTTAACATCTGTCTGGCTAAAATCAATGACTGGATGGCTTCAAGCTGGCTGAGACTAAACCCAGATAAGACATAGGTGCTAGTGTTTGAGCCTGGTCGTGGATGTGATGGATTGCAACCTGGAGTGGACACAGGTCTTTTCCGGGGGTCTTCTCTATTGGTTGCTTCCTCAAAGGTATGAAATCCAGGTGTGATCCTGGATAGCAGGCTGACCTTTGAAGACCAGATGTCATCTGTGGTCAAGAATGGCTTTTGCCACTTGCGGAACATCACCAGGATCAAACGCCTTGTTCCGTCTGAGGATCTGCCGACTCTGGTACATGCCTTTGTTACCTCTAAGCTTGGCTACTGTAACGCCCTTTACTTTGGTGTCACAGGAGGGATCCTCTACAGACTGCAGCTGGTGCAGAACGCAGCAGTCTAGTTGCTGATGGGTCTGTCTAGGTCCTGTCATGTGACTCAGGTCCTGCATGCTCTGCACTAGCTGCCAGTCAGGTGCAGGGTCCTTTTCAAGGTGGGCTTGCTCACCTATAAGGTCATATATGGGCTGGGTCCTGGCTACCTGTTGGAGCTCCTGACACCTGTGACCTCTGCTTGCTCCCTCCGCTCCTCTTTGAGGGGCCTCCTGTATGTTCCCAGGGTTCGGCTCAAGACATCTGGTAATCAAGCTTTCAGTGTCTCTGGACCAGCTCTGTGGAATGCGTTTCCAGCTATAGTCCGGGAGGCCCCTTTGATCAGTGTTTTCAAGCAGAAGTTAAAGGCACACCTCTTCAGTCTGGCCTTCACAGAGTAATCAGTACTATTAGAGAAGTTTATTATTTGAATTCTGATTTTATTTATTTGCTATTTATGGGTTTTAATTAATTGTTTTATCTGTAATACTTTGTTAGGTGCCCTGAGCCTCCAGTATTGGGTGCCATAAAAATAAAATTTGCCTTGCCTTATACAGCACTCTTCATCCCAAAGGTCAGCTCTCACTTTGGCCATTCATCTATAAGTCATACACTCCCTTCACAATGAAACAAGCTCCCAAAATCCTTGAAGCTAGTGATCCCAGTTAAACTGTCCACTTTTAAAACTTTATTTGCACACCCCTTCAAGGAAACCTGTGAATGCTTCCATTGACCTTGGGTAGTCAGAGGCTGGGAAAACTTCCTAGTGAGTTCCTCTGACCTCCCTTTCCCTCTCCTACCTAGATATCTGATCTCAAACTCCTTCCTACCCTACTGTGGGACACTTGTTAAAACTGTATATATTCCTGGTAACTACTTTATGAATATATTGTAAAGAATCATTCATGTTTTTACTGTACCTATCTTTGAACACAATGGCTCAGATATTCAGACTGCGCCTGGCAGGGGTCCAAGCCTGGGCACAGCGCAACTGAGATGTGCCAGGCCCAGGACCAGGTGATATTCAACGGTGATGCGCCATGGCGCAGCACCGTTGAATATGGCAAGGTTGGTGCACATACTGCACCTGGTGCAGTGGCACTGTGCCAGTGTAAGCCACAGATAGGGAGCATGGGGAAGCACCAGTGCATGTGCAGTTGTGCTAGGCACATCACCCGTGAAATTCATCAGGGGGCATGCAAATGAGGCCATAAAATATGCAAGGCACAAATGAAGCCATTTGCATGTCATATGGCCCATTTGCATGCCTTGCTCAAGGCAGGCCGGGCGACTTGCACCTGGTGCCCTGCACAGTATGATGTGTGCTGTGGGGATCCCAGGCATCCCCTGCCCCATAGCCATGATCATGTAGTATAAGTTACTAATGAGAGCCCTGGTAGTCTAGTGGCCTCCTAATTCCCCAATGAATGTTATGTTAGACGGTCCCTAGTAGTCTAGTGGCCCCCCTCCCTCCCATGTCCCCGATCACCAGAATAGGACCATTATTTAAGTCCCTGGTGGTCTAGTGGTACCCCCCTCACCTGTCGCCGCAATCGTGGTACAGCGCCATATCATATTTTCCTGGTGGTCCAGTGACACCCCCACCCTCCCACCCACAGAGCACCACTTGCCCATCCCACTCCCTCCCCATCACTGGCAGGTGGTTGCAACCCATCCGCATACCGCCCAGCCTCCTGCTGAATGTCAGATACATTATAGGCAGGAAGCCCATACTGTATCTGTCATTCAGCGGGTGGCCAGGCGGTTTGCTACTGCTTTTCTGAGGCATTCTCTCATTTTCCCAAAGTCAGCCCTCCTAATGTCCAGTACTGTTGATTTTTTATGGCTTGACTCTATGGCTGTGTTTATCATGAACTACACTGTTTGGTGGTCGCTTGTTCCCAGATGGTTACCCACTTCTAAATCTGAGATTCTTTCTCCTTCCCCATTTGAGAGTACCAGGTCTAAGACTTCTCCCTCCTGAAAGGGTTCCAATACTAACTGTCTGAGGCATGCCCCTTGTAGGGCATCAAGAATGACCCTGCTCTTGGATGTGCCTGCAGCAAAAGTGGTCCAGTTAACATCTGGCATATTTAGATCCCCCATCAACAATATCTCCCCTTTCTCTAAGGATGCCTTCTATCATTTCCTTGTCCATTCCCTCCCCTGAGATGAGGGTCTGTATACAACTCTCATGTGGATTATGGTGCCATTTCCTGTCTCCAGGGTGACCCAGAGTGCCTCATCTGCTCCCTGTTTACTCTTTGTTGCTTTGATCCCTTCCCTTACATAGACAGCTATTCCTTCTCCTCTTTTACCATTGCTGTCCCTCCTGTAGATTGTGTATCCTGGTATGTTAACATCCCAGTCATGGTTCTCTGTGTACCATGTTTCTGTGACTGCCACAATAACCAGGCATCCCTCTTCCATCAAGGCCACTAGTTCAGGGATCTTGTTACACAGACTACGGGCATTGGTACTCATCACCCTCCAATTTTTGATGGCCCTACCCCTTTTAGCCCCATCCTTGTCCTTACTGCCTTTGCCTTTTTTTGCATTTACCTCTGTCCTGCTCCCTAATGACTTCTCTACCTTGGTGTTTACCTCACTAATTACCTTGTTTTGTGGGGGGAGGCTGGGATTTCCCTGCTCCTTTTCAGTGCCTCCCCCAATGACATCCAGCTCCAACCCTCGTGCAGCTGCTCTCATGGTCTTGAGGATTCACTTCCTGTCCTTCCAAGCCATGGCGCCAGGCAGGCACCTTACTTCCCTTTCCCTTCCTCCCCCACTTCTACCCCCCTAATGATTAAGTCCCCTACCAGGAGTTGTTTCCTTCCCTGTGGGGTCCTGTACCACCCTCCTGTGGGTCTCCTTTGTGGAGGTTCCCAGCATCCTCTTTGGTCTCCACTGCAGTTGCCTCCATACAGGAACCACTATCCACCAGAACAGAGTAAGAATTGTGGAGAGATACAGCTGGAGGGATGCAACTCTATTCCACCACCCCTTCCCTCCCTGAGCCCACATTGGTCCAGCCGCTCCTCTTTCTTGGCAACCTCTAAGATAGCGACAGTTGCCCTGGTGGTCCCTGGGTGAGGGAGGAGGTTTCATGAATCCTAACTAGGTCAGCATGGAGATGGGCAACCTCCTTCGTCAGACAGCATTGCAGAATCCAGAATGTCTCCTGGAACACTGCCGCCCCACAGCCATTGCACTGCACACTCTCATCATGTCTTATTTTGTGTCCCGTCTCCTGTTTCTCTGTATGCTTACTCTCTCCTCTCCTTACAACTGTCACCCTTCCTGTTCTGGGACAGCAACTTCCTGTATTCTTCAGTAGTCTCCTTCTTCCTTGCTCAGAGTCAGACCACCAACAGCTGGGGGGAGCTACTTTTTTCCTTCAGGGCTGACAAAACTAATGTTTCTCTATGATCCTTCCCTTCCTACTGCCAAGCAGGAAGTTCCTGTTGTCAGTCAAATCAGGTTGTGAGGGTATATCCAGGTGGCTTGCAGTGACTGTATGAAGCACAGACTTTTCTCCCCAGTTTGTTTCCCTTCTATGACTGACACATTAGGTAAGGCACTCGTTTTAGTGCTGTTCCATTGAGAGACTGTCTACTTCACAATAACTCCTGCAGGGATGTTGTTGGTAATGAACTGTGGAGGTGGTGGTGCTGCAGATCCTTCACATAATCCAGTGAGTTGTGAGATTCAGGAAGCTTTGGCTTTCAGAACTGCTCCAGATGTCACTAGAGAAAGCCCATATCCCCTCTCTGTCTGCTTCAGAAGGGTCACCATCTGCATGTGAACAGCCTCGTACGTTACTGGGAGAACATGCTGAGAAAATAAGAAGCATGGTAGAATGCTATATTTGGGTTTCAGCTTATAGAACAATTTTTGAAAACAGTTTTGAGAAATGCTGAAGATCAAGCACCATCATCTCACCAATCAGTTGAGTGATTTGCACAGCATCTGGATGATTAGTTGACATCTTTGTGTGGGCATGTAGTTACTTCTGGAGTCTGGTTTGTTTGGCAATACATTTTGTATTAGCACTGGTGCTTCAGTTGTGTTCACTGCCACTATTATCCCTGCCTAGTGGTGGTTGAGTTGGTTGGAGTTGTGTTTCAGATGGAATGCCACTAGTGCTTGTGTCAGTTGAATACAACTGCTGCTGCCATGGGGTCTGCATAACTGAACACACTTTGTGATCCTGCCATCCATACCTGGCTGCTACTGCTCCTACTGGTTAAACTGACTTATGTGTGGACAGTTAAAGGGGGAGACAAAACATCAACTCTTCCCAGTTGGGAGGGGGTTAAAGGGAGAGAAAATAAGTCAAGCCATCCTGGCAGGGGAATAAAAGGGTAGAAAATACATCAAGCCATCCTGGCGGGGGGGGGGGGTTAAAGAGGGAGAAAATAACTCAAGCCTACCCAGCAAGGAAGAAAGTTAAAGGAGGAGAAAATACATTAAGCCATGCCATTAGGGGTGCAAAGGGGAAGAAAATAAATCAATCCATCCCTTCAAGTTAAAGGTGGAGAAAATACATGAAGCCATCCTAGCAGAGGGGTAAGGGGGAGAAATTAAAATTAAGTCATCCTGGTGGGGGGGGGTAAATGGGAAGAAAATACATCAAGCTATCCTGGCAGGGGGATTAGAGGGGGATAAATTATATCAGGCCATCCCAGCAGAGGGGTTGAAGGGAAAGAAAATAAACCAAGTCACCCAAAGAGGGGGTTAAAGAGGAAGATTTTAATTAAACCATCCAGTCAGGGGGATAAAGTGGAGAAGATAAATCAAGCCATCCCAAGGGGGGGGGTGGTTAAAGGGGAAGAAATTAACTCAAGCCATCCTGGTAAGGGATTAAAAGGGAAGAAAATACACCAAGTCATCCGTGTGGGGGGGTTAAAGGAGGTAAAATAAATCAAGCTACCCTGGCGGGGGGAGGGGAGTTAAGGGGAAGAAATTAAATCAAGCCATTCTGGTGGGGAAGGTCAATGAGGCAATCATAATACAAGCCATCCCCACGGAGGGGGGGGCACTCAAAGGGGAAAAACATAAAACAAGCCATACTAGCAGGGTAGAACAGGGAAGAACAAAAATCAAGCTATCCTGGTAGGGGTGGGGGAAGGGTTTAAATGGGAGAATTTAAATCAAACATTCCTGGCAGGGGTGAGTGGAAATAGGTACTATGAGGTGAGGGTATGAGCTGTCTAATGGTGTATGGGTCTGGTGGTTTAATATGTACACTAGGAGTGTCCTGTGGATATGAATGCTGTGCAAACACTGTATTTAGGAGTATAACAGAGGTGTCATAATCCATGTAGTGGTAGATGAGCTTGAGGATGATGTGAACTGCCCACACCTCGTGGGTACTGTCCTGCCAAAGAGTAGGCCATGGCCAGGAGTGTATGGTGTCTTTGATATCCTGGATGTCCAGGGCTTCCTGATGCCCTCACTGCAAGGGTTGATGGTATGTTAAGGCATCCATTGTGGAGTAACTCTCCCCAGTGGAACAGCCAGTGCTGTGGCAAACAACCCCAGTGCCAGAGACCATGACTGCGGCCTCCTGCACAATGGCAGACAGCCCACCCACACCATCAACAAAGGGTTGGCCTAGTGCCCTGAAGCTGGCATCCATGGACTCCAGTAGTTCACTGATGATGGCCAATTGCTCTGCATGGCTAGCCTCAGCACATTGCTCAATGATCTGCAATATGAATCATATGTGGGCTAGTTTGACCTTCACACCCTCCTGTGCCCCCATGGTTGACAGCAGCAGCTGCCTTTAGGTCACCTCCTGCTGTCTATGTGTTGTGTCCTGGGGTACAGGGTCAGGCTGCACCATAGGCCATTGTATTTCTCAGGTTCTGCGTGTTGTCACTAGTTCACCAGTCTAGTGGCTGGGGCAGCACAGTGGTGGTTGAGCCACTGGAATAAGCCTAGGAGGGCTGAGCAGCAACCAGGCTAGTGGAAGGGCATCAGAAGGCAGGGCATTGACTGTGCCTGTGGCAGAGACCTGGGGAGGAAGGGTGTAGACCATGCCATGTGTGGGTCCTGGGGTGGCACAGTGGTGGCTATGACAAGGGCAGTGGCCTGGGATGGCACAGCAATGGCCGTGCTGGAGAGAGGGGCTTGGCCTCATCTGTAACAAGTCTATCTTGTTTGGATACACCGAGAAGGATATTGAGAAAGTATTTGGGGAACATGGTAGTGACAAAATTAACATGCAGTGGCAGATCAAAAAGTATTGTTTAAGAAATGTGACAACTTAAATGAGAATGACCTATGCCATGAATGGCATCTGATCACATTAGCTGAGTATGTTAAAAACAGGTGTATTCAACATGGCCTTTGTGTAAATGTGTAACTAAATGCTGGTTTCCATGATCACTTATTAATTAGGAGGTAGATTGGTATAAGAGAACAATGATCAATTGATTTTATTGTGGCAGTTATTGAGTCCACATCAAGGGAAAGAAAAAGACTGAAACTGGCAATTAAACATTTGGAGGAACAGCTAAAACTGAAATGTGAGGCAAGGAATCTGACAACTAATGTATGCCATTATAGGAATGAGCTTCTGCAGTACATGGTTAGAAACAACCATTTGTCAATGCCGAATGTTTGCTTGCTGGCATTAGCAGTGGAAATGCAGGAGTTAGACAGATGCAGTATAGGAATGGCATTGAAGTATTGAACTGACGCCAACTTCACCCTCACCCTTCAGAGATGGACAGGCATTGAGGTGTGCCTTTGGGTTGTCACCCATGACAGTCACAACATTTCACCTCACCCTACCATTCAGACACTAACAAGTGTCAAGGTGTGCCTTGGGGTGTTTGGGCTTTGCATTCACTTCATTCCATAAGGAAATATGCTGAAATGGGTGCAGTTTAGGAGAATGGGGTGAACTCTGGGGGAAAAGGGTCCAAGGTGCACCTCGATACCTGTCACTGGCTGGAGGGTGCAGGCAGGGGATTCAATGGTATGAGCATTACTGTCGACCATCCCAAGTCATACTCCTGACACCTGTCAGTCCCTACAGGGTAGGGCGTTATGGTAGAAAACCGTAACATCCTGGGCATTTCCTGGTATTTTTACTCCAAGTTTTCCACATGGGCTTTTTGTGACCCCACCTCATGAACAGTGACACTATCAGTTTGTCAGGTGAAAGGTGATTTTGCACAGCAATTGCGCCATTTGGTGCCACAGGTTCAAAAACACATTTTGAACAGGATGTGAAAAGTGACAGGTGTACTGTTCATGAGGAGGTGTAAAAAATGGCATTGTTGAAAATCTGGAGTGAAAATATAAAAAAACTGGTGAAGTCACGAGCGTGCATAGAAACTGAGCAATGTACACCAGTAATGTAATTAGTTTGAGGATTTTTTACAGCAGATTTTCATCATAGGCATTTTGGGACCTTCGCTCATGAATGGCATCACTGTAATTTTCTTACTCTATCCCGAACACTGATTTCCAACAGCGACCACGCTATTCTTCGTTGGAAGTGCGAAAACACATTTTGGCCAGGGTGTGAAAAATGACAGCTGTACTGTTCATAAGGAGGTGTGGAAAAATGTCAATGTTGAAAATCTGGACTGAAAATATTACAAATTCGTGAACTTATGAGGGTGCGTGGAAATGGTGCAATGCACGCACGTAACACAGTCATTTTATGGACTTTTGTCACCAAATTTTCAACATAGCAGTTTTAACACCTCTGCTCATGAACAGTGTAACTGTGATTTTCTTAATGAGTCCTGAACATTGATTTCGCAAACCGACCATGCCAATGTGCGCTACATGTGCGAAAACACATTTTGAGTGAGGTGTAAAAAATGACAGCTATACTGTTCATAAGGAGGTGTGGTAAAATGGCAATGTTGAAAATCTGGAGTGAAAATATTACAGATTCTCAAAGTTATGAGCATGCGTACGCATGATCATAAAACAATAATTTTTGGGAATTATTTCTCCAAATTTTCAACATGGGTTTTAGGCCTACCTCATGAACTGTGACACTGTCATTTTGTTAATCAGTCCTGAAAGGTGATTCCACCCAGTGACTGCGAAATTACCTTTGAGACCAAATAACAAAATGTCAGTGACTGAGTTCATGAGGTGGGGTCCCAAGAACACCATGTTGAAAATGTGGTGAAAAAGTCCTCAAAATGCCCAAGATATGCACCAAAGTTGAAAAACCTTTTATGCCGTTATTCAGATTACCAGCATTTCTTTAGTTTGCAGTCAGCTTTGAAGAGTGCAGACGTGTTCCCAGTCCACTGAAGATCGTCGCGCCAGACTCCGGAGGTAAGTATGGGGTAAGGTGGGGGTGTGGGGAGGTGGGGCACTCAGAGGGTGGGCATGGGTTGGGGGGGCACGACAGTCAGCGAGGCACTGTTTTTTTCTTACAGGTGATTTTCTTTTGTTTGTTGAAAAATGGAGCGGGTCTTTTGCCATGCTGGGGTGGGCTCCCAGTGTGGCAGCTGGAAGGTTGTTTGGGGGGCAGTGGAGCCAATGGGGGACTGGGCACTTCTATCAGCCATACAGACTGTTGCCATGCTGGGGTGGGCTCCCAGCATGGCACCTGAAATCTGTTGGGGGCACAGTGGAGCTGACGAGTTAGGCAACTTCGCCAGCCCATACAGTGTGTGTTGGGGGCACATGATCATACTGGGGTGGGTTCCCAGTGTGCTACTTGATGTTTGTTACAGGGGGGATGGAGCTGTCTATGACAGCTGTTCCAGTGCAGTACCAACGTGTAGGCACTTTGCATACACATTACCACCACTGATTGTAGTGTTTTGCTTAGAACTGTATGCCACTGCATCTGAACTGCTGTTATAGACAGCTCAGACATTTATTTGTGTGGTGAGGCCATGCCTGCGACAAGAAGAAAGGCTTTGGGAAGCGAGGTGGCACACCTACAAAACTTTGTATGGTGGCACTATGTTTCTTGCACATGCGTGCAAGCAAACATAAAATGGAACAATAAGTGTTTTTTTCCTCAAGCTTATTGTATGTTACATGTGTTATGCCCGTATGCACTAATGTATATTCAAGGGCACTGAGTGACTTACAGTGTGTCAGTAGGCAGGTTTTTAAACAACAATGTATTAGATGAGATATTTTGTAATTATTATTATCATGTATTTATTTGATGTACATTGCTTCATTAGACTGTATTGAACTTCAATAGGTTTGTCACTGAACTGATTTAAATGTAATAAATCAGTAAATAAAAAAAAAACTACTCCAGTAGACAGTTATTTCAGGTAGAAGTGAGTCCATTAAAAGGGGCTTTCTTTAGCACCTAAAGCTTCTATTAACAAATTCCAAATTAGGTTGGATCATCAATGATTTTACCGCAAGTTAAGACTGATAATTTTTTGTGGATACAAAGATGGTGGCTGACACCTCTTCATATGCATTAAAAACAAAACTGGGAGTTAAATCTCAGTTCTTCTCCCAGATATGATTCCTAGCAACAGTGAAACTGACATTAATAGTGCTGAACAAGAAGTGGAAAAGGTTATCAAAGAGCATGACAGTAAAGGAACTAGAGACAGTAACATGAAAAGAGCAGAGAGAAGCACCATGAAATCTTTAGAAAATGGCACTACAGTGATCATAAAAAAGAAGATAGCGTAATAATGAAGGAACTGCTGTCTTAGACTACCAGATTTATAAGGAAAAGTGTATTAGGTAACTGAATAAATCTGTGAGTTATGAAAACAATTGAAGGCAATCCTACAGAAGATATACAGTATGAAAAGGGATCTTTGGAATTGTTTCTAGGGGTCTAGATCATGGGCAGATAGAGGAATGGGTTTCTGAAGCCCTAAAGAGAAATGAACCAGTGGCACCTCTATTTTATTGTTTGCCAAAGGTGCACAAAGGCTTGATTCCCCATTTGAGATGTCCAACAGTTCCAGTGTCAGATTTGACCTTGGAACCTTTGTCCAGTTCTATAGATTTTTATCTTCAAGAGTTCTTCCCCTCAATCTGTTTGTTTGTAAAAGACACCGGGGCTGTAATTAAATTTACTGCAGCCATTAGTAATGAGGGGGTCAGTGGTCAGAGACATCTGGCTAGTCACCATGGATGCCTGTGACCACTACATCTCCATCCCCCATCTTGAAGGTTTGGCTGCTCTGGAAGGTCTCTCAGAAATCTTACTGAAAAAAACCTTACCCCATTTCTCCTAGTACTGGCAAGTATAGCATTGTATAGAAATGTCTTTAAACTTGTGGTGCAGTACTTCCAGCAAGTGTGTGGAACAGTGATGGGGTCAACAATGGCCCCATTGTATCCAAACATTTACATGTATGTATTCGAGGAACACTACATCATGGATCCTACTGTGAAAGCATATTTTTTTTTAAATCTCATCTAAAGGCCATATATAGATGATTTGTGGATGACTACAGCCTGTAGTTCAAGGGGGCATTGCAACTGCCCCACCCCCCATTCAGCCTATTTAAGGGCTGCTCTCCTCAGTCCAGCTCTGTCCGGGCCCACTATTTTCCTGAACCCTGCTCTGCCACCCCCCATTGTGTTTGCCTCCTCCCTTCCTTCCTGTTGGACTCTGCTGGCAGTGTTAGACTCCCTGCCTGGTTTGTACTTCCCCTGCTTCTAGGTCAGTAATTTTGCCTTTGCCTTCTGCTTTTCAGTCTGTGGTTTTGCCTATGGCTGCAGTCTGTGCTTCTGTCTCAGTTGTTTGTTCTCCCTACTGCTCCTGTAGTCTTGTTTGCTTTGTTTACTTTTTGAGTTTTTCTGGTATGCTAGTGCCCCTCTGTTTGCAGAGTTATATTTAGCTGCATTGCTAATCCAGCTGTCAGTTCATTTATCATATTTCAGCAATCTCTCTCTTTCTCTGTATTAAGTGCCTGTGTACTCTCAGTTTTAGTTGCTGTTTCCGTGCTGTAGTCCCTGTGCTCATCATATTAATTGCTTGCACCTGCCTTTAGTACTGGCTCACCTTGACAGTTATCACTCTGTCTCATTCCCCTGCCTGCTCCAGCAGTGTCCTGCCCTACTGCATCACTCCTCACTTCTATATAAGCTCATTTATTGCTTATGTTTTTGCTACTCCCACTTTTACCAAACCTTACTTTACCAAACCCACAGCAGTCTGTTTCTGATGACAACCTAATCCTGCTTTCATGTCTGGCATATATTCAACTTATTTCATTAGCTGCTTGGTGTTGTGGTGCCATGTTCATGGCTTCTTTGTTTTTCCTATGGCAGAGGACTGAGTTCCAGTTGTGGGACCGTGTAGAGTTTTTGGCTCCATGCTCATCTGACTTTCGGAAGATAACTAATGCCATACATAAACACTGGAGAACTTTAGGATGAATGGCAGTAGGTCAACACAGCTTCATTAACTCTTCACTTACAGTGGCCAAAAAATGTCAGTACCTTAAGAACAAATTAATGCACACAGATAATGTAGTCCCTAATAATTGAGAAAAAGAGTGGTGCTTTTGTCCCAGCATCACCGGGTAGCTTTCCTAGTTAGTGTTGTGCACAGTGCTTGAATGCATAGCAGTGGAAAATAATTGTGAACAAGTTTAAAAATGAAGGCATGATAATTAGACAACATATTACTTGTAGTACAACACATGCAGTGTACTTACTTAAGTCTCCCTATAACAAGTGTTATATATAGAAGGCTAAAAGGATGTTCTAACAAAGTCAAAGAATCTCTGAGCATACATCTGTGATTAGACCAAAAGACCGGAAATTTAGTGTGGTTAGGAACTGGACAGAAAAGCAACATTCAATTACTTTTTTGTGGTTCTTTGGGTCTGGAAGGGTTAGTATGTCTTAGAATGGGGGGGGGGGTGTAGTTGTGAATGGAACTTACCTGAAAAAGAAGCAAAATGGATGCAGAGATCTGTGACTTTAAAAGCTGAGGACGAACTCATTGAGTCCATAGATTGGACATATATGCAATGAATAATATTTAAAATACTATGTTTACTGTGTCTTCTGGTAGACATGCTGTCTGAATTATTTGCCCTTTTTTGTATGATTTCATGATTACTTTTTGTATGATTTCATGATTTCATGTTTACTCCTTAATTGAGTTAATATCTTAATTTTTATTTTCACATTAGGTCAGTGTATATAACTTTATAAATCTTGATATGCATTGTACTGTACATTCAGATTATGATATAATGTGACATATATACTAATAACAACTCATCTTGACCTTTGCTGACCTCCTATTGAACATGACCTATAAAATATCATTTGTCTTTTCAGTATTGTTTGCATAGGAACTTGATTGTTTTCAGCGTTGTCAAAAGGCCTTTAGATTTTGGTTCAGTGTACTGTCGTGCTGAAGCAGACTATGGAGCCCTTCTTTCACCTGACCCCACCAAGCTTTCTTTTACCTTTTAAACTTTAACAAGTCACTTAGGCATGGTATTCTCTTCTAAACAGTGATGTCTATCTTTACATTTTTGTTTTTTACTAATTTCCATACATGTCCTTTAACTGCTTACATATTAAGTTGATTTTCCTGTTTGAGTATTTATGGAGGTGTACTGAAGGCTGGGGTCAGTTCAGATGTCTAGGAACCCTAGACAAATGAAGCTTGCATTAGAGGTGCTGTGAGCTTGATGGAGGGGCATGTGATGTCATGATGTGTGTAGCATCACATCACCATGTGGCTCGTCACGCACACGCTGACATCTATAGCAGCAAGCTGCATAAAAAAGGAGACCTCAGATGCCAAGACAGCATTGCTTTCTGGCATGGTGTTAACTAAGTTCAAACTGTTGAAGAGACATCTCTCGAGGCAGAGAACATTGTAAGTGTCTGAATTAGTGAACTGTAAGTGAAACTATGTTACGGTGATGAGCCTGGCGTGAGAGGATGTCTTCTGTGCTGCTCCTAGGCCCTGCTAATTTGTAATAAGCTTTTAATTTTGCTCAGGGCCCTTATCCTTGTTTTTTTACCTCACTCCAGTTGGGGAAGTGCTGCTGATTTAACATCAATATCTCAAGCTGATAGCGGGTGTGTGTATAATCGGCTTTTGAAACTTTAGTCTCTCGCTGGTGGTGCCTATAACAGGCCGAGCTGCTGTGTCGGAATGGAGCCGGACATAGTGGAGCCCTTGGCTGCGAAACCCCAGTGGTGAAAAGGCCAAAACCCTTATCTCCCTTACCAGACAAACAGGCAAGCCAAATTGAACTGGAAGGAGGGTCCAATACAAAGGCGGATGATCTAAGTGAGATTAAGCAACTTTTACAAGGTCTAGTGATGGATTTTGCCACTATCAAGCCAGCACTGCACTCCCTGGCCCAGAGAATGGGTGATGTAGAAGTTTGGGTTTCTTCTCAGGAATGGAAAGTTACAACTATGGACGAAGAGTTAATTACCATATGTAAACAAGTTAGGAAACTTGAAGATAGAATGGAAGACCAGGAATCTTGGAGCAGAAGAAATAATCTAATTTTAGCAGGCCTTCCAGAAATGACAGAAGGTTCTGACTGTGTTTCATTTGTGCAGGATATGCTGCTCAAGCTGCTTGGCCCTGTGCCATACGGGGAGGCTTACAACTTAGAGAGGGCACACAGGGCTCTGCGGGAAATGCCTCCACTGGGTGCTAGACCTCAGGTTCTGATTATGAGGTTTTTAAATTACAAAGAAAAATCTCATGTGCTTAATCGTGCCTGACAAAACAAAGCTTTGCAATGGAATGGTGCATCACTATGGCTTTTTCAGGCTCAAACCCCATTGGTTAGAGAGAAGCAAAAAGAATATGCTGACATCAAGAAAAGACTCTACCTCGCTGGCATTAAGTTTCACCTGTAGTACCCTGCAACTTTCCTGGTCCGATTGCAAACTGGTGAGAAGAGATTTCTGACTGCGAATGATGCTTTAGAGGGCCTCAGAGCTGAGCTTCCTGATTTGTTTAAGCCACTGACCTGAATCACTGACACTGTGGAGAGGACTGGCATAATTTGTTGAAAGGGACTTGAATGGTGGAAATGACATGCAGGGCAAGATGAGGAAAAAAGTGTATTGTGTCTTTCTCCTTCTCCCCCCCCCAACCCTTTTTACACCCCCCTTTTCTTTTTTTTTTCCTTCATCTTTCTCTCTTTTCTGTTTGTTGTATGAAGATGGCTGATACATGTTTATACCATATGGTTAAATGGATCCCTCCGGTTTGAGGTAGGAATATGGAGGCTTACCTAGGGAGTTGGGTTCTATGGGTCATATATGTACCTTTATAGATGTTGTAGCGATCATAGGATACTCAGATTTGTTTTTTGTTTTCTTGGGTAAGAGGGACCAGTTGTTCCTCAGGGCTATAGTTTATAGGGGAAGTAAGGAGCTGGGCAATGGTTTTCTGGAGAAAGGGCCCAAAGGGATTATGGTGGTTGCTCTGCCTATATTCCCATACAGACTGGGATAAAATGTGGCCTCATACTCAGCTCATCTGCCTACCATTAGGTATATTAATCTAGTGAACTAGCGAGGTTCTTGGTGGGGTAGCATGACTAATTTGAATAAGGGATGAATGGCAATGAAGGGTGTTATATGGGGATTAGAGACCGGCTGAGTAATTTTTTTTGCTAAGGCTTTAGAGAGGGGTTATGGTAGAATGCGAGATATGATATAGAGGAAAGGTCCCTGAGATTGGCGCAATTATGATGGGGCTGGGGGGAGCAAAGAAAAGGGCTTGTCCATGAATTGTTGTTTCTGGGAGGTCGATCTAGGATTGCCAGGAAGACGATTGGGGGATGGGGGGTGGTTTAAGGGGATCTGGTATTGAGAGAGAGAGTCCAGCAGATGCCAGGGCAGGATGCAGACTTTGATAGTGCATTGTATGTTGGTGTCGAACAAAATTCTTCTTATGTTTACTAATGTCGAGTGTTAAAATTATTTCATGGAATGTAAAAGGACTCAGGGTAGACATAAAAGAATGGTAATTTTAAGGCATATTAGACAGATGGGGGCTCACATAGCTGCACTGCAGGAGACGCATCTATTGACAGAGGAGCTGAGCTTCCTTAAGAGGCTGTGGGTAGGCAAGGTTTATGGGGTTGGTAAGGGAAAGGCCTTGGGGGAGTAGTGATCTTAATAGGAAAAATCTGTCCGTATCACATAACATAGGTCATTACAAGGGAGGATAGTAGAGGGATTTATATTTCAGGTACTATCGGGGTAAAGAGCTTACAGTCGCTTCTATTTATGGTCCAACCCCTTCCAATCTGGATTTCTTTGCTTCATTGGAGTTGGATATTACTGTATTTTCTCCACGCTCCCTCATTTTGGCAGGTAATTGGAATCTATATTTAAATAACAGGGAGGATAGGATACCACCGTCCGGTGGGCCTCTGTCCTGGGCTCAGAAAGCTATGATTAGATTACTGGAGGTCACTGCTTTGGTAGACCCACTCCAGACTCACTCTAAAGGGGGCAACAACATGACTTTTTTCTCTGCGGTACATAAAACCCAATCCAGGATCGACTTTTTTCTGGTTAATAGGGTGGCGCTTGGTGAGGTTAAGGAGGTGACAACCCGGTGTAGAATTTTATAGGATCATTCACCAATTCAATTAACCTGGGAGCCTATTGCTGCCCCCCAGGCCATATAGATGGTGGTTAAATATTATGCCTTTGACTGAGACTTTGGTCCAGAGCAAATTAGAGGAAATCCTACTTGAGATCATACAAAATCAATTGCCTACACTCCAAAATACAAAATTAGCATGGCCAACCTGCAAAGTGCTATATGCAGGGGAAGCCCAGGGTTTGGCAGCACAGAAAAACAGAGTGAGACTGGCAAAGCAGGAGTTTATCCTGGGTGTCATTGAATCATTGACTCCTCTGGAGGGGTCCTCCTCAGAAATAGATATGGAACTTCAAAGTCTGAGAAGCGAAATGTCTGATATCATGTATGGTAAGGTGGAATTCTGGCTGGAAAAGAGTCAAGCTAAATATTTGTTGCAGGGTGATGTACCGGGCCGCCTTCTTGCTGCTAGAGTCAAGGAGTGGGAGGCCGTGAGGACGGTTACGTCCATACAGTATGCAGGACAGCGCTTAATGGATCCTCAGAAAATGGCGGATGCATTTGCCTCTTATTACAAGGACATTTATAGAGCAGAACACCTTGCTGATGAGATGGCAATTAGGTCCTTCCTAGAGGGAATACCGTTACCTGTGTTGGATGCGGCACAGGGTAGTGAGTTACTGGCCTCAATAAGAGAATCTGAGATAATAGATGTGATTCAATCTCTGCCGTCTGGCAAAACTCCAGGGCCAGATGGCCTATCGGCTAAGTTTTACCAGACACATCTCCATACTATTCTCCCCCTGCTGAAGGAATTTTTTGACCATGTTATGCGGGATGGGGTATGCCACCTCTCTATCAAGCATATATTTCCATGATTCTAAAACCAGACAAGCCTAAGGAGCTGCCTGATAGTTATAGGCCCATAGCCTTGATGAATCAAGACATCAAGATTCTCACGAGGATCATTGCTAATAGAATATTGAATAGTGCCCCAAATTTAATTAGTCATGAGCAGGTAGGATTTATGCCAGGGGGGGGGGCGCAGGATGCCCTTAGGAAGCTCCATCACATACTTGGGCAAGTGTCAGATTCCCAACTACCCCTAGCTTTGATATCTTTGGACGCTGAGAAGGCCTTCGATAGGGTCTCCCAATCATTTTTGTTTGCTACAGTGGAGAGGATGGATTTCCCTGAGGGCCTCCTCAGAGGTATTAAAAACCTATATGTGGCTCCCACGGCCAGAGTGTTATGTAATGGGTATATTTCACAGGAGATTCGCTTAGAGAATGGGACCAGACAGGGATGCCCTCGCTCGCCAATATTGTTTAATATTTATCTGGAACCCCTGTTACAGGCAATCAATAATAATGCTAACGTCAGGGGGATCATGATAGCGAGAAGGGACCTAATATTTTTGGTCTTTGCAGATGGTATCTTGTTACATTTGCAAGAACTGGCCTTAAGTTTTAAGAGGACAGTTGAAATTATTGGGCAATTTCTAAAGTTTGGAATTATAAGTTAAATTTGAGCAAGATGTAAATTCTCCCTTTGACACCACATGTCAGCAGAGTAGATTTTGAACCCCTACAGGTACATTGGGTGCCGGACAGAATTAAATATTTGGGTATATGGATAATGGCTCATATGGAGGATGGGGCAGCAATAAACATGGATTTGATTGTGTCTGCTTTTAAGGGGGACGTACTTAAATGGAATAAGCTTTCTTTGAACTTTGCAGCTAGATTTGAGGTTAGTCAAATGAACCTTTTGCCCAGGTTATTATACTTAATACATCTAGCCCCTTATCATATTCCCAAATTATGGTTTGTAAAAATTAGGAAACTGCTATAAGAATTTTTATGGAACTCAGGCCTCCTAGGAGAAAACATAGCATCCTGTGTTTACCGCTTAATATGGGGGGGACCAAGCTGCCTGACCTTCAGTTATATTATGTGGCAGGACAAATGGGCTTTATGAGTCGATGGGTTAGTAACTCAGTGGAAGGGATGTACACTCCAATATGGCTACAAATAGAGAGGCAATTATTACTGGATTCAGGCCTCTCTCCAGAGGTATCTCTTTGCTAGTCCAGAGAAATACCTTAAAAGCACATCTCTGACTCCAATCATTAAATCGGCATTGGCCTGGTGGTTATTTCTTACTCCTACCCAGAAAAGGGATAAAATGAGGTCTCAAGAACAGCCTCTGCTGGGCAATCCTAATTTCTTGATTGGGGTAAAGTTATTACTCAGCATTGGGCAGCTCAGCTCCTTGGTCTGCAGATAATAGACGTTATAAAGGAAAATAGGGTGGTTCTCCCAGGTAAGTGTGATTCAATGCACTTTTCAAAAGGTTACTGCTTATTAAAATGCTGGAAGGGGTCTGGAAAAGGTTTGGGGGCCCACCAGGAAATCGGTTTTCATGGGATAATCTAAAGGAAGTGGATCCTACTTATCATTCTTTATCCAAAATTTACAAAGTGCTTTTGAGCTATGTCAGTCTGAACTCTCCCATCAGGATTCCATATTGGGACAGAACATTGACCTTTCACAGGCCTGCATGGGACAATATATGGAGGAGTCACAAATATATATCTATCCACAAGTATGAGACTATGCAATTTTTTATTGTTTCCAATATGTACTTTACCCCTGTGAAACTATGTGATAGACACCTTAGACAGACAGACCTGTGTTTTAGATGCGGAGTGGGTTCTGGCGATATCCTACATGTGATGTGGGAATGCAGTAAGATTGCACCTCTTTGGGTTGAAATTACATAGATTTTTATTTTGACGGCAGATAAGGACCGCTTGGCCCACCCAGTCTGCCCATTTCCCTACCTAATGGATAAGCTGCAGATCCTAGTTAACCAGCAGCCTACTTCTTCCTACCCCCACCCCTTGAATTGCCTTATGACTGTCTCATGCATGTTTGAATTCCACCACTGTTTTTGACTCCACAACCTCCTCTGGAAAGCTGTTCCATGCATCCACAACCCTCTCTGTAAAAAAATACTTCCTTAAATTACCTCTGAGCCCCCCTCCTTCTATCTTCAAATTGTGTCCCCTTGTTCTTGCACACCTCTTTTTTTGAAAGATGTTACCCTCTTGGCCTTTGTTGATTCCCTTGAGGTACTTGAAAATTTCTATCAATGTCCCCCCTTTCCCTCATTTCCTCAAGGCTATACATATTCAGCTCCTTAAGTCTCTCTTCATATGTCTTCCGGTGCAGACCTTGCACCATTTTAGTTCCCCTCCTCTGGACAGCCTCCATCCTGTCTATGTCTTTGTGGAGACTGGGTCTCCAGAACTGCATGCAGTACTCCAGATGGGGTCTCACCAACTGTCTGTACAGAGGGATAATAACTTCCTGTTTTCTACTGGTGATGCCTCTCCCTATGCATCCCAGTATCCCCCCAGCCCTCCTTGCTGCCCTCTCACATTGCTTGCCCACCTTTAGGTCATCTGATATGACTACCCCCAGGTCCCTTTCCATTTTTGTTGTTGTTAGTATCTCACCCCCCATTGTGTACTCTTCCCCTGGGTTTTTGTTTCCCAGGTGCATTACCTTGCACTTCTTAGCACTGAATCTAAGCTGCCATACATTTGACCATTCCTCTAACCTTGCCAAGTCCCTTCTCATCCTTTCCACCCACCTTGTGCATCAACTCTGTTGCAGATCTTTGTGTTATCTGCAAAGAGACATACTTTTCCTTCCAGTCCCTCTGCAATGTCGCTTATAAAGACATTGAAGACACCGGTCCTAATACTGAACCCTGCGGTACCCCACTAGTAACCCCTTTCTTCAGAGTGGACTCCATTTACTATTACTCTCTGTGTCCTATTCTCCAGCCAATTCTTTACCCAGGCTATCATCTTGGGACCCACTCCCAGGCTGGCTAACTTGTATATTAATCTTTTGTGTGGGACTGTGTCAAATGCCTTGCTAAAGTCAAAATGGGCACTGTCCACAGCCCTCCTGATCTACTACTTTGGTCAACCAGTCAAAGAAATCTATCAGATTTGTCTGGCATGACCTTCCCTGGCCGAATCCATGCTGCCTTGGGTCCTTGCCCTCTGGCCTCTAGATACTCGACAATTCCTTCCTTCAGAAGTGATTCCATCATTTCCCTACCACTGAGGTTAAACTAACAGGTCTGTAGTTTTCTGCTTCTCCTTGCTCCCACTTTTGTGAAGGGGAATCACATCTGCCCTTCTCCAGTCCTCAGGTACCTCCCCATCCTCCCATGATTTGTTAAAGAGGGTAGTCAGTGATGTCACTAGTTCTACCCTTAGTTCTTTAGAATTCTGAGATGAATCCCATCAGGCCCCATTGCTTTGTCCACTCTTCAGTTTTAAGAGGTTCTTTCAGAACCCTTTCTTCTGTAAATGGGTTGTATCAACTTCTGTATCCAGAGTGTTTCTACTGCTTGTTTTAGGTACCTCCCACTTCCTTTGTAAATACTGAGCAAAAATATTTGTTTAGTATCTCTGCTTTTCACAGTCACCTCTGCCCACCCTCCCTCCTCTTTATTAAGCCTCACTATCCCTCCCTTGGTCTTCCTTCGCTCCCTGATGTACCTATAAAAGGTTTTATCCCCCTTCTTAACTGAGTTGGCTATCTTTTCCTCGTTTGGGCCTTTGCTGTTCTGACTGCCTTCCCAGCTTCCTTTTGCTTTAACTGATACAGTTCTCTGTCCTGCTCCTTCTGTGATTCCTTGTACTTCCTAAATGCTTTCTTTTTCTCTTGAACCTTCACTGCCACTTCCTTTGAGAACCATAGTGGTTTTCATCGTTTTGTTCTGTTTATTTGCTTCACACAAAGGCTTGTTACCTCTGTGATGGCAGTTTTTGTATTCCCCATTGTTCTTCCACCCCTCCTTCCTGCTCATTTGCTAGTGCATTCCTTAGGCACTCACCAATTTTGGCAAAGTCAGCCCTCCTAAAGTCCAGTACTTTTGCCTTTGTATGGATTGACTCTATTGCTGTGTTTATTGTGAACCATACTGTTCGATGGTCGCTAGTTCCCAGATGGCTACCCACTTCTACATCTGTGATCCTCTCTTCATCTCCATTAAACAACAGATGGACCCTCTGTTGGACTATTCAGAATTTATATTGCCCAAAATATGTATCTTAAGTGATATGTTGCAGATATGTGGGACTATTCCTAAATATCATTTATCTTTGGTGTCTGCGATAGTTAAATCCACTTTATTGAGAAATTGGAAGGATGACTATATTTATACTTATGAGCAATGGGCGAGAGATCTTATTTGTGCCTTAGGAAGAATACAGAGGCATGCTTATAAGGAGGGAAGGAAAGGGTTATATAAAAAAAGATGGTCGGCTTTGGAGGCAGTTTACACACTGAAAGTTACTAATATTTGAACACAGGCCTGTCAGTCGGGTTGGGATCAGCAAGAGATTATTATTTAACAGAAATGTATAACTTGAGTTGAACTTTTTCTGTTTTGAGTGAATATAATATAATATCCACAAATGTTATGGGGTTGCACTGGTACTAGTGAATTGATATCAAGATAAGGGTGTTGGTCTGCTTAGGTTTAAGTGTGGTGGTGGACTCTCTCTCTTTCTTTCCAGGGGACACAGCCTGGGGCTACCTCCGGCGGGTGATGTTGCCTAGGTCGTGGCTTAGATTTCTCAATCCTTGAAGGAATTAGTACTTTTGTTCTAGGTGTTTTATCCCTCTGGGATGGGAAAAGTTATTGACATGATTACTTCCAGATAAGGCTGTTATAGTTCTTGCCAATGTTTCGGAGACTAAGCCCTCAGCTGTGGGACTATATAGTTGGGGTTGTACATAGTTTTCACAATCAGTTTGGGGATTGTGAATCCCAGCTGCGTCCAGGACATTTGTGTGTATGGTTAATAACTTGAAACTCTCTAATAAAGATGTCTTTAAAAAAAAAAAGTGAAACTATGTTACTATTTAACCTAGAAGTATTTGTAATGAAATCGACTGGTTATACTATGGGGCTATACATAGCTTATCATGAATAAGATTTACAGTACATACATGCAGTATTTTTTATGCTTATTACACAGGTACACTCATTGATAAAGCACACTTATGTGTGAATCGCTGGAGTTTGATGTAGCCAGTTTTCGATTATGGTGTGAAATCAACTTAGCTACTAGCAAAAAACTTTCGTAAATTGTTTTTTTGCAGCCAACTTTTACAAAAAAGTTATAAGTAAGTCCTGTCACAGACAAAGAGCACACCTACTTTTTCTGAAGTCCTGGAGTATTGGGTGTGAGGCATGCACTTGGCTCACCTACCTTTGAAACAGTTGAATGCGAGAGAGTGAATGGCCATTTCCTTTCCCTCTAAAAACCCTCTATTATCTTAGAAATAGCCCAAGCATTCATCTGAGAGGAGCAGCACCAGAATATTGATTCAGTATTACAGGTCAACCTGCTAAATTCTTAAAGTGATAATTCATGTCTCTTTTATTTTGCTGTCTGATATTTCTAGCCACCTGTATGCTCTCAGATTTCAAATGTGCCACTGCTTGGCAGTAAGGCCCACGGGAGGAGGAGAGGGGAAAGCCTCCTTCAGTGTTACCAGGCACAACACAAAAATGGAGCTTGCTGTTATTATCAAATGCTCAAAGACATTACATTAAACCAGACACAGGTGGACTGAAAAATGTAGTTCAACAAGTTAAGAAAAGCTAGAATTATATTCAAGAATGCATAGACACAGCAGAAAAGAGATTGGCAGTAGTGGAGGACTCAGTCCCTAAACTCAAGGACACCACTGAAACAGGCTGGCCCTAACTCTGCCTCTGAATACTTTTACAAATAAATATAGTAATTAGATGATTTCGAGAATAGTGGGTACAGAAGAATAACTGGTGTCCCTGAATGTGTTAAGGGGTACAACATGATTTCCTTCATTCAAGCATTTATTCCCAACTTGCTTGAATATGAATGGAACTGGCCTTTGGAAATAGATAGAGTCCACATATCGCTCTCAAAAAGACCCAGAAATGAACTCCATCAAGGCCCATAGTTACAAACTTTTTAAGATGTTTAGTGAAGGAGGATATTCTTAAATTAGCTAGAGAAAAAAATGGGTTTCATGTGGAATAGCCAGTGGATACACTTGTTTCAGGCTTTTCTGGTGAGACTGTCAAAAAAGCAGGAAGACATGCAAACTGGGATTTCCTATAATTTTGTTTTTCCTGCAACTTTACTGCTAGACCATTGAAAGCTATACACTTGTAAGAACCCAGAGTTATCATGGGACTTCATAAAGAATCTCTCTACTAACAGATGTTTTTCAAGCTCATGTCAGAGTTTTTCTTTGATGAATCAGCACGAGACTTCTGCAGCATAAGCACTACCGTGCCCTCCCCTCTCAGAATCTCACTCTCACAGCAATAGCTCATGACTCAAAAGGGAAGACAAGATATAACCTACCTCCAAGATCTTTTTCAAGGTAATGGATTACAATAACAGGAAAAGCAAAGGTACAGCCAGGAATTCTTTCCCCAAATCACCTTTTATTCACCTAAATCCACTCCAGAGGAAACAAAACCATATAGACACTTCAGGAATTTCTGATGCTCAGACTATACCAGCAAACACCCCTATGCCACAGAAAGAAATCCTAGAGTCAATAAGAGAAGCACGTTGCTCTTTCCTGGTCAAAGAACCAGCTGCCAACTACAGATCAGATTATAGACTAACCTGACATGTTAAACGTTTACTTGACTGAAAAGATCTTAATAATTGTTCTGCCTGTGTAAGATTTTATCTTTTTCCATCTTGCCTTCTAGCATGATTTAGCAAATTATATAATGAAAACTCCCCTCCAGGTTAAATTTGCCAGACCTACCAGACCTGCTTTTGCTTATCTTTTGGACTTGGTAAGAGTGCATTTTTTTTTGTTTGTTTGTTTTGTTTTTGTGTTTGAATATATAGCATAAACTGCACAGTATCCTTATAAAAAAATTCTAGACATACCAAGTCTGATATGCTCATAAAGACATTTCCATGCAAGCTAGGGCTGAAGAACATGTTAATAATACTCATCCCTTCCTTCCTTTACACTCTTTCACAGCAATAGAAAGTCTGTTTGCTAACCCATTAATCACACTATGGAGGTAATAAGTGCCTTCCCCCAATTTCCTGCATTTATGTCAACTCCCCCTACATTCTTCATTATGATAGATTATTTTACAGAACATACGAACATATGAAGAACCCAGCAGAAGAAGGCCATTTGGTCTATCAAGTCTGCTTGTATTGCAGGGTCCACAGCTTGAGTTAATGTCCCTGCCCTTCTTTCCCACTTCTCCCATCCTCCCTACCCATGATCATTACCTTCCCCCTATGCCTGTCCTAGCCTCTCTTAAAGCTGCCCACTGTCTTCAACGAGATGACTCTCTTCTGGCAGCGCATTCCAATGGCCATCACCCTCTCTGTGAAGAAGTGCTTCATAGCCTCCCTTCTAATTCTCCCACCCTCCAGTTTAAGACTGTACCCCCTCATGTTATGGTTGCCACTCAACTTAAAGAGATTCACCTTATCAACCTTATTTATCCCTTTCAAGTACTTGAAAGTCCCAATCATGTCCCCTCTCTCTCTTCTGTCTTCCAGGGAGTACATGTTCAGTGCCCTCAACCTCTCCTCATATGCCTTACACTGCTGACCCACTATCATCTTTGTAGCCCTCCTCTGGACCTTCTTCAGCAGGCTAATGTCCATTTTGAGGTATGGGCACCAGTACTGAACTCCATACTCTAGATGTGGCCTTACCAGTGACCTGTACAAGAGCAGTATAACCTCCTCTCTCCTACTAATGATCCCCCTAGATATGCATCCCACCATCTTGTTTGCCTTTGCTGCTGCTTTCTTGCACTGTGTAGAGTGCTTCAGATCACTAGTGATCATCACTGTCAGGTCCTTCTCCTCCTCCTCTGATGCAGATACTTGGAGTCCACCCAGGTAGTACTCTGTCCTGGGATTCTTTGCTACAATATGCATAACTTTGCATTTCTTGGCATTAAAGCCAAGCTGAAAGATGCTGGACTACCTTCCCAACTTTTCCAGATCTTCCTGTAGGTCCTGTATCCCTTCAGCTGTGCCCATGCTCCTGCAGAGCTTGGTGTCATCCATGAATTGGCAGGTTTTGCCCTTAATGCCATCCGCAATGTCATAGATGAAGACATTGAACAACACCCACCCCAGCACCGAGCCCTGTGGGACTCCACTGGTTACCTCTCTGGTGACAGATAACTCTCCCCTCACAACCACCCTCTAGGTTCTGTCCCTCAGCCAGTTTTCCACCCACCTGGCCATCTTTTCCCCAACCTCGAGATCCACCAACTTCCAGATCAACCTTTTGTGGGGCACAGAGTCAAAGGTCTTGCTGAAATCAAGATAGAGGAAGTCTACAGCTTGGTCCCTGTCTACTGTCCTAGTGACACAGTCAAAGAAGTCAATCAGATTTGTTTGGCATGATCTCTCCCCCCCCATGAACCCATGCTGCCTCACATCCTAGAGACCATGCTCCTCTGGATATTCCACCAACCTTTTCTTTAGTATGGTCTCCATGAGCTTGCCCACAATGGAGGTCAGACTGGCTGGTCTGTAATTCCCTGGGTCATCCTTAGCACCACTTTTGTGGAGAGGCACTACATGTGCTGTTCTCCAGTCCTGTGGTACCACACCTTACTCTAGTGAACTATTTAAATAGGTCTGCCAGTGGCCCTGCCAGCTCTCAGTCAATTCTTTTAGCACCCTTGGATGTACTCTGTCTGGGCCTGGTGATTTGTCCACCTTCAATGCCAGCAGACCCCCCCCACTCTATCCTCCTCTCTCACTACATCTGTGTTCCCCTCCCCCCGCTCCTCTTTTCCTTCCTGAAGGCACTGGTCCATCCTTCTCCCTGGTGAAGACAGAGCAGAAGTATTCATTTAGTGTCTCTGTTTCTCCCCCATTATCCTCCACCCACTCCACTCCTTTCTCAAGCCTAACAATCCCTTCCTTCTTGTCCCTTTTCTCACTTACTTAGTGAAAGTGACTGTTTCCATTGTTCCTAGACCTCCCCTACATCCGTTGCTAATTTTGTTGGTATCTGCCTTCCTTCTTATGCCTAGCTTAGTGGCTTCTCCTCCACACTTCTACTTGCATCTCACACTACTACATGAATTTTACCATTCTTCATCTTCTTGTGTTCTCCCTTCCCCATCTGTGTCCCCTTCTGTGGCTCTTATCTCTCCCCTTGGTACTTTCAACTACTCTGCCTACATTTCCCTTCACCCCTACCCGCCACCTCCACCCCCTCCCACTTTGATTCACAGACTGTATATTCAACATACCATTACTGTGTAGACACATTTCTACATTTTGAAAGTATCAAATCATTGCTCTCCATCTGTTATTCATTCTGTGTCTCTGCTTAACCATCATGCCTCTGTTATTTTTTTTTTACAATAGTGTTACTTGGAGGTTGTGTTGTAGCTTTTTTATAAATTGTATATCCTCTGTTCCTGTGCTAACCAGGTCCATCTTGTGAATGAGTCATGCTCAATGGTGATCGCCTGGATAAATAAAGACTTTGATTGATTAGTTGATTGATTGATTGAAAGAAAGAAAGCCTTCTCCCCCATCTTAATTCCTTCAGCTCTCTGCAGCTCCTTCTGTGCCTTTGCTCACCGTACTTCCTTACTTGCCTCACTAGCCAACCTTATTTATTTATTTTTATTTATTTATGACTTTGGTAACCGAGTTGGTGTGTGGATCCCAGGGAATGTTTTCAGGCATGACCCATGCCACAATGTGGCACAGGAACTAATGTAGCAAACAAAAAAGCAAGGAACAGTTGAAAAACAAACAAAAAAAAACAATCTAAAGGTTACAGTAGTGCATGGGAACAGAAAATAGAAGAGCAACAAAAAATATAGGATCCCATAAACCATACATCAGTTAAGCATTACAATAAGTAAGGGTATGCATAAACATACTGTTCTATCAGCAGCAGTTACAATAAGAGACAAACAATGGAGTCTAAGTATAAGTAAAAAGAGGGATAAGGCATAGCAAAGTATGGGGCTAGGGAAGGGAAGGGGTGGGAGGCAGGATTAACAAACATAGGTACTAAAGCTCAAGTGCACAAGCAGGCCAGCTTAAATGATTCATGCTTGACCTAATATTCATACACATTCCCTGATGGGATGCAGTCAGGAAAGTGAGTGAACTACCCATGGAAGCAGTGGTGGCAGGAAATCGTCAGGAGCCAGGCTTTGATGTGGGTTTTGAACTGGTAGTAGGTGTCGAGGGAATGGAGCTTGGCAGGCAGTTTATTCCACAGTGTAGGGGCTGACACAGACAAGGATCTGCTGCCCATGTTGGTAGATACCCTGGGGATATTCAGGGGGGCTGATGTTTGAACGGAGGCTACGTTGTGAGGCTTGTACAGCAAGGAAGGGAGCAAGGGGAGAGACCTGGCCAATGTGGATGGCAGAATCCACCATGCAGCACAAAGCTAGGTCAAAACAGCCTTGCAGAGGGAGCCATCTTAGCAAGTTGTAGAGACACAGTGGTGTGTGGTTAAAGGGGCCAGCAAGGTGAAATGTCAGGCACTGTTATAAGCAGAGAGAGCTTGGCCATGAGGGTGGTGGATGTCCTGGCATAGACAAGAGAGCAGTAGTCTTGGATAGGGAGTAGATTCCCTGTATGATGGCAAGTCGGGTTTCCAGAGAGAAGTATTGCCAGAATCTGTAGGCAGCACCTACTTTTTGGTGAAACCTTTGAACTACTGAATAGATGTGTTCTGAAAAGGAGAGGGGGGGGTCGAGTATAATTCCTAGGTATTTGAAAGTACACACATCTTCAAGGGCTTGGCCATCAGGGGACATGATGTTCAGAGGGGGGTGAGTTTTGTATTTAGCTAAGGAGGGCTTTGATCTGAACAGCAGAGATTTTGTTTTTTTGGCATTAACCAGAAGAAGATTATTTGTGCACCAGTTATGGGTTGCAGCATAGTTTCGGGAGAGAACTGAGGAAATATTTTTATGGGGATTTATCACTGTGGAAGACCACGAGGTCATCAACATAGAGGAGAGAGAATGACAACTGAGACAGTATGAGGGTGGGAGTTTATAAATAAAAAGAATAGCAGGGGGCCCAGTATGGAGCCCTGAGGGACACCTGAAGAGATGGAGAAGGGTGGAGGAGTGGGCAGGGCCAATGCACATAAATTGGGAGTGGGCGGTGAGGTAGATCTTGAGCCAGGTAGTAACCTCTTGAGAGCAGCCAAGGCTACGTAGTTTGGAACAGAGAAGGGCCTGGTTTACAATGTCAAAAGCCTTCGAGAGGTCAATGAAGACTGCTCTGGTGGCATTACCATGGTCCATATTAATGAGGATGTGGTTGGTCAGAAGGGTGAGAGCACAGGTGGTGGAGTGTTTTTTGAAAGCCATGCTGTTGGCTGCACAGGAGGTTGTGTTTGCCTATGTAGTCAGCAAGTTGATGGTGGACAGCTTTCTCGAGTAGTTTACTTAGGTGGGGGAGGATGGAGATTGGATGATAGTTTTCTGTAGATAGAGGGTTCTTGGCATTAAAAATGGGAATCACCTTTGCAGTGTTCCAGGAGTCATGCATGGAGGAGGAGGAGGCGAGGTTAAAGATACAAGTGTGTGGTTCAATGATGGCTGGAGCGATGAGCCTAAGGAAGACCAGGGATAGACCATCAGCACCAGGTAAGTCATGGTTTGGAAGGCTTTTGAAGAGCTTAGCTGTGTCAACTCAAGAGAGAGAGAGAGAGAGAGAGAGAGATTCAAAGAAGAAAGTGTGAATCTGGTGTTGGGTGGTCGGCCCATCGGAGTAGGTGGGGGGGGCAGATGGTGGACCATGTTATTTGGTTGGCCCTTAGGTAGTTTACTTTGATACACAGATAGGTCAGAGAACTTGTTGTTAAAAGCCCAAGCCACTTCCAGAGGATCCGTAATAAGGCCATTTGGAGAGTTAAGTTGCAGGACAGCCTTGTTAGAGTGGGGGTTAAGTAGGGAGGCCGGATGCCCAGAATTTCATAGGGTTTCCAAGGTTAGCCTGTTGGAGATTACGGAAGTGGGTCTTCTTGAGGGATTTCGCCATATATTTACATAGATTCCTCTGGTACCTGTAGGCATCCCATAGGGTGGGGGGAGGGGAGGGGGATGCTTTGTATGTGGATCAAGCATGATCCCTATCCTTCATAAGGGTAAGGAGGTCTTTCGTGACCCAGCGTGAGCAGCCACCTCTGACCCTTCTTGTGGTGACCTGGAAGTGCCAGTCCTGCCGGGTTAAGAGGAGCTGTGTGAGGAAGGTTACTGCCTGTGTCACAGCAGAGAGTGAGTAAAGAGCAGACCAGTACAAGGACGGAACCTTTTCAAGGAGATTGGGGTTGTTGGGGCTACTGGAACCGCAAAAGGACAAATATTTGGGAGGGGGACGTTTGAATTTAGATGACCAGAGGAGATATGTAGGGGGAGAGGTCACTGATGGAGTCTGCCATGGTACCAGCATGCAGTACATAAGCATCTCTCTTGGTAATGATCCAGTCCAGAAAGGACTGAGTGCCTGTACATGGGTTTTGCCTAGTGGAAAGCATAATAGTTTAGACCAGGTAATGTTGTTTTAGGAGGAGACATAGTCAGACTGGTGAGTAACTCAGCCAGTTTACATTAACAATGCCAAGGAGAATTGCATCTCTGTGGGGGGAAAAATAGCTCAGGCCCATAAGGAACCTGTCTAGGTTCACAGTTCCAACATAGGAAGGGTTGTAGCAGCAGCCTATCTATAATTTCTTACAGGTTCCCATGGTAATTTCAGATAGGAGCCACTCGCTAGTTGAGGTTGGATCAGAGCAGAGAACAATATTGGATGAGAGGAGTTCCCTCAGGAATAGTGAAACACCACCACCCGTTTTCCTGCCCGGCCTATCATGCCACAGGGAGTATCCAGGTAGCTAGTAAGTGGTGTCAGCATGGTGGGGCTTTTGCCAGGCTTTGGAAAGTTCCAGAAAGTGGGGATTGCGTAGTGCAACCCATGCCTCTATTTCAGGGAACTTAGATGGAAGACTGCACACATTGATGTGCTTGATTTTCAGCCCTGGAGCATCAGCCCAGATATTGCAGGAGGGGTTACCTTAGGCAATTTTCCCTGTCCACTTCTGTCTTCATCTTCCTGAATTTTCTATAGGCCAACCTCTTTTCCCTTACTGCCTGGGCAACCCCAGAACTGAACCAGCTTGGCGCTTTGCCCCTTGTGTTCTTCCCCCTGAGCCTAACGCACTCATCTGTGGCAACCAGTGTTCCTTCCTTAATGATGAACCACCTTTGGTCCACCCCCATATCTGCTCTGATGCCCGCCACATGACTCCTTAGCACTTCGCCCATTTTCCTGAAGTCCTCCCTCCTGAAATCCAAGATTTTGGTCTTAGTCGGGATGCCTTCCCTGCCCATATCCAACTGTAATCACACTGTGCAATGGTCACTTCCACCCAGTGGCTCCCTGACAATTATTTCCTGTACATGCTCCTCATTTGTGAGCACTAGATCAAGAATTGCCTCAGCACTTGTTGGTTCAGTGATGTCCTGAGTCAGGAACCCACTCTGCAGTCCTTCCAGGGTCACCTGACTCCTAGCACATGTTGTGGAGGGTATGGTCCAGTCCACCTTGCCTCATTAGCTATGGTTACAAATTCATTATGGTCCCAGTGAACAAGTTATTGTTTAAAAAAAAAGGAGAAAGCAACTTTACATATGTGGTCTTCACCAATGATCTTATATCTAGTGAGGCTGTACACTGGGTTGCTGATAAATTGTAATGTTTGCTCACAAGCTTCACATGTTCTCTTGGGTAAAAGGCAGATGGCATCAGCTTAGACCTAGAATAGCTAATATGCTGAGGTAGATGAGAGTGAAGAAACACATGGATTGAGAACCTGGGGGAGCCTGGATGACTCACTTTAACCATTGCCAGATGACAAATCCCTTAAGCAGATCTTATATCTTGATATTATGCTTGCGATGAGACTCCACATAATATCAGCTTCTAAATTCAGTAGCTAATTCAGACTTGCAATTCTTTGGTGAGACACAGTAGAAATGTTTTATGACTCATAGCTTACTGGGCTAAAATTACCCCTCCCCACAATAATCTTTCAGCCTGAGAATATATAAGTCATTCTCACAAGAACTTTATTTTCCTTTCAACCCTGGATTCCATAGAAATGTGTCTACTCTGTGAAGAGGAACTTTCCACGGGAAATTGGCTTTAGAAAAAGCAACCTAGCTAATCAATAACTGGACTCGGTTTTGAACCAGCAGCAGAACTGTTAGTTTTGCTACTCATGGATCACAAACTAGACTTGACTGCTGAAAGTAGCCTAAACTTTAATCCAATCTTAACAATGTTTTTGTGTATTTTATAATTTATTTTAGTTTTAGGTTTTTTTCTGAATTATTATGCTGTAATTTGGCAATAGAGCCCTTAATACTGTTTATATATACATTTCTGTTTATAATAATTTATTTTTTTGCTCTTGTTTTAAGTTTTATATTATGGTTACAGTACTACGTTCATAATGTTCTCTAACATAGAAACATGAATTTGACAGCAGATAAGGGCCTCTTGGCCCACCTAGTCTACACATTTCCCTACCTAATGGATAAGCTGCAGATCCGAGTTAACCAACAGCCTACTTTCTCCTACCCCCCACTAGAACTGCCTTATGCCTGCCCCATGCATTCTTGAATTCCCCCACTGTTTTGACTATGACCTCCTCAGAAAGGGTGTTACATGCATCTACAACCCTCTCTGTGAAGAAATACTTCCTCACATTAGCTCTGAGCCATTCCCCCTCTATCTTCAAATTGTGCCCCCTTGTTCTTGCACATCCCTTTTTCTGAAGATATTTCCCTCTTGGACTTTGTTGATTCCTTGAGGTATTTGAAAGTTCTATCATGTCCCTCTCTCCCCCCACTCCCGAGGCTATACATCTTAAGCTCCATTCGTCTTTTTTCATATGTCTTCTGGTGCAGACCCTGCACCATTTTGGTTGCCCTTCTCTGGACAGCCTCCACCCTGTCTATGTCTTTGCAGAGATGGGGTCTCCAGAACTGTACACAGTACTCCAGATGTGGTCTTACTAACTGTACAGAAGGCCAACAACTTTTTGTTTTCTACTGGTGATGCCTCTCTCTCTATGCATCCCAGTATCACCCCAGCCCTTCTTACTGCTTTCTCACATTGCTGGCCCACCTTCAGGTCATCTGATATGACTACCCCCAGGTCCCTTTCCATTTTTGTTGTTGTCAGTATCTCACCCTCAAATGTGTACTCTTGCCCTGGGTTTTTGTTTCCCAGGTGCATTACTTTTCACTTCTTTGCGTTGAATCTAAGCTGCCATACATTTGACCATTCCTCCAGCCTTCAAGTCCCTTTTCATCTTTTCCAGCCCACCTTGCATATCAACCCTGTTGCAAATCTTCATGTCATCTGCAAAGAGACATACTTTCCCTTCCAGTACCTCTGCAATGTCACATATAAAGGCATTAAAAAGGACCGGCCCAAGTACTGAACCCTGCAGTACCCCACTAGTAACCCTACTTTCTTCACTGTGGATTACATTTACTACTACCCACTGTGTCCTGTTGTCCAGCCAGTGTTTTACCCTGGCTACAGCCCTAGAACCCACTCCCAGGCTGGCTAATTTGTTTATTAATATTTTGTGTGGGATTGTGTCAAATGCTTTGCTAAAGTTTAAGTAGGTCATGTCCACAGCCCTTCCCTGGTCTACTACTTTGGTCACCCAGTCAAAGAAATCAATTAGATTTGTTTGACATGACCTTCCTGCTGTGAATCCATGCTGCCTTGGGTCCTGTGCCACACTGGCCTCTAGGTACTCAACAGTTCTTTCCTTCAGAAGTGATTCCATCATTTTCCCTACCACTGAGGTCGAACTGACAGGTCTGTAGTTTCCTGCCTCTGTCTTGCTCCCACTTTTGTGAAGGGGAATCACATCTTCCCTTCTCCAGTCCTCATGTATCCTCCCATGATTTATTAAAAAGAGTAGTCAGTTGTGTTACTAGTTCTTACCTTAGTTCTTTTAGAATTCTGGGGTGAATTCCATCAGGCCCCATTGCTTTATCCACCTTCAGTTTTAAGAGTTCTTTTAAAACCCTTTCTTCTGTGAAAGGACTAATATCAACCCCCCATCCAGAGTGCTTCTTTTGATTGGATTAGGTATCTCCCCCTGCTTTTCCATTATGAATACAGAGCAGAAATATTCATTCAGTATCCCTACTTGTTCACTGTTGCTTTCTGCCCAACCACCTTTCTTTTTATTCAGCCTAAGTATCCCTGCCTTCATTTTTCTTTGTTCCCTAATGTACCTATAAATGGTTTTATTCCCCTTCTTAACCGAGTTGGCTATCTTTTCCTCAGTTTGGGCCTTTGCTATTCTGACTGCCTTTCCCACTGCCCTCTGCTTTAACTAGTACAGTTCTCTGTCCTGTCCCTTCTGTGTTTCCTTATACTTCCTGAATGCTATCTTTTTCTCCCTTACCTTCACTGCCACTTCTTTTGAGAACCATAGTGTTTTCTTCTGTCGTTTTCATTTGTTTATTTGCTTCACACAAAGGCTTGTTGCCTCTGTGATGGCAGTTTTGATGTTTCCCCGTTGTTGCTCCACCCCACCTTCTTGCCTGTTTATAGAAACATAGAATTTGATGGTAGATAAGGACCGCTTGGCCCACCGAGTCTGCCCATTTCCCTACCTAATGGATAAGCTGCAGATCCTAGTTAACCAGCACCCTACTTCTTCCTTCCCCAACCCCCTAGAATTGCCTTATGACTGTCCCATGCATGCTTGAATTCCACCACTGTTTTGACTCCACAACCTCCTCTGGAAGCGTTCCATGCATCCACAAGCCTCTCTGTGAAAAAATACTTCCTTAAATTACATCTGAGCTGCCCCTCTATCTTCAAATTGTGCCCCTTGTTCTGCACACCTCTTTTTGAAAGTTGCTACCCTCTTGGACTTTGTTGATTCCCTTGAGGTACTTGAAAGTTTCTATCATGTCCCCCCTCTCCTCCCTTTCCTCGAGGCTATACATATTAAGCTCCTTTAGTCTCTCTTCATATGTCTTCTGGTGCAGACACTGCACCATTTTAGTTGCCCTCCTCTGGGTAGCTTCTATCCTGTCTATGTCTTTGCAGAAATTGGGTCTCCAGAACTGCATGCAGTATTCCAGATGGGGTCTCACCAGTTGTCTGTACAGAGGGATAATAACTTCCTGTTTTCTACTGGTGATGCTCTCCTTATGCATCCCAGTATCCCACCAGCCCTCCTTGCTGCCCTCTCACATTGCTTGCCCACCTTTAAGTCATCTGATATGACTACCCCCAGGTCCCTTTCCATTTTGTTGTTGTTAGTATCTCACCCCCCATTGTGTACTCTTCCCTGGGTTTTTGTTTCCCAGGTGCATTACCTTGCACTTCTTAGCACTGAATCTAAGCTGCCATACATTTGACCATTCCTCTAACCTTGCCAAGTCCCTTCTCATCCTTTCTACCCCACCTTGTGCATCAACTCTGTTGCAGATCTTTGTGTCATCTGCAAAGAGACATACTTTTCCTTCCAGTCCCTCTGCAATGTCGCTTATAAAGACATTGAAGAGGACCGGTCCTAATACTGAACCCTGCGGTACCCCATTAGTAACCCCCCTTTCTTCAGAGTGGACTCCATTTACTATTACTCTCTGTGTCCTATTCTCCAGCCAATTCTTTACCCAGGCTGTCATCTTAAGACCCACTCCCAGGCTGGCTAACTTGTATATTAATCTTTTGTGTGGAACTGTGTCAAATGCCTTGCTAAAGTCAAAGTAGGCCATGTCCACAGCCCCTCCCTGATCTACTAGTTTGGTCAACCAGTCAAAGAAATCTATCAGATTCATCTGGCATGACCTTCCCGCTGTGAATCCATGCTGCCTTGGGTCCTGTGCCCCTCTGGCCTCTAGATACTCGACAATTTTTTCCTTCAGAAGTGATTCCATCATTTTCCCTATCACTGAGGTTAAACTAACAGGTCTGTAGTTTCCTGCTTCTGCCTTGCTCCCACTTTTGTGAAGGAGAATCACATCTGCCCTCCTCCAGTCCTCGGGTACCACTCTATCCTCCCATGATTTGTTAAAGAGGGTAGTCAGTGGTGTCACTAGTTCTACCCTTAGTTCTTTTAGAATTCTGAGATGAATCCCATCAGGCCCCATTGCTTTGTCCACCTTCAGTTTTAAGAGTTCTTTCAGAACTCTTCTGTAAATGGGCTGGTGTCAACTTCTGTATCCAGAGTGTTTCTATTGTTTTGTTTTAGGTACCTCCCCTCTTCATTTGTAAATATTGAGCAAAATATTTGTTTAGTATCTCTGCCTTTTCACAGTCACCCTCTGCCCACCCTCCCTTTATTAAGCCTCACTAACCCTCCCTTGGTCTTCTTTCGCTCCCTGATGTACCTATAAAGGGTTTATCCCCTTCTTAACTGAGTTGGCTATCTTTTCCTCAGTTTGGGCCTTTGCTGTTCTGACTGCCTTCCCAGCTTCCTTTTGCTTTAACTGATACAATTCTCTGTCCTGCTCCTTCTGTGATTCCTTGTACTTCCTGAATGCTTTCTTTTTCTCTTGAACCTTCACTGCCACCTCCTTTGAGAACCATAGTGGTTTCTTACATTGTTTTGTTTTGTTTTGTTTATTTGCTTCACACAAAGGCTTGTTACCTCTGTGATGGCAGTTTTTATTATTCCCCATTGTTCTTCCACCCCTCCTTCCTGCCCATTTGCTAGTGCATTCCTTGGGCACTCACCCATTTGGCAAAGTCAGCCCTCTAAAGTCCAGTACTTTTGCCTTTGTATGCTTGACTCTATTGCTGTGTTTATTGTGAACCATACTGTTCGATGGTCACTAGTTCCCAGATAGCTACCACTTCCATCTGTGATCCTCTCTCCATCTCCATTTGAAAGAACCAGGTCTAAGATTGCTCCCTCTCAAGTAGGTTCCAATACTAGTTGTCTAAGGCATGCCCCCTGTAGGGCATCTAGAATAACCCCACTCTTTGAAGTGACTGCTGCAACTGCACTCCGGTAAACATCTGGCATATTCAGATCACCCATCAGCAATATCTCCCCTTTTTCTGCAGTTCTAAGTATAATTTCTATCATTTCCTTGTCCATTTCCTCCCCTTGAGAGTGGGGTCTGTATACAACCCCTGTGCGGATTGTGGTGCCATTGCCTGTCTCAAATTGACCCACAGTGCTTCTTCTCCTCCCTGTTTACCCTTTTGTTCTGTTGCTTCCATTTCTTCCCTTATGTAAGAACTCCTCCTCCTCTTTTCCTCCCTGTCCCTCCTGTAGATAGTGTATCCTGGTATGTTTACATCCCAGTCATGGTTTTAATAGTGTACCATGTTTCTGTGACTGCCATGATATCAGATGTTCCTCCTCCATCAAGGCCACTAATTCAGGAAGCTTGTTACCCAGACTATGGGCATTGGTACTCATTGCTCTCCATTTTGATGGCTTTACCTTCTGTTGCAGCATCCCACACTGACCTTTCTACCTAGGTCTTTTTCTCATTTAGTACCCTGTTTTGTAGGGAGAGGCTGGTATTTTCCTGCTGCTTATCAGTGCCCCCCCCCCCGACTAGTTTAAAAGCTTGCCAATGAAGCATTTAAACCTATTGCACAAAAAACTTGTTACCTTCCTAGACAAATGCAGACCATCCTGCCAGTATAGGCTGGTGTCCTCAGGTGGAACCCCAGTCCCCAATGAAGCCAAACCCTGTGCTTCACACCATTTTCAACCATTCATTAAACTGCATGGTACAAAGTACCCTCGCCTCACCCATGCCATTGACAGGCAGCATCTCTGAGAAGGATACTGTGTGTGCTACTTGTCTTAGGCCCCTCCCCAACTCTACAAAGTCCTCCTGCACTGCTCTAATCTCATGATGAGCCAAGTCATTTGTCCCTAGGTGGACAATGATGTCCAGCTCAGACTCCTGTGCACCTGTTCTCGTGATCCTGAGGATGCGCTTCCTTGTTTGCTAGTGCTTTTCTGAGGCACTCTCCCATTTTGACAAAATCAGCCCTCCCAAAGTTCAGTACATTCACTTTTGTGTGGCTTGACTGTACAGCTAAGTTTATTGTGACCCACACTGTTTTGTGGTCTCTTGTTCCCATATGGCTACCCACTTCAAGATCAGAGATCCTCTTTCCATCCCCATTTGAGAGTACCAGGTCTAAGATTGCTCCCTCCTGAGTGGATTCCAAAACTATCTGTCTGAGGCATGCCCCCCTGCAGGACATTGAGATTGTCCCTGCTCTTGGATGTGGCAGCAGCAATGGTGCTCCAGTTAATATCTGGCATATTCAGGTCCCCCATCAGCAATATCTCCCCTTTCTCTGCCATCCCAAGGATGCCTTCTGTCATTTCCTTGTCCATTTCCTCCCCCTGGGATGGGGGTCTGTATACAACCCTTGTGCAGATTGTGGAGCCATTTCCAGTCCCCAGGGTGACCCACAGTGCCTCCTCTCCTCCCTGTTTACCCTTTAGTTCTGTTGCTTGGATCCCTTACCTTACATAGAGAGCAACTCCTCCTCCTCCTCCTCTTCTTCCCTCCCTCCCTGCCCCTCCTGTAGATTGTGTACTCTGGTATGTTGACATCTCAGTCATGGTTCTCTATGTACCACGTTTCTGTGACTGCCACGATATCCTGGCATACCTCTTCCATCAAGACCACCATTTTTGGAACACAGTGGGCTTATACAAAGGTTTGTACAATGATGCTGTAGGAGCTATAAGGCAGTTGCCATTACTGCTCTTTTAGAAATAGCTCAAACAACCTCCAGAATATTTTAAAAGTAGTCAGTTTAGATGTTTGTAAAGACAACAGTGGATACAAGTGAAGAAGATGTTATTCTTGGTTAATCCACAGCTATTTGTATATTGGCTTGTTAGAGTCTGGGCAGTAGACATGACTAGGTTCTTGAGGAATATTCCAATGACAACTTCCTTTTCTTGTAATATACATACTTTCCCCTATAGCTAACCAGTAATGAACATGAATAGAATGTTAAAGATAATTTCATGGAATTTAAAAGGATTGGATTCTCCTGTAACATGAAAAAAGTATTAAGTTACTTGCACTGAAGATGGGAGCAGACATTGTATTTATACAACAGACACATATGATGCCAGCTGAGTTGGGAAAAACTACAGAGAAGCTAAGTGGGAAAATGTTTTATAATTTAGTAAGTAGCAAAAAATAAATAGGGGGACTGCAATATTCATTAAAAAGTGTACAAATGTTATCCCTAAATTACACAAACTAGACACATAGGGGAGGTGGCACATTCCAGAAGGGAACATTGATGGAGTGGACATCTGTATATGCAATACTTACACCCCAAGTGGTGAAGCTAGAAATGTTTACTTAGAGATCTTTGGTGAGTTGGCAAAATGTGAAGTAGAAAAGTTATTTTGGGGAAGAATTTAATTTGGTGCCTGATGGTTTTCTAGATAGGAACTCACCCTCAATAAACAAATCTACCTGTAATGCAAGAAGAGTAGTTTAAGACAGGATGAAAGACCTAGGCCTAATTGAGAAACGGTGCCTATTACACCCCACAGGAAAAGAATATATGTTTTATTATCCCCTCCATAACTCTTATTGTAGGACTCATTTTGTACATATATCTAACTTTCTCTCTAATAATCTTGCAAATACCAAAACTGGTTCTTGCATAATGTCAGATCATGCACCAATCTCAGTACCATTGATCTTATGCCCAGAAGTGAATCCTCCTACAGATGGTGTCTAAACTGTTTCCTGGTAAGGGATGAGAAATTCTACATCTGGTTTAAGAAAGAAAATAATCTGTACTTTACCTGTAATGATAATGGAGAAACTTCTAAATCCATTGTATGGGAAGCATACAAATCATAGATTAGGGGAAGGAAAATAGGATATGCTTCAGCATAAAAGGGACAGAGAGAAGAACTTGCTAGAGAAGGAAAAAAAATGAATTATATGGAGAACATATACAATGCAAATAAAGAAGCATATACAAACTTGCTCAAAAGAACAACCAGGCTTATATGTGAGATCTGTAAAGAATAAACAGAGAGGGCAGAGCGTGCAATCTTTAGAACAAAATAAACATACTGGGAATCTTAAATATGCCCAATGATATCAACAAGGTCTTTCATAATTTTTAGAAAGATCTCTATACAAGTAAATTTGTCATTAGTAAAGGTAATATTAACAAATTTATAGATGACATCAAACTTCCTTGCTTACTGGAGTCACACAAACAAATTCCAAATGTCCCTTTAAAAGAAGAAGAGATTAGAATATCCACAAAATCATTACCTGTTAAAACACAAGGGGCTCAATTTTCAAAACTTAAACTTTGGCACAAGGTGCCAGTGCCAAACAGCTATGATGCAAGTGGCACCTTGCATCAAAGTTTGCAGTAATCACAATTTTCAAACACAGATTGTGTTGAAATTGGAATGCTGTGCATGAAAGCCACCATACACCACCTTTGTGGCAGAAGCACCAATGCAACAGGTCTCACGGGTGGTTGAACCATGACAGGGCTACACCATCCCCATTTTTGGAATTCCAGAAGCCTCATTGTGTTTGCAACAGGGGGATGACATTAGACCAGCCAGAAGGTGGTCTAAAAGCCATGTACTATTACTGGACATGATGGCAATGGGGTGGGGTGGACCTGCAAGGAGGTGACTGGGGGCAGAATGAGCAGGGGGTGCTCTAGTGAGCAGTGGGAGTATGGCAACAATGTCAGGGTGCTGAAGTGCCACCCACCAGTGGTTCTGTATGTACCTGCAGTGAGCCAACTGGCCCAGGTACAGGGGAGTTGGCAGAGATGGACCATGACCCAGCCCAAGGTGGATTCAGCTTTGACACCTTCCCCATAGGTGCACCAGTCGCCAACACTGTAAGCTGGCAGCACTGTGCCTCCACATGGGGGGATCAGTCCCAAGGGTTCCAGAGAACATTCCCCTCCACCACCTGCACCTCACAACCTGCTGCCACAGCCACCCACCTATAGTGTTAGGGACCAGTGTACTCATGGGCAGGTGCCAGTGCTGTCTCCACCTGGGGCTGGGTCATGGTCCATCCCTGTCAAGCCCCCTGCACCCTGATTGGCTCTCTGCAAGTGTGCATGGCACTCCTTGGGGGTGCCACCTTAGCAGCCTGACATTGCTTCCATGTCACTCCCTAGGGCATCACCCATGTTTCTTCTACCCCGGTCCCCTCCCTGCTGGCACATTCCCCTCCACCTTCATCGTCCCTCTAGGGTTGTGCCAGAGGGGTGATGGAGTCCTCTGTCAAATCCCTGCAGGTGTGTCACATGTTTGGCACAACTGTGCAGCTGCAGCAACTCTCGGGTCTTTGGTGCTGGGACCCCCATTTTTATAAAATACAGCACAACGTGCCTGATGCACTCAGAGTTTGCCACAGCCAGAAATAGCCACAAATTGCAGCTGTCTAAGGGCCATCTGAAAATCAAGCCCCAGCGTTTCCTGCTGTTCCAGGGGAATTTTACTCCTACCTAAGTGGTAATATTAGTAAGTAAAAACAGACAGAACGCTCACACTTGTGAACTGGTTGTGATGCAGCTGTGGTTGCTAACCTCCAATGACACACAGAAACAAAAAAGCTGAAATCATCCTGCAACCTGGGAGTTCTACGAGAGCACTCAGAAATCCAATTTTAGGTAAATCCACTTGAAAAAGAGTTTTTTGTGCAAATGGAAATGTTCAGTTTCCATCTGTGACAAATATTTCAAAATTGAGTGATACATTTACATTCAGCAATTAGAACTCCTGCAATCTGTCCATTACCCTGGTGCTTCAGTCAACAGACCTACCTCAGGGGTTATGGTTAGGGAAGAGTCTACTCAAAATGTTCAGTGAGTCACAAAATAAATCCATGCTACCCCTACCTTGACAGAAACAATATGTGTAGCAAAACATGAAAAAGATAAATATCCCCTCTTATTATCATCCCATTTCTCTGCTTAAGGTAGACTATAAAATACCACAAAGACTTGAGCAAATAGACTACTGGGATTGATGGATAGACTCTTCCATAGGGATCAAGTTGGATTTATTCAGGGAAAGCACTGATATTAAAACATAAGAAGAGTGATACCTTCTACATTGCATGCCAAGTAGCTAAAGGATCCAGCAGTTATTCTATCCCTTGATGCCCATAAGACATTTGATTCAATTGAATGGTGAGTCTTAGAAGCAGTACTTTCATACATTTAACCTGGAACAGAACTTCTCAAAATGAACTTCAACAATATATCAAAATTGCACTGCAAAGATTTGTACCAACAGGGATATTTCAGATACTGTAATATTACATTAGAAAGAGGGACTTGACCATGATATCCCCTGTCACCACTGATATTTATGTTGGTCATGGAACCTCTGTTAGATGTAGTAAGAAAAAATAGGGAATTCTCTTGAATTAAAAATTACTGCTAAAGAACATAAGTCACATACACATGCACAAATGACCTGGTAATAACGTTGTCCAAACCTCAAGTTCTATTAATTCCACAAGCCATTTGTTGGAAACATTTAAAATGCTTTCAGGACTTATAATCAATTGGTTCAGATCAGTAGTGCTATCCATTACAAAACAAAACAGAAGTTGGAAGAAATGCTGCAAAAGCAGCAATTTGAAGTGGAAAGAAAAAAATGTAACCTACCTGGGAATTAAAATTCCTATTGAATTATCAAAGATAGTGAAATTAAATATTGGGCCCTTACACAACAAAAGTCAGACAGACATAGAGAAAAGGAATAAACTTAACATTTCAATTTGGAGAAAAATTTATGCTATTCCCAGGATAATGTATTGCTTTGAAAATGTGCCTTTAAACATTAACATCAGTTTGGTTTTCTAAATTTGATACATTAATGAAAAACTTTCTGAAGGAAGATAATCCCACTGGTTAAATGTTGACAAACTTAGAGCCTCATGGGACAAAGGATGGAATTGTTTTCCCAACTTTAAAATGTATCATCAAGCTCTTAAGCTTAAACAATTAAGGTTCTGGTTCCTTCCTAAGTATCTTCACCCCCCCCCATGGATAAAATTTCAACAGGTGATAGTTATTCCTTTATGCATATAATTTATAAATCTCCCAATGCAATTAAAACATCTCACCCTGGAATACTAACACTAGTTAGAGTAACTTCCCATCTTAATAACATGATAGGGATTACTTATGCTAATTCAGTATGGGATTTGTGCTCAGGGCTGCAGGAATTCTGCCTGCTCCAAGTGATGGCACTCTTTTGGTATCCTTCACATAGTAAGAAGTGCAGTGGATTTATCCAGCTATTATGCCTCAATTAAGCTGTAACTTTTGTAGCATATCTATTAAACCATGACAAGCCCAAAACACATTTCTAACTATCTTTTTCTGTAAAACTAAGTAATGCATATATCTTGTACAGTCTCTAATTATATGCTGTAAACCAGTAGCCAGTCTTACCTTAGGTTGTAGATTTTGTAGTATTACTGGTGAGCTGCTGTGATGTGCTGCAACCTGTATAGATGCACATTTAGAACTGATCTAGAAGAGGCAGACACACAGGGAAAAGGGGTCGGACTTCTTTGAAGTCACATGTGCATCAAACAACATATCAGGTGGAAACAACCCATGTTGTAAGGAATATGGAGTGCCTCAGAGATTATCCCCCACAATAAAATGATTGGGATTACTTATGATCCAGCAGAATATAATGTATTCCCTTATGGAAAAACTGACATTAAATTCATTAACAGAAGACTATATAAAATAGATTGAAAATTAAAAGGTATTAAACTCATAGGAGACCTATTAGGTCGAGGCAATGCTGCCCTGTTACTTTTACAGATCTGAAAACTAAATTTTCTTTACCAAATGCCCAATTTATCTATACATTCAATTAAGAAAGGCCTTGTATGCAGTTTTAGGCAATGAATTGGTCATTTCTACAAATAAAGACTGGCAGTCCCTATTCAATACAACCAGAACAAAGGAGGAACACACAAAATCTATAAGGTAAGTTCAAGTTCTGGAAAAAAAATTGAACTTTAAAAACAAAAGAAAATTAGAAAAAATACTTTATTTCAGACAAAACGTTAAATTTAATTTGGAAAATGCATATAAGTCAAGCATGGATATTCAAGGTAGACCTGTTCAATACAAAACTATTCATCACTGGCATCATATATCCCTTAAATTATTAAAAATGGGTATTGCTACAAATGATAACTGTTGAAAATGTGATCACATTAAAGCTGATCTTCTTATATAGGCTATAGGAATGCCTTCTAATTTCCCCTTGTTGGGCATTAATTCAGAAAGTCTGTTCCCAAGTATTGGGAGTCAACAATGAATTAGATCCCAGAATGTTCATTCTTGCAGACATTTCTTCTCTGTTCTGTCTTGATAACAATAAAAATAAATGGTTAATGACAGATGTGCAAGGCCTTAAGAAGAAAATAATTCTAAACAAATGGAAGGACAAATTAGTTTTAAGTATTAATGACTGGAATATTAAGGATTACAATACAGCCTTAAGTGAAAGAATGAGCCTTATAGCCAATAACTCATTTGAATCATTTTGAAAAGTCTCTGGACACCATACTTTTCATGATCTGAAGCTGGATAAATTATCAAACCTACTTCTTAGATGTGCTAGTGATATATAGAATGTATTATTAGTTCTTACCGTATACTATATATTTTGAATTGTAGAAACAACTATGATAGTCGGTCTCAACTTTTTATTATCTGTTAAGGATCTTTGTTACAGTCACACCCATAACTGTTACATTTATGAATATTTTTCTTTGTTAAAAGTCAATAAAACTTTAAGTGTTGCTTACCCTTAACAACCAAAACGTTTGGGAATCATCAATAACTTAGCAAGTAGAACAAGCATTTGTCAATGCCGAATGTTTGCTTGCTGGCATTGGCAGTGGTAGTGTAGAAGTTACAGAGCTGCATAATAGGAATGGCAGTGAAGTATTGAACTGAAGCCAACCCCACCACCACCCTGCAGAGAGTGGCAGGCATTGGGGTGTGTGTTTGGGTTGTCAGGCATAGCAGCCCACGCCATTTCACCACACCCACCCTGCAGACACTGACAAGTGTCACGGTGTTCCTTGGGGGTCTTTGGCCCTTATGCGCACCCCCTTTCATTAGGAAATATGGTAGAGATGGGTGCAATATAGGAGAATGGGGTGAAGTTTGGGGTCAAGAGTCCAAGGCATACCCCGATGCCTCTCACTGACTGCAGTGTGTGGAATGGTATGAGCATCACAGGCAAGAATCCCAAGTCACACCCTGATGCCTGTCATTCTCTACAGGGTTAGGCGTTATGGTTGGAAACCCTAATACCTCAGGCATTCATTGGTATTTTCACTCCAGATTTTCAACATTTTTTGTGACCCCACCTCATGAGCAGGAGGGAATATCAGTTTGTTAGCGAAGCTGCTTATGCACAGTGACTACGGCATTTAGCACACAGGTGCAAAACATTCAACAGGATGTAAAAAATGACAGCTGTACTTGTTCATGGGGAGGTGTAAAAATGTAAATGTTGCAAATCTGTAGTAAAAAATATTTAAAAAAATGGTGAAGTCACAATCGTACATAGAAACTGTGCAACTCACACCCGAAATATAATTAGGTTGGGAATTTTTTACAACAGATTGTCAACTCATGATCATGAACAGTGTCACTGTGATTTTCTTTATCTGTGTCGAACAATGATTTCCCACAGTGACCACGCATCTCTGCGCTGAAAGTATGAAAACACACTTCAGCCATGTTGTGAAAAATGACAGCTGTACTGTTCATAAGGAAGTGTGGAAAATGCCACTGGTGAAAATCTGGACTGAAAATATGACAAAGTCATGAACTAACAAGGGTGCGTGGAAACTGCGCAATGCTCACTCATAACACAGTCATTTTATGGACTTTTGTCACCAAATTTTCAACATAACCATTTTAAGACCTCTGCTCATGAACAGTGTAACTGTGATTTTCTTAATCTGTCCTAAACATTGCTTTCGCACACCAACAGCACCATTGTGCGCTACATGTCATGAAAACACATTTTGGCATCATATGAAAATTGCAGCTGTACTGTTCATAAGGAAGTGTAATAAAATGGCAATGTTGAAAATCTGGAGAGAAAATATTAAATTTGGAAACTTACGAGCATGCATAAGAACTGTGCAATGACAGCAGAACAAGTCATTTTAGAATTTTTCACCAAATTTTCAACATAGCCATTTAAGACCTTTGCTCATGAACAGTGTCACTGTGATTTTCTTAATTTATCCCAGACATTGATTTCGCAAGACACCGACTGTGTCATTGTGCGCCACATGCATGGAAACACATTTTGGGTGAGATGTGAAAAAATGACAGCTGTACTACTCATAAAAAGGTGTGGTAAAATGGCAATGTTGAAAATCTAGAGTGAAAATATTAGCACTTCAACTTACGAAAGGCAGTGAACGGGCGCAACGACGCCAGGAACAAGTCATTATTTTTTGATTTTATATCAATTAGTATTGAATTTTCGATCGATGAACATTACAGTCATGGTGAGTTCAGCCCCAAAGGGTGCATTTCGGCGCAGTGATTGCGAAATCACCCTTCGGCCCGGCTAACACCATGACAGTGATATTATTCATGAGAAGGGTCCTAAAACCCTATGTTGAAATTTGGTGCAAAATTCAAAATGCTCTGAGATATGCAACAAAAGTTGAAACCCCTATCTAGCTCATTATACAGCTTACCAGCATTTCCTCAGTTCGCGGGTCGGCTTGAAGAGTGCAGACGGTTCCTGGTCCATCAAGATCATCGCATCGGGTCCGAGGAGGTGCATGGGGTGGGGGTGTGGGGAGGCAGGTGCGAGTGGTGGGTGCGGTTGTGAGGGGCCAGGAGACTACATGGGACCATTTTTCTTTGCAGGAAAAAAAAAAAAAGATGATGCGGGATGTTTGCCACGCTGGGGTGGGCTCCCAGCGTGCGGCACAAGGGACAGTTGGGGGGTCGTTTGCCAACGGATTGGGCACCCCTTGCCGTCAAGTGATGGATTGCCATGCTTGGGGTGGCCCCAGCTGGGTACCCTAGTACTTTGGGGGTGAAGAGTATAGTGGAGCCGACGGGGGTTGGGCACCCCGTCGGGCTATATTATTCGCCACGCTGGGGTGGGTACCCAGCGTGGCATTTCGTGGGATTTTGGGGAGGACGCAGCACAGCCGGCGCGTGGGATTGGGCACCGTCGGCTATTCAGTGTGTGCGGGGGGCACGACGCAGCGCGGGCGCCTGTGTGTGTGTGGGGAACTGCGATGAGCAAGCGATATCTTATCACAGCTCACTGAAGCGTAGCTCCCCCTTTGAACTGTATGCCACTGTATTTTGGAGCTTGTCATAGACAGCTCCCGAATGCATTGGCTTACAGGGGCCACGCCTGCCAACACACTGAATGAATTGGAGGAGGAGGTGACACACCTCCGAAATCTCCGATGATGGCACTATGTTTCTTGCACATCCGTGCAAGCAAACATAAAAATGGATCTTCCCCCAGGGTTGCAATCCATACTGAGGAGAACATATTCTGAAGCAGCAGCACTGTTTTAGTTTGATATGCAGGTCCATCATCTGAAAATGTATAGTAAGTTGAAACTCTCACAATTAACACTGTTAAATGTATCTCACAGCTTATTTGCCCTTGCACTTTTACAGTGATGTTATTCTTATGTTTTTTGAATGGCATCCACATCACATGACACCAGGGAGAGACTTCTCCCCTACATATTCAGCCACAGTGAACAGCAAGTAGGTGGCTTGTGCAACCCAGGCAGTAGTGTACTGCATTTGTATTTCTAATTGTAGCTGTATTTTTTTGCTTAACAATGACAAGGGTCCATTGAGCAATGCTCATTTTCAAGGAGGTACTGGGTTGGGCAGCAGATATAGACTGCAGCATTTCTATACTGTCTATATAGGACACAGTCCACACTAATGCAGCCAGAGCACATACGGAGAAGACTACCAGTAGTGCATCTATGACTGAATGCTGATTGCATACAGCACCGGTCAGAGGTGCCTATATGATAGGTTACCTACCACAGTGTATGGCAAGTGGATGGGGGGCAACTTTCAACACAGCCCTCAGGTGCCCCCCCTATGTGTGTCACAGCCAGCAAGGAGGGACATATGCATCTCACAGCAGGTAAACAAATGCTTGCATCCTCCCCCTACCCCATGTGCACCGCATCTGTCCATACACCACATGTGTATATCCTAAACAGCAGCAGGCTGGATACTGTCTATGCATTTTGCACACCCTTGTATGTACCCTATATTCCAGTGGGTACTACAGGGTACAATGTGTCCCTGTATATGTTCATGTCCTCATTGACAATAGAACCATGTGCAGTGTACATGGGGCTGTGTGCAGTACACAGAATACCTGTGCACTGCACATCACCAGAGACTGTGCTGCCTTGCCCAGTATGGCCAGGGGGGTGCAACACAGGATATATAGTGATCCAGTATGCAGTATCAATCCACACCTGGATAATCAGGCTTGCTGCTATCCAACATTTGTTGACAAATTCATGGTGGTGCATGCACATGCCACGCATGTTCAGTGGAGTCCACAGCTCTGTGCTTGGGACTGTACACAGCCAGCTCCTCTCCTGTCTATAGGCTATAGTCCCCACTTGCACCTAGCAGCTGTATAGGCATCCTATGAGGGACAGCCACTGAGACACTGCTGTTGGTGATACAGCCATCTGTGGTGAGAGGTACGTGTGTGTGTACTGTGCTCATACATTTCTTTTCCTAACAGACACTGGCATGCAAATACATGGCCAGAGAGGCCAAGTTCTTCATGGGGTATCCCCTTGTGGCAAATGGCAGTGACATGGAGAGAGATATCAGATGCTATTAATGTGGAGCGCAGTGGGGAGCACTCTGTGGAGGAGAAGAGGTTTTATGAGATTCGCAAAAAGATCAAGGACAAGCTCACTGATGCATGTCAAGCACTACAGGCCACTGGTGGTGGTCCACCTACCCAGCTCATCCTCACACTGGAGGAGGAACTTGTGGCAGCCATCCTGAAATTACATTAGGTGGAGATTGTTGAGGGGGGGCATCAACATCATGATCACCTATATCTGCCTGGGTGTGAACATGCAGTTTGTGACTGGGGTAAGGACTGCACAGTGTCACGTATGGAACTCTCAGTGCACATGGGTGTGAGTTGTTCTCTACATGTCCGGGTGTTCATGCTGCACAGGGTGTGCATGTGGTTTGCATGGTACAATGGCTGCACTGGGATATGTGCCTGAACCATTGAGCGAAATGGGTGTATGGTGGTGTGTGTCACAGCTGTGCAATGGTCCTGTATGTGAAACATGGCCCGGTTTCCTTACTTCCAGATCCACCAGGGGGGACTGGTGCTGATGCCGGCAGTGGTGATGATGGTTCCTGAGTTGGAAGTGATATCAGTATTGCCAACCAAGATGTTGGTGGAGAGGAGGACCAGGAAGAGTGGACACTACTCCTGTTCTCTGACACAGAGACAAGGAAGCTGGAACCTCCTATTATATGCAGAAGGAAGGGGCTTAGGACAGGTTGCAGGCAGAGGTACCAGTCAGGTCCTTCAGTGCAGACAGGGTAGGGAACATAGCCCAGAAGAGGACCAACATGATCAACACAAATTCACCTCCTTGCATCCTCTGCAGGGAACCCTGTTGATTACCCTGATTTCAACATACTGGTCCCTTCATACTGGCATGTCCTACACAAATATGTATTGGGGTTCAGTGGTGGCCCATAAATTTGTAACTCAGGAGCTGCGGGCATTGATGCCAAAGTGTGTGATCAGGGTGACAGAGGGGAGTAGGCTGTGGCAGATTGCAATGATTCATTGCACCACAACAATAGCCTAATTGAGTGCTTTGATGTGGCATATGAGGACCAGTCAGAGCATATGGCCCATAGTACTATGGCTACAGAGTCACAGCTGATGTCCCTGGCCCACTTGGTGGAAGTAGCCATTTTTCAGTTCCAGTAGAAACTTCAGCAACAGGCACTGGAGGGCGAAGACTGAAGGGGGACACAATGCAGGGGTGCGATTTGGTTTCCAATGCACACTAACCCAGTCATGCAGTCATCACTGAGTACATCATCCATGGTGAATCCATGAGCCCGCATAGCTGCAGGTAGCTAAGGGTGCTGCACAAGCCCACTGGCGGTGCTGTGAGCAAGGGGTCCATGAGGATAGTGCTTCCCAGGAGAGTGCCACATGTGGCAGAGAGGCCCATAGGCACTGTGGCAAATGAATACTTTGCCTGCAACCTCTGTGCTGCACGACCCTTAGTAGCACTTATAGGCAGCACAGAGTACATTTCCTTGGATTGTCCCTCTACCTCTGCATTCTACACCCATGCCTCTTGCCCTCCTTTGCTGCATATCCCCATCTCTGGTCCCCCCAATGTGCCAAGAATACTTACTTTATTTTGGCCCATGCCCTGTGCTGCCTATCCCCATGCCTAGTGCCTCCCCATGCTAGGTGCACATATTTTCTTTTGGCCATTCCCTGTGATCCTTCATCTGTTGCTGTGCACTATTTCCCTATATGTTCCATAGCTTTATGTTTGCATCATAGTAAATGTATTTTATTTGTGCTTTGTTATGCTGTATCTTACCCTGTCTTAGAAAAGCTCTGTTCAGTCAGATGGTCTCTTTCCTCCCTGGAGCATCTGGCTAGTCTGGAGTCATGACAAACATAGTGCACTGGTGGATTTTCCTCCATGTCTGCACCACTCTCTCCATCTTTTGTGTTGCCCTCAAGGCTATGCAGTGGTATCCCACATTGGACTGCAATGTTGTGGAGGATGCAGCAGGCCAGGAATATTTGCATATCTTCTCAGGGCTGTACTGCAGAGACCTGCTGGATTGGTCCAGGCATTAGAACCTCATCTTGAGGGTTCCAATGACCCATTCAGTGATATTCCTGGAGGCCCAGTGTGCCTCATTGTAATACTCCTCACTGCCAGATGCTGAATGCAGCACTGGTGTCATCAACCAGGGATGAAGGGGATATGCATTGTTACCTGATGAGGGAGGTAAGTGTCATTTGTTGGTTATGTTCTGCTGGGTGGGGGGGTGCCGTTGCTGTACTTACCAAGCAGACATCTATCCTTTATCTGCCCAGTCTCAAGCATCTGGCACAGGGAGGATTTGTGCCTGATGAAGGCATCATGTGACCCACTTGAGTACTTTGCAATCACAGTATTGATGTGATAGCTGCCATCACATACCACCAGTGTATTTAGTGAGTGGAATCTCTTCCTGTTGACAAATGCATCCCCTCCCTCCCAGGCCATGCCTTGATGGCAATGTTGGTGCAGTCCACTGCTCCCAGCAAATTGAGTATGCAAGCAATCTGGTAGAATACCTACACATTTGCTAATCTCTGCTCCTGTGACAGTGGGAATGTGATGTAGTCCTCAAACCTATTAGCTGAAGCATCTATGAACTGGGCCAGAAGATGGGGCACCATTGACTGTGTAATCCCCGAGGTGTTTCCACATGGTGTTTGGAATGTGCAAGTGGACATAAAGCACAGCGCTGCTGTTACCTGCATTTCCACTGACAATGCCTGACTCTGAGCTGTGGTGCTCTGGAGGTCCCCCTAGAGTAAGTCACACAGTTCATAGATGGTGCAACAGTCTTGATGCTACCAGCCCACTACCTACTTGTTAGACAGCTCTATGTAGGTGTTGCAGGGGCTCTGGACCTGTGTGGGGCTTCTGGTCAAGGAATACACCTGCATCTTCAGCTGGCATATACCTGTCCCACCTCCAGACTGCAGGAGATCTCCAGTAGCAACATGTGCAGGGGCATGGTTTGTGTCTGGGTGTGTCTCACACAGGCCTACCTGTCATTGATTGTGCACTGCACAGGTGTTCTAGTTAGTTAGTTAGTCAGTTACCGAAATTTGTTGACTGGGTAGGCCCACTGAGACTTGGTGTCCCTTTTTCAGGGGGGGAACCCGAATTAAGTTACATTGAGAGATAATGGAACAGACATTATCTCCTGCAACCTTTCTAGTGCTCAGGAAATCATCACATATGGGCTACCCTCCATCCATCCTATTAGCCAGATGCAAAATCGTAAATCTTGTCTGGAGTGCCAGAGGCCAATCCCCCAGCTACATCCAGAAATTCCAGTTTACTTCATGCATCCCTTGAGGCTTGTTGCAATTCTTCTTGCTCCAATACTCTAAGTTATTTACTGTATAGCAGCTTATTTTAATGCCCTCTTTATTTAGCGTGGAGGGGTGCAATACTATTTAGTGCCCTATTGAATTAGCACATCAGCTTCATGTCCAGTTACAGCACTATGCTCCCTGTTATATTCGAATCAGCTTATTCTAGTGCTTTTGTCAGTTAAGCTAATATAGCGATAAAATGAAAGCTAATATTTCCTGCCATACAATATTTACTCTGACTCATTTATAATTTCCTGCTTTTTCTATTTATAGGTTAGGCACATTGACAGGCTATGCGGGGAATCTCTAATAGGGTTCCTACCTTTTTCTGTGTATGCAAAAAGAAAAAAGTTTTTAGCATTGGTATCTCAAACAAATCAGAAAAGTGTGGAACTGCATAACTCCTCAGATAAACCAATCATAATATCCAAAACTGATGTTCATAAAAAATTGTTACTACTAAAGGGTAAAACCAGCGCATCACCTGACTATATCTCTGGTTACCTTTTATTTCTTCTCGCCAGCAGTTTGTCATTTCCACTAAAACTTCTATTTGAGCATTGTGCAACTTATCTTATATTACGGAACTCTGGAAAACAGCCTTTGTTATTCCAATCCATGAGAAAGGACCACACAATAATTGGGAGAATTACAGACCTATTAGCCTTTGATCTCCACTATGTAAACTATTAGAAGGGTTCATTAAGGCGATGATCTCTGAAGCTCTGGATAAATGAGATATTGATCAGCACAGCTTTAAAAAAGGTTGTAGTTGTTTGACTAATTTGCTCTGCTTTTATGAAAATGTCAGCTGTCAAATAGACAACAGACTCCCTTATTAATATTCTGTTCATAGATTTTAGTAAAGCCTTTGATTCTATACCTCATTGGGCTGTTATTCAGAAGTTAGGCACCTTACAGATTAAGTATAGCATCATTAAATGGATATCAAAATGGTTAACTGGTAGAACTCAGAGATTATTGATTAATGGACATCTTTCTAATATTAGTTATGTCTATAGAGGGGTTCCACAAAGGTCCGTGTTGGGCCCTTGTTTGTTTCAGGCTTTTATTGCAGACCTAACTCAGAAATGCTACTCCACCGCTATAAAATATGCAGATGATATTAAAATTGGTGGACCTTGTTCCAACTCTGACAATATAGCAACTATTCAAAAAGATCTGGACTTTATTACAAACTGGGCCAAGACATAGGATATGAAATTGAATAATGACAAATGCAAACTCATGCATTTGGGTTCTCATAACCAAAGTCATGCATATTGTTTAGATGACAATTTACTTATCAGTACGTCCACGGAAAAAGATCTTGGTGTCCACATAATGGAAGATTTTTCACATAGATTGCAGATTAATAAAACAGTTCAAAAAGCAAATAGTGCTGTGTGGTCCATATGCAGGAATATTAAATCATGTGAGGAAAAAGTGTTATTGTCACTATATAGAGCTTATGTTCGTCCTCATCTGGATTACTCATCACAGTTATGGTGTCCTTTCAAGAAACATGATATTTCACAAATTGAAAAAGTGCAGAGAAAATTCACAAAATATATTAAGGGATACTCTAACATTCCATATGAATCCAGACTTAAATCTTTAAATTTAAGGTCATTATCTACCAGACACTTGAGGGGGAATTTTCTATTCATGGTTGACATAATTCAAGATCCATTTCTTATAACTGCAATGGGTCTAGATTTTAAAAATAATATCTGTAACACTAGGGGACAGCCTCTACAACTGCAAGGTAAGGGCTTTAATCTAATGCCTTGAAAATACTTTTATACTGTCAGAATTATTTATCCCTGGAATGCACTCCATATGGAAATAATTATTAGTAGAACCAAAGCTACATTTAAGTACGGATTGGATAAATTTATTCCTTCCAAGGTCACATTTAATTATTATTAACTATAGGAGCAATCATGGGCCTCCTAGCTCCTATACTTCCTAGTATGATTCTTAGTATCCCTTAGGAAGGGCTATCATGAGCACACTTTAATGGGATGTCTGGGCAGGAATTCAGGTAGAGTCAGACCCTCCAGTCGCATCTGGCTTGCCCCTTGCCCCAGTTTGGGACCCCCGGCAGCGTCCCCAACATTGGACAGTACTGGGGAGCAGAACATACTGTAGTGTCTGCTCCACTGATGAATTAGCAAGTTCCTCAGTGCCTGGCTGGCAGCCTGGGAAATACTGAAACTGAGGCTGCATACGGGAGGGTGAGAATATGTTAAAATATAAGGCAATCGCCCCCTGAGTTACCTGTCACAACATTGTCCTGGAGGGCAGACTGGGCTTCAGTTTCTTGCAGCCAGGTCACTCTCTGGTGCTCCACTGCTTCCCCAGACCCCTCAGGTGGCAAATAAGCCGTAGCGGTTGCCAGTTTCTTTGTTAACACACTTGCGCATTTTGCATCATATGAGGCTGTCTCACCAGAGTGCTGCTACCCCCCACACATTCCAGAGCCTGCCTCCATGTTTGCTATGAGTCCTCGAGCCAAGAAGAATGATATGGCAGCTTTCGCGAGACTCTGAGGGCTCCGGATCACCCAAATATTATAGGGCACAACAGAAACACTAATCCCTTGAGCACAGCGGTGGCTAGCTCCACAGCAAAGTAGAATATTCGGAAATAATGGTTTGGGGGGACGGCTATTTTGAAGGAGGAGCCCCAGCAAAGATGAGATCTTGAGGGAGAGAGAACTCTCGTGAAACTAAAGCCAGCTTCTCCACAGCTCCTGCAAAATTTAACGGGAAATGCGACCAACTTAGAAAGGTTCAGTAAAGGCCACCATCTTAGGTAAGGCATTAGTGGCATTGAGATCCCTCGACATGTGGTACTGGAACCTGAAGGCCTGGTACAAGCTGGGGGCTATCTTGTGTGGGTCTGGTGACATGAACTCTTAAAGGCACAGGCCACATACTACTACTATTATTATTATTATTATTATTATTATTATTATATTGAGCACATTCTGCTGCTCTGTCTTGTTGTTGCTGGCAGTTTTTCAGGGAATCATGTTCCTGATGCAGTTTTTTCTGTATGCCTCCCACAGATCAGCCAGCTCACTATACTTCTCAGCCAAGCCTGCCTGCCTGCCTGCCAGCCTAGAATGCTGCATGAAGCTACTAGCATCCCAAACAGGGAGGCCCTCTGTGTGGTCTGCACAGTTTCAGTCAGGAGGACAACTGAGTCCTAACCTTGATGTGATGGCTGCCCTGGAAGAGATTTTCTCCTCCACGTCACCACTCAATTTGAATGCAGCACAAGCTGGCCTGCTGTTCCAGTGGTTGGAGAAATTACAAGCCCAGCAGCTGGAGACCATGCCACAGGAAACCCCCCCAAAAGTGTCTGGGGTCATCTCAGACCACGCAACTACAGAATAAATGATGCAGGCAGGCAGAAGACTATGTAGACACATTGGAGGAGGAAGAGGTGGAGCAAGAGCCAGACCAGACTACAGGCAAGCTATGCCCGTAGGAGGGCATGGTAGAACTGGTCCAACTGATATGAGCGGTCCTCCAGGCCCCAGAGGAACCAGAAGAACCCCACGCCTAAATGGATCCTCTTCTTTCCTCGCACTCAAAGCCAGTGCAACACTATTTACCAACCTGTACTGCCCTCAACACCATTCTGATTAAGGAACAGGGGGTACCAGAGCCAGCCAGGATTACAGAAAAGCAAGCCAGGAAAAATTTTACCCGCTGGCTGAATCCTATAGGATGGCCTGGTACACAGACCCTAAAGTGAACACCCCAGTGTCGGCCCTCGCAAGACGCATGGTCATACTGGTTGAGAGCATCACAGCTCTAAAGGACCCTATGGACAAAAAGGTTGAAGAATCACTAAAAAGGATTCATGAAGTGATGGGGATGGCTCTCTCAGCAGAAGCAGTGGTATGGTACACCAGCAGGGCCCTGTTTAGGTGGGTGGAGGCCATCGCTGATGGACTCCCTGAGGATTCCCCACTGACAGGGCAGGCTGACTGTGCCATGCAGACCGTACCCTATTTAGTAGATGCCAACTTGGATATCATAAAATTTGGTGCCAGGGCCATGGTCCTGACTAACTGAGCCAGATAAGCCCTATGGCTCAAGCTGTGGCAGGTGGAGGCCGAGTCCAAGGTGACTCAGATGGAGCTGTCCTGTAAAGCGGGCCATCTATTCAGAGATGCCCTAACTCCATTTCTCAGGAACCTGGCAGGGGCAAAACAGATGGCAGAAAAGAAGGACCTTTACCTACCATCAGATTGGCCCTTTTATCAAAGATTCAGGGGCACCAGGGGTCAGGTGAAGTCAGCATCATGTCAACCACAGAGGAGTGGGGCAGCAAAGTCCCAGTTCCAGTCCAGATTTGCACAATCCAAATACAAAGGAAACTTTAGTAAATGAGGGGGCTTCAATGGCAACAGATCCCGTAGTTGCTCAACCAGAAAAAACAATGAAAGGAGGTGGGGCCCTGGCAGACAGCCCTCCAGTGGGGGAGGCACCTTCTATTGTTCACTGATCAATGGGCCCAAACTACCATGGACAGTGGGTCAGAGAACTAGCGTCACATGGCTATGCCATAGAGTTCACCCAAAGGACACTTCCACACAGACTGACGATATATCCTACATCACAGGGGCCATTCAAGCTGGCAGCAATTCAACAGGCCCTCCACAACCTTGCTTGAAACTAGGCCATAGTGCCCGTACCACCATGAGAGAGAGAGACATGGGAGTGTACTCTATGTTCTTTATGGTTACCAAGAAAACCAGTGGACTCTGACCAGTTCTTGACCTGAAGTTCCTCAACAGGTTTGTGGTCTACAAAAAATTCAGAATGGAAACCCTCTAGTCAACACTGGCAGCAATTAAACTAGGTGATTTCCTAGCCTCAGTAGACCTCAACAATGCTTATCTGCACATTCCGATTCACCTCAGTCACCACTGTTTCCTGAGGTTCGAAATCAAAGGCCTTCATTTCCAGTTCACCTGTCTCCCATTCAGTCTGGCATCAGCACTGAGAGTCTTCATAAAGGCACTAGTGGTGATGGCTGTGGCTTTCTGAAAAAGGGTGGCATATGTCATACCATACCTGGACGATTGGCTCATTCAGGCCAGGTCCCTGGCTCAAGCCTAGAAGGACACTGAAGCAGCGCTGCAGTGTTTACAGCAACATGGCTGGGTCATCAACTGGGACAAGAGCCAGCTACACCCCACACAAAAGATCACTCACCTGGGTGCCAGGATCAACATGACCGTTGGCCTAAAGCTCCCCAAGAAGGAAAACATGACCAACACAATTATACTTCTGGGGTCCTTACAGTCACAACCACACAGGCTTTTTCATATGTATCTTTGGTTGCTAGGGCTTATGGCATCACTGATAGCCTTGGTGTCATGGGCCCGCCTGTACATGCATCATCTTCAGCAGTATGCACTGGATGCATGGGATCAGTTGACCCATGATCTTGAGTACAAACTCAGTCCTGATCCAGGCATTCTCCAAGGCATCAGTTGGTGGGGGGACCAATGCAATCTGACAAAAGGGGTCCCGCTGTCGTTGCTTCCTGTGGTGACAATTACAGCAGATGCCAGTCTGTTCAGTTGAGGGAGCCATGCTGGGTTGCCATGTTACTCAGGGAAAATGGTCTTAAATGGAAGCTCACCTCCCAATCAATATCATGGAGATTAGGGCAGTATTCAGGGCCCTTATATTGTTCATCCCTTAGGCCTTAGGTAATAGGTCAGCCAATCTTGATCAGTACTGACAATCAGGTCACCATGGTGTACATCAATTAACAGGGCAGAATCAGAAGCAGAGCAATGCTCAGGGAACAATACTGGGCATAAAAACATCTGCCACTGAGCTCAGCCACAAAACTGGTGGGGAAGCCAAACTCACAGGTGGACTGGCTCAGTCAAGTGACTCTTTCTTTTTTTTTTTTTACTTGCCCAGGCTCTCGGACCCTTCAGGGAGGGGGCCTCATACACTCTCCGACTCCTCTGCCAGGTCCCAATGTACCAGGATCCTGGCATCATAGTGTTTGATTTCCCAGGGGTGTGTGTGTATTTTTTGCCACTATTTTTATCCCATCCCATAAGGGCACCAGCACGAAGGACTTGAAGTCCAAATTTATGCCGTGCAGATGCACACCATAGTCAAGCACCTAGCAATGCCCTCCCTGACTCTGACGAGCCTTGCACCCTGCTGCCTATGCTTTCACAGTCAGCAGTGATGTGAGTGCATTCACTGCCCAGTTATCCACCCAACCTGTAAGAGGAGATCGTCCATTGGGATGCTCAATACTCCTCTCCTAAACCAACCCCTGATGACCCAGGCTCATTCCCGAACCCAGGTCACTGGCCTAGTGTGAGGTGTGGCATTCAGCATCTCAATCCTCAGTGCCACCTGGCCGGCCCCCATTGAGTGACTCTTGACCAGGCGGAATGGAAATCGCACCCTTATATGTTTCAGGTTCTCAGCCAGAGATGGGGATCATTCAAGCAGATCTGATGGCATCCACACACAAAACACAGCTGCTCTGTTTTGACTCATGCTGCCCAAATAGTCAGGCTGAGGAAATATAAACAACAGCAGTACCGTGGAAGTTCAAGAAGACTTATATTTTTCCACCCTTCCCAATGACTGTGAAAGTACTTTGCATGATCAGAGATACGAGAGCAACGCTAGAGATGGTGCCTCCAGACTGGCTGTGATCTTGATATTCTCTGCTCAGAGCAATGTTGATCGATGACCCTTAGCATTTGCCACAGTACCCGTACTTACTAGTTCAGGATCCAATACTTCACCACAATCCCAAGATCCTCTGCATAATGGCATGAATGCTGAAAGGGCATGGCTGTTGAGTGAGAGACATCCCTCCATGACTATTGAAGACCAGGAGAAACTCCATGAATAAGACTTACCAGAGACATTGGCAGATTTTCTGTAAATGGTGTATCACAAAGGGTCTGTCACCATTGTTGGTGGGCCTTCCCCAAATTTTGGATTTTCTCAATGATGGGGCTGAGAAGGGTTTAACCTACTCCTCATTGAGGGTTCAGGCATTAGTTTATCTCAGCAATAAGGGGACCCCTTCCAAAGGTGGGGCAACTAGGTTCACATCCTGATGTGGTCAGATTACTCTGGGAAGTGCAAATCACCTTTCCATGTGTCAGGCTTATGTGTCTGCCCTGGCACCTAAATTTTGTGCTGGAGGGACTACACAAACCTCCATTCATTCCCCAGTCCCCTTATTGGAGGACCCTTAGAACTGTTTTCCTGATGGCCATGTGCATTTCAAGATGGATGTGTGAACTACAGGCATTTCCCTGCCATGAGCCGTTCCCTATCTTTCATAATAACAGAGTGTCTCTTGTGACTGTCCCATCTTTCACCCCCAAGGTGATTTCTTCCTTCCACTTGGAGCAGAACATTCATTTGCCATCCATGCTCAGGACTCATGGGAGTGAAAATGGGGAACCGCATCCTCAGGACATGGTTTCTCTGGTTAACGACTATCTGGCTATGTCTGAGAGTTTCCATCAGTCAGATAGAATGTGTTCATTTCAGGCATGAAGAAAGGCCAGGTGGCATCTAAGGAAACTACTGCCAGCTGGATCAGGGTGGCAATAGTTGTCACCTATCAAGGGGCTGGCCAGGATCCCCCAAGAGATATTAGAGTACATTCCACCAGGGCATGATCAGCCTCATGGGTGAGAGGGGAGATGCCTCTGTGCAGGATACAGCATCTGTGTGGCAGCTAACTACTCCTCAGTCCACATCTTTGTTCACCATTAGAGGATTGATGTGGCTTCTGCTGAAAGGGCCACTTTTGGCAGGGCTGTGCTTCAGGCTGCTGCGGGTTTGAACTGATCATGTGGGTTTGTTATTTCCCACCATGGTGATCCTGGATACTGCTACGAAGTCACATATGTGATGATTTCCTGAGCTCTAGAAAGGTTGCAAGAGATAATGGTATTTACTCACAGGGTAAAGGTGATTATGCCTGCAACCTTTATACTGGTCAGGTTCCCACCGAAGATGGAGGAACCAGACACTGCTGCAGCCAGAATCATAACTGAAATGGTCCTATTTTGTTCATGGGAGTTGGATAATAATAATATTGGTTTCTGTGGTGCCCCTACCAATGCACTTGGTAGATGGGGTCTTAATTACCTTATGCATTTATACATTCTTCCTGTAGTTACTGCATGTATTGCTATTATCTACCTTAATTGTCATAAACAGATGCTTTATGACCTATATAGTATGTGTAACCATCCATTTATCAGTGATATTTTTAAGTAAATGACACTTGCGCAATACTTAGCATGTTGGTCCTGGTCACATTCTTTACTGTTCTTGTCTGTTTTTGGGTTTATGTTTTCCTTTTCTCTGATAGGGAAGTTTCTTACTGGACTTTCTGGGCGTAGCTGGGGGATTGGCCTCTGGCAGTCCAGAAAAGATTTGCGATTGTGCATCAGCCAATAGGATGGATGGAGGATAACCCATATGTGATGATTTCCTGAGCACTATAAAGGTTTCAGGTATAATCACCTTTACAAGTTGAGTAAATAAAATTACACATTCATACATGAAATACATTGGCTTATTAACACCAATCATACTTGTTACATATATTGAGTTACATACAGTGGGTATAACATATATCTTTAGTGTATCTCTTTGTTGATTTGCAACTAGATTAGACCAGCTTCTGCTAGGCATTGTGATTGTGATAGCTATCCCCCACTTTGCAAGATCCTTTTGCTTTGAACATGTGACTGTGCCTGATATACACAGATGTGGACATCATTTGCATGGTGTTTGTGTGTGCTAATTTTAACACTCACTGCCCTGTTTGTGATCACTATTCCTGCACTTCCAATTTGGGACATGGCCCACTAAACGGTAGCAATAAAGTTTTGTATCTGGAAATCACATTTGTGACTCACAAAATGTTCAATTTTCCTGACCTCGGTGTTCTGGTATTTTATGAATCCTTCATAAATTTTCCTTTGTGAAAGGAATCAGATGGTAGCTACTCATGGAGGTGTGAAGAGAGCTGTTCTGTTTGCTGTGGTGTGAGTGGGGGCAGTATTGCCATGGGTCAGGGTAAAGGATGTGAGGGCCACTGTCAGTATGAGATGGTTGTAGGGAGGGATGCCACTGGCCAGGGATCTGCTGGATGAGATGGGTGGGGGTATTTGGATTTATGGAATTCTCAACATGGGATGGTGTGTGGGAGTGGAAGACAGTTAATTTTGGAATAGGATGGGATGATGGACTGGGTTAAACAGTACAGCGAGGACTCTGTTAGAAAAGAAAAGATAAATCACCTATCCATTTTACATACCAGTAATCAACCAACAATGTGGTACTGCTAGGTAAAGGAAGAGCCACTCAAGGGTATTGGGTGCTCAGTAATATTAACTTAAACTGTGGATAAGACAATCATGGCACTCACCACAAAGATCTTTGCAAAAGCCCATGGCTGGTTGAAACATAAGGCACTCATCTGTACCTTGTTTTCCTGAACCTGAAAGGGACTGTAATTGTTTCTGCTGAAACCAAGTAAAAACTTTAAACTGATTACTTGACACCAGGTCTCTGGCCTTCATTTTCTCTTGCATTTGGTGAGCGCCATGATTGTCTTACCCACAGTGTGGTGCTGCCTTTAACTTCACTGCTGTCATTATTTTTGTAGGTTGCAGTTGCTCCCAACAGAGCAGTCTGAGTACCAGATACCAAAGGCCCACGTGACAAAAATTAAATTTGCCCTGTGTCCTATAGGACAAAACAGATATGTCACTGTCTTCATTGGATGACATTAGATTAAGGTTGCAATTTACTGGTAGTATGCATCAATGGCTTACCCTATTAATAGTCACTTACCCCAATGATGTCAAGATGCTCAGCATTTGCTACTGTGCACTACAGGAACACTAAAAGAGGAATGACATAATCATCAACAAGTCAGAGTCCAAAGAACTTACAATTATTTTTTGTAGAGCAAGAAAAACAGGAACCAAACACAGAACACTGCTCAGAATATTGGAAATGGTTTGGCAGAACAAGAGAATTATTATAAATACTGCAGTTTTCATATGATTTTAATAAATACAAATCACTATGTGTGGAAAGATTAAAAAAGGTGTTAAAGTTTACTATGCGACTTTTCTGAGTGATATCATCAAAGGTTAACAAGTAATAGTAACAATGCACTAATGTAATCCTATATTAGGAAGCAAGCATACATATATGTATTGTAAATAATAATAAATGACAGTTCTTACACATGTGCTACAAAGTAAAACTGCTTTATTTTTAACAATTATTTTGCTCAATCACCTAATCATATTTTTTTACAACTACAAGGTCGGGCTGAACTTTTATACCTGGTGAAGAGACCACTGGATTTTCAACCACTTGTACAGTGACAGTTAAACTGTTTCTATGCAAAAGAAAACAATTCTTGTTCTTAGAGTACTTCTGTGTATTTTTGTTGGGTAACATGACACCCTCCATAGAATTCCAGCACTGCTACAGAGTTATTCTCACATGTAGTTGCCAAATTCTCAACAGTACATATAACACCTTAAATTAAAGCATTGTTATATATACAGCAAGAAAAGTATAATGACACAGAAGCAACATGAAGCAAAGTACGATACATTGGAGCATAAGCATAAGTCAGTAATGAATACATTTACAAATTATAATCAGGAACAATGAAGAGGGAATTTTATATGCACCACTCATGGTAAAATCACCATATAACAATATCAGTAGTGACATTTTGACTTAAGACAACAGCAGAGAATAACATTTTTTAATTTTACATTTTACAATGAGAACAGTGTAATAAAATCAGGCCACGGTTGACAGCTCCATATGTAATTAAGGTGGTCACAGTAGCATTTTCAAAGCATGAGAAAAGCATTGGGTGAAGTAATTTCCTAGTGTGCAAAGTAGACCAATGTGCTCAGAATAGAATATTAAAACATGTGCTGTGCACCTGTGCAATGGGTGTTAAAAAATACCCCTTGTGAGTGTATTGCAGTGCAGACACAAACTGCATGCAAAGTCCCCCCAAAAGACTTTGAAGGGAAGACAGCTGGGGTCAATGAATAGACAATACACACACACATATGGGATCAAACAAATAATTTGCACAGGGTAAACCTGTTTACTTATGAGACCCACAGCCCTATATTGTACCTTACTATGCAAATAACTACTTTGTTTTCACAGAGCACTAAGAGGTCATTTGCATCCATCATAACCTCATTACAATGTGAGGAGCAATCTTTTGCTCCTTGGATTACTGTTGGCTGTGGGCTTCACACTGCAAACTGTGGTCAGCTGTGGTGTTCTTTAACACAAAATCATGACAGTGTGGATTTACTCCTCCCTTAACCAGTCTCTGATGGTAGTTACAAAATATTCCCATGTGTCCAGTGGTCCCCCCACCTGATTCCCATTGGCAGTTAAGAAACCATTTCCTGGTGTTCAGTGGTCCCTCCACCCATCCTGGTAGCCTTTTGCCCTCCTAGACCACCAGCACATACCCACTGCTCACATCCCTTGCTGGCTGCCGTCTGTCCTGTATTACTGCATTTTGCTGTAGCAATACAGGACTAACAGGGTGAATATAACCTAAGTCAGCATAATGTGGTACCATGCTAGCATGCATACGTGCTGATTTACTTTAATTTAAACAAAAAGTTTCTACCCCTCTAACATTTGTAACTTTCAAGCTTTCTTCACCAAACTTGAATGAAAGCTTTCTGCTCCCCTCCCCCAGTCAAAGTAGACATTTGTCGCTTGCCTACTGAACAACCATTTGGAAAAGAAGCTATGAATCATCAGTAATGAGGCCATGAGGGAGTGGGGTGGTAGTCCAAAAACGTTCACCCAAGTTTGTTGAAGAAAACTTGACAGTTAATGCAGTTAGAGGGATAAGAAACATTTTCGAAATAAACTGTGGATGCATGGCTGATAGCATTTTTCAGTGACTTAGGTTATTTTTAGACCAAAAGTCCTGTATCACTCTATAGATGTGTACAGTGACACATGCATTGACTGGGGCACATGGCAGCCAGCCAGGATGATTTCTTAACTGCAACAAGGATCATATGAGGGAGGGGGACCACTACATGCCAGTGGTACAGCTGTACTGTGGTTGTGGAGTACCACAGCAGAAAACAGACTCCATCCTCCCCAATTGGGGAGATCATGTGAGGGTGGCAGGTGCTTTACACTCCATTAAAAGGTTCTTTTTGTTGGTTTTAATAAGCACTGCTGATGCAGTCTATTAATGCATGTAAATTGCTTTCATTTTTCTGTGCACACATATTAATGAAATTCCATCTGATTTGCAGCTGTGCCTGGGGTGCCTTTGCACTCCTGAACTCGGTGATGCACACAGTGAGGCTTCTAATATGCAAAAGGCTTTGAATATGCTGCCAACAGAGACTAAATGCTTGTGTGCCATGCTGTCTACAGTGGTTGACACTACAAATGGGAGCACAAAACTCACTACGCTAATTTTAGTTGTTATATTTGTTTTGATAAATGAGTACTTCATTTTATTGCAAGAGAATTCTTCTGTAGGTACAAGTCCTATACATAGGACTGTCTGGGTAATGTGTGAAATCCCTCTGTAGCATGGCACAGTTTTACTAATATGGAGCGAGACTTCTTTATTTTGAAAATGTTGTCTTCAATTGAAATTTATTTGAATTATGCGTTAAGTATTTTTGCATCACAAATTGCAATTTTCTAATTTGGTTAGAGTTTTTATAAAACAAATACATTTGGAGAATTTAGCTGAAAATCTTTGCAGATTCAAAATGAAAATTGTGAAATAATCATGGCTCAACAACTATGGCACTTATGCCACTATTGAAGATAATTCTTCCATCTTTTTCAATGCTGCACTCTGGTCTGCGAATAAGATTCAAAACCTCAGCCTTAAGATCCGGAGGAGCTGTCTCTCTGAAGTTAACAGTTTCTGTTATAAAATTTAACAAAATATCCCCATTCTTATTCCCCTCCAAGAAGACTTCTGTTATGTCAAATTCTGATGGAATGTCATAGACTTGATATCTGGCTCCAATTCTCTTGAGGCTTTCTTCAACGTCAATGCATGTAGCACTTAAACAGCAGCCAGTTGAAGATAAACGAGATCCATATGTCTTCCACAATGAAGCCCACCCACATTTATCTGTCAAAAATATATATGAAATATATAAATATATAAATGTTTTTCTTGCTCAGCAATTCTTATCAACATCAGAGTTATAGAAATATACTTTCCAAAGTTCAAATTTCATATTTTATAAACTTCTACAGAACTATTTTGTGGTGCCCTGGCAGTGCTGAAGGTGTGTCACTTTTTTCAGGAGCATTACAGGATTTGAGGGCTGTTTGGAACGGATACTTTTCGAAGAGTTTTGTACCTTGATTCAGAAAATCATGGACATTAGGGAAACTGTAATAATAAGAAGGGATCCCAATTCCAGACATGCTGTAATTTCATATTCTACACGGAAGTAACGGAGGTAGGACACTTTTTTTTAACACAGAGCCTTGCTGTTGTTTTTCTCATGTGCCTTGTTTCAGCAGTACTGGTTGGAAGCTTTTTGATGTTGATAAAGGTTTGTTTTTTTTATACAGGTACATTTACATTTGAGCAGTTGCTCTGTTAACAAGTAAAGGCCTGTGTAAATTAAATACAAAAAATATTAATACAAAACTACAGAGATTTAAATAAGAAAAAAAGTACAATATTTGAAACACAGTGGCAATACATACAAATTGCTAATTTTTCAGACATTGACAAGTATGAGAAATGTCATGAGTAACTGATTTCTTAGAAAGAGAGTTGTTGAAGCTTGACTGTGAATGAAACTGCATAATGAAAAGGGGCATGTAGAAAGCAAGTGGGCACTGAACTTTGTCTGCACTGATTTCTATTGGCTGCAATTGGGAAGTGATGTGGAGCACTATTACTGAGAGGGCAGCCATAGTGTATAATAAAAGCTATGGCCACATGATCCTTATGAACAAAAGCACTGTGTACTACAGAGCACCAAAAAGGTTTCACTTTAATCAAGGGCAAGATTTTGAAAGTCAGTTGTTGAAGGAACTATTATACCTTTGGGGAATATATCAGTCTTGCACAACTTTGTACCCCCCCCCCCAGATCTTCAACCACATTTTTTAATGGACATTACTATACACAGTATGCTGGGTACTCTAGACCTGTACTACAAAGCAAAATGGAGCCCAAGTGGGTGCACTAATGCATGCCCATAACTGTATCAAGAGTTATGCAACTAGTAAATCCTCATATTATCTACTTTTTGTCATAGAAGCCAGACTGCCCATTGACCTGTGCCTTGGTAGTTTGAATAATAGAACCCAGCCTGAGACGTATCTCCAGTGTGTTCATCATCTGAAAGACCAATGGACACTGTATACCATTTGACCTTTTAGATGGCTTGAAAAATGAACAGCGCTCGTAATATGCAAGAAGATAAGAAAGTGAAGGCACACAAATGTTTGCCAGGTGACAGAATACTCACACAAACTTTGGCATTGCCTGGAAAGCACAAGCTTTCAAATAGGTTGTGTGATACCACCCATGTCATATTTGAACAGATCCAAGGCCTACTGGTTTACAAAATTCAACAGGAGAATGAGTCCTCTTTTATATAATGATCTGAAATTACTCTAAACCTATGCGATGCAGCATCTCATTTTTAGTGGGTTCCCAGGGAGCAGCTAACAGGTAAACATAGTCCAACAGGAACAGTTAAACACAGGTTAAGGTATAAAAAGGAAAAAATGGAAAGGTAAGTATATCCCAACATTAAATGAAGCAACTAACAAAGTGGGTTCACAGAAAAGAAAGTGCATGAGCACTGTTATGTAACATAATCATGTTTTTCTTCATAGATTCATAGAAGTGTGATGGCAGAAAAAGACAGACAAGGCCCATGAGTCTGCCCATTTGTCCAGCTATCTGCTTGGAGATGCACCCCCCCAACCCTCAACACTCCCCTGTGGTTGTCACATGCCCTTTTGAATCCCTGCACTGTTTCTTCTCCAACAACTGCCTCCGGGAGTCTGTTCCACTTATCCATCACCCTCTCTGTAAAATAGTACTTCCTAATGTTACCCCTGAACTGCCCCCCCCCCACCTGCAGGCCATGCACTCTCATTCTCTGATTATCCTTCGACTGGAAGATGCTTTCCACTGGCACCCTGTTTATACCCTTAATGTACTTGAATGTCTCGATCATGTCCTTCCTCTCCCTCCTCTGTTCCAGGGAGTACATGTTTAAATCTCTCAACCTTTCTTCGTGGATAGGTGGCTCAACCCTTTTACCATCTTCGTTGCTTTCCTTTGAACTCGCTCCAGCCACCCCACATCCTTTTTGAGGTATGCTCAGAACTGGACTCCGTATTCCAAATGCAGGCTAACTAAATGGGTGTACAAGGGTACTATGACCTCCCTATTTTTACTGGTGATCCCCCTTCCAATGCATCCCAGAATTCCACTACCCCTAGCCACTGCTATCCTGCACTGCCTTTCCACCTTTATGTCCCACGATATAGTGATGCCCAGCTCCCTTTCTTGTTCTGTTACCTCCAGATCTCTGCCCCTCATGCAATACCCTGCCCTCTGGTTCCTGTAGCCAAGATGCATGATTTTACACTTTTCTGTGTTGAAAGAAAGTTGCCACCTCTTTGACCATGCCTCAAGCCTCCCCAAATCTCTCTGCATTTTTTCTACCCTTTCCTGAGGTTCTACCCTATTGCAGAATTTAATATCATCTGCAAACAGACTCGCACCCTTCAAGGCCCACCACAATGTTCCCTACAAATATATTGAATAGTAGAGGCCCCAACACTGAACCCTGAGGGACCCCACTTATGACCTTGCCCTCTCCGGATGCCATCCCATTTATTATGACTTTCTGCCTCCTGTCCCCCCAGCCAGCTCCCACCCATTTAACCACCCTCTGACCCAGCCGCAGGCCTGACATTTTATACATTAGTCTACTGTGAGGCACGGAGTCAAAGGCCTTCTTGAAATCCAGATAAACCACATCCACTGCCCTCCTTTGATCTAATTCCTTTGTAATCACTTCAAAAAACTCTATCAAATTTGTTTGACAGGATCTGCCACTTGTAAAACTATGTTGCCTTGGATCCATCAGGCTGCTTTCCTCGAGGTAGCTGGTGATCCTGCCTTTTATTAGTTTCTTCATGAGCTTGCCTATCACTGATGTCAAGCTCACAGGCCTGTAATTTCCCACTCCCTCCCTCCCCCCTTTATTCAGTGGGACCACATTTGCCTGCCTCCAGTCTTCCAGCATCACCCCAGTCTCCAAGGACTGGTTGAAGAGTGCAGTCAATGGCACTGCCAATATCTCCTTTAGTTCCCTTAACACCCTCGGGTGCACCCCATACGGTCCCATTGCCTTGTCCACCTTCATGCATCCTAGTTCTCCCAAAATCTCCTTCACGAGGAATGGTCTCATATCCACTTCTGGATGAGGAAAGGATGATTCTTCACCAAAAATGATACAGGGCATTCTAAGGTGACTTGAAAGATTGGACTTGAACACTTGCAAGCATTCCTCTGCTTGAGAGGGAGTTTGTTCCAAGTATCTGGTGCTGCAAATGCAAAGGTCTATCAAATTCACACTTCATCCTGAGAATTGAGAAGGTATGTGCTGCTGTTTAATGGAGTTAGTAGATCCTGACTGACTGTGTGGGGTTATGTAGGAGATAATCAGGGGCTGTTGTTTGGGTGCAGTTGTACAAAAAGAGAAAGCCAGTCCTAATCATGCCTGATTAAGGGAATTGGCCAGTTGAGCTGGTGGGACTGAAGAAGTAATAGCTTCATCATCCACAGGAGAGGATGAACCTGCCTAGCTTCTACAAATGATCAGGGGGCAGTTGAGGGGTTTTGTTTACACAGCTGTATGTCATAAATAGAAAGGACCAGGAACTGGGAGACTGCCTGCTTCCTCACATGAGCTCTAAGGCAGCTTTTAGGCCTGTAGAGAAAGTTAAGCTCAGGCCCTATGGTTGTTGAGTTGTGATCAAAAACTCCTAAATATCTAAATGCATTGCTTTACTAAGTAATGTTGCCATCTGATCACCGGCCCAGTGGCACTGAGGGTTGAGGCACTGGACACCACACCTTGCATCATGCCAGTGACCCAGGTTCGGATGCGGACTCGAGTTGCTGGGGGGGGCAGCAGGGGAGAGAGAGGATGGAGTGTCCGGGGACAGTTCTGTTCTCTCTCTGGGGAGGCCTTTCAGGTTGTTCGGTGTCTTGGCAGCCCCCGATGGAGATCAGGGGCACTGCAGGATACCGGCTAACTAGGTAGGGGAATGGGGCAGGAGCTAGCAGGGTTGCCATGTGTTTAAGTCATCATTGCACATTGCACTTTGTGGGGGGAGCTACACATAAGGGGAAAAAGCCCTCTGCAGAGTAATGGAGATGATAGGGATTCCCGGGGCAGGCTCACATCCATAGGCCAGCCTAGTGCACCAGATAAAAAGCTCCCCAGCTGGCCTGACACCCAGGTAGGGTCCCTTGAGTCTGCAAGGTCACCATGGGAGGGCAAACCCTCCCTTGGGGGTACCAGATTAGCCGGGGGACTGGACCTTAACTGGGTGATCGGTGAGAGTGACACTAGCAGCAGGGGTTTCAGGCAAGGAGTAGATGCCCTGCTGAGAGAATACCACAAAAGGAAGCCTAGGCTACAGAGAGATAATCAGATTTAAAAAAAAATGTTGCCATCTGATCACAGGAATAAGCAGTGGGAAGGGGGCTAACTTTGGTCTCTGCTCTCCCCTTCAACTCCCACCAAAAAACAGCCACCATCCAAACATTTGGCCTCCTATCCCTTTTCTTCTTATGCATCTTAACTAAAGTTTTCTCACTTATAAAAATCAAGAGTCAGGATTCAGAATGGGAGTTGACTCATTGGGAAGTTGGGTAAGACAGAAGTGTGGGCATGGCAGCACATGTGTGCAGTCAAAATAGAGCAAGGAAAATAATATGTGGGCAAAGAGAATGCTGGGCAGGCTGGGTGAGACAGATGTGAATGGTGAAGATCAGAAGAAGACAGCTTGCAGCTAATTGGAACTTGGCTCCTCCCTCCTTAGAGCAGCTCAGTGTGCAGTTAGTGGTGGTCTGTGGGTAGGCAGGTGTACTGTGTATGGTGCACCAGTTGATCATGAAGTTATCAGGTGAAGGGTAGGGTGAAAAACAATGAAAGTATATTGGACCTGCAAATGGGTTTTGAATTGGAGTCCCCCCACCTGGTGATAGCATCAGTCACTGCTGCAAGATGGATAGTTAGGCATTAAGGTGCAGTATGCACTTTGACATGCTTAAATGGATGCTGATCTTGGAGAGACACCCCTAAAGATTTAGAACTTGCCTTGCAAGTTTTAATTTTATATAGAACAGCAGTAGAAACACAACTGCCTGTTTGCAGTGGCTCTTAGTGACATCCAAGATGCCTACAACAGTCTCGGAGACCTCCTGCCAAGCTTTCTTCTTGCTGCTTGTTGTGTAGTCAGAGCCCAGTCAGAGAGAACTGCACCTTTCTGGTCACTGGAACAACCAATGTCTGGTAAGGCTGTTGCAAATTATTAGTGTTGTGTGAAGAATACCAGGGAGAGCTGCCTGTTTGTGAGCTTCTTTTTTTCTGGGTGGGAGGAAGAATATACTGTAACTGAGAGTGCACCACAGAATGTAAGAAGATTCAGAATTTTTTTCATGGAGGAGGAGTGCACTGTACTCACAAGAAAGCACCACCAATTCTGAATCTTTGGGGTGTGGTGGGATAGAGAGGAGTATTTCGGAGAACAGCCTTTGTGTGTCATGAGGAATGATTGGGTTGGTAGAGGGTGTTGAGAGATGGCAACAAACAAAGATTATCAGTCCTGAAATTGTGTGTGTGTGTGTGTGTGTGTGTGTCTGATTTTCTGGGGAGGGGGTGACTGTCAATGGGCCTTGAGCTTGGTACTTTGTGTGTGAGCATGTATGTTTCAGGGGACAAGCTCTATGAAACAGCTCTGAAATACAGAATAACGCACCATTTGTACTGCTTTCTAAAAATATTTCCTGGTGGACGTGTTCCTAGCCCCCTTACTTTTCTGGAGATTTTGGTCCCCCTTGTTCATTTACAGTGCATGCCACTGCATCTGATGTTATGATTGTAAGATAATGAACTGGAAACCAAATCTGAGAGTGTGAACTAAGTTCTTTTTACATCCTCCTGGAACTTTTGGGGCTTGGGATATTTGAGTTTCTATATGATGTGTGGGCTTTAATATGTGACTTTAATAGAACTGCTTGAAATGTTTTAATACAAATTGTCTCAACATGTGCAACAGTTTGGTCCATACTGTTACCCAAGTCCATTGGAAACAATCTGATATGCTGAATTTGGTTCTTTTTTTTATCTCTGTATGTTTCCCTTTTTAGTTGATTAGAGCACATGGAGTTAAAAAAAAAGAATTGTTGGCTATATACCATTGCTTATGTTTTAGAATGGACTAGTGTGTCTCATACGAATTCAACAGTCGATAAATGATTAGCTGTGAATTAGAGTACATGTCTAGACATACAGTACATATATTCTTGTAAATAGTCTACGTTGGGCCATATAACTTCAGCTCCTGATTGATGCATCAGGCATCTTCTCTTTTGTTCTGGCTTTGTTGCCTAATCCAAAGATTTGGAAGCTCGCGTTGTATTCTTGACTTTTCTTGTTTAAACTTTGCAATAATTCTTCATTTAGATTGCTCTGCAAGGGTGACGTGTGTGTGCGCATGAATGACATCACAGCTGACATTTAGACAGCCAAACTTCACCTTCTTATTGCCAATGCATTGTAAAGTTAAACAAGAAAAGCTGAGAATATAAAGCAAGTTTCCAAATCTTTGGATTAGCCAGAACAAAAGACAAGCTGCTTAATGGGACTTAAACAATTAAGCATTTTTGTTTATGCTGTTACTGTGCACAAGCTGGTGAGAAGTAAACAAGCATTTGTCAATGCCGAATGTTGTCACGCTGGCATTAGCTTTGGTAGTGCAGTGCAGGAAAACATGTTGGGCAGGATGTGAAAAATGACAGCTGTACAGTTCATAAGGAGGTGTAAAAAAATGCCAGTGTTGAAAATGTGGCATGTAAATATAGCAAATTTGTGAAGTTACAAGGGTGCGTGGGAAATATGCAATGCACACTTGGAACACAATCATTTTATGGGCGTTCGGCACCAAATTTTCAACATAGGCATTTTAGCACCTCTGCTCATGTACAGTGTCACTGTTAATTTCCTCAAACTGTCCCAAGAAGTGATTTCGCACAGCGACCACGCTATTCTGCGCCGGAAGTGCAAAAACACATTTTGGGCAGGATATGTGAAATAACAGCTGTACTGTTCATCAAGAGGTGTGGAACAATGTCAATGGTGAAAATTCAAAGTGAAAATATTACAAATGCACAACGATATGAGTGTGCAAGCAATCTGCCAATGCACACTCGTAACACAGTCATTTTATGGAGTATCGTCACCAAATTTTCAGCATAGGCATTTTAGGACCTCTGCTCATGAACTGAGTCACTGTCATTTTCATAATCTGGCCTGAACACTGATTTTCCACAGCGACCGCACTATTGTGGGCCAGAAGTGCGGAAACACATTTTGGGCAGGATGTGGAAAATGACAGCTGTACTGTTCACAAGGAGGTGTACAAAAATGACAATGTTGAAAATCTGGCATGAAAATATTGCGAATTCAAGAAGTTACGAGAATGCATAGCAACTGTGCAACGCACGCTCGTAAAACAGGCATTGGTTGGATTTTTTCCACCAAATTTGGAAAATAGGCTTTTTGAGAGGCCACCTCATGAACACTGGCACTGTAATTTCATTAATAGGTCCCGAAAGGTGATTGCATGCAGTGAATGTGAAATCACCTTTCGAGGCCGATTAACACCATGACAGTGATAGAATTCATGAGGAGGGGTCCCAAAAACCCCATGTTGAAAATTTGGTGCCAAAATTTCCAAAAATAACTGAGATATGCAGCAAAGTTGAAAAAACCCTATTCATTCCATTATACAGCTTACCAGCATTTCCTCACTTTGCAGTCGGCTTTGAAGAGTGCAGACGTGTTTCTGGTCCACCGAGGATCATCGCACCGAACTCTGGAGGTAAGTATAGGGTGAGGGAGGTGAGGGAGGCAGGGTGCACAGTGGGTGGGTGTGGGTGGGGGCAGGAGACTACGAGGACCGTTTTTATGTTACAGGAAGACAAAACAACAAAAACTAACATCGCGGGGCAGGTTTTTTCAGGAGACTTAGCACTCTGGGGTGGGCTCCCAGCGTGCCACCTAACTGTTTAGGGGTTGCTGCAGCCGACTGGGATTGGGCACCCTCATCGGCACACAACAGGGAGTGAATTTATACCAGCGGGATTGGGTACCCCGTTGCACACAATGAAAGCAGGGGGTGGCATTGATTGTGACCCCTCGGCATATAAATGGAATGGGGGAGGGCAAGAGCCGAGGGGGATTGGGCACCCCCCTCAGCATATAAGAAATGGGGGGGCTGCTTTATGCCGACGGGGAGTGGGCTCCCTCATCTGAAACTTTGTGCAGCCACAGTAAGCAGGCAGGGGGATTGGGCACCCCCAAAGTTGGCCATTGGGTGGCTATCCGCCATGCTGCTAATGTGGCGAGCAGGTAGGAAGGGTCCGCTGCATGTGACGAGCTTTGCTCGGATTGCAGCGGACCTTTCCTTAGATGTGCTCGCCACATTAGTATGCATGGTGTGGCACCGGCATGCGGGTTGATTGGGGAATGAGGGACACACCTACTGATGTGTGCCCTGCATTCACCCAACAGCAGCTGTGCCTCCAAATCCCCACTGCCGCAAGATGTTGGCTGCACAAGCGTGCCAACATAAAAAAAAAAATCTAAAGAAGTACTAGTCTCCAGTCTTTTCTTGTTCCTTGGTTGAGTGCATATATACAGTTCACATGAATTCAACCAGGAGCTGAGGTTATATGGTCTAGATTAGTTTAATATTACCTGCTATCATGCACCAACCTATAATCCTAGGAGCTGATATACAGTTGTATGAGCAGAACCAGTTGTGAGAGGATCTTATAGATAATATTGCATTTTGGACATTTAGGTGGAATAGACAAGGATGACAATTACTTAGCAGGGGGACAGGCATTGTTGCCATGAAGTATTGGGGTTTGTTTATATGCAGCTTGTGTTTCCTTAAAGGTAATAAAACATTACCAACTCTGACTTCTGATTGTAAGTCTTTTAATGTTTCTCTGGAGAGGTTGACTCACCCCACTATACCTTTTGGACTTCCTTGCTGTTGCAAATCAAAGGCAGATGCAGATGATGGAGCCAACACTGCAGTATAAGTGACAGGACCAGGAATCACCTGATCGCTGCATTAACTAAACCGGACTTGAGTTTACACCAGTGCAGAACTGGTTGGGGTGTGGCATTGTGCTCAACTGGCAAGGTTTGTGTAAATGAGGACTTTTGGAAAATTGCCTTTGGACTCAACTTGGCTACCATTTACATCACCTCTGACATGCCCTGCCCTCACAGAGGTGTCAGAAGATGATTGGCCATGCAGTCAGGTAACACTGGCTGAACAGAGCACCACAAAGGTTTCTGAACATGTGATAATAATTCTGGTGCTTTTTCAGCCTATTGTCTGCCAAGTGACAGACCTCCAGAACTGCCTGCCATAACTCAAAACTTAGCTGACATATCAGATCTGCAAATTCTCCAGCGAACAGCAGGGACTGTTCTAAACACAAACCAGAGTTTTTGGAGATCTTGAGAGACCTGGACTATGGGAACCGCTGAGAGTTGTGCTGCAGAGATTGATTGCCTACCTGTCTGTCTACCAAGGATGAGATAGAAGGGAAAAAGCAGAATCCTTATTTCAGAAAGGAGGCAAGTCTATGATGAGCATTGCACAACCTCAAAGTGAGGACTGCTGCTGCTGAGAGCATGAGACTGCACTGCATTGTGCATAGAACAGCTGCTGGATCTGAGCAACCTGTACAGTAGCCAGGTAATGGTTACCATCATTGCTTAGGACTGGATGCTGCAATGCACAGGATGGCGCAGATGCCCAGTGGCCTAAAAGCCTGTTGAACAGTTGAACCTTCCACTATACAATGCCATACCAGTCCAGATGAGGTGAAAGGAGACATCAGAGCCACTGGACACATGCTAGGGAGGAATTGCTACAAGGTGTGACACTAGTCCTTGCATGGCAAGCGAGATCATCTGGTTATACAATCATGAGTACACCAAAGGCTTGACCCCACGGACAAAATTGTAAAACAGTTGGAAAAGCTTTTGCTGGACTTGACATACAAATTTAGTCTAGCTGCCTTAGACAATTATAACTTTTTCACTGGACTTGGTCACCTGGTCAGGAGTTACAAATACCTCAGCTGTCAGTTTTCATTTAATGGGCTTTCAGTGGAAGTTTTTATTTCATGCAACAGTATTAACCTTTAAGTGCAGTTACTGGTCTCTTCTGCCCTGTTTTGAAATTTCTGTGAATTTGTCTACCCGAGCTCTACACAACCTGTTTTGTAATTTTTCTTATTTCCTTGTAACCTCAAGGGTCGCACCTGAAAATAAGCATATGTGTTTGTCTAGTGTTCTTACCTGGTTAACAAATGCTAAATAAATAAATAAAACCATGTGCATTGTCATTGGGCCTACACTAGTTCCATGGCTTGTTGCCAAGTGAACCATTGGGAGCTCCATAGAACTAACTGGTACTAGTGCTTTTTTGCAACCAGGAGAGACACACTAAGCTGAAGCTTGTTTACATGTGCGACCTGGGAGCATAAGGAAGTTAAGTGACTTGCTCAGGGTCACACAATATGCAAGTGGGGGGCCTTGGGATTCAAACCCAGTTCTCCAGGATTGCAGCTCAGAGCCTTAAACCACTGCACTATACTGCCTCCCTAGTGGGGAAAGGGTAGTTTCTTCAATAAAGAAGGACTAGTGCAGGCATAGTCTATTGTGCACTGTTGTGTGGAGGTGGGCACAGTTTTTAGCACTACACCTGATAGTTTAGTTCGTGGTGACCTAAGAAAAATCATTAATTTGGCTGTGCTTAGGAAGGCACAGAAGAGCAATTGGGATTGAAGTGGACTGCACCTTGGAAGGCAAATAAGAGCAGTCATGAGCTGCTATACTATGCTGCCTCAGTTTCTGCTAGCCTCCTTCATTTCCCCTTTTCGGCTTTGCTTCACTAATTAATGCAAATGTTTTGTTCTTTTCAAACACTTGTGTACTTGTTGAGCTACAGTATTCGGTGCATGCATTTTGAAGACTGTCACTGCATAGGACTGGTTCATGAGAGGGGTGATTTAGTTGGGAAATAGGTTGGTACAGCATCCCAGCAGGGGCTGAAGTTAGGGGAAAGATGGATGGCATACTCCAATCAGACTTGAAAAGCTGATTTGGGCATATGGCCACTACATAAAGCATTTTTTTTTCTAAGAAGTGCCTACTGTTGTGAAGAAAACCCTAAAAGAGGAAATGAAGGGGGTTAGCAACAATTGAGGTAGCAGCCAGGACTGCCTTTCTCCCCAGGTCCGCTGGGAGCTTATCATCAAAATAGATCTCCCAGTCTTCAACGATGTGGATGTGGTCTATGGCATTGCCTCTTCCTTTGCCAGACTGGATCCCTCTGCAATAGTTGAACCATTTTGCTACCAACTCTCCTCCCCATACTTATCACTGCTCCCTCTACTCCTCCCTTTTCATCCACCCAGTCCCCTCTTGTCACCACTCCCACTGAACCTACTTCATCTTGAAATTCTTGTTTGGGTCCCTTCCCTCCTACCTCTGCTTACTCCTCTACCCTCCACTCTTCCTCCTGCTCTCTCTACTACAGGAACCCCCCTGCCTTCTCTATTACTCATCCTCATTCCTCTGCAGGAAAAGCTGCATTCTCCTACTGCCTCCTCTCCCTCTAGAATTTGCTAATTTCCTCCATCCATCTCTCACTTTGCTAACAGCCCTTATATACCATCTAAGGCACCTCCCTGTTTCCTCCTGTTGACTCTCCTTCCCCTCATTTCTGCCCTCTTCTTCTGCAAATGCCCACCCCTGTTAACTGGGTACACCAACCGTCTGATTCTATACCCCCAAAACACTGTTATCATCTCCATCAGGCATGAGCACTTTGTTTATTACTTATGCACCATCTACAAATCCTGCTGCTGTTTACCTGTCTGAGCATCATTTTTGCTTTTGTACCTGTAAGTTATCTATATAACCACACTCTGATGCTTGTTGTAATTCTTCTTTCTGTACTTCCCCTCCTCTGTTTCCTGGGTTGCAACTGGAAATGAGCTTCAGCTCCAGAGTGCCTTTCTCAGTTACCAATTTTTAAATAAACAAAATAAATAATATGCAATGTCTACCATAACCCCTCATCCCCCAGTTTGGGCCCTGCAACCCGTGAGTTGATCTCTACTACCATCAGGCCAATTTTAACTTTTTTTTTGGTGGAGTTACTATGCAGCATTCTAATTTAAATTGAATATAAACTCCCTGTCATCGAGGCACAGCTCAGAACACATAGAAAAAAACAGGAGCAGTTGTAGAATTCGCAAAAAGTGTTTATTAGTACCAGCAGTAACATAAAAATAATAGAAATTGTTCAGAATATCTATTTACAAATGCAGAATAAACAGAGAAGATTCATCTGAGTTTTCCTTCAATGTTTGTGAGTCTCCCAAAACATTGCAGCTCTCTGTTATATGTTTTTGCAACCCCCCCCCCCAACAAGCATCTGTTTTTTTTTCTAAAATAGTCTTATAAATTTCAGGCAGGTGCAGAAAGAACACAATGTCCCAGAACTGAAGCCCCTTCTCCACAGATTCTGAAAAAGGGCTTGCAAACTGCTCTCAGGTTAACCCCTTGAGTTCCCAATAACTTTTTGCAATCATCTCAGAATATAATTATATACATTTCAATAGTAGCACTATATAACCTCCAAACAAAGGGATCCCAATATCAGTTACATTTCCACATAATGATCAGCATATATTTTTATACCAGCATATATGCAAGAAAGGAAAATGACAGAAACAGCAAGGGAAGACTGAGAGACAATGAGAGGCAGAGAATTGCATGACTGTTGGGGTGATCAAGTCCCAAGTCTCATGAGAAAATGTGGTTGTGCAACCAGACAGATGAGAGACAGTTAAGGAAAGAACAGAACATATCCTTGCATTCAAACTCTCCATAACAACTGGGACAGGGTCCTATTCAACCATGTCACATACATCCCCCTTCCTTAAGTGGGAACCTGTTTAATCAAACAGGTTTCCAAAACTTTCTGTCAATGCTCTACTAATAATAACTTCTGACTTTCAGATATTAAGCACATGTGCAGTATCCTTTTTTTCTATAACAGTACAGTAAACAGTAAAGTTTAAACTCATTCATTTGTTTTCCAACCTTCAGAACCCTCAATTCCTGATCCATATCTTGACAGAAAATCAGAATTGCTATTCTCTTTACCAGATTTGTGTATCACCTTGAAATTTAATGGCTGTAGCGTCAGGTACCACCTTGTGATTCTGGAATTTTTATCTTTCATTTGGTTAAGCCAACAGAGAGGATTGTGATCTGTTGAAAGCACAAAATCAGCTCCTAGTAAGTAAAACTTAAGGGACTCCATGGCTCATTTTGCCACTAAACATTCCTTTTCAATGGTGGAGTACCTTTTCTGTCTGTCTTGCAACTTCCTACTCACGTACAGAATAGGATGTTCCATCTCATCTATATTTTGACTCAGGGCTACACCTAGGCCTACCTCTGATGCATCTGTTTGTAACAAAAATGGTTTCTCAAAGTCTGGGCTTTGTAAAACGGGCTGAACATAATGCAGTCTTAATGGTCTGAAAAGTTTCATCACACTCTGGGATCCATTCACATTATTTGGGTACCATTTTTTCATGAGTTCAGTGAGGGGAGAAGCTAACTCAGCAAAGTTGGGAACAAATCTCTGATAATAACCAGCCAGCCCTAAAAATGACCTGACATGTTTCTTTGTTTTAGAGACAGGGCTGTTAGTTACAGCTTCTATTTTACAAATTTCAAGCTTAACTTCTCCATTTCCCAACACATAGCCCAAATATCTGATTTCCTGCATGCCCAATGCACATTTGGTAGGATTAATAGTTAAACCTGCATTTTTGATCAATTGGATAACTGCTTGTAGGTGTTTCAGGTGTTTTTCCAGTCTGAATGGTATACCACAACATCATCCAGGTATGCAGCACAATAACCAGTGTGAGGGGATAAAATTACATCCATGTACTGCTGCAATGTAGCTGGCACACCATGTAAACTAAATGGCATGGTGGTGAACTGGTAGAATCCAACAGGAGTGGCAAATGCAGTTTTGTCTCTGGATTCTTTAGCTAAAGGGATTTGCCAGTAACCCTTGGTGAGATCAAGGGTACAGATATACTTTGCACTCTCCAGTATGTCCACCAAATCATCTATTCTGGGCATAGGAAAACTGTCAAATTCTGACAATTAAGTTTCCTAAAATCAAAGCATATTCTTACACCCCCATCTTTTTTGTTTACAATTACCATTGGAGATGACTAAGCACTCCTCGACTCTTCTATGATACCCAGTTCTTTCATTTTTTTGTATTTCCTCAACCACTTCCGCTCTTAATAGTTCTGGTAACCTATATGTCTTTTGCCTAATAGGGCAAGCATTCTTCTTCAATATTACGTGCTTGACCCCTTTTGCTCGGCCTGGTTCTATGGTAAAAGTATTGGTAAATATCTTTAGCACATTACGAATTTCTGCAGTTTGTTCTGAGGTTAAGGAAGCAGTCACCTTTACAGTATCAGCAGTTACAGTTTGTTCCCATCTATCATAAGCTACATCAATATCTTCTTGATCAGTTTCTGGTAAAACTAGTAAAGCATTTTTTGGCATTTTTTCAGCCCATTTCTTGAGGAGGTTAACATGGAATCTCTTAGGATTTTCCTGTCAGGGTCTCAGTCATGTAGTTAATGGTGCCAGTACGTCTAAGCACTCTAAAAGCCCTTGCCAATTCATTAACAGTTTATCTTCTGTTGTGGGTAACAGTAGCAAAACATTTTCACCTGGCTCAAAAACTTTTTCTTTTATCCCATGGTCATAATATGCCTTCTGCTGATTTTTGCTTCTTCCTGATTACTATGGGTAATTTTAACATATTTTGCCAGCTTCTTTCTTAGGTCACACATATAAGACATTATAGATTTCTGAGTGGGGTTATCTTTCCATGTTTCTTTTATCACATCCAGTGGCCCTCTTGACTGCCTACCATACAGCATTTCAAATGGTGAAAACCCTGTTGATGCATGTGGCACTTCTCTGTAAGCAAAAAGTAGGTAAGGCAACCATTGGTCCCAGTCTTTACCTTCCCCCTTTTACAAACCTTTTAAACATGCATTTTAGGGTTTGATTAAAATACTCAATGAGACCGTCTGCCTGAGGATGATGGGGGGAGGTTCTTATGGCAGTGATACTTAGTAGTCTGTACTGCTCCTTAAGTAATGCAGCACCAAAATTACTTCCCTGATCAGTAGTAATTTCTTTAGGTATGCCCACTCTGCTGAAAAGTTTTGCAAGCTCTGGTGCCACTTTTGAAGCTGTGACAGTACACATTGGAACTGCTTCTGTGTATCTAGTGGCATAGTCGCATACTACCAGGATAAATCTATTGCCCTTTTTACTTTTGTCTAAAGGACCAACCACATCCATTGCAATTCTCTCAAAAGGCACATCTGTCAAGGGTAGGGGTACCTTGTCTTTTCTAGTGACTGAGGCTACTTTCTGACACTCAGAACAGGAATTATAATGGGTAGCAACATCTTCATGAATTCTAGGCCAGTAAAATCTATACAGCAATCTGGCAAGGGTGTGATCCCTCCCTGAATGACCAGCCATAGGACTATCATGTGCTATCTGTAACAACTCTCTATACTTCTGTGGTATAACCAATTGTTCTATCTGTTCCCATGTCTGAGGTTTAACCCATACTCTGTACAGTAACCCATTACATTTTTTAAACATTGGTTCACCCTGTTTTGGTTTCACCCCCAGCTGCTTAAAATAACCCTGGAGAGAAACATCATTAGCTTGCTCTGAAACAAAATCACTATCAGTTATCAGTTTAGCTTCAGCATTTTCATATTTTAACCCTTTATGTCCATCAGTCATTTGTTGTCACTGTTGTTTCAGACATTTTCTTTCTTTCCTGGACTTCAGGATCTTGGAGCTGTTCTCAAACAAATCTGAATCAAAGCCACTGAAAGGAAAAGTGCCCCCACAGTTTGAGATTTTCTTTGCTTGAGTTCTTATTACCACTACTGCTGAAACTGCAGGGTTCAGTTCCTCTGAGACTATCTCAGTAAATTCTGGAGAGTCATTTCCAATAATCATGGGTACAGGTAACTGAGGTACTACCCCCACTTTCATTTCGTGAGACACACGGTCAGAGTCTCTTGGGTGATGGGATAGTACAGAGTGCTCCCATGGATGCAGATGACACCAGTACCTGGTTCTTTTGCACAGTGTTTTCCCAGCACTTCAACATGCACTATTGTCTGTCTGCTTCCTGAATCAATGAGTCCCTTTACAGTCTTATCCCGCACCTTCACATCTGTTAAGCACTTGTCCCAATTTGCTAAGAACAAATCTGCTCAAGTGCCACTCTCTTTACTAAGGCAGTTTCTTGCAATATGGCCTGGCTTGTTGCAATTATAACAACTCTTTGAGGGCAGATCTGTTACCCCCACCAGAGTTCTTATTGGACTTTGAGTTTAAATGGGAAAAAGAGGGTCTTACCTGTGCCTGGCTGTAATCTCTCTGCTGTGGTGTTTGTCTGGCCATTTGGTAGTCCTCGGCCAAAAAAACAGCCTTTTCCCCACTTTCTGGTCAGTGTTCTTTCACCCAAAGCTGCACATCAGTAGGCAGGATGTTGATAAATTGCTCCTTTGCAAATGCATCGATGATCTGTTTTGCCCTCTGGTTGAAGCCATTTAATGAGGAGCTCTCTGAGTCGGGTGAAGGCTTCTCAAGGATCATTGAATGTGTTGTACTTCAGGAACTGGAATCTTTGCTTGTAGGTCTCTCCTGAGATGTTGTATCTTTTCAGGATTTCTTTCTTCACAAGGCCATAGTTTTCTGACTCTCTGTTGTCCATACTGCTGTAGGCAAGTTGGGCTTTATCTGTAAGGTAGGGTACCAGTTTGATTGTCCATAGCTGCTGTGGCCATTGGCAGGCTGTTGCAACTCTTTCAAAATTTGTCAGGTATGCCTCGATGTCATCCAAGGGACACAACTTTGTAAGTTTAATGTCTTTTAAGTGCTTGTACCTTGTTGCTCTGTTGGACCAGTGCCAAATCCTTCTGCTTTGATAGCTTGCAAGGCATCCAGCCAGTGCTGCTCTTGTCACTGTATATCTTGTTTTCTTTGTTTCTCTGTCTCTTTTTGTTGTATTGTCCACCATTTGAAAAAGTCCATCAGGCTTTCAGGTTCTGTCACTGCCTATTCTTTTTCCATAACTTGTGCTGGCTGTACAATCTCAGCTTGGACTTCTGTCTCTGCTAGTTTGGTTGCCATTCTCATGGTATCCACTCCTGGAATTGCTGCTGCAGAATCCATACCTTTATCTATGCTTCCCTGGTAGTAGGTCCAGTACCTATACATAAAACTCCTGGCATAGAGTATGCATGAGGTCCCTTTGTGACCACTAGGAGTCGCTATTTCCACCCCTTTTTCACCACTACTCTAGCACTCCTCAGCCTTCTTGGTGACCCCAGACAACTTCCCTGCTAGGCTCCAAGACACCCCTCCCGGGGTATTCAAACCTGGTACCTTCTGCACTAAGGTCGGCAGCATCATCACCACTCCACAGCAGTCACCACTGAAGGTCAGCCTGCACCTTATTGTCTACTATAGGAATAAAACTATGTGCCTACACTCCATTACTAAGTCTGCTCTCCTTCAGCCTCTTGGTACTGACCTCACACCAACCAGATCACCTGTCCTCCACACTAGGCACCTCATCCCAGACTACCCCACAGTGACTTGGCCCTCCCCACCCTCGACATACCCATGACCCCTCAACACCCCCACCTGCCAACACCTCCCTCCACCCTCAAGGCCCAACCTGGACCCAGCTCTCCCTGCCATTCCACCATATTCACACTTTATCTATTCCATGCACCCTGATTGTAAAGCCTCAGCTGGGTGTCGACCCAAGGGTCTCCATGGCCACTGGTCACTAACCAGAATAATCACACTGCTAGTATTATTATTATCTGATAAGGTTCACCCAAACCTAGGCTCTATGGCTTCCAGCCCTTCCAAACCCTGTACTGCAACTGGCCTCTGTTTTGCATTGTTAAACATTTGCATTCTCCTAAAGAAATCCACTGCCCTCCAGTGCTGGGTCATTCAACATCAACTGGCATAATTGTACTGCTGGAGACTTGGCTCTCCAAGTCCACCCCTGACTCCGCTATCACCAGCCCTGGATATACCATCTACAGGGAAGATCAAGTAGGCAAATGCGGTGGGGTGGTTCACACTACTCGTATGGGACTCCCTTATAGGTCAGGCACTCCCAGCTCCCAAACTTGATTATGGACCCAAGCCCTCAATCTTAAAAATCACACCTGGACCCCGAGGGCCCTCTTTTCCTCATGGTTTTGCGTATACCCCAAGGAATCAAAACCAAGCGGTCCAGTCCCCATTGACTACCTCACACCTCTCCCTCACAAAGTGAACAAGTCATCCAGGTGATCTCAATGTTAACTGGCTTGCCTCCACTGCCTCATATAAGGACTCCTTTGCTGCCCTGGATATGTCCACTTTGTCACCCAACCCACCAGATTCAAGCCACCCTACTGGCACTAGCACTCTCCTAGATGTTGTTATATCTAACCGTCCCTACAAATTCCAGGATGTCACTGTCCTCCCCGACTCTCTTAGTGATCATTCCCCAGTCCTCTGTCTCTGGTCATCCTCCACTCTGACGCCAGTGTCCCAGGCCACCCTACGCCACCATTTATGCCCTGGCAGCCTCAGAAAATTAAAACAATACCTAGCCCAGCTAGACTGGTCCCCTATCCAGCGCACCCCTGACATTGACTCAGCTCTTGACCACTTCACGAATGCCTTCTGTAAGGCTTGTGACCTTGTTGCCCCCTCACCAGGATCCACTCAAAAAAATGCAATGCCCCATGGATCACCCAACCCCTCCTCCACAGACTCAAAAACAGAGATAATTTCTGGCACATGTGCTGTAGAATCTGGAAAGGTGTCTGATAGAACAGGCCTACAACACAGAATGCAATAAGTGCACTTGGGCCATTAAGGCGGGTCAAGGCAGAGCTACAGACCACCCTTACTTCACTTGGGGTTCAGCCGGACCTTCTGGGATAATGTGAAAGAGCCAAATGGAAGTCCTACTCCTCCACCATCCCAGCTCTCCATCAATGGCACCCCCACCACAGATCCATTCCTTATAACCGATTGCCTTAACACCGTCTTCTCTGACCTAAGCTTGGTCCTCCCCAGCTGCTTCTTTGACCCAATCCCTGCCTCTCTCCCTCCAGTCCTGCATTGCCCACCATTCTACCTGCACACCCAATCCCACCAAGAAGTCAGGCTGCACCTGCTAAAAGCCTTAGGCAGCAATAACCCCAGCAGTGACCCCTTCGACTCCAGGATCCTCCGTATGGTCTTGGATGAAGTCCTAGTCCTCCTGACTGACCTTCTAAACTGGTCTCTATGCCTGGGTCAGTTCACAAGTGCTTGGAAAACTGCTGAAATCACACCCATACATAAAAGTGGGGACCTGTCCACCCCCAACAATTACTGGCTGATCTCCATCCTCCCCCCTCTCAAAAGCTCTTGAAAAAGTGGTGTCAATCCAGCTCTCTGAATACCTAACCAAGTACAACATTATGTGTCCAGAGCAGCACAGTTTCTGCCCAGGACACAGTACAACCATGGCTCTCCTGGAATTCTCCCAATACCTGTATGCTGCTCTCGACTCTGGCAGCCTTGCAGGAGCAGTGTTCATTGACCTCTCCAAGGCATTTGACACTGTCTATCATCCCCTTCTACTCGACTCTCTCTCAACCGGCTTCTCTGGTGGTCACATTTCCTGGTTCTCTAGCTACCTCTCTGCTAGATCCCGGCATGTCAAGATCAGTGGCTCCTTCTCCAGCACTCTTCCTATTTGCTCCGGGGTCCCTCAGGGCTCCATCCTGGGTCCAGTACTTTTTAATCTCTATCTCAACACCCTCCTCAGCTCATGTACTGGTAAAATGCTCCTCTATGCCGATGATGGAGTTCTTGTTGCCTCACATCCCAATCCCACCTCCCTCCAATTATCCCTCCAGCAAGCTTACAACCAAGCCGATAGGTGGTTCGGTGACTGCAGATTGGTCATTAACCTAAAGAAAGTCAAATCAATGCTCTTCTCCCACCACCAAAATAAAGCAAGAAATACCCTCCTCTTGATTATCTCCAACACTCTGCACCTGCTAGAACTAGTGACCACATACAAGTACCTAGGCATCACGTTTGATACTACCCTGTCCTTCCACACCCACATTAATGCCCTATCAGCCACCATAGACTCTTGAATTGGCCTGCTATACTGGCAGAGGGACTGACTGCCTCAGGTTGCCTTCATGCTGGCCATCACCTCCTCCTGTCTTGTCCTTTGTGGACTATGGCTTGCCCATCTATGCTGCAGCTGACAACACTGCCCTCTCCAAAATCCAACTCTCCATCAATAAGGCCTGTAGGCTCCTGACTGGTGCCCCAGCTGCACTCACACCTGCCTTCTCTAAACTACCACCAATCTGCTCAACTTTGAGGAGTGACTGCTCTACCAGACCTGCCTTATCTCTAAGAAATCACTGCTAGGACTCTCCCCCCGTGGGCCTCCTACCTCCCTAAAGCAGTCATTGTCATCCGTCACCACCCATAGCTTTGTTAAGGCCACCTTTCAGGTGCCCAGAGCCAAGACCACTCTTGCCCAGAGATCCTTCCTCTACCGAGCCCCCACCTGGTTCAACTCCCTCCCTAGCTGCATCTCCAACTTGCCAAAAATTGGCTCCTTCAAAACAGCCCTTCTGAACCATATCTTTAATACCCACTGTTGTAGCAGCAACTAGCCCCCTGTTGTAACCTGTGGTACCCACCCACCTTGTCCTCTGGCTCAACAACATCCACTGGAGCCTCTCATTCCCCCAGACCTACTCCTTCCCTACTAGGTCCAAATAGGGATGTAACCCACTGTCTTCTCTGAGGACCTACTATATCCATTATTGTAACTCACAATTTTGTAACATTATACAACCTAAGTAACATACAAACTACTATATATGTAACCTAAGTGTATCTATGTTAAATGTTCCTTTTACTGCACCTATAATGTTATCTAATCTGCACTGTAATAACTGTATTGATGTCTGCCCTCCCTGTGATGAGGTACCTTTGTAAATGAGTCTCTGACTCAAAGGTTGTAAACCAAATTTGTAATGAATAAATAAAGAATAAATAAATAAATCCCGCTTAGGCTGACACCATCTGTCATTGAGGCAAAGGTCAGGAAGCATTGGAAAAACCAGGAGTAGTTGTAGAATTCACAAAAAGTGTTTATTATTACTAGCAGTAACATAAAAAAATATGATTACTCAGAATAACTATTTGTAATGTGATAAACCCTCTAATTTTATTATTGTATAATATTTGTATTATAAACAAATGTCAATGTCTGCTTAGGCACAAGAACAGGCTGACTGCTGCAGTGAGTGACCTTTGACCCAAAAGATGTCAGTGTAAGGAAAACCACAGGATGTCATAAACAGACCAGAGAAACCTAATTAAAGTTTCCTGTTCTGTCTTTAATTAAAGCCTTCTGGCCATCTGCCAGAAGACAGGACTCCATAAAATGTTATGGTTCCTGAAGGAAAAGGCTGTTAGATAGCAGGACCATGTTATAAGTCATAAACCTTAGAAACAAGAACCAGCAGACAGTTCAAAGAGAAAATGTTTTGATCAAAGACTCATAATTTGAGAAATGTCTGAGTACAGATTTTCACAGAATTAACATACAGCCTTGTAGATAACTATGTTAAGAAATTAGATCTGAGGGAGGATCTAACTGTAACCTCACCAAAAAAGGGTGGGGAGAGGGAGTTTGAAATGAAACATGCATCTGGGGAATATGTGGCATATTATTCTGGACTCAAAAAGAGAAGTAATTCTCTGGACTTGAAAGCACTGAAGGGTAACATCTAGATAGGAAAAAATTAAGTATTTGGGGTAGGAGTTTGTGTTCTGCAATTTCCCATTTTCCTTTATGTGACTGTAAGATTAGTGATAAAATTGTTCTGTGTTTGATTTTTTCCTGTTTTACAATTTTTAGTAAACAACATTTTCTTTAAAATACTGCTGGTGCTTTTTCTCAGTTATTTTACATGTGATGTGCTGAACTTGTGTTTAAGGCTGACAGCTGTTAAAGGCTTGAATGTGTTACTATGCTTGCTTAAAAATGTAAGAATATACCTAGGTCTCTTATAGAGTTGAAAGGGTACATTTTGGGAACCTGGATTGGTACCCCTGGGAAAAGGATTGTACTGCATTCCCGATGAGGGTACATATCTGAGCCTGTCAACTGGATATGCTAGCATAAGGTTCACATCTGACCCCCAAGACTCAAGACTAGTAGGTGATTTGGACCCAAAACCAGACAGGAGGGTTTACCCTGTGTCACCTGTTCACCACTATTGCACTCTGGGTTTACAGCTGTGGGAGCAGAGGCCTGACCTACAGAGTGCATTTGTGACAGATTTGGTTGGAAGCGGTGTGATTTAAAAGTATTTGGTAACCCAAGCTTTAACAGTTCAGTATGTCAGATCAATACTGTACAGCTCACGTACAAAATAAGACAGTGATTTTTTAAAAAGTAAGCAGAACTATATCACTGTGCTTACAGTCAAAGTTCCTACCTTTTTTTTTTTTTTTTTGGTGCAAGTCAGATTAGCTGTAGTTAGGGAAGAAGATGGCTTCAAACTACAGTGGGTACACTACAGACTACCTGAGGCAGTTGTGCCAGTAGAGGGGAGTCTAGCACAAGGGGAAAGCCAGCAAGCAGAACCTCATGGATCCTCTGGTGGCTGCCAATGCCCAGAGCCTCAAGTCACATTCTGTGACTGAAAAGGACCGAACCTTGGGTGTGGAGGGGCCAGGATCCAGTGCAGTGTCCAGTGAGGAGGACAGCAGGGCCAGTGCAAGCCAAGGGCCACAGCAGCAGGGGAAGGTCACCAGCATTCTGGAGCCAGAAGCATTCAGGCTGCAGATGGAGTTAACTACAGATAATGGAGTTGAAGTTCAGAGAAAAGAAGATAGAGAAACAGTGACAGCAAGCCTCAGAGGAAAGGGAGAGATAGCTTCAGTGAGAGGTGTGAAGCAAAAGATAGCGAGAGGCTGGCGAGAACAGTGAGAAGCTGAGTGAGAAAACTGAGAAGCTGAACAATAGTAGCAGGAAGCTGACTGTGAAGACATGAGCGCCAGAGGTGACATGAACTGGAGAAGCTACAACTCCAAACCCTAGCACCAGAGCAGATAAGTGGCCTGGGTTTAACTGGAACTCCAGGGCTGGGTTACAAACTAAATTCTAGATTGATAGCTGAATTTAAATAGGGGTAAGATATGGATGCCTTTTTAAATTCTTTTGAAAAAGTTTGCATTCAGGCAAATATTCCTAGAGAGTCCTGGAGGTTCCAGCTATCACCTTTACTTACCGGAAAAACATGGGATGCATTGGGTCAAATGGACAATGAAGACAGTAATGATTATAGTAAACTTAAAGCTGCACTTTTTAAAAAAATATATGAGCTAACAGCAGAGGCATACAGAGATAAATTCCGTAAGCTCAGGAGAAGCTCTGACATGAGCTATGAGGAGCTAGCCACTAAACAATGTCAGTTTTTAAAATGTTGGTGGGAAGGAATTGAAGCAAACACTGTAGAGAAAATTGAAAATGCTGTACTGTTACAGCAGTTTTTTGGGGAATGACCAGCAGATCTGAAAACCTGGCTGGAGGACTGAGATCCAAAAACAGTTAAAGAGGCTGCTGAACTCTCAGACCACTATGTCAGAAGCAGACCTGCTCTGAGACAGAATGGGGTGGGCATGGCAGTGCAGAAAGGGAAAAGTGCACTTTCAGGGCAGCTAAAACCCTCCTTGCCTCCACCAAAACCAAGTAGCCCCAGGTTACAAAGAAAAGATCTACCTGAGAAAAGAAATGAATGTTGGGTTTGCAAAGAAACTGGTCATATTGCCAGACAGTGTCCCAAAAATGACAAATAGTGCACAAAGTAGTGCTAGAAAATAAGTGGGTTGTTTGTGTGTCCCTGAAAGAATGCCCGTAAACATGAGGGAACACATGCACCCAGTCACTGTGAATGGTGTTCAGACACAAGGGTTAAGAGACAAGGGGGCATCCCTGACTTTGGTGAAAGTGGATCTGGTAGAGCTTGATCAGCTTATATCCAATCAATCTGCAACTGTACAGAGATTCACTGAGGAGGAGAAAACCTTGCAACTTGCTAGTGTCTTCCTAGACTGGGATGAGACAGTGGGAACTGTGCAACAGGTTGCTGTAGCCGAAACTTTAGCTGTCGATGTAATTCTCTGCAACAATCTCAAACAGGGGATGGTGTGCGTAGTTACCCATAGCCAAGCGGCAAAGGAAAATTTTAGTTCCCTGGACCCCATAGAAGTCCCTGTAGAAACCACTGGGAGGCTGATTCCACAGCCTGTCTCCCCTGATTTGGAGAATAATGAAAGGGGGGTAGAAATTGCCCAGGTAGCAGTTAACCAAACAGCTACAGAGGGTTAATCTGAGGAAGGAGGGCTGAGCCATTGTCAGAGGAGTAAGGATGGCAGTGATCCTGAGTGCCCTGACGCTAGAGCTAGGGACCCTATTTTAGACACTGAAGGGGACCTGTCCCATGCCTTGAGAACGTGTAAGGAGTTTGCAGCTGCTCACAAAAGTGACCCTAGTATAGAGAAGCTGAGGCCTTGGGCAGACTCTGATGGAGCACAGGGAGGTGACAGGAAACATAAAGTTTATTGGGACAATGAACTGCTGTATACGCAGAATGCTAAGACAGAGGAAGGGGTGATGGACAGGCAGCTTGTTGTTCCCCAGGGGTACTGTAAGCAGTTGATCAAGACTGCACACAATATTCCCATGTCTGGCCATCTGGGAATTGCATGCACTATGCAGCAATTAACCCCAAATTTCTATTTGCCCAACTTCACCCAGCAGGTGAAGGAGTATTGCAGGTCTTGTCACCGGTGCCAAGAAATAGGGAAGGTGGATAAGAAAATGCAAGTTGCCCTAATTCCCTTGCCCATAGTGGAGGAGCCATTCCAGAGGGTGGGAATGGATATTGTGGGGCCTTTAAATACCCCCAGCTCCTCCGGGAAGGGGTTCATCCTGACTGTGGTGGATTTTGCCACCTAGTACCCAGAGGCAGTCACCCTATCTTTACTGAGGACAGACAGAGTGCCAGATGCCTTACTAGGGATTTTCTCCCATGTTGGGTTTCCACAGGAGGTAATCACCGATTGAGGGGGTTCCTTCATGTTGGACCTGATGAAATGTTTGTGGGAGAAATGTGGGGTGGTGCAGAGATGCATGACACCTTATCACCCACAAGCCAATGGGCTTGTGCAAAGATTTAATGGTACCCTTAAGTCAATGCTCCAAGTGTTTGCTGAACAGCATGGGAGGGACTAGGAGACATACCTTCCCCACCTGTTGTTTGCATACAGGGAGGTGCCCCAAGAGTCAACAGGGTTTTCCCCCTTTGAGCTCTTATATGGACGCAGGGTATGTGGGCCCCTCGACTTGAGCCAGGAGGACTGGGAAGGCAAGCACGCCATCCAGAGAACTCTCATAGTGGATTATGTCCTTAGGTTAAGGGAAAGGCTGAAGGAGCTTATGGGGACAGCCCAGAGCAACCTCGCAGCTGTCCAACAAAGACAAAAGGTGTGGTATGACTGCAGAGCCAGAGCTCACTCATACACTGTGGGTCAGAAAGTCATGGTCCTAATCCCAATCTGGAAAGACAAGCTGCTGGCTGAGTGGGCAGGACCGTACAAAGTAGTCAGATGAGTAAATGATGTGAACTATATTATAAGTTACCTGACAGAAGACATACACAAAGAATGTACCATGTCAGCATGATGAAGCCATATGCTGATAGTGTTGACCTGGTGTTTGCAGTGTGTAGTCCTGTGGAGGGGACAGATGAAGGAGACTCCCTTCTGGACTTGCTGGAAGAAAGCAAGTGGAAGTCCTCTGTGGAGGCAATTAAACTATCGCCCCAATTGGCCCCGGACCAAATCCAGGAAGTAATGGAGGTTTTAGCAGACTTTGCCCCACTGATTAGTGCCAAGCCTGGACTAACACCCTTAGCAATGCACGATGTGGAGACAGAGACCCAGGCACCCATACTGTGAACAGCATATCGGGTGTCAGAGGCTGTCCAAAAGGACATTAGGAGGGAAGTGGAGGAAATGCTGGATTTAGGGGTAATTCAGAAATCCCACAGCCCTTGGGCCTCACCCATAGTCCTTGTTCCCAAGCCAGATGGCTCTATTCATTTTTGTGTGGACTATCATGGACTGAATGCAGTCACAAAGTCAGTCACCCACCCAATGCCATGGACGGATGAACTCCTGGACAAGTTAGGAGGGGCGACATATCTTTCAACTATTGACCTGTCAAAGGAGTATTGGCAGGTAGAGTTAACTGCCAGAGCCTGGGAGAAGTCAGCCTTCATCACTCTGATAGGGTTATTTGAATTTAAAGTAATGCCTTTCAGAATGAAGAAGGCCCCGGCCACTTTCCAAAGGTTGGTGAACCAGGTCTTAAGTGGTGCTGAAGAGTATGCTGTGGCATAACTGGATGACATTGCCATCTTTAGTGCCAGCTGGGAGGAACACCTATCCCACCTTTGGGAAGTGCTGAGCAGGATACAGAGGGCCAGGCTCACTGTCAAAGCTGAGAAGTGCCAGGTGGCCATGGCTGAAGTGGCATACCTCGGGCATGTTGTAGGCTGGGGATAATCTCCATCCTAACCAAGTGAAAACAGAGGCACTCAAGGCATGGCCCAGACCAGAAATACAGAAGCAGGTCAGAAGTTTTCTAGGGACAGCAGGATACTATAGAAAATTTGTACCAAATTACAGTGCCCTGGCCACTCCCCTATCTGGCCTGTTAAAGAAAAGGATGCCTAAGAAAGTTACCTGGGAACCAGCCTGTGAACAAGCCTTTAAAAGAATGAAGGAGGCACTGTGTACTGCTCCTGTATTGAAGATTCCAGACTAGAGCAGACCCTTTGTAGTCCAGACTGATGCCTCAGATGTGGGTATTGGGGCAGAGCTGAATTAGACATCCAACCATGGGAAAGATTACCCCATTGTGCACCTGAGTAAAAAGTTACTTCCCAGGGAGCAGGCTTACTCTACTGTGGAAAAAAAGTGTCTTGCCATGGTGCAGACCCTAAAAAGTTAGAGCCATACCTATACAGGCAGCATTTTGAGGTACAAACTGACCACAACCCCCTGGCTTGGCTTGCACAAATGGGTAAAGCGAATGGTAGACTACTAAGATGGAGTCTGGCCTTGCAAGGGTATAACATGTCTGTCTCACACAGGGCTGGGGCAGCGACTGCAAATGCTGATGGTTTGTCTCATAGTTTTGAGATGTAAACTGAATATGGGGAACTCATCCCATGCAGGAACAGATCCCCCAAATCCAGTCTAAGTAGGGAGGAATGTAACATGATAAACCCTCTAATCTTATTAGTGTATAATATTTGTATTATAAACAAATGTGAATGTCTGCTTAGGCACAAGAACAGGTTGACTGCTGCAGTGAGTGACCTTTGACCCAAAAGATGTCAATGTGAAGAAAACCACAGGATGTTTTAAACAGACCAGAGAAACCTAATTAAAAGTTTCCTCTTCTGTCTTTAATTAATGCCTTCTGGCCATCTGCCAGAAGACAGGACCTTATTAAATTTTATGGTTCCTGCAGGAAAAAGCTATTTGATAGCAGAACTGTGTTATAAGTTGTAAACCTTAGAAACAGGAACCAACAGACAGTTCAAAGAGAACATGTTTTGATCAAAGACTCATAATTTGGGAAATGGCTGAGTGCTGATTTTCACAGAATTAACATACAGCCTTGCAGATAACTATGTTAAGAAATTGCATCTGAGGGAGGATCTAACTGTAACCTCACCAAAAAAGGGGTGGGGAGAAGGAGTTTGAAATGAAACATGCATCTGGGGAATATATGGCATATTATTCTGGACTCAAAGAGAGAAGTAATTCTCTGGACTTGAAAGCACTTAAGGGTATCATCTAGATTGAGTCAGTCCAAATTAATTCATGAGCATTTGCATGTGTTTTGCATAATGCTTTGTATTATTGGGGCATGTGCAATTTGTTTTCCTTAAAATTAGGCTGTATGGCCAATATCCTCCGGGATAACCCATGCCCCATTGCATTTGCTCTGGGATTCTTTTGTAGTTCTCTTCTTGCTCTTCTTTGGGCTGCCCACAACCCAAACAAATAAGATCCCCTATAGGCTGGCTCCCTCTCTCTGGGCTGAGATACAGATATGACACACTGAGAAGTCCAAATGAGGATGAAACACGTGTCTGTGTCTGCTGTTCTCAGCCTTTGCTTTTTTGTATTGTGAGGTCTTCTGGCACCATGCAGTTTTGTTTAAAGTTGAGCCAGTTCAAATTAATTCATGGACATTTGCATATGTTTCCCATGATGCTTTGTATTATTGGGGTATGTGCAATTTGTTTTCTTTAAAATTTGGCTGTATGGCCAATATCCTCTGGGATATCCCTGCCCCATTGCATTTGCTCCGGGGTTCTTTTGTAGTTCACATCTAGAATCTAGATAGGAAAGAACTTAAGTATTTGGGGAAGGAGTCTGTTTTCTGTAACTTCCCATTTTCTTTTATGTGACTGTAACTTTAGCAATAAAATTGTTCTGTGTTTGATTTTTCCTGTTTTACAATTTTTAGTAAACAACATTTTCTTTAAAATACTGCTGGTGCTTTTTCTCAGTTATTTTACATGTGATGTGCTGAATCTGTGTTTAAGACTGACAGCTGTTAGAGGCTTGCATGTGTTACTAAGCTTGCTTAAAAAGGTAAGAATATACTTAGATCTCTTATAGAGTTGTAAGGGTACATTTTGGGAACCTGGCTTGGTACCCCTGGTGAAGGATTATACTGCATTCCTGAAGAGGGCACATATCTGAGCCTGTCAACTGGGTATACTAGCATAAGGTTCACATCTACCCCCCCAAGACTCGAGGCTAGTAGGTGATTTGGACCCAAAACAGACAGGAGGGTTACCTTGTTTGTCACCTGTTCACACTATTGCACTCTGAGGTTGACACTGTGGGATCAGAGGGCCTGACCTCCAGAGTGCATTTGTGACACTATTTACAAAGGCAGAATAAACACAGAAGATTCATCTGAGTTTTCCTTCAATCTCTGTGAGTCTCCCAAAACATTGCAGCTCTCTCATATATGTCTTTGCAACCCACCCCCCTTAACAAGCATCCTGTTTTTTTCTAGAATGTTCTTATACATTTCAAGCAGGCATAGCAAGAACAGTGTCCTAGAATGGATGTCCCTTCTCCACAGCTTCTGAAAAAGGGCTTACAGAATGCTCTCAGGTTAACCCCCTGAGTTCCCAATAGCTTTTTGCAATCATCTCAAACTATAATTATATGCATTTCAACAGTAACATTATATAACCTTCAAACAAAGGGATCTCAATATCAGTTACATTTCCACATAATAATCAGCATTTATTTTTATATAAACAGATATGCAAGGGAGGAAAAAGATGGAAACAACAAGGAAGACTGAGGGACAGTGAGAGGCAGAGAACTGCAAGACTGTCGGAGTGATTAAGTCCCAGGTCTCACGAGAAAATGTGGTTGTGCAACCAGACAGACAAGAGACAGGAAAGGAAAGAACAGAACAGATCCTTGCATTCAAACTCTCCATAACAACTGGGGCAGGGTTCTACTCAACCCTATCACACTCCCCTCACAAGGGAAATAACAACTCCATACCCCTTGACCTTGTATAACTCACAGGCAAGGTAGGCCTCCAAAACATTTATGGTGATCCAGTGGTATTTTAAGTCCATATAGCCACAGACACTTAAGGGCACCCTGGGGGATTCCCTTACTGTTACAGTGTAATGACATGTTTAATATAGATCCTGTAACATATTCTATACATTTTATTTTCTGCAATATTCACTGTAGCGTGACCCTGTTCTCAAGGTGTTAGCCTCCCCAATGATACACCTGTAAAGAAGCCTCAACTAAGCATGCCTTCATGGTCAGAAATTGCAGAATGAAAAAGGAAAAAAATAATAGACTCTTCCAAACACCCTGGGGATAAAGGTTTACAACACTCTTGTGACTGATACTCAGTTCTATCTGTCCTTTTCACTTGATCAGTGTAACTCTGTGACTGTGAGTAAGAGATGCTTATCTGAACTGAGTGACTGGATGGCTGCCAACAGGCTGAGCCTTAATCCAAGCAACACAGAGCTATTGCTTATTGAACCAGGATCTCGGACAATAGCAATGAAGATGAATAATATCATCATGCCATCTTTAGTAAGCAACTTCCTCAGATGTGTGGTTAGGACTAAGAATCTGGGGGTAACTGTGACCAGCAAACAATTACTTGGAAGCTCAGGTGGCTGCTGTTGCCCACTGTGGATTTTTTCATCTCACAAACATTGTCTGGCTGATGCCCTATTTTCAGTACAAGGACTTGGCAACTGTGGGGCACACCTGCAAGACATCCCACCTTGGCTTCTGTAATGTTCTTAATCTAGGGTGTTCTGGAGGTCTTGTGCATCATCTCCAGCATTAGCAGAATACCATGGCCAGGCTGATATTGAGTACAGGCACATTTCATCATATCACACCTGTGTCTCATGATCTGCACTGGCTACTAGTTAGATGGCACATCATCTTCAAGACTTGTTTGTTGGTTGTCAAGGCCCTGCATGATCTCTGTCAAAGCTACATATAACACCTCCAGCACTCTTATATTCCTTTTCACTCTCTTTGCCAGTCTGAGGAGAATTTGCTGGAGGTCCCTTGAGCCTAAATTAAGTCCTCTGAGGACAGGACTTCTGTGGTGGTCCTGTGCTGCCTGTGGAACTGGATAGTGATAGTGTTAATAAGCCTGGATTTGGTTTGAAAAATAGAGGGTGCCATAATAAGGAATCCTATTTTTATCCCTGTACTTTTAATTGATTCTGCTATGCGTATACGATAAGGAACTATTATGCCTCCAAACTTCCACTGTAGTTTCCCAAAATGTTCAGTAGCATATAGAAACATAGAATCTATTGGCAGATATGGGTGGCTTGGCCCACCCAGTCAGCGCATTTATTTCTCTCTTCATGTTTGCTGCAATAAGAGGAATAAGGAATAATGCTGCCAAACTCAGACATTGGCTGTTAACACAGTGCACACTTGGGGATCTAGGATGTCTAGTCGACAACTAACTTGTTGACTGGCATTGCAGCATAGGCTCCCTGTTGACTGAGAATTGCAGTCAGCAGGGAGCCATGCACAGCAGGGTCCATTTTTGTCTTCAGGGGGCTTTGCCCCCCGAACCACCCGCACCCCCCATCACTATGGATACCAACTCTAGGTCAGCATTGGTTCAGGGAGGGGGTGCAAGATGGGGGAAGAGTATTGCTGGGTCCCAGGTGCATCCCCTACAGTGACATGGCACTGTTGTCTGCAGTGACATACGTTGCTGTAGGGGTTTCGCTGAGGGAAGTGTATACCCACACGGCATAAGAAAAATGGAACTCGGGTAAGTTAGGACATCAGTAATGGTTACTGGTAAGGATGCACCACCAGACAGTGTCACATATGCACTGCCACCAATAGCTGGTGCTAATGCCCTTGCTAAAAGGGTCTGCTCATGCATGGTACCAGCATCTCTAGCACTGAGACCAAAGACTAGGGCTCTATAGAGATGACCAATTATAGGAAGTTATCTAGATTTTGATACAACTACACACCATGGTACTGAAGGTGGAAACCTCTTTGGTAGGGGCAATCAAGAACTGAAAAGGCCAGATGTAGCAGGGAACCTAATAATCCTCTGCTTAGAGCCAAAGGTCAGTCTTCATGGCATGAAGAGAGCTGATTTGCACATAACCAGCCTTGTGCCTTATTGGAATCCAGCTACATAAAGATTCCAGCTCAAAGAAAATGGCCCAAGGTTTACTGTGCCATCAATGCTCAAGTTCAAGTTTATTGTAGGAAAACTCTGTTGAGCAAGCTTATTCACATGGAGGTCCTTTGACACAGACAGGTAGTGACAAATTGCATAATCGAAAAAACAGTACAAATTCAAGTACAGAATTATGGGCAAGCATTAACATGTTGCATAAAAATGACAATGACATAGAAAATACAAGTACAGAAAAAAAGGCACAAAGTGCTTGTTTCGGAGTATCAAGGCAGCTAATTTCTAGGTAGGTAAGAGGAAGCAGTGGGTTAGGGTTAGAGCAGTGAGCTAGGATTTAGAAGCAGCTACATGTATCTTATTTTTGCTGCAGCCAACCTTTGAAATAGGCTGACAGGAACGGTACCAGGAAGCTTCAGCATGCCTTGGAGCCGGTTCCAGATAGTTGGGAGTATGCTTTAATGGCCTGCTTTCCGAGTGAGGTGAGAGTTCTCGGTACATCGAGGAGGAGGAGGTCATTTTTCCTAAGAGAGTAGGCACTATGGGAAATATGGAAAATGGTTGTGAGATAGTTCGGGAGCTTGTTCAGGAGTAGCTTAAGAGTCCAGATACCAGCATGAAGCATGCATCTGGTTGAGAGTGATGTCCAGCCAGCGGCTAGGTACAAATTGCAATGGTGGGTTCAGTAGGGTAGGTTTGTCATAAGCCATATGGTGTGGTGGTAGAGGACGTCTAGTTTGTTGAGTCTTGAGGCTGCTGCGGAGGAATAGATAAGATCTCCATAGTCGAGTAGCAGCAAGAAAGTGGCCTTGACCAGCCTAGTTATGGTATCCAGGGACTTGTTACGGAAGAAGAAACCTAGCCTAATGTTTAGCCTCTTTGCCAGATCATTGAGGTGGTTGTGAAAGGAAAGCTTGTTGTCTAGCCAAATATCAAGATATTTGAATTTGGAGGTGATTTCAAGGGGTTCATCTAGGGAGGTAGTGATGAATTCTTCGCGTGTGTTTGCAAGGGAGGTGGAGGTGGTGTTTGGGGCAAAGGTCATGGCCTTAGTTTTCTTGGCATTAAAGAGTAGTTTGGCATTGATTAGGTTGATTTCTAGTTGTGCAAAGTCAGCTTGGAGTATATCCTTCACTTCAGCCACTGTAGGGTCTGATGTGCACTTTGGATGCGCCAGTAAACACAAACTGTGGGGATGCTGTTAAGGAAGATAAAAAAAAGACAACTAGACCAAGAATGGAGCCCTATGGGACTTCACAGTAGAAGTGGAGTGGGGGGACAGGCCATCACTGACTAGGTATGACTGACGGCGGTCCGCAAGGTAGGAGCAGAACGATGTAACATAAAAACAGAGAAATTGACTGCAGAAGAAAGGTTGAGCAACCCATCCATTCTGCTAAGCCTACATGCCTACACTGCAAATGTCCTATAGGCTATCCCTTCCACTTATGTCTGCCTCCTTTCCACTTAACTATGGCCATGTGCCTGTCCCACCCTACCTTGAACCCCCACTGATTTATCAGATTTCCTTGTTACAGTCATCTTTAGCTCTCTTTTTAAGGTTCCATATTTTAAGAAGGAACTGAATCCATCCCATTTCCTGTTATTGAGAAGGATCATTTTTAAACTATACAGCAACTATTGTAACTTGCACTGGCATGCACAGTTATATAGTCAGATAGACATTTAATGTCCGGTAGCCCCCCATGTCCCCGCCTCCTTAGCAGAAAGTAATAAGTATGCAGTGCAAAAATGTATTATTTTGTTGAGATACTGTACAAGATACAAGCCACATGTTTTGCCTCATACACAATCACAGTAAAATTTGGTGGGATATAGCACATCTTTTATTTCCTGTGTTTTTGAGGTTTCCGAGATGTCCTACCTGCTGAAATAATAATCAGAAGTTTTCCATTTTGTTCCAGGCAGCTTTGGAAGAATTTGATAGGAGCAACAAGGTCTTTCTCATAATACAGCATCTGATGAAAAATAATTACACATTCTTTACTAATTAAAATGTAGTATTTAAAGGCACAGTACAAAAAAAAGAATGTTATTTTTCTGTAGTTTGGATACATTTAGAAACCATTTATTGTAAAATCTTGATACAGAAAATTATAAAATGATTATACTTTTATGAAGAAACTAAAACAGTTTATTATTTGTTTTGATCTTTCTTATTATATATAGCCTATGATATTTTACTGAATGCGTGAAACGTGAAAGGGTGGGTTACTTAGCCATTCAAAGTGTTTCTGTACAGATCACAATATTTAATTGATCTCCAAATAATGCAACTTTTTAATATGCAGTTGACCTGTATTTGAAATAGTTCTATAGTTTATGGTTAGCCCCTATTATGTATGGATTTCAATTCACATAATATTCTTGTTATGGTTGAATTCAAAGGTCAACAAAAGTTATCATGGTATCATTCTGAACAACCTTTCAGCCTTCACTGCCACCTGATTGGCTGATGGCCTGATTTAAATGAGAAAACTTGCACAAAAATGATGTCACAATTTAGCAAACACCGAAGTAGTGGGCCCACACAGTTTAGACATGAAAGCCATGCAAGGCTCTGTGTCACAAAATGGACTCTTTCTATTATTTTATTTTAAAAATAAACAGTGAAGCCACAGATGGTCATGACTGGGACAGAGCAAGTCTCAGGACTGACATGATAAGAGTCACAGTGAGGAGCTGGAGAAAGTGGGAGTGGCAACACATAATAACGTGGCTCAGTAGGTAGCACTCTCACCTCTGGGGCCAGAAACATGGATGGTTATGGGTTCAAGCCCCACACAAGGCACTTGGAATAATATCCAACTGACATAGTAGTGCAGTATGAGGAGGTGCTGTGGATGAGACATTAAACAGAGGTCTATTTCTTTTGTATGTGAGCTTGTAGCTCAGTGGTTAGAGCACTGAGGTGGTGTTGTGGGGTCCTGCATTGAATTCCCAGTAAAGTCACATTATTTCCTTCTCTCTACAGTCCAGCAAGGCTTTTGACTTGATACCTCACAAATGATTGCTCAAGGAGATGGAAAACCTGGGTGTGGCTAAACCAGTTGTGAACTGGGTGAGTAATTGGCTAGAAGGGAGGCAACACAGGGTGGTGGTCAGTGGGGTTAAATCAGAAGAGATGGAGGTTACGAGGGGGATTCCAGAGGGATTTGTCCTGGGTCAGTTCTCTTTAACATGTTCATTAGTGACACTGGAGAAGCGCAGGTTGTGTCTCTTCACAGATGACACAAAATTATGTGGGAGGGTGGATAGTGACAAGGGAATAAGAGAAATGCAGAGAGACCTACAAAAGCTAGAGGGGTGGTCAAAGGTCTGGCAGTTAAAATTCAATGCAAAAAAACCCAAGGTAATGCACCTAGGGAAAAAGAACCCAAAGATGGAGTGTTGGATGGGAGGGGAGAGACTTAGCATTACAGCTGAGGAACAGTATCTGGGAGTTATCATCAGAAACTCACTTAAGCAATTGAGTCAGTGCAACAAGGCCTACAGCAAGGCAAACAGGATGCTAGGGATGTATTGGGAGGGGTATTTTTTTTTTTTGTCACTTTGTTTATACTCTGATCCATCGGGGAACTTTCTCAGGCATCCTCGTTGCCCATGAGCTCTACCTCCTGCTTGAAACTGCACTCTCCTCACCTCCGCATCAGCTCGACAGAGTCCCCGGCTCTGCACCCCCTGAGGTGGGATCACTCTATATTCCCAGGGTGCTCTATCTGGGAATGTAATGTGCTGGCTGAGTGGTCAGCCCAGACGAGGAGTGAAGCCTGCCATTCGGAGTGTGGCGAGGTGGGGCGAGGTGCCGTCGCCTATTCCCAAGGACGGGGATTTTTTCCTTGATTTCATCCCTGGAGTGTGGTGTGCAATGATGCCTGTGCACAGCTGCTATGCTGGCAACTGTCACACTCCAACCCTTGCATTAGTCAGTGTACCTGTAGTCCCCCCCAATCTCCATCTGGAGTGCTAGGAACACTGAGCACCCTGCATCCCTCCCCAGGAAGAGGAGAGCTGTCCTCTGGATGCTCCCTCCTCTCCCTCCCCACCAACCCCCAGCCACTGGAGTCCATTCCTGAACCTGGGCCATCAGTGTGGCATGAGGTGTGGTATCCAGTTCCTCAATCCTCAGCACCTCCGGGCCAGAGGGAGGGGTATTGATAGCAGAAGAAAAGAGGTAATACTTCCCCTCTACAGATCCCTGGTGAGTCCTCACCTAGAGTACTGCATCCAGTTCTGGAATCCTTCCCTCAGAAAGGATAAGCATAGGTTGGAGACAGTGCAGTGCACAGTGTCAAAAATGATTCAGGGTCAGCAGGGCAGATCCTTTGAGGAGTGCCTCAAGGCACAAAATATGTACACACTGAAGACCAGAATGGAGAGAGAAGATATGACAGAGACCTTCAAGTTCCTTGAAGGAATTAACAAAGTAAACTGAGGGGAACAGTTTCGCTTGACTACCAACTTGCAGTCACATGGACAATTGGAAATTTACAGGTGGGAGGTTCAGGAGAGATGTGAGGAAGTACTACTTTACGGAAAGGGTGGTAGAACCTTGAAACAGACTGTTGGGGGTGGGTGTGAAAACCATCATGGGACTCAAACAGGGCTGGGATAGAATGAAGGGTATAGTGGTTGCCCGGGGTGACAGGACCAAAGAGGTGAATGGGGAGAGGACAGGGATGGGTAGTACCCTGGAGGAACAGTGGACTCCAGGGATTATAGGGAACTTCGGCAGACTGCATGGACCTCTGATCTTTTTCTGCCATCACTGTCTATATTTCTGTGTTTCTACCTTACTACTTTATGGAAGTGGAATGACTGAAAACCAAAAAAACATACACTATACAAAACAGTGGATGATTGACCATCCACAACTGAACCTGTGTTTCCATCTTAGGAAGAGATGACATCTTAGAGACTTCTCGAGCTTTGTTCTCAAGGTCTCTATGATGTCATCACTTCCCTTGATGGAAACATAGCCTAATTGAGGATAGTCACCCATCCACTGTTCTATATTTTCTTCATTTCTGTTGTTACATTAATGGGAGATTATCTTAGAAAGACAGATAGTTAACTGTACATTTGGAGAAGAAATAATTACTCCACAACAGTGTACTATATGGTACTAATGTAACCAGCTTTCATGCCTGGCTATTTAAAACAGATTTCGAATAAAGCTCTTTATTATGCATTTTTGTTATAATTTATTGACACAGGATAGTTCAACTGAGATGCAGAATCTTATCTCCAGTGGGGTCCTACTTTTATCCATTTTTACAAATGGACGTACTAGACCACTTGGAGGTAAAGTGACTTGCTCAAGGTCATGCAGTGAGTAGCTCTGGTGGAGTTGTTATCTGATCTGTGATCTCTGGGGTCCTAAGCCATTACAATAGCCGCAACACCATTCTACCCTCTGTACGTTTATTGAAATGGAAGAGGGCAGAGAATAAAAGAAGATTTTGTATCTGTTTTAAGGGCCCAGACTTTTGAATTATTTACCGGCAAGTGTACAGTTAACTGTGAAGAGGTCTGTTTTTAGAGTAACCTTATTGGCTTATATCCAAACCAAAGCCTAATGCTTTGCATTTTTAATCTATTTTTAATGTTTTGTACACTCCATGTCAGGTTATATAAAGGCCCTTCAGGTACACTGTCAGGCAAGAGGCAAAGTAGTGTGCCCTCTGGGGGGACTGGCCCTGGGTGCTAGGGATGGTGATTACACCCTAGCCTGTCAGTTAGAGACATTTGGCCTGTGCTGACTCAGCCTCAGCCTTGTAGCTATGCTTTTTTATTTTTAATTATAGCCTGCCTCCTGATCATGCCATCTCAGTCTGTGTTTTCCATTTGGGGCGGATTTGGCCTCTTGTCAGGGCAGGCCTGGCCCACCAGTTACCTATTATCAGCCACGCACTCAGTGAATGACTGGTTAACTGCCTGCCAGTCTGTCTAGTCTAACCGTTACTGTCTGTTACTGTCCTCCCCTGAACCAACCATCTTGACTGTTGACTCAGTGAGTCCAGACATGATGTCATGAGTCATACTCACGAAGCTGCTGCTGCCCATGCCTGGTACCTCCTGTTGTTGGCACCAGTCACCTTTTTCCAACACAGTGGCAGCAGGATTAGGATAGGCAGCAGCGCAGAACAGATGGGTACTGCATGGACTGGAGGACTGGCCACCTTAAATAATGGTGTTTGGCCATTGTGGGTAGTCAGCAGTCTGTTTGGCCATTGTGGGTAGTCAGCAGTCACCACCTCACCTTCACATAATTGCACCAAAACTGACAGCCAAAGCTGAATGGACCCAGATAGCAACACCAGCACAACATATTGTATATCTTCAAATCCCATACAGTGGCAGGCAGCGGGCTAGTGATAGCTGTGGCACATGAGATAGAAGTCAGGACAGGGTAGGCAGGCTGCGGCACTGGGTCAAAGAGGGTATGTGTGGGTCAAGACAGGGAACGTTGATGAGTCTTGACTAGTGTTGCTCAAGTAGTATCCTAGAAATCAGGATACCAACAGATACCTCCAATTTGGCCAGATAGTTCCTGTGGTAGGATAGTAGTGCTATCTGGCCATGGATCCTACCAACTAGTATACCTGGATCCTAACCAGGATCCATCACTATCTGGCCCTGGATACTAACTATCTGCCCTAGTATTCATGGATCCTAGCAAGGATACCTTGGTCCTAACCAGGATTGATCACTATCACTATCTGGCCCCGGATCCTAACTATATGCCCTAGGATCCATGGATCCTAACCAGGATACCTAGATCCTAACTAGGATCCATCACTATCTGACCCTGGATCCTGCATCTGTCTTTGGCAGGATATTTGGTAGCATCCAAGTCAGGATACCAGCACTATCAGACATATAGTGATAGGATCCACAAAAACACTATCTGAGCAACACTAGTCTTAACTCAGCAGGAAAGTGGGCCTGGCAGTGAGGGAAGTACTACCAAGCAGTAGCAGGACATTCAGGCTATGGCTGCCACTTAACCAACATCCCATTCCCTGAGCCTACCTGCACCAAGGCAGTTGGCATCACACCAAGAGTAGCCATTAAAACAAAATAAAGAGCCACTCAGACAACAAAAAGTCTGAGAGAGACAGTGAGGTGAGGACAGGTGTTTGATCCCGTGGGAGAGGGGGTTAAACTGGAGCATGGTGAGGCAGTAGTCCTGGGCCATCCATGATAGTATTAGTGGAGCTCTGGACATGATACACAGCAACATGAATGTCCTTGGCAGGGCCACGAGCAGCAGGAAGAAAACAATGTGATCTCTGGACTTTGGGGACAGGGAGCAGCAAAAGCCAGGATGCTACAACATCAATACAGGCTGGAGATCTCAGCAGGTGGTATGTAACTGAGTCTCTGCACCTTCCACCAGGCCAGGCACAGCATAATCTGCCTACTAAAAATGTAAGTACACTACATTATATTAAAAGTTAATCATATTCATTGTTTTTACAGTGATTCATGATAATTCATCTAGCCAATCTGCGTATCAAATGTGTGAACTGATTTGATCATCATTCCTTGTGGATTCTGGATGAAAACGGAAACTTGTATTGCTCACTGACTGAATGTTGCAGTGCTGACTGATCATGAAATTCTGAAGCAGCCAGAACACAGAAAAGATATTTATACCTTATAAGAGGTGATGAGTAGTTGTTTAATAACAGTAGGTCATGTATATTTCATCATAGGCATCATCTTTTTTCACAGTGTGCTGAGCATTGTGCTATGCTACTAACTGCTACAGTGCAGAATATGAGATGTGTAATAATGGATTTAGTTACTGTCTTACTGTAGTGTGGTTTATACTCACACTTTAAATGCTGGCTGTGTCCCATGTGATAGTCAGTTTGCTAGGTTGGTACCATGTGAGTGATAACTGATGTGATAGCTCATGCCAGGTCAGAACTTATCATGTTAGTCTAGCCTTCCTGATGCCAGGTCAGAAATTCTATCATTCTAGTCTAACCTTTTGCATATGAAATGTCAAGTGACAAGTTCTTTCTTCATTTTTTTTAGTTAGATTTTACATGTTAAAGGCCTTAAAGGACAATTCTCAGCTCCCAGAAGAAAAGCTGCAGGACCTATAGATCTAGATTAAGCAAACTGCAATGAATGTAAAGATTTTAAGCAACTTACTTGTCTGTTATACTGTAGATAGTTTTATCTGGTTGATCCTGTGATTTCCACCTGCCATTACCAGCAACTACTTTTCCCAGTGTTCCCTGCAGATTCCCTCTATTATCTGTAGAGATGCATTGAAGTTTTACTACTAATGTGAAGTTCAGGTGAAGTTAGCAACACTTATATCCACAGATAAGTACAAAAGTTTTTAATAAAAGGTTGAAATTCACCTTTAATTAACTTTGTGTTGCTAACTTCACCTTAACTTTGGGTTGCAATTCAGGAAGGTGAGGTTTGTGAAAAACGCCCGCCAGACTACCTTTCTGACAGTCTGCAGGTCACATGGTGCATGCTGTCTAATGCAATGAAGGTTGATAAGACTGCAGTCTGACTTATTACACTGTTTTCCAATACCACCATTGCAGACAACCCCAGGTACCTGCACCCAATGTGCAATAATACACAGAGAGGAACTGCCCACTGTTTTGCCACTTGTCCACATATCCATGCTTAAATGAATATAAGGTGATGAGGAATGTTGAAGGGCATGTCTTACAGACTCTTTCACAGTTCGATATAACTCCTGGAAAGCATGGATGAAGAAGTAGAACCTGGACAGGATTTTCCATTTGGGACATGTGCATGCTGCGAAGTGCTAGAATCCAGCATTCTCAACAAAGGAGAAGGGCAAAAGGTCAATTGCCAGCATTTCCAACATGGCAGCATTCAGTTTATATGCAACCACATGATTTGGTGGGTACTTCATATGACGTGAGAAAAGACTGCTCAACGTGGGCTACATGATGCCTGTTTTGCACATGGCATGCCAAATGGCTCTGCTCTGTGAACTGCCATGGGTGGGGTGCTTTTGACGTATGATGGGGTGTGCACAGGTGAGAAGCCAACAAATGAGGTTATTTTACCTGTTTTAAGCACAGGGGTTGATGTACTAGAATTACTACATGGACCACCACTGCTTCTGTGACCACTACTTGACAATTCAAAATCCTCCTCCTCCGCATGCCTATAGTAATCCTCTGGTGTTACTTCACCACTTCTACAGACATGGCTAGTTTGGCTGCTAACAGTCAAGAAAGGTGATGCAATGCTCACTAAGGTGGATGAGGATGAATGCTCCACTATGGCATTAGCTTTCCTCTGGTGCTGAGTCCACAGTGCCATGTGCCTGCTCTTCTGATATGTGTTCTGGCCCCAGTGCTAAGGTGGCTACCCTTTTTACTACACCTCACACACACTTGGCAAGGCTGGCAGATTGCCACTGTTTCATCACTTTCATCCTGTATGAAAAAATCCCAAATTAGGGATTTTGATGCTCTACTTTTCACATATCGCTGATGCTGCATTTTGGACTCCAGTTTTTGTGGCACAAAAATAGGTGGTGTACTGAATAATTTATGTTTTTGGACACACTTGGACTCTGCCTGAACATCACAGTCTATGACTATTATTGGATCATAATCATCAACAGACACAGCTACATCAAAACTCTGAGGAGGGGGTGATTTAATAACAGACTGTTCACACACAGCCACCTTCAGTTTCTTTTTCTCCAGTTCTCAACTGGGGTCACTTGCATCATCATCATCATTATAATCATCATCCGCATCCAAAAATTCAGTTTGGATGCTGTCTTGTGGTGAACATGTTCCAACCACAGATGCAGTATGATCATCCACAATTGTTTCGTCAACATTTGAATATTTGGATGGTCCAGGCATAATCGCAATATCGCTGGAAACATGAGATTGTGAGTCATCGTCATGATCAGAATCATGTTCAATTAATGTGGGGATGGGGAGTGTGATATCAATTACACTCTGAATCATGTCTTCAGGCTCCACAACACTTTGGCACCCAGATAAGTTTGCAAGGGTTGAACTTGGAGCAATACTCATGCCGGACCTGTCACTAAATTCACTACCACCACCACCAGCAGGGACACCAGCATCTCCAACCATCATTGAAGCAACTGATTGCACTGTGAAAAACATAGTCAGATAAAAACCCTTTACTTGCATCAACTATTCCCTTCTGCTGTGTACTACCAAGCCAATGGCCATTCTTGGCACTGGCAGCAGTGCCACAGCCAGAAACATCTTTGCATGCACCTCTCTTCATGGGCATTTTTTTTGATTACACAGACAGTTAACAACACATTTAGATTTAGGCACTTCTGGGAGGATGGGAAGCCAAAAAACAAGTGCGACTTACAGATGGAAATTGGGCCCTAAATAGATGCAGTGGCACAGACAGATGGAGGTTGGGCCCTAACAAGAAGCAGCCACACAGGCACAACAACACCTTAACCAGTGGTCAGCAAACCAAACTGGAAAAAGAATACCTTCTTTTGTGGGGGAAGGGGAGGTACAGCAGTGCCTAGATAGAAGCAATAAAAAATAATGCAGATGGGCTAAGAAATTAAGAGTACTGTGAATACTGTGATTACAGTGCCACAATAAAATGTATTTGACTTGACAGCAGGTGCACACACACTAAAGGTAATGGGCAGAAAATGTAACAATTCAGTACACTACAGCTCAGTCTTTTAAACAGACTGAAAAAATGCAATGCACCACAGCAAACAGCAACACATGATCAAAACTTACTAAAAGTATTACTGTGTGTACATGAACACACAAATACTAAAACAGTATCCAGCAACAGTTGGAAAGATTGCCTTTCTCACTGTGAATCTCCCTTCACCACAGATCCACCCCTTCCCCTAAGCACAATTCTACAGTGACAGACTGAATGTACTAAATTATCATTCAATATTCACACAAAATCAATAAATGCTCAATGATATAAACACACAAGGTTTTCCTACAATCGATGTACTAAATTTTGACACAAAATGTTGTCTCAAAAATGTTTTTTAAAGGTTTTTTGATGGTCTGATTCTCAGAACTCTAACAGCAAACTGTCTCTGGCTTTCCAGTACACACACTACGCTGAACTGAGGCTGTGCAAAACATATAGAGTCCATGTGACCTGCCATCCCATGAATCACTGCAAAATTCACCTTAAAGAGCAATAAAAAAGGTGAATTTAACACCAAGTCCATTGAAATCAATGAAACTTTATGTTAAAATTATTGTAAATGTAAAGTTATTTGCTTCAAGTTGCATACTATTTCACAAAATTTGAGTTATATGTGAAATACTCCATGTAGCGAAGTTTAGGAACTTTGCCCACCACTAATATCTGCATTCCTTTCTATCTGCCATCTGCCAGCACTTCCTGGTATACAGGCTGTATCTTTCTCATGTTATTCTCCCTCTATTATCCACCACATCACTGGCATTTACACAATTCAATTGATGATTGCTCCCCACTGATTTTTTGTATGCTATAAATGTCTTAATAGTTTATCACCCATGTCTTAATAAACAATTTACAGTGCACTACTAAAGAGTATGTTTTTTTTGAGAATGACTGTGAGGATTTTAATAACATCATTGATGAAGAGATTATTGAAATTGTCAGGAGTGAAGAAAATAAAGATTTCATATTAGAAGCAAGGACTGATTTTAACATTGTTTTACTTGTCCAGGGAATAGTGCAAATTGGTAGAAATTGACCTCGACTACTGCAGTTTACCCTCTACTTGTCCATCACAACTAGTTCAGACCCTCCATGGCTATCAATGAAGTTAAAAAGTCCCTACTTTAGCAGGCTCTAGTCATCATGCTAACCTCCGTCATTGTTTCAGATGGCCAGGTATGACTAATAGCTCTTTAAATTACTTAGCACACAGCAGAGGAAGGTGTGGACCTCACAAGAGACTCAGTGTGAGTAATTATCACCTCATTATTTGGGTCTCCAGCTGCATCCAAGCTGTGATCATGGGTGGAATATTATTAAGTCACTGACTCTCAGTGTTCTGAGTCTGTGCTTCCATGTATGTGTGGATGTGTCAAGTATTATTAAGGCCAGAGTCCCTCATTTTCATGCAGCTTGAATAACACTACCTGTATCCAACATTTCAATGACAAAATGTTAAGAGGCATATAATATATGCCATTCAGGTGATTGGTTTTATCCCAGCCTCCCCACAGTCACTCCCTCCCACTTCCCCTTCCCCTTCCCATTCTCCCAGCTCTGTACTTTCCCTGGATACCGCTGCAGGCCAATGAGAGAGGAGGACTTGGATGCTAAACAAAGTCAGTTAGATGTCCATCACTGATTACTTTAAAACTGACTAATGATGAATGAAAAATTAACTAAACCATATTTCAATAGTCATACTGTGGTTTTTAAGTATTTTTATTTATTTATTTTATGAATTAATTAATTTATTTATTTCAGTCTTGGAAATGCAAATGAACATTTCCCTTGGGTGGTACAGCAGCGAGGCACTATGAACATGTGGTTCAAGGTGCATCTAGTATGCCAGGTGTGGTTTGGCAACCTAAATATTGGCTGTACACCAGGAGGCAAGAGACCAAGGGAGGTCTTTTTCGCTATTAGGCATGACTGATAGGATAGTCTGCCCTTGAGCTGAAACTAGCTTGTTTGCTCATATAAGTTGCACATGTGTGTCAGGTGGGTGGCCCCAGTCAGAAGATGGCAGGCCTTGTTAAGGGCAGTGGTGATACAGCACAGGGCCGTGTCAGAGGTGGATCCATAGATCACAAGCCCATAATTGATTACTGAGACTGTTGAATTATGTATAGTAAGCTTGAGGGCTTCCAGGGTAAGGCAATGCCTGTGTTTGTTTAGTAGCCCAACATGGGTATTCACTGTTTTGGTAACATTGTCAATATGTCTGGAGAATGACAGAGTGCTGTCAATTGTCACTCCTAAATACTTAGAAAGTTGAGTCTGTTCTAGGATAATGCCTGAGCTATTTCTGATTTCCAGCTGGTGGGAGTGGAACATATTTTCTGCACTATGAAACAACATCGTTTTGGTTTTTGTGTAGTTAAGGACTAGCTTCTGTGAGTGGAACCAGGCCTCAGCGTTGGTAAAGCTAGTTTGCAACTGATTAGCCAGGAGTGTGGGATCAGTATTACTTGAGTGAAGAACCGTGTTGTCTGCATAGAGTAGGATCTAACGATGACAGGAGGCTGGGAGCTGATTCAGGAATATGGTGAAAAGTAATGGGCCCAGGATAGACCCTTGTGGCACACCTGAATGAACCGGTTGTTTTGCAGAGAGTGTATCACCAATCCTGACTTTTTGAGTGTGTCCACTGAGATACCTGTTGAACCAATTGCCGATGTCAGTGGATAAGTAGAGAGTGATTTACAGTATCAAGCACCTTGAAAATTTCAATGATTTTGCTACCAAACTGTATACAAATAAAGAAACCAATGAATGTAAATGTAGTCTGTGGGTAATATTCCCATATTTTACCTTTGCCACAAAACACACCTCTATTTTCTACCACCCTCTATTATCCACTATTCTTGATTATCCAACAAAAACTTGTTTATTGACACATACCTGTACTATGAGTTCCACAGGATGCATCAATGCACACCTATCTCCCCTGAAACTGTTCTGGCTCTAATGTGCTACAACATCTCCTCCAAAGATCCCCACACACCCAGGCCCCACAACAGCAGGCTAGCTCGAATAGCAAGAAATTGGTCAAAATGATACCTTGCCAGATTACTTATTATTCTCCTGCTCCTATCTGGGAATATTCACCCCAATCCTGGATCTGCAAACCACCACAACCCCCAGCCTACTGGTTCTGTAAAATTTGCCACTGTTAACATTTGTAGCCTCCTGCAGAAACTTGATCAACTCCAAGTTTGGGTAACAATTCACAAACCTGATGTTCTCGCACTCACGAAAACCTGTCTCTCCTCCAAGGTCCTAGACTCCTCAATCACTCTGGATGGTTACGCCATCTTTCGTGGACAAGCTCTCCAAATGAGGTGGAGGGTGCCTAGTCTATCCGAGAAGCAGCATCTGCAGAAAAATCATGCCTTACAATACAAATGCCAAGGAAGCTCAGATACTCTCCATTAAACTTTCAATTGGCCAACAATGTAAAACTCTGTTACTTACAACAGTTTACATACCCCCTGGAAAACAAGGGCCAGGACTTGAGTTATTCACTGAACACGTCAAAAAAGCAAAGCAGGGCTGGGAACAGGTTATCCTTGGGGACTTTAATTCAAACTGGCTAGCTAAGGATACAGTTACCATCAGTGACAAAAATACATGCCCTTTACCTAATGCAGATGGTAAATCAAACAATTAGATCTAGTTCCGGGTCACTCTTGGGCACTTAAACAGCCCTGCTCTGAGCAGGGTGAGTGTGGGCAGGGCGGGTGTGCGAGCTTGCGCACGTGAACACGCGCGCAAAGACACGTGCGTCTAGCATGTGTTTATGTGTGTTTGTATAGTGTCTGTAAAGAAGTACGATTGGAACTGATCTCTCACCCTAACATGCACCAACCAGCAGGGTAAGGCCAAAATAACCTGTACAATAGAAATACTTGAAGGCTCACTATCATGGAGCAATATTATCTGCTGCAAATTTGATATTGACCTTGTAGTTAAACATGGCTGAATATATCAGGATAGTAAATAGGGGCATGGGGGTTAGATGTGTGTACTGCAACATGTATGAAATAGTTGACAAAGCCTTAGAGCCTGAAGTGCTGTTTAAATGTGTAAAATGCCATGAAAATGAGGAAATGAAACAGGAGATCTCCTGTTTTAATAGCAGATTAAACTATTTAGAAGTAAGCCCAATTTAAATTAAATAAGGACACTGTTTTACCGGCATCTGAGTGCTTAGATAAATCAAACCAAACAGGAGACTGTATCACTGAAATAAAGATATAAACACTAAACATTCACTAGTCCAACAAGAATTACATAAAACTGTAGAAAAGAATAACCAAGAAAAGTATAATAGGAAAAGATCTAGAGAATCTGACACTTGTACAGAGGATGAATGGTTCACTGTTCAGAGTGCCAAAGTTCCAAAAAAAGGTCACAAAGCAGGAAACTTTGAGTTACCTTTGACTAACTGGTTTGATATATTCAGTTGCCCTGGTGATCTTTCAAATGAGCAAATAATAAACAAACAGTGATGAACATGTAATTCCCCTAATTCTGGTAATATTACCAAGTACTGATGCAGAAGGTATTAACCATATTAGCCCAAATGCCCCCAGACCTCAACCTCTAGTTATTCTAGTATTGAAGCCTCCAAGCAAAAGCAAATACAAACACAAGACATAGCCTTACTCCAAATGGATGACACAAATCTTATGGATTTCCAATCAGAACATAAATCAATATATGTACTTAGGGACTCAATAATTAAGCACTTAGTTTGAACAGTCTGTAACAGCGATAATGAATTTAGAACTCTGTCTTCCTTTGGGGAGCAAGAATTAATGATTTGACCTTAATGCTAGATGATATCTTAGTAAATACATGTGATTCCTTGGTAATTATACATGCTGGTGCAAATAATATATTAAGGGAACCTCTTTTCAAAATCAAACAATATATTGTAGCAATGACAAATAAACTTGCACTTTTCAACTGCAAAATAGCATTTTCAGAGATACTTCCAATCCCCAAATTGTCAAAATCACACAATGCAAAAATCAAAACTTTAAATAATTGGCTACATAGCTGGTGTTTAAAACAACAGATAGGATGCATTATGCACTGGGAGGAATTTGAAGACAAGAATAATCTGTTTTCATGGGATGGATTACATCTAAGTAGGAAGGGAAATGGGATCTTAGGGAAACATATAATCTTATATATCAACAAAAATTTAAACTAGAAGCAAGAGAGGAGAATCAAACAAAATTGGACTCTCTGAACCAAAATGAAAGCAATGTAGGTAAAGAGGATGGTTCTACCAAATTTGAAACTAACAAAGGCCTAAAAGACAATGAAGAACACTATGAACCAAAAAAAATCACCAAACAAATAATGAAAGTAATAAACAGATGCAAATACTACCTGTTAATGCCAGCAGCCTAAACAACAAAATGGATGAATTGAAGACCTTCTTAACAACAAATAATGTTGACATATGTAGGGTTACTGAAACTTGGTTTAACAACAACGATTGGTGTATGGACATAACAGGATACACTAGGATAGATAAAAACCTTACTAATGCAAGAGGTGGCAGCATTGACCTATACATATCCAATAATTACAAATGTTGTCCAGTAAATTGTAATGCTGAAGAAAATAACAATACTGAATTGGTTTGGACTAAAATAGTGATTGCAAACAATTACAGCATTACCACAGGATTAGGTTACAGAGCCCCCAACCTTAACAGTGATGAAAATAATCATTTCAAGATGAATATTGAAAATATGGTAGTTGACAAAAATGTTATCTTAATGGGCAATTTCAATTTTCCAAAAATTGATTGGGCACAATGTATATGCTCATCTGAATTAGAAAACAGATTTATGGACTACATGATCATAAACAACATGGAGTAAATAGTAAGGGAACCTACAAGAGAAAATAACATTTTGGATTTGTTTCTAACTACTGTAATATTAAGGAGGACATAACAAAAGTCAAAGTAATTCACCCACTATCAAATAGTGACCACAACATGGTATTGATTACTGCAAATATAAAACAAAAAAATGTGAGTAAAGGCTGCACCAAAACCAAAAACTTTTATAAAGCTGACTATATACAAATAAACAAATATCTAAAAGATTGAGATTGGGACACTGATTTTTCAGACTGTGATTTGAATGAAATCTGGTTCAAATTTCAAAATAAAATGCAATTTGGCATACATCAATGGGTACCAAGCAGGCATAAATACAAATTCAATAATAACAAAAGAACATCAAAAAGAGCTTAAGTAGAAAAAAGAAAGCATACAGAAGATATAAAAAGCATTCAACAACTAATAATTGGGTGGCATATAAAAAAGCAATAAACAAAAGCAAAGGTATAATAAGAAAAACAAAAAAGTAGTATGAAAAAAGATTAGCTACATCTGTCAAGGATAATAAAACATGTTCTTTAACTATATAGGTTCCTTGAAAAATAGTAGTCCTACTATTGGATCATTAAATACATTAAATGGAAAAATAACTAATGAAGTAGAAATAGCAAATGAATTAAACAAATATTTTATCAGTGTGCTTAATCTCAAATTAAAAACAGTTTCACAGAGGTCTAAATCACTTGAAACAACTATATCTTTTACTCAAAATGAAGTGATGGATGTCATAAAGATTATTAAATCTGATGGCTCTGTGGGGCCAGATGGTATTCCTTCCATCTTTATCAAAAGCACAGCAAACCAACTGTGGGACCTTTAACAACTATGTTCAATATTTCTCTCAAAACAGGTACCACTATACCAATTTGGAATCATGCTACAGTGATCCCACTTTAGAAAAATGGTAATAGAAATCTGGCACAAAATGATCATCCAGTAAACTGTATTGCAATTGTTTGTAAATTATTGGAGAGATTATTAAAAAACAGAATTATGGAATACCTATTAGTTACAGGGCAGACAGATTGTACTCAACATGGGTTTATAAAAGGCAGATCATGCCAAACTAACCTTTTAAATTTGTTGAGCCAGTAAGTGAAGCTGTAGACAAGGGATTATCAGTGGATATAATTTTTTTGGGACTTCTCAAAAGCTTTGGATTTGGTATCTCACAACATACTGATCAAACAGTTAGCGAAAATCAAGGTGCATCAATCCATAATAAATTGGATCGAGTCTTGGCTGACAGAAAGGAGACAACAAGTGTCAATAAAAACTCATCTGTCTACTTGGGATAATGTGACTAGTGGTGTCCCTCAGGGATCTGTATTGGGGCAGTACTTTTTAACATATTGATATATTCAGTGATCCCTCTAAACAATCACTGCTGGATGGTCAAGTACATTGATGACTGTAAATTTGGTGGCATTGTAACCAATCAAGATTCAGCTCAAGAAATACAAAGAAATCTTACACATTTAGAAAACTGGTCTAATGAGAATGAATTACTATTTAATGTACAGAAGTGTAAGGTGATGCATCTTGGTAAACATAACTCATGTTACAATTGCAAGTTAAATAACACAAATTTACAAGCAACAGATAATGAAAAAGACTTAGGAATCATATTTTCTAAGAACATGTCCTTCGAAACCCACACTACAAATATTATAAAAAAGGGGAATCAGATTTTGGGCTGTATATTAAGAAACATCAACAGTTGAAGTGATAAGGTTATAATCCCTCTTTTTTCTAGTCTCGTTTGACCACATCTCGAGTATTGCTCATCAGTGTGTGCCCCAACCTCAGTCAGAGGAAATCAACTTATTGAAAAAATTCAATGTAAAGCAACAAAAAAAAATTAAAGTTGTAAAGAGTCTGGATTACTGTACAAGACTAGAAAAATTGGGACTTTATTCCTTGCAATACAGGAGACTAAGGGGAGACCTAATTTTAGTTTATAAAGCATTTAATGATAAATCTATATTTGAAACCATTGGATTGTGCATGAATCCCTCCATAACTAATACAAGATCTCACAAAAAGAAACTAAATGGCACTCAAAAGCAAAACAAAGAGAAGTTATCAGTGGTACACCCAAAGAGTTATATCCATATGGAATGCTCTACCTCAAGATATTGTGGACAGTAATACATTAAGCTTGTTTAAAAACAGATTAGACATATATATGGGTAATAAAAATTTCATTTCCACCAATAAATAGGCAATACTGCCTACTGAGCTTGTAAACAACCTATGATCCTATGAACTAGGATGAACTTTCCAACAGGTATGAGCATGCTCATTGTCTGGCTCCTAGCTACTTGCCCCAAGCACATAAAAAATATCACTGTCCTGCCAGACATCTTGAGCAACCACTCTCCCATTATCTGCTCCTGGTCTAACAAGTGCCCTAAGGACACACCCCAAAGCAGAAAAAAAATGCTCCCTGAGGAAAGGGCAACTTGGCCTCTTCAAGAGCTACCTGAGAGATGCAGATTAGTTTCCCTTTCTCACTTGCCTTGACCATAACCAAGCTCTGGAATACTTTATTACCATCTTTAATAAAGCCAGCAACTTATTCGCACCATTCAGAACATCCAAAACAAAAGGAGCATCCAATCCATGGCTTAATGGCCCCCTTTTAGAACTAATGAAGAATAGGGACAACCTCTGGCATGTAGCGAGAGCTACTGGAAGACAGACAGATTTTATAGCCTACAAGACTGTCAGGAATAAATTTACCAGCTTGGTAAGGAATGCTAAGGCCTCCTATTACAGAAAGGAACTTCAAAAGTGCTGGGGGAATGGGAAAGTGTTCTGGGAGAATGTAAAGACACTGACTGGGAAAGAATCCGAAGCTCCACCAGATCTAATCATCACCCCTGTGGGACCTCTACAGCAACCCAAACAGTCAGCTAATGTCTTTAATCTGACCTTTACAGACGTCAGCTCCATCCTCCCTCCAGGATTTCTTGTTACTGACCCTAACAGCTGGCTTCCAAACCCTGCTACCACCACATACACCACTCAACCCCCATTCTACTTCAAAATGATCATGAAGGCAGACACTATTAAATATGTGAAGAAGATCCTTGGCAAAACTAGAATGGGTAGTGATATGCTTGACATGAAGCTTCTCACCATCACCCTAGAAGAGCTTGCCCATCCACTAACACAACTATTTAACATATCCCTTAAGTCAAACATATTCCCTGAGAAGTGGAAAACTGCCTCATCACTCCAGTCTTTAAAAGTGGAGATAGGACCAGTATAAGCAACTACTGCCCCATATCTATTTTACCTCCCCTCTTGAAGGCACAGGAAAGAACTGTGTCAGATCAGTTTATGGATTACCTCAACAAATATAACCTCCTCTGCCCTCAGCAGCATGGGTTCCATAAATCCCACAGCACTATTACTGCACTCACAGACTTTACTTCACACCTATATGACTCCCTGGATAGTGGAAAAATGGTTGGGTCAATCTTTATTGACCTAACCAAAGCATTTGACACTGTCAATCATCACATCCTGCTCAGCAGCCTTGCAGCCCTTGGCATCTCCACCAGTGCATTGTCCTGGTTCTCAAGCTACCTCTCGAACAGGTCCCAGTGTGTTAGGATAAAAGTTGTATCCTCTGAACCCCAGAATATTACTTTGCATGTTCCACAAGGATCAATTTTAGGGCCATTATTTTTCAGCCTCTTTATGAGTTTGCTGCCAAGTGTGTGCCTTGCTAAGATGCTGTTTTACACAGATGATCCAGTGATCTCCGTACCAGGAACACACCTCCATGAAATAACAGCTACCCTTCAAAGTAGCTTTCGCAAACTGGAGTCATGGTTTGCTCACAACAAACTCCTCTTGAACTACAGAAAAACAAAAGCGATGCACTTTACCCTACAAAGCTCAAAAAAGCAGGGTGGCCCATTTACCATACTAAGTAACCAAAGCGATGTCATCAAACAGGTTACTACCTTTAAATATCTGGGATTATTCCTAGACAGCACCCTTTCTTTGAACACTCATATTGACCATGTTGTGAAAACAGCTAACATCAGATTCATACTCCTTTACCAACAGAGAAATGCTGTGACCACTAAGGCCCTCAGCCTTGTTACCAAAAGCTCAATACTGTCCATTGTTGACTCTGGACTGACTGTCTAAAGTGCGGCCACTAAACTGCTCTCAAAAGCATTAAACTCCTGCTCAACAAAGCCTGCTGACTTGTTCTAGGAGCTGATTGGTATTCCCACTCTTGCAGTCTCTACTGCTAACTGGCTGGCTCCCATTACCTCAAGGTCCCGTACCAGGCATGTATCATAGGTAAAAGCTCTCCAGGATTGGTCCCAGAATCAGCTTCAAGCTTTTCCAACATAACCCCAAAACTAAAACAACCCAAAGCCCTGCTAGAAGGGTACTGCATGTACCTTACAAACGAACCTCCTTTGCCCAAAGATCCCTCTCTATCGAGGTCTCTCTGGATGAACAACCTACCCCTTCCCTTTTTCACCTTAAGAAACAAGGCCAATTCAAAAAAGAACTCCATCACCTTCTGGTAGAATCCCAAGAGTGCAACTGCTGTGCACAATGATATAAGTTCTATCCCCTGCCCTTGACTTCCAACCTTACCCTCCACCTTCTTAACCCTCTTGCCCCATTAGTTCTCACCCCTCCCTCCACTTGGTTTACACTTCCCCTAGGCTGCCCCATGCATACAGCATTTATCAGCTTGTTCTCCCTCATCAGCATATCCCCTTCTCCTATCCCCTAATAACTTTATACAATATGCCTCCTCTGTACCCATGCCAGTACTCTCCATTCCTCCTCCTTCCTCCCCTTTTCCTTGACAAAGCCGATTTTGGATATGAGCTACAAGCAACCTGCACTTAGTAACTAGACCTATAGACTAGAGGTATTTCTGTTATAAAAGTATTTGTATTTGAGGTTATACTCCATTTAGCTTGCTTGTAAAATAGCCTTGTCACTAGGCTATTGTATGTTCTCATCATATGATATAAACTGTACTGTTTTGTCTGTTCTTCTACTGACTTGGAGCATTTGTAAAAGAGCCAGTTTGGCTCAAAGGTTATAATTCCGAAACCTAAATAAATAAATAAAACTTGGTCACCAAAGTTGGCAGACAGAGGGTACACTGTCTTTTATGACATGTAATTTACTGAAAGTTACTGCATTGCATCATGGCTGGCTCAGCTGTTATTTATTAATTAATTTATTTATTTATTTAAAAGTTTCACCAAGAAAGGCATACTAAGCAGAATTACTCATTTCCAGATGTGTCCTGTGGGGAGGGAGGAGGGGAGTAATAGTGCTTTAACAGACAATGTAAACAGTAAGCAGAGAACCAATACATAACAGCAACAATATAACATTTACAATATGAAAGTAACTATACATGACTATATCAGGAGGTACACATTTGAACAGAGCATTGCAACAGTATAACCTGAGATGCAGTTTACAGAGGCACAGCTAGCAACTGCATGAGAGGAAAACTAGCAATACCTCTTGTATGGTGGTAATAGGTCAAGTGTAGTCAACCAGTTCCATTTAATTGCAGCAGAGCTATATGAATCATCATATTGGGTGCATGAGTGAAAAGCATTTGAAGCAAGAAAATATTTTGGGAGGACCCTAAGGGAATAAGGGGAGGAAGGGGAAAAGGTAGGGTCATGGGGGTTGAACTTGGGAGGGGAGGTATGATGAGGAATTGCTTGCCTGAGGAGAAATATTTGGGCAGCTATGGGAAGGTGAGTAAAGGGAGTCACATACAGTAGTAGGGACAAGCTTGAAGTTTGGTGAGGAGGGAAATTATGCTTGTAGAGCATAAGCAAGTGGAAGAAGTTCCAAGAGAGTGGCCTGGGGGGTGGGTAAAGGGTAAAGAAGGTAAAGAGGCTCAGAGGGAGTGACCTAGAGTTTAAAGTGGAACTAAGCTAGTGTGCAGAGTGGAACTTAAGGCAAGTGCAGGTTAGAGAGATGTAAATATGTAGAAGGGAGGAATGGGATGCGGAAGATGGAGCATTATGGATGGAGGTGGGGAAGGCATTCCACAGCTTAGGGCAGTGAAAATGAGAAGGCAGACTGTCCTGCAGAGGTGGACCTGTGGGGATAGCAAGGGATCTGAGATTGGTGTTATGGCAGGAGTATGTGGATGGGTGGGGGTAGAGATGGAAGAGGTTATGTTGGAGGGAAGAACCTGGACCAGAATTTGACCATGAAACTATCAGTATGGAATAGGTGTCTGGACTCCAAGGATGGCAGGGACAGGGCTTACCAACTATGAAAGGAAATTATTAAATTCCAAAGAAACAAAGTCATCTTCATAATAAAGACAATTGAAATAACTTGGGAGGTTAAAGGACAAACTGCAAGAAGATCAACATATGGGTATGAATTGTGGAGTAAAGTTTCATAATGCAAAAAGTAATTCTGCAGAATGGACCACTGAACTGCAGAAAAAATTACATGTATTGGGGATTGATGTATTAAACTGCAAAATAAAATTCCTCAGAAATGTCATTCCTCACAGTTCATGTGTATTATTCCTCAATTCAACCAGAAACGTTTGCTGGATGCAATGAAATCTTGCCAGACATTTTCAGAAGATTCTGATTTCACTGAAGTTGCAATTTTGAAACATTCTACAAAATTTGCAATATTTCATAAACTTTCTGTGAATTTGGAATTTGCAGATTCAAACCAGTTCTATAAGTGGCATGGTATTAATATGACTGTAATCAAATTATTGTTTGGCACAAAGTCACTATAATTTCTTGTGTATAAATAGGCCAAAGCTAGAAGGGGTAGACCCTGGAAAAAACACACAGGGCCAGATATTCAGACTGCAGCCAGCAGTGGCGCAAGCCTCGGTGCAGCGCAACTGGGCTGCGCCGGGGCCAGGACCAGGCGATATTCAATGGTGCTGCGCCATGGCTCAACACCATTGAATATGGCAAGTGTGGTGCACAGACAGCACATGGTACAGTGCCACTGTGCCTGCACAAGACACAGAGAGGGAGCATGGGGATGCGACAATGCAAGTGCAGTTGCTCTAGGCACATCACCCACAATATTCAGCTGGGGGCATACAAATGAGGCCATAATGTATGCAAGGTGCAAATGAGGCCATTTTCATGTCATTATGGCCCCATTTGCATGCCTTGCAAAGGTCTGCCTGGTGACTTGTGCCTGGCCCTGCCCAGCATGACGTGTGTGGTGGGATCCTGGCAACCCCCGCCTGTAACCACAAATGCGGAAATTTGTGAGGCACACTCCCTGGTAGTGTAGTGGCCCCCCTCCTTCCCGAGTCCCGAGAACCCTAATGGTAGCCCTGCCCTGGTAGTCTAGCAGAACACCCTTCCCTCCCATGTCCCTGATCGCCAGAATACAGCTGCCAAGTTATGCCCTGGTAGACTAGTGACACCCCACCCGTTACCACAATCACAGCATGGCACCAGAACACAATTCCCTGGTGATCTAGTGGTGGCCCCCACCCTTCCCATCCACACAGCACCCCTTGCCCACCCCTCTCTCCCCATCATTGGTGGGCAGCTGCAACTGGGGACATGGGAGGGGGGACCACTAGACTACCAGAGATGTGTGTGTACTTGTGGACGGTGTTGTGGGTGGGCTGGTGAACACCCACGGCTGGCAACTGCTATGTTGTGCCCTGCAATATGGCAGCCTGCCTGTGGGTGGCCAGGAGTTGCTCCACATTTACACGGACTCAGTTTTGAGCCCCCCTATGCAGCTCACTGCAGGGGAGCACTGGCATATGATCCGCACATCCCTGGCTGAATATTGGGATGTGCAGCATATGCATGGGCACGCCCCCCTGCATCTGTGCTGCATACACTTACAGTGCGCCCCGGCACATCTGGAGTTGCTGCACCAGGCAGCCTTCTCAATATCCCGCCGGGGTGCACTGTGGGGTTGTGCCAGCGCAACCCTGTTGCACCAGGTGCAACCCCATTGAATATCCCAGGCACAGAGTTTACTAAAAATATTGTCTTCCTCACTGAGATTTTGCATACTTCTCTGTACCTACAGCTGTAACTGAAATAAAATATATTTACATTTCTGGAAATATAGCCTAAAAATTTGAATAATGAGCTGTGAACAAGCTCCGTACATCCAACAAACAGGACCTGGTAAGGAGCAGGCAAGGTGGAGCATCAGAACTACCGACCCAACAAAATGACCTGAAAGCTTGGTAAAGTTGCAAAATCACTTTTTTATTATACATAAAAATAAAAGCTGATTCATGGCAGCAGCAACACCCATCCTCCAACGTTTCATGTAGCTCTTATGCTTTATCAAGGTGCCTAGTGATAGAGTGCTACTAGAGTAGTTACAATAGAAATGAGACAAGAGAATAAGAGAGCTGACAGGATGTAACAGAGGAGAAATAGGATGGAATATGGGAAGTGTAGGACCCAGGAGAGTGCCTGAGGAGAGGTAAGAGCAGGGGAGATAAGCAAGAAGTAGACAAGAGGGGTAAGGCAGCAGCAGTAAGAGGATAGGGATTAGCAGGAGGGTCAGGGGAGGTGATGCAGAGGGGGGTAGATTGAGAAAGATTAAATTAGTCAGGAGATATGAAGGGGAAACCATGGGGAAGAGCTAAATTCATTTGGGACAGTCACAGCTGATTAAATTGAGAATGTGGTGCCTGAGGTTAGATTTAAACTGACTCAGCTTGGGTACACTGAGAATATCCTGAGGGAGTTAGGATAACCAGGTGGGAGCATGATACAGGAATGCACACTGCACTTGCGAGGTACAGCAGAAGAGAACTTGAAAGGTTAGCCTGGCCACGCACTTTGTGCCTTGAGGGTTTGTTGTAGGAGTGAACAGGTGTTGAGTAGATGGTGAGGCTAGACCAAGGCAGATTGTTTTACCCAGGATGCAGGTTTGGTACATTATCCTACCCTAGATGCTAAGCCAGTTGGTTTGTTCAGAGTCGTAGGTATGTGTGTATCTGTGGGCACCCAATACTAAGTGGCATGCGGTACTGAGGTCAAGTCTGAGCCATTTAAGGGAAGAGTCTGGTGCCACTCCATAGATGACAAGACAATAATGTAGCAAGGAAAGGACTGAACTCATAACCACCATGAGGAGGGCATTGAGAGTGAGGCTGTGACAATGCCTGAAGAGACCTAGCCTGGTATTAATGGCCTTGGAAATGAGTTGGATGTGATCATTGTATAATAGGGTATAATCAAGTGTGATGTCAAGATATTTTAAGTTATAAACTTGTTGCAGAGATTCACTATTGTTGTTGAGGATCTTTAGTTGGGTAGATTAATACTTATTATGGGGGCTTGCAAACAACATCACATTGGTCTTTTTGTAGCTTAGGACCAGCTTGTGCTGGGTGAACAAAAACTCAACATGGGCTAAACTGTCCTGCAAGTCACAGGTAAGGTGGGATGGATCAGGGTGACTGCTGAAAAGGACTGCATCATCTGCATATAGGAGAAGATGATTGGGGCAGGTTTGGGGGAGGGCATTAAGAAAGGAGCTAAAGAGAAGTGGACTGAGAATGGACCCCTGGGGACTCCAGAGAGTACTGTCCAGCTGGAGAAGAGGGTTCCCTGTATTTTCACTTGTTGAGATCTGCCAGTTAGGTAATTTTGAAACCAGGATGTTGCTTGGCATGAGAGACCAAGGGTGGGGAGTGACACAATTAGGAGATGGTGACTAACTGTGTCAAATGCCTTAGTTAGATCAATGTAAACAGAGCCAACTAAGTAACCAAGGTCAAGTGTGTGATAGATGAAGGTGATGTATTCAAGAAGAGCAGTGGTGGTGCTATGGTTTGCCCTGAAACCATTCTGTTGCAGGCAGAGAATTTTGCACTTGGTTAGGTAGTCAGTGAGCTGGACAGGGATGATACATTCAAGCGCTTTGAAGAGGGGGCAAGGTATGAAGATGAGGCAGTAGTTAGAATGTGATGCTCTATCACCACTCTTGAAGATAGGGTTAATGACCATATACCAGAGACTGGGGAATTGATTCAGGCATAGGGTTAGATTTAAGATTTTTGTAAGGGGGAGAAGAACAGGGTTAAGTCTCAACCAGCTAGATGACAACCAAGTCCGATTCTCGTACAAGAACTTATTACACACATCACTAATGTCACTAATGTCTAAGGAGCAAAAAGGCTAGATGCCCACAGTAGCTCCTCATGCCTTATTGAAATATCTCATATCACAGTCCTCCCTGATGTATTTGTCCACACTTTTTTTGAAGGATTCTTTGGTTTTGCTTTCTACAATCCAAGCTGGTAACCTATTCCAGAGGTTTACCACCACTTGATTAAAACAAGTGTTTTCTTTTTGTTGTTTTAAACTTTGTTGCTTTTATCTGCATAGGGTGTCCTCTTGTTGTAATATAATTGCTTTTATATTCAATTTTAAGATTATTTCTCAACTTAACATATTTTAAGATATCATAAAGTAATAAGAAATCCCCTGTCTTCCTTCTAACCTCCAAGGAGTGCAGGGTCAGATCTCTCAATCTGTCACAGTATGGTTTGTTCTGGGTCTTCTATATTAATTTGGTTATTCTATGTTGCACTTTTTCACTCTGTATATGTTTGCCTTTTTATAGAGGCACCACATCTGTTCTCCATAATCCAATTTTGGTCTTACGTAGAAGACACATTAGGGCATTAATACCCTACCTTACAGTTCAACTTTTTATGTTATTTCTAATAGCTCCTATAACACGGTTTGCTTTTGATATGGCTGAAGTACATTGTTCCTTAAAATTCAATTTTGTATCTACAATAATACTTGCATCCTTTTCACTGCAGACAGATTTTGAGATGGTGTTGCTTAACATAAAGGTGTGGGGGTAATGTTTTTTCCCACTTGTATAATGCAGCTTTTCTCCACATTAAATGCCATTCCCCATTCATATGCCCATGCTGCAATTTTGTCTAAATCTGACTGTAATGTTGTAATTTGCTCCTGAGTGCTACATGGTTCCCCTAATTTGGTGTCATCTGCATACTTTACTATGAGATTGTTCACATTATTACTCAAGTCAGAAATCAGAATCACATTAACTGCATCCGGCACCCCTGGTACAAAGGACAGGTAGACTTGAGTATCACTGGCATAGCAATGAAACCCATGCCCATACAGTACCACCTGATGACCATGCCCAGTGGTAACATATACACAGCAAATAACATGGGTGACAGGATCAAGCCCTGGGGCTCCCCACAAAACAGGGCCACCAGATGCAAGGAGTATTCTCCCAGCACCACTGTCTGGCTCCTGTCCCCTATATGGGACTCGAACCAGCTAATAACTTTGCTGGTGAGTCCTATATATCCCCAAAGCTGATCCAAAACTAGCCAATGATACACACTGTCAAATGCTGACAAGAGAGCAAGGAAAACAAGAATTGACCACTCTGCCCTATCTCTCATCCTGAGCAGAAGGAACTGAATATGTACTCCCTGGAGGAGAGGAGGGAGAGAGGGAATATGATAGAGACATACAAGTATCTTACAGGGAGGAACAGGTTGGAAGAATACACTGTCTTTAAGTGAAAAAGATGTTCCAGGACTAGAGGGCATAGGATGAAGTTGGAGGGAGGGGCGATTCAGAGGAAATGTGATGAAGAATTTCTTCACAGAACGGGTGGTGGACAAGTGGAACACCCTGCCAGAGGAATTGATGGGGCTGAAACAATCATGGATTTAAGAATGCATGGGATAGACATAAAGGAATTCTAGAGGTCAGAGGTGAGGGGCAACAGACTTCTAGGAAAACTTAAAGTGAACTTACAAGCTCAAATGGGCAGACTGGGTGGGCCGTAGGCCCTTATCTGCCGACACTGTCTATGTATCTATGTATCAGATCATTATGCACCTGTATCAATGTAGTTTCTGTGCTGTGCATCACCCTAAACCCAGACTGGAGGGGTTAAAGGTAGTAAAGTGTGCCTCGAGCTGCTGTGCAACTACCTTCTCAATAATCTTCCCCAAGAAGGGAAGGTTAGAGACAGGTCAGTATTTTGCCATAATGTGCAGGTCCAAAGATGGTTATTTCAGCAGAGATTTCACTAGAGCACTTTTCAATGACTTTGGGAAGACCTCCTCTGACAAGGAACACTGGACAATTTCAGCAAACTCCAGGACCAGATACTCAATGCAACTTATCAGTACTCATGTTAGGCCTCGATCCAAGTTACAGAACACTGGCTGCAGCTCAGGGTTCACCCTACAAATCTCATATATTGTCACTGGATGAAACTTTTCCCAGGAACTCTAACTACAGAGGCCATACCAAGCAACTGCCCTGTTCGATTGTAACAATCCACCAGGAGAAATCAGGGCCCTAATGGAGGGTACCCTGGCTAAGAAGAACCGAGCAACCTCCTCATATCTTGTGAATGAAAAAGATCTAATGGGCTCCATATAGATCAGATGTGAAAGCCTATCTACTGTCCAAAAGAACTGCACTGGTTGGTTCTTCCCTGCAGCCATCATACTGGACAAAAGAGCTGCTTTCCTATGGGTTATTGCTTTCTGATACTCATTGTAATGAGACATTAGAATCAGTTTTTCCTCATGGACCTTGCACTTTCTCCATCAATACTCCAGCCTTCACCCCCCCTTAGCACTGGTCCGCGATGCCCACTGGTGTCACGCCTCGATTCACAATGGCATTCATTGCCCTCAGCTCACCATGAAAACACAGTGAACCGAGTCGTGAAACCAACAGGGGTAGACGGACCAGTGCTAAGCGGTGAAAGGCTCCTACAATGGCTGTATTATAGGCAAGGCAAATTTTATTTCTATGGCACCCAATCCCAGGGGCTCTGGGCACCTTACACAAAAAAAAAACAGGTCAAGTAAAAACAGTACAAAATTCTATAAAAGCTATATATAAATATATCAATTTAAAACAATAATTCTATCTCAGAGTATATAGAGCCTTAGGTGGACAAGGCATTCAGGCATCTTCATCAAGGAAAGCCAGAGAAAACAGTTATGCTTTTAGCCCCTTTTTAAAGGACTCAACCATCAGGACCCCTCCGACAGCAGATGGAAGAGTGTTTCACAGGGTCGGCCCAGTGACATTAAAAGCATGGTCACCAGATGTCTTAAGCCTGACCCAGGGAACTTCAAGGAGGCCCCTGATGAAAGAATGAAGGGAATGGACTGAGGTGGCAGGTGTGAGGAGATCAGCCAGATAGCCAGGGTCCAGCCTGTATAGGGCCTTGTAGGTGACCAATTACCCTCTCCTTGAAGATAACCTCCCACCTGACCAGCAGCCAGTGCAGAGCTCACAGGACTGGAGTCACATGACTGGACCTGGCCAGGCCCATCAGTAACTGAGCTGCTGCATTCTGCACCAGCTGCAGCAAGTGGAGGGTCCCTCCAGTGACCCCGAAGTATAGAGTGTTACAGTAGTTGAGTCTTGAAGTAACAAAGGCATGCATCTAGTGATGGCAGGTCTTCGGGTGAAACTAGGGGTTTAATCCTGGTAATATTCCTCAAGAGGTAAAAAACACTTTTGACCACAAATAACAATGAATCGTCAAATGTCAATCTGCTATCCAGGATAATGCCAAGATCCCACACCCTAGGGGAAGCCATCAATGAAGCAGATCCCAGGAACAATCCTGTACCCACTCTGGAGGCATTCTCATCACACCTGCGACCTGGCTCAATCACCAGTACCTCCGTCTTATCCAGGTTCAGTCGCAACCAGCTGGAGGACATCTAGTCATTGATCTCAGTAACCACAGTTTTCTCCAACCCCTCATCAAAAGCCTTCAAAACTTTGGAGCTGTCCAGCACTGCCAGCAGTCCCTCAGGTTGAAGTCCTTTCAATAGGTGAAACTGGACAACCTCCACCAGGGATGGACTATAAGGGGGTGCACTGAAACTGAATCTAATAGTGCAATGATCTGACCAAACGACTGGATCAATCTCAAGATCATTAATCTCGAGTCCCAGTGAGAATACCAGGTCAAGGGTGTGGTCATTATGGTGGGTTCCAGAGGTAACCACTTGTGTCAGGCCCAGAGCTTTCATGCTCTGGAGAAAATCCTGACCAAAAAGCTAGCTCTCATCATTGACCAAAGTGTAAAAGTCACCAAGAATAAGCCATCTTGGTGACTCCAACACCTACTCAGTGATGAAAGTCGTGATTTCCTGCAGGAACTCCCCTTCACACCCTGGGGGACAATATTCAAGTAAAATCCTGCAGCCTGCACCTGCACTCCCACACACTGTCACACATTTGAATGACATGGTATTCCCTATTGGGTGATCCATCAGGTTCAGTTCAGTTCTAAAGCAGATGCCCCCATCCCGCCCGCGATCCCTCCTCAGGCATCACCACTAAGAATCCTACTGGGACTAATGACTCCTGCACTGGACCAGCATCTTCCCATAGCCATGTCTCAGTGATGCAAGTCAGGTTGACAGAAGAACCAAGATCACCATAATAGCAAACTAATTTCTCATCAACCTGGCATTGCATAATACCACCTGAAGTGGATGAAAGGCGAAGGCTGGCCCCTCAGCTGCCTGCACACTTGGTCTGTTGGGTTCCCTGTGTAAAGGGACAATATACCACTGACCTTGCACTAATCCCTTTCTTCTCCCAGGGCATCTCTTGGTCCTTATAACCCATATAGGCATCTCGCCTATACATCTCAAACCATCCCCTCTTGTCCCCTTATTTCTTCTACCAATTCCCAACTCCCTGAACTGCTGGTAAACAGTGGCTGGGTGGGGGGGGGGTCATGGAAGGGGCACTTGCCCCTAAGAAGGGATGGGGACTAATACAGTCTGGGGTCTGTGTAAGAGAACACATACTTTACTCAAAAAATCCCACAACCCATTGAAAACCTGCTACTACTGCAATTCCAATTCACCAATATAAAATGAAATAATATAAAACCCACAGTAAATTGCACCCATGTAATTACCCCAAACTAGACCACCAAACTAATGAATTAAGACAATAGAAAGGTTTATAGATAAAATTCACATATTTTTGCATTTATGTAGTTATGATTAAAATATCAGACATGTATGTTAATCTATGTTTAAAGCAAAAGTAACAGACAAGTCTTTTTTTTTTAATTGCAAGCAAGAAGCTTGTACAGCTACTGTAAATGTTCAAAAGATCAGTAACACTTAAGAGAATATGTTGCTGACTTATAGAAGTATCTCTTGATTTGGAAAAGTAATGTCCCAGCCATTGTGGTGTGAGGATTTCTCATATTCTGGCAGATAAGGATTTCATGTAATTTTGTGAAATTCCACTGAATTTTGTTAGATGTGGAATTGTGGAATTCTGCTATGAAATAATACAGTAACAGGTGTTCCACTTCATTTCCATGGAATTAAATTCTGAGGCTCTCTATACATTTCATGGAAATGGTCTTGTAATGTTTTTCCGTGGGAAAATGTATATTCCACATATCACAGCAAGCAGAATACCATGAATGACCAATGAAATTCTGATGGCAATTCTGCTGGTGGAATGGTCATTCCATGCCAAGTCCTTTGGCAGAATTCTGCCTTCAGTACAGCATACCCAACTCTTTCTCCTGAGAGTAGTATATCAAGCTCGAAGGCAGGAAAAAAGTACAAGAAGAGTATATTTAAGTGTTCCGATATTACAACCACAAAGAATACAGATTTTTTTTCTGGACATTTTGCATATTTCTGTCATAAAATATTTACATAGTAAGTCTGGAATTGAAACATGGTAGATATTTTTCTTAGATTAGTATCGGTGGTTAATAACATATATTTACCCATATTGACACCATGCACAAGAAACAGTGCCCTACGCTTGGTGTGCTGTACTGAAACAAATCATGCTTTTCTCCCCCAGTCTGCCTTTAGATCACCCTTAAAATGATCTTGACTGTTTGACTAAGCAAATGTAGTCTACAGTAATGCCCCAAGGTCTAAACTTGCCAAGATTGACTGCCTTTTCATTTCTTGTGATGATGTTCCCTTAGTGCTCCATCTTTCACCTATCACTGCTGTCTATATGTTAAGCTCTCTCTCTCTCTCTCTCTCTCTCTCTCTTTTCCCTCTCTTGAGGCTTGGCATCTCTCACACTCTTCCTTCCTCATGGCCAAATACTGGCTTGTCACCATTCCCATTTACCTCTCCTTAGCCCTGTCATCCCTATCTCCTACGCTGTCCATTCATCTGCTGCTCATTCCTTTTATGTCCCTCACAGTAAATCTGTAACAGACCAGTCTTATTTCTCTCTCCATCTTTCTACACTTTGGAAAAGCCTCACTAGAAACATAGAAACACAGAATCTGTTGGCAGATAAGGACCATACAGCCCACTTAATCTGCCCATTTCCCTACTTGGTTTGTAATCCCTACTGTTATCTGGACTGCTTTCCTCCCACTCTGTGGTACAGTAGGGTGCCTTTATGCTTTTTCCACGTACTTTTAAATTCACATACTGTTTTTGCTTCCACCACCTCCACTGGTAGGCTGTTCCATGGATCCACCACCCTCTCTGTGAAAAACTACTTCCCAGCATTCCCCCTAAGCCTCCCTCCCTCCAGCCTCATGTTATGTCCCCTTATTCTTGTGCCTTTGCTTCTCTGAAATATGATCCCCTCCTGTACCCTGTTTATTTATCTAAGGTCTTTGAAAGTCTATCATATCCCCTCTCTCCCTCTCTCTTCCAGTGAATAAATGTTAGTTCCTTGAATCTTTCCTCATAAGGCTTGTGGTGCAGTCCATGTATCATTTTTTGTTGCTCTTCTCTGGACTGCTTCCATTCTGTCTATGTCCTTCCTGAGATGTGATCTCCAGAACTGGACACAATATTCCAGATGAGGCCTCACCAGTGATCTATACAGTGCTGTCACCACTTCACTCATCCTACTGGTTATGCCCTTTCATAGGCACCACCAGCATTCAGTTTGCATTCTCCACTGCTTTTTCACATTGTTTGGCTGACTTCAGGTCATCAGAAATGATAGCCACCAGGTCCTTCTCCTGACTTGTGGTGGATTGAACCTGCCCCCCCCATCCTGTATTCCTCTCTTGGGTTTCTGTGTTCCAGGTGCATTATCTTGCACTTCTTAGCATTGAAACCCAACTGCCAAATCCTTGACCATTCCTCAAGTAGTCTTAGGTCATTTCTCATTTTGTCTAGCCCCCTCCTGTGTGTCGACTCTGTTACAGATCTTGGGGTCATCTGCGAACAGACATACTTTTCTCTCCAGTCCCACTGCAGTGTCACTTATGAAGACATTGAATAGAACTGGACCCAGCACTGATCCCTGTGGAACCCTGATGGTCACCTACCCCTCTTCTGATTTTATGCACATGGAAAGAGAAACCCTGAAGCCACCTATAGGTTTGGAGGGGAGTTGCTTGCAATCACAAGGGAAGAAAGACACTTAGGCATCATCATCACAGATTACCTGAAATCATCCAAGCAGACCACTAAAGCAGTAGGTAAGGCTAGAAGGATGTTGGGATGTATTAGTAGGGGTATCACAAGTCATAAGAGGGAGGTTATAATCCTTCTTTACAAGACACTGGTTAGGCCCTATCTAGAGTACTACATGCAGTACTGGAGGCCGCACCTGCACAAAGGACATTAACAAAATGGAGGCAGTTCAGAGAAGGGCAACCAAAATGATCCACGAACTGCATCAGAAAACATATGAGGACAGATTAACAGAGCTCAATATGTGTACCCTAGAGCAAAGGAGGGAGAGAGGCGATATGATCAAAACATTCAAACATCTTAAGGGTGTTAACAAGGTGAAAGAATCTAACATGTTTCAATATAAGAAAAAATAGCAGGAGAAGAGGACACAGCCTGAGATTAGAGGGAGGCCAATTAAGGGAGAATGTGAGGAAGTTCTTTTTCACAGAAAGGGTGGTAGATACATGCAACAGCCTACCTCAGGAAGTGGTGGATATGAATACAGTGCAGGGCTTCAAACAGGCACGGGACAGGCATAAGGAAGCAATAAAGATGGGTATGAATAGACAGGCCTTTGACAGAGTACAGGCCTATAGCACATTCATAAGGTAGAAAAATGGGCAAACTGGATGGGCCTTGTGGTCTTTATCTGCTGTCAACTTCTATGTTTCTACGTTTCTATGCCATTTGCTAACACCCTCTGGGTCCTGACTTTTAGCCAGTTTTCAACTCATTTTATCACTTCAGAGCCCACAACCCAGATTCCCCGATTTCTTAAGCAACCTTCTATGAGATACGGTGTCAAGGCCTTACTGAAATCAGGATAGACCACATCCATTGCCCCTTCCTAATCCACCACCCTATTCTCCCAGTCAAAGAAATCGATAAGATTAGTCTGTCAGGACCTACCCTCAGCAAATCCATGCTGCCTTGGGTCTTCTACACCGCTTGACTCCAGGAACTTCACTATCTTCTCCTTAAGCAGGGACTCTATCTGCTTCCCCACCACTGAGTTCAGGCTTACAGGCCTGTAGTTACCTGCATCCTCCCTACTTCCAGTCTCTCCTTCTAGCCACTCTCTTTAACCACTCTTACTGACACAGTTAACCAAAGAATGCACCTACAAATTATACTTATTCCTCTTCTCTCCACATCACAACTCATTTCCTGTCCATCCCCCCATGCTGTGACTTTATTCACCTACTCAGTTGTGTCATTTACAATTCAATGTACTCTGTAATCTGAATTTTATACTTCATTGATTCAGTACAAATGTCTTGCCTGCCATTTGCAGCACAGTTCTTTAGCTCTCAACCTGACTACCCATAACAAATGTGCATGTGCACTTGTTATACAGTCTTTATCTTTCTCTGAAATTCATTACTTATTGTTTGATTTAATTTTGCTTGCTTCTTCACCTATTGTTGTAATTTTCTTATTACTGTCTCACTCCCTTTTGTATTCATTCCACTGGGCTGCACCTGGAAATGATCTCTAGCTTAGTGTAAATGTCCTAATCACCATAATTTTAAATTAAAAAAATAAGGTTCCAGCTTATAGATTAAGTCGTGCTCTCCCAAATCTCTTACTAAACCTATCATTTTTATTGAGCATAAATCCATTTGTCTAACTCAAATCAATTAACTCACTGTTAACCAAACAAGCATTTGTCAATGCCAAATGTTTGCTTGCTGGCATTAGCATTGGTAGTGTAGGATTAGAGATGAGATAATAGGAATGGCAGTGAAGTATTTAACTGAAGCCAACCCACCCACCACCCTGCAGAGACTGACAGGCATTTGGGTGTGCCTTTGTGTCATCAAGCATAATGGCCATGCCATTTCACTACACCCTTCCCTGCAGAGACCAACAAGTGACACGGTGTGCCTTGGGGTCTTTGAGCCTTACGCGCACCCCATTCTATCAGGAAATATGGTGAGATGGGTGCTGTATAGGAGAATGGGGTGATCTTTGGGGCCAGAGAATCCAAGGCACACCTTGATGCCTGTCACTGGCTGCAGGGTGTGGGTGGGGGTGGAATGGCATGAGCATTACAGGAGACAATCCCAAGTCACACCCCTGATGCCTGTCAGTCTCTATAGGGTGGGGCATTATGGTCAGAAACCCTAATGCCTCAGGCATTCATTGTTTTTTTTACTCCAAATTTTCAATATGGTTTTTTTGTGACCCCCACCTCATGAACAGTGGCAATATCAGTTTGTTAGCCAAGAGCTGATTGACAGCGACTACACCATTTGGCACCACAAGTGCGAATACACATTTAGAACAGGATGTGAAAAATGACAGCTGTACTGTTCATGGGGAGGTATAAAAAATGGCAATGTTGAAAATCTGGAGTGAAAATATAAAAAAACTGGTGAAGCTAACGACGTGCGTAGAAACTGCGCAATGAACACCTGTAATGTAATTAGTTTGGGGATTTTTTACAGCACATTGCCAACACAGGCATTTTGGGACCTCTGCTCATGAACAGTGTCACTGTGATTTTCTTAATCTGTCCTGAACACTGATTTCCCACAGCGACCACGCATTTCTGCGCCGGAAGTGAAAACACATTTCAACCAGGTGTGAAAAATGACAGCTCTACTGTTCATAAGGATGTGTGGAAAAATGCCAGTGTTGAAAATCTGGACTGAAAATATTACAAATTCGCGAACTTATGAGGGTGCATGGAAACCGCGCAATTCACACTCCTAGCACAGTCATTTTATGGACTTTTGTCACCAAATTTTTAACTTACCCATTTAAGACCTCTGCTCATGAACAGTGTCACTGTGATTTTCTTAGTCTGTCCCGAACTTTGATTTCACACACTGACTGCTCCATTGTGCTCTACATGCGCGGAAACACATTTTGGGTGAGATGTGAAAAATGACAACTGTACTGCTCATAAGGAGGTGTGGTAAAACAGCAATGTTAAAAATCTGGAGTGAAAATACAAAACATTTGCGAAGTTACAAGCGTGCATTGGAACTGTGCAATGCACGCTCATAACACAGTCATTTTTGGGAATCTTTTCATCAAATTTTCAACATAGGGTTTTGGAGAGCCTACCTTGTGAACTGTGCCACTGTCATTTTGTTACTCAGTCCCAAAAGATGGTTCCACGCAGTAACCATGAAACCATCTTTCGGGACCGAATAACAAAATGACAGTGACTGAGTTAATGAGGTGGGGCCCCAAGAACCTCATGTTGAAAATTTGGTGAAAAAATTCCCCAAAATGGCCAAGATAGCCACCAAAGTTGAAAAGACCAATTTATGCAATTGTGCAGCTTACCAGCATTTCTTCAGGTTGCTGTCGATTTGAAGAGTTCAGACGTGTTCCCGGTCCATCAAAGATCATTGCGCTGGGTTCCGGAGGTAAGTATGTGGTTGGGGTGAGGGGAGGTAAGCAGGGGTGGGCGGGTTGGGGGAGGGGCAAGACAGTCAACTAGGAGCCTTTTTTTTTAAAGTTTTTTTTCTTCCTCAGGATGACAACGCGGGACTTTTGCCATGCTGGGTGGGCTCCCAGTGTGGCAGCATGAAGGTTATTTTTGGGGAGCAGCAGTGAAGCTGATGGGGGATTGGGCATCCCCATCAGCCATATCGACTTTTGCCATACTGGGTGGGCTACCAGCATGGCATCTTCTTCAGGAAGACGATGCAGGACTTTTGTCATGCTGGGGTGGGCTCCCAGCATGGCAGCTGGAAGGTTATTTTTGGGGGCTGCAGTGGAGCTGATGAGGGATTGAACACCCCCGTTGGCCATACTGACTTTTGCCATGCTGGGGTGGGCTCCTAGCATGGCACCTAGAAGTCTGTTTGGAGGGCAGTGGAGCTGACGGGGGACTGGGCACTCCCATCGGTCATACAATGTATGCTGGTGGAGGGGACTGCATGAGCACACTGGGGTGAGCTCCGAGCATGCTACGTAAGTGTTCTTGGGGGGGAATGAGGAACTGTCTCTCACAGTTCAGATCCAGTGAAAGAGCGTACATGTAGGCAATTTGAAGGCGTACATGTAGGCAATTTGCATACTGCCGATGGCAGTATGCAACTGCTCACATCACCACCGCTGACTGTGGTGGTGCTTTCCTCAGAACTGTATGCCACTGCATCTGGAATGGCTGTTATAGACAGCTCAGACATTCATTGAGCGTGCACCCGCACCCGCAAAGGACTAGGTCATTGGAATGGGGAGGCATCGCCCACGGAAAATCAGATGGTGGCACTATGTTTCTTGCACATGCATGCAAGCAAACATAATAAAATATAGGATTTATTTATCTTAATACCCTTTATTGTTAGTGGAACAAAAATTGTATTCATAAGATTTGTCAGATGTGCATCAGGTTCATATAGCATTAGCCTTATTTTGACCTGCACTATTATAATAATAGTTGACATTGTTGTAATGGGCAGTGTTCGTCTAGTGCATGCTTAAACTGATTAATCAAACTATAAGACACCACAGATGTGGACAGTTCATTCCACTGTGTAACTACACACTGTGAAAACCAGCTGCCCCTCTGGACTGGTTCCTATAATAATTATCACCTTTTAGCTGAAACTGGTGACCTCTGTTTATTTTTAAATCTGACCCACTGTTTAATCCCATACACTCCCAAAGTTCTGTTTCCATGAAGGCCCCATAGATCAGACACATGTCACCCCTAAATCTTCTGTACTGTAGAGAGTATAACCACACTTCCCACAAACTCTCATCATATGGTCTATCTCCTATCTTATGAACCATTCTAGTTGCCCAGTTCTGAACACCTTTGAGTTTCTTAACATCCCGCTGTAGATAGGGCATCCAAAAACTCCCACTGTACTCCAAATTTGGGTGCACCAGGAAAACAGTGGCACCATCACCTCCATGGCCTACTCCTTATGTTCCTCCCTACTGATGTGAGTATGCTGTATCCTTTTTTTGTCACCTGGGTGCAGCGATTGGAAAAGGTCATGTCATTAGTAATCAGGATTCCTAGGTCCTTCTCCAAGTTTGTTGTTTGGAGTGTACATCCATTTAATTTGTAATTGAATCAACCGTTCTTTTTACCTAGGCGCATAACCTTGCATTTGTTCATATTGAATCTCAGCTTCTTCTTCTTCTCTGCACTCCTTGCTATGATGTCTATACTATCCTGAGAAGATCTACCATCCTGTCCATTAAGCACCAATACCTCTAACTTAATAACGCTGGTGAATTTCACCATCCATGCTTTTGAGGTACAGGTTATAGAAGCTATAAGGATGTTGAAAAGGGTAGGCCCCAGCACAGATCCCTGAAGGACCCCACTGGACATAGAAGCCCAAGCAGACATATGAACTTTTATACATACTCATTGTTTCCTCTTCCCTAACCAGGCTTTAATCGATCAAATAATACCATTATCTAATCCAATTTCCTTTAGAGTATTTATCAACTCTTGATGTGAAGCACTGTCAAATGCCTTCTCAAAGTCAATATATAGGATGTCTACAGGTAGAGTTTAATCTATGGCTTCATTCACAGGCTCGTAGAAGTGACTTAAGTTTGTTAAGCGTGATCTTCTCTTTTTTTTTTTTTACACATAATGTTGTACAGTACATCAGTTAGGCCACTTTCTAGGATATGTAGGTCTATAGCATACTTAATAAAAAACTCTAAAATGTTACCCAGGATACTAATGAGAGTAATGGGTCTGTAAATTGAGCAAGCTGATTTGGGGCCTTTCTTGTGAATTGGGACAATATGAACACTTGTCCAGTTTTCAGGGACTATTCCCTCCTGCAGGGATTTCTGGAATATGGCCTGTATGGGGTCACATAGGACTAGTGCTAGTTCTTTCAAAAGTCTAGGATGAATGTCTTCCACTCCAGCTGACATAGTTGGGTCCAACCTAGCTAATTTGTCTTTGATTATTTCAGGTGTTATTGTTATGGTGCAGTGTGAGTTGCCTATAGTGTAATTTATTAACATGTCCCCTTTTTGGTATACGCTTTCAAAGTAGTTGTTAAATTCTTCTGCCATATCCTTGCAGTGAGCGTTACCTTGTCGCTCTGTATGAGTGGTCCTAGGCTACATTATAGTTTAAAAAGCAATAATAAAGATATATATATATATATATATATATATATATATATATATATATGTATATTTATATAAAATTACCTTTTATGGAAGCTGACCTCTGACTACCTGGTTAAGTACCTATGAACACTGGGCTGTTTGAAGAAGGAAAGGAAAGGAAAACAAGTGTTTATTCAGCTCCGAATGGAGGGCAGTCAAATTAAATGAACATCCTTAACTGTGCACAGATGGATAAAAGAAATCTCGGACAAAGAAAAAGGAGGATAGGTAATGGCCAGCTCCAAAAGATAACACCCTAGAAAGCTCTTTTGGATTAGGTAATGGAGCCATGAAAACAAAATGGACACATGGAACCAACAATAGAGGTGTTGGGTAAAGTACTGAATGTAACCCTTGGGGTCACAAAAAAGTGACTGCTTAAGAAAATAAATATATTTGATACTTTAAGCAAAATGAAAAAGAAATTGAAACTGTTTTTTTTAAATGCACAGAAGTGATATAAAATAAATTGAATATTTATGCTCAAAGAAGGCTGTGTAAAGATTTATGCTCTTATGAACATAGAACATAGAAAGAGAGTGCAGATGGAAAGCACATAGATAGTTACTGTGCACACTTACAGCATTTATCTCCCTGCCATTTATGCACCTCACATCCCTTTTAGCTCATATTTAGAATGTGAGCTGCACTATGGATTTCTTTCCTTTAAACTTGTATTTTTTTTTTACTTTGACACCAAATTTTCAAAATAGTTGTTTTATGATTCCCGCTTATAAACATGACATAGAGCATTTGTAGTATATTGGTCAAAACATAATTTCACACCACATATGTGAAAACACGTCCAGGATTTTTTTTTTAAAAGGACACCTGTCACGTATATCAGGTAATGTGAAAAAAATGGCTATGTTGAAAGTTTGGAGTCAAAATATTTACAGTTTGTCAAGCTATGAGTTAACATTTAAATATTTCAATGTTCACTCATAAGTTGGTCATTTAACCATATGTTTTAATCAAATGTTCAACATAGCCATCTTATGACACCACCTCATGAACCTGGTAGGTGAAAATTTTGAAATCACACCTGAAACATGATTTTGTGCATTGACCGTGAAATCACCTTGTGGAATGTATTTGAAAAATTTCAACTGCTTTGCTCATTATGTAGGGGTCACAAAAAGGCTACGTTGAAACTTTGGTTGAAAAAATATTAAAAATAAGTGAAGTTATGAGTGAATGTTGAAATATTTCAAAGTTCACTAATAACTTGGTCATTTAACAATATTGTTACAGCAAATTTTGAACATAGTCTTCTTGTGACTCCATCTCATGAACCTCATAGGTGGAAATGTTCAAATCCCACCCAGAAGGTTATTTCGCACAGCAACTGTGTAGGTCTCTGTGTCCCACACTGCTGACACTCTCCTTCTTCAATGCTGCTGGCAGTTAGGTTGCAATAGATGCGAGAGGGGAGATAAAATTGCAAAATAATACCCCGGAGGGGTTTCATGGATAATAAACAAATACACAAAACAATTTAAATTAGAAGATATAGAAGCTGTTTTGAATTAAACAGTGTGGTGTGACTGTTGCTATGGCAAACTTTACTTGCATGCCACTGTTTCAATACTGCTAAAGCCACCAACTGTCTCACTGTGTAATATGAGTCTGTGGCATTTGTTTTTGTTTTTTGTAAAAGTAAAAAGGTAAATGAGAACATGGTGGGGTTGCACCGGCAACAGGGAATATGCTAGGTTTAGAAGTGGGAGGAGAGGCCAGTAGCACCAAGCAGAATTGAAGGCTTAAAGAAACTGGTGCCATGTTTTTTTCTTGAAAGTGGTTATGGGAGCATGATTTCAATGACTGACAGTCTCAGATGGCAATAGTCAAAAAACTGTTGACAACTTCTAATGGACTATTGCCTAATTCTTTCTTTTGAGCTGGGCAATAGTTCAAAAACAGAGAATGTAATCTAACTAATCCTTGACCCATCAAAGAAACATACTTTTTCTTAAGGTTTTACAAATATGTCTGTCTATTTATCTGTCTACTTATCTGTCTATTCTTTGGGAAAAAAAACTGTTAATGCATCAGTTAGGGTTCAGATTAAATCCTCAGAAGTAGGGAAATGCAGCATTAGGGTGTCCAACGCTAGCTATGTACTTCCTCCCCCAAGCAGGAAAAGGAAACCAAAAAATTTTTTTTTGCTGTCCTAACTCTTGGTGAATCAGGGGTGGGGTCTCTCTTGGAGTTCTTAACCCCAACACTCACCTCATTGTGATATAGCCTTCAAACTGTGTTTCTCCACATGTTGCAAATTACCTCTAGGCCCTGCCTGAAGAAAAAAAATTCACATATCTCCCTATTTGGACTTGGAATGGGATGAGCTTTAGGGTTGAGAACCCCAAGGAAGGCTCCACCCCTGATTCACCAGCAGTCAGGACAGTGAAGACTGTAATGTTTTTTTCCTTTTCCTGCTTGGGGGGATGGGGGGATTTAAGCTTGGAAACCCAAATGCCACACTTCTCTACTTTTGTCACTTTGATCTGAACCCTAAATGGTGCATAAATGTAGTTTTTTTTATATAAAAAAATGTCCTTACTTTTTGAGATAGTAGAATGGTATTCTCATTCATGCATGCATGTCCCCTTGGGACCTGCATGAACACATCCATCTGGTTAGGGAAGCACAGGGCCCTCTGAACCCTTTGTTTCCATTCCTCTATAGATGCACATATCCATCTGGCTGTAGAAGAGCAGGGTCCCCTTGGCCCTGCACTTCTATGCCTCAAAAAGCAATGCATGTGCCTGGTTGTTGTTATTTTTGTTGGGCTCACTTCACAGGAAAAATATATTAAGTGTCCCTCTTAACTGCCAGTGACTCATTGTATATTGGAAAAAATGTGGTTTTACTTTGTTACTCATAAGTCAGTAAATTTTTGTTGGTTTGCTCTGAAATTTTCAATGATTGTAGTGGAAGATGAGATATACCTTTGATGCATTTTTGATGATGATCACCCTTTAATTGTGGATTTGAAAACTGGAGATAATCTTTTGGTGCAGTGTGTACCACATGAATATTTAGTGTGGGATTATGTGTTAGTGTCGGACTACTCAACACTTTTTTTATATATATACTTTGTCTTTTAACTCCAATTATTGATGAAATTATGGCTTGTTAAAGTTGTAATTTTATCTTATAAGAATTTTCATGTTTTAATTTTTATAGTTTTGTAATATGATCCTGAAATTTTATGGGGTATTATATGTCAGTGCTGTAGTACTCATTAAGAACATTTTTTTGAAACCTATATTATTTCTTTACTTTCAGAGTGACAGAGTTATAGCTTGTTAAAGTTGCAATGTTATCCTATGGGAATGTTAATTTTTTCAATTTTTGTGTTTTTTATATGGCTCCTGAATTGGTTAGGGATATTATGTGTTAGTGTTGTTGTACTCATTGAGACCTTTTTTTGATAAAGAGATTCTCCCTTTATTCTGCAGAGTGATGGAGTTATGGTTTGCTAAATTTGCAATGTTATCCTATGGCAATTTTTATTTTTTAATCTATACGTTTTTTATGTGGCCCCTAAATATCTGGGTGGTTATCATGTGTTAGTGTTGTAGTACTAATTGAGACTTTGTTTTTTTTATACATAGATACTCCTTTAATTCCACAAAGTGACAGAGTTATGGTTTGTTAGAGTTGCAATGCTATCTCATAGGAATTTTCATTTCTTAATCTTTATAGTTTTTTATACAGACATAATTTTTTTGGGGGGGAATTTTGTATTACCATGTAGTATTCATTGAGCCCTTTTTTAACTCTGTATTTATGCTCCTCCTGCCCTCTTCTCTCCACTCTCTCAGACTACCTCAACCTGTGTTACCTCCCTTGTCTGGGTCTGCTCCTAGAGTACACAGTCCACTAACCTAGGTGCCCGGATAACCCCCAGGTAGGGTGAGGATGTACTCCCCACTTACCTCCTCCAAACCATGTTTTTGCTGCGATGTGGACCGCTACATCGGAGTCTGCCCGATGAACCTGAGGACACAGCGAGGAGTCGTTACCTAGGAGAGACGAGGGTGATTTACCCCTGTTCGCTTCCCAATGCTGGTGTGCAAGGAGGGCAATGAGCACAGAGGCATGCTGAGACATGCCTTCTGCTCTGCCCCTCTGCTGACATCTGCCTATCCCTGTGCTGCTACTCCATCCTACTGCACGTCCAACCTGGGCTCCTCTAGGTGGTGGTATTGCAGCAGAAGCAGGCAGGTAACCCTCCCGGAGAAGGAGAGTAGCCATTGGGTGCTCAATCCTTCTCCTCCCCAGCCAACCCCCAGTGGCCCGTGCTCATTCCTGAACCTGGGTCACTGGCATGGTATGGAGGTAGGCATCCAGCGCCCAGCCCTCAGCTCCACTAGGCTGGCCATTGAGTCCTTTTTGATAGATAGATAGATTGTCCCTAAACTCTAAAGACTGACAGACATACAGCTTGCTAAACTTACAGTATCATCTTATAGGAATTGTAATTTTACATTTGGATGCTTTTTGTATTGCCCTTGAATTCTGTGGTAGGGTATTATGTGTTAGTGTTATGTTACTCATTAAGACCTTTCTTTTGATATATTTATGGTACCATATCTGCAAATACAGATGGAGTTATTGCTTGTTAAAGTTGAAATGTGGAACAAAACTCAGTCCAGATTCTTTTTTCATATGAAGGAATAATTTTTAATGAGATTGTCATTCTCACAAAAAGATTCTTCCATATGAAGAAACAATGTAAAAGCAAACTAAGTCAAAAATATTTTTTCATATGAAGGTAATCTCTTTTCTTATGCCCATCTTCCTGTTTCATATGGCCATATGAAGAAAGAAAATCATCTCAGGAAAAAGGTTTTTAAAATGTGTTAAAAACACATATCTGGGGCATTTTTCCAAAAACTAACTGCAGAATCCAGCTAATGGGATCCAGTTAGCAAGATACATGTGTTTGTCATGATATGATTTTTATGGGTTATCAAAATATTTTTTTTTATTAATGGAAAAAAGATGGCAACCATATGAAAATAGATTTTTTTTCTTGCAAAACAGGATTACCCCCATATGAAAAAGAATCCTTTTTTTGTATAGCCAAATATTTTTTTCCTGTGAAACTGCTATCCAAAAGAGTGTACCAAGCATGCACAGAACTGAAATGTGAGATCCTTATAACTCTGGAATGGATTAATATTTTTTTCTCCAAACCAGTGGAAGGCAGCACTCTGTGTGAAGTGCTTTCTACCATGAAAATTTCAGACCAAAATTCAAAACTGTATGGGGGCTAAGCAATGACAAATAAAACAGCAGAAACACCCATTTTTTTCACTTTTTTCACTATCTGGATCTTGGAATCTGCATATTTGGTTAGAACAAAACTTGGCACATCAAGAGACCATGCCCCTGAGAACTTGCATGCAAACCTTTATGTAAATCTGTTGAATTGAGGGGTGGGGGATGATGCAATTAAAGTGCAAATTTAGAGGGTTAACATTAAATGCTTACTCAGCCCTAACTACAGTGGTGCTACCATGACACTATAATAAGGTACTGTATATGCTCCAGCCTTGGCAGTAGTGAGCAGGAAGTCTGATGAAATTTATAACCGAGAAGTGAAAGATTTCTCAATCCAAAGATGAATTATGAAACAAGATGCAGCTGGGCTGTCCCTTCTTAAGAGTTAAGGATTTCAAGCTTTAGACCAAAGTAGCTGGTATGAAAGCAGAGAGCAAATTAGCTTTGTGACCACTGATGGCTCTGAGGAAGTGGCTTCCTCAGCCACAAAACATTGGCTAGAGATGTATTTGCTAGCATATTTAGTATACCTTATCTAAAATAAAATGTAATTAATATTTCATGAGTCCAGAGTCTTCCTTTACCTTTCAGCAATGTCCTTTGTCAAGCTGTGCCTCTGAGGTTAGACTCCTCTAATGAAATGTCTCTTATAGTCCACAGTTTAAGCCTGGTGAGCATTCCCCCCCCACCAAAAAAAAAGCAGTTTGTTCCAAAGTAACTGATATATCATGATTAAGGCTGTATTTTTCATAGGAATCATGGATTTCACAATTTCCGTGAAATTTGCTCAATGCTGTCAAATCAGTAGTTCCCCATGAAAATCCCCAACCAGACCAATAATTGCTGTAAGAGTTTTGTTGGATGACTCGGTAGCCTGTTGTATTTCAGAGGAGAGTTGCACCGCTTTAATCTTGACCACCATTATCTGCTATTGAAAGTATCCACATCAGAGGAGAGTTCTATCATGGCTCATAGAACAACTTCAAGGATGGCGTTCAGTGTAGGCTCTGACTCGGCTGCACTCCGTGTTTGCTGTCTGTCTCTCGCTGCTGTGCCTGTGGTTTTTTCTGCTTTTCTTTCCCGCTCTCGGCCTGATTTTTTGGGTCACCTCATGTTCAGTCACCACACAAAACCCACAGATCTGCAGTTGAGACTTCATGCTTCTTTTTCCAGTATGTTTTGCACTAAACTTTGAAGATTTACAACTATTAATTTTAAAATAGACTCTCATGTTGTGTAACCTGTATTAGAGTGTCTACTCCAGTAGGCTGCTGACTCCACCCCCAGTAATTTCCTTTATTAGAGAAAACAAAAACTATTTTTCTGCCTTAATAAATATCTATTTTTAGACCATGAAGTGCCATGAAATTACTGTTATTCTCCATGTATGTGCCATGAAATTGGCCAGTGTTTACCATGAAAAAAATACTTTAGAGCCTTAATCATGATCATATGGTATAGACAGTCTTAAGTTTGTATGGCTTATAGCAAAAAAGAATGATCCTGACAAAGAACTCCTACAGTCCCAAATATGTGTTATGAGCATGTACTTGAGATAATAGAGACTGATAAATGTCAGTAGCTCAGTAGATAGCATGCTCACTTCTGGGGCCAGAAGATCTGATGGTTGTGGGTTCTTGCCCCACACAAGATACTTGTGGTAATACCCATAATTGACACTGTAGTCCAGAACAAGGGGGTGCTGCACAATTGAGGTGCTGTCCTTCAGATGAGTCATGAAACCACAGTCCCTTTTACCACCCTCTGGTCACTGTCCCAGTGGAAGTAAAAGATCCCATGGCACTTATCAATGAAGAGTATGGGTATTTCATATTAAAACAAACAAAAAATGAAGAATACATATCACATACCAAAATAATCACAAGCCATACCCCAGAAGTGAAACAAAAACAGTCAATAACCACCATACTACTGTATATTTACAGTTTTATTAATAATAAAACAAATTATGTAATGAAGAAATAAAAACAGTGTCCATGTTCATCAGTTGTACCATGTTCTGTGAAATTTATTCTGTGTCAAACCAATCAAATCCTTTTGACAGTTTCTGAAAAATCAGGTCAGACTGATAGTTATGTTCTTCTGCCCTAACTAGTAACAATTCCCAATATTATTAATCACAGCCAATAAAGGCATATTCTGCTTGGGCACACGCTGTGTGACTGCTGGAATAGTGTGACAGACATGCCAAGTGTTTCTTGTTTTAAAACGTTCTATTCTGGGCTCACAGAACATGTTGGGGAGGGTATTTACTAGCAACCAGGCAAGGTGCTAGGTAAACAGGAAGTGTACTGGGAGGTGTAGTGCACAGGAGTGTCCTGTGGAACTACTATTTGTGAAGACTCCATTTGTTTTAATCTGCAAGGCAGAGTTTGCCTGTAGCTGATATTACAAACTATTGGGCATGTCAGTTTAATAGTTTTTAACTGCATTTAAGCATTTTGGTGGAGGGAGGTGGTCACTTGACCAGGGATACAGTTTACGGTTCACAGTATATCGAAATCACCCTAAGCAGGTCAACTCGCGTGGAGATGTGTGCAAAGACATGCATGTCCTGGCACATGTCTAGCATGTCCAGCAGGAACAGCAGGAAGCAGGACAAGGTATTTATATCAAGCAATAAGATAACCTGTTTGGTTTTCTTCTACTACTAAGGCAGTGCTTGAATGAGTAAAGTATTATTCATCCTTCCTTATACTAACTATAGGTACATCTGTGACCACTCATTTGTCTTGGATTAAAAAAGAGGTTGACTATTCTTTTTAATCATTAGGACTTCTATTCAGTCACATATTTTATCAATGATTATACTGTATATTCTTGGTAGATAGGGTAGGAGTATGGCTTAGCTTGAGTCTAGCCATAGGCCATCAACAACCAGCTCCTTCTCCTCCCTTCATATTCATATAAAAGATAAGCCTCTCAGGCTACCTAGTTTATTGTTGATAAATAATTAAAAAAAAATATGGGGAACACAGTTATAACCTTGGATGGTGAGATAGGCCTTAAGCGTATCACTTGTGCTATACATAAATTATTCGATAAACTGCCTAGTTGTGCAATATTCGTATGTGACAAATGCATAAATATGTGTGCTAATGAAGGATATTAAAACGTTTTATAATAAACTTGATTCCTTAGAAGAAGGTCAGGAGGACATGGCCTCAGAAATAAAGGCAATTAATATAAGTAACTCCTGTATGCACCCACACAGCCTGCAGGCTACAAGAGCTACTGTTGACTCTATTAACTGAGTGACCCCTCTAAGAGAATTATTTAATTGTATTGGGATTATTTCAGCAGTGGTGGGATGTTCTGACTATATATCACACAACATAGCCATTGGAATAACTGAACCTGCAGAAACTGATACCATGTTACACAAATAAAAGAGGAACACAGATGATGATGATAATGAGAACAGTAATAACCAAAGGAGGTCAGTTATAGAAAACAAAAGATGAATAAAGAAGGATCATAAGGTCATGGGCTTTGATCTTGACTTCATAAATAGATATGAACCACTAATATCGATCATTAATGAAGATACATGCAATCAACTGAAAAAAAACACAAGATGAGTCTTGCCATGACAAAACAGGAACTTCAGAAAATTGTAACATAAGCCCTATCCTCTTACTAGGTGTATCCTATGATATATCCTGGGCTAGCCTTAATCCCACTCTTGTCAGTCATGATTTAAACCTTACACCAATGGATTTATCTAAAAAAGCATCAGCTCTCCTTCAGGCAAAAAAGCATCCCCTACAATAACATGAAACACTCAACATGACATCTATAAAAAGGGTCCTCAAAATGAGGAAAAAGCAAGTACAAATCAGACTAATTTGCCCCCCTCCACCACCACTAAGCATCAAATCTTTGTCCTGGGTGACTCTATAATAAAATGCATAGATACAATTATATGCAACCCAAAAAAATAAAGCCATGCTTGCAGACGTTTCAGAGGTGCCAGGATTTATGACATCACACATATGTCCTCAGACATACTAAGGAATGCTGAAGAGTACCCTCTTGTAATTACAGTCAGACCTGGTTAATCCAGAACTGTTTGTATGGTTCCCTTTCTGTCCCGATAAAAAAATCATCAGATTAAACAGTCATGATAGCCCCAATGTGAAACTAGTACTTCAAATGACAACACCACTCTTAAAATCGATATTGAGTTTATTATACAGTGCATTAGTCAAATCAAAAATAATAAAAACTGCAGAACATTGCCTTGGACATTGCACAAATACAGACCAGTATTGCAATTGAAGTTTTCAGTTCTCCGTTCTGTTGGCTCCCTCAATTGCGGCACACACACACACACACACACACACACACACACACACACACACATATATACACACACACACACACTCGCACATACACACTCACGCAGACATTAAGGATATGCATAGACAGAACTGTCTAAGGTCAATAAGTCAATTCAGTTCACTTCTTAAAATATTCCAGGATATGGCTTGGTCTGTGTTAGCTGCTGATTGTGCAAAGATTAACTTTTTAATATCGAGGAGATTGTCTATATGCTTTCCAGTTTCAGCTGTGCTGTGCTGCTCAAGGTACAGCAGGACATTACTCAGGCTAGCACAAGCTTCTGAAGCAGAGTCAGGTCACCCAGACACAGCAGCATTCATGTCAGCACTGGCAGACTCACCTGTAAAGTTTTACTGCTAAGAGCATGTATTTTCTTGAACCCTTGTATCCATCCTCATGAGTAACAGAAATCATCCACTCCCATTTGTACACCCCAAAATTTGGCCTTCGCTATTATGACGGCATCTGACACAAAGGTACACTTTGAATTCATCTCAGATACGCATAGGTTGAGTGCAGTTTAAACCTCCTTGTGCTTTCCAAGTTGCACTCTTGTCAGTGCAGTGGAGTCAGATGAAGCTGCAAACCATTTTTCTTTGGCTCTTCAAACGTCAGAGCATGTTGATGAGCCAAGCTTGAGACCAAAATAATTTAATGCATAAGCTGCCATGTCTCAGTATGTGGATTCTGGATGGGCTTCCTTCCACATACAGAGTTCTCTTTTTGGTAAAACAGAGATCTTGGATTGACCCTGCCTGTTTTCCATCATGTTTAGTCAGCAGTGCTACTAATCATTGAAAGAACTGAGGCTTTTATCATGCATGGCCAAAATAATTGACATTTGAAAGCTCATTTACTGGGCTTTGTGAGAGCTGCCTTCTCCGAGGTGGAATGCAGTTAAGAAATTGACACATACTAAACGCAAAAGACTTGGGATCGCACATCGCAGGAGAAACTCATCAACACCTACTTATAGCAATGGATTAATGAGACTAAAAGCCATTCAAGTACAGTATACTTTTTTTAATCAATAGGTAAACAGATTTGGATGCACAGACATTTGAATTATTAAGACATTTAAAGTGGACAATATTTGGTTTGTGCTTATAGCCATTCAGAACCCCAGGTTTCTGGATTAATGAATAATAGATTAAATAGGTCTGACTGTATTCACATTGGGATAGATGATATAAATAAGTCCACACTTGCAGAAATAGAAAGGGTCTTCATGGCACTAAATGAAACGCTAGTAAAATGGGATGTGAAATATTCTTCTCTGAAATATTGCCTGTCCCTAGATCAAGTCAGGCAAGAGTAAACAAATCAAGTCTACTAATGAATGGTTATTAAAGTGAACAAATGCAAAGGATATCGCATGTGTGACTCACTGGGAAACATTTGAAAATGATTATGGACTGTTCAGCTGGGATGGCCTGCATTTGAGTAGGAGGAGATCCCATTTGCTTGGAAGAAAATTTGAACAAATCATTTCCAAATCTTTAAACTAAATAATAAGGTGGACATGGGCGATGAGTTAGTTTCAAAACATTGTAACACTACCGTTGTCAATGTTTGCAACTTCCTAATGGCCATTGTGAGAAGCTTAAATTTAATCAAAAAAGTGGAATTAGAAGCATTTGTTATAGAGCATAAAACTGATATAGCAATTTATAACGAGACATGGTGGGATAAGGCCAGGGTTTGGATGAATGGTATCACAGGTAACCAACTCTTTTATAAAAACAGAGTGGATAGAAAATGTGGTGGTGTGTGTTGCTATATAAAATATCATATAAACTGTCACCAGATAAATACATCAGATAGACTTAATGTATCTACGGAGTCATTGTGGCTTCAATTACAATTCAAAAACATGTCAAAACTTATCATGGGGAATTGCTACAGACCTCCAACCTGTAGTAAAGAATATAGTGATTCTCTAATTCAGGAAACTGGACTATCTTCAAGTTTGGGGGATACTGTAATTATGGATGATTTTAATGCACCTGGTATAAATTGTAACACTTTGAAAGGTACCTCATAGTTTGAAAGGGATTTAGTAGATATCATTGTCTCAAATGGTCTTGAACAGTTGGTAAATGAGACAACTAGGGATCTTAATATTCTGGATCGTGTGATCACAAATATGGAAAATAAAATCTCAAAGCTATTTGTGGACAGTCCCTTAGGTACACTTGACCATTGTATGGTGAGGTGTGCACTGATGGCTTGCAAATCCACATATAATAGTTCCATCTGCTTTAGAGATTATAATCACACAGATTGCAGCAAAATTAAACAATATCTGGCATCAATATACTGGGAACAATTACTGCAAAACCCACATGTGGAAGATTGCTGGGGAAAAAAATCAAACACACAATTGTATGCCTAGACTCCAAGTATGTTCCAATTCAAATGAAATACAACAGAAAGGGAAGAATACCATCAACCCTGATGAAGAGTCCACAGGGACTCAAAGCGCTGGGGCATTGTGTTCATTTGTTTTGATATGCACTAATAAATCACAGAGCATTTATTTTACTGGCAATTGCCTGTTTTGTTACACATCTAGTCCTATCCCAGAATATCACCATAGCTGGCAAAGTCTGTAAAAAGACAGATAAAAAAAGGACAATGCATGTAAAAACAAAAAAGTAATCCTTCAGAGACTGTTAAAATTAAGTAAAAATTGAACAAAGAAAATTAAAAACTATAATCAAAAAAGAATAAATTAAACTGGAATTCAAATTGTCACATTCAAGAGATAATAACTAAACTTTTTACACTTCTATAAATAACATAAAAAGTAACCAGAATGATTAGCCCCTTATTATGCAATGGTACCATAATATCAAATTACTTCAAAATAGCACATCAGTTAAACACATATTTCTGCTTTATATACAGTATAACAAACTGTTAAATGGGGCGAAGTTACATATTACTATAAACTCTAAGCAGCATTTTACTGAGGAATCAGTATTGTCCATATTAAATAATATTAAACACATCACCTGGTTCAGACAATACACATCCAAGGATTTTTAGGGATGTGTCAGATTTTCTAGCCTCTCCACTTACGACTTTATTCAATATGTCACTTGATTCTGGAGTGGTTCCAACAAACTGGAAAGGTGAAATCATGGTGCCAATCCACAAAAAAAGGAAATAAAAATGAAGTTGCCACTTACAGACCCATTAGTCTCACATTCCTGTGCAGTAAATCATTGAAGAAATCATTGAAGCAGATACTGAATTTTGAAATAAAAATCTTGGGAATAGAAGACAATTCACAGCATGGGTTTAAGAGAGGTCTGTCATGTACAACTAACGTTGTCACCTTCTATAATACAGTGAGAACAAGTATAGACAATGGGAAACAAGTTGATGTGATCTTGCTGGACCTTGGGAAGGCATTCAACACTGTGCCCATGATTTATTAGTCAGCATATTGAGAAATATGGGAATTTGTTTTGATATAGTGAGGTGGGTAGATAATTGTCTAACAGGTTAACAACAGGTCAGAATAAATGGACATTTTTCAAATGAAGGCACTGTTAGTAGTGGGGTCACTCAGGGGTCAGTATTGGGACTGGTATTCTTCAGTCTCCATATAGATGATATGAACTTAAAAGTTATGAACTTACTAAGTTTGCAGATGATACTAAACTTGGAGGAGAAGTAGATACCCCTGGTAAACACCAGTCTCTGATCCCGGATCTAAAATCAATATAGGATTGCACTATACAGAACAAAATGTGATTTAATCCCCAAAAGTGCATAGTTTTGCAGTTCAGAAAAACAATCCTAAACATTTGTATTGTTTAGATGGTGTGCAGTATTGTTCTGTGGAAAAGGTGAGGGACCTAGGAATCATAGTCAGTAATGAACTATCATCTTTGATCATTGTGCCCATGTATTAAAAATCACAAATGGAATAATAAGTTCTGTTCAGTGAACATTTGTCTCTAGGAATATACAGTGCATAATGCAATTACAAAACCTACATAATACCACATCTAGACTTCAGATCCCCTTTCTGGAACCCTTACTTAAACAGGATATTACCTTGGTCGAAAGGACTCATAGGAGAGTAACTACACTAATACGTGGGGTGGATACCTTGAGTTATGAGGAAAGACTGGCCTTATTAGGCTTATTTAGTTTGTAGGAGAGAAGAAAGTTGAGGGGGGGCTTCTATTACTATTTAACACACTGAGTAACTCTGAACTCATGGACTCAATATGGCCTTGAATTTAATAATAGAAGTATCTACTTAAGGTCAGATTATAAATAATTGTTGATCCCCAATGTTAGCACCAATAAAATAAATAATTATTTTACAATAAGATCAACCCATTTGTAGAACAAACTTTCAAGTGATTTAATAAACAAAACCTCATTCAGTAGTTTTAAACAGGGGCTCAATGAGTATATTCTGACATCAAAATTTATGTAATACACCCACTAGCAGTGGGAGATAATCTTAATGGGCCCTTGGCCTTCTTTGTCTTGCCAAACCAAGTAACCTAGTAACCTAATATCCTTGTTCTGCAATACATACTTAAAAAGCACCTGACATATACTCCATTTAATGCAAGCAAAAAACACAAGACAAGAACTGTGCCCATTTAATCAAATTGCATGATATACTACCATACATCAAAGTACAGTATGTCATGTACTGTAACTCAGGAATGGACCATTGTTATGTGATTAATGTCTGAAAGGAACGAGTATATAAACATGGAAAAAAAAGATCCATGGCTTGAAGTTCATGATTACAATCAGGCCTAAGTCAACCTTTGTCCTCAATGCTTTTATATTTAGCATTACACTTTTACGTTTAGTTTACCATGGGCATACAACCAAACAATGCCTCACACTTTCTTGACAAGATGCTGATGAGTTAATTACTTACTGATTATGTGCATAGGGACACTACAAAGTGGATCAGATACTGGGGTTATATAAAACAGGACTGAATTACATGAGCACATAGATTCTTCTCTGTAGTTAGCCAAACAGTATCTATTGACGTTTTCCAAATTTTCAGTTTTTGGAAAGTGGAGTGAATATATGGGGTAGTAGGAGTGTTGGACCCTTAAAATGAGTAGGATCATTTCATTCTCATATCTGCATGAAAGGTGCAGTACATCCCAAAACAGAGATAGTCCGGCAGGGACACAGTCCCCCAAAAAGGGCAAAATATTAAAACTTTAAAAAACAACAAAACAAAACATACAACTGGGTTAATCATACTTAATATACCATCTCTAACCTCCTGGTCTGTGTGATTCCTTTTAATTGGATTAAATTGACTGACCCACACCAATTGGAAAAAATAGACTATGTAATACAACCTCCCTCTCTAGTGAGGGAGGTAGGATACAACTGAGGTATTAAGAACAAGGGAACCAGAAATTATTTAACTAGATAGATTCCCTTGTCTTTGGACAATTGCCACTGGCACCATTTAGAGAGCAGCCTGTCACCAACTATGTCCCCAAACCATATCCCCCAAATTTGTATTGGAGCTTTTGTAATGATAATACTGTCAACTGATGTAGACCCTGACATTGCATGGTCATGCAGATACCTACCAATACAATTTTGCACGTTCACATGGGCACCAGAGACTGTGCTTTACTGCCTAAACAATTCCATTGCCTTCACCTCATCCTTCATCATTAAACAAGCATCATCTGCATAACCAGTTGATTTCATCACCAGCTCCCCCAATGTGGTATCTACCGCTTGTATGCCTCCATTCCTATCAATTACTCGGAGGAGGGGATCATGCATGAAAAGATATAGCACAGGGCTCATAGGACAGCCTTCCAGTACTCCAGCCTTAATGTAGTATTCAGATCCTTAATCCTATCAGTAACAACAAGCAGTCCCGGAGTGATACAAAAGCTGTAGCCACTGTACAAATCTTCCAAGTACACCATATGTCAGTAGGACAACAAACTAAAGAGCATGGTTCACCCCGTCAAAGGCCTTCTGCTGGTCAAGGCCCAAGAGAAGGCCCTCCACTTTGCCTTGCTTCCCCTGTACATCTAATTCCTTAACAAAATCTGGCTGGCCTAGAGATTTCTTTCTTTTATAGCACACATCTTTGAGGGCAGTATAACCAAACCTCCTCCTCCCCAGTATTTTCATTAAAATGTTAAAATCAGTGTTTGGCAAAATTAATGGACTCCAGTGTTTTAGTTCATCCTTGTCACCCTTTTTATGCAGTAGAATCAAAATGCCCTGAGTAAAACTGGGACCAAATAACTGATTCTCTAAAATGTCATTAAACATGATTCTTATAATAGAGGCTACCTCAGGCTTAAATAATTTGTACAACTGACATGAAAGGCCACAATTGCCAGGAGCTGTGTTGTTTGATAGCAAATCCAATTGTCTCCAGCACCTCAGTAGTAGTAATGAGTTGGACCATATTACAAACTGTATCATCAGGGAGCGAAGGCAGATGAAGGCCTTCTGAAAAAGGACCCCAGTCCTTCAACACTGGCAACTCTGTTCTAAATGTCCTAGATACATTAGTCATTCACTGTTCTTGAAATAACTACTGGGTATCTTTAACTACACCTCTGTAGTCTTTCAGTCCAGTTATAACCCTTGTCTTTACACTTTTCTGACAGTCATCAAACGGGTTTTACATGTGCTTTCTGGGCTTGTGTGTCAAACTTCTACCCCTGAAGAAGTGGCATGAGTCTATTATGCTGCAACTTACACATTTCTTTCTTAACATTTATTTACGCTGAATCATCCTGTTTTGTTTCTGTCATTAAAGAAAACAATTTCTGCACTTGGTGCCTAAAATCTAGATACAGTACTTCAGATAATCAGACCTCTCAAATTTGTTTTGGACTTGCAATACAAAGGCACTTCAAATGTATTCTTCCACCAGTCAAGATAGCTATCAAACAGACCTATGCTGTAATTTTGTCTTGAAAAATGTTCTGAATTTTTTGTACAGTTTATGAATTACTTAGGAGGAATTGTTAAATTTCCATGTAGGGGAGGAGGTGGGTTACCTGGGGCACTAAATCTGAACCACTTGATACAGCAATAGCTTTATGATCCGAGGTTTCAATGAGAGTTGTATTAAAAGACTGGATCTGTAATCAGGGTGACAAGAAAAGAGTATCTATTCTAGAGGAGAGAAGTCCTTTGAAAAACATATGTTCTGCATGAGAAGAGGAAGTTCAACTCCACCACCAGTACCTCCATTTTACTAGGATTCAGTCATACTTTCCACTCTTGCTGAGAAACAGTCTTGTTACTGTTTGGCTGCACCAGTTTTAGGCCATATGGTCCTCCGTCTGCATCTGCCATTCCTGGCAGGGTGCTACGTGACTTACTGTAGATCCAGAGAAAATAAACCAACTTGGGTCCCAGTCTTTTGGAGAAAAGGAGTATTGTTATGGAGGTTCCGCCACTAGCTGAGGGTCACTGTCTGTAACTGTAGGATTATCCAAGGCCAAACTGCAAGGTACTGCTGCATCATCTGGCTTGATTTAGGCTTGCTCAGGCAATGGCTAGATGTCAGAGATGCCCAGGTCATGTAGTGAACTATCTTGCAGTGCTAAAGTAAAGTTATTTTTTTCTTTTTCAATACCTCATTTCCTCTTCGCACAGCAATTGTTACAAGTCTATTTGACTGGGCACATGAAAAGCAATGTTGATTGTAGTATCTGAAGTTTGCTTGCTGGGAGCAGCCCGACTTTGGTCTCCATTTGAGATTTCTCTAGGGCTGTTTGTTCTGTTGAATGTTCTGTAACTTCCTCAATCACAGTATTAGCATTGAAAAAATTATCAGCCTCAGGTACTGCCGAGGCAGGAGAGGAGACCTACTCCCCAGCCTCCAAGATGTCTATTTCCTTCACTGGCTCACCGAGAGGGGCCATTGTTGGAACAATCAGTGGTTCCACCTACTGAAGAGTAGGGGAATTTCCCCAGTGTCCTCGTAAAATTTTCCCCATTCACTAAAATATACCACTAACAGCTTAATCTGGTTCAGTTTCAGTTGATTATCATCTGTACCCCCTTCCCACTCTGGTGTCACCCCTGAAAGGGACTTCTAGTCTCAGTGGGCCTACCCAGCCAACAAAATTCAATAAAATAAAAAAATCTAATAAATCAATAAGCTTAACTACTGTTACACCATACCCAGTAAAAATAATTCTGACCCCTGTACAATTGTCTGCCCCTAGTGAACAGAATGATGGCCCACAAAACCAAGTATGCTTGACCTGATTAACCTCCAGCAGTGAGTGTAAACTCATGTCCTGGAAAAATAGAATTTTAGCTCCTGTATTCTGAAAAACTGAAACTGGCATTAAGCAAAGTGACAGAAAAGCCTGGAGAAGTGGCACTATAGTAGCAAAGAAACAAAACAACTCATCATAGATGTTCCCCCTCTTCCTGCTTCTAGTCAGCCATGCACTTTCTATTTTTCAAGACTCCTTCTTCTTGGCATGGTTCCTCAGTACCAGTGAAGGCTCCTGGTGTAATGAGGGAATTGAAAAGTAGTCAGAGCCCTTGTCTGTATCGCCCCCAGTTTTTCTAGCAGTCAGCAAATTGTATTTGTTTTCCAACAGCAGTTGCCCTCTTGAAAACATTGGTTTTAGGAGGCCATCTACTTTTCCTTTGTCTATTAACCATTTTGAAGATTTCTGTTTCAGAGACTGAGATAGTGCATGTTCTATGTGGGTTTTGCAGCTGTCATAACACATTGTGAGCCTATTGTTCTGACACAGCAACACCATCTGTTACTTCAGGGGTTTCTGTAACTACCTCAGGGGTTCCAGAGAATACACCTGCTCTGTCTATTTCCTTGGGAGGAGGGTTGCAAGCCTCAGTGGTCTCACCAGGCACCTTAGTATCAGCAGACACAGTAATGGGGTCATCTGGTACAGACAGTGATATGGATCCACCACCTTTTGCAGAGGTGGATAAGGATTCCAAATCCTGAACCAAGTTAACAGGGTGAGGCCTCGAATGAGGCACTCCAAGTCTGGGTATAGTGGTAGATCCCTTAGCAGGTTTTTGGGCCATGCTGACATAGCAGTCCTGCTCTGCTTGGTCTATTGTATCTCCCCAATTGGATATGACCCATGGACAAACTCTGTATGAGCAGCCTTCCTCATCACATAACTTGCGTCACATCTTATTGGAGCAGTTTACTAGCATGCCCAAATTCAATGCATAATCCACAGGTGCCCCAATTCATTCAATAACCTACATTCTACAGTGTCACAGGCATTGCATAAATGACCCTGAGACCCACTATGATAACAGGCTTTTGGCTGACCATTATAAAATAAGACACCTCTGTCCTTTCCCAGGTAAAACAGTTGGGGGGTATACCAGAATCACTAAATAACAATTTTACCATGATTCACACCAGTCCATATATTTTTAGTGTCCATTATTGGGACAGATGTGCCTATAACTGTACACTTTTGTTTTAGCCAGAGGAGGACATCTACTGAACTATGCTTACTCCTTCATTTTCAGATAATATCGTAACAGTTTTAATCTCCTGTTTGGTTAGCAGAGCAACAGTGAAAGTGTCCTAACTGGAGAATTCTTCACTTAATTGTACTTCACTTTAAACCTCTCTAGGCTAGCAGCAGTTTTAAAGCTAACATCATACACTGTATCACCAGGTGAATCAATAAGTGTACATACTGTATTTCAGTAGTTATAAACTTAAAGCTATAGTTCAGAAGGGATCTGACCACAAATCTCTGGTCAGGAGCTTCTTCTAACTCCTCGCTATACTTTATGCAGACTGCATTCCACTGTTTTGCATGTTTAGCTCTGGGCCTAAAGCAATTTGCATTGTTACTTTGTATAACAGTGCAGTGAGGATCCCCCTATAAGCATATGGCATTAGCAATTTGTTGAGGGGCTTGACTTGTGTCAGAGGCACGGTTCTCAGTAGTATCAAACTCAGGTGCTGCTTCTTGTTCTGCAATGGTTAATGATAAGTCACTGTGGGGTACAGCTACCTCAGAACATGTAGCCTGTGCTGGAACAGGCAGTGCAGAATCATCCATGGGAGCCACAGACTCAGATGCTGTTTGAGTAGATTCAGGTGCTTACACCTTCCCTTGTTGCACTTGCTCATGCTGCCAGGGGAGGGGGATTTCAAATAGTGTTTGTCATCCCTGCAGCTGGCCTGAACAGTTTAAGGTCTGTTCCCTGGGATAACTGATATGTGTCCGGGACCTCCAAATCAAATAACATTCAATATTCAGTGGGACATGGACTATTTACAGCAAGACCCTTAGTTCCTTGCTGTTCTATTAGAGCATCAGCACCCTCCCCTTCTGACATTTTTGTCCAGCTCCCTTGCACTTACTGGACCTGGAGATCTCAACAGTGAACTGACTGCATCCCTTACCCAGCCTGCTTGTTTCAAGTCATTTACTACTGACCAGCTTACAGAGTTCATTTTTTCTCTGCATAGCAGGGCTGCAGTTCAACTGTGTCATTTACCTTTCCCAACAGCCTCTGGCTTTGATCCAGTGACAAAAATGACACTTCTTTGATACTGAGAGGAACAGACATACCCTTCTCATTCTACAAAAGCTGCTACATCTGACAGCTGTCAGGTCCTGCAACATCAGCATTCTAATGCAGGCATCCTTCGAGAGGTAGACTTTTTGTCCCATTCACCAGCTTTGTGACTTCTGTTGCAAACTCCAGATTTCCTTCCTGTAACTCTAAGGATTTCTTCAGTTCTGCTGGTGTCTCCATCTCCCTTACAGGTACTGATATAGTCCCCTTGGAATTCTGAGATCAGAACCTTTCCTCTTCTTCAGCCTTGAGAAGCAAATGTTTTCTCTTCATAAGGTAAGCTTTTTCTAGCTCCATATCTATTTCAGGTGTCCCATCCAGTTCTGCCCCTGGACCCTGGTGATCATCAGAACCTTCTGAAACAGTTGCAGAAACAACCTCTGGAATGCTTGGGCTACCAGCAGGGCTTCCACTGACAGCCAACATTCCAGTAGTTAGTAAGACATCAAGACCCATCTGTACCTTTACAGATGTCTCAGATATGGGAGCATCCTCAGCACTCTGAGTGGGGAGGGAAGCCTGTTCCTCCATCTGGGCAGCCATGCTACCTCTTTCTCCACCCTCCAGACTCACAGGAACAGGAAACCATCTATGTCCCCTTCCAACAAGAGTGTAGAGCATTCCCCGGTGCCATGGCCAACATTCTCCATCAATAAAAAAACAAAAGGGTCACTCAGAGTCATGAACAGTGCTCCAAAGCAAAAACAAGCATTTGTCAATGCCGAACATTTGCTTGTTGGTATTTGCATTGGTGTTTGGCATTTATGCAGGCCCCCCCATTGTATCCCTGTCCCTTCAGCATCCATATCCCAACAGAGTACATCTCTGAAACTCCTTTGGCATCTGATTAAAATTCCACCCTCATACTTCTTAAATGTCTGTCTTAGGAACCCTAATGCCCTGGTTGTGCTCAAAGAACAAGCCTGTGTAGAAACTGCAGAACGTGTGCTTGTAACACAGTCATTCAGTGAAATTATTTCACCAAATTTTCAACATAGGCATTTTGTCACCTCTGGTCATGAACACTGTCACTATGATTTTCTTACTGTGTACCAAACACTGATTTCCCACAGGGACCATGCTATTCTGTGCCGGAAGTGTGAAAACACATTTTGACCGGATGTGAAAATGACAGCTGTACTGTTCATAAGGAGGTGTGAGAAATGCAAATGTTGAAAATCTGGAGTGAAAATATTACAAATTTGTGAGGTTACGATGTGGGAACTGCGCGAATGCAGCGTCAAACAGGCCTTTTATAGAATTCTTTCACTGAATTTTCAACGTAGGCATTTTAGGACATCTGCTCATGAACAGTGTCACTGTGATTTTGTTACTCTATACAGGACAGTGATTTCCCACAGCGACTGCTCTATTTTACACCAGAAGTGTGAAAACACATTTTGGCCAGGATGTGAAAAATGACAGCTCTACTGGTCATAAGGAGATGTGAGAAAATGGTAATGTTGAAAATCTGGAGTGGAAATATTACAAATTCACAAACTTACGAGTGCACAGAAACTGTGCAATGCACGCTCGTAACACAGCCATTTTAAGGACTTTTGCCACCAAATTTTCAACATAGGCATTTTAGAACCTCTGATCATGAACAGTGGTACTGTGATCATCTTACTCTGTAGCAAACACTGATTTTCAGGAGCAACCATGCTATTTTGCACTGGAAACATGAAAAGACATTTGGGCCAGGATGTGAAAACTGACAGCTGCACTGCTCATAAGGAGGTGTGGAAATATGCCTATGTTGAAAATCTGGAGTGAAAACATTACAAATTCTGGAACTTACAAGTGTGCGTGGAAACTGCGAAATGCACGCTCATTAAACAGTCATTTTCTTTAGAATTTTTTCACCAAATTTGCAACATAGGCTTTTTGAGAGCCCACCTCATGAACACCAACACTGTCATTTCATTAATCAGTCCCAAAAGGTGATTCCACCCAGTGACCGCAAAATCACCTTTTGGGACTGAAAAACGCCATGACAGTGACTGAATTCATGAGAAGGGGTGTCAAGAACCCCATATTGAAAATTTGGTGCCAAAAGTTAAAAAATGGGCAAGATATCCACCTGAGTTGGGAAAACCCTATTTATGCCATTATATAGCTTACTGGCATTTCATCAGTTCGCGGTCAACTTTGAAGAGTGCAGACATGTTCCCAGTCCACCAAAGATTGTTGTGCCGGGCTCTGGAGGTAAGTATGGGGTGAGGGGGATGTGGGAAGTGGTGCACAGAGGGTGGGTGTGAGTTGGCGGGGGCAAGGATTCATCGAGGGACCGCTTTCTTGTTTTACAAGATTTTAAAAGCAAAACAGATGCTTTTGGTATGCTAGGGTGGACTCCAGTGTGCCACTTAAGGTGAAGGGGTGGGAGGTGGGAGCACAGAGGGTGGGTGAGGACTCACTGAGGATCATTTCTTGTTTCACAGAAATTGTAGGAAAACAAAAAGGAAGCTATTGGTGCACAGGGGTGGGCTCCCAGAGTGCCACCTATGTGTTTGTTGGGGGGTAACTGAAGCTGGCAGGGATTGGGCACCCCCACTGGCCATACAGTGTGGCAGGGGAAGTGTGAACATGCTGCGGTGGGCTTCCAGTGTGCCAACTGCTTATTTTTTTTTGGGGGGGGCTGCAGCCGCTGAGCTGTGTATGACAGCAGTTTGGCTGACATAGGGATGTAGCAGACCTTTTCTTAGATGTGAAGACCAACACAGCCGAACAGCTGTCATACACAGCTCGGCATGTATTGGTCCCCTAGGGTCACACCTGCTACACTCAGTACTGCATTGGCAAGGAGGGTTACACACTTCCAAAAGTCCTACTGTTGCAGGATGTTCCTTGCACATGTGTACAAGTGAATGTAATGAGCAACTTGCCACACACAGAAAGCCTGGTACTCTGTTCCCTCCAGCAAATAACAGTCTTTACCCTGACTCACAGTTCATGTGCAAAAAATGGATTTTACTGATAGTGTCTTTAGCATATAAAATGCAGACTAAACAAAGCCCTGAAATTTTGTGCTGCAACTGAGACCTTTATCAAGGATTTTATAAAGCAGGGCAGGGCTTTGTTTGGTCTGTCTTTGTATGTTAAAGACACCTTCAATAAAATCCATTTTTGCTCATAAACTGTGAGTCAGTGTGAAGACTGCTATGTATTTGTTGGTGGGGATAGAATGCCAAGCTTTCTGTCTGATGAGTTTCCCATTAGTAAAACAGGTCCATGTAACCTAGCCCCCAAGGTCCCAAAGATGCACTTAGAAACAAGCTACCACACCTTGGTGTGCCTTTCATGGTCAAAAATTGTTAATGAATAAATTAATTTGAATTTAGAAAATATGTTGTTCTTGAATATTACATGTTTCTATAGTAACCTCAAGTTCCACAATTTGATTCCACTTAACCCTTCTATGATTAAGAATTGTATTACATGTGGACCCTCTCCTCCACTCCTAAGACAGAGCAAGTTACAACTGTCATCTTATTCTCAATAAAATGACTACTGGGAGCTCATAACAGTCATTTTATTGTCAATATTATTTTATTTTGTTTTATAAAAATAGTTTATTGTCAATAAAATGATATTAGTGACATCATCATAATACCTTGCATTCTGATTAGTCTGCACTCACAGCAGCAGCTGAAAATAATATACTGTACAGTATAAGAAGGGGACAAGCAAAATTGCCACAAACAAACAAAACAGGGACATAAAACTGTACCACTAGCTTTTTATTAATCACCTGAAGCATAATAATGATAATGTGCCAGTTGGTTCACTGTCTTTGGCAATAATATGAGTGTCTCCTATAACTTAATTATACAAAAGGCACTGTATCTATTGTTAGCCAATTAGAACAGAAGAATACCATCATTAAATACTCCAGCAACTTCTATAACCTTTTCCATGGACAATTACCCACATTTCAGACACACGTAATAGTTTATCCACATTTAAGTTATGCCCCTTACAGTTTATTCACATCTAGTCCACATAAAAGTCAGGGGAGACACCTTCCGCTTCAACCACCACAAAGTTTTTAAAATTTTAGTTTCAAAACTCCTAGTTGTATAACAGTAATAACATTCGGTTAGTTGAAGTTTACTTGGAATAACCTGCTTCTGTGATTGATTAAATGCCTTGGCTTTCAGTCTCTGGTGTTTAATCACTCACATTTGCTGATTATTCCTTCATACACTCAGGCTAAGAAAACATCATCACTTGAGTATCTTATAAGTTCAAAAAGTAACTACTAATGAATTGGATGTCCATTTTGTTAAAAATACTTTTAATCTGTTAAGGAAAATGGTTGCTTTCTGGGTGATGGGAGGATCAAAAAATTCATCATACATTTCTAACTTGAAAAAAAAGATGCAACTATATAATCTAAAACAGTAGAAGAAATGTGTGATAGGAAAGTTGCCACATCATTATTACCTTATGTAAAGTAACAATTTAGTACACCGAAGCCGAATTCATACATGAAAATAACTTCTCACAATTTTTACTCACATATTGGTCAGTGGAGGACCTAAAATATACTTCTTCAGTATTAGGCAATATTACATCTGTAAACACAAACTGAAGGCATACTCACACGCAAATGACCAGTACAATGTAAGGGCAGCAAGCCTGAACTAGTAAGGGGGCCCCTTGAGGAAGATCTAGTGCACTTGAAGTGGAGGAAAGATGGTGGCTGTGAACAGATGTGCTATGGAGAAACTTCTCAGTTTCTATGTTATTTGACTTGCCTGTAAAATATAACAGGTATGCCAATGTTGCCTTCTCTTAGGAGCCATTTTGTATAGTAACTTTAAATTCACACATATATGAGCTCCAGAATGTACTGTATATTCTGACTGTATGAGTGGTTGATATTCTGAGGATCTGATCAGGTTGACTATGGTGTACTGAGCTGAACACTGATCTTGTGATCAAGGGATCCACTAGGTGTATGGGAGTGAGGTGGGGTGGAACATCAGCGTGTACCAGAGCAGAGTATAGTAACTACAGAGTAGGAATCAGGTACTGAGGACAAAGCCAACATCAGCATGTGCAAAGGGAGCTTCTTTCTGGAAAAGACATACTGAAACTTCAGCTGTGTGTAGTGCAAGTGTAGTGGCCAGCTTTTGGCTCAGTAACTTAACTTAATCTTCACAAATGAAGTTCCAGGCTAAGAAACCCTTAGGACAGTATTGCTAGCCCTGAGAGTTCTTTCTCTCTTAAAAAAAAAAACAAAAAAACTTTATCTTAACATTTTAATACACTGGGTTATATAAAAAGTTACATGCTTGGTCTTTCCTGTATGCCTTCATGGGGTCCACATAGGGCAGCATTTGCATGTCCAAGTTCTCAGAATAAAAGCTCTATGATTTTGGGGAGTGAAAATCAAAAAATATGTATAAATTGTATTTGTATTAAAAAAAAAACTATATTTGATATATATTTCCTGAATTCTGATTCGATATAAGGAGCTTTGAATTTTCATACCAAACAGGTCATGTGAATGTGACACACCTGCACATTTAAACTGGTTAGTTGAGTAATGTATTTAGGCCACATACAACTTGAAAGAGATAGACTGCCAAATGCTCCAGATGCAGTCTCGTGATGATATGACTTGCATTGAACAGTATCATATAATGTTCCTGAAGTTTGCTCTCCTGCCTTTTCAGCTAATAAACTCTATTAACAAGTTGCTGAAAAAATGGGTATAACTCAAGAAAGGTAGTTTTAAATGAAGAATGTAAGTATCACAAACAATATAAGTACCTACTCTGTGATATTTGCTTATGGTTGCCTTTTTAATTTTTCTTAATATAAATAATAATAGTAAACACAATATCATATGCCTTTTTACTACTGTGCATATCAGGACTCTATTCAATATAACATTTGGAGCAATTTATTTATCTACATATGTTATTAACTTATTAATTCAAGTCTATAATGCATGAATGAAGTAATGTTTCACTATAATTACTTTTATATGATGTTAATTCTTCTTATAAGGAAATTTCTTTGGAATTTTTGAAGCTGCTGTACTTGCATATAAGAACTGGCGAGTCATTCTGATGACTGAATCAGGTTGCAAATTCAAAAGCTGTCCAGTCACATTCAATCAAGCCTGTAGCCATCTGAAGCAGATACTGTATTACTTTAACTTCTTTGCAGCTAGGTGAGATTACTACTGGAACAATTACCTGCAAATATATGAACTGGAAAAAACAGTTGTGGACACTGAAGTTAGATGTGAATATATTTTGCCAACTAGTATTGGATTTTACACCCTTTTTAGAATATTTATTGCATGCATTTGATTAAAGAGTATTATTAGTGTAACAGTTCTTTGACTCACTTTGGCTGTTCCGGGGCACTCTGGGTCCACACTGCATGCACCTCCAAGTCGGACGGTCTGGGTTTGCTAGGAGAAATGGTGCAGTGCCTTTACCTGGGACAATGACAGGGAATGCCTGTGAACAAATTGCAGGTTACCACCCCCCAGGAAATATACAGTAGTTGCCCCCACAACATTTCCTCGGACAATAACAATTTACCCCTTGTAATAATGTGCAATACCAGTATATAACATGAACAAATAAGATTTATTAAGGGGAGGGGAAAGGGGGGGCAGCACAACTCTCTTGCTGTCTTCTCTGCTGATCTTCACTGTTGGTCAGGCAGGATGGGTCCCCTATTTTTGAAACTTGGCATCACACACTTTTCCTGAAACAGCAGTGTAGCTGTGCTTTGTTCAGTCTCTGGCCCCAGCACAGGGAGATACTCTGCTTGCGGCACACAGCAGTATCCAGACTTACTCCACCAAGGGGGAAACACCACTAGCACAATCTTTGCTCACTGCTGCAAAACGTTTATTCCAAAACTGCAACCTACAGTCTTTGAACTCAAACTGAAGCTCCAAGTTGTCTCTAGCTGAAGACTCTGGCTCTCTCTCTTCCTGCAGCAAAACTCCAAAATGTTCCTTCTGCAGCAAATTTCTGTATCATCTTTCTGAAAAAATGTTCAGATCTCATTCTGCAGTTACTGGCTAGTGAAACACTGTGCCTCCTTGAAACACCCATGGCCAAACAGGCAGTTGGGGTCTTGGTGCTGGTCTTGGACTGAGATAACCCACTGAGTCTCTCCTGCACTCTGAACCCTCTGAAATCTCTGCCTGATCCCTCAATTTGGTGGGCAAACAGTCCTATTTATAGTTTTCCAAATCCCTTCTCTCATTGGCTGCATGCCTCCTAGGCTTTTTGGTGCCATCTGAACCCTTAACTAGCAGCCCCCTTTCATTAAAGTCCATGGGGGTTGCCATTTTTATTTACTTGTTAGTCCCAAACAGTTCAGCCCTTACAATGTTATTGATTTGTCCTTTAGAGGTAAAACCCCACATGTTCAGCATCCAGAGGTGTTCTGATTTCATTTCCCCCACTCCCTGACTCTGCTGCCTGCCCTGGAGTTGGGGATACTTAGTAAATTATGGCTAGTGTTGAGTAAGTTACTTTTCTATTACTTTCTATTACTTTGGAAACTTGTTCCATAAAGCTCTGTGTAGTCACTAGCAAGGATGGAGATGTACTAAAACAAGTAATACACCTTACAGTTACAATTACTCATGTCTTTTTATGCAAAAGAAATGTGTAACTGTAACTGATTACATTTATTTGAAAGTAACTAGTAACTAACCTATTACTTTAAAAAAATGTAACCTGTTATAGTTATTTTTTATTTTTGTACTGCTTTTGTATAAAAAGAAATAAGCAACTATAACTGTAAGGTGTATTACTTTTTCTATTACTTCTCTATCCTTGCTAGTGACTGCACAGAGCTTCCTGGAACAAGTTTCCAAACATAATAGAAAGTGATAGAAAAAGTAACTTACCCAGCGCTGATTATGGCCATAGTTGAAACACACTCTGGAACATACTCTATGGAACCATGGCTCCTTTAAATTCCAGACTCTGGTGGCTGCGCATCTGCAGTAGGGTGTATTCCATTTTTTTTATTTACATTAAGCCTGTCCCTTTTTGGCAGCTCCCGGGACAGTCAACGTACATTCCCAGTGCTCGGAGGTGCAAGATCAGTGATTGAACCATGGCCCCCTAATAAGGATGGGTCTGAGACACCAGAAACAGTGGCATCTGCCACAGGGACCACATGGGCACCAATGGGTCCAGTGGCCACCCAGAACCACTTACAGGATGCCACTGGAGAGTGATGGGCCATAGCCCATCAGGTAGGCCCCAACTGAAGGGCTTACACACTCCCCTTGCCAAATACTTGAGTCTCCAACAAGCCATTAATATCAAATCCCGATATTAATATTCAAGAAACACAGCAATAAGCCATTATCTAGCTAGACACATAAATCCTATATTTTTAAAACTGCATAATCATTCACCATAACATAGTCACAATAGATCTATGTCTATACATTAGGTGTCTGTCTCTGGGTGACAGGCATTTGTAGGTACTTGCATCTTCCCACACTATCCATGAAGCAACACCTTGTGGGTAAATGATAGGAACCATATGTTTCAGAACAGAACCTCGTCTCCAACCTGTAACGCTTGGTGTCTTACTCATTTATTGTATCTCTGCTTGTTTTCTAGGCTAGACTTAGCTGCTGCATCTGCTGCAAATTTGTAGGCTTTTCTCAACCACTCTCTCAGCTTTTGTCTGTATTCCAGATGTGCCATTGGGGAACACACCAAAACATAAGTCAACTTGCAATCTGGCTTCATGACCAAACATATGATAAAAGTGAGATCTCTGGGTGGCGCTGTTCTTGGTACAGTTATAGGCGTGTACAACATAACTTACTCTTCGACTCCAGTTAGCTTTGTCAGCTGGATCCAGAGTGCCCAACATATTCAATACAGTTCTATTGAAACATTCAGGCTGAGTGTCCCCCTGGGTGTGGTACTGGGTTGTGCGTGATTTCTTTATGCCATATGCTGCCAGGAATTCTTTAACCAACTGACTTTCAAAATATTGCCCTCGATATGAATGAATCCTTTGCAGAATGCTGCATTGGTTCACAAACATTTACAGGACTTTTACTACAGTAATTGCTTTTTGGTGTTTCATACTGGGTATTCATACTAGGTGATAGACAGAAGGAGGCTGAGTGCCCATCATGTCTGTCTACCCATATTAGAGGGTTCAAACTTGCCCTCCTCTCAGTAGGTAGTCATCTAATCTACCTTTAAAGATATCAATACTTTTACTTTGTATTATTTCATTTGACAAGTTATTCCAAAGCTTTTACTGTTTAGTCGGATAGGCCTGAGAATACCGGGTGTAGTGGTCAGTGATGACTAGAATGTTGGTTTTGTTCTTCCATTCAAGTTCTAGTGACAGAAAGTCCATACACACAAGATCCAGCAGGCCACTGATTTGTATACTGACCAGGAGTGCAGTTCTTTTGAGGAGTGTCTTTCCCTTTATGCATTGTAAACAAGCTTTGCAGTACTTTTCTATTTTCGTTTTCATTCTGGGCCAATAGAATCTTGCTCTAGCCAGGTTTGGAGTTTGTTCATAGCCCACGTGACCCATCTCATCATGGAGGATGTAAAACTGCCTTGCAGTACTTCCAAGGCAGTACCAGCTGGATTTTTGAACACTAAAGGTTGTCATTATCTTGAACTTCACGTATCAACAGTCCATCTTTTAGGGCCAACTGACTCCAATCTTTTATCATTAACTTGATGTCAGGGTGATGGCTGCACACTTGATCTGAGTTGTGCCCTTTCTCAAAAGCTTTAATGATGTCATGGAATGCAAGGTCCTTTCTTTGGACCCGCTGAAGCTCTGGTTTGCTTGGCTGGTGAAGAAAGGATATGTCCAGTTAAGTAAAATTTAAGTAGGCCTCAGGAATAGCATCTGTCGAAGCTCCCTGCATATCAGTTGTTCTAGCTGGGTTTGCTGGCGTGACCTCCTCTGGTGAAGTAAACTTGGAGCACAGAAGTTTAACAATGGCATTGGTAATCTGCACATCAAATTCAGACTGGTCTGTATGCGAGCAACTTGACAGAGAGTCGGCTCTATGTTGGACTTTCCACTTCTGTATTCTAAGGTATAATCATACATGGATAGTGTAGATAACAATCTGTGTCCAGCAGTGTCTAATTTTGCTTTGATGTTCACGTAAGTTAGAGAGTTATTATCAGTCTGGACAGTGAAGTGAACACCATACAGGTAATCATAGAATTTGTCTGTCACTGCCCATATTAAAGCCAGAAAGTCCAGTTTATGTACAGGGTAGTGCTTTTCCGATGATGACACCCTGCAACTAGCAAATGCCACAAGCTGGAGTCCCTCTGGATGTTCTTGGTATAGCACTGCTCCAAATCCTTTCAAGCTGGCATCAGAGTGGAGGATGTATGGATTGTTGTGCACCACAAGATGCCAAGACAGATGCTTCACTTAATCTCTGATGATTTCCTGAAAGCAGTCTCACACTCCGCATCCATTTGTCACCAAAGGTTTGTTTAATTTGAGGTACTCTCCCTGGGGACTTTCTCTTTCAGACCAATTTTTCTTTTTCTTACTGGTAGGTGCATAACCTTGTGTTAAATCATCCAGTGGGTACACTAGAATAGAATGGTCCTTCCCAAAATGTCAGTAATACCTGGAGAAACCAAGGAAAGATTGAGGCTTTGCGTTGTGTAGCCTGGGCCAGGTGGTGAAGGCCTTGACTTTGTGGAGTTGGTCTGTACTCCATCAACTGAAACAATGTGGCCCCATATTTTACCTGAAGGCTGGCAGAACTGACACTTATTGATAGAGACCTTTAAACTGAATTATTCCAGCCTCTCCAATACCTTCATTAGGTGGGCTTTATGCTCTTCAAAGGTTCAGCCAAAACAATCAGGTCATCCAGGTATAAGATAACCTCTCACAGATTCATGTACCCCACTTCCTTCTCCATTAAACAATGAAATGTGGCAGGTGCTCCAGAGATCCCTTGAGGCATACATTTGAATTGGTAGAAACCCAGGGGGCAGATAAAGGCGGTCCTCTTCTAACCCCCCTCCGCCATGGGAATCTGTTAGTGCCTACTATGGAGATCCAACAGAGAGAACCATTTGCTACCCAACTGACTGACCAGAGTGTCTTCAACCTGAGGCGCTGTGTATTTATCTGGGATGGTCTTCTTGTTCAAAGTCCGATAATCAATGCACATGCTCACAGCTCTGTTTTTCTTGCATGCCACAACAATAGAGGATGCATAGGGGCTCAGGGACTCCTTGATTATACCTGCTGCCAATAGTTCCTGCAGGTGGTGCTGGATATCCTTGATGTCTTGTGGAGCCAGTCTCTGAGATCTCTCTCTCAGGAAGGGTGGTCATCTCATAGACGAATCTGGTGCTCTAACCTTGGATGCACCCTATGTCCCATTTGTGGAGTGAAAATACTCTGTACCTCTTTGTTACCTTCTTGCTCAGGCTTCATCTATAGTTGTCAGGTACTGGTGAGTCCCCAAAATCGAAGATGCTGGATCTATCACTTTGTCTGTAGTGACTCATGGGTCTATCTTGGTAAAACTATCAGCTCTGAAGTTATGTGCCTTCTCTAGGCCCTTTCGAATAGTTATTGGCTTCTCTGACTTATTCTTTACCCTCACCATGACGCGACTGGCCAAGGGAGTTTCTGGAGGTGGCATCACTCTTCGCTGTACCATTAGCCCTTCTGGAAAACTGGTCTCCAGTGGGGCATCAATAATGAAGGTGGGCCCTTTGGTCTGCTGGTCAGATTCTGCAATGCCCACAACTCTACACTCTGAATTAGGAGGCAGGATCAGTTATTTGCTGTCCCTTTATGAACCATACCAATGGGCTCATCTGTCAATTCAGTTACTGTTGCATCCAGGGACAGGCTGAATTTCTTCACCACAGCTTTGACAGAGAGGATTAACAGGTTTTCACCTCCTTTCTCTTGATATAGTTTGGCCAGCCAGCCAAGCATATTCACATTTGTCCCAATTAGCACAGGCGTATCTGTCATTCTCTTGGGATCTGGACAGATCAGAGCCATGGTCTCAATCTGGTGTGGTTCATCTGGCCCTTCAAGATAAAAAGCAATCTGCACAATGCAATAGCCATCATAGGGATAACTATAGTCTCCATCCCCACACTGACAAGTCTCATAGGAGTAGAAATGTCAGGTGCATCAAGTGATGCCTGTAAAAGGTCCTGTGGATTATAGTGACTTGCAATCCACTGTCCAATAATGCAAAGCATAGCACTCCTCAGTCAAAACATCCACATTAGCATAGGTTCCAATCAAGCCTTGTGGCACCTTGCTCTTGGTGGTTCTTTGGTTCTGTCCATTTGGTGGAGTTTCCATTTCAGAGACCCAGGTCACTCTTTCACTGGGCTCCACTGTCATTTCCATAGTTCTTCTGGCATTTCTTATCTTCTACAAGTTTGGGGTTTTCTGCATGTACACAACCATGAATGAGGTGCCCATCTTCTCCACATCTATAGCAAAACAGACCTTCTCTGTTCACAATAGGCAGTCATGGTCAGACCCTCAGGCAGTGAAGAGGGTCATCTGTCATCCCTGTCCAGACGTCACACTATTCGACTGAGGACAGGACTCTTGGGCCAGCTGTAGAGCCCTCAAGAACTCACAGATTTCTTGAAACTCTGCCATACTGGGTTGTGACCAAGATTCTTGTGCCATTTGCAGTGTCTTTGTGCAATCTCTAATCTCTCAGAGCATATCTCCCAGATCAGGAGAGGTGTTCAGCTCCATGCAGCTGGCTACTTGGGGCCACAGGGCCACAACTGTTGCAGCGGGCAGCTGGGGAGAGTCAGCAATGTCTTCATTAGCTTCCTCCTCCTTTACCTCATCAAGCAACTGCTTAAAGTTTGGGGGTTCTGTTTGCTGTTCTCTCAACCGGAGGGATATCAAAGTTAGATGAGGGTGTAGTGCACTTCTTAAAATCTGTTCTAATCTCATCTGGGTGATCTGTCCTGAGATGACCCCTCCAGTTTCAGCAATCTTCTGGATCACTGCCTCTGCTCTGGTAATATACTGGGATAGCTTCTCTCCTTGTTGCATGGTGCCCCACAGCTTGAAAATGAGGCCCTCCTGTTTTTCCACAATCCCAAAGGTGCTTTTCAATATGGCCAGGTGGTCATCTGCAGTGCACATAGTCTGACTGGCTCATAATAAGTCAGTTTTGTCCAATGTCATACCCCGCACGCTCTCCATAATCTGTTTGCACTTCTCCTCATCCAAACATTTCCACACTTGTACCATTTGGGCAGACTGACTCATCTAGCTTTCATAATTGTTCTCACCTGTGGGAGTTGGGATAGTTCCCAAGAAGGTTTGCAGCCTCTTGTACTGTTCATACAGTGCCACTATGTATGGGGTCACTCCACTAGGTAGCACTATCAGGACTGGCTCCCCCTCTTTCAGCAAAGCTTGCATGTCTTTGTTAGTCTTGCCCTCAGCAGTGAACATACATTTGATGTTTTCCAACAAATCTGATTTAGCTGCAGGTGTGGGAAGGGGTCTGGTTGCGAACTGCTCCCCTTGCCGAACAGTTTCCATTCACCATCCATTCCTTCTGTAGTGAAGGTTAGAGACAGTGCATTTGCATCAACTTCTGATGCACTTTCAGTGAAGGCATTGGTGCTTTGACTAGCACGATCATACCTCATTCCATGTACCTTTAATTTGACCAAACTTGACACAGTCTCTAAAGCATCTAAAATAGCACTTGTCTCGATGCTCTCTGTGATCCCTGTGACCAAAATGACTTTCTTTGGGTCCAGGCACTCCCCTTAGCACCAGTCTACTAGTTCCTGTAGCTCCATACTGACATTTCAAAATATTTCTTCTGTGGGGTACCAACATTTTTGGAATCACAGTTTTGGGGTGGCCAGTAGTGGGTAGCAAACCCCAGTGGTGTCTCCACTTTGTAACAGCCCCTTGACTCACCTTGGCTATTCCAGGGTCTTTGGGGTCCACATTGCACACACCTCGAAGAAGGCTGGCCTTGGCTGGCTAGTGGACAGGAAAAATGGCGCAGTGCCTCCACCTGGGGCAATGTCAGGGAATACCTATGAACAAATTGTAGGTTTCCACCCCCACAGGAAATATACAGTAGCTGACCCCAATACTTCCCACAGACAACATCCCCCTTGCAATAATTCACAATACCAGCATATAACATGAGCAAATACAATTTATTAAGGGGAACAGGGAAAAACAACACAACAACATTAATAACTGGCTCAATCAATGTTACACCACACAATATCCCCACTGCACCAGACTTCCCACTGGCAGCTGCCAAGTGTCTATAGTCCATTTATGGTGGTACCACATTGTGGTGCAGAGGTCAATGCTGGGGATCTCTTGTTGGGGCCCAAATAACTTGAGCAGTGACCAAAATATAAGTCCAGCAATGGGTTTAGCTTTAGTTGCACAGTTCTGCCCAGGATATAACCCCTATGCTATCTAGCTAGCTAGCTAGCTAGCTGATAAAGTTCTCCCTGTGCCACAGCCTCAGAGGTACTTACAGTTTGTGAGGGGTTCACAGTCTGGATCTGAATTTGCATTGTACCATAGAGACATCTCTTTGAAGGTGAACCACGCAGCAGCAGGGCAGGCTGAAGAAGTTGAAGAATGCTGGTCTTCACCTGCCTGACCTTGACAACTTCACCTCTGAGGCCTTTGTAAACAGTGTTCACCAGGCAGGCCACCTGCCATCTTCTCCACTGGTCTTCTTCACCACTGGTCTGGATACAGGGCAGGCTGGATTCCCTAGACTTGTACTGTAGCATGACACACACACTTTTCTTGAATCAGCAGTGTTACTGGGTTTTGCTAGTCTGTGGTCCCAGCACACGCAATCGCTCTGCTTGCAGCACACAGCAATCTCCAAACTTACCCCACTGAGGGGGAAACACCACTAGCACAGTCTTCGCTCACTGCTGCATAACTTTTATTCCAGAACTGCACAAACCCATAGTTTTTGCACTCAAACTGCAGCTCCAAGCTCTCTCTCTAGCTGAAAACTCTGAATCCTCTCTTCCTGCAGCAAAACTCAAAAATTCTCCTCCAGTAGCAAATTTGTGTCCTCTTTCTGCAGCAGAAGTTCAGTTTCTCTTTCTCCCTGTGCAGTCATTAGCTAGTGAAACACTCTGCCTGCTTGAAACACTAAGGGCCGAACAGGCCATTGGGGTCTTGGTGCTGGTCTAGGGCTGGTTAACTCACTGAGTCTTTCCTGCACTCTGGACCCTCTGAAATCTCTGCCTGATCTCTTGATTTGGTGGGCAAACAGTCCCATTTATAGTTTTACCAAAGTCCTGTTCTCATTGGCTCCATACCTCCTGGGCTTTTTGGTGCCCTCTGAACCATTACCCAGCAGCCCCCTTTTATTAAAGTCCATGGGGGCTGCCATTTTAATTTACTTGTTAGCCTCAAACAGTTTAGCCCTTATAATTGTATTTATTTGCTCTTTTGAGTGCAGAAACCCACATGTCCGGTGCCCAGAGACATTCTGATTATATTTCCTCAATCCCTGACTTCACATCATTTCCTGGATCTGGGAATGTTAGTGAATTATGTCTGAATCATAAACACACTCTATGGAGCCATGGCTCCTTTAAATTTAAGGGTGGCACGTCTAAACAGCGTGGCAAAAACAGTGAAGACAATTTCGGCCCAGCAATATGAGTACCAGGAAAAACAGCAATTGGAAGTCTCAGTGAGGCATAGGAACAGTGAAACGTTTGAGTGGTGTATAGTGTATTTTCAAGTATGTATATTTAAGTAAGGGGAGTACAGGGACAGAGTCCCTCACTTGTAATCCTTTGTGTGGCATTCCTTTGCCTTTCACTGTTCCGACACCTCACTGAAGTTTCCACTTTCTGTCTTTCCCAGCACTCATATTGCTGGGCAGAATATTCGCTGTTTTGCTGCTCTGTTTGATGCAACACCTTCATCTATTATCTCAGTGCTTAGATAATTGTTGTTTCCTAAATGTTTAAAAACCAATCAATAGGAAAAGACAAAAAAATGTAACTTAAAGTAAGCTACCCAAGCCTAGAAAACAAAAAAACTAAGAAAAATGAAGAGGAAAATAAAATGACTAGATATTTACTTTTGTCAGACACCAGCTGGAATTATTTGCGGGAAAATAAATTATTAATTAGATATTATGTTGAAGGGGAAAATATGAATATGTAGTATCCACTAAAATCTTCAGGAAACCAATGGCAAACAATTCATATTTACACTCAACAACTGCATACCCAAATGCACTTAAAAACTTAGTACCATTTAGTCAATTATCAAGTCTTTGATGGAATTGGAATGATATGAGAGAATTTCACACACAGGTAGATGAGCTTGCACAATGGTGTTTAAAGAAGGTATACATGCAGAATGTGATAGCTGAAGCTAGAAATAGAGCAGTACTTGGGATGGAAAGATGAGACGTTTTAGTTTCTAAATGTAAACCACAAATTATGGAGGAACCTGTCACATTTAGCACAGAGTTTATCATGTTGACAGAGCCATTGGATGGGTACTCTGTAGACATTGGTCAGTCCTATTAAGTGACCCACAGCGTGCTTTAACTTTAGAATAAAAATCTCACATCTCTTTTGCAGGCTGTCAAATGTTAGAGACAAGATTGCATACAGAGGATTTCAGAGCAATGAAATGCTTGTAGCACTTGACTGCCTGCACAGCCAAAATGTTTTTAAAAATATCAATGCTGTAACATTTGACAGTATGCACAGGAAGGGAACTTTTCATTTACCCTCAACAGTGTAGAAAGGTTGAGAAATGAGAGTGCATCATTTGTATTTCACATTATGTCGTTCACTGCCTTGCATGCCCCTTTGACTTACTTTATGTTGGTAGAAAAATTAAACCACTCAAATGTACAATACAGGAGCATGCTAGGAGTATCCAGCATGGAAATGACAAAACCCCAACTGGTCAACACTTCAAAGAAATGTATACAAGTAACCATGCAGACTTATGATCTGCAGGACTGGAACTGGTGAGAAATCATAGAAGAGGCTATGAAACTAAAACGCCTCTAACAGAAAGCGTCAATGTGGATTTGATACCTAGAGTCTCTAAACCAAAAGGGCCTAAATTATATCTTAGACTATAAGCCCTTTCTATAGAGAAAACTGTGGTGAATCTGAAAATTGAAATGAAATGAAGCTAACCTCAGTAAATAGTTTGCATGTGGTAAGGATAATCTGGATATTGACTGAATCTGCGCTGTCTTATTTCATTTTTGTAGGTGGAACTATACATTTCCTATCCATCTGTCATGATTGTTATACTTTTCACATTGGACATGAGCTTTATGCTAGAAACTGGACATCCCAGATGACTAGAGATGGGCGAAGTTGGCAAACATCACTCCACAAAATAATTTGTGAATGTCATGCAATTCACAAAGCGCAATTTGCTAAATTCACGAAATTCATGGATCGTGAAGTGTGAATTTTTTACCGCAAAGTGTGGAATTTCACTGTGAAGTGTAGAATTTCGCTCACGAAATTCTGCACTTCACAATAAAATTCTGCACTTCACTGCAAAAACTTCACAATTTGCACAAAGGCGAATTTTTCCAGGTCTGGGGAAGATTCACAAAGCTCTGTGGAGTGGTGAATTCCATCACTTCACGCAAACTTCCCTGGTGAAGTTTTACTTCTCCACACCTGTACAGACGGCTGACATTCCAAGAAGAACTAGTAGATAGACTACTTGTGTTTAAAATTATAAATACTTTTTTGAACACCAAAACCAGTCTTATAGTGTAAGTAAATTGTAACAGAGCAGCTCTTTGGCACTGAATGGCTGCATGAAGATCTTATGGGGACTTCCACTCAATCCACACTCTATCCTCAGACTAACCAGTTTTCTAATATGTTAATGCAGGTCTTAAACTATACCAATATTTTTTTAGCCATTATTGGCTTCAAGTGAGCAATCATTTTGGTCATATTTCCTTGGTTTTCTATGCTTAGTCTGTAAACTTATAAAAATACAAGAATTGTAAACAAACTTAGTTGAACAAATTAACTTCTTGAACATTTTACATATACTGTGCATTCTTTGTTGCAATGGATTTGCTCCTCATGGATTTGGAAAGTAGATGGTTAGCAGTACCTGTATTTTTTGTAAAATTATAGTTTTTGAAAATTGATATATTTTGAACAATGATATTGCTTGTTATTTTATCAGTGATAAATACAAAAAAAACTCAATTACAGTTTTTGTAGGTCTCATTAGCTAGTATTTATCAATATTATAATCAATGGGGAACATAAGTTGTAATGAAGTTATTAAACATGAGAAAAGGACACCATTTTTACCACCCGCCTCACACCTTTTTTTCCTAATTTTCTTTTGAAATGATGAAGTTGGGGCATTTATTGGAAATATTCTAAGCTCCCTTTATTGTAAGTCATGGACAGCTGCTCCGTGTATTTTTACACAGGCTGGCAAAATATATCATATACTATGCTGAAATGATAAGACTTTCTGTGTTGACTTAATTTTGAGTTTGTTTCTAAATTTGTATTTATTGGAAAATAGTACTGATTTATGGTACATAGGCAGAATAGCTTAACATGCATCCTGCATCTACAATTCAATGCTATGACAATCTGACTGACCTATGTGTCATCTTCCACCCCTACACAATGACCGAAAACTTGTCAGTACAACATAGTTTGTGAATTCCTTTCATACTATTACCACTTAATATGATGTTTTGTTTTCATGTGATTTTGCTGACCATTAGTCACAAGACAGGAACCAGCTTCATCACAGCTGACTCCAGTTTTTCAGAACTGACATATGGTGAAACTGTCATCTTTTGGATCTTGAACAACAACGACAAAAAAAAAAAACTCCCATGCTAATGATGCTTGTAACACTGATTAGTTCTTTACCATTTGATAATGGTGAAGGGGCATGACTGGCCAGCATCTCTAATAGAAGACCACCAACTCCTCCACTTCTACCTCCTTTATTCCAATTCCCTTGCTATTCCTGTTCATGACCCTGCATCTCACTCTTTGTTTTCAACAGTGAGCACTAACAGCACCACGCACAAGTGTAGAGTTGTCCCAATTTGCACACTTTGTGTGTAAAAGTATTTTTACTTACTGTTTATTGCAGTATAATAGATTGCAGTAGGCTGATTTGATGACTTTCAAGCTGAATTATTTTCAACTACAAACCACAGAATTCCTGTAACAAACAGAGGAGCGCAGCAGTAGGAGATAAAATAGCCTGCAGTGCGTGTTAGAGATTTTATAAGCTCTGATCATTTTGTTTGCTGGTCTTTCGAGTCCTCCTGGGGCTAAATACAGTCATGGAAGACAGCATTTAGCCACAGGAGAACAGCAGTGCCAGCAAACATCCAATCTAAGTTTATAACATCTCTAGCATGCACTGCAATCCTGCTGAATCTCCCAATGAGATGGGTAGCCTGTTCCAGTTTCAGCTGCAGGAGATTCTGGGATCTCTGGTTAAAAAAAACTGGCAGCTTGGAATCCACCAAAATCAATATGATACTACCTACTATACTGCAGTAAACAGTAAGTTTAAACAAATTCCGGCAGAGCCACTACAGCTGCAGATGCCATTAACTTGATAAGGGTGTTTCATGGACTTAAACATAAACATCAATTGCATTTAGTAAGGCCTATGATGCCATTCCACGTATGACTTGCAAACAAACTGGCCAGCCTGGGAGTGGGTCACAAGGTGGTAAACTGGGTTAGAAACTGGCTGAATGATAGAGTACAGACAGTCATGGTAAATGGTGCTCAAAGGAAAGGAGTGTGACCAGCAGGGTACCACAGGGATCGTTTCTGGGCCCAGTCCTATTTTATGACTTCACAAATGAAACTACAGAGGGGCTGGAGGGGAAAGAGTGGCTATCTGTGAATGAACACTAAGATCTGCAACAGGATGGGCAATCTGGGAAGAGTGGAAAATGAGGAGGGACCTAGGAAAACTACAGGAATTGTCCAAAATGTTGCAGCTGAGATTTGATGCAAAAAGTGCAAAATCATGTATCTAGGTTGCAGGAACCCTTGAAGGATTACAAAAGGACTTTTGGGGTAATCATATTGGATGACCTAAAGGTGGCTAAACAATGTACCAAAGGTGTGAGGGAGAGCCAGTGGAATGCTATGGTGCAGATGGAGAGATATTACTAGCAGAAAAAGAAGGTGGTGACTGTGTAGATCACTGGTGAGGCCTCATTTGGAATATGGTGTCCAGTTCTGGAAGTGGCATTGCCGTTCATGCAACTTTAAATCACAAATGGGTTAAACGGTTCGATTTTAGATTTCCATCCCTTTCCCTACTGCTCCCACTGATTAGCCTTATGGAACACAACCAGAACATATCTTGGCTAGCATGATGATTCACCTACATAAGCTGCTTCTCAGTCTACAGCATTGTCTTTTAAATGTTAACTTCTTGTTGAAAATATGGCATAATCTTTCCATCCATGTTATTGCTAGACATACTGTAGCTAGCTTGGCTTGAGGAAGTGTGAACATGGTCAGGACCCCTTAGCTATTGAGATGCATATGCAGCAAATAAGTCCAGATGCACTAACTTACCCTACAACTGTTAAGTGTCACATTCTGCATAATACAGAAGACTTACAGTGATGAATCTTCATATGGTTTGGCTGGTTTGGGTTCTGATGTAACTGCACAATTGCTTGCTGTTGCTTTTGTCTGCAGTTCCATTGTATTCTTGAAATGGTTACTTTTGCATTTATGTTTATTTTCAAATGTTTAATATTCTGACCATGTGGTTATGTCATGGACCATAACTGATCTTCAGCCTTAACCTCCCCATGCTCCTGCCCCTGCTACAAGGTCCTCCTACATGTATCCCATGCATGTTTGAAATCTGTAACCATTTTGGTACCCATTACTTTCTGCTGGCAGGGTGTTCCACATGTCCCCCACCTTACCTCTAAAGAAGTATTTCCTTGTATTCTCCTAAGTCTTCCCCTTCTAGCTACATAGCATGCCTCCTTGTCCTTGAACATCTCTTTCTCAGCAAAATTGAACCTTCCTGTGCCTTATTGATACCTTTGAAGTATTTGAATGTTTCTATCATGTCTCCCTTTCCCTCCTTTCCTCTAGAAAATACATGCTTAACTTCCTGAGTCTTTTGGAGTACAAGTTTTAAATTTCTGGTTTCACTATTCTTACATGCATGATGTCTCTTACAGTTGGTGCCAAGAGAACTGCTCCACACAGCTAAAGGGATACACCTTCATCCCCAATTGATGCAAACTGGACATGCCACTTTATCAGTCATTTAAAATAACACAAATGTAGTTTCGCATTCTTACTATGAGGGGAGCAAGAAAGATCAACCAGCATGGTTAGCAAATACATTGATTGGCACCTGTGAAAGAATGGGGAGGGAGAGTTTTTTTTCCTCACATTCCCGGTAGTTTTGTACCCCCTGGAACCTACTATTCAGGTTTTTATTATTGCATATTGTCCCAAACAATCTTCCCATGGGGCACTTTGCTCTATTGTTTAATAGCCCCAGCTGAAGGCCAGTGTCTTGTTACATTGTCTTTTTGTTTCAAATTAACCACAGAAAAGAGAGCATGGCAGCCAGAGGAGTCACACTTTGAGTCTTAGGGTGTGTACAGTATAATTAATAGGTTTCCTAAATATTAGTACTTTATCCAGCTGTGTTCTGCTGTGTGTGTGTGTGTGTGTGTGTCACTATTTAAAGTAGTTTTGTCTTCACTCCTGTTGCTGCCCCTCAGTTCCTTTCAGTTTTTTACCAATACCAAGCAGCAGAAACAGAGCAGCACTTTATAATCTGTTACAGTAGACCATGAATTAAATAATATATGCAGACTTGGAATGGTTTATGCAAAGTGGTCTGAAAACAACATGGAGCACATCAATTTAAAAACAAAATTGCAATTGCTCCTGAACTATGCTATTTAACAGTCCACTCCTCCCCCACTGCATGGCAAAGGACACATCACTTTATCTCAGCAACAGTTATTGCTGCCTGCAATCTAAATAGAAATGGTGCCACTTTGCCTAAAATCCTGCTCCCCCCCATTTTGACCAACATGTTATGGACTTTTGATTCAATTGTTTGTATCTTGCATAGAAGACAGTGCTTGTAGACAAATCTAATCATTTTGCAGCTGTGTTCTGCTGTGTGTGTGTGTGTGTACTTTTGATTCAATTGCTTGTGTCTTGTGTAGAAGATGGTGTTTGTAGACAAATCTAATCATTTTGCAGCTGTGTTCTGATGTGTGTGTGCATGTGTGTGCATCTTGTGTAGAAGGAAGTGCTTGACTGCTTGTAGACAAATCTAATCATTTTGCAGGTGTGGTCATCCATTGGCTAAGTAGGCTTTGTGCTTGTGTTTATGTGATCCAATCCTTACTTAGTATTTGTTTACTTTATTGATGTCTCCTATGAAGGGACTCAAAATGTACAGGATATTTTTTTTAAGCAAATTGAGAGAATCACAGAGGCACCAGACTTGGACATTGGGTGGAGTTTTCCTTTAACTTCTCTCAAGCCTGAGGCAAGCCCCGTAAAACACTATGGAGGAGGTTTCAATTTGCCAAAAAAGGCTATTTAAGAGATTCTTGCTAATGGCATAATCTTCCCATCAGTGTTAGTGCAAGTACTAGACATACTGTAGCTAGCTTGGCTTAAGGAAGGGTGAACAGGGTCAGAAACCCTTAGCAATTGAGATGCATATCAAACAAATAAGTCAAGATGGACTAACTTACCCTAAACTGTTGAGTATCACAATCTACATAACAGATAAGGCTTACAGTGATGAATCTTCATATGGTTTGGTTGGTTTGGGTTTTACTTTTTATAATTCATGGATGAATAGCTAGTGAAACATTTTCCAATGATTGTCAAATGTGGTACAGTGGCAGATGTTTTGCAAAGATATAACAGAAATTATGTCTATCATGTATTGTTGCCCAGGAATTGGATCATATTTTCATAGAGACAGATTACGTTTAGGGTACTTGATTATCCCTTTGTGAGTCACTGCTGTTCTCTGTCACTTAGATCACTGTTAGACGTGTAGCTGACTGAAATCTTAGTGATGCTAGAATTTACCCTGAATCTTTATTAATTTAAAAAATATATATAATTTGAAGGGGTGCCTGGTTATGGATTATCCCAATCTTTAATTTCAGCATTTTAGTGGAAATTTTGCACTCTGATTTTCTTATTCTGAAATTTTTGCAGTATGTTGTCTGTATTTATATTAATTCTGTTGGCATTCCTGGTAATGTACAGGGGCAAGGGACTGAGTTGTGACTGGGTCTGAATAAGGAACACAAATATTCATTGCATTGCTTTGTCTATCTCCACTGTATGTTTTACTGTATCCCTTTTAATATTAATATACTTACATATTTTTTTAGGCTATTGATGTAATTGCACAACTGCTTGCTGTTGCTTTTGTCTGCATTTGTTGCATTTGAGTTCCATTTTCTTTTTGAAATGGTTACTTTTGCATTTATTTTTCTTTAAAAATGATTCATATTCTGACCATGTGGTTATGTCATGAGTTTTGTTTTCCGATATTTTCTTGCATCTTTAGCTTTCTTGTCATTTGTTGTTGTTTAGTCACTTTCTTCACATCCTCATTTAGCCATCTTGCTTGTCATCATTTGTTATTATATCCCTTGATCCTTTTAATGTAAACTATTGCAAATTATAATATGTTGCCTTAAGCAAGTAAGATCAACCAGCATGGTTATCAAACAATAAACTGACACCTCTGTATGAGTGGGGAAGGGGATACCAGCAAAACAAGTTTCTCAGTTTGTAAATGGTTGTAAATTAAGCACTGCAACTTAGCACAGAAAGATCACTATAGCAGAGGTTTCACCTTGCCAAAAAAAAAAGGTAGAACTGAGGATAGCTTAATTAAAGGAAAACTACATGATAAGTGTGTGTGTGTGTGTGTGTGTGTGTTTGTGTTTATTCAATTGTGTGTGTCTTGCCTAGAAGACTGCTTGTAGACAAATCAGATCGTTTTGCTGCCGTGTTCTGCTGTGTGTGTGTGTATGTGTGGACTTTTGATTCAATTGCTTGTGTTTTGTGTAGAAGATAGTGCCTGTAGATAAATTTAATCATTTGCAGCTGTGTTCTGCTGTGTGCATGTGTGTGTATGGACTTTGATTCAATTGCTTGTGTCTTGTGTAGAAGACATGGTTTGGCTGCTTGTAAACAAATCTAATCATTTTGCAGCTGTGGTCATTCATTGGCTAAGTAGGCTTTGTGACCGTTTGTGTTTATGTGATATCCTTAGTATTTGGTTACTTTATTGATGTCTTCTATGGAGGGACTCAAAATGTGCAGGATAGTTTTATAGCAAATTCTGACAAATCGCAGAGGCACAAGACTTGGACTTCGGGTGGAGTTTTCCTTTAACTTCTCTCAAGCCAGAAGAAAGCCTCATAAAGCAGTATCAAGGAGGTTTTAACTTTTAACAAAAGGCAGTATTGGGGAGGGCTTATCTTAAGCACTGAAACTTAGACAAAGGAAAGGCCCATAAAACACTATGGAGGAGGTTTCAATTTGAAAAAAAAGGCAATAGAAGGGGGCTTAATTAACTCTCAAACCAGAGGCAAAATAGTGCTTTCAGCTGCCACACACACAGGCAGTGCAGTAATGAGGCTTCAGTGGTGGATACTATTTTAACACTCTACCATGTTGTTTGGAAGGTAATTATGCAGGTAGTCCTTTTTCAAAGCAATACGTCTGCAGGGCTACACCCTTTGCAGCTGTAAAAAGTGTTTTTGCACACAAAGTACAAACTGGGACTGACAACACACTTGGACTGGTCCTCTTTAACATTTACAAAATGACATTTTAGAGGGGTCTCTCGCCAGCTTCCATTCCACTTCAAGCACTGGATCATCCAAATCAAAACAGAAGTCACAGCTGGCCACATAAATGTTCTCCATGTTCTCTACAGCTGGCATTTCCATATTATTTTCACTCGCAAAGTCCTTTACTATGGGAAATTCCTGGAAAAGTTTCTCTATCTTGTCCAGCCCCTCAACAACTTCGTCCATGCCGGATCCTCCTCCTCTAACACATCATGCTGTGATTTCTCCACCACCACCATCTCCAGTGTTGCAACAGTAGCCTGAATAGTCAAGAATAAGTGTGCACTAAGGAGTAGTTGTTAATATATTTTATTAAAAACAAAATGAAAGTCAGTGCACAACAAAATTCTTGCTAACCCACAGATGATAACACGGAACACATTCAGTGCTTACATGCCTTCCCCACCCCTTGATGACCTCCTGATAGTTCACAAGCTGTGAATGTGCATGGGATTATCATTATCATAGGTTAGCAGGATTTATTTTGCACTGATTTAGGGCACTTCAAGTTTTTTTTAATAAATGACATTGACAGATACTCCTGAGTGTATGCTCCATCCTAGCTCTTTGTTATTTACAGAGCAGTTCACCTTGATAGTGGAGTTGTGTTTGGGTTTCTGGTTCTTAACACTATCTAGATTCTAAGACTCCTCCAGTAATGATGACCCTCCATTTGATTGAGACAGCCTTAGCCCTGCTGTAACATCACCTCCTATATTTTCAACAGGTGACTAGGCTGCACAGATGTACTCCTGTAACTACTGACTTGCCTTACCTCAGCCTTAGATAGCACTAGACAAGACATTCTTATTACAGGAGCCACTATCAGCATCTGTGCTGCAGAGGGCTGTGACACACAGCCATTTATTTATTAATTTAAAAATTGGTACCTGGGAAAGGCACACTGAGCCAAAGCTTGTTTCCAGGTGCAAGCCATATGGAGGGAAAGGAGAGTACATAATACAAAATTGCATCAAGCCATAAAAAATGTGGTTGTAGTGATATAAAGTGCAATCACTGAATAATGAACAAGCAGGTATATAATACCACAACAAATTGACCATAAAATCAGCTCACTGGGTGGCATACTCAGGAAACAATAGCTAACTTATGTATTTATTTAGTAATTTATTCTCTGTTGACTGGGAAGGTGCACTTTTACCAGGTACCTTTTCACCACAAGTACATTGTGAGAGTAGCAAAAGTATGATACAGTACAAGATACCATAACAGAACAATGGTGCCTGTAAAAAGAAAGGTTACAGTGCAATGGCAATGCAGATGAGTAAAACAGGTAGTTTTAGTTTACAGGTAGACATCAGCTTCATGGAGGGGGGTAGGGGCCTTAGTAAGACAGTAGGTCAGGATCAGAGGGAAGGCTCAGGTAGAAGATTAACAGGATCAGGGGGGCAGGGAGAAGCCTTAGTTGATGCCTAAAGGTAAGGATTGAGGTGGAGAGACAGACACATAAGGGGAGCAGGTCCAAGAGGGAGAGGAGATGATAAGAAGTGGGAGACTGCCCAGAATAGAAGAGGGATAGTGAAGAAAGAAGGTGTGATGGTCCCTGGAGTAGGGGGAGTAGTAGGAGGAGGAGGAACCAATGGGAGAGAAGAGTGACAATAGGTAAGAGGGGAGAAACCAAAACCAGTGTAACCTCCCCCCATCAGACCCCCTTGTTCAACTAACAGGGCTGCTTCTCTCAAACTAAGGTGTCACCGAGAGGTGGGGTTTCACTATGAAACCGTTCTGTTGACCCATACTTCTACTTCAGAGACTGGCATCCTTAGACAGGTAAACCAAGTGTGGCAAACTACCTGGCTTGCACCTGGGGGACCATTTAGCATGGCCATCAACCTGGGTCCTGGGAGAAAATGTTTGCTCAGCATTATGCTAGGGTTTGAACTTCTGGTCAGGGGAACCAAGTAAATCCAGACACTGAAGCAATAACGGTACTGTCCAGTCCAGGTTGGGATTCTAGAGTGTGCTTTTACTCCATTACAGTGAATATAGCAAAGCGAAGAGGGACCCCCACATGGCTACTTCCACTGGTAATGCAGATTACTGAGGTACAGAGCATACACACAGTGAACCCTCAAGTTCTGAATGGATCTGGGCACACACAGCCCAAACTGGTACACTTCCCTTCTTTCCCTTAACTTGGCACCTCGGCCAGTACTAGGACACTTTCTCATATATCATGAGGAATTCTTGGATGTTCCCTACCACCTCTGAGCACTCTCTGGCTCACATAAAATCCAAAATACCATGTTTGGGTATTTTCCTCAGGGCACTGGCCAAATGCACTGAGAGAAAATAAAGGTGCTGAAACTGAACCCAGAGAGGTAAACATGGTTACTTCAGATGGGGGGTCTCCCACCTTTTGCTTGCAATATTTATACTCGGACATTCATCTGGTTACAACACCCTTCTCTGAAACACTCTTACAGATGCTCTCTTGAAATGTCTTGCACATTTAACATTCTAATTTTTTTTTTATTTTATTACAACTAGGATTACAAGTACCTTCGAGCCAGGCTCTTTTACAAAGGTTCTACGTCAGAGAACAAATACAATACAAGTTACAGAAATAGGAACAAAACATTAAATAGGTCAGCATATTAGGTTACAGTGGTATATCAATACAATAACTAGAATAAGTAGAATGTACACATGGAAACACAGAGTAACAGAGGGATAAGTAGGAGGAGGGTGGAAGATGATGATAACGTGAGAAGCTATGTTGGAGAGGGCAGGAATTGGAAGCTAAAGGGCATGGTCATCAACTGGGAGCAGGCTGAAACTAGTCAACAAAAAGGGAAAGATCACTGAGGGCTCAGAAGAGGCGGGGGTGAAGGGGGAGAGTCAGGAGTGGGGAAAAGAAAGAAGAAATAAAGAAGTAACATAGAGGAAAAGGAGGTGGTGGAGATGTGGTAGGTGATAGTTGGAGGGAACAAAAATGAGAGAACTGAGGAGATTATAGGTAGCATTCACAGGAGCTAGAGTTAGTTAGGTGGAGTTAGAGTTTATGTTTGAATGAACCAAGGGTGGTAGTGGAGGAGATGTCAGGATTGAGCGCATTTAACCAGCTAGGCACTCTGAAGGCAAAGGATCTTTGGCCCTGAGAGGTGCAATGTTGGGGAACCTAAAGGAGCTGGTATTCAGAGCCCCTGGTGTTATGTGGCTTTAGTCTAGAACTAAGCAGTGTTTGGACTCCTGGCAGAGTGAGGCCCATTGTTACTTTCTTTGCCATAATGCAGGTTTGACATTTTATGCGATTTGAAAGTTAAAGCCAGCTAGATCTGGCATACAGGTCACATGTATGAGTGAGATGATGAGCACCAGAGATAAGCCTGCAGGCTTTGTTAAGTGATGTTAAAATTAGTCTCAGGGCAGTGGTAGAGGCAGAGCCATGGATTGTAAGACCATAATCAATGATGGAGACCTCCGAGCTTTGATGTCAATCTTTAATGCTTCTGCAGTAAGGTGTTGTCTATGTCAGTAAAGTAGGCCTAGGTGCATATTTGCTGATTTGGCAACATTGTCTATGTGTGCCCAAGGAAAGGTTTGAGTCCAGGGATAACCCTAGGTATTTGAACAACTGCACTTGCTCAAGGGTGTTGCCATTGCTGGTAGAGATAGCTAGGGGGTGAGATCTATGCCTGTTTTGAGAGCTGTTTAAGAGCATTACTTTGTTTTTTTATGATTGAGGACAAGCTTATGATGAATGAACCAGTTTTCCACTGTGGCAAAGCCTTGTTGAAGATTGGTCTGCAGGAGCACAGGGTCCTTGTGGGATGAGAAGATGATGGCATCATCAGCATAGAGGATAATCTGTTCAGTGCAAGATTTCAGGAGTGTGTTAAGAAAAAGGCTGAAATGTAATGGACCCAGGATGGATCCCTGAGAGACTCCAGTTTGGACCTCTGAGGTCCGAGAGTGCCCCAGCAATTTTGGCTCGTTGAGATCTGTTTTGCAGATAGCTGTTGAACCATAAGACAGTGTCAGGAGAGAGTCCTAAATGCTGGAGTTGTTGGATCAGCAGACAATGGTGGACTGTGTCGAAGGCCTTGGTCAGATCTACAAATACTGCCCCAGTTAAGTGACCCATATCCAATGTGCCGTGCAGTGCTCCAGTGAACTCCAGTAATGCAGAAGAGGTGCTATGACCTTTTCTGAAGCCATGTTGTTGTGGGTATAAGATATTGTGTTTGTACTTGTAGTCCATGACTTGGTTGGATACTATGCATTTGAGTGCCTTGGAGAGAGGTGGTAGTATCGAAATCGGTAGACAGTTCACATGGCAGGTCTTATCCCCACTTTTGTGGACTGGAGCAACTGTAGCCACCTTCCATTTGTCAGAGAACTGACCAGTGCTAAAGGAGAGATTGAGAATGTGTGTTAATGGGACTAGAACCTCATCCATAGTGAGGGTTAGGAGTTTTAGATCCAGTGAGTCTCCACTTGATCTTGACTTTGAAATTGCTTTGGTGATGTGTGTTCGGTCATCGTGCAGGTTAATTTATTTGAAGTGGAAGAGTGGGAGAGTGGTAGGAGGATCATCGGGGATAGCGTGGGTGGTGTCAAGGAAAAATCTGGGGAAGGACATTGTTGAGATCGTAAATGCATCATTAAAGGTGTTTGCAAAGATCAGAGGATCCAGGGTGATGGCCTCATCAACCTTTAGCATGGCTGGGGAGGATTTAGTTTGTTTCCCTGTAACTTCTTTGATATTCTTCCAGAAATCTAACCCCTTTCCCCAGGAGTTTGAGACAGCTCTTTGTAGTAGGCATTTTTCAGTAGCTGTATGGATTTAATGCAGTTATTGTGGGCACATTTGTGGTTCTGTATGTCATGCTGGGCACCAGAGTCTCTAGCCAGGGCCCAAAGGTGATCTCGAGCCTTTAGCTGGGCAAGTAGCTCTCCAGTTAGCCACGTGTTGCAGAGTACTTTGACTTTTCAGTTTTTAAGTGAGGCGAGGTGTCACAGGCCACATTGAAGGAGGAGATAAAGTGGTCAAGAGCAGTGTTAACATCTGTAGAGAGGAAAATGGAGACCAATCAAACTGACTGAGGTAGGATTTAAGATAACTTAGCTGTCCACATGGGAGCACTCTGCTAGTGATGACTTTAGGTGGGAACTTATGGAAGTTATTTGACCATTCATATATAATGGGTGAGTGGTCGCTTAGTGAGTCAGGAAGGACAGAGGTGCTGGCAATATGAGAGGGATGACTGGTAAGGACCCAGTCCAGTAAGGTACTAGTGCCTGTTTTATAGTTCTTTCTGGTGGTGGAGAGAACCATTTGTGAGACATTTGCGGATGATATGGCATTCCAAGATATAGCAGCATCTGATGAGAGCAAATTAATATTGAAATCACCTGGTGTAATTGTCTCCGCACCTACTGGTTGGGATTTGATGAAGTCCAGAACAGTTATGAGGCTCTTCGCTTGGTCTTTGGGGGGGATGTAGACTGTGATTACTGTGAGGGTTTTGTTGTGTGCTCCTAAAAGTAGCTTAATAAGTAAGATCTGAGCAGTGGAGTCATGGAGAGGAGTAGAGATTGGGCAACCTATGAGATAGTCTTTGGTGTAGGTTGCACAACCTCCACCTCTTTTAGACACATGGTCCAGTCTGTACATGTTATATCCTGGCAGTGCAATTGCTGAGTCTGGGATTTTTGGTGACAGCCATGTTTCAACAATTGCTAGAATATCGGGTCTGTGCTAGTTTACAAAGACTTGGATGGCATCAAGCTTAGGGATCAGGCTACAGATGATAATTGTGGCAATGGTCAGGCCCCCAGTACATTTTGTACAGCCAGCATTGGTGGTAGTAGAAGGGCCTGAGTTAGGGTGTACGTCTCCTGATATCAGAAGAAAAGGAGGAGATCTCTCAGGGTGTACAGACAGAGTTTCTGCAGGTGAGATTAAGTATTAGTGGTTTGTTATTACTGGTCTGGCATCGCAGGTGCTTGCCCAAGAGCAACATCATAAGTGATGAGGATATGGGAGTGACCATTACCTGTATCTGGTGGGAGATGCTGTGCAGCCAATTAAAGGTGCGATGTCCTGAGGGAGAGTGGTGCTTACAGTGCGGAAGTACCTAGGTGGCAATATTGGGTGTCTAGCTGGTAGATAGGGGGACAGGGTGGCAGGCTCCAGGAGGTAGGAAACATGAAGTAGTGAGGCAAGGATAGTAAGAGAAAACAGCATATTGATGGAGGTAGACACAATTAGAGAGATTTCAAGGTGGCTGTGCAAAGCCCAGAATGTGAGAGAAAGTAAGAAAGACAGGGGGGAGATATAGATGAGAAAAGAGGGAAGAGTCAGGATGACTGCAACCTAGGAGGGACCAATGGGATAGAGGCAGGGAGGGAACAGAGAGGGGAGAGGTGGAGCTAGGGTCTATTTAATAAAGGCAGGAGGTGGGGAAGAGGGTGGGTGAAAATTTAGGCAGCAAACAGATGAGCTCCAGGGGACTGTGCCAAGCAGTTCAAATCTCTAGAAGCTGAAGTCAGTCAGGGACAGAAGGAGTGCTGAATCTGCCTATAATTTCAGGCACCATCCACCAACTGGGTTCACAGCTAGCAATCTGGACTGGAGCTGCTTTCCTGAAGTGTACCTGGAATCTTGATCTTGAGGGCAGGCTAGGGTGCACGCTGTGGCTGGCTGCACTCAGTACCAGACCACTAGTGCAGAAGATGGAATCCTCCTCAGGGAATCCTGAAGAGAAAAGAAGAGAGGGGAGAAATCAGTTTATATGTACCAACAGAACAAAGGCTTCAGAGTTTGGAAGGCAGGCTAAGGAAGGAGACAAAAGAATTCTATAACAAGGTGAGAAATTAAGGGTGCTAAGTTAGCCAGAGAGGGAGATAATGGCTATGGGAGTGGCTGGTATTAAGCACCAGCAGCATCACCAGTATACAGAGAACAAGGCTAGTGGGGTTGGGGGGTAGATGGGAGAAATAGCAATTCAGCACTTAGACAAAGCAGTTTTTAACTTCAGACTTAGTTAATACTTAAATAGCTTAAGGCAGTTGAAACACTCCAAAATGCTATAGTTTCCTACTCTTAACTATTCAAAAGAGGGGTTGTAGTTCACTATACTAACAATTCAAATTCAGTAGTGGGCACAAAAACACATCACAGATTTAGTTGCAGAGGTTAGGAAAAAATGAATTTAGGCAGCAGACAGATGAGCTCTAGGGGAGTGTGCCAAGCAGTTCAAATCTCCAGGAGCTGAAGCCTTGGATGTGTCATGAAATTAAAAGTTATGTATATGGCTATGTCTTTACTCTAGACCCCCACTTTGCAGAAGCTTTAAATCAGACACAGTCTAAAAGTTCTGTACTTGGCAAATCTCCTCAGACCTCACAGTAGGCAGACACTTTTACTAAAAACACAGTCTTTGTGAACAGAGTCCCTTTGTCAGAGAAAAACTCACCACAGGAATGCAGGTGCCCCAGGGCTTCTTCCCACACACAAGTCTCAGGTACTCACAGAACAAACGAATCTAGGCAGCTTCACCACTCTCCAGCCTGGGCCAGGGATTGCCCTGAATCCTGGAATTTCCCCTCACCCTCCGGGATGGGGCACTGAAAACCTTCTAGGAACAGTCTCTATCAGTTCCTTCACTGGTCTTCTGTGTTCTTCTAGGGTGAGAACACGCCACCCTTCTCCTGAGGTAGCTGTCTTCAGAGCTAAGTCTGGAGGAGCTGGCTTCCACAGCACTCCTCACTCTGCAGACTCTCACACAGACTCCCTCACTCTACTCCCAACATTTTACTGCTAACCCCTACATCTAGCATTCCATTGTGGCTTATGTTGCTGTGAGAATTCTAAAGTGACATCATCACTCCAGCTCAGCAGAGACTGAAAACAGAGTGTGACAATGTGAACCCCATTTAACTGGCATCTCACAAGCTGCCTTTCCCTGCCTGCCACTGATTCTAACTGGGATTCTAGTAACTCCTAGATAGAAACACAGTGAGACTGGTTTCATGAAGAGAGAGGGAGGATGGAAAGGGAGTAAAGAAAGCAGTGGTGGATACAGGAGGGAGAATTGATAGCAAATCAGCAGAAAGCATTGCATCAGGTGTCCAGTCTGATAAGGCCAGAAGAGGGGGCAGTGTCATACACCACATCCACATAGTCAAAGTCAGGGAGAACCATCTTGGTGACCAGTTCCAGGCAGGCTTTGGGAGGAAGGCAGTACTTATTGTGGTACAAAACACTGCATTTGAGGCAGAGCTTGACATGGATGGCATCAATGTGGGCAGTGATGTCCAGCCTGTAATCTAGCCACACACAGGGTACTTGAAAATGGGGACTACTTCATGAGGGGTGCCATGCAGTGTTGAGTTGATGGGTAGGGCCGAGAGCCCTGACCAGTTTCTGGCTACTACCAAAGGTCATGGACACTGTTTTCTTTAGTGCTAACTCAGAGTTGGTTGCCATGGAACCATCACAATACATTGTGGAAGTCTTGCTGCAGTAGGCCTTGCACACAGCCATGGCCAAGGGGCCAGAGGAGTAGATAACTGTGTCATCTATATATATGTGTGTATGTGAATTGACACAGGTAGAGTGCAGGTTGCTGAGGAATATAGAGAAGAGGATGGACCCAGGATGAAGCCCTGTGGGATCCCAACCTCCATAGGTAGGGGAGGGGACAGGGTGCCTCCAACTTCTACCATGTGTTGGCAGTCTCTGAGGTAGGAACAGAACCAATCAGCAGCAGAACCTGAGAGGCCAGCAGAGTTCAGCTTGTCTAGAAGAAGAGGGTGCAACATTGAATCAAAGGCAAGTTTGACTAGATCAATGAAAATAGCTACAATGATAGGTCCCTGATCCAGCAGGCATGGGGTCATAATGTCACAAGACATTATGCTACATGGCTAAATCAGACTCTGCCAATACAGCATGATATTGCCATGCAGCATATGTCTTTTTCTGTAGCCCCACCCTCATACCCCTCCACTAAAGATTCTCAACCAGGAGGGTCCAACTCGGGAGCGCACAAATTGTGTAAAAAATAAAAAGTCTGGGACCGGAATTAAACACTGCTGTTGTGGCTCTGTCTAGTGAGTCATGACAGCTGCTCAGCAGAACCCACTCCCAGCTGAGGTCTTATTCTCTGCCTGGGACTGTGTGAATAGTTGCCATGCTGCATACAGCAGTATCGCGTGTGCACCATTAGCTGTCATGGACAGCACTGTGTCAGATTACTCTATAAAGCATCCAACATTATGACCCGCTAAGGATCCACCCAAGTGAGGATGGAGTCTCTGAAGTGCAGCAAGAAGGAAACAGTGGAGTGGCACTTCTGAAACCCAGACTGGAAGGTGAAGAGCAATATGAAGGAGGAGGGGAAGTCAGAAAGCAAGGAGTAGACAAGATTCTCCTACAGCTTTTCAAGAAAGGGGATGCAGACACCAGCCAAGTTGGTGCAGAGGACTGAGGCACTGTGTACCTTACCAAGCATCACGCTGGTGACCCAAGTTTGGGAGTGAGCTCAGGCCATTGGAGGTTAGCAGGGGGAGGGAGGGTACGGAGCTGGATAGAGTGGCTGGATGGCAGCTCTTCTGTCCAGGGAGGACTCACTGCATCCCTCGGTGCAGGTCTGCCTCCTGGTGGAGACCAGGAGTGGAACAGCCAGAAGGAGGCACAGGCATTAGGCCATGGGGTGGGTGTATAGGGCTGTCACCAGGGCTGTAGTATGCATGCAAGCCTCTATCCCTGGGGCCCCAGGTTAAGGGAGAAAATTTCCCCAGTGGCAGGATGAAGCCTGACCCCCTGCAGGCACTGCTCCCAGGCTGGGCATAAGGTAAGACCGGATAATTCCTGAAGTTGGAGCTGGGGGGGGGGAGTCGGGCTGAAGGCTCCCGGGAGGAGATAAAATCAAGTAGAGAAAAAAAAAATAAAGAAAGCGAAGTGCAGATAGGTTAGAAGTTGCCAGATGAGGTGGGATCTCCCACTTTGTGCAGAGGTAGAACCTTGACATCCTTCCAAGACTGAGGGACAGCACAGAGTGAGAAGGAGCAGTTCAATAGGTGAGTGAGGGCAGAGGCATAGGCAGGTGCAGAGAGGCAGAGTAGTTTAGGGTCCAGCCCATCTGGGCTGGACATTGAAGTATTAAGTGAGGAAAAGGCAATCAAGGTTTCCAGAGGAAGAAAGGAAAGTGATAGTCCTTAGCTGACATGGTGGAGAAGAGGTGGGGGGAAGGGAGTGGAAATGGACCATGGAAAGATGTAACAAAGGTGGTAAAGAACTAATTGAAGTGTACAGCAACAGAGGGGGAATCAAAGACAAGTGAACCATCCACCAAGAGGACTGGTGAAGCAGACTGCATTGGAGGGGTGTCAAAGAGGGAGTGAATAACCTTCCAGTATTTAGCCAGGGAGCTATTATTCTGGAGGTTTGATTTGAATTATTGGGCCTTAATGGCATGGACTGCCTTTGAACAGGAGTTCTCAAGTGCCTTGTAGGACTGTATGTCAGACTGGGAGTAGGAGAATTTGAAACTTGCCTATGCTTGTTCTTGTCACTTAAACTGTTCGATACTGTCAGGTGTAGTCTAGCAGTGGTAGAATTTTGTACCAGAGTTTTTAAAATGGTTTTTCCCATAGAAGAGTTCATTTAACATGGAAAAGGAGAGTCCATGTCATTATTAGGGCCCTGTGGATGGGGACCAACTAATTGTAGCCAGATCATTTAAGAGGGCTCTCTAATGTTTAGTGACCAAAGGGGTTAGATCAAATGTACTTAGGTGCAGAAGGAGGGAGTCTGATTTTTCTGATACAGGAGGTCAAGCAATGGTTGCTGAAGGTGCTGGAAGAATACCAGCTGCAATGATACAATGGTTCAGTGAGTGGGGATTGAGCCAACAGGGTTTGGTAATAAGTTGGATAAAGATTAGCAACTCAGTCCTGCGTGAGATGGGCCTACTGGCAAGGGAGAGATGATACTGAAGTCCCAAAGAAGGAGAAGTTCACCGGAGGAAGCATGACAGAAAATAGCAGTGAGGGAGTCAACCAGTGAGGATGGAGAGATTTTAGGGGAGGCAAAGAAAACACCAAAGAAGATGGTAAGGGTAGAGTTGATGGTGAGTTTGTTAAGGAGCTCATGAGAGGAGGGCACAGGCTCTCTGTGAGTGATGAACAGGATAGTATATGATGGACATAAAGGATGAAACCACTACCCTGTTTACCACAGACCTGCTGGAAGAGGTGGTAGTCAGGGAGAGCCAATGTAGAATCAGCTATCCTAGGAGAAAACCAGGACTCAGAGACACACAAGAGGTCAGGGGAGTGTTGAGAGATTCAGACATTGAAGAGGTCCAGTTTGGCAGGCGGCTCCAAGTACTGAGATAGAAAATGCCAAGACCTTTTTAGAAGAGGAAGGAGAGGAGTCAGAAGAGGGGGTCCAGGAGGAGAAGCAGGATGATGAACAGTAGGATGGAGAGGAACCTGCACCCCATGGAATGCTGGGGAGAGAGGGAGGGTAGAGGAGGGAGAAGAAGGCTCAGTGGAGAATTTCAAGGTTTAGGAGGGGAGGAGAAAATCCATGGTGGAAAGAGAGGTGGGGAGGAGGAAGGGAGGGAGAGGTGAGAGCAAGTACAAGCAGGAGGAGAAGGAGTCAACCAGGGAAGGTGGGAGGGAGGAGGAAGGGGCAGTGGAAGAAAAGTTGAGAAAGGGAATAGGGTAACTGATAGGTAGGAAGGGAGAAAGAGGGGATGAGGGGTGGAAGGAGGGGGGTGTGGGAAGAGAGGGAGAAGGAGAAGACAGGTGAGAAGGGTTGGGTAAATGATTTTAAGGCAGCTAAAAAGTGATGCTAAGACCAAAACCACAATTAAGCTTGCCTACATAATGCAACAGTAAAGGCTAAAAATAAAACAAATGCTGGCTATTTAAGTGACTGAAAGAGGTAGAAAAAACCTAGCAAAATGGAGTTAGCAAAAGGGTATAAACACTAACTAGTTGTTTGGAATAACCCTGCTAGGGTGGTGCTAAGGCTACTAACTAAGCAGTTAAATGCAGTTGACAGTAAAAATATGAAGTTTGTAGTAAACCAGATAGGACATTGCTATGGCTATGAACTAAGCAGTTAATACGTAGAACAGTTGGCAGTAAAACTTTGGAATCCGAGGTAAACAAGATAGGGTGTTACTAAAGCAAATGAACCAATCAGTGAAATGCACAGTAGCAACTGGCAATGAGACTACTAACTAAGCAGTTCATAGAATAATAACAGGCAGTAGAACTGTGGAGTTTGAGGTAATCCAGATAGGGTGTTACTAAAGTTCACAGTTAGTGACAAATATTGTAAATCCAAGCCTAAAGAATTTGAGATGATTTCATGGAAGCTTCACCTGCCATCCTCTGATTGCATTACTATTATTGGAGGATATAGACCTCCGTCTGGAGATACGGAATTCCTTGACACTCTTAAATCCCTAACCTTGGCCACCAATTCTGAAACAATAATATTGGGTGACTTCAATATGGAATGGCTCACCACAAAATCCCACTGCCTCAAATCCCTTTGTGATGAGCTTGGCCTAGTGCAGTTAGTTACTGAACCTACTAGGAACAATATCTCCAACCTACTAACAGCTCTATCCTAGACGTTATCCTTACCACCCACTCCCATAAAATCTCCCACTCAGCAGTGTTCCATAATGATATGAGTGGCCATGGTGTGGTGGTATGTACAAGATCCCACACTAAAATCTGCCAAAAATCTAAACTCAGATCTAAGCGGCCTTTTCGTAAGTTCGATGTGTCAAGTTTCCTGTTTGACCTGAGCAGGGTCAGATGGCAAGATTTATTCCTTGCTAAAACTGCCGAAGAAGCTGTTTCCATCTTCAACCACAACCTTATTACCCTGGTAGATAAGCACGCTCCCACTCTAAAAGTCAGGGAGCGTAACTTCTCCAACCCCTGGTTCACCCCAGACCTCAAAGCAGCAATCTACTGTAGAGATAAACTTTGGCAAAGCTAGGTATACCAAGAGTCCTGTAGATTGGCAAGCCTTCCGAACTGCTAGGAACACGTGTAAAAAGCATCCATGCTGCAAAAGCACACTTTTATGTTTCTACCTTGGAGCATGCCAATGGGAATTCCCAAAAACTCTGGAGGACATTAAAATAGATTAAAGGTCATCCCTCAGCTCCATCTATTCCAGATAAGATAATTACTAACGGGATGGTGGTGGAAAACAACTCCCAAATTCTTGAAGAACTTAATTCACACTTTGTTACTGCTGGACTTGCATTTGACTCCTCACCCTATGCAAACCATGCAAACAAATGTGTCAGCGCTACCCCTGTCACCTGCACTCCAGCCCATCCATTTCAACTGCATACTATTACCTACAAAGAAGTCGAAGATTCACTCCTTAACCTAGATCATAGGAAGAGCGCCGGAGATGATGGACTTGAACCATTCTTCCTGAGACTAGGTTCTGCCCATCTCACTGCCCCCTTCCTTTATATTTTCTATCTATCCATTACTTCTGCCTCTGTTTCAACCTGCCAGAAATCTGCTTACATTCTTTCTCTTTTCAGATCTGGAGAACCCTGTGACCTAAATAACTATAGACCCATCTCTATCCTGCCTATCCTTTCCAAAGTCTTCGAATAGCTAAAATATAACCAGTTAAAACAGCATATTGAATCCCACTCTCCCCTAAACCCTATGCAGTCTGGCTTCAGGTCTAAACACAGCATTGTTACAGCTTTGGCTAAGGTCACCAATGATTGGATCTCTGCAGTGGACTTTTTGGATCATAGTAAAACATTCGAAACTGTTGATCATCCCCTCCTACTTAACTGCCTTACTAACCTAGGTGCTATTCCCTTTACTGTACAGTGGTTTACAAGCTACCTCACTGGTAAGACACAGAAAGTCAAAGCGGATGGTCTCCTCTCAGTCTCCCTTCCGATTACTAGGGGAGTTCCCCAAGGATCCATTTCAGGACTGATCCTATTCTCTATCTACATCAATGACCTTGATTCTCACATAATGAACTCTAATCTTCATTTTTTCACAGATGACACTGTCCTGTACACCTCTGGCACCTCCCTAGCAGAAGTTAGGAAAGTTATGCAAGCTGACTTTGCTAGCTCGAAACTAATCTTATCAATGCTAAGCTCCTATTAAATGCCAAAAACTGAGGCAATGATCCTTTCACGTAGCTTTTCCATTTACTCCCCCTTTGCCTCCGACTAAATTTTATTGTTACCTCCAGGTGAACCCTCAAAGTTGTTACTAAATTTAAGTATCTCAGCTTCTGGATAGACAATAAACTTTCCTTTAACGACCACATTGAAGACTTATCTAGAGGCTAAAATCACGGTTAGGGTTTTTCTTTAGAAATACGTCCCTCTTCCCCCTTGCAGTCTGTACCAGGCTTGTGTTGGCCACATTTCTTCCTCTACTAGATTATGGTGATCTTATATATGCTCTTCTGCAACTTCTAGTCAAGTAAGCTGGACATTCTTCTATCATTGTGCCCTACGGTTCATCACCAGTTCCCTTACAGAACCCACCACTGCGACCTGTATGCAGCTGTTGGCTGGTCCTCACTTGTCAACAGACGCTTGCTCCATGCTGGCATCTGGACTCTCAAGTTACTTCTTAAATTGCCAGATTACTTAATGTCTCTTATTCGCCTATCCTGCAGTTCATATTCGCTAGGAAATCAGACATTATCCTGCTTGACGACTCACAAACTCATACTACCTTTGTCAACAAGCAGTTTCATTCTTCCTTCCACATCATGGAACCAATTCCAATCCATACTGAAACTTACCAGCACAGTCTCAATTAATCTCTACAAAGCTTTAGCCTCATCCAAAATAAAAGATATTTGTAGCTGCCACTAATCTCCCCTTTCCTTATGTTATTCAATTGAGTACTGTCTGCCCGTGCTCTGCCCAACTGGTACATAAACTAATAAAATAATTTGTCATAGTGTAGATACCCAGTTCTTGCCTACTCTGTCATTTTCCTCCTGAACTCCTAATTACATCATCCCCTTCTTCTCCCTTACTACTAACCCCCTACTTTTCTTTAACCCTTAACTATTTCTGTCCTCTTATATTTGTCTCTACTCCATATCCATACCCGTCCTCTGATGCTCTTTTCACCATCCGCGCTCTCTAACCTTCTCTTTGGTTGCACCTAACTGTATTAGCTGATAAACAAATCAGGTTACTGCCTGAATTCTGCCTTATAAGTTGTATCCATTCATGAGTTGACAGAGATTAACTTTGTTTGCACTTATTTCCTTTATTTAATAATACCTTGTATGTAGTGTTCGTATGTCAGTGTAAATGTTCCAGTACCTCCTTGTGAATGAGCTTGCTCAGTGGAGTTTTCCTGCAATAAACTTGAACCTGAACTTGAACTTGAAGCAAATGAACCAAGCAGTGAAATGCACAGTAGTAGGTGGCAATGAAAAAAGCTGTGTTTAGTGTGTCCCAGATAGACAGCTGCCACAAGTCAAGAGTTTTTGTAGAGTCTTGAGTCATCCAGTGCTGCTACTGCTGCTCTACTAGTCATATGTGCAGTTCTAACCCTACCCTTTCATTGTTAGGACGAGTGGCCAGTTCCATGCCGGAGTCTAATTTCTTCATACATAATTCAAATGTTATATGTCCTTACCAGAAAACAAAGGCTGGCCAATCCTGATTTATTAGGCTCTTACCTTCATTACTTTACCACTCCCCCACAAGCCACAACTCGGATCCTCCTGAGCTGGACTCTTGTTGCTAGTGATTAGAGCAATAACAGCACAGGTGAGCACATAATGTTGCATTACCAAAGCACTGAAAAAAGTCTCACAATACCAGAGTAGAAGAACTGCAAATCACAGTTCTTATAATCATCACCAATATCAGACAATCTGCAGTCTATACCCTCAGTGTGTGTGTGTGTGTGTGTGTGTGTGTGTGTGCACGGGGTGTAATATTATGATTATTTATTTATTTAATTTTGGTAACTGAGGTAAGCCCATGGAGTCCAGTAATGGTTCTTTTCAGAATGACCCAGAATTAATTACAGATACCTTGAAATACAACATATTTGCAGAATTACATAAACAATATTTTACACAATAATTGAAACAGTCAATTTTAGTCTCTGCCAGAATTTCACTTTTTTGTATGTGTGTGTGTCTCACTAGGGTGTGGAGAAGACAGAAATTGTCGGCAGATAAGCACCCTAGGCCCATCCAGCCTGCCTGTAGGCCCCATACATTTATGTGGCCACTGACCCTATCTAATCAATGGCTTTCCATCACTCCCTCCCCTCTCAAGCCTCCCTCGTGCCTGTCCCATGCATGCTTAAAGCCCTCCACTGTGCTTGCCCCCACTACTTCCTGTGGCAGACTATTCCAAGTGTTGACTACCCTTTCTGTGTAGAAAAACTTCCTCACATTGCCCCTTTATCTACCCCCTTCCAATTTCATATTGTGCCCCCCTGTTCTAGTACTTTTTCTACATTGGAAAGGTCCCCCACCTGCACCTTGTTTATACCCTTGAGGTACTTGAAAGTTTCAATCATGTCTCCCCACTGTCTCCTCTCCTCCAGTGAGTACATATTGAGGTCCCTTAGTCTCTCCTCATATGTTTTGTGGTGCAAGCCCTGCACCATCTTTGTTGACCTTCTCTGGATAGTCTCCACTTCATCTATGTTCTTGCACAGGTGTGGCCTCCAGAACTGCATGCAGTACTCCAGGTGAGGGCTTACCAATGTTTTATACAATGGTATCACCACCTATTGCCTCCTGCTAGTGATACCCCTACCTATGCATCCCAGCATACCTCTGGCCCTCCCTATTGCCTTTGTGTACTGCTTTGATACCTTAAGGTCATCAAAGATGATAACCTCTAGGTCCCTTTCCTCTTTGGTGACAGTCAGCTCCTGCCCCCTAACCTGTAACTATCCCCAGGGTTCCCTCTACCCAGGTGCATTATTTTGCTACTTCTTTGCATTGAACTTCAGTTGTCATATCTCTGACCATCTTTCAAGCTTCTCTAGGCCCCTCTTAATTTTCTGCACCCTTCTAGAGTATCCACCCTGTTGCAGATCTTGGTGTCATCTGCAAATAGGCCAACCTTTCCTTCCATCCCCTCTGCAATGTCACTACTGAAGACATTGAACAGGTCTGGTCCTAGAACTGATCCCTGTGGTACCCCACTGGTCACCCCCTTCTCCGCAGATTGTACCCCATTTACCACCACCCTCTGTCTCCTGTGTGTTAACCAGTTCCTAACCCAGTTCACCACCTTGTCTCCCATGACCAGACTACTCATCTTGTTAATCAGCTTCTGTGTGGGATGGTGTCAAAGGCTTTGCTGAACTCTAGGTAGGTGACATTTACCGCCCCTCCCTGATTTATTTTCCTAGTCACCCAATCAATATAATCTATTAGATTCATTTGACATGACCTTCCTACTGTGAATCCATGTTGCATCAGATCCTGAGCACTTCTGGATTCCATATGTGACACTATCATTTCTTTCAGAAGTGTCTCCATGATCTTTCCCACCACTGAGGTGAGGCTGACTGGCCTGTAGTTCCCAACCTCCTCCTTACTGCCACTTCTGTTCAGTGGTACTACATGTGCTCTCCTCCAGTCCTCTGGAATGACATCCATGTTGAGTGACTCTGTGAACAGGGCCACTGGTGCACTGCTAATTCCCTTCGAAGCTCCTTTAATATCCTCGGGTGCTTGCCATCTAGCCCCATTGCCTTATCCACCTTCAGCTTTGTGAGTTCTTCCAGAACTTCCACTGTGAATGAACTGCTGTCCACCCCACCCCAATTGCTTCTGCAACCCAACTGTGGTCCTTGACCCTCTCCTCCTTAGTAAATACTGAGCAGAGTATCTGTTCAGTATTTCTGCTATCCAGATTCCCCTACTTACACTCTCCATTCTTATCTTTCAACACTTTAATCCCCCTAGTTTTTCCTTCTTTCACTGATACACTCTATAAAATTCTTTGTTCCCTTTGTTTACAGACTCTGCCAAACCCCCTTCTGTTTGCTCCTTTGCCCTTCTAACAGCCTTCCCTGCTTCCCTTAGACATTCAGGATATATTGCCCTGTCCTCCTCCCTTTTGCTCTCCTTATAGTTCCTGAAACTCAGCTTTTTAGCCCTGATTTTGTCCCTCACCTCTTTGGAGAACCATTGTAGTTTCCTTCTTCTTTTCCTTTTGTCCACTATCCTAATGCATTAGTTTATCTCCAATATGGCTCCTTTCAGATTATCCCATTGTTCTTCCACCCTCTCTGTTACCCTTCCCTTCCCCAGGACTGCTTGTATACATCTACCCATTTCAATGAAATTTGCCCTCCTGAAATCTAATACTCTTGTCCTTGTGTAGCTTAACTGAGTCCATGTCTCCATGCTGAATCATACCATGTGGTGGTCACTGAACCCCAGCTTCCCTTCCATCAGTATTTCTTTGACTCTGTTCCCATTGGTCCATACCAGATCCAGAACTGACTTGTCCCAGGTTGGTTCATGCACCAGCTGCCTGAGTCCAGCCCTCTGAAGGGATTCCAGGATGGCTGTGCCTCTGGCTGAAACAGCCATCTGGGTGGCCCAATCCCTGTCTGGCATATTGAAATCCCCCAGTAGCAGAATTTTGCCTTTAACTGCCATATCATGTATGTTATCCACTAGTTCCCTATCTGCTTCCTCCTCTGTGCTAGGGTCTGTAGATCACCCTGTGTGTGTTGCTGTTCCATTCTCTGGCTCCAGGATGACTACTATTACCTCAGCATCTCCCTGTCTTCCTTGAATGTCTGTAGCCTTTATACCATCTCTGATGTACAGGGCCATGCCCCCACCCTTTTTACCTTCACTTTCCCTCCTGAAGAGTGTATAGCCTGGTACACTGACTTTCCAGCCATGATTAGCAGAGTACCACATCTCTGTTATTGCTGCTATGTCAAGGTCTGCATCTGCCAACAAGACACCAGGTCTGGAATCTTATTTCCTAGGCTATGGGCATTCATTAGCATGACCATCCGTGTTTCACAATCTGTCCTCCCTCTGCTCTTGTTCTCCCTCTCCAGCATCTTCCCCCCACCCCAATTTCCTTTCTTATCTGCTCTAGCACCCCTATATCACTTGTTATACATTCTTTGACTGCCTGGCCCTCCCGGCCTGCTTTTGCTGTTCCTGTGGTCAACTTATGTTCCTGCAGGTTCCCAGTAGGGATCATGTTCCTAAGCATCCTAATCCTCCTGGATCTCCCTCTTGGCCAGTTTAAATGCTCACAGATGAAACATTTACACTTCTCAAAAAGGGCCAAGGTTCCCTTCTTGGTCAGATGCAGGTCATCCTCCTTATATAAGCTCACATCTGCCCAGATCAGGCCTCAGTCCCTTATGAAGCCAAAACCCTCCCTTCCACACTAATCCTTCAACCAGGAGTTGAAGGTACGGATGTGGAGTGACCTAGCTTCTTATGTGCCCTGGACAGGTAGCACCTCCGAGAATGAGATGGAGCATGCCATCTGTTTCAGGTTTCCCCCAGCTTCTGAAATCCTCTTTGGACTCTGGTTAACTCCACCTTTCTCCTGGCCAGGTCATTGGTCCCCAGGTGGACAATGACATCCAGCTGCACCCTCCCAGCTATTGCCAGAGCGATCCTATGGATCCACTTCCCATCCCTCCATGCAGTGCTAACTGGGAGGCACTTGACCTTCCTCTCTCCCCTGCTAGATGTCCCTAACTCCACTCCCCAGACAATAGAGTACCCCACTAGGAGAAGCTTCCTCTTCTGGAGTCCCTGCCTCAGGGGGTCCCAAATTCCACGAATAATACACTATTTATTATTTGATCTGAATAATTAATTGTAGCTATTTTTGCTTATAACTAAGTGTGAAATACTATTTCTTTCCAAAATGGTTTCACTGTTATAAACTGACTTTAGATAATGCAGTTGCAAAACTCACAGAAGCAACACTTAAAATGTGTTCCTTCAAGGTGGCATATTTAATCCAGGGTAGCTTTGCACCAGAATTTTCCAATAATACAAAAAAAAATAATGATTATTCCCAATGAATGTTGTGCATCTTCAGTGCTCTTCCACAATTTTCCTTAATCCAAAAGAGTGAGATATAGAGATGGAGAATTGTACTTGAAAGATGGATGTATGCAATCCATCCACAATCTGCTGTTTGGTACACAGATTCATGGGCATGGCTGTGGCTGGCATGCAGTTTGCTGCTGCTGTTGAGTTTGGATGCAAGAATGGAGTTTCACTATGCTTTAGAATTACAAGCTCAGAGAGAATGGATAGATCATGAGAGACACATGTTGGTATAACCCTCAACAGGGCTAGACTCAAGCTGCTGCTGGTCCCTCTACCACTAGCCCTCATCAGGTGGCAGTGCTTCCAACAATTTCTTGAGGCTGCTAGTATAACAATTTGCAGCCCCTATTACTCACTGTGCTACATCTTAGCTTTGGTATAGTACCTTTTAAGTCTTATGTTAACATAAATACTGCCACACTCACACAAAACTCCAATTAATGAAGCAGGATTTGAATCAAAGTGTAATCATCAGACTGAGGATGGTAATACTTTTTTATGAATTTTGAGAAACATCAAGCATAGAACATTAAGAGCCTTCATGCCTCTTACATAGCATATGCATTTACGTTGCTCATCTATTAGTTTGTTGCCAGTTTCAATGCAGGCTTGTTTTGTAACTGTAGGTGGCTGCTTCAGCTCAAGAAAATGTAAGCAAAAAGGCAACTGAGGCAGATAGCTCTGGAAAGTGTTTTTTTATTGCTAATTTGAAACTTTGCAGTATTGGCAGTCTATACCAGACCCTTCACAAAAGGTTGGGAGAGAGAGGATGAACAAAAATTTGGATTTGATTATGGTTTATTGCAAGACAGGAAAGAGAGAGGCTCAAAAAAGAATAGATATGTTATTAAGATATCCTGACTCAGTGCAAACAATCCTAATGTGAGGTACAGTAAGATTGTTTATTATCAATAGTCATTCCCCAAATGCCAAAGGTGATCCCATGAAGGACATCAATCAATCGTTCATCTGAAGGGTCATTGAATAGACTCCTTTGAGTAGCCAGAATGATAAAGGTTCATCATCTGGTCCACTTCCACTTCCAGAGGTAGGGTTCTAGACAATCACCTCTGTATTTGTTTTAGCACAACAAAAGCTGAAGGAGGACAGGTTGCCATTGGGACAGGTGGGTTGTACTGGTCACCTCTCATTGGAGTTTTTTTAATTACAATTAAAATATCAAATTGTTGATGATGGGGTAGAAGGGTGGGATGGGGTTCAAATGGAGGCTGTGGGAATGGAGGGCTTGTATATTTGAAAGGATCTGGGCTGGAGAAGAGGTTTGGGACATTTGTTTTTTTGTTGTTAAAAAGATGAATAAAAAATACACGTATTGAATATTTGGGGGTGGGGCAATTATAATATTTGGCAGAATATTCAGGATAATGTAGGTATTCACACACCCCTATCTCTCACTATCACTTCATCTCACTCTGCTGCTAGAGCTGAGCAGCACCTATCCCACCATGACAGGGAAAAATATACCTGCAGCTCACCTAGTTCAAAAACAAAACTAACATACTCCAACAAAACACTCAGAAAACACCACCTACACCACTTTTACAGCAAAAATGTAGTAAATAGTCATCCTAAACATGAGTTCTAAAGACTGGCTTCAAACATTCTTTTCACAAGCTAAACAGAGCAGATCAATATTTCTCAAATGCTCACAAGGTCTCCAGTGAACTGAGGAAGTCACATGGGTCCATTTGTTGTAGAATGCAGCACCATGAGATGTGATTATAACCATCATGAAATTAACCATGGAATTTTATTCTGAGCATAGGCAATTCTATAATTCTTCAGCACACAATGCACTCATGACAATAAAATTGGCTAACTGGATTCAATGGAATGAATGTTAAATTACCATGGAAAATTTTCTAAGGAATATAAGTAATCCACAGAACATAATTCTGCTATTATTATTTGGATCAAAATCATACTACTTTTCCATGTCAAAATTCCTTCCATTCTGCTTCTGATGAAATTCCAGAGAATAAGGTGAAATTTTTCAAAAATTCACAGAATTTCATTCTATCTGTATTTAAAATTCTGCACAGTCCTACTAAACACTCAGCTTATTAAATATTTTGAAAGTAGAGTTGTCTCTCTGTGTTGAACTCAGGTTGAGAAAAAGCACTTCAGATCTGGAGGTCATTTTGTAAGAGGAACCTGAATGCAGCAGGTAAAATGAAGTTTCTCTGTCAGGAACATAATGTGGTTTAGGTAACTTGTCATATACAGTGTCAATGGCTCAGCAGGTTGTATACTTGCCTCTGAGGCTGAAAGATCAAAAGCTGTTGGTTCTCACCCACACAAGACACTTGGGGTAAATCCCAATACTGACACTATAGTGCATCATGAGGTGCTGTCTTGTTTTTTTAGATGAGACATTAAACCAAAGTCCTGTCTGCCTCTTCAGGTGGACATTAAAGATTCCATGGTACTTCTCCAAAAGAGTAGAGGATTGTTTTTATTGTAACAAATAAAAACAAAACATAAAATGATAAAACATTTCAGTTACAATTACCACTCATATACAGTACAAGCTTAACAGACAATAGCACCATAAAACTGTACACAGAGGCCATTAATTTCAGCCTGAGACTATGCCTTCAAAAGGAAAAATAGTAAAAGGAAAAAGTACAATAATTAGAGGCATTCTGTTTAGTCCTATATGTAAGTTCCCTCTTAAGGTGGTTCAATCAACTTTCCCAAAAGGAATGAAAGAACACACTCAAAAGTCTTGTGTCCATAGCTTGAGATAGAGGAAATATATAACTAATATATAAAAAGATAGGAAGACTCAAAGTCTTAATTAACAGTACACACTTTGTTTTGGAAATTATCTTATTTTTCAAAGAGTTGACTCTGTTTTGTGCTGTCTGTAGGCAATAATCCCATTTTTTTCCACTATGTCAGATTTCCTACATGTTACACTTAACACTTCAATATTCCAATTTAAAAGAGGGATACCAGCAATACTTTGTGGGGGGCAAAGAGTCCAAAACTCCAATTTGGCAATGTGTATTTTTGTTAAAATTTATAAGAGGTCCAGAGGCACTGGTAAAATCTTGCAGAGTCTGCAGTGTAGCTTGTCCCTCCACACTGGATTTTATTGTCATTATGATATCATCCACATAGGCCATAATTTTTACTGTATTAGAAAGGTATCCTGTAGTGATCCCCTCAACATGTAAATTATTTTGTATCTTCCACAGTAGAGGATCTACTGGCCCATACTCAATAAATACCCAGAGACCAGATTTTGGTTCCACAAGAAACAATTATCTGAGCTACAATAATACATCTTGTACATTTTAGATTTAAGGCAACACATTTGCTGGGAACAGATCAATTGTTCTGCAATTGCCCCAAATGGCCAACCAAAATTTTAGCCAGTATTTTATACTCAGTATTTAACAGACTGAGTGGTTTCCAGTTTTTAATCTTTGCCTTGTCCCCTTTTTGGTGACTAAAAAACATCATAGCAGATAACTGGGACTGGTGGTGTCCAATGTCCAGACTATAATTTTAACATTCTGCTAAGTCAGCAGCTTCTTGGTCCTGATTTTTTTTATAAAACTCTGCACTAAGTCCATCATCACCAGGGGCACTGTTATTGTTTAAATGTATAATGGTGTCTTTCACTTCCTCCACTGTTATTGGCTTTGTCAGAGCCACTATATAGAAACAAAGAAACATAGAACTTGACAGAAGATAAGGACTGCTTGGCCCACCCAGTCTGCCCATTTCCCTACCTAATGGATAAGCTGCAGATCCTAGTTAACCAACAGCCTACTTCTTCCTACCCCCATCCTCTAGAATTGCCTTATGACTGTCTCAAGCATTCTTGAATTCCACCACTGTTTTTGACTCCACAACCTCCTCCGAAGGCCGTTCCATGCATCCACAACCCCTCTGTGAAAAATACTTTTACATTATCTCTGAGCAGCCCTCATCTTCAAATTGTGCCCCTTGTTCTTGCACACCTCTTTTCTGAAAGATGCTACCCTCTTGAACTTTGTTGATTCCCTTGAGGTACTTGAAAGTTTCTATCATGTCCCCCTCTCCCTCCTTTCCTCGAGGCTATACATATTAAGCTCCTTAAGTCTCTCTTCATATGCCTTCTGGTGCAGACCCTGCACCATTTTAGTTGCCTCTTCTGGAGTGCCTCCATCCTGTTTATGTCTTTGCGGAGATTGGGTCTCCAGAACTGCACGCAGTACTCCAGATGGGGTCTCACCAGCTGTCTGTACAGAGGGATAACAACTTCCTGTTTTCTACCGGTGATTCCTCTCCCTATGCATCCCAGTATCCCACCAGCCCTCCTTACTGCCTTCTCACATTGCTTGCCCACCTTTAGGTCATCTGATATGACTAACCCCAGTCTCCTCTCCATTTTTGTTGTTAGTATCTCACCCCCCATTGTGTACTCTTCCCCTGGGTTTTTGTTTCCCAGGTGCATTACTTTGCACTTCTTAGCATTGAATCTAAGCTGCCATACATTTGACCATTCCTCCAACCTTGCCAAGTCCCTTCTCATCCTTTCCACTCCACCTTGTGTATCAACTCTGTTGCAGATATTTGTGTCTTCTGCAAAGAGACATACTTTTCCTTCCAGTCCCTCTGCAATGTCACTTATAAAGATATTGAAGAGGACCAGTCCTAGTACTAAACCCTGCAATACCCCACTAGTAACCTCCCTTTCTTCAGCGTGAACTCTATTTACTATTACCCTCTGTGTCCTGTTCTCCAGCCAATTCTTACCAAGACTACCATCTTTGGACCCACTCCCAGGCTGGCTAACTTGAATATTAATCTTTTTGTGGGACTATGTCAAATGCCTTGCTAAAAGTCTAGGTAGGCCATGTCACAGCCGCTCCTAAACTACCACTTTGGTAACCCAGTCAAAAATCTATTACATTCATCTGACATGACCTCCCACTGTGAATCCATGCTGCCTTGGGTCCTGTGCCCTCTGGCCTCTAGGTACTTTTACAGTTCTTCCTTCAGAAGTAATTCCATCATTTTCCTATCACTGAGGTCAAACTAACAGGTATGTAGTTTTCTGCTTCTGCCCTGCTCCCACTTTTGTGCAGTGGAATCACATCTGCCCCTCCAGTCCTCAGGTACCACCCCATCCTCCCATGATTTGTTAAAGAGGGTAGTCAGTGGTGTCACTAGTTCTACCCTTAGTTCTTTAGAATTCTGGAATGAATCCCATCAGGCCCCATTGCTTTGTCCACCTTCAGTTTTAAGAGTTCTTTCAGAACCCTTTGTTCTGTAAATGGACTGGTATCAACTCCTGTATCCAGAGTGTCTATATTGTTTGGTTTAGGTACCTCCCCCTCTTCATTTGTGAATACTGAGCAAAAATATTTATTTAGTATCTCTGCCTTTTCACAGTCACCCTCTGCCCACCCCCTTCCCTTTATTAAGCCTCACTATCCCTCCCTTGGTCTTCCTTCACTCCCTGATGTACCTATAAAAGGTGTTATCCCCCTTCTTAACTGAGTTGGCTATCTTTTCCTCGGTTTGGGCCTTTGCTGTTCTGACTGCCTTCCCAGCTTCCTTGTGCTTTAACTGATACAATTCTCTGTCCTGCTCCTTCTGTGATTCCTTGTACTTCCTGAATGCTTTCTTTTTCTCTTGAACCTTCCCTGTCACCTCCTTTGAGAACCACAGTGGTTTCTTACATTGTTTTGTTTTGTTTATTTTGTTCACACAAAGGCTTGTTGCCTCTGTGATGGCAGTCTTGATTATTCCCCATTGTTCTTCCATCCTCCTTCCTGTCCATTTGCTAGTGCATTCCTTAGGCACTCACCCATTTTGGCAAAGTCAGCCCTCCTAAAGTCCAGTACTTTTGTCTTTGCATGGCTTGACTCTACAGCTGTGTTTATCAAGAACCATACTGTTCAATGGTCGCTAGTTCCCAGATGGCTACCCACTTCTACATCTGTGATCCTCTCTCCATCTCCATTTGAGAGTACCAGGTCTAAGATTGCTCCCTCTCGAGTGGGTTCCAATACTAGTTGTCAAAGGCCTGCCCTCTCTAGGGCATCTAGAATAACCCCAGTCTTAGAAGTGGCTGCTGCAACTGCACTCCAGTTAACATCTGGCATATTCAGATCCCTCATCAGCAATATATCCTCTTATTCTGCCATTCTATGTATACTTTATATAATTTTCTTGTCCATATCCTCCCCTGGGGAGGTCTGTATACAGCTCCTGTGCAGATTGTGTGCCATTGCCTGTCTCCAAATTGACCCATAGTGCTTCCTCTCCTCCCTGTTTACCCTTTCGTTATGTTGCTTTGATTCCTTCACTTATGTAGAGAGTTACTCTTCCTCCTCTTTTAACCTCCGTGTCCCTCCTGCAGATAGTGTATCCTGGTATGTTTATGTCCCAGTCATGGTTCTGTTCATTCAACAATGGTGTATTAAGATCCCTCAGGGACTCCTCAGTGGCAGGGCTTTCCAGAGTAACACTAAAAGTAGAAGTCACATATTGATGTATTATGATTAGCATCTCATCCTTTGTGGTCACTACATCTCCATTATTATTATATAACCCTTGTAGGGATCTTTTCTCAGTCCTAGTGCTATGATCCTTTCAGGGATCAGAAGTTTGTTTCCAACTTTGAGTACCAAACTTCATTTCTTGGTAGAGTGAATGTGCTCTATTATATTGCAGTTTTTAATTTGTTGTTTTAATATTACTATTTAGGGCACTATAATCAAGGCCACTGTTTACCGTGAATTCTGATCACAGATGGAATCACGGGATTCCATTATCTACCCGGAATTTAAAATTTCCATGATGATTCACGGAACTTTCGGCGGCACTAGTAGTGAGCTTTCAGGAGTTTGTCCCTTTAAAGCAGACACTTGGAGCAGCTTCTTCCCATGTGCAGAAAAAACGGAAGAAGGAGGAGAGAACGCGCTTCAGTCGGAGTGTCGGAGAGAGAATGCTGAAAACCACGCAGTTGCCTGAGAACCTCGCTACTCTAGCTGCTTTTTGGATCCTGCCACACTCATAGCAACAACCACCCCAGCCACCTTCTGAAGGATGCCCGGCTCAAGAACGACCGTTCCTGAATTACACCAGACACAAACCTTCAGGTACATAATATATTTTGCCCAGATGTTCTTTTTCGACTAATTCGGGGCCTTTAAAGAGACATATTTTTTCATCTCATTTTTTTCCCTGAGCTGACTGGCTGAGATTGTGCCTGGCCCTGAACCTGGCTGCTCTGGGGCTATTACACTACTCTCAATGCAGTGGCGATTCCACAGAGCCAACCAAAAAGACCCCAGTACTTTTATTGGACTTTATTTGGTTATTTGAATGCATCCACAGGGAGACCTTAAATACTGCATCTTATTTGGAACTGGGTCACTTTTCCTACTGTACTTTATAGCTGGGAGATCAAGCCCTAGGGTCACACAGTGAAAATGGCTAAGCTGGGATTTTGCTCTAGCTGTTAGACTACACTCTAATTTTCTGCTGGCTTACTACACTGTTTAAGAAAAAGGTAATCGTATTTAATGCATGTATTTTGCTTTCCTGTTGACTGAGTCTGTCATAAATGGGAGTAGGATGAACTGTATGCTATGCATATAGATCAGATCAAAAGTTTAACTTGTGGGCTCTTCAGGTATACATTGGGAAATATGAGTGACATTTGACCTTATAAACTATAGTACATTGTTTCATTCTGAAACCTAAAAAGATATTTGATGGAAAGACTGGTTTCAACAATAAATCACCCTGTATTTTCTGTGAGTTCCATCAAGAATCCAAGACAGACTTTGCTATTAATATGGTTGTTCTTATTTGAAAGAGGGTTTTAATGACTGTTTATGCAGAAAGGAGGTTGCTAACATTTTTGCTCTAATTAATTATATCAGAGAAGGAAATAATATATAGACACTGTGAGCAGTTGAGCTGTTTGCATGCTTATTTATCTCCAGTTGGTAAAAGAGAGAGAGGAGCCAGCTGGAGCAGAGTTGTGTGAGCTTCAGATGTACATGAAGTGGCAAGACAGTCAGTTGGGCAGTACGGTAGGTAGTACGTAAGTAGTACCTTTGCCTGGATTTTTAATGCAAGGCATCCCAACATTCCACCCTATAATAAGGACTTCTTCAGGAACTTAGTTATTTTTATTTGATGTGCTCCTTTGGGATGTTCCTGTTTCACCTACTAGTTAACTAACGGCTTATTTCTTCCTACCCCCTACAAGATTTGCCTTTATGTCTGTCCCATGCATTCTTGAATTCACAGTTTTAGACCCCACAACCTCCTCAGAATGTCTGTTCCATGTGTCCACTACCCTCTCTGTGAAAAAATACTTCTCACATTGCCCCTGAGCTGTCCCTTTCTGTCTTCAAATTGTGTACCCTTTGTTCTTGCACATTTCTTTCGAACGATGCTACCCTCTTGGACTTTGTTGATTCCACTGAGGTACTTGATCTCAGAAATGTAAAGGCTAGCCCTTTCCTGTTCTTAAGTAATACAACAGCCCTACAGCTATCTATGTGTGGTGTCATCAATTCCCAGTCCATTCTGAACTGCCTATATAATGTGCTTTACTGGTGCTGAGAGGGTCACTGTCCATTTTGCATATTGCTAGGAGTGAGAGTGTTCCAGTGTAGAAGTGAGGGCTTTTAACAGGAAGAAATCAAGTGCCATACCAAGAAAGGGTATACAACTATTGTAGTACCTCAGTGCAGTGCACCAGGGAGCTGTACACCCTTTTGGGTACTTGGGCATATTAACCTTTTGGGGTGAGGGTCTTAAGATTCTCAAGCAGCTACTGTGTGCCCCAGAGCATATGTGTTTTGTGGGAGGGGAGAATCCCTAGCTTGCTATGTGCACTACAGTAGGGGAATGGCATATATGCTAATGTGGGCATGGTTGGAGTTGGTGCATCTGAAATATCAGAGGGTCTGTGTACCCCAGAACAGGTGTGGACAGTGGTTTAGTACCCTTGTCTGCCTGCTGGTGTGCCTCAGAGCTGGTGGCGTGAGGTGACGGAATGATGCAGCTGCTAACATGGGCACGCTTGGTAGGGCAGTGTTGGTTTCTGTGTGCCCAGAGCAAGTTTAGTGAGGGGTGTTGGGGTTAAACAAACTCTGTCCATCATCCAGCACTGACCCAAACTCCCAGGGGCTCATCCCCACTGGTGGGGCTAGTGGGGGTTCCCCAGCCCACTGGGGACCGGATTCGATGGGCCAGTGCTGTGGCTAACTGGGAGCAGAGCTCACAGGCACCCTAGATCCAGTGTGCTCTTCCTTTGTTTTGGGGGTGAGGTGCCTCAGGAGGTGCAGGTATATCCTGTTTGTGTCTCAGTTTATATGCTTTGCTCTGGAGGGTTTCTAAAATATTGTACTGTTTTCTATGCTGGTGAAGTTTAAACCAAATAAGTGGTGACATTTCCCCAAGTTATGAAAAGGGTGTACAGCTCTGTTATGTGGGCATACATACAAAGCCCTCAAGTGCAAGAAGTCGATGTGTTTAATAAAAAAAAAAGGGTCCGTGTCTGTGGTGGTGTTGGGGTCAGAGTTGGCAGTGCTGGATCTGGAGCATATCTGAAGGGGCTGTGTTGGTTGCTGTCCCTCAGAGCAAGTATGAGGACAAAAGTTTTCTAGATCTTGGGGATATCTCTTGTAGGATATCTCTCAAAAGGAATATAGTAGACTGACATGGCAAGACAGAGTTGCCCTGGGGATTGGGGGTCCCAGCCCTCACCAGCAGAAAAAACTTGCACCTGCCACAGCAAAGTGCACCTAGGTTGACCTCAGATAGAGCGGGCAGGTGTGAGACAGTGTTCTTTTCGGGAGGGGGATGGAAAGCCCCTGATCCCCACAGTAACCTTGCGCCCACACCTGCCTGCCACACCTCTGAGACTGAACCCACAGTAGGTGCAGTGGTTTTCCATACCACTCTATGCAGGCACAAGCCATCCCGCCAGGGACATATGGAAATACCCCACTTCCCACTGCAACAATGCCTTGCTATACCTGCCCACAGTGTCTCGTTTGAGAGGACCAGGTAATCTGAGCACGAACCCATTTTCAGACTGCAGAAAATCATATAAAAGTGCAGCATGTTGAAAGCTCTGCACTTTTACATGATTTTATACACTGTGCCTGGAGAATGGTGGCTACACGCTGCTCCCCCCACTGCCATCACACCAGGAGGATGGGAGCCATAGGCTGATGTTGCCATCGCACTTGAGAATAGGAGTCGAGGCTGCTGCTGCCATCGCACCTGGAGGATGGAAGTCGTAGAATGCTACTGCTGTTGTACCTGGAGGATGGGAGTTGTAGACAGTTCTTACCATCTCACGTAGTGAATGGTGGTCACTGGCCACTACTGCCATCCCAGGAGAATGGAAGTCATAGGCTGCTGCTGCCATCGTACCTGGAGGATGGGAGTCATAGATTGCTGCTGCTGCTGCCTTCACACCTGGAGGATGGGAGTCGTAGATTGCTACTGCCTTCACACCCGGAGGATGGGAGTCGTAGATTGCTGCTGCTGCTGCCTTCACACCCAGAGGATGGGAGTCGTAGATTGCTGCTGCTGCCTTCACACCCGGAGTATGGGAGTCGCAGAATGCTACTGCTGTTGTACCTGGAGGATGGGAGTTGTAGACGGTTGCTGCCATCTCACCTAGTGAATGGTGGTCACTGGCTACTACTGCCATCCCAGGAGAATGGGAGTTGTAGGCTGCTGCTGCCATCATAGCTGGAGGATGGGAGTCATAGATTGCTGCTGCTGCTGCCTTCACACCCGGAGGATGGGAGTCATAGATTCTTGCTGCTGCTGCCTTCACACCCGGAGGATGGGAGTCATAGATTGCTGCTGCTGCTGCTGCTGCTGCCTTCACACCCGGAGGATGGGATTCGTAGATTGCTGCTGCTGCCTTCACACCCGGAGGATGGGAGTTGTAGAATGCTACTGCTGTTGTACCTGGAGGATGGGAGTTGTAGACGGTTGCTGCCATCTCACCTAGTGAATGGTGGTCACTGGCTACTACTGCCATCCCAGGAGGATGGGAGTCGTAGGCTGCTGCTGCCATTGTACCTGGAGGATGGGAGTTGTAGAATGCTGCTGCTGCTGTCGATATCTGGATGATGGGAGTCGAGACTGCTGCTGCTGCCTTCACACCCGGAGGATGGGAGTCGAGATTGCTGCTGCAGCCTTCACACCCGGAGGATGGCAGTCCTAAGGCTGCTGCTGCCATCGTGATCTGAGGATGAGGTCATAGGCTGCTGCTGCCATCGTACCTTGAGGATGGGTGCTATAGGTGGCTGCTGCCATAATAGCCAGAAGATAAAAGTCATGGACTCCTCTATCCAGGGATCTGAGACTCATTTTGTTGAATTTTATCTTATCAAGCAGATTAGTGGAACACACTACTAATAATTTTTTGGTTGTGATTTCAGTATTCATACTTCCTGCATGATGTCTGCTACACCAATGAATAAGAAAGCCAAGCTCTGCTACACTCGGCTAAGGAGCGAGCTCTTCAGTTTAAAGCTGAAGGCCTCTATGAGGATGGAGGAAACTTTCTGTCCATACTGCAACCATGTCCTGGATCATACCAGAAAAGACACAGTCAAAGATCATCTGCTCAGCAAGAAACATGCTAGTAATAATGAACGAGCTGCTAGCGAAGGAAGACCAGCAAGGCAGGTGACCCTGACCAGCAGTTTCAGAGCTGCAACAGAATCATCCATAGTAAGAAATGAGATGGTCATGGACACAGTTAAGGCATGGAGGGCTGCAAATATCCCGTTAGAGAAGCTGGACCATCCACAGCTGAGGGAATGGATGTGCAAGTATGTGAAGGAGTGGAGCGGTGCCAAAAGCAGACACCCTTGAGGCAGCTCTATCTACCCAAGGTAAGAGAACAAATTGACGAAGACCTTAAAGCAGCTTGACTGGGAAATCATTGTCTGTGATATGTGATGAGAGCACAGATGCACAGTCACGCTGCATTCTTAATGTCGCCTTTGTGCTGGAAGGGGCAAGACATATCTTGAAACAGTATAGAACTAGACTCTGTCAACCATTCCACAGTGGCTCAAGCTGTCTTGAAGACTCTCAGAGTTGTAACATTGACTTTATGAATATAGTTTCCTTTGTCAGCTTACAGTGCTCATTATATGATTAAATGTTTTAATGATGCACTTCGTGGGGTTTTTGGGGACCATGTTGTGCATGTGTGTTGCTGGGCACATGTCTTGTCCCTTGTTGGGGATACATGGCTACACCATTTCAAAAAAGTTAATGAACTGGTTTCATTGGTAAAATATGCCTTTCAGCAGTCACCAAAACGCAAACGAGAATTCATCACGTTTTTGGAGGATCTGGAAGCTCCAGGGGAAATGATTGCTTTGCCACCGGTTCCTGTTTTAACTAGATGGAACACATGGTTTGCAGCTGTGGCATACCATTCAACACACCTGCAATACCTGAGGGACTTTTTCAGGGTGGATTCAAGTGATGCCACCTCAATAAACAATCTACGGGCATTACTGGACGAATGGTACGATGAGCTACAAGCACAACTGGCATTCATTACAGATAATTCAGGTGACATTATTGCGGCGATAGAACTTTTGCAGTCAAAGGAGAAACCTCTTGCGACATCTACGTATGACATGCTAATGTCAATCAAGAGCCGCTTTGAGGCTGGCACAGCTGAAAATGATGGCTTTGGTGAGAAAGCAGAGCTTTACCTCTCTAAATTGAGGAATAAAGTAAGAGATGAGAACATCAAACTGTTCAAAAATGCTTTCAAGGTCAGTTTGGAGAAACTGATGAAACACCTGCAGTCAAACCCATCTGTACAGTTTCTCATGGCCTGTCGAATTCTAAACCCACTCAACCTTCCCAAACTCAGTAAGGACTTCCAGCTGTACTTGCCCTATATCCCAATGTTCACATTACACAATAAGAATGCACTGATAAGGGACTGGGAGATCTACGATGGCAGGATGTTGGGAACTACCAGAGATCGAATCATTTGATCTTCACCTGTACTGGATCTCTATGTCCTCACAGGTACCAACTCTAGCAAAGGCAGCTCTTCAGGCCATCTGATCCCTGTTTCTAGTGCAGAAGTGGAGCGGTCATTTTCTGCACATGGACAAATCCTGACTGACCAATGGAGAAGCCTGACTGTGGACAATTTAAAATTATTTTCAATGCTGCTATTCAATAAGTAGACCCAGAATCTCCCACCCTCATTTGTGTAATTGCAGTTCTGATGCACTGTCTATTGCAGAAAAATGGTGCTTCTCTGTGCAATAAAGTTGCAGACATGCAGTTCTAGTACAATGTTGTGAAAAACAAAGTGGTGCTTCACTATGCAATGACGAAGATGTGTTCTGGTGCAGTATTATAGGGAAAAATGGTCTCACTGTGCAATAAGTGTCGATGTGCAATATGTAGTATCTCTGCATTATATGTAGCTATGGGTTAGATTCTACTGTCCTTCCTATAGTATGCTTTTTTCATGTTGTCTGGGTAAGCGTATTTGTCTGGGTAGCGTATTTGTCTGGGTAGTGTATTTGTGGAGCCCATGTTCAGTAGTCAATACTTAATTGTGTTTTTACGCGTTTTATCTTTGAAAATCTTTTTAAAATAAAACATATGAATTGCATTTTAGCTTTGACAAGTTTTATTATACATGTCACAAAACACATTGTCAACATTAAAACAAAGACTAGCTTTTGGTGTCTATTTAGTATTGAACAGTCTTCAGAATTGGTTCTCCCTGTGGGAAAAATGTTACTGTTACATGAGACCATTTATTTTCACCGGCTGCATTGATCTGAGGGGAATATATGCCAGTTTGGCAAATGGAGTTCCACGGTCAACTCATTATTAGCCTTGATGGTAGATGCAAAACTTGGATAGCTAATATAACAGGGAATATGAGATTAAATGTTCTTGTTTTCTGCTGATGTGACTTAAATCTGCATAAAACCATGATGATAAAACATTGATAGACAAATTTATTACTTAAAATGAGTGAATAATATAAAGTTTTGTATTACCGGAAAAATCCCGGAAACTGGATTCCCAAACACCGGTAAAATCCCGGAATCCAGGATGGTCAAACCGGAATTTGCTTTTTCCAAGCACGGAAAAACAGTGGCCTTGATTATAATCCATTTTCTCTGTTTCCGTTCCAGAGATAAGCTTTTGCAAATGTGGTCTAATGCAATTGTGCTAAGTGTCAGATATTTTAGATACTCATCCTGTGCTGTAATCCCAAAAAATGTTTATGACTGTGGGCAGAGCCTGCAGGAGTATTGTATGTATAAAAGGAGTGATGTCATGTTTTCTGTCTGTGGAACTGACTGAAGGTGTAAATAGTCTTCTCTGCCTTATCCTCCTCCAAGCAATGTTTTCTGCCCTCAAATTAATACGCTTTCATGTTAGTCAATGGTTGCAGGGTACTATTTTCTTTCTTAAATGAGTGGTACAAGAACTGTAACCTGAGTAGTGGGAGACAGCATTAGGTTTTTTGGGGAGTAAGATCCACCTCCGCCTCCACCCCAAACTTTTTTCTGATTCATGTGGGAGGGACATGAGATAGCTCTAGCATGCTGTAACCAGATACACTAGTTTGGGACCTTATCAACCAACAGACATGCATGTGCAGTGAAGAACAGAAGTTATTTAATGCCTTCAAATTGCCTTAAAAATCCTTTGGAATAAATGATTATCAGAGCCATCTGGGGCCTCAGAAGGAGACCTAGACACACATCTAGCTCTGTAAGAAAATTTTCATTTTTTTTTTTTTGGGCTGTGGGATTCAAACCCAGATCTAACTGCCCAGATCATCAATGATGTAAAATGCTATAATTAACAGACTCTAGCTGTTTTCTTACAGAAACCCCACTCAGTTTGATTTCAAGTATTTACTAAATTGTAAATGTAGGTTTCAGCATGCTGTTAGTATATAGTGCTGATTGTGGTCTGTGACAAGATCATTTTCTTTACAAATGAAGTGAATGGTAGGAAGCTGAAAACAGACTTTGATGGTAAAGTGTGTTTTTTCTTTTAAGTTTGAGATGTATTAGAAAATACACTGAATAAGGAAACAATTGATGATTGTAAAAGCTATTCTGATGAGACCTGACATAAAAAAAATCTTAACTATTTTTTTATTTTATCATGGACACTAGAAATAGGATGTCAGCATTCTCTCCATTAAACTGGTTTTTCAGGTTTTTTTTTTATAGCATCTTGCCAAGGTAATCTTCCCAGAATAAAATCTGTTATGGGGGAGGGATTGAAATTGTTTTAAAGGAGTACTCCCCAGAATGTGCAAAAACATACATTATGTAGAGTGTTTTGATATGTATGTTAAGCCTAGTGTACCTGCAGCGTGAGGCCTCATTACACCCCTGGGCAGTCCGTATTTCCTAATAATGCCCACCCTGTTGGGGTATACACACGATTCCATACTACTATGCCTGCTATTGACTCATAGGCAGCTCCGTGGTACAGCAGATTGGTGTTACCTACTGTATAAATCAAAAGACCTGGGTTCAGTTCTTATCAGGCACCAGTTAAATTTATATATCAAGTGAGAGACAAGGATTTGAATCCTAACAGGAACTTTAATGTGTTTGCAAAAATTTCATTTTTTTAATTTCACTTGAGTGGTGATTCACGGTGGTGTATGGTTTAGAATACTTAATTCTATAGAAATGAATCTTAGTTATGAGCAGTGATTTGTACAGGGTGGAAATATTCCTATCAGGGAACTTCATGGTACCTTTCCACAGTGAGTGAGAGGATGGTTAAGTGAGCTGGGCTCAGAAAATGAATTTACATATTCTAGTAGCACATAATCATCTGCTATTAGAGTGTTCAAAATTATGGAATTATTAATAATTTTTAGGTTTTACATTCAGTTTGAAATTATAGTGCACATTTAAATAAGAAAGCAACAATATGTCACACAAATGAAGCATCATGTATTTCCTCACCATAAAGCGTAAGTTTTCATCCATCAAAGGGTCACTGACCATGTTAATCCCATCACATTTGATGATTACTTAGCCCCCTCATCCATTCTTAAATCCACACGTTTGTGAGGGAAACAAGTTATCACCAATTATGTCTTGTTTGACATGGCTAATTACATTTTTCATTTGTAACTTGAATATTTAACTTCCATTAGCTATTTCTTTCAAACATACAAAGCCTTGATGTGCTGTTTAAGCTTCTGCTATCACAATTTCTTTCCGTGTTCCAGTTAAAATATCACACATTTAAATTAATGTCCATTAATCTAAGTTGGCTCTTTTCCTCTTGTAGATACTGTATCCTTTTACAGCTGTCTTTTTTATAACATGGATGTTTTGTACATACAGTAGTACATATTTTGAGGTCAGATAGAATTTACCTGAATCATGTGAATGAAGTCAAATTTCTTGCATTCATTTTTCACTTTTGTCTGGTTTTCATACTCTGTACTGGTCATCTCATGCCACACAAAACTGATCTTTTCAAGATCATTGGTACTTGCAACCAATTCTATGGAACATATAAAAAGTTGTACTGAAATTACGTAACCAAATATGAATGTTTCTTATTATTTTATCTTAGATTTCACCTTCCTGTTTAAGCTCTTTAATGTAGTATTATGACTGAGTAGGCTTGCACTACCTTGATTGCAGACTTTTTTGTATTTTTTTTTTTATGAAGAATGCCACATGGAAGACAAAATAGTGGGGGCAGTGGTCTGAATTGGAGAACTGAACAACCCTTGACTAGATGATGTTTATTCAGTTAAAGGGATATGACCAGTTTCCTGAATCAGTGAATGCATGCAGTAGGTGAAGCAATTACTGTACCCAGTGGTGCAAGTTGTAGACAAGAAAGTACAGGAACTCAGGCACTGGCAAATATGAAACACAGAATGAAGTTCCTCAATCTGAAGGATAATTGTATATATAGTATGTGATTCAATTAGGAATACTGAAGTACTTCTAGGAAAATACCATTGTTGTACATGTCAAATTTTGTGATGGAATCCCTGATTTTAGGTCACAGGCCCAGAAACGGTCATTATTTTGCTGGTTTAAGAATTTCAGTTCCAGTAACAGTGGGAAGAAGTGCAGAAATTCTGTTCCTACTGCAAAAAAGGTACAGAAACTGAGTTCTTGTGCATTCTTGTTCACTTTCATCACTGACTGTACCATAATCACACAAGCAGTGCAATGAGTTTTTGTTCAGAACAGTAGGATCAAAACATCCAAACCCTAACTTTGACACCCTTACTCCAAACACCAGGCCAGATCAATGCAGTTTAATTTCAGAGAAACACAGTATAATTAATGTGTAATTATAAAAAGGGTCTTAGAAATGCTGCAGTTTCATTGGTTGTTAGGATTCTGATAGCCTTACATTAATCCCTGTTACACTGTCATGTACAGCCTGATCACCATGATGCATGAATTCTTCCAGCCAGCATTCCATCCTCTAGTACTGCTGAATGACTGGAATGATGCCTTCTGATTTTGAACCAGTATTAAACTGCTGGTAGAAGAACTGTTATTTAAAATCTTCCTCTCAATGAGGAAAACATTCAAAAATACACTTTTGACACTTTTTTTTTGGAATATTTTTAGTAATAGCAATAAGACACTCCCAGGAGTTAGATTAACAGACAAATTTATTACCCTCTAGGGGCACTATGGCACTTGCACTTTTGCCATATTACACCCCAGCCTTATTGCTTAATTATTGTGATCTGATGTTGCATATCCTCACTGAACTTTGAGACATGTTCACTCCTCCTCTTTTTTACATTATTTTGCAATTTATTTATCCTAGACAGTCTCACTGTGATGATGCATCTCATTTTCTGAAGGGCCCTGCTTTTACTTAATTTAATAGATGTATGTAATGAAGCACTGGGAGGGAAAGTGATTTGTTGCAGGTTACATGGTTATCCAGTGGATGTGGTGGGATTTTGAACTAGGGTTCACATTTCAGTATTGTAACTAGTGAGCTGCAATGTCCAATTCAGGACATCTCTTCCCCATATCATGCTGAGCTGGTGGGTGGAGGTCAAAACAGGGTTGTCCTAACTATCAAGGGTCAGTAATCAATCAATCAATCAATCAATAAAATCTTTATTTATCCAGGCAATCACCATTGAGCAAACTCATTTTCAAGATGGACCTGGTACACATGATATACAAGGTATAACAGTCATAATCATGACAATGTGCAATATATACAGTTACAATCATAACAAAGCAGTGATATTGTACAAAATTGGTGTACATTAGTAGACCATATACATGAGTGGAGAATAGTTTGGAATAAAGGTCCAATTCATTAATGGAATAACTATGGCCAGTTCAGAAGCTGAGATATAAAATATAACAGTTACAGTAGTTTTGAATTTCATGCTAATCACCTCAGTAATGAGGTATATTTGAAGGAATTCTTAAACACAAGGTCACGGGCATGAGCACCGTGACTTATAAATAAAAAAAATGCCTTGTACAATGTCAGTTTATAAAAACAAACTTACTTTTCATGCACAAATGCAAAACAGAACTATAGTCAGAAAAATACTGTAGGTATATATGCATTGTGAATATTGGTGCATACTGTATACATAATACATGTTAAATAACTGACCAGCAATTTTTTCTTAGGATTTAGAGAGTTGACAGCATTCACATGTTCCGTATACCAAAATATTGCACTTCCTCATTAGCTGTCATTCTGTGTGTGGGCAGATTCGACGGTTCCACAAACATGGCAGCTCTATGCGATGCTTAGCAGGAACTTCTAGATACAAGCGTTATGTCTTCTTTCCTCATCATTTCTTATTATCTAGCTGATCCTACTTTTAAATAAAAAGAAAGCTCTGTCTGGTTGATACTGCTGTTCACCATCTTCAGGCAATAGATACTAGTAGCAGCAACTGACTCACTAGCTGAATTCCTACATATGAAGAAGCACTAGATAAGCACAATCACGATTGGAAACTACAGGTTTAAGAAAACAAAATAAAATAAAAAGTAATCTAAAATCCAAATGACAAAATGCTACCAGAGGACAAGCAGGGAGGAAGGGGTGGGAGAGAGGGAGGAGGGAGGAGAGAGAGAGAGAGAGATGGGGGTGAGAGACAGAAAGAGTGTGCAACACAGGGACACAGGAATCAGGGTGGAAAAAATTGCTGCACAGTTATTATATGAATTAAATGATTAGGAACTGTGTGACACTCGAATTTAATGCACACCCTCTCTGTGGGATGCTTTAATAAACCCCTTGTGCTTCACCCTTGGGGTTTATGTAGCATCACACACTTTGGGTGTGCATTAAATTCTTACATCACACACTTTCCCATCCTTTATTCAATATATGCAGTAATTACTGGCTATAGTGTTTAATAACTGAGTTGCCACAACTTTCAAAGGCCATAATAACTGATTTTGACATAATTCACGGTCAGTTATTACAGCATAGCTGACACAATGCACTGGATTTATCTAGTTACTTTTTTACCAGTAATTACAAAACCAGCAATTATATAAAATAAATTATGGGATGTTGACATTATTCATTATTTCTACACATCCTCCATATGTGATACCATCACAACCTCTCTGCTTCGCACTTGTGGTTTATGTGATATCACACACCTTGGGTGTGTAAAGATAATGTACATCACCTTTTACATTATTCTCTGTACAGTTTATTACAAAGTTCTGAAGTGTGTTGTGTGTAAAGTACAGGCCTTGTCTAGGATTACTTACCCACAGCTAATCATGACTTCATTAACATTGTCATTTTGGTCATCTTTGATGTAAAGCAATCAGAGGGTATCTACCAGTACCACTCACTTTTATTTGGTTTCAAACAAGGCTTGTGAATTTCTCAAAAGGAAGCTGCTGAGTATTAAGACACATGTAAAGCAGTAAGTTGTACTTTGTTTTTTGTAAGGAAAATGACTTTCTCAATGCCATACAATGAGTAAGTCACATTAGTGGCAATCTTGAATCGCCAGGTTTACTGTTCAGAGCTATAATCACTAGGCTATACTGCCTGTATCTACTGGGTGCTCCAGCTCCATCACCCCAACTTCCACTGGGACTTACCACCATCCATCTTCCCCCAGCAGGGTTGTTGGAGTTCCCCAACACCCGCCATAAACACAGATCTAGTTTGGGCTGAGAGACCCAGCTGGTTGGGTGCAGAGCCTGTGGTGCCTGGTGTCATAGTGCCACCAGCATTTTCCTCTTTTCTGTGTCCCAAGAGCATGGGGTGCAGTGATGTCAGGATGCATGTCACATTCTCAAATGCAATGTGCATTGACATCTGTCACACGCACTCCCACCTTGACATTAAACCCAGGCTGTCTTTCCCGGCTTCCACTAGGAGCCAAGTGAATGCCATCCTCTCTCCCCAAGAAAAGGACAGCAGTTCTCTGGATGCTCAAGCATTCTTCTGCCAGCCAACCCTCTGACTCTCTGAGTTTGCCCCTGAACCAGGGTCACTGGTACTATAAGCTGTAGCATTACTGCTGCACTGGCAGACCAGCACGTATAGTAAGTGGTCTGATGGTAGGAGAAAGGAAGCGACACTATCACTGTAAAGGTCCCTGGTGAAACTACACCTGGAGTACTGTTTGCACTTTCCAAGGATTTTTTTTTGTTCATCATCTCAGTGAGTACCTTCAGTTTACACAGGGAGATGCTGCAGATTCTCTTCCCTGACAAATCTTAAACTCAACTCCCTGGGCAATTTAGCCCAGGCAGTTTGCTCTGTACCCATAATGCTCAGTCAATGGCCAGCTGATTCAAAGCTCATAAACGGCAGACTGAAGTACTTCTTACAGGTACACACAGCATGTCAACAGAGTCATTGACATAGAGTACTCCTCTATTCAACATGTTTTATAACAGAAAGTTTCTTCTATGTGGGGCCTGAAATATGTGGGGAAGACGAACATGACAGTGCCTCTGCAGTGGTGCTATGTTTATACAGAATCGCACTTCTATCCTTTATAACAAAAGAACTGCTTTGATGGCCCAGCTGGCTAGTGCAGTTATAGGATTATCGCTAGCCATCCAGATGGCCCAGGTTTATGCCCCCTGTCTGGTATATTTGTTGCTGACCAGTGAGGCAGGGATGGGCATCCCTTGAATGCCTCCTGCTGCAAGGAGGGAGGTTACCTCCTTCTGTTGCATGACTGCCTCCTGGTGACAGAGGGGGAGGGTGGTGTTGTGCAGAAAGGAATAAGTGGTCAGTCTTGAGTGACCTCATGTTGGCATACACCCACTCACCTGGCCAGTGCTGCAGCGGCATCACCTGCCTAAAGTGAGGCTGGCAGGGAGCACCAAAGGTAGGAAGGGGCTTACCTACTCTTCCAATGACCCTAAAGGTGAATCGTTGGATCACCTCTCAGGATCACGCCCTAGTGCAGGATAAGGGGAGGTTCTAGCAGGGGGAAAAAAACCTAATGGCACCAGGAAGATGAAACCAACCCACCCACCATACCACAACAGAGTCACTTCAACTCTTCCCACGCCTCACTGGCTCTTCCTTATGACTCCAAGTGTTAAGTGAAGTATCCTCCTCCTAGCTTGGGGAGTCTGTTGAGCAAAGGGTGGCAGTGAGGTGGACCACAGATGGACTCCTGCACAGGTATAAGAGCTTGAGGTAGGTGAAAGGAGGTCCTGGTAGCAAAAAGTTGGGACAAAAATAGAAGTAAAAAAAAACTGCTTAGTGCTTTGATGAGTGCTTCAGTAAATGTAAAGTTTTTTGTATAACTGAGGGACAGTTACTCAGTATGTCACCCCGAGCAAGTCACATTTAGTGCTTCAGTCTGTTCAGCAATAAAATGAGAAAGCAGGGAGTAACACTTCATTTTAATATGTAAGGTTTCAATTAAGAGACTATGGATGAGGCTTTTATTTATTTGTAATTTCTGACAAGGAATGGCACACTGAGTTGCAAATATCTAGGTGCATTCTGGGGGTGAATTAGATGAATCTGTTTAGTTGATAAAGAGAGTGCTGGCCAAGACACCAAGGAAACTGTTTTGTTTCTTGAAATACTGGAGATTATCTACCTCTTATTTGTTGCCTTTTTGTTCATTTTTCATTATTTGTGTTGTTGCTTTTCTTCCTACTGGATTGTGCCAATGTGTGTTTGATTATCAGTAATCTTCCCCTACAGTTAATCGTTAACTTCCACTGAGGCAGTGACCAGAGGTAGGCAAAAGGAACCTTGATTTAACATGTCATCTGAAGGACAACATTCAACAGTGCAGAAACCCCTCTTTGTGCTTCACTACATTGTGAGGGTTAAGTATTATCCCCAGTTCCTATAGTCGGACTAGAACCAATAATCTTCTAGTCATCTGTCCCAAAATGTGAGTGTGTTTGCTACATGCAGAGTCATTATTTACCAAGTCAGTGAAACAGGTAGGGCCCATGGTCATTTGCAAGGGTAGTATTTAGTGAAGCAGGCAGGGGAATGCCAGAGACAGTGAATAACTACTATTTGTTAGTATTAAGCCAGCAAGATCGGGCACATTGCTAGCTGGTGGATGGAAAAGATTGAGAGGTACAGGATGTGAATCCAGGTTGCCAGCATGCCAGAGCAGCCCCTAACACTTACCAAAGAGCTGATCTGAAAAAATGTGACATACACTACGAACATCTGGGAGCTTTTGATTTGATTTAAAGCAACAGTACTCGTTAGTTGGCAGAAAAAAGCTGATCATATAATTCTGCTGCAAAAATGTATTTCTGACATACTTAGATTCATCATCAGTGTATTTTTAGTCTGCTCAGATATTTTTAGTAAACTTTCATAGCATTTTTTTTATTAATGACTCATTTCCTTAAAGATGGCCACCACTCATAATTTTTAAAAATCTCATCTATTGAGGTTACCTGCTGAATGCACAATGCATATTACATTCATACTGTGGATATCTTATTGGTACCACACATTTATGATGGTAAATGGCATGGCAATGTGCCAAGATATTTCATTTGTTCATGATGGGCATAGCACAGACGTGGGAACTTTTGAAGTGCAACTCTACACTTGAACATGTGCTTTCCTAAATAAGATGTTTCAGCTATTACAATTTATTAGATAATACTTTTTTTTTCATTTTTAATGTTCTTTTCCAAGGTTTATAGCACATCCTGGTAGTCCATTTAAAACGTCTGTATAGATAACACTTGTTTCTACCCGACTTACCTCACAGTGCATTTGTTTATGACATTATAGTATTTACCGTGACTACAGATTGTGATGTCACAAATACCAATTATGTGGTTAGCAAGGGAGAGTCAGATACATTTGGGAGGACTCAGTGAAATAATTGTTGCATTATCTACAATATTTATTTGACCAATAGCCAGTGGACAGTAAAAAAAAAAATAATTAAAAAATAACTAGAAAATAAAAGTAAAACATAATTAGTGTAAATCTGGTGATTTTAAGCTTTTTATTATAATAGAGAGTTGCTCTTTAACAGCTTTAAAATCCCATATCTTAGTTCAGAAATGAGGAATATATAAAAAATGGGTGTGTTGCTATTAAAGACATCACAATTCCTCAAATGTTCCTTTTGTCCTTGTTCATTCTTATAACTTGTATTGTTATACCGGATCACCCCTGAAAAAGGGACCTTCGGGGCTCAGTGGGCCTACCTGGTCACCAAAATTTAATAAAGAAATAAAAGAACATAAGAAGATAAGACAATGGGAGGGTGGGATTGCCAGTCTAGATCATCTCCCAGTATTTCAGTTGTTAACTTGTATATTTCTACTAATTATGAAGTTGTCCTGACCTTTTTAAGTCTGTCAAGACTAGTAAGCATGATTACTTTCTCCAGCAATCCATTCCACAGGTCTACCAGACTTTGTGGGAAGACATTTCTTCTCTTATCAGCAGTGGTGCAAGTGGTAGACAAGAAGTACAGGAACTCAGGTATTGCCAAATATGAAATGTAGAATGACGATCCTCAATTTAAAGGATAGCTGTGTCAAGACACATCTATCTGTTTAGTCACAAGTAGATTTGGTTAGAGATATTGAAGTATATCTAGGAAAACAGCATTACTGTACAAGTCAATTGTTGTTATGGAAACCTTGATTTGAAGTCATGGGCCCAGAAACTGTCACTGTGTTTCTGGTTTGAGAATTTCAGTTCCAGTGACAGTGGGAAGAAGTACAGGAACTCAGTTCCTTCTGCAAAAAAGGTACAGGGACTGAATTCCTGTGCATTACTGTTCACTTTCACCACTGCTTATCAGTCATTAGAAAGTTCCTTTGTAGTTGAATTTTATGAACTTGTGTTTATTTAAATCCCAATTTCATCAGAGGAGTCAGTGTTTCCATTAAATCTACATTTACAGTTGCATCCCCTCCCTTGTCTTCATTCAGGAATAAACATGTTTAGTGATGCTTGTCTTACCTCATAATACATTTCTTATGTTTTTAATCATCTTTTTTGTTTTTCATTGTATTTTTTCTCTTCTTACTACATTCATTTTTTGATATGGTCCCCAAAATTGTACCGAGAACTTCATGAGCAGCCTGACCAATGGCCTATACAAGGAAAGTATGACTACTTTTATGTACTGTAAGTGTTTTTCCTGATACATCACATTGTTTGTTCTTTGTGAGTTTTTTATCTCTTAATAACCAAAAGTCATTTTCACTCTGTGCTGTACCTGTTTAATTGGGATACAAACAATAACATACATATGTTTTGATTATGCTTCCCCAAGTGTGTCACCTAACATTTGTTTATGTTTAAACTTATCTCAGAAGTGATTGACCATGCCACCATTTTACCTTGAGCTTTTTGTAATGCATTTCTGAGACCCTGATTTCTTGATGTTTTTGCCTGGGGAACATTATTGCTGAAAAAAAACAATATTGTGACTAACAAATATTGTTTCTTTAACTGGTGGTATTTGTTTCCTAAACATATTTTACTTGGGAAGAAGAAAAGAGTAGATATTTACTTTTTTTAATAATTGCAAAATTACACAGATCAAAGACAACATTACACACATGTAAAATGTGCAAATTGTTAATGAAAGAAGTGACTATTGTATTTTTCTTAAAGTCTGAAATAAATCTCAGTTTCTCATTGAAATATTTTGGTCTCCTTACTTGCTGGGATTTTCTGACATCACAGTACCAGAAGTCTGTTGAGTGTTCATGATATGGCAGCTACTGACTGGTTTTAATATACGACTGATTTACAGTGTATAAGATTATCTCGGACCTGCTGCTATCTACAGGTAATCCTATTATGACTTTCCGTTTAAAAGAATATTGCCCTATCAGAATATTGTCATCTATGTGGGTGATTTTGAATTGGTGGAGGTTCATTCTTGCTGTCTATCAAACATGGACTATCACTTCACTCTTAGAGCCTCTGAATTCCTGCAGGTACTTGAAAATGGCAATGGGATATTCTGCAGTCCTTGCTCTCTGCTTTCTACAGATCTGAAATAACTCTGTGGGGATTTAATGTTTAAACAGACTACAACATGTCTCATTTGAATTTACATCAAATCTGTTTATCTGGCATGTAATTCATGACTGCTTCCACAGAGCTGAAGAAGTGAGTATAGGTTTTCAGAGCTAGTCTAAAAACAATTTTGTTTGTCCAATAAAAGGTATCAACTGCAACATATTTGTTTTTTTCAACTAAAAAACAAACAAACAAAAAAAAAACATTAAATCTAAGTCCAGATTCCTTGCTGTCTACCTTTATGGTTTCCAACTTGACAAAGTTTCCTCACTTAAATACCTTGAAGTTACTTTGGACCTCTTTCTTTATATGTTCTCTTATCTCTTCCAGCTGTAAGTCTGGTGCCTTCAAGCTTGGCCTAGTCTTTGAAGTGAGACATAACACTAAAAGCCTGCTTAGTTGGGCTGGCACACTGGTACAGTGATAACACTGCCACTTGCAGCACTTACAACCTGAGTTTGGGAAAGAGCTCAGAGCATTGGACGGGAAAAGTCAGGTGGAGGTGGATTGAACATCCATCAGACTTCTCTACTCCAGTGGTGTAGAAGGTTTGGTACTCTGGCAGTACACTGACCCCTAGCAATGTTTGGGGGCTAGTGTGCCGAGATACTAGAGCTATAGCAGGATTGTGGAGTGACAGATATCTGCTCATCAGGTATGGGAACATGACTGACATTGCCTAGGCTATGACATCATTGTATGTCCACTCCACCTGAGGAAACAAAAAGAGACCCTCTCCCCAGTTTGTGCAGCATGATGCCAGGAATACAGCTCCACTCCCACTGATCAATGGCAGCTAGTGCCTGGATTGAAATATCTCTCCTCTTCTCTACTCCCATGGTGAGATGCACTGAATGGGTCGTTTCCAGTTTCCCAGAACACTGGTAAGTCCAGAGACTGGTGGGATGGAGTGGGTGGGGTCCAGAAAAGGCTGACAATGAGGTAGATCCCTGCCAAGCTCTGGGAGCAAAAAATAGAGTTAAAAAAAAGCCAGCTTAGTTGCTAAGACAGTCTTATTGCCTAGTCTTATATATACTGTACTAGTCTACTTATACAAGTCCCTAAATAGTATAGCAAAATGGGATCTGGCCTATAACAGTATAGGTCACTTTGTTTTGGATAACACTGAATCCTCACCACTGCACCCTTGTCTGATTGGCTTACTGAGACCTGTAGATTGTGCTTAGGTCATGTGGCTGGGTGGTTGAGCATAAAAAAGAGGCATACATTAGGGTTGAGAACCACAACAGACACCACACAACAAAATTAACCAGTCATATAACACAACCCCCTACCATTTTTCATTTCCTTACTTTTTCATTCCACAGCAACAGGCTGGGGGGGGGGAGAGAGTGGTCATTAGAGTTAACAACCCCATGGAATGCTACACAACCAATTCACCAAGTCTTCAGAATTTTCAAACCCTAATGTTTTTCATTTCCTTACTTTGCCTGCTTTTCAATCTTCAACCCTAATGTTTGCATTAACAGTTTTTTGCAATAAATTTCCCTTCCCCTTTTGATTGTCATAGTACATACATTGGCAGTCACCACCACTTTCAGCAATTTCACATGATGGCATGAAACGATAAATCCTGGTACCAGAAGTGCCTCATTCATCTGAATGTGACATTGAAAAAAGGTTTCAAGCCGCATCTCACCATAACTTATGATGGCATTGTATGTGGCAGTGGCTATTACTTTCAACACTAACTCATTGCAAAAAACTACATTAATACAGACATTAGGGTTGATGAACATAATGCAGACAAAGTAAGGAAATGAAAACATTAGGGTGTAGACTCAGGAGCCTTGGTGAATTGGTTGTGTGGTGTTCCTGGGTTGTTAATCCTCAATGCCCACCCCCTTCCACAAACCATAGCCTCCTGTCCAAAGAACAAGGAACAGCTCCATTCTCATGCCTCTCTGTACTTCCTGGAGGTAGAGAAGTATGCCTCACCACATGTGGCCAACAGAATACGTAAAGCAAGAGACCATATTTAACCTCATTAGCTCATGGGAGGGAGACTGGGTATTAATGTTGAAAACCCTAAGAAACACCACACCACCAACTCTCTAACACTCCTGGGACTCCAGACCCTAATGTCAGTATCTGAGGCTCAGCAGTTTGTACACTCACCTCTGAGACCAGAAGATCAGAAGGTTGTGAATTCAAGCCCCACACAAGGCACCTGGGGTAAAATCCCAGCACTGACACTGTATTGCATCATGAAGGGGATGCTGCACTACTGAGGTGCCATCATTTGGATGAGACATTAAACTTAGGTCCTATCTGCCTGTTCTGGTGGTTGTTCATGTGGATGTTAAAGATCCCATGGCACTTCTTGAAAAGAGATGGGGAAGTTTATTGACAAAATACTTAACCAACATCATACAATTACATATATTATGAAAATGAAATCAGACCATTTGTTAATAACAAAACAATAGAACAGAAAATACCAGATGTCCCCACAATAACTGCCCTTCACCAATATATGACTGTAATCCCCTCCACAACCCCATCACCTCATACAATATAAATTTGTGGTTAAATACATACACTTTGATTTACAAATGTTCTACTTTTGTGCCATTCATACTGTAGTAACTCTCTACGTTATCCATGTAAATGCTTTCCAGTACATATTGACCCTACTCCACTGGAGTGAAACTTTCTCTTTTTGGTACACTTTATTTAAAGTTTCTGTAATCATACCACTAGTTATTTCCAGAGGGTAATATTTTTGTTGTACAGTATTTGTAAGGTACACGTAGCTTGCCACAGGTAGAAATTGCAACAAGCATAACTGAGCTGTAAAGTGGATTTGTGCTATTTCTGCCAGCCAGTAGAATACATGCTTAATGCTACATTTCAATAATTCACTGTCCTAAATAAGTTTTCTGACCATACCCTGATACACCAGAATTTTTGTTCATCAGGGCCCTCCACTAGTAAATGAGCCTGAGTTTCTTCAGTATTAATACAAGTGTCCCTCAGACAGTGTCTCTCTTCAATCTTTTTATGCTTAAATGTACCCTACACTGTCATCTTATCATGTATTTTCAGCCATGTAGAATCTTACATTTGGGCCAGGGTTCGGGGATTTTGTAACTGGGATGTTGCTTCCTTCTTTCTTCCCAATGGACAATCTTTTAATATTAAAGTATATGAAAATTGTGAGGGGATAATATAAACAAATACAGTTGTTTTCTATCTTTTTCTACTAAGTCACTCAGGTATATCTTCCACTGTTTGATTTTAATCATAGTGTAATAGACATGGTGGTATAATACTGAATGTACATAGTCTGCTGTTACACCTTCCAGAATTCCACTTTAGATACCAAAGTATTATCCAATCATGGACCAAAGGTACCCAAGATTTGTCCAAATTGTTCAGTGCACAAGATATATTATGAAACATAAACATCATTAGAAAAAATACTAAGGGATTTATTTGAATTCCCCCATCCTTATAACCCTTATAAGCAACACAGAAACATATATTTTGACAGCAGATAAGGACCGCTTGGCCCAACTAGTCTGCCCATTTCACTACCTATAGGATAAGCTGCAGATCCTAGTTAACCAACAGTCTATTTCTTCCTATCCCCCACAAGAATTGCCTTATGTCTGTCCCATGAATTCTTGCATTCTCCCACAGTTGTAGACCCCACAACCTCCTCAGAAAGGCTGTTCAATGCATCCACCACCCTCTCTGTGAAGAACTACTTCCTCACATTGCCCCTGAGCCGTCCCCCCTCTATTTTCAAATTGTGTCCCCTTGTTCTTGCACATCTCTTTTTCTGAAAGATGCTACCCTCTAGGACTTTGTTGATTCACTGAGGTACTCAAAAGTTTCTATCATGTCCCCTCTCTCCCTCCTTTCCTCATGGGTATACTTATTAAGATCCTTTAGTCTCGCCTCATATGGCTTCTCTTGCAAACCCTGCGCCATTTTAGTTGCCCTCCGCTGGACTGCCTCCATCCTATGTCCTAGCAGAGATGGGGTCTCCAGAATTGGATGCAGTACTCCAGATGGGGTCTCACCTGCTGTCTGTACAGAGGGATAACAACTTCCTGTTTTCTGTTGGTGATGCCTCTCTCTATACATCCCAGTATTCCCCCGGCCCTCCCTACTGCCTTCTCATGTTGCTTGCTAACCTTAAGGTCATCTGATATAATTACCTCCAGGTCTCTTTCCATTTTTGTTGTTGTTACTACCCCTCCCCCGCGTTATGTAATCTTCCCTGGGTTTTTGTTTCCCAGGTGCATTATTTTGTACTTCTTTGCATTGAATCCAAGCTGCCATGCTTCTGACCATTCCTCCAACCTTGACAAGTCCCTTCTCATCCTTTCTATGCCTCTTTGTGTATCAACCATGTTGCAGATCTTTGTATTATCTGCAAAGAGGCATACTTTTCCTTCCAGTCCATCTGCAATGTCATTTATAAAGACATTAAAAAGGACTGGGCCCAGTACTGAAACCTGTGGTACCCCACTAGTAACCCCTCTTTCTTCAAAGTGGACTCCATTTACAATTACCTTCTGTGTCCTGTTGTCCAGCCAATGTTTTACCCAGGCTACCAACCTGGGACCCACTCCTAGGCTGGTTAATTTGATCATTAAACTTTTGTGTGGGACTGTGTCAAATGCCTTGCTAAAGTCTAGGTAGACCATGTCCATAGCCCCTCCCTGGTCTACTACTTTGGTCACCCAGTCAAAGAAATCAATTAGATTTGTCTGAAATGACCTTCCTGCTGTGAACCCATGCTGCCTTGGGTCCTGTACCCACTTTCCTCAAGGTACTCAACAATTCATTCCTCCAGAAGTGATTCCATCATTTTCCCTACCACAGAGGTCAAGCTGACAGGTCTGTAGTTTCCTACCTCTGTCTTGCTCCCATTTTTGTGAAAGGAAATAACATCCACTTTCCTCCAATCCTCAGGTACCACACCATCCTCCCATGATTTGTTAAAAAGGGTAGTCAGTGGTGTCACTAGTTCTCACCTTAATTCTTTTAGAATTCTGGGGTGAATTTCATCAGGCCCCATTGCTTTGTCCACCTTCAGTTTTATGAGTTCTTTCAGAACCCTTTCTTCTGTGAAAGAACTGGGATTAACCCCCTATCCAGAGTGCTTCTGTTAATTTGATTCGGCACCTCCTCTCCTGCTCTTTTGTGAATACTGAACAGAAGTATTCATTCAGTATCCCTGCTTTATCACTGTACCTCTCTACCCACCCACCGTCCTTTCTATTCAGCCTCACTATCCCTCCCTTTGTCTTTCTACGCTCTCTGATGTATCTATAAAAGGTTTTATCCCCCTTCTTAAGCGAGCTGGCTATCTTTTCCTCAGTTTGGGCTTTTGATATTCTGACTTCCCTCCCTGCTTCCTTCTGCCTTTACTGGTACAGTTCTCTGTCCTGCTCCTTCTGTGTTTCTTATACTTCCTAAATGCTATATTTTTCTCCCGAACCTTCCCCACCTCTTTTGAGAACCATAGTGTCTTTTTCTTTCATTTTGATTTGTTTATTTGCTTCACACGAAGCTTGTTGCCTCTGTGATGGCAGTTTTGATGTTTCCCCATTGTTGCTCCACCCCTCCTTCTAGCCTGTTTGCTAGTGCTTTTCTAAGGCACTCTCCCATCTTGCCAAAGTCAACCCTCCTGAAGTCCAGTACCCTCACTTTTGTATGGCTTGACGCTGTAGCTGAGTTTATCATGAAACACACTGTTTGGTGCTGTCTTCTTCCCAGATGGCTACCCACTTCTAGATCTGAGATCCTCTCACTGTCCCCATTTGAGAGTATGAGGTCTAAGACTGCTTCCTCATGAGTGGGTTCCAAAACTAGTCTGAGCATGCCACGTGTAGGGCATCGAGAATGGCCCTGCTCTTGGATGTGGCTGCAGCAAAGGTGCTTCAGTTAACATCTGGCATATCCAGGTCCCTATCAACAGTATGTCCCTTTTTCTGCCATCCTAAGGAAGCCTTCTATCATATCCTTGTGCATTCCCTCTCCCTGATATGGGGGTCTGTATGCAACCCCTGTGCAGACTGTGGTGCCATTTCCAGTCTCTAGATGGACATAAACATACCAGGATACACTATCTATAGGAGGGACAGGGATGGTAAAAGAGGAGGAGGAGTAGCTCTCTACATAAGGGAAGGAATCAAAGCAACAAAACAAACAGGGAGGAGAAGAAGCACTGTGGGTCAATTTGGAGGCAGGCAATGGCACCACAATCTGCACAGGGGTTGTATACAGACCCCCCTCTCAGGGGGAGGAAATGGACAAGGAAATGATAGAAAGTATACTTAGAATGGCAGATAAAGGGGAGATATTGCTGATGGGTGATCTGAATATGCCAGATGTTAACTGGAGTGCAGTTGAAGCAGTCACTTCTAAGAGTGGGGTTATTCTAGATGCCCTACAGGGGGCATGCCTTAGACAACTAGTATTGGAACCCACTCGAGAGTTAGCAATCTTAGACCTGGTTCTCTCAAAATGGAGATGGAGAGAGGATCACAGATGTAGAAGTGGGTAGACATCTGGGAACTAGCAACCATCAAACAGTATGGTTCACAATAAACACAGCAATAGAGTCAAGCCATACAAAGGCAAAAGTACTTGACTTCAGTAGGGCTGACTTTGCCAAAATGGGTGAGTGCCTAAGGAATGCACTAGCAAAATGGGCAGGAAGGAGGGGTGGAAGAACAGTGGGGAATAATAAATACTGCCATGACAGAGGTAACAAGCCTTTGTGTGAAGAAAATAAACAAAACAAAATGATGTAAGAAACCACTATGGTTCTCAAAGGAGGTGGCAATGAAGGTTCAAGAGATAAAGAAAGCATTCAGAAAGTACAAGGATTCACAGAAGGAGCAGGACAGAGAATTGTATCAGTTAAAGCAAAAGGAAGCTGTGAAGGCAGTCAGAACAGCAAAGGCCCGAACCGAGGAAAAGATAGCCAACTCAGTTAAGAAGGGGGATAAAACCTTTTTTAGGTACATCAGGGAGTGAAGGAAGACTAAGGGAGGGATAGTGAGGCTTAATAAAGGGGAGGGGGTGGGCAGAGGATGACAGTGAAAAGGCAGAAATACTAAACAAATATTTTTGCTCAGTATTTACAAATGAAGTGGGGAAGGTACCTAAAACAAACAATAGAAACACTCTGGATACAGAAGTTGATACCAGAATATTTGCAGAAGAAAGGGTTCTGAAAGAACTCTTAAAACTGAAGGTGGACAAAGCAATGGAGCCTGATGGGATTCATCCCAGAATTCTAAAAGAACTAAGGGTAGAACTAGTGACACCACTGACTACCCTCTTTAACAAATCATGGGAGGATGGGGTGGTACCTGAGGACTGGAGGAGGGCAGATGTGATTCTTCACAAAAGTGGGAGCAGGGCAGAAGCAGGAAACTATAGACCTGTTAGTTTAACCTCAGTGATAGGGAAATGATGGAATCACTTCTGAAAGAAAGAATTGTCAAGTACCTAGAGGTCAGAGGGCACAGGACCGAAGGCAGCATGGATTCACAGTGGGATGGTCATGCCAGATGAATCTAATAGATTTCTTTGACTGGGTAACCAAAGTAGTAGATCAGGGAGGGGCTGTTTATCTGGCCTACCTAGACTTTAGCAAGGCATTTGACTCAGTCCCACACAAAAGTTTAATATACAAGTTAACCAGCCTGGCAGTGGGTTCCAAGATGATAGCCTGGGTAAAGAATTGGCTGGAGAATAGGACACAGAGGGTAACAGTAAATGGAGTCCACTTGAAGAAAGAGGGTTACTAGTGGGGTACTGCAGGGTTTAGTATTAGGACCGGTCCTCTTCAATGTCTTTATAAGCGACATTGCAGAAGGACTAGCAGGAAAAGTATATCTTTTGCAGATGACACAAAGATCTGCAACAGAGTTGATGCACAAGGTGGGGTGGAAAGGATGAGAAGGGCCTTGGCAAGGTTAGAGTAATGGTCAAATGTATGGCAGCTTAGATTCAATGCTATGAAGTGCAAGGTAATGCACCTGGGAAACAAAAACCAAGGGGAAGAGTAAACAATGGGGGGTGAGATACTAACAACAACAAAAATGGAAAGGGACCTGGGGGTAGTCATATCAGATGACTTAAAGGTGGGCAAGCAGTGTGAGAGGGCAGTAAGGAGCTGGGGGATACTGGGATGCATGGGAGAGGCATCACCAGTAGAAAACAGGAAGTTGTTATTCCTCTGTACAGACAGCTGGTGAGACCCCATCTGGAGTACTGTGTGCAGTTCTGGAGACCCAATCTCCGCAGGAACATAGACAAGATGGAAGCTGTCCAGAGGAAGGAACTAAAATGATGCAGGGTCTGCACCAGAAGACATATGAAGAGAGACTAAAGGAGCTAAATATATATAGCCTCGAGGAAAGGACATGATAGAAACTTTCAAGTACCTCAAGGGAATCAACAAAGTCCAAGAGTGTAGCATCTTTCAAAAAAAGAGGTGTGCAAGAACAAGGGGCACAATTTGAAGATAGAGGGGGGCGGCTCAGAGGTAATGTAAGGAAGTATTTTTTCACAGAGAGGGTTGTGGATGCATGGACGGCCTTCTGGAGGAGGTTGTGGAGTCAAAAACAGTGGTTGAATTCAAGCATGCATGGGACAGTCACAAGGCAATTCTAGGGGATGGGGGTAGAAAGAAGTAGGCTGCTGGGTAACTAGGATCTTCAGCTTATCCATTAGGTAGGGAAATGGGCAGACTGGGTGGGCCAAGCGGTCCTTATCTGCCATCAAATTCTATGTTTCTATGACCCACAGTGCCTCTTCTCCTCCCTGTTTACTTTTTTGTTCTGCTGCTTTTATCCCTTCCCTTACATAGAGAGCTACTCCTCCCCCTCTTCAACCCTTCCTGCCTCTCCTGTAGGTTAAGTACCCTGGTATGTTAACATCCCAGTTATGGTTCTCTGTGTACCATGTTTCTGTGACTGCAACAATATCCAGTTATCCCACTTCCATCAAGGCCACAAGTTCAGGAGCTTGTTGCCCAGACTATGGGCATTGGTACTCATTACCCTCCATTTCTTGATGGCCTTACCCTTTTGTCCCATCCCTGTCCTTATTGCCTTTGTCATTTTCTTCATTTACCCTGCCCCTCTCCTATCAACATCTCTATCTTGGTGTTTACCTCACTTACTACCCTGATTTTTTTTTTGGGGTAGGCTAGGATTTTCTGCTTCTTTCCAGTGCCCCTTCTTGGCTAGTTTAAATGCTTGCCAATGAAGCATTTAAACCTATCACCTAGGATACTGGTTCCCTCCTGGACAGAAGCAGACCATCATGCCAGTATAGGCCTGCATCACTCCAGGTGGACCCCAGTCCAAATGAAGCCAAATTCCTGAGCTCTGCACCAGTTTTCAACCACTGATTGAATCTCATGGTGCGGAGCACCTAGCCTCATCCATGCCATAGACAGGCAGCACCTAGAAGAAGTTACCGTGTGTGCTACTTGTCTAAGGCCCCTCCCAACTCCACAAACTCTTCCTGCACTGCTCTGATCCCTTTCTCAGCCAGGTTATTTGTCCCTAGGTGGACAATGACATCCAGCTCCTTGACCCATACAGCTGCTCCAGTGACCCTGAGGATTCACTCCCTGTCCCTCCAAGCCATGGTGCCAGGCTTGCACCTTACCTCCCTCTCCTCTTCCTCCCCCAGTTCTACCTTCCTAACAATGGAGTCCCCCACCAGGAGTTGTTTCCTTCCCCATGCGGGGTCCCATGCCACCCTCCTGTGGGTCTCCTTTGTGGAGGTTCCCAGCATCCTCCTTGGTCTCCACTGCAGGTGCCTCCATAGAGGAACCACACTTCTGTTTTAACGGAATTCAATCTACTTCCCCATAATCCTTGAAAAAATATACCTTATAGTCTTGTCTGTGTCTCAAGAAAGGGTGGGTATAACATACTAACATACAAAAAACAAGGAATTAACAAGCTTTTTATTTAAAATACCCTTTTCTTCTTTGACAGTAGCCTATTTCTGCAAAACATAAATTTTCTCTCAGCCTTCCCCAGAGAATTTTCCAATTTTCCATGACTGTACCACCTAAACAAAATGTTATTCCTAAAATTTGTATGGAATCTGTTGTCACAGATCTACCTGACACTTTCTCCACCCCTCTCATATCTCTCTTGTTTCCAACAGGTACATCCAAGCTTTTATTAACATTTATTCTAGCCCCTGCTGCATTAGATAAGGTACATAATAAATGCTGGGTTCTATGTCATACTGGTGACCGCCATTAGGGTGAAGTCACATCGCCGAAAATCAGTTTCGTCGATGTGACTCCCCAGCGCACAGCAAAAGCTCAGCAGGGACTTAGGATTTTTGCTTTTTGGGGCACTATGCCCCAGCACCCCTAATAAAGGATTCTCAACTCCAGGGAGTGCACATCAGGTGGTGAAAACCCAAAAATAAAATTTCGGCCAGGCACAACAAAATGTACATGCACCCAGACCTGAACTCAGCACCCTTGCAATCTCAGCCCGCTACCTACCCACTACACCACAGTGCCAGCTCGGCAGCCTACCATGGCACCGCACCTCACAAACCCTCCTTCCTGTCCCACCCCACAGTCAGCATGCTCACTCCTCCCCAGCAATATGCATGTAGTGACATCCTGTCACTATATGCACGAACCCACCCCATCCAATTGCCCTCCCTCATAGGTAGCCCCCATGACATGTGCCACATTCGAAGTCTCCATTTTTGTTTCGCCATTCACGGTCACAAGATGTCACGAGTCACCAAATGTTGTACTTTTGGCTTGACTACTCAACTATAATGACCACATAGAGATTATCTGCATGAGCAATAGATTTAATTTCTGGTGTATCTTCTGATAGGTTAATTCCTCTTATATCTGTATTCCGTTTAAATAATCTAATCTAAGGGTCCAGAGTGAAGATGTATAGTAGTGGGCTTAATGGACATACTTGTTTCACACCTCTTTGTATAAAAATCTCTGATCCTAAATAAAAATGTACATAGGGTACCATAAGCAAACCTCCATGCAATATTTTATCCAGGTAACAAACTGTTCCAGTAAAAGCCATATTTTAATAACACTGTATACAAACATGTACAGTATGTGATACGCTATTGAAGCCCTTTTCTTGATCAATGGAAAGTAGAAATCCTTACACCAGGGGTGTAGCCAGAAATTTCCATTTTGTACACACAATCTCCAACAGTTACACCCTCTCCCTATTAAAAAATGTACATATCCTCTCCAAATGGTACCCCCTTCCAAACAAGTCAGATTGTTGTCAGATGATTCCTCTAATCTCTAAAGATGTTTTACATGTATCTGTCTCTAAACAACAGAAGTTTAAAGCGACACTCTTCAGTGGCCTACACTAACCCAAATACTACAGATTAGAATGAAAATGTTAACAGAAAGGCATATGGTTTGTGACAGGCACATAACAAAATAACTGTACACAAATGTGTACAGTGAGTATCTACCACACCTTGCCTTACACCATACTTTTCCTATACCTTTCCTGCAATTCTCAGTAAAATTAGGTTGTCTAATTTATTTCTTTGCTGAATGGCACAGGTTTGTGAACTGTCAATGACTATTGCTGCTGTTTCTGACAATCTTTTTGCCAGAATTTTTAAAAGTATTTTTGATCTGTATTCAAAAGCTTTAAAGGCCTCCAGTTTTTAATATAAACCTTGTTTCCTTTTTCAGAAAAGGAAAACTAACAATGATTTTCTCATAGACACAGATATTTTGCCTGTTCCAGATTTTCACTAGAGACCACCTGTAGTACCAGGGCCAAGTATGATAAAAAAAATGCTTGTAAAATTCAGATGGTAATCCATCTGATCCAGGCACCATATTGAAACCTTGGCTTTTAATTGCACATTCCACCTCTGCTTTTTGAATTGGATTGGTTAAGAAAATCTGTAAATAGTGAGGAATATTTGGAATTTCTAGTTCTTTAAAAAGATCAGGATTCTGTTGTTTAACAGCCTCCATACCAAAATTATCAATGGCATAATTATGTATTTCTTTCAAAATTTCACTTTGAGAAGTAACTATCTGATTATCAGACATTCTGTATAATAATATTATAATTCTGTGTTGCACCTTATCTTGGAAACCTGTAAACCTATCCAAATGTTTTGCTTTCCCTAGGGTTCCATATTTTACCTCTTCCTCAAGTGAAATACCTCTATCATATTAATATTGCCTCATCTCTGCTTTTATATGCTCAATTTGTTCCATAAATTGCCACATCCTACACCAATCCCTCTCCTTTTTCTCACCCAAAATGACTCCAAAAGCATGCTCAACTCCCTTAATTGCTGCACTTATGTTCAATATATTGAAATATTGCCTTTATTGTAACCTTGAATTTCATGTCTACTTTCTCTGCACCCTGTACTACCTGACTGTATTATATTGTTTCTGTCTCCCAGGTCGCCCCTGAAAAAGGAACCTTTGGGCCTCAGTGGGCCTACCCGGTCATCAAAATTCAATAAATAAATAAATAAGTCTGTATTCTCAGAATAGAATCTTGAAATCAAGGTCTGTAGTCTTTAACATAGTGATAAATAATGTGAAAACGTACTATTCTTATAAACAGTATTTTTAAATAACCTTGCAAATTCTTGTTTAGTATCTTCCTACCAATTTCCTACTGTATCATAAGCAGCTAGGATGGAACATCTAGCTTTAAACAGTACATCCAAGAATGCCTACCCATATCATTATTTAATAATTCAATATTTAGTCTCCACAATTTGGATGTATGATCAGAATAAGACTCTTAGGGCAGGATTCACAAAGCAGATGTGCTGGGCACAAATTAGATGCACTGGCACAGCAGATAAATGCATCATGGTGCCATTCACAGAGAGCACAGATGCCCTGGCACAACCCAGATGCACTTCACCGAACAGGACATGCTGGAGACCAAAATTAATGATATGTGGCACATCTGGAGGGGGCGTGCAACTGCATATACAGTGCAGAACCATTCACAGTGCAAAATGAATGAACAAATACAGAGCATTCACAGCTCAAGTACCAAATACACATATAGGAGATAAGTATAAAAGAAGTAGACTTAGTACAAGTCCCCAGCAGGCTGACTGCAGGATAGCAGCAGCAAGCAGTAGTACAGCAGCAGCTGAACAGAAATATGGACAGAACACCTTTCCTGATGGTGAGAATGTTAATGTGGATGAGGAGACGGGTGAACCAGCAATGTGGTGGCTGAAGGCACCATAGGCAGCCAACCCTGTGGCAGTATCATGCCAGAGTAATGTTTGAACAGCTGACGGACACTGAAACAGTCGGCTGATGCCGCCTGAGCAGGGCTATTCTGAGGCAGCTTTGTGAGCTGTGCCATGATGAAATGCAGGCACCCACTGGATGGGGTCATACCATATCAGTGGAGACCAAGGTGACAACAGCAATGTGCCTGCTTGCCACAGGAACCTTCCACATCCCATCTCCTCACACAGTTTCTCACTGCACCGCTCCCAAATGTTTTTGAAATTCATCCACTTCTCAAGCACACAGGCAGAGTGGACAGCAGCTATGCAGCAGTTCCACAGGGTGGCATGCATGCCAGGTGTCATAGGGGCCATTGACTGCACCCACGTGGCAATCTGTGCACCACCTGGTGAGGATGCCATGACATATGTCAACCACAAGGGCTATCACTCTGTCAACTGCTAGGTGGTGTGCAATGCCACTGGGCACATCAGCAATGTCTGCTCCACATGCCCTGGGAGTACACATAGTGCCTTCATATGGCAACAGTCTACCCTGTGCCACCTGTTTGAGACAAAGAACATACCCAGCAGCCATCTAGTAGGTGGGTGAAGCATGCAGAAATGGCCATGAATGTGGCACCATAGCCAACAAATAACGGAAGAGGGAGCAGCTGTGCAAGGGCCATGGCAGACACTGCACAGAGGGAGTTGCACAGGTGGGACAATGGAGGTGGGCACAACAAGGGAACTGCACACATAACAAGGAGGACAGTGCAGCAGAACAGCAAAGCATGGGAGGCTGGCTGCAGTGCAACAGCAGGCATGAGTGGCAGGGCAGAACACACCACATGCAGCCATGCATGGGCAACCACTAGGCATTGGTGGGCAGGTAATGCCAAAGGGAACAGGTGTGGACAGCCATGGCTGCGTGCATGAGCAGGTACAGACAGATGTGTGCAGCCAGGGAAGGTTGTTGCAGGTGTGAGGGGGATGTAGATGGCCAGGGAGGATCACCACAGGGACAGGGGTGGACATTCAGCAGACGTACCACTGCACCATGGTGTGAGGGGGGCTGGAGGACACAATGCACAGCTATGCAGAGGTGTAACAGACTGATCTTGCCCCCCAAAAGTGATGCATCATACCCCCTCCAACTCTGGCTGCTCACACCCTTCCACCAACCTGGCACAAAGGTGGAAGAGCACTACAAGGCACACATTGCTACACATGCCATCATTGAGCGTGTCTTTGGCATGCTGAAGATGCACTTCAGGTGTGACTGGGTGACCCCTGTCTTAGGTCTAACCCCCCACCCCGGTAAAGAGAACTGGTAAAGTCTTCTTTAAAAATTAGAAGCCTCTGAACTTAGAAAGTGACTCCTTGAGGAAGGCAGGACAGTTTGTTTTATTTGAGAGAATATGAAAAGATAATCACACAAAATTGGAGAAAATAAACAACAGTAGAGTATGTGTTCTGCAGTTACTGAGTTAGCACGAGAAGGGAAGAAGAGCAGCATCCTCATTCTTCCATTCCCTTGCTATCCCAGAAACCACAGCAGGGCTACACAATGCTGCTTTATATGTATATAAAGATTCCATTACCTGTGGTGCTGTATTGATGTTGTTGTAGAGCTGATACTCACAGTCTGGAAAATTTATAATATTAACTGAGGACAAAACTCCAACAGAACACAACCAGACAAACTAGTACAAGCTACTACATCTTGTCAGCATATTGTCATGTTGTATAACTAGGAACTTACCCTGCTCAAATAAATGGGTCTTTAGTGAATGGAAGGAGCCCCAATGTAGCATCTTTTTCCAAATACCCTAGTTCACAAACAAGTGCAGACTCTGCTGTTTCAAGGGGAAGCCTCCCTGTGGAACTGAGACCTATAGGGCAGCAGTGTCCCCTAGTGTAGGAATTTATTATGATCCTAAGATGTGAGGTCACTGTCCAAGGGAGGGGCTTAACCCCATTATGAAGACACAGATCCTAATTAAGAAATTAGCAAGCTTCTGAGTAATATATGTCTAGAGAATGTTATATATCATGATGCAGTCTGTTAGTCCACAGCAGATAGCAGATTGTAAAGGGACTTTAGTAATGTATAAAAGAAGAAATTTACAGGGAGACAGACAATTACATGGTCACCTGATGAGGATGTCACTTTTAATAATGTTTTTAAGCCTGCCACTAGGGGCTGTTTTTTTTAGACAGGGTGGTCAGTTGCTGACAAGTAAGGGAAGGTATAAGACCTTCAGAGTGTTCAGCAGGGAGTCTGAAGTCATGCCATGCTAAGCTGAGACATGCTAACCTTATGCTAAACTTTATTTTCTGTATTTTTCCTTATCATTTTTGAGTTCTAATAAAATGACAAACGCTTCCAAGTGTTTTTTATGCACCTTACGATTTGTCTGCCTGTTTATATGATGTGAAATCCCACATCCTATGACATTAGATGTCTGGATAAGTCAGGTGGTGCCCTACAATATAGCCCAAAGAAGGCTGTGGCATATTTCTGGCCTGTTGCATGTTGCACAGCATGGCCATTGACCGTGGAATAGCTGTCCAGGCAGAGGAGAGCAACAGTTCTGGGGGGGAGGAGGAGGGTGAAGATGCAGCAGTCCAGGGGCTTTGTGATGGACCATTACTGGCTTGCAGAGACCCATGCCTGGTCACCAGGTCACAGCGGCACAGGGACACCATCATCAAAGAGCACTTTGGGTCTACAGGTGAGTAACACAGGTGGGTTATACACGCAGCCCCCAACACACACACACACACACACACACACACACACACACACACAACAGCCACACCAGGGCGATCGACAGCATCACTGCCACTGTAGCACAACCGTGAGGGTTGACAATGCTGCACACACACACACACACACACACACACACACACACACACACACACACACACATGCACAACAGGACTCACATATCCAGGGGCACAGTGTATGTGCTGAGGATGGCATGGATCAGTGTACTGCTGCTAGTACATGTGTACAGCAGACACAGGACTGCACTCATCATGCCCATGCCACACAGCACAACAATGGTGCACCTGAACATGCATGTAGCAATGCACAGGTGACCCACACAGTCAATGCACTGGGGCAGGTGCATGCCACCCCAGGCATTGGTAGCCTGGTGTGTGAGCCACAATGGGTACAGGCAAGAGGGGCCATGTGAGCTGTCACCTAGGTGTCAGTGGGAGGCACCACAGTCACCATGGACACATGGGCAGCCATGCCCACACCCAGTGGTCACTAAGCCCGCGCCACTGGCCTTGGGGGTAGCCAACAACCCTGGAGGGGTACTGTAGCAAGATCTTGAACAGGTGCTCACTGGTGTGTTGTCCCCTGATCCATGTTGGATACAGGGTTGATGGGGATGGAGAGGTGTGGTGATGGCATCAGCAGCAATGGGTCCATCTGACGCTGTGACCTGGGCATGTGGAGGCATTCCTGGGGGTTTGGCTGTAGGCCCAGTGACCATGTCACACACTGTTTGCACACACCACCTTGGCAGCATGTGCAATCCACTCCAGAGCTGTGGTCATGCCCATCCACAGTAGACGAGCCTCTGCCAACATCTGGGTACTCATGGCCGACAACTCATGTTCTATGGCTAGCAGCTTCGAATGCCTCTGTGCTCCACCTGTAGGATGCCTGCCCCTACACTGTGGCCTGCAGGAGGCATGTGTAGCCCTCAACCTCATCGGCAGGTGATGGCTCACAGGGGCGGCGCTGTCTGGCAGATGGTGTGCCGGCCTGCTGCTGCGTATCCACTGTAGGTGGATGCACTACATCAGGCCACTGAATGGGCAGGGATTGGGCTTGGTCAACTGCTGCGCATCCAGGGTTGGCTGCATCACAGGACTTCGCCACCTGCGGCAGCACCACAGCACTCTGCTGACCCATGGTGGTGGTACCTGGCACCACAGCAGCACCAGATGCAGCACCCACAGCAACCACCACTGTGGCTGGCTGTGCAGACCCTGCAGGTGTGCCAGGGCAGGGACCACCAACGCCTGATGGTGCCACCTGCATGCACCTGTGCATCATTCACTTGATTGTTGGCCATGTCCCCCAAAGTTGAGTGGCATCTGGATCCTCATCAACATCTCTGTATGCCCCCTGCATACTGGATGGCAGCACTTGTAGGCATCTGTGATGTCCACCATGTCCTCTGGGTCATCATCAGCTATACTCGGGAACCTGTCCAACCATGTGCTGTCCTCTCACCAGCCATGGCACCAGTTGCTGTGGTGTTGGACAGCCCTGCTACCACTGGTGCTGTGTCTGGGGCTGCTGTAGCATTTGAAGGGACTGGCACAGCATCATCCCCAACCCTGGCTGCAGCCCGGTGTGATGGTCCTGCAACATCCCCTTCATTGCCATCCTGCGGTGCATCAGCCACACCAGCACCTGTGATGTGTGATGGAGCTGTAACAGAAAGAAGGGATACATGGTTACAAACATGTGACAGTTGTGTTCAGATAGGCATGTACAGGTGGTCATACACATGTGCCAGTGGTTCGCCTGACATGCCATGTGGGTGACAGTCAACAATGGTTCTGATGATGCAGCCAGGCACCAGCTACAGCAGGACTGCACCAGTGTCTGTACATGCCCCCTTGGACATGTGTATGAATGGTAAAACGCCCTGGCCACCACCTACAGGGATGACCGCAAAGGTGTGCAGCAGACCCACACACCATGGGTGTTGCCCCCCCAGCACATGCCTAGCCTGTCATGTGAATGTGCAACATGGTACACAGGTGGGGAGTACAGAACCATGGTTGGTGCACACAGGCACATGGTTGAATAGTGACACACATTGGGGCTGTCGAGGCACCCATGGCACACGCACAGGGACAGGCACCTTTCACGGGCATGTACACTCACAGTGCTGCAATAGACTGTCACCCATCTGGAAGCCCTCTCCCAGAACTCAATGCACAGACACCCACCCCATGCTGGCTACCAGCAGCTCCTCCATGGGTGTAAGGTGTACACCTGTCTGTGGCCCACACCCTGTCCCACTCAGGAAGGCCTCAATGTGCACCACCTTCTCTTTGGCTTCCCTCTTCTCATCATTCAGGTGCTTTCTACACTCCTGGGGTGTCCTGTTGAACTTCCCAATGGCATTGACATTTCTTGCCACCGCCTCCCAGCCCTCACCTTGCAGCTGGCAGTTGCCACCCCTGCCAGCCAGGATGTCCTTGTGCAGGAGGTAGGCCTCAATCAGTATCCTGTCCTTGTCAGTGGCGAAACTGGGATGTCTGTGTCCCGCAGCTGTGTCCTTTCTGGACATATTGTTTTCTGTGAATGATAATATGCAGCCATTAGCACATGACAGGCAGCTCTGTAAGTGTGCAGGAATGGTGTCTGGCTGCTGCAGAGTCATAGCACCCTGTATGCATACCTCTCACCTGCCTACTGTGCATATCTGGAACAAGACATGGGATGGTCAGGAACAGCTGGCCAATGTCAGGATCAGAAATGCAGCACTGGTACACATAGCTAACATGTCCTGCACATGTGTCTGGCATTGTTTGCCATGTACTACCAGATGGTGATCCGGCCTGCAACACACATGTCTTCAGTCTGTGGTACCATGCTACCTGACACACCAGCAGGAGCCACCCCCCATGCCAAACCTAGTTGGAATATTGGGACTTGTCTGTTGACCAGAAATAGGTGAGGGTTTTGACTGTATGTCCTAATCCTCACACTGTCATTTTGTGCTGCCACACTGCCTTTGGATGAATGTAAATAGGCTTACCTTCAAGAATGCAATTCCTCTTGGTTACCTGAGCACCGTGGTGGCACATTCAGGAGCATTTATGGCTCAGGGCATGCAAATAATATTGGGAGCATCTGTAATGAAAAGCTAAACAGGTGAGGTGCCCCTGAATCTGGCAATGAGCTGATTTGGGAGCAATGTCTGTGAATTGCATAAATGCCACCAGCTCACCCCAATCAGCAAAGCGCAACTACTACATTGAGAGCACCCCTCCATGGTGCATTTCTGGCACATGCGCATAAAACTTGGGGCATTTCTTGAATACAGTGCAAATGTCATGGTGCAATTCTGCGCATGCGCGATGACGGGTTAGTGGCATGACAGGTGTAGAGCATCTGGTCTGGTGTTCCTGACTGCATGATCGCCTGTGGGTGAGCATCCACATTCCATTGTGCAATAACCACTCTGCTTCTTGTCTCATAGTGTGCATGTATTGCACTGTTGGTGACATTGCTGTCAATGCGCACCTGGTCATGACCTATGACCCTGTGTTCCCACCCATGTGGCACTTGCACATGCATGGTGATGCACTACTGTGCACTGACATACCACAGTACTGTGTTGTGTGGTGTGGTGTATGACGGCCAATCATGCATGTGGCACAAATGTGCCATTGTGCACCAGAAGCCTGATCTGTGCATACCTGACCTGGTGACACTGAGAGGGAACATGCCATGTGCACAGAGAACAGGGCCAAGGACCATGCATGAACTGGGGAGGTTGAGCCCTCAACCTTATGGCACTGGTGCTGCAGGTGAAGGGACAGCTGTTTGGGTCAGATGACCTCACTGAGCCCCACTTGGCGGTGTGGGGTGGGATAGCTGGGCAGATGGTGCACAGGACAGGGGTTGCCTGCACTGACAAGCAATGTAGGCACCGTTATGGTGATCTGCAGCACAGGGACCCAGACAGGCTGAGGAGCCCCTAGGAACGTGCATGTAGGGGTGGAGTGCCACACCCAGGTAAGTGACAGTACACTGCGTATACATAGGTAGGCTTGGATATGTGTCCATGGGAAGGGCTGACACACTGCATACCATCACACACACACACACACCTACATACACACATGTGTGGACCATGGGCCACACTCAGCGTGTGCTGTACTGTCAAGACCACTGGGAGTAGCCATGTGCAGCATGGTGCATGGGTGGGGGGGTGAATGGCCACTGTGGTGTGCACAGTGTAGTACAGCCATTGGCATGGCATACATCCAGCTGCAAACACTTGGGTTGAGTGTGAAACTCCTAATATAGTAGCTTTAACAGAAACATGGCTGACCACAAAAGTACACTTGAATGAAATATAACTTCAGGATTTTTATCAACACCATGAAGATAGAAAGGGCAAACGTGGAGGGGGACTCATACTCTATACCAAATGGAGTTTGGAACACACAGAAGTTCTTTTTTCAGGAGCAATTGGAAATACCAAATGTATTTTGGTGCAGATAATACAGCTACACCTTACTATAGGACTAGCTTATTCACCTCCCAAGGTGCAGTGTTCAGATTTTGATGATCTTTCCAACACTCTGCAAGAGTATACCCTAGGGAATGATTTCATTTTGTTAGGTGATTTTAATTCAGCCTGAAACAAACCTAGAGGAATGGCATTAAAAACCAAATTAAGCCCACAAGGGTTAAGGCAAATCATTGTTACCCCTACTAGGAAATCTAATTTAAACAATGAAGGGAATATTCTAGACCTCATATTCATTTCAGAAAGCCTAAAAGTAAAATCTATACAGGTGAAAGATTCAATAATGGGAGATCACTGTTCCATCTCAAGTTCCCTAGAGACAGGTTCTCAATTAAAAAAAGGAGTCAAACGAAGATGTTTTAAAAACTACAGAAAAGAAAAATTAAACTTGGCTCTGGGGAAAATCAGGTGGGACAGTTTTTCCTAATCCCTGAACTGGAACTGGCTATAAAAGAATTTGTTGATCTAGTCCAGCAAGCCTGTAATAAAATAGCACCATATAAAGTTTTGATCTTTAGGAAAGAAGATCTACCATGGATTACTGAAAAACTAAAAAGGAGATTAGGATCAAAAATAGAATTTGGAAAAAGCAAACAAAACATTAAATATTACAGATTGGAACCTATATAAAAAAACTTAGAAATTAGTTAAATAATAAAATTAGGAAAACAAATGTTAGTTATTATAAAGCAAAGGTGGATGCAAACGATGACCCTGGGCATATTGGTCTCTATTAAAATCTTTTGAGAAACCAATAGTAGATATAGTTCCAATTCAGTTAGAAGAAAATGGAATAATACTGTCAACTCAGGAGTCATCAAGTAGCCTAAATAGATATTTTATTACATTACCTGATATTAGTCTGGGAGTAAATTGTAAGGGTGGGTTTCAGTCAATTTTTCAGAATGATCATAGCACCTGTAAGTTTAGATTTAAGATCCCCTCATCCAAGGAGGTCAAAGAAGAAATAAGGAAGTTAAAAATAAATAAAGCCTGTGGTTTAGATAATGTAGAGAATAGGTTTCTGAAGGATTTCATAGAAATAATAGCACCTGTGCTGACTAAATTATTTAATTGGAGTCTCATAGAACAAAGGTTTCCTGACTTTTGGAAAAAAGCCAAGATCATTCCTATTTTCAAAGAGGGTGCAGCTGTAGATCCTACTAATTATAGGCCCATAGCTCTGCTGTCCACAGTGTCGAAGGTAATGAAGAGGTTAGTGCAGAAGCAACTAAATGAATATTTAGAGAAAAATTCATTGTTGACCTGCTATCAGTCCGCGTTTCGGAAGGGATATTCTATGGACACCGCGCTCACCGACCTGGTAGACATAATTGCCTCACAGATGAATGGGGGGGGGGTCAGTGGGTACTGTATTCGTGGACCTCTCCATAGCTTTAGACACCGTGGATCATGGAATATTGTTAGATAGGATGAGATTTATGGGTTTAGATGACGAAACATTACCGCGGTTCCAGTCTTATTTACTTGATAGAACACAACAGGTACAGATAGGTCAGTATCAATTGAAGCCAGCAAAAATCAAAGGGGAGTTCCACAAGGCTCAAATTTAGGCAACATTATTTCCAATGTATATAAATGAAATGGTCTCAATAGCTGAATACATAAAAGTAAGACTGTATGCTGATGATACAGTATTAATTGCTCATGGTAGAACACCACAAGAAATGGAAACAAGGTTACAGACAGACTTCACAAATTTGGAACTATGGTTGCAAAAATCAAGGCTAGTTTTGAATAGTAAGAAATCTAAAGTTATGAGTTTTAAACCAAGTTGGGAGAAAGGTAGATCAACAAACACAAATACAAATACAAACTTTACAAAAGGATACTCTAGGGCAGAGACATGTTACAAATACTTGGGTATTTGGTTGGACGAGAATTGAAATTTGATTTTCATATAAATGAATTAATAAGGAAAACAAATAGAAAATTAGGTGCATTCCGCAGATCAGGATTCTGTTTAGACTTGAAAATGAGGACCAGTATAGTAAATCAGTTAATAATCCCATGCTTAGATTATGGAAGTCATATATATGGCCAATTAAGTAAATTGAATTTAAAACATTTGGATGTAGTGTATAATAATTTAGCAAGATTTATTTTAAAGTGCGATTATCGACTACATCATTGTGATATGTTAAAATCTTTAAATTGGAAACCCCTGCAATATAAAAGGATTTGAAATGGACAGGACATATACATTCGGTAATACAGGGTAATAAACCAAAGTATTTAATAAACAAATTAAAAATTAAAGAAACTAAATATAACTTAAGAAAAGCAAATAATATTTACAAGCTAAAATTAAGAACAGATTTGGGAATATAACTTTTATAGCTAAGGTAAAACAATATTGGGAACCCATTCATACCAAATTAAGATATGGATTACAAAGCTCTAAATCTTTTGTGAGCTCCCTGATAAAAAATTCTACATGGGAATGTAAATGTTATGGCTAGTTAGTGGTCATGAATACATGACGAAAACTTGGTTTCCCTGTCTTACCAAATGTCCAACTACTATATTATGCTTATACCTGTTTAATTGGTGGATTTACACCTTAAAATAATTCAATTGAATGATTATTAAATGTATTAATATAATTGTAAGATGGTTGCGAACCCCTTAGGAATTGTGATACCGTTTACTGTAAGCTTTGTTATTATGCATATTTTTTGTATTTTGTATTTATATGATGTCCTTTGTATGTTGGAAATGATGATTGTTATAACAGGAGCATTTTGAAAATGGGTAATTGACCCAATGATGTAAAAGTGACATCCTTCCTCTATAAAAATAAATGTTTTACTACTACTACTACACACACATGGTGGGCATGGGCTGGGGTGTTGTGTGTTGCTGCATGCAGCCAGGGGTGCCTTCACTGGGGCACTGTAAGGGTGTTACCATCACTGCATGCTGGAACTGGTGTTGTTGCTGGGGCTGGGGTGGGGGCATTGACACACTTCCAATCTTCTCACAGTGCTCTCTGCTTTTGTTCATCTCACAGGGCCAGCAGACAGGCAGAGGGCTGTGGCTGCGGTGGAGGACAGGCGCAATAGGGCCGGTGTCGGAGCCCATGGACAGGGACATGCTGGTGCAGGTGAGTGTCTGTCTTGTGCATTCTCTGTGTGTTCAGGGGGGTGGTGCTATCTGCAGGACATTGCCAGTCCCTAGTGCATGTCTGTGTGCTGCTGGATGCATGAACACATGGGATGTGGGCATGATGGCGTGTGCTTGGGCCACAGTGCACCTGACCCCTGTGTGTCTGTCCACCTTATGCGCATATCATGTGCACCTGTGGATACCTTGTGGTGCTCCACTGGTGTTCAGACAGGGCCTGCATGCCTGCTGGCATCTACACATGCTGTGTAGGGCATGGCTGTGTGCCCCTATGCACCTACCTCTACATGCACATGTGGGCCACATGCTTTCTGAGTACCATTGCATGGTCACAGTGTGGCACTGTGTGCTAGCCTGTTGCTGGTGTGCGGTGTACCTGGCGGGCTGTTGGCAATTGACATGGTGTATGCCTCCCACACACTTGTGTGGTGGGCGGGGGGGGCAGTGTGGAACATGGCACTTAGTACTTGTTGTTTGTGTCCCCCACTGTAGGTCCAATGGGTGTATGACCACGTGTCTACAATCGATTGAGGCATCAGGGAGTTTGCTGTTAGCAGGGCTCTAGCTCCAGAGGGCAATGTAGAGGACATTACAGCAATTCTACAGGTGCCAAGGACAGTTCCTGCAGGCACTGACCATGCTGGTCAGAGTGCTTAGTGCCAGGGGTCATAGGGGTGGCCACCATGATGTGGCACATCCCTCACATTAGGGACATGGACTTATGTATACAGCCCTTTGATGTTCTATCCCACATTCTTTGCTCATCTGCATTGTCTTTTGCTTTACCCTGTTCCCCCCCACACACACCTTCACCTTCCTGCTTACCGTTGTGGTACCTGTACAGACCATCCCTCACCTTCCTTGTTCCTACAACCAGTTGATATTGTAAATAGTCTATTGTAATACCTTGAATATTACTAAACCATTTTCTACTGCAACTGATGTCTGTGGTCATTCACTGTACCTAATGCATGTTGTCTGTATTGCCTGTTGCTGTCTGCTGTACACTGTCCCTTTGTTCCCATCCACACGTGTGCACCTGTGGTACTACGCAAACATGCATCCTGTCCCTCTGTCATGGCGGCCTCACTGTGTGCCCTTCTTGTTGCCTTTGGCATGTGAGTGGGCATCGAGACATGCTGCGTTTCTCAGTGCCCTGTTCTGTGTCGTACATGTGGGCTGCATCGGTTGCACTGGTGCCCTGTTGTTGTGTGGCTCTGCTTGTAGTCCACATTGCTTGTAGGCATATTACACCTGTGTGGGCGTGGCATTTGGCCTGTCTGCCATTGTGCCTGTCCACCTGTGTGCCCCTGTGTGACACCTCCATTGTCCACACAACTGGGTTCCTGTGCACCAGGCTGTGTCCTGGACACTGTTCCATGCTGCATGGTGCCCCTCTGCAGCTGTGGCACACCTTAACAGGCACCCCTGGGTATGTCATCTGTACCTGTTGGGCTCCTGTGTGGGGTGTGTCAGGTGCTGCCAGATGTTTAACTGTGTGCTCTGTCTGTGCACCTCTTCTGCTGTGGCCACTCTCAAGCCCTTTGATACTCTGGTCGGTCTCTGCCAGTGTGTTCCCCCAAATCCTTTGTGCCACTGCAGTTTCCCCCTTTTGCTCCTTTCTCCCATGCTTACCTGCTCCATATTCACTGTTATGCTGCCCTGGGTGCTTTGGCGCATCCCTGTTACACTGGGGCATCTCACTTTGCACTGCGCCACATCTGTGTGATTCATAATGGGGATGCACACAGTGCATCTTGCAGTGTATCCTTCTGTGAATCGCACTGTCTGGGGACGGCACATCTCAGTTGTACTGGTGCATCTCATTTGCGCCCAATGCATCTGCTTTGTGAATCCTCCCTTTTTAGTATAGTGACATAATACTGCCTTGTGGTCTGAAGATTCAACAGCAATTGTCCTTGCATTACATACAGTTACAAATGCAGAAAGAAAAAAAAATCTGTCCTGGTATATAAGCTACCCTTTAAAAAGTTAGCACCAAGTACAGAAGAGCATGTAGTTTATCCATCCTTTAAACTAGCTATTTGTGTCATGTCTTTTAAAAACTTTGAATGACTATAAACCTTTTTGTAGTACTTCTCTATCTAATAAAGATAATCCACAATTAAAATCCCTCTAAAATTGTTGCTTTCCTAGTATACAAATAAGGGCAAATAAATTGAATCAATGCTACCATTCCTGCTTTAGTTTGAGTAACATATATGTTTATTAGATGCACATTGTTGCCATTCTGTATAATATCTATTAACAAAGCATGACCTGGTTGAATTTCTACTAATCTTGTGATTTGACATGTAAAACCTTTAAAAAGTATACTAACCCCTTTACAGTTTTCTGTCCCTTGAGACCAAAAGGAAGGCCCATGTCTCCATAACAGTTTCACTGCTATTTCAAATTGTGACTTAATCCTTGTATCTTGTATGGATATTACTGTATATTACCCAGAAAAGAGCCCAGCAGAGACACCATTATCATTCTCTTTCTATATGCCTTGATGCCATTAACATTCAAGGTTGCAGGAGAGATGGTCAAACCCATGAACATATTAATATATTAGGAAAGAGGAACCTGAGATTTTGTCCTTGCATGAAACCTTGTTCTTCTCTGGCTTTCGTTGACTGAAGAATCATGGGAAACATAGAAACATAGGGAAGCCTCATTCATATCTGAGGAAAGGTCTTTAATTGAGTATGCTATCAAGGATAACTCAGAATACCCGTCCTCCTCCTCCTCTCCATCACCCCGCTCTGTGGATGACTGTACAGCATATCTATTCATCAAGCATGGTACCAAACTCACAATCTCCTTTTGCTCTCTTTTATGCCTCTTTTCCTTGATTGCACTACCTCCATCTCCACTTCTTCTGGTGGAGGTGGTGAGGGCATTTCCAGCTCAGGAGGGTGTGTTACAAGAGAAAGATCTGCTATAGTGGGTTCTTGTTGAGGATGACCTCAATCCTCTTCACCCACTACTGGTCCCAAACTGGTAATACCATTCCCATCTGTAATTTCTTATGGTACAGGGTCACCCTCAGAATTCTGCACATCTGTTTGGGGAGCGGGATCCTTCCTTACATCATTTGTATCCATATAAGGTTGTTCAGCAAAATGTGTAGCTGATGCCGCTGCTGATCCTTGTGCCTGCCCTTTTGTTATAATCTCCTCTTGAATAATTCTGTACCTCCAGACCTATTGTGTGAAGCCCAGGAGCACTGTCTATATGAATGTCCCTGCTTCTCAACAAGTTACATTTAAAGGAGCTTGGACATTGTAAATGAATATGTCTGTATTCAAAGCACATATTGCATCTGATATCAGTTACAGAAGATCTTGTAGTTGGCACAGAGTTAACATTACATTAACAGCCCCAACTTTAGAGGGTTGCATTTGCATAACAGTCCAACTTTTGAGAATAACAATTATAGCTTCTGAGCCTACCACATCATTTTTCCTTTCCTCTATGTTAACTTTCATTTTAAACAAGGTTTCCTGTTTCACAGTCTCTCTCTCACACACATTACCAGTTTGAGAAAGTACCTGGACTACAGCAAAGCTGATTTGGTCAACGGGAAGCCACGACTTTCCATCTGCTGATTTCTGCCATCCTGCAGCTTATAGTGCTCCCTCAAAAGACCATCCAGCAGGGTGTATATCAGTATTAACAACTTGCCTGGAGTAACCGCATTGCAGTCCTAGAGTTTACAATACTTTCCTGTGATGGTGTTGTCTCGTAGTATAATTCACGTTTACCTTGCCCGCTACTAAATTTTTAATGTTTGGGATATTTCAACAATCCTGAATTCTGCATATTTTCTTTAACCAAGTTTTCAGCTTCTTGCCAACATGATGTTTGAACCACTCGTATAGCTCTGCTCTCATCTGCCTTTTCTGTGTTCCCCACAGATAACTTGTCAAACAATCTGTCAGTCAGAGGTGTTGTTCCCTCCTCAGTTAAAGTTGATGACTCATTACAAGGCTGTGAAACACTACAAGAGCTGGCAGTTGCTTCACAAAAGACCACTGACAGTGTTTCCGCTACAGCTGAAAATGGGATTCAGCTACCAAATTCAGCAGTAGCTTTTTTCTCTCTTTTATCGAGCATTCTAATATCTCTTCTTAGAAACATAGAAACATAAACTTTGACGGCAGATAAGAACATCTTGGCCCACCTAGTCTTCCCATTTTCCTATCTACAGGATAAGTTGCAGATCCTAGTTAACCAACAGCCTATTTCTTCCTACCCCCCACAACAATTGCCTTATGTCTGTCCCATACATTCTTGAATTTCCCCACAGTTTTAGACCCCATAACCTCCTCAGGAAGGCTGTTCCATGCATCCACCACCCTCTCTGTGAAAAAAACACTTCCTCACATGGCCCCTGAGCTGTCCCTCCTCTATCTTCAAATTGTGTCCCCTTGTTCTTGCACATCTCTTTTTCTGAAAGATGCTACCCTCTTGGACTTTGTTGATTCCACTGAGGTATGTAAACGTTTCTATCATGTCCCTCCCTTCCTCCTTTCCTCAAGGGTATACATGTTAAGCTTCTTTAGTCTCTCTCCTCATATGGCTTCTCTTGCAGAACCTGAACCATTTTAGTTGCCCTCCTCTGGACTGCTCCATCCTGTCTATGTCCTAGTGATCATGGGGTCTCCAGAACTGGACGCAGTACTCCAGATGGGGTCTCACTAACTGTCTGTAAAGAGGGATAACAAATTCCTGTTTTCTGCTGGTGATGCCTCTCCCTATACATCCCAGTATCCACCCAGCCCTCCCTACTGCCTTCTCACATTGCTTGCTAACCTTAAGGTCATCTGATATGATTAACCCCAGGTCCCTTTCAATTTTGTTGTTGTTACTACCTCCTCCCATTGTGTAATCTTCCCTGGTTTTTGTTTCCAGGTGCAGAATTTTGCACTTCTTTGCACTGAATCCAAGCTGCCATACTTCTGACCATTCATCCAACCTTGACAAGTCCCTTCTCATCCTTTCCACGCCTCCTTGTGTATCAACCCTGTTGCAGATCTTTGTGTCATCTGCAAAGAGGCATACTTATCCTTCCAGTCCCATTGCAATGTCACTTATAAAGACATTAAAAGGACTGACCCAGAACTGAACCTCACGGTACCCTACTAGTAACCCCTCTTTCTTCAGAGTGGACTCAATTTACAATTACCTTCTGTGTCCTGTTGTCCAGCCAATGTTTTACCCAGGCTACCACCCTGGGACCCACTCCCAGGCTGGTTAATTTGATTATTAATCTTTTGTGTGGAACTGTGTCAAATGCCTTGCTAAAGTCTAGGTAGGCCATGTCCTCAGCCCCTCCCTGGTGTACTACTGTGGTCACCCAGCTGAAGAAATCAATTACAATTACAAAATAAAATCCATATTTCGGATGAGACATTAAACCAAGGTTCTATCTGCCTGTTCTGGTGGTAGTTCAGGTGGATGTTAAAGATCCCATGGCACTTCTCAAAAAGAGCTGGGGAATTTCCCCGGTGACCCACTCAAATTTCCTCCATTCACAAAAAATACCACCAACAGCTTAATCTGGTTCAAGTTCAGTGGCATTCATCTGTATCCCCTTCCCCCGGGTCGTACCTGAAAATAGGCAGGATTTGTCTATTGCACTTACACGGTCAACAAAAACTAAATAAATAAATAAATAAATAAATTAGATTCTTCTGACATGACCTTCCTGCTGTGAACTCATGCTGCTTGGATCCTGTGCCCACTGGTCTGTAGGTACTCAATAATTCTTTCCTTCAGAAGCAGATTCCATCACTTTCCCTACAGAGGTCAAATGACAGGTCTGTAGTTTCCTGCTCTGTCTTGCTCCCACTTTTGAAGGGAATTACATCTGCCTTCTCAGTCCTCAGGTACCATGCCATCCTCCATGATTTGTTAAAGTGTAGTCAGCGCCCGGCCCGTCGGTGCAGCGGTGGGATTTCACTTGCGGCGCCGGCGACCGGGTTCGAGCGGATCCGGTCGGTCGGAGAGAACCGACGGGGAGTAGGATCAAGCGTCCGATGGGCATCTCTACTCCGGGGGAAGGTGCGGGTAACACTCGGTGCGTTGAGGACCCTGGTGGGGCAGGAGTTCCACGCAACCCGGCGCTTCGACATGGAGAGAGGTGGAACGACGCTGGCATCATTGCATGTCCCGCCTCCTCAGGGGAGAAAAGCCCCGCCCAGCGTCTATATGATGCTCGCTCCAGGATTGCCCTGATTGGCCACCGGGCACGTTCCCCGACTAGTCACTGGTTCGCGGTCCGATAACGGGGGTGAGACCGCCCCACTCTCTGAAAGGGGCAGAAGCCAGGGGATGACCGTGGGGGTTGGTGATATCCGGTGGCGGGGATCCTGAGTCCGTGGGCCGGAGCAGACAGCTGGGCGTTGGGACGTGACAAACGAAAAGTAAAATAAAAAAAAAAAGGGTAGTCAGTGGTGTCACTAGTTCTCCCGTTAATTCTTTAGAATTCTTGGGTGAATTCCATCAGGCCCCATTGCTTTATCCATCTTCAGTTTTAGGAGTTCTTTCAGAACCATTTCATCTATGAAAGGACTGGGATTGACTCCCCTATCCAGAGTGCTTCTGTTAATTGGATTAGGCACCTACCCCTCCTCCTCTTTTGTGAATACTGAGCAGAAGTATCATTCAGTATACCTGCTTTTTCATTGTCCCTCTCTACTCACCCACCGTTCATTCTATTCAACCTCACTATTCCTCCCTTTGTCTTTTTACGCTCCCTGATGTACCTATAAAAGGTTTTATCCCCCTTCTTAACTGAGTTGGATATCTTTTCCTCAGTTTGGCCTTTCTATTCTGATTTCCCTCCCTGCTTCCTTCTGCCTTAACTGGTACAGTTCTCTGTCCTGTTCCTTCTGTGTTTCCTTACACTTCCTAAATGCTATCTTTTTCCTCCCTAATCATCCCTTCCACCTTTTTTGAGAACCATAGTGGCTTTTTCTTTCATTTTGATTTGTTTATTTGCTTTACACAAAGGCTTGTTGCCTCTGTGATGGCAGTTTTCATGTTTCCCCATTGTTGCTCCACCCCTCCTTCTAGCCTGTTTGCTAGTGCTTTTCTAAGGCACTCTCCCATCTTGCCAAAGTCAGCCCTCCTGTTAAGTCCACTACCCTCACTTTTGTATGGCTTGACTCTGTAGGTGAGTTTATCATGAACCACGTTGTTTGGTGGTCACTTGTTCCGAGATGGCTACCCACTTCTAGGTCTGAGATCCTCTCACTGCCCCATTTGAGAGCACAAGGTCTTAGATTGTTCCCTCATGAGTGGGTTTCAAAACTAGCTGTCTGAGGCATGCCACCTGTAGGGCATTGAGAGTGGTCTTGTTCTTGGATGTGGCTGCAGCAAAGGTGCTCCAGTTAACATCTGGCATATTCAGGTCCCCCATCAACAGTATCTCCCCTTTCTCTGCCATCCTAAGGATGTCTTATATTATATCCTTGCCCATTCCCTCTCCCTGACAAGGGGGTCTGTATATAACCGCTGTGCAGATTGTGGTGCCATTTCCAGTCTCTAAGGTGACCCACAGTGCCTCCTTTCCTCTCTGTTTACTCTTTTGTTCCATTGCTTTTATCTCTTCCCTTACATAGAGAGCTACTCCTCCTCCTCTTCTACCCTCCTTGTCTTTCCTGTAGGTTGTGCACCCTGGTATGTTAACATCCCAGTCATGGTTCTCTGTGTACCATGTTTCTGTGACTGCTGTGATATCCAGGCATACCCTCTTCCATCAAGGCCACAAGTTCAGGGAGCTTGTTGCCCAGACTACAGGCATTGGTACTCATTACCCTCCATTTCTTGATGGCCTTACCCCTTTTTGCCCCATCCCTGTCCTTATTGCCTTTGTCATTTTCTCCATTTACCCCTGCCCTTCTCCCTATCAACATCTCTATCTTGTTGTTTACCTCACTTACTACTCTGAATTTTTTTTGGTGGGGCTAGGATTTCCCTGTTCCTTTCCAGTGCCTCCTCCCTTGGCTAGTTTAAATGCTTGCCAATGAAGCATTTAAACCTATCACCTAGGATCCTGGTTCCCTCCTGGACAGATGCAGACCATCATGCCAGTATAGGCCTGCATCACTCCAGGTGGACCCTCACTCCCAATGAAGTCAAATCCCTGAACTCTGCACAGTTGTTCAACCACTGATTGAATCCATTGTGTGCAACACTCTATCCTCACCCATGCCATAGACAGGCAGCACCTCTGAGAAGGTTGCCGTGCATGCTACTTGTCTATGGCCCCTGCCCAACTCCACAAACTCTTCCTTCACTGCTCTGATCCTTTTCTTATCCAGATCATTTGTCCCTAGGTGGACAATGACATCCAGCTCTCTCCCCCATGCAGCTGCTCTGGTGATCCTGAGGATTCACTCCCAGTCCCTCTAAGCCATGGTGCCAGGCAGGCACCTTACCTCCCTCTCCCCTTCCTCCCCACTTCTGCCCACTAACAATGGAGTCCCCCACCAGGAGTTGTTTCCTTCCCTGTGGGGTCCCATGCAACCCTCCCATGGGTCTCCTTTGGGGAGGTTCCCAGCATCCTCCTTGGTCTCCACTGTGGGTGCCTCCATAGAGGAACCACACTTTGCCAGAATGGCATATGAATTTTGGAGAGGTACAACTGGAGGATGCACCTCTGTTCCACCACCCTCACCCTCCCTGAGCCCACTGTGGTTCAACCACTCCTCTTTCATGGCAACCTCTGAGTCAACGGCAGTGGCCCTGGTGGTCCCTGGGTGGGAGAGGAAGTCCCCCAAATCCTGGCCAACTCAGCCTGGAGATGAGCAACCTCCTTCCTCAGCCCAGAGAAGTGCCTGCAGATGGGACAACACTGGATCCTCCAGAACATCTCCCAGAAGACTACTGCTCCACAACCACTGCACTGCATCACTCCCATCATGTCTTATTTCTGGCCCCTTAACTGTTGTTTGGAATATCTACTCTTTCCTCTGTTTATTTTTTTCTCCTACTTACTTACTTCTTCTGTGCCCTTAAGCTCCTGATCCTCCTGTTCTGAGACAAGAAGTTCCATATTTCTCAGTAGTCTCCTTACTTGCTCAGAATCAGACCCCAAGCAGCTAAGGTGGGATGGAGAGCTACTCTTTTCCTGCTAGGATGGTGAGTCTTTTGTGGCTCTGTGACAACTCACTTCCTGCTCCCAAACAGGAATTTCCTGTTGTTAGTCAAATCCTGTGCCTATAAAAGTAGAACTGGCTTGGGGGGTGGAGGGGAGGGAAGGAGAGCAATATAATCCCAACAGTGAAGTATAGTTATAACAGCATCTCCTTCCTCTTGGTGTTCTGTGCCTGTTCTTTTTCTTCTTCCAACAAATGTTTATTTGTAGAATACTTCTCATTGTTACTCACAGTATTTTCCACTTCATTTTTTGGGAAATCTTCAACACAAACCAAACTATCGGTAACTTCTGGTGACTAGGTAATCGGGAAGGAGGTCTGCTCCTCTATACTTGCTGCATCCACACCTTCCCATGCCAAGTTGGCTATCTTGGCTGCTAACCAGATGGCCAGGGTTTCCTCTTACTGCAAGAGTAGGAGAATTTTTATTAGAAGAAAAAAAAAACTCCTACAAAAGAGAACATAGTCCCCTCCATTGTCCCCTACTGCTCCAACAGAAACATTTACTCATATTAAAAAAAGAAAACAACATATTCAACATCTTAATGGAACACGTGCAAGAGTAGTTGCAACTTAAAAGAAAAGAAAACAAGAAATAAAATAATTCCTTTCCATGGTGAAGCAATTTAGGTGGATACATGTTCTGATGTTCTGATATGTAACTCTTCTTTAATACAAAGGCAATTTATCTAATGACTACTTCGGGGGAATTATATTTTTGTTGTAGCTGTAATGCACATCTTGCCTGCCAGATATAATATCTGCAACAGACAAAACTAATCTGTAAGGCAGATTTATTATCTTTCTTCCATGGCTCATCATTTATCCCTAAAATGACAATAGAATAATCAACCTTCTTCAGTAGAGGTTCATTCCACTGCAAGAGTAGGTGAAGTTCTACAGTGTCCTGGACAGATTTCCCCCATTCACAAAAAATATCATCAACAGCTTAATCCAGTTAAATTTGAGTTGGTTACCACCTGTTTCTCCCTCCTCCCCAGAGATGAGGCTAAACATAGGGAGAATTATCTATCCCTCCTTTCCTGGTCAACAAGAGCTAAATTAAATAAATAAAATATGATTTTTCATTTCCTTACTTTGTTCACTTTGCATTCTTCACCACTAATGTCTGCATTAACATATTTTTTATAATGAAGTTTCTTTGGAGCTGCCGCTGGCGCAGCGGTTGATTTCCGCTATACGCTCGTGACCCAGGTTTGAGAACGGACTGGGTTGCTGGAGGGCCGCTAGGGAGAAGGACTGAGCGCTCACTACTGCTGTCCTTATCCGGGAGGGTGTGTGAAGTCACCAGTGCATGGTGGACTCCTGGTGGAGACTGGGAGAACCCGAAGCACTTGGGGCCTGATGTCAGGTGGGGCAGACACTGGCATCATTGCATGCTCCTGACCCCCTTAAAGGGGGAAAACTCCACCCACCTCTGATGTCTCTATGACGCCTATCCCTTGGGCTGCAATGGGCTCCCCCAAAGAGCATGGCTCTCAGCCTATTACGACATTTATGACACCCTAAGGGCTGAGGGTGCCACGTCCCCACCTTGGGGGCAAGCCAGGGGTACTGGGAGTGTGGCTCAAGGGGGGATGCTGCAGCAGGGGATCTGTGACTGGGTGGAAAATTGCGTGGAGGAGGGGCATATAAAAAAAAAAAATAATGAAGTTTCTTTCTGTTTGTGATAGTGAAATCGTACCCATCTTCACAAAGATCCCTTTGGGACCTGGTGAACAGATGCAGCCATGCAGGGCCAGATGGCTCATTGCCAAGGTAAGAGTCTGAGTCTGTCTGGTTGCAAATGCACAGGGCCCTCCAGGCACTGTATTTCTCTGTGGCTATGGATGCAATAATCTGTGGGGCTGTCTGTAGGGCTGCACAAGCACCTGATGGCTACAGATGCAGACACACAGAACATAGAGTCCATCTAGCTTCAGCAGTGCAGGAACCTCTGGGCTCAGTAGTTCCGAGGTGCAGGGTGTTCTTTTTTACATGGTTTCTTTTTGGCCATGCAGTCAACACTCCACCATCACTCCACAGGCTAGGAGTTGTGTTGCACACAGCATCGAGCCATCCAGATGGTTAATTGTGTTCACCACTGAATACAATTAACCAGCATGGGATTGCCATGTACAACCCATTGGGCCAACAGCCAGCCCTACATACATTTCTTCATAATTATTTTGACATTTTGACCCCACATTTTTAACATAGTTATTTTATGATCCCATTATGAACATGACAGGTGTAATTTATAAAATACTGTCCAAAACATCATTTAGGCACAAGTGCAATTTGGGTAGATTTAAAAAATTATACCTCTTGCATTCATAAGGTGGTGTGAAAATATGGCTATGGGTATGTTGAAAATCTAAGGTCAGAATATTGAAACTTACAAAGCTATGACTGAACATTAAAAATGTTAATGTACCTTAATAACTTTGTATTTTTTTAAACATTTTGTCCCCAATTTTCAACATAGTCTTTTATGACCCACCTCATGGACTTGGTAGGTGAACATTTTCAAATCCTGCCAGAAGGGTGATTTCACAAAGTGACTGTGAAATCACTTTTCAGTTTGTATTTAAAACTTTGCCTAACTTGCCCATGAGGTGGGATCCATAAAAGGAGAAGTAGAAAATATGTTGATAAAATGTTAAAACAAAAATCATCAAGTTATGAGTAAATGTTCAAAATGCATTTAAAATAGAGTACATTGACTGCACATACCTTGTTTGTTCAGTTCACAGTCGCAGTTGAAGAAGGAAGATGACTTTCATTGCAGAGAGTGGATCTATGCTGCTGGACATTCTGTAGGTGAGTTAGGGGTTCAGGAGTGGAGTAGTGGATGCTGAAGGGGGTGGGATGGCATGAGTGAAGGGGTCAGGAAGGCCCCAAAGACATTACTGGACAGTTTTCTTTGTTGCAAGACTTAAGAAAAGATAAAGAAAACATGATGAGGACAGTTTTCATTACATGTACTGAAGTAGGCTGTTCAGTAACACCAAGAATGGGCATCCCAGTGTTACTTCATATTGAGGGAATAAACTAAAGCCATTACTTGGCTGGAGGTTTCCAGTACAGTGGTGCTGGGATGGCAACCTAGTGCCACTCAGTATTAGGGGTATTGATAGCTTTTACCGGGGTTGGGCACCCCTGGTGTTGGAATGTAATACATATGGTGACAGGATTGGACATCAACAGGATTGCTTTCACACTGTTTCTTCAGTTGTGGCTGATGAAAGCAGTGTAAATTAAAAAAAATCAATTTGGTTCAACCTGTTAACACAAAAATCCAACTATACTTAGAACATTCATTTTTAAAATAAGCCTGCTTAGAAAATGGCAGAGATTTTAATTTGTATTTCAAGCACTATATACGATAAAAACTTGCCACTTGTGAAAGTGTGTACCTTGGGCCAGGCTCTATCAGACTGTAAGTTTCAGTTTTCAAAACAAAATCAATTAACAAAAACAAATTACAGGATCAAGGGACCATGGCACAGAATCCACGCCTAAAAAATTATAGGCAAATCAGTTGGACAGGGGCACAGTTATTGAAGTGCATAAATAGGGGTCTCACATTAAAGTTCTTACTTATGACGGCCTAATATACAGGTTTAACCACACCTGTATAATAATAATAATAATCTGCTAGTTGGTATTGTCCCCCCGCTCTGTGGGTGCCTCAAGGTTCTGTCCTTTCACCCATGCTATTTGTGGTGTACACCAACATTAATAAAACCAGCATTCCAGACCAGCATATTCAAAAGTGCAAAAATTATTTATTCAAGTATAAATAGTTGAAAATTGAATACTTACAAAATGAAAAGCAGTAATAAATATTTCATGATCTGGAAACCCAGTAAGTGATTTTAGAAACTATTTCAACACACACACACATACACACACACACACACACACACACACACACACACACACAAGACTTTAGCCCTTGAGCTTTGGGGTATCAAATCCCTTCCTTAGGAGGCATGTTTGCGGTATACATGCTGCACCCGGAGTGATCATTAGGCAGCACGACTTGGGTTTTTATTGTTCTGCCTATAATACCCAGTTGTACCTGTCTTTTACACCTGGGATTCTTGATGCAGTTGAGGTGTTAAATTTGTGCCTGATTGAGATTCAGGGCTGGCTGTTATCTAGATGGCTTAGATTTAAGTATTGATGCTAGAGAGGTAGCTACTTGAAAAATACAGCTGGAGCCATGACGCAAAATTGAAACAAAGTTATTGTGATAATGATTTTTGGTCTGTCTATAGCTATTACTGACTGATTATAACTTTGTGCTGAGTGAGAGTTTAATTATTCTGGCATGTATATCTTTACTTACTGATATATAAATATATTTAGATATTTATCTATTTAACCCTTAGGCAGCCAACAGAATTAGAAGGTATAGGAAATCTGGACTGATACATCAGTCCACAGTACAGAAAGGGTTAAATAATATATGGTCTTTTGAGTTACATAGGGTGTTTTTTATTCTGGATATTTATGGTATGGAACAGCATTTCCTTACCCTCCATCATCCCCCCTTCTTTACTCTTTTTTGCTTATTGTTATATATTTTTTTGTACTGTTTCTTTAAGTGATGGCAGTATAAATGGGCTGCATAAACTCACAAACCACTCCTTGAAAAAGCATGAGTGCCACTTGAATCATTGATCATGTGGTTAGGTTCAGAGGTGCTGCTGATCTGTGATGGAATTTTAAACTTTATTATTAAGTAATTTTAACTGGACCCTAGCGTGAGGTCTGTTCTGGTAAGCCATGTAGCATGACTTACAGCTTCTTTGTTTCAATTTTGCATCATGGCTCCAGCTGTGTTTTTCAAGTAGCTGACTCTCTAGTGTCAGTACTTTTGCATACATGGTTGGCTTTGAGGACGCCACACTTTAAACCGGAATAATGGCATCCAGCATTTCCAGCTTTATGGATGAACACAGCAGCACCCCCAGAATTTTCAGTGAGTATGCGGTTCTCCCGGTCACTGATTCAATAGCTAATGGTGATAGTAATCAAGCAGACCAAACCAGTACAAGTAATTTTGTGGAGTCACTATTTTTAAAGAAAGTGATGCAAACCCATTATTAAAGCGACAGCCAGCACTGTTGATTTAAATATACAAGTTCATGTTGAAACAGGTACTACTGCATTAACAATAAAAGAACCATTTGTCCAATTGGAGGGCAGTTTTAAAGTCTACAGATTTTATTGGCAAAAAGTCACTCTAAATGCGTATTTGAAAGAGAAAAAGAATGCCACGTGGTTTAAGGTTTAGAAAACAGCCTGTGTTTGGCCTAGAATGTTTAAAGTTTCTTACAAACTGGCAGACACATTGTCTGAATTCCAGTGCAGGGCTGCTGCAGATCATACTGTATGACTGGGAAGAACAAGTAAAAGACATTAAAGATGCTATTATGGAAAAAGAGAGGTAGGCTAAGACCTTTGAGACACACTTTGAATATAAGAAATATACAGTAGAGAGCAACTTGATATCACCATAAAGAAATATGATGTCAGAATTAAAAGGGCAAAAGAATACAAATTTGAGAGAGACCACAGGGATTACCTTGAGGGAAGGATTTTTGATTGGAATAAAAAGAAGCATAGTAGTGGGACTATAATATGAAGACCTAGACCCATTCTAAGGAACCATGATACTTATACAAGTGGGTCAGGGTCAGGGTCAGAATCGGATACAACAAACATTGAAGAAAATGAAGCTGGTAATAATTGAACCAGCATTTTTTATTGCGGGGGGGGGGAGGTAGAAATAATTCCAACCACAAATCAAGAGGCATTGAGAGAGGAAGAATCTGTGGGGACACAGCAACATACAATGGCCCCACCACCAGTTCTGCCCCGAGGCACGAAACAGCAGAAGCAACAGCTACCAACTACTTCTGCCTCCCAGAAGTCCCAATAATACAACAGACTATGAGGTGCAGTCCTCGGTGCATTCACTTCCAGTTGGAAGGAGATGAAAGAGAACAGTGGACACAGAGAAAGGGGAGAAAGAGGTACATGCACATCCTGAGGGAGCTGGAAATGGGGTAGAAACCTCTGGAGGGGGAGGTTTTGGAACAAATAGATTCAGTGGTGGTTAATGTATCTGAATATGTATTGACAAAAGCGGAAGAAAGAGTCCACCAAAAAGGCCTTAGTTATGTCCTGACCAATCACATAAAAGAATTGGACATCATGGTGGATTTGCATAAATTTACGAGGAAGCTTGATTTAAAAGTGATGTTACTGTACCATGCAGAAGAGACAGCTTTAGAATTAAGCACACATAATGAAACTGAACTTGGTGACACTAAAGGAACTAAACAGTTTAAGAAACAGTCCACATTTATTCCCTTGAGAAAGCCTGTGGTATCTGCCTTTGAGAAAGCTTGTGAAAGGGACCTGCAAGATTTTTTAAAAGAAAAACAAAAGCAAGGTTCCTCAACTGTGCAAGAGTAGAACAGAAGGCACTAAACAACTTAGCCAAAACTGAACAAATTGAAATCAAATCAGTTGATAATGGTGGTGTCATCGTCATTTTGAGTAAAGAGAAGTATGAAACGGAGATGCTTAGATAACTTAGTGACACTGATTATAATAAGAAATTGTCAAGAGACTTAACAATGGATTTTAAACATGATACTAACATCTATTTATATGATGTGTGGGTGGAGGAGCACATTACAAAGGATGTGTATGAATTTATGGTGGTACCATATTTGGTGAGGGCAACATTGTATGGGTACCAAACTCCATAAAACCATGATAGCACCCCCAGCTTGCCCTATAGTGGCAAGTATTGGCTCCTCACTGAGCCACTGGCACAACTGGTTGAATACTATATCAAACCTTTGTTCCATTATGGCCAGTAAACCTGAAAGATACTACACACATACTATAGGTACTATGTGATTTTGAAGTAAAACAGAGTAATATTTTGGTGACCCTTGACATCAGAGTATTATATACTAATATACCGCACACCACTGGTCTAGAAGCTCTCAGACAGATGTTATATGAAAATACAGGGTACACAAACAGCTTTATCGAGTGCCTATTGGTTTTAGCTGAAAAATTGTTGAAATGTAACTTGTTTCTGTTCAATGATGCCTTTTACTTGCAGTCCAAGGGGACAGCCATGGGGGCCTCCTTCGCACCAAATTATGCAAATGTGTACTTGAACATCTGGGAAAAGGATTTTGTGGTGTCAGAAAATAATCCTTTCAGAACAAACTTATTAATGTACAGACGCTTTATTGATTAGATCTTTTTGGTGTGGAGGGGGCCCCCATTGGCTATCCAGGATTTTGTAACTTATTTGGAATCCACAAATAAGAACATGCAATTTACTTTATGCTCACGTTTTTGATAAAATTGCATTTTTAGATTTGAGGATCAGTAAAAATGACAGGGGGTTGACAATTGAATATATAGGAAATCCACATCGAGAAATGTGTTGGCTTTGACAGTTGCCATTCAAGAAGTTTGGTCACAAATATACCAAAGAGCCAGTTTATGTGGGCCAAAAGAAACATTAGCTCTGAGGACGGTTTTACTAGAGAAGCAATGGCTCTGAGTTCAAGGTTTTATCAAAGAGGATATAACTGTCAGTGTGTACAAAAAGCTGAAAATGAAGTCAGTCAGATGTTTAGGAGTGATCTTATGAAACAAAAGACACAGAAAAATAGTAATAATGGTGATGTTTAAAATTTTGTTACAGAGTTTAACCCCCAGTGTTATACAGTTCATGAGATTCTGTGTAAAACTGGAGCATTTTAAAGTTGGAGCCCAACTTGAAAAGAATGTGATAAGTTCCCCTTGGATGGTCTATAAAAAGGGCAGGAATATCACAGACATGGTCACTAAAAGCCATTACACAAAGAAGGATGCAGATTCAAGATCAAAATTACCATGTGGAACTTTTAGATCTGGTAACTGCTCTTTTTGTGTTCATCTAAACACAAGCAGCATTTTTGAACATCCAGTACTGAAGAGAGACTTTGAAAATAAGCATTTTATCTCCATTGCAACATCATGTGTGGTTTATGTGGCAACATGTACTGTGTGTGATGACTTTTATGTTGGTAAAACAAAGAGACTATTCAAAATAGGATTTATGAACATTTGAATACAATACAGAAACAAGAAAAGACAAATGCCTTAGCTACGATGTACTCAAAAGGAACTATCATAGGTTTAAGTTTCAAGACTTGGAGAAAGTTGCCTTGAAGATTTGAGAGATGGACTTGGAAAATAGTCTTTGAGGTGTGAAAACAAGTGGCAGTATATTCTGAGAGCACAAGGACATAAAGAGCTCAGTGCAATGTTTAGTTTAAAACCATTTTTGAAGAAATGAACTATTGTGCTAATAATTTTTGGTCTGTCTATAGATAATAGATAATGTCTATAGAGAACTCTGCCCAGCAGCGGAGACTGAACTCGGGGATTGCCAGAGCCTGTAAGAGGTAAAGTGGCCTGCACTACAGCCTGACTGTTGTGTAGCACTTCCTGCCCACCGAGGGTCGGCACTACATTTATTGCTGCTGGCAGGTCACGTGTCACATCACGTGACCTACCCTTCTGTTTTTACTAAGTGTCCACTTTCCCATTTGCAGCTTATAGACACCAACCACAAGGAGTTGCTGCACTCTCCACTCTAACTTTTCTCCCCTTCCTAGCAACTGTTTGCTAATCTACCCACTAGAGGTCCCTGCAGCTCCCTTTGAATCCTCTCTGCCTGCTACTTTCCTCACTCCTCTCATCAGCCTACCACTAAGCACCTGGCAGGTCTCAAACCTGGTACCCTTTTTTTCCGAAGTCTACTGACTAGTTACTAAGCCAATGAACCAGGCCAACAGCTTCTTCTACTTTCAAACTCTTAACCCTTCCTCCCTCCTTTTCTGAATTAAAAAACTTTCTACACTCTGTCCCTAAGCTGTGATCAAAACCAGTACCCTTGCAGTCAGAGTCAGCAGCTCAACCTCTTAACCACTTTATCTACCTGTTTTAGTTCTACTTTCTATGCCTTTTTAGTCTCTTACCCCCCCCCCCCACCTGCCAAAATATAAGTTTACCACTTCTCTCTTGCTGCCTTTGCAGGCTTTGAACTCTGCACTCTCACTGTCAAAGTCAGCAGTTTCACCACTCAGCTAGCACACCTGTCTATTATTTGTGCAGGATTTCAAACTCTAAAAAACACTCTAACCCTCAGACACTGCTAAAGTGTTATCTGATTGTTTCTGCAGACCTTGAACCCAACTCCCTGCTGCTACAGCCACTGGCTGGGCTCCTTCCTGCTACCCTGGCCAAGACTTTAACCTAGTGCCCTGTGCACCTCAGGCACCAGCTCTGCCACTATACCAAAGCAGCAACTACACTTAGAAGTGACCTTTCACTATTATCTCCCTTCTATCATCCTAGTTCCCCCATTCTTTCTTCACCTCAGCTCCCCCACCCTTCCCAACTATGCATGTGCACCCCCTGCTCACCGGCCTCTCTCTTCTCCTCCTCCTCCTCCTTCTTTTGCCTTCCACCAACCCTATTGTCCCTATTAACCCTCAGCCTCACTACCCCAGTGTTCCTACCTACCCTCCTGTCCTCCCCTCCTCCTTTACCACTGCTCCTCCCCCTCCCTCCTCCTCCACACACCTCATATGCTCCTCTCCACCTCACCCCCCATCCAGACATTACCTTCCTCCCCTGCCCCTTGGCGCATCTGATCACGCAAGCCTTCTGCCTGTGCTGTCCTACCCACCCCTGTGCTACGGAACCCCTTCTCATCCCATCGCTCCCAGCGTAAACTCTCCATCTGCCACCCTCTGACCAGAGCAGTTCTCCTCCTCTACTCCTGACAGGGAACATACATCCCAACCCAGGCCCTGCCCCTCCCACCCACCCACTCAGCCCACTGGTCTCCAAGTAGCCTCCATGAACATATGCAGCCTGCTGAAAAAATTTGATGCCCTACAGTGCTGGGCCTTGGCTCATCAACCAGACTTCATAGCCCTGGTTGAAACCTGGCTGTCCAAATCCACCCCTGACTCATTTGTCTCCCTCCCAGGCTATACCTTATACCGGGAGGACCGAGTAGGCAAACGAGGGGGAGGCTGTGCATTCTACACTAGGGACACAATACTTGGACATGCACTCCCCACCCCTGCCCTTGTAAATGGGGCCAAGGCTCTTACCCTCAAACTCACCCCGGACCCCTCTAGGAGCCCCATCTCATCTCACCACGGCCCACGCTCTTAAAGAAACAGCACCAGGTGCTGGTATCTTTAACTGACTACCTGGCCACCCTCCACCAAAGGCGGAACAAATCCTAGTTGGGGACCTTAATGTAAATTGGCTCAGCACTCCTTCCGCGATCAGAGACTCATTTGCCACCCAAGACCTGACACAACTCATCACCCAGCCCATGAGAATAAACCCTAAGAGAGGTACCAGCACCCTTCTGGATGTTATTATAACCAACCGACCCCAAAAAATCCAAAACATCCAGGTCCTACCAGACTCCCTAAGTGACCACTCCCCTATCCTATTTCATTGGGCAGTCCCCAATCCCAAACCCAAAGCCCAGACCACCCTCCGCAGGCGCCTCCACCCTGGTGGGCTGAAAACTTATAGTATTCCTCTCCCAGATAAACTGGTCCTCATTCATCGGGTAACTGGCTATTGACGCTGCCCTCTCTTCACACACACCTTCAACATGGCCTGTGATCTTTGCACCCTTCACCAAAATCCGGTCCAAAAAGCAGAATGCACGCTGGGTTAGCCCTGCCCTTCTACAATTACTAAGAAATCGGGATAACCTCTGGCACCTTGCCACCGAAACGGGTCATCTGTCTGATAGGCAGGCTTACAATGCAGCCCGGAATAAGTGCTCTTGGGCCATCTGGAAAGCCAAGGCCGACCATTACCAGGCCACCCTTACCTCCTCCTGGGGCTCGGCCCAGACTTTCTGGGATAATATTAAACAACTTAACGGAAAATCTCGCTCCCCTGCCCCATCCCAGCTCACTAGAAATGGCACTACCACCACCGAGCCTGCCACCATAGCTAACTGGCTCAACACTGCTTTCACTGACCTTAGCTCAGTCCTCCTAGTAATTTATTTGACCTCCCCCAACCAACCTCCCTGTCTTCCAGCACCCCAGCTTCCACCTGCGCAAGATTTCCACCCGGAAGCCAGACTCATCCTAATCAAAGCTTTGAATAGCAACAGTCCCGCAGTGACTCACTGGACCTCAGTATTCTCAGGCTGGTGCTAGATGAAGTCCTTGCCCCACTCACCAGCCTAATTAACCGATCACTCTGCCTGGGACAATTTCCCCATGGCTTGGAAAACAGCCATAATCACACCAATTCATAAGGCAGCAATACAGGTCGTCGGGCCAACAACACTACCAGCCAACTTCCATCCTCCCCCATCTCTAAAGCTCTGAGAAAGTGGTGGCCATTCAAATCACTGATTATCTGGCTAAGCATAACATCTATGCCCAGAGCAACATGGCTTCCATGCTGGTCACAGTACCAGCAGTGCCCTAATTGAATTCTCCAACTTCCTACACACCTCCTTGGATACCAGCTCCCTAACTGGTGCAGTGTTCATCGACCTCTCAAAGGCTTTCGACACCGTCTCCCATCCACTTCTGCTGAATGCTCTCTGCCACACTGGTCTCTCGGCTGGCCCCCTAGCATCGTGCACAAGCTATCTTGCCGCTCGATCACAGTGTGTAAAAATCAATGGGATGCTCTCTGATACCAGTCCCATTCACTCTGGGGTCCCCCAAGGCTCCATCCTGGCCCGCCTTCTCTTCTCGCTCTATCTGAACACCCTGCCCAGTGCATGCCCTGGCAAAATTCTCCTGTATGCAGATGACGCTGTCCTTTTTGCCACCCACCGCAATCCCGTCTCCCTTCAGGACACTCTACAGCAGTCTTTCAATAGTGCCGAAGCTTGGTTTAAGGAGCGCAGACTCATCATCAATCTTAAAAGACCAAAGCTATGCTCTTTTCCCACCCCCAAAACAAAGCTAGCAACCACCCACTCTATATCCTTCCTAGTACCAATCAGCCACTGGAACAAGTCTGCTCTCACAAATACCTTGGGGTTACCTTCACTCAGCCCTCACATTTCACAACCACATCGATGCCTAACATCCGCCATTAACACACAGCTTGGCATCCTCTTCCGCCATAGAACCTGCCTTCCCCCAAATGCACTCCAGCTCGCTGTTACATCATCTGTTTTGTCCCTTGTAGACTATGGTCTACCAGTCTATGGTGCTGCCGACACCACTGCACTCAAAAAAATTCACTAACCCTGAATAAAGCCTGCAGACTGATTACTGGTGCCCCCAGGCTCACACACACCTGTCAGCTGTATGTCGAGGCTAAACTCCTTACTCTGGATGAACGGCTCTGATATCAAACCTGTCTCCTCACAAAAAAAACCCTACTCGGGCTCTCCCCCCCTGGGGTAACAGCATCCATCCACCAGAGCCCTCCCACTATTGCAACACGGTCATCCAACAAGACCACTCTAATGGTCCCCAGATCAAGAATCAGCCGTGGCCAGAGGTCCTTCTCTACAGAGACCCATCCTGGTTTAATCTCTCCCTGCCCCCATCACCAATGCCACCACCATCTCCAAGTTCAAAACTACCCTTCAAACCAACTCTTCAACACTCATAGCTGCCCTGTCTCTGAAAGTAGCCCTCACCTCGACTTCTCATGACAACACCCCCAGGCGGCTCTCCACCTAGCCATCCTCACCACCGCTTCCTGGTACACCGTGCCTATGTCTAACTCGCCAGTGCCAGCTGTTTCATTGTATATCTTTTAGATTGCTCAATTTTGATACCAACTTGTGTAACAACTGTTCTCAATTACATGTACCTGTAACCTAAATGTATTTGTCTGACTTGTGTGATGTGCGCTCTGTTGAACGCTATTGTTTTGCAAACCTATGCGGTAACCAAAAACACTATGTATGTCTTAATGTGACGAGGTACTATGAAATCAGCTTCTGGCTCAAAGGTTGTAAACTGATTTTACAAATAAATAAAATGCTGATAGATTATAACTTCATACTTAGTGAGAGTTTAATTATTCTGGTGTGTATATATTTACTTATTGATATATAAATATATTAATATTATAATATAATTAAGAAATGTATCTATTTAAATAATGTAAGGTCATCTGAGTGACACAGGGTGTGTTTTATGGTGGACATTTATGGTATGGAACAACATTTCCTTCCCCTTCTCCCTCTCTTCCTCTTTTCTGCTTATTGTTTTATCTTTTTATGTACTGTTTCTTTAAGTGATGGCAGTATAAATGGGCTGTATCAACTCACAAACCACGCATTGAAAAGCATGAGTGCCTCGTGAAATGTTGGTCAAGTGGTTAGGTTCAGGGTACTGCTGATCTGTGATGGAATTTTAAACTTTATTATTAAAGTAATTTTAACTGGACCTAGTGTGAGGTCTATTCTGTAGTAAGCCATGTAACCCAACTTATAGCTTCTTTGGCTTAGATTTAACCCAGACAAAATTGAGGTACTGGGTGCAAAGGTTGTGGAGGAGCTGGTGAGTATAGTGCTTGGATCCTCTAGTTTGGTGGCCTCTGCCAAGGTGAAGAATGTTGAGGTCTTTCTGGAATAAAAGCTGAAATGTGAGGTTCAAGGGTCAGCCGTAGTCCAGAATGACTTTTTCCATCTCAGAAACTTCACCCCGATTAAAGCCTTGATCCCCTGGAAGGACTTGCCTGCACTGGTATATGATTTTGTTACTTCCAGGCTTGATTATTGTAATGCTCTGTACTTTGGGGTTAGTGGAGGTGTGCTACAACACCTGCAGATGGTGTGTAATGCTGCAGTCAGGTAATTGATGGGTGTACCTATGTCTTGCCATATAACCCCAGTTTTGTGCAAACTGCAATGGCTGCCAGTAAAGTGGGAGGTGACCTTCAAGGTGGTCTGCTGGACATATAAGGCCATATATGGACTGAGTGCAAGCCACCTGAGTGACCTCTTTACCCCTTATCAGATTTCCTGCCACTCTGCTCTTCTGAGGAGGAGCTCCTTGCTGTTCCCAGGGTCAGGCTTAAAACCTCTGGAGACTAAACTTTGCTCATGTGAGTACTGCTGTATGGAATAGGCTTCCTCGATCTGTTTAGCAGGCCACCTCAGAGGAGGCCTTTAAGAGGGGCCTAAATCCTTCCTGTTTCAGGATACTTAGCTGAATATAATAAGCTCTTGGATTGATGTGGCTGATCATGATGATGAAACTGTTCTGTTAAGTTGCACCTTTGCACATATTTATTTAAATTGTTTTATTATATGTTTTGTTTTTGTGTTTTAATATACTCTTCTCTGAACAGTGCTTAAGCCCCTAGGAATGGGTGCTAACAAATAAAATGCACTTACTTACTGACTTACTTACTTATGCTGTTCAGAAAGTAGGTAGCAATTTGAATATACCAAAGTGCTTTAATAGACTGTTACTTTCATGAAATACAATTTGTAAGTGACTCATGAAGTAAGATGTCTGTTACAGGCACCTATTTTGCATTTATAAAATTGGTCTAAAAATCAAATAAACTTAATTGGGTAAAACCAGTCAAGTGAACGTGCATTATTACAGCATAATGCATGGTCATCCTGGTCCTAAACCTGACCAGATTTCTTAGTAGCCACATAAAACAGTTAAAAAATAAATCCCCCTATATTCAGAATTGACCTTCTAACAGAGATGTGGCTGCCACCCCCCACTTACCTCTCCCAAGTAGTCATCCTCTTAGTCAATATGCATGATGGACAAGCATGCAATGGGAGTACTGTAGCACTGGTAGGAGGAATGGGAGGCAGTGAGGCTAGGTTATGCCTCATGCCATCTTCCCACCCACTATCCCAAGTTGTCTTCTGGTCATTCAGTACATATTGACTGCCAGATACACAACTGTATAAGTGCTGGAGACAGAGAAAGCCATCTTCTCTCTTTGGCAGTCATCTGCTAATTCATTAGGGATGGGCAAACCCACAATGTGAGTCGTAATGGGTTTTGGGGGCTGGGGGGATGGTCACACAAACCAGGCAAAATCCACTTCATGGCCAATCATCAAAAAACATTTTTTTTGCTTGTTTCCATATCACTGAGACATTCAAATGTAAAAATATTTGCATACAAACATATTTGCATAACTCAAATGCGTAAATGAAAAGTTTGTGCATTCTTAGTTCGTGACTTTTAACAAATAATTTTCTTACTATTCATTCCCCCCAAAAGTCTAGAAAATACACAAAAGCATACACATTGAATGGTTAACTACTGGCCCCATGGAAAATTAACCACAATTTCTTTTTTTTTGGCCCAGATATTCAAACTGCGCCAGGCTGTGGCGCAAGCTATGGCGCAGCACAACTTGGCTACGCAGGGTGTGTGTGATGGGCTATTCAACGGAGCTGCGCCATGGCTCAGCAGTGTTGAATATCGCACCCCGGCTACCCCCAGTGTGCCTGGCGCAGTGGCACTGTGCCAGCGCAAGTGGCCAGAGTGGAGCATGGGATGCACTAGCGCAAGTTCCATTCGCGCCATGCACAGCAACTGCGATATTCAAAAGTTGACATGCAAATGGGTCTTACTGTATGCAAGGTGCACATGGGGCCATTTGCATGTCATCATGACCCATTCACATGCAGGTGCGCCGATCCCCGACGACTTGCCCCTGGTGCTCTGTCAGGGAGCAGCGCCCCCCTGCAACCGATCGTGGGCATTTGTAGTAAAACAAAAAACTATTATGTCCAATTTCCCTGGTGGTCCAGTGGACCGTTGTCTGCCCGATCGCTGGCATCTGTATAAAATAAAGAATAATTCGGTCCAATATCCCTGGTGGTCCAGTGGACCTCTATCTGCCCGACCGGGGGCATTGGTAAAAAGAAAATAATTCCAATATCCCTGCCGCACGCCGACTGACACCGTCAGTAGGGCTGCACGCCCATTGGTTCACAGCATGAGCCAATGGGTGTGCAGCCCCTACCGTACTGTATGAATCATTCACATATCTGAAATGTGTAGTACGGTAGGGGCTGCATGCCCATTGGCTCAAGCTGTGAACCAATGGGCGTGCAACCCTACTGATGGTGTCAGATGGTGAGCGGCGGGCCAGCAGGTAGGTGGGGTGCTGCCACCCCCTCGGCTGACTGGGGAGGAGTGTGGTGGGGCTCAGTGGCCGGGTGGGCGGGTACCACTGACCACCAGGATATTGGAATTATTTCTTTTACCAATGCCCGCTGATGGCAGATAGAGGTCCACTGGACCACCAGGATATTGGACTGAATTATTCTTTATTTTATACAGATGCCCGCGATCGGGCAGATCGCGGTCCACTGGACCACCAGGGATATAGGACTCATTTCCTTTTCACAAATGCCCGTGATCAGGCAGATAGCGGTCCACTGGACCACCAGGGATATTGCAAGGACATTTCTTTTATTTACAAATGCCCGCGAGCGGGCAGATAGCAGTTCACTGGACCACCAGGGATATAGGCTGGAATTATTTTATTTTATTACAAATGCCTGTGATCGGGCATGGAGGGGCACCGCCAGGTGCAGCCAGAACTTGGGTGGCCACCCAGAGGTGGCAACTGCTGTGCTGCACCCTGCAATGCGGCAGCTCACCTGTGGGTGGCCATCAGTTGTTCCTTTTTTTTTTTATGTAACTTTGTGCTGGCACAGGTAGGTGTTGCGCATGCATGGCTCTGCACATCCCGGGCTGAATATCGGGCTGTGCAGGTTATGCATGGGCACGCCCCTCCTACCTGCTCCTGCATACATTACTGATGCGCTCTGGCACATCAAGATTTGTACCATGCACTTTTCCCTTTTGAATATACGCCATGACCAGTGGGTTGGCGTGATGGAAAACACTGTTGCACCATGTGCGCAACCCTTTTGAATATCTGCCTTGTGTTTTAAATGAGCAAATGTTTTACTGTTTATTTTCTGTATTTTCATTAATAGCACATAAGGATGCAAAAAAGTTTACAAATGAATGCATTACTGCAATACGTGCCATAAATATTTCTGTGATCCTATTACAAGACTTTCTATATACTGATATTTCTCAAAATTAAACATAAATCACTGGAAACAATGCAAAAGCAAACTCTTTCAATGTTTTCACAGCAACCAAACCTACTATTTTACACATTTATTTCTTTTTTCAATGTGCAAAGATTTTATCATTTTTTCATGTTTGCACCACTAACGTATAGAAACTCAAACATATTTCTGATATAAATGCATTTTCATAATACAAACATATGCTGTAAATAAATGGATTTGTAAAAAATCAGTTTTAAAATTGGGTTTTTTCCCTGCACATGTGTGAAAAATGGCATATTTTTTCTCAAATATCTTGAATGCACACAGTTTAAGTCAATCTCTATAAAACAAGAACAGTTAATTAATCAAATCCAAACAGTTTTTGAGTTATAGCTGAGCAAAAAAAAAGTCTTAATTTATGGCCAGTGTTATGTTTTTTGTACCTCTGTACCTTTGCACCCATTGAACAGATTGCCACAAAACTGTCAGGATCCAGAAATTCTGGCACCAACACTACCACACCTGCACAATACATGTACAGTACCTATTTATACAGAGCCACTCCAGCTTTGAAAACTATAGATATTTCCACTCCAGCTTCCTTGCATTCTGGGTAGAATCATCCATTTTTACCAGCATTCTCTCCAGACCTGCCAACACTACATTAGAACCCTCCCCTCTCAATGTAAATGGCATGGCACATGCCATGGACTGCATGAAAATAAATAATGTATTTTGAATGACTGAGAATGACCCCTGTGAACCTCACTTGTGACTCCACCACTTGTGAGGGCAGTAGAGTTCATAACCCTCTTCAAAATAAATCATTAATTTTCATGCAGCTCATGGCACATCCCCTATCTATTATGTCAATATTTGTTCTCGTCTTTTTCCAGTGTTTGTTATTGCTCAAGTGTGTTTCATATGTTGCACTTTATCATCTTGTTCTTATCTTTCGTCAATCAGGTCATTCTTCTCAACAAGAAATTGAGTCAATGAACCTTCCTGCAGTTTGAATCTGGTAATAAATAATATATTAATTCAGCTAAAACCTTTGACCTTATTGACCAATGTTGGCTTCTATTGAGCAAGCTAGTGTAACTAGGTCTATCTAATGATATTATTCCCTGATTTTTGAATACATAACTGATGGACAGTGCTGTGCTAAAACTGTGAATTCTGATTTTACAAAAATGTTGTGAAATTTTACAGATTCTAACTTTGGTGAAATCTGAATCCTCTGAATGTATGCCTCAAATGTTTACACTGTTTTACAGCATTTCCTGGCTTAATTATGGAATAATACACATGAGCGTCAGAATGACATTAGTGTGGAATTCCAAACTGCAATGTCATACATTAATCTGCAATTTAAACAATCATTCTGCAATTCTACAGATGACAGAGTACACAGTCATGAAAAGCTGACATCAAGGATGTGGGTGCCCCAGTGAAAACTTCACAGTAACAGTAGAAAACTAGCCACTAAACCACTTGCCATTTTGTCAATACTTGTATGTTGTTCAAAGAACCCCATCTAACTTATTTGTTAAAACTGGGATTCATGTTTACTAAAAGCAACAAACTGGCTGACAGAGAGGATAGGAGAAGATAGGATAGGAGCTTTATTTATATAGCACTCCTCCCCGGAGGCTCGGAGTGCTTAACAATATAACAACACATAAAATAACATATGAAGTTAAGACTAACATTAAAACAGTTTTACCTATCCCACATTCAGCATTTAGCAGCTTCAATAAAAGCAGTTAATAACAGATCAAATACGTTTGGCCATAATTAATATTAGCAAGATAGTATTTAGGGAAATCAAATCAAATTAAACGCCTGCTCAAAGAGCAGTGTTTTTAGAGCCCTTTTAAAAGCCTCCACTGAGGGTGCCTCCCAGAGATGTTGGGGTAAAGAGTTCCACAGGGCTGGCATGGCAACTGAGAATGTCCTGTTGCCAGATTACCGCAACCTGGTCCTGGGAAACACCAGGAGACCATCCTCAGAGGAGAGAAGAGTCCAAGACAGCCAATGAGGAATCAAAAGGTCTTGCAGGTAAGCTGTCCCCACACCCATGCAGGGTTTTATAGGTTAGCAACCTATCCTTGAAAGCAATCCTCCACCTCACTGGCAGTCAGTGCAGCTCACAGAGAACAGGTGTGACATAGTCAGATTTCTTGACACCCATCAACAGCCTTGCCACCACATTCTGCACCAGCTGCAGCTGACAGAGGTTGCCTCCAGATAACCCCTGGTACAGGGCATTGCAGTAATCCAACCTGGACATGATGAAGGCATGCAACAGGGTGGGCAAGTCATCAGATGGTATAAGGGCTCGGAACCGGGTGATATTCCTCAGGTGGTAGAAACCACTCTTGACAATGGCCAGCATCTGAGCCTCAAGCATCAGACCATCATCAAGGACCATGCCCAGATCCTTTTCTGATTGGAGGGAACCAGGGCAGCACCACCTAGGACTAACCCTGGGGCTCTCCAAGTCCCTTCCATCACAATGATGACCTGGCTCTACCACTAGTACCTCCATCTTATCTGTCTTGAGTCTTAACCAATTGTGTGACATCCAGTTCTGAATCTCCTCCAGGTAGTTGTTAATCACCGAATCCACCATCTGGTTTCCAGGTGCACAGGACAGGTATAGCTGGGTATCATTGGCATAGCAATGAAAACCCAGCCCACACTACCTGATAATGTTTCCCAATGGAAGCATATAAACCGTGAACAAACAGGGCATCAGAACCGACCCCAGCGGAACACCACAGGACAGTAGCATCGGGTTAGATGAGGCTAACCCCATCATTACCCTTTGTACCCTGTCTGGGAGAAAGAACCTGAACCAGTTGATGACTGCTACAGTTAGTCCAACCCAGTTCTGTAGGTGGTCCAGCAGCACCTCATGATCAATGGTGTCAAATGCAGCCGCGAGATCAAGGAGGACTAAGATGGTGCACTCTCCTCTATCCCTTGCCATTAGAAGATCATTCAGAACCCTCACCTGTACAGTCTTAGTGCTGTGCCAGGACCTTAACCCAGACTGGAAGCACTCATAAGTGGAAGAGGAGGCAGGACACATCCCTAGCTGAATGGCCACCACTTTCTCTAGCACCTTCAATAAAAATGGGAGGTCTGAGGCCAGCCTGTAGTTGCTGAGGCACTCCAGGTCCATCGAAGGTTTTTTCAGTAGTGGTCTAACCAATGCCTCTTTCAAGCCCCAAGGAAAGACCCTACTCTCAAGTGAACTCCGGTCAATCCCAGCAACCACAGGGTCTATCAGGTCCACACAAAGATGGGAGACAATCCCCTGAAACTGTTTCATGTGACTCAATGCATGCTTTTTCAAATTCATTTTCAATTAAATTTTCATGATCAGTACAGTATATTGTAGTAGCAATAAATACTAAAGTACATTCAGTTTGGGACTCTTCATTTCACACATTCATACACGGCCAAAATTGGCTGTATTTGGTTACTTGTCCCTCACCCCATGTAAGAAACATCATTGGGTGGTTGCCTTGTGGACTTCAGTTGTGCTGTGCAATTGCTACACAGATGCAATACTGCTGCATGTCCATGCTATATTAACTGCAGTTTATCCCTTGTGTATGGCCTGGATGAGATGACCCCTAATAGAAGAGGAAGGAGCTCCTCTGGCAAGCTGTGTTGTGTGTCTCCTATTACCTTGTGTAGTATACTTGATTTTAGATCATCCCTCAGTTATGCTGCCTTTTGCATCCACATAATTTCTGCCCCCTCTGGGGCAAGCTCATGTGGAGGAGATTCTATTTAGTTGTGGGGGGTGCTGGGGATAAAGCACCCCACCCAAATCATGACTGTTTTCCAGGATAAGGCTTTGGCGCTCCACATCCCGGGAGCTGCAATGCAAGGCACAGAAATGCTGGGTTGCCCATATCAGTGTCGACAAAATGACTGTGGCACTGATATGGGTGAACCGTTACCTTGTATACTGAAGTGTGAGTTGTTCTCAGGCACACTTTACCTGATGAGAAGAAATTGATAGGGTGGTTGTGCTCAAAATGGAGATATCAGGGGGTTAGGTTTGGATCCTTGCCCATGGTATGAAGCAACCAACTGTCCACTGAGAGGTGCATACCTATATTTGGTTGATAAGGGGGTGCATTATTTTTTCCATTTGGTAAATGTGCTTACCAGAAGTCCTCCAGGTAGTTATATCTGGGATAGTTGTAGTAAGCCAACAATTTTTTATGGCTTACTTAGCAACCTTGATTAGGATTCCCAATAAATAGCATGAGCTGGGGTCCCTGAGGCCTCTATGATACTGCACTAATATGTACAATGATGGGGTGAGAGGGTTTGTTCTGCTAAAGAGTTCCTGCAGCTCCATCTCCAGGGACTGGAAGAAGGGCTACAGGCATGGACTAGTCCACATGATATGTGCATTTGTGGCCCTTATTTCTATGCAATCTCTCCAGCATTTGGATCCTGTGTGGGTAGATAATGGGTCATTATCACAGGGGTTTGGAAAAGTCTAGTGAGTTGTTTCCAGGCATACTCTAGTCTGTTGATGAAAACTGGTGACCCTTGCTGATGCTCAGCATGCTATAGCCCAAGTGTCCTCCTCTATGGGGGTATTCAGTTCCTCCACCTATTTTAGAGCTATATCCATTGAATTTTTAGCAGAGGTGGATTATAAGGCCTGATATAGCTGCAAGATCATACGTCACCTAGTCCTAATTTTAATGACAGCTATATAGTAGGTCATGAGGCAGGACCAGACTTGAGTCTGGGCACCAAATGAGAGGGATGTGATGAAATGTCATAACTGCATGTATGGTAGCAGTAGAGCTCTCTTCTACAGAGATGATAGTGGGCCTGGAAGTCATGAGAGGACAGTATGTGTGACCACTGGCACATTTGATAAATATACTGTAAAGTGTATCTCTCCCATTTCTTGAACCCATGGTCAAGCCAATTGGGGGCACAGTCCTCCAGTTGTATTATTTGGCATAGTGAGGGGAGAAATGGTATAAGGTATAATGTTCTTCCAGTGGAATGCCAAACTTTCACCTAGTGCCACAGCCTGGGATTTAGTCCATTCACTTCTTCTGTGTTTGTCATTCAATGATGAACCTGCATGAATTGATGGTTTGTAAATAGGGCATGCTCTGTATCCATCCATGTAGCATGCCACCACCTAAATGACATCAGAGAAGGAAGTGCATGGGAAGCCAATTAGTAGCCTGTATGTTTGGGAGGTCAATTCTCTCTTTAGCTAAGAAAGGTGTTGCATTTTGATGCATGATCTTTGGCCCACAATATAAACCAAGTGATGTCCTTATTCCAGTCTCTCCAGCAATTTGAGGTGGAGACATAGGTACATTTGAAAGAAATACACTGCACTGGGTAGTGTGATCATATGTACATATTCTACCCATGGGTTAGGAAAGGTAATGTACCCCATCTTAGAAGATCACAAAGAATGGCCGGGTCAAGTGGGATATAATTGTCCCAGTATGTTGTGGTTGGGGAGGGCTATATATTCCTAAATATTTTAATTTTAGTAAGTCCCAGCAGAATGTGTAGGTCTCATGGATGGCTTGGGGAGGGCCTGGGGGAGGATAAAGTCAAAACATTACATTTCCATCTTTGATGTATTTAGGTGATAGCCCGACAGTTCTCCATACTGCTTTAGTAGTTGAAATACTGCTGAAGTGCCTCTTCTGATCCTCAGATATAACAACACATCATCTGCACACAGGGTGATGCTGTGTTCCACCCCTTCTCCTGATATGCCCTGGAATGTAGTGGTCTCAAATAACCCAAGCCAAAGCTCAGTGTAAATCATGAATAGAAGAAGAGACATAGGGCAGACTTGGGGTCCCCTGAAGAGGGAAGGTCTGTGGAATGGCATGCCTGCTGACCTTCATGCAAACCCTGGGATTGATAGTGCCTTTGCAGGAGTGTATAAATGATGCCGGAATCTGATCTTTCCCAAGACAGAATATACAATAGTAACTGCCAGGAGACCCGATCAAAGCCCTTTTCAGTGCCAAGGTTCAGCAGTAGGGACGGGTTTGAGATTACTGCATCTGGTGAACTGTACATGTAGTTTGGTGGATGTTATCTATTGTTGTGCAGAAATATAGAAACATAGACTTTGACGGCAGATAAGGACCGCTTGGCCCACCCAGCCTGCCCATTTCCCTACCAATTCAATAAGATGCAGATCCTAGTTAACCAACAGCCTTCTTCCTCCTACCCCTCACTATAATTGTCTTATGTCTGTCCCATGCATTCTTGAATTCCCCCACTGTTTTTGACCCCATGATCTCCTCAGAGAGGCCATTCCATGCGTCCACAACCCTCTCTGTGAAACAATACTTCCTCACATTGCTCTTGAGCTATCCCCCTCTATCTTCAAATTGTGCCCCCTTGTTCTTGCACACCTCTTTCTCTAAAAGATGCTACACTCTTGGACTTTGTTGATTCCCTTGAGGTATGTGAAAGTTTCTATCATGATTCATGTCCCACCTCTCCTCCTTTCCTCGAGGGTATGCATATTGAGCTTCTTTAGTCTCTCTGTATGGTTTCTGTGCAGACCCAGCACCATTTTGGTTGCACTCCTTGGACTGCCTCCATCCCGTCTATGTCCTTGTGAAGATGGGGGACCCAATTCTCAAAGAGGGCTGCGTCCAGAGCAAGCTGTGGCAAACAGCAACTTGCACTGAAGCCCCATGCACCAGGAACCCTGCACCAGATTCTGGTACAGGATGGGTCCCCAGGCCTAAGTGCCCACACTTGTGGCAACCTTTTCCATGTGACAAATGACAAGTGCATGGGAGAGGTGTGGTGGAAGCTCCTGTGGACAGGGCAAGCAACCTTGTCCCCACCCCTGGTGATCAGAATTGGTAGCCTGTGATGTGGGCAACTGTATGTGGGTGACTGATCACAAGGTTGACTGCACAATGGTGCTGACAATTCAGGTGACCCGGGATTTCTCCTTCTTCCCTGAGTTGTGCCACCCCTGGAGTAGGAATCCTAAGTAAAGGGTGTGGAAGAGGCAAAGCCCCCGATTAAGTCACATTATGTTTTTAGTCACCCTGGGGATTGTTGCTCTTCCACAGGTCACCATCCTGCAATCGCCCTCATCACATAGCACCATCCGAATCCCCGTTACCACCTGTACAAAATTGGCTGGTCTAAGGGTACTTAGAAGGTCGTCTTCTGGAGGAGTTCTGTGAATCACATTTAGGGGGATGTGGCAGCTTGCATCTGCCACATGCCCCCTAGCACCAGATCGCAGCCCATGTTTAGGTGCAGGGGAGGCACAGGTCTCTGTTTAGTAGGCAGCCTGCATTTGATGCAGGCTGCCTTTGAGAATCACTCTGGTGGATCCTTTTGGCGCATGGTGCACCTGCACCATTCTTTTGGTGCAAGCCCCTTGCGCCATGCCAGAAGCTTTGTGAATTGGGCCTCGGGGTCTCTAGAACTGCATGCAGTACTCCAGATGGGGTCTCACCAACTGTCTGTACAGAGGGATGACAATTTTCTGTTTCCTACTGGTGATGCCTCTCCCTATGCATCCCAATATCCCCCCAGCCTTCCTTCCTGCCTTCTCACATTGCCTGCCTACCTTTAGGTCATCTGATATGACTACCCCAGGTCCCTTTCCATTTTTGTTGTTGTTAGTAGCCCCCTCCCATTGTGTACTCTTCCACTGTTTTTTTTTCCCCAGGTGCATTACTTTGCACTTCTTTGCATTGAATCTAAGCTGCCATACCTTTGACCATTCCTCCAACCTTGCCAAGTGCATTCTCATCTTTTCCACCCCTCCTTGTGTATCAACCCTGTTGCAGATCTTTGTGTCATCTGCAAAGAGGCAAACTTTTCCTTCCAGTCCCTCTGCAATGTCACTTATAAAGACATTAAAGAGGACCGGCCCCAGTACCGAAACCTGCGGTCCCCGCTAGTAACCTCCTTTCTTTGGAGTGGACTCCGATTACTATTACCCTCTAGATCCTGTTGTCAAGCCAATTTTTTTACCCAGACTACCACTCTGGGACTCACTCCCAGGCTGGCTAACTTGTTTATTAATCTTTTGTGTGGGACTGTGTCAAATGCCTTGCTAATGTCTAGGTAGGCTATGTCCACAGCCCCTCCCTGGTCTACTACTTTGGTCACCCAGTCAAAGAAATCTACTAGTCTGACATGACCTTCCCTCTGTGAATCCATGCTGCCTTGGGTCGTGTACCCTGCTGGCCTCTAGATACTCAACTATTCTTTCTTTCAGAAGTGATGCCATCATTTTCCTTACCACTGAGGTCAAACTAACAGGTCTGTAGTTTCCTGCCTCTGCCTTGCTCCCACTTTTGTGAAGGGAATTACATCCGCCTCCTCCAGTCCTCAGGTACCACAACCTTTTCCCATAATTTGTTAAAAAGAGTAGTCAGTGGTATCACTAGTTCTCCCTTAGTTCTTTTAGAATTCTGGGGTGAATCTCATCAAGCCCCATTGCTTGTCCACCTTGAGTTTTGGATTTCTTTCAGGACCCTTTCTTCTGTGAATGGATGGTATCAACCCCCCCTTTCCAGAGTGCTTCTATTGTTTGGTTTAGGTACGTCCCGCTCCTCCTCTTCTTTTGTGAATACTGAGCAAAAATATTCATTTAGTATCTCTGTCTTTTCACTGTCACCCTCTGCCCACCCCCATTCCCTTTATTAAGCCTCACTATCCCTCCCTTGGTCTTTCTTTGCTCACTAATGTACCTATAAAATATGTTGTCCCCCTTCTTTACTGAGTTGACTATCTTTTCCTTGGTTTGGGCCTTTGCTATTATGACAATCTTCCCCACTTCCTTCCACTTTAACTGGTACAGTTCTCTGTCCAGCTCCTTCTGTGATACCTTATACTTTCTGAATGCTAACTTTTTCTCCCTAACCTTCCTTGCCACCTCTTTTGAGAACCATAGTGGTTTTTTTCCCTTTGTTTTAATTATTGGCTTCACACAAAGGCTTTTTGCCTCTGTGATGGCAGTTTTAATTTTCCCCCATTATTCCACCACCCCTCCTTCCTGCCCTTTTGCTAGTGCATTCCTTAGGCACTCTCCCATTTTGCCATAGTCAGCCCTCCAAAAGTACAGTACATTTGCTTTTGTATGACTTGACTCTATGGCTGTGTTTATTGTGAACCACACTGTCTGGTGGTCACTTGTTCTCAGATGGCTACCCACTTCTAAATCCAAGATCCTCTCACCATCTGTGTTTGAGGGTACTAGGTCTAAGACTGCTCCATCCTGAGTGAGTTCCAAGACTAGCTGCCTGACTGCAGGACTGGACGAAACCTGTTTGATCTCTATGTATGAGGGTAGGGAGGAATCTGTAGACCTGTTTAGCCATTTTGGACATAAATTGCTTATAGTCAGTGCTGAGCACCAATATCGTGTGATAGGATGGGCAAAGCAGGAGATTCTTGCCGGGTTTAGGAACAACTGTTACTGTGGCATGTCCCTAGGATGAGTGGGTTCCATCCCTTTGAAAAACTCATTACAAGCAGCTAGTAAGGGAGAGATCATGAGTTCTCTAGTGGTTTTATAGAACTCTGAACCATGGCTATCCAGCCCTGGTGCCTTCACAATTTTAGATGTATATATCACCAGGTCCAGATCCTCCTGGGTAATGGGGTTTGGTAACTTGGCTCCCACTGCTTGCGAAAGTAAAGGCAGCCAAAGGTGCTACAAGAATGAATCTACTAGCTCCTATTTTTGGGAGGACTATGGGGTATAGAAGAATTCATACTAGGCCTGAAAACCTGTGCTATCTGCTCTCTACCTGTGGGCTCTGTGTGATAAAGGTGAATAAATAATGGAGAATGTCAAGACTACGAAACTGAAAGGGTGAATACATTAACGGAGCACTAAAATCATGGTGACCATCATCATTAGTGATTCCAGCACATATTCCAATGCCCAGCCCCCTGCTATTTCTAAATATATCCTACTCTGAGGCACTCCTTGACACAGGGGTTGACTATTACACCATAGTAGCCATTTCCACCCATTCACCCTTAATTGTATGTCGCCGTTTAATCTTTCACTATTCTGCCTTTGCCGTTATTGATTCACCCTTATTACCTCGCCACATTCACATGCTACCTTACCTTTGTTAGGCATGTACCAGTTGTAGGATGTATCAATGCAGTGATTATGGTACTTTTTTATTGCTTCCTCAGCTGATATGCCACCAGCTGGGTGGATCTAGCCTCCGTTTCATAAAAGTGATGACACAAGAAGGTGAGTGCTATTTTGGTGTGTCCAAGAATTAATTTGTCTTGGTCAGCTCTGACCTTTGCAAGCTATGGGGTGATTGGTCCCCTGTTGGTGCACTCTGCTGAAGGAAATGCAGGATTTCCTTGAGAGTATGCCTACATTCCTGTTTATGCTTCTTCATAAGACAAAAGTATTGTATGAGGTGGCTTTTACTGGATTCTGAGCTTGGTGTCATTTTCAGGATTCTCTGGCAGTATTCAAGTTTTTCTTCCATATAAGTATGGAAGGAGGGAGAGTACAATAAGAATGTATTTAGTCATCAGTGAGTTGATCTTTCTCGAGTTCAAAATCCCAGTACCAATTGACTGGGGTATGATCCGAGGGAAATATATCTCTGATGGTGCAACACGTAACCATAGAGACATGCTCCACCTGTGTTCATCAATAGTCTATCCTGGAGTAGTTACCATGTACCTGTGAATAATAGGAGCAGTCTCTCTGTCTGGGGTGCAATGTCTGCCAGGCATTAGCCTGTCTGATTTCCTGTGTGAGCCTTCTGAAGTATTCATGGGATGCTGGGATGATTAGGTGGGTTCTATTTAGAGAAGCCGAAAGGGATCTGGGTCATATTCAGATCCCTGCCATGAGTAAAATCTCCTTGGTGAAATATTTAATCCAACCCATCAAGTGCTAGATGACTGGAGTGTTAGCTCCAGGGTTATACTGTATATAAGTTCACGGGTAACCTCCTGAACATGTACGGTACCATGTAACAGAACCAATGAACTCTCTGGGTCTCACCAGACCCACTGCTCCTTGAATTAGTTGTCTGGGGACAATTACAACAACCCTTGTCTGTGTTCCTCCTGATACAAGGAGGAATATTCAATGTTGAAACCTAGCTTCAGTAGCTTGTTGTGTTTTGGAAGTAAGATGTGACTTCTGGAGGAACACAAGATGGTTTCATTTTTCTTGCTGCAATATAGCATTTATTCATGCTTGATCAGGTTTGTAAGTCCATTTACATTCCATGAGCACAGATGTATAGTGGAAACACCCATTTTATCTTATAGATAATATAAGCAGGTAGTTACTGCCTTTGCCCCCGACAGGTGCCCATTGCTCTACCAGCTACTCACAAACACATTTGTACAGTGCAGATATGACCTTTTTCCAATGTAGTGCACCCTCTACATGGTAGAGGGCCTGAACTAGGGAGAAAGGTCTCTACCCCTGGGAGAACGTTAGTAGTGCAGCAGTAAGTTAACATCTAGTAAGTGTAACAAGAAAAAAACACGGTACTCTGGGAAGCAACTGTCTGGGGTACTGGGGATAATTGTAGTCCAAATGGACTCAACTGTGGGTCAGCTTTCAAACTAAAGGCAATTCATAGCCCCGGGTAGAAATCTGCCAGGAGGTAATGGCTCATGTTGAGGGGCCTCCAGCAGTTCTCAGTTTAAGGTGGGAGGGGGACAGGAAGACTGTATGTCCTCTGGGGGGGACCACTGTTTGAATAGCAGATAGGGTCCTTTCCAGGGGAATGCACTCCCATGGGTTGGGGTCAGTAGTACCTAGTGGTACCATCCTGAGGGGTATCTGAGGTCCTAGCCACTACCCATAATACTGCCAAATAGTTCTGGGGATAGCCTGCTCTACTATCAGGTTATGCAGCTTTCAGCCTAGTATATGCACACTTGACCCAATAAAGGATTGGAGGTTTGCTCTTAGGTGCTCTGAGAGAGCAGGCAGTGGATAAAGACATGTAAGGAGAGCTTGGGGTCCTTACTGTATTCCCCAACTTCTATAGATTTGTGAAGGCTCTAGTGTTGGATTGCTTCACCCTGCTGTGATAGCAGTGAGAAGCTAGAATGAGTTTGTTTGCTATCTCCGGCAGAGGGAGACAGTCTTCTGTGTGACACCAGTGCTTGACCTTGTAGTTGGCTCCTACCTCAGGTGCCTCATCCAGGGTGTGGTAGGAGCTACAGATCTTCAAATCTGGGGTGCTGAATCTTCCTCCAGTGGCATAATGTTGGTAGAGTGTCCCATACTGAGCTGGGATGTGTAGTGTTTGTGTCCCTTCCACCAGGAGGTGTTGGTGTCACACTTGTCATTCCCCCATGAGCACGGCCTCTTTCAGACCATGACTGGTACTCCCTATGGAACCTGCTGATGTAGGAAAACTCAACTTATTTTCAGTGGCTAGCTTCTATACATTGTTTAGTACAACTGCAGCTGGGTTGCTTGCATGAGTGCCTGCCCCAGGCCCTCTCCCCCACTAAGTAATGAGCGTCTGCCTTCCCCACACACATTCCCCTTATAATGTAGAAATACTGACTACTCACAGTCAGTTTGTCTGTTGGCTCTTGGCAGCAGTAGTCGAGGACTTTATGGTTTAATCAACTTGGCCCCACATCCCCTCAATTGTTACCCTTTTAAGAGTGGAGTTATGGTTGGCACACATGCAGTTGCAAGGCTGCCGTGCATGTGGGCTGCAATAAATTGTGCTACTAGAGGTAACAGGTGCATTTAGGCCTGATCATGAGGTTGGATTGGCTAGTGACAGTGTCCCCAGGATTTGCCAACACCTCCCTGAAGGACACCATGAAAATCAGTGAAACATAGAAAGCCATCTAGAATAGTTCACCAGTAACCTGTACAACTCTCACTGTCCAGGATACCTTGGTACATGTTTCCAAGTGGATGAGGACAGACACAGCTCTGTGTACCTATGAGTATGAGTACAGTCCTGCAGCCCAGGCACCAGTCATTATCTCGCAGAACCACTGGGACATATTATTAATTAAATCACAGCTGATCCCACAGGTCCAAGTGAGGGGAGACAAGTGTCCAGGGTACTAAACATCCAGAGAGGCATGAGCAATCAATCTGATTTAGTTGCAGTGATGGTAGTTTTATTTCTTGGTAGTTGAGGTATCTGGCTGTGGATTGAGGTTCTTGTAGGCTGGGTGAAATGTATCTTCTGCTGGTCAAATTCTGCAAAATTATGATTTTGCTTCCGTGTAATTTCACAAAATGTCAAAATTGCAATTCTAGTTATTTCTGTCTAAATTAAAAAGCATTTGTCCAAATTAAAATTGACAGGAAGACTCTCCCACGGTCCCTTCATCAGTGTACCAAGTTTAAAATCTTTGTCTTTAAAGGTTGCTGAGTTATAAGCCTCCAAACATCAGACATTTTAAAATTATGTTTCACAGATATGTAAACTGCAGTATTTTAAGCCCCTAAAACTTTAAAACTAGAGAACAGAATATCACCAATTTTAATAGATTCATTGACTCTAATTGTTAGGCTTTGAGGCCATCCTCATGGCCCAGCAGTAGAGCATCACACTGCCATGCTGATGTCCAAGCCTCAGAAGTGACCTCAGGAAGTAAGGGGAGAGAATATACTGGATGTAATATTGTCTAATACCAGTGAGGCTACAAATAGTGTTGAGGCTGCCCCCCCTCCACTTAGTAATAGTTATGACAATATTATCAGCTTTGACATAAACAGATCTAAACTCACTACTAAGGGGATGACAATGTATAAAAATTATGCAAAAGCTAATTTCTCAGCTATGAGGGATGAATTAAGAAAAATGGACTGTGACTATAGTGGGTAAATTAAATAGAGAGGAAGCCTGGGATAAGCTGATTACTATAATTTCATCTATGGAGGCTTAATATGTTCCTACAAATCAGGTTTACAACAATACAGGTAAGAAACCTTTATGGTTTAACAATATGATTAGAAGGCTTATCTCTAAGAAAAAGGTAAAATATAACAGGATGAAATGGAAGCCAACACCAACTAACATTAGGAACTATAAAAGTATACTGAAGCAACTTAAATGTGAACTAAAGAAATCAAGAGCAATGACAGAATTTAAGTTAGCCAACACAAAGAATAATCACAAGGCCTTCTATTCATATATCAATGAGAAAAGGGGAATGACAGAGTTGTTTATCCCCTTATAATGTACAGCATTCCATACAATTCTCCCCAGAGGATGGCCACAGAATTTAACAAATATTTTTGCTCAGTACAGAATGCTGCCAATACCCTAAAGAAACTTTGCGAGCCAATAAATAACAGTGGTAAAATAAGTTAGCTGATGACACTGGAAAAGGTTTTCACTAAGCTGTCAGGGTTCAAGATAAGTAAATCTGCTGGGCCTGATGGCCTGCACCCCAAACCCTTGAGAAAATTAGCACCAGCCCTTGCTCCCTGGATAGCAAATATTGGGAGTAGATCTATTTCAAATGCCTGAGTACCCACTAATTGGCTTAGTGCCATTATAATACCATTCCATAAGAAAGGCAGTAAAGCTAATCCTGGCAACTACAGTCCTATTAGCTTAATGTCCATAGTGGGCAAGTTAATAGAGAGTATCATAAAGGATGAATTAGTTAATGACCTGTGAGTAGGCGGTTATCTGATATATCACAACATGAATTCATGAATAATAGGTCATGTACTACCAACTTAATAAACTTCTATGAGTTTGTTTGCTTTAATATAGACCAAGGGAAAGGGGTGGATGTGCTGTTTTGGGATTTCAGGAAGGCTTTTGATGCCCTCCCTCATAACATATTAGTAAATAAATTTCTAACCATAAAAGTGGATGTACGCCTGGTTAAATGAACACCCTGCCCAGTGCATGCCCTGGCAAAATTCTACTGTATGCAGATGACGCTGTCCTTTTTGCCACCCACCACAATCCCGTCTCCCTCCAGGACACCCTACAGCAGTCTTTCAACAGTGCCGAAGCCTGGTTTAAGGAGTGCAGACTCGTCATCAATCTTAAAAAGACCAAAGCTATGCTCTTTTCCCACCCCCAAAACAAAGCTAGCAACCACCCACTCTATATCCTTCCAAGTACCAATCAGCCACTGGAACAAGTCTGCTCCTACAAATACCTTGGGGTTACCTTCGACTCAGCCCTCACATTTCATAACCACATCGATGCCCTAACATCCGCCACTAACATACGGCTGGGCATTCTCTTCCGCCATAGAACCTGCCTTCCCCCAAATGCTCTCCGGCTCACTGTTACATCATCCGTTCTGTCCCTTGTAGACTATGGCCTACCAGTCTATGGTGCTGCCGACACCACTGCACTCAAAAATTCACTTAACCCTGAACAAAGCCTGCAGATTGATTACTGGTGCCCCAGGCTCACTCACACCTGTCAGCTGTATGTTGAGGCTAAATTGCTTACCCTGGATGAACGCCTCCAATACCAAACCTGTCTCCTCACAAAACCCCTACTCGGCCTCTGGGGTAATGGCATCCATCCACCAGAGCCCTCCCACTATTGCAACACAGTCTTCCAACAAGACCACTTAATGGTCCCCAGATCAAGAACCAGCCATGGCCAGAGGTCCTTCTGCTATAGAGCCCCAACCTGGTTTAACTCTCTCCCTGCCCCCATCTCCAATGCCACCACCATCTCTAAGTTCAAAACCACCCTTCAAAACCACATCATCAACACTCATAACTGCTCCTGTCTCTGAAAGTAGCCTCCACCTCTACTTCTCTTGACAACGCCCTCCGGTGGCTCTCCACCTAGCCATCCCCACCACCACTTCCCTGTACACCGTGCCTATGTTTAACCTGGCCAGTACCAGCTGTTTCCAGTGTTTGCCTATTAGATTGCTCACTATTGATACCAACTTGTGTAACACCTGTTCTCAACTTACATGTACCCTGTAACCCAAATGTATTTGTCTGACCACAGTGTGGCGACCTCTGTTGAACGTACTATTGTTTTGCAAACTCACGCTATGTAACCAAAAACAATGTATGTCTTTATGTGATGAAGTACTCTTGGAAATGAGCCTCTGGCTCAAAGGTTGTAAACTGATTTTACAAATAAATAAATAAATAAAATGGACTCAGAGCTGGCTGGTGAATAGAAGTCAGGCCATAAGAATTAATGGCATAATTTCCTTGAGATGCTATGACCAGGGTACCCCTGAGCTCTGTCCTGGGACCACTGCTTTTAACATATTCATTAGTGACCTGACTGTAACAAGTAACAACAAAATTAGTAGAGTTTAATGATGATACCAAACTTAAGAGAATAGTGGACAATGAAGCCCAGAGAAATATGATGCTCAATGATCTCAAAAACAGGTAAATGGGTTAACACTAAAGACATTTTATTTATTCACTTATTTATTGAAATGTTTCACCAGGAAGGCACACTGAGCAACAAGTCGCTCATCTCCGCGTGACCTGGCAGGAAGGGTACAATAGGAAAGACGTTAAACATTCAAGTTACAAGATCAATATTAACATACAGTTGTAGGCAGGTGTTACAAACAGTGTTACAACTAGAAAGGGTGAAAAGGAGGTGTCAGATAGAAAAGAGGTGAGTTGGGAGAGGACAATTTGTTCTTGAAGTTTAGCAAGGGTAGGGAGGAGAAATGAGGCGATAGCTGCCAGGGATGAGATGTCACCCCTTTGGGTAGAGGGAGGACCACAGCATGTTTCCATGAGAGGGACTGAGGCAGTAGAGATGAGATATTTAAGATTATTGAGAGGGGGTAGGCAATGGCTGAAGCAGAGAGGGAAAGGAGTTTTGAGTCAAGGCCATCAGGGGAGGCACCTTTAGAAGGGTTGATGGTGAGGATGGCACTTAGGGTATCACTTGGAGTTACAGTAGTGAAAGAAAAGGGAAGGTGGGAGAGTGGTGGAGGGGGCACACCAGTAGAGGATGTGGAGGGGGAAGGGTAGGAGAGGAGGGATTTCAGAATCTCAGTGGTGCAGGAGGTATTGCAGGAGTTAAATTCTGCAGCTACAGCTGGTGAGTTGGACACTAGTGAGCTATTTACTTTAAGTACCGGAGGCGATGGGTGAGATGAGGGGGTAAATAGGGTGTGGACCACCTTCCAGAATTTTGAAGGGGAATTTATGTTGGTGATAAAGACAGATTTGAAATATTCAGACTTGGCTAACCTTGTAGCCCTGGTGCAAGTGTTTCTGAGGTCACTAGGATGCTGGGTAGCTTTATGATGCTTCCAGGCTCGATCTCTAGCCCTGAGGCATGTCAGAAGTTCAGGGGTTATCCAAGGTTAGTTGTTACCTCTGACTCTGGTTTGTTTGAGAGGGGCAAAGGCATTCCAGTTTACAAGAAAGACTTCTTTGAAGTAATCAAGGACCTTATCGACTCAGGGGAAGAAGAACGGAGGGGACCAGTAAGAAGTGGCAAGGTTACTCAAGAGAGTTCTGGGTCAAGAGACTTGAGAAACATATGTATGGTTTTGTGTGGTGATTTAATTTGTGGACTTCCTAACTATGAATATTGGGTTGTGGTCACTGAGAGCATTGGGGAGGATGCCAGAGGTGATGACGTGTGGGGTGGGAGGAAAGGGCCCAGTCGAGTAGGGAGTGTTGTTGTGTCTTGTGGTTTGGGCAGGTGGTTTGGAGCTCAGTAGAGAGAGTTTAGGCTCCAATTTTTTTTAGTTTTAGTAGTTTTAGGTGACAGCCAATTTATATTGAAGTCACCTAGGATGAATAATCCCCCAGAGCGAGCAAGGGAAGTGATGGAGGTTAGGAGGTCTAGTGCGACAGAAGGATGGACATTTGGCAGCAGTATATGCCAGCTACAAAGATTGGGAGAGTGAAGGGGATGGTCACATGGATAGCTAGGGCATCATGGGTCTCAAGATTGGAGGATGAGTAGATGATGAAATATTGGATGAAGGCTAGGACATAAATGGCTACACCACCACCCCTTCCAGCATGGTCTTGACTTAGCAGTGAGTAGCCAGGAAGGGAGACTGAGTGGTCAATGATAGTGCTCTTTAGCCAAGTTTTGGAGATGATTAGAATGTCTGGTTTTAGAGTGCACACCATGGTCTGAATCTGGTCAAATTTTTGCAACAACCTGTTGGTGTTTAGATGTAGGATCTTTAAGCCCTTTGGGAGGGCTGAGAGGAGAGAAGAGAGCGGGGGGAGGTAGTAGAGGAGGAAGCACCAGAGGAGCAAGGAGCAATATGGCCTGGGTTGGAGTGGATATCCTCGGTGGAGAGCAAGAGGAGGGTGAGTATGAGAAAGTGGAGCTTGGGGGATTTTGAAGGGGCTGGCAAGGAGGTTGGGTGTTTTGAGGAGAAGGGTGTGGATCAGAGAGGAAGAAGGAGGTGGAGAACCACAGTGAAAGTGGTATCAAAGCTGCATGAGGAATAGTGGTAGAGTGAGACCATATTTGAAATGGTGGGGAGGGAGTGATAGCAGGATTTGGTAGGGGACTGGAGATAGTAACTGCTCTGGTTGGGAGAGTTATTAAAATAGGTGAGTAGAGAGCAGATGGAGGTGGTAAAGAGAGGGATATGAGCAGAACAAGGGGAAGAGAAAGAAGAGTAGGGGATGCATTGTTCATAAAGGCAGATGAATAATTGATTTAGGAACAGGAAGAATTTGTAAGCAGGGAGCACAGGGGGGCTGATCAGATGTAGGGGGAGCTGTAGTTTAGGAAGATATCTATATGAGCAACAGGCAGGGATTGCTTTAGATAAAGATTATGTCCCTCTGGTGGCAGTACAATATAACTTTGCTAATGGGAAAATGGACAAAATGGACAAAACAAAAAAAAATACAGAGGGTTACAGGAGTACCTTTGAGTTGCGATTTCAGTTATACAGGGTGCCTGCCACTGTAGATACAGAAAACAGAGCTAGTGTAGGAGTGCCAAGCACTAGAAATATAGGGTAGAGCTAAGTCCAATAGACAAGGAAGGGGCCTGTAGCAGACAAAGGAGGACTAGAAACAGCCATAAAAGGACCAGTCAAATTACAAGCTGAGTGGTCCTAGTACTGGCAAAGCACCTGAGCAGCAGCTGGGGAGTGGGCAGATTGGTGAAGAGGATGTGGACAGCCAAAAGCAGTGCCAGAGTCACAATTTTGTGGAGGAGCCCCTCAGGGCTTGAGCTAGAAAGAAAGAAAGGCAAGGCTACAAGTACATAAAGATTTCAGTACAGAGGCCAGCTAAATTGGGTTGGGGCAGACAAGAGAAAATGGAGGGAGAGTGGGTCAAAAGGAGGTGTAGCAGGATGAGAGAAGAGAAATTAGCAGGGGGTAGATTAGGGTTTTGGTGACAGTGGTGTCCAAGGGAAACAAGAGGCTAACAGTACAGAAGTCTAGTGTGGGGTCAGAGACAGAAAAATAAAATGCAGAAAATGTAGCTGAATACAGAACAATGTGTGGTCTTGCACTTTGGTAGGAATAATGGTAGATAAATATACCAAGTAAATGGGACAACAATTAAGTCAGTGACTGCTGAAAAGGACTTGGGTGTGATTATGAGTAATGACCTCAAGCCTAGTGCACATTGCCAACAGGTAGCATTTAAAATGGGACACTTATTAACCTGCATTCGCAGGTCCTTCTTCACTAGATCAAGTTCAGTTTTGTTGCCCCTTTATAGGACATATATTAGCCCACATATGGACTACTGTTCACAAGTATGGAGTCCACACCTCAGGAAAGATAAAGATATGATTGATAGGGTACAGAGGAGATTCACCAAACATATCATGAGTTGTTAGAACCTAACATATGTATAGCACTTGGGACTGTGGGATCTGAGCGTACGGTGATCAAGGGGGGGAAGTTACTCATATTTAAGTTCTTACAGGATTATGTCCTAAGTGAGGGACTGGATTTGGTTTACAAGGACATCAAACGTGACCTCAGAGGACATAAGAGTCAACTTGTTGAATCAGTGCCAAAATCAGAACTTAGGAAAAATGCATTCATACCTAGAGCTATTAGACTGTGGAATCAGCTCCTTGGTTATTTGGTGAATGCAACAAACATGACAACATTCAAACAAGGGATGGATGCCTTCATACAGAAAGGCAAGTTGGGTAACTTCCACTGAGCAGTGGGGGGGTCAGCATATACTACATGGGCCTTGTCCTTCTGTTGCCCTATAACTGAAGTATTAACTGAAGTACAATGCTGGGAGGCAAGCCATGTTCAAGACAGCTGCTGCTCAACAGTGCATCTTGGATGGAGAGGGTTAGTAGGGTTCCACCAACACATGGACCCTGTGGCTGTGCCAGAGATCTTGCTGCTGCTGCAGGGGAAGCTGTGGTTGTGCAAGGCTGACAGAGGTATTACCTCCACCAGGAGAGGTGGGAGGGGAAACCATGTGGAAGAAAAATCCAGTAGCTGACTGAATGATGACTGGGTTCAGCCCGATCATGCTATATCCATGCAAACAGGGTATATCTCTGAGACAAGAGCTGCCAGCTAGAAGAAAAAACAATATGGAAAAGAAGAGGCTGTGTGTATTAACTCTAATCTCTTGCTCAAAGGCTAGGAAAGTTATAAGCAGCCAAAGATGCCAAAATAAATCAGTAATTAAAATTGAAGTTTATGAGCTTTTGTGAAATTTTGGAATTGGTGCCAAGTGTCAAGTCACTTTCTTGAGTGATGAACTATGAAGAATAGTCATTGACATCGCTAGCACTAGCCTTTCTTCTTGCAATATGCTAGCTAACCACTAGGGCTCACTGACTTTGTTTTGTATGTAATGAAGGAAGGGCTTCATGTTTTTACTTTATTGGAGTGTACTGGATCACAGATACCTCATTAATGGAGACCAAATAGCCTCAAATTTGGCTGCCTTATCCTTAAAGAAATAATGAATCCTTCCTCATTTATAAAGATCTGTCATAAAATTAAGTCAGGTATTGATCAAAGGAGGGGTTTTATCTTTTCACATTACCAAAATGCACTTTTTAGCCATACTGATACCCATTGAGAGTAACTTCCATTGTTCTTCTGAACAGTTAGAATTTCCCAAATTCCCTCCTAGTAAAATTGGTAGGGGCTCTAAATTCATTCTATATGTTATAGCCAGTTCTAAGATATCCAGAATTTGTCCCCCAAATGTGTACAATTTCTTACATGTTAAAACCTATGTTCTAGGCAGCCATGGCTTTTCAGGCATCCCGGACAACTATCATTCAGATCTGAATTACATTTATGTAATCTACAAGGTGTTAAATATGTATGGTGAAGTACATTAAACTGTATATGTTGAAGCTCTGAGGCAAAAAAAAACTCTTGTGAGGGGTAACTTAAGATGCCTTTCCAATTTTCTTCTGAGTCTTAAATTAAATTGTTGCTCCCAGTGAGTCGTGAGAGGATTAAGATTTGTGGCGCTATAGTCTAACAATAAATGATATATTCCTGATAGAGATTTAGAGTTTAAGTCCGGTTTGTTAAAATCTCTGCAACAGGGATGGTACTGTACATGTGTGACCTTGGATCCTGTCATATAATTTCTTATCTGTAGGAACCAAAGAATGTTGCTTAGAATATGATATCTTATTATTAATTGTTGAAGTGACATCATTTTTTCCTCTTATTGTATGAATAAATCTGCAATATTTTGGATTCATTGAACTTGCTAGATTTTAAATCCTTTATCTATAACTGATTGCTTGAATCCAAAATTGTTGCTAATGGGAATTAATTTTGAGCAGGAATCCAGCCAACTAATATTATTATGAATTGTTTTCCAACATTTACATGTGGTTGCGTTAGTTAACAACTTTAATAATTTTATTTCTTTTGACATATAATATTTGGATTCCAGAATATATTTAGGGTCTAAATATTTATGTAGATTGGATTCAGTTTTATAGCTATCTGTAGAGTCTCCCTAAAACCAATCTTGAATTTGATATATCTGGGCAGCCAAGTAATAAAGTTAGAAATTTGGCACAGCTACTCCTCTCTTTTGAGTGGGAAGTCTTAGTTTTTCTAAGCTAAGTCTAGCCTTTTTCCCTTTCCACAGGAAATTTACAATAGTCCTATCAAGGTCTTTAAAAAAGCAGTGGAATTGATATTGGGAGGGACAGAAATAAAAACAAAAGCTGTGGCAATATATTCATTTTTACCACATTACACCTATCAGTTAGTGTAAGATGGAGGTTTTGCCATTTTCTTAAATCTTTCTATAAGGACTTAAATAAAGGTAGGTATTTTCTTTTATATAGGAAAGTTAAATTTGGGGTTATATTGACACCCAGATATTTTATATGTTGTAAAACAGATGACTGTATTTCTGGAGAAGAATATAATTGGCTAAGATGTAGGACCTCTGTCTTTGCCCAATTGATCTTATACCCTGCGGTCTCCCCAAGTGTTTTAATAATTGCATACATGTTTCATAGGACAGATTGATTTGTCAAAAAATTAGGGCATTGTCAGCATAAAGGCTAATTTTATATTCATTAGACCCCATCTTTATGCCTTTCATGTTCTTAGTGTTCCGAACGGCAACTGCTAGAGGTTCAGTTATAAAAGTAAATAGAAGGGGTTACAGGGGACATCCATGATGGGTGCCTCCAGTTATATGGAAATATGGAGATATATTTTGATTGGTTTGTAGTACAGCTTTTAGTTTATTATACAAGATCAGAATCCAGTTAATAAAGTTTTGTAGAAAACCAAAATTTTAAATACCTGTCTGATAAAATCCATTTGACCCAATCAAAAGTCTTTTCAGCATCTAGTGTGAGAATTAGAATATCTTGCTCTTTGGTGATATCAATAACGTTAATCGATTTTCTACTATTTGCTCCCCTGGTTTCCACCTTTAATAAAAGCATTTTGTTCATGTTGAATGAGACTTGGGGCAACTTTTTCCAAACAAGTTGCAAAGAGTTTAGATAGGGTTTTCATATAATTATTTTAAAGTGATATCAGGCAATATGAAGAAACAAATTCTGGGTTTTTATCTTTTTTGGCAAAGACAGCTATTTTTGCATCATAAAATGAGTGTGGTAATCCCCTTTCTGGAGGGCTTCATTAAGTACCTCCAGGAGAGGTTGGGCTTTAAGTGTAGCATATCGTTTATAAAAGTCTACAGGAAAGCCATGTATGCCTGGTGCTTTGCCTTGTGTCATAGTTTTAACAGTCTGTAATATTTCTTCTAATGTAATAGAAGCCTCTAATGTGATTTTTTGATTGATATTTTTGGAAGATTAATGTCAGTCAAAAAGGTATTAATCGCATCTGGGTATTTATCTCTGTCTGATGAATACAGATTTTGGTAGTAGCTGTGGAAATTTGTATTGATTTCTTTAGGGTCTGTAATTAAAGTCTGGTTCTCTATTCCTTAATTGAGAATATTCCTTCATGTTGTTTTTCTCTTTGTAATTGTGAAGCAATTACTTTATCAGGCTTATTTCCTAATGCATAATACTTTGCTCTGGTAAGTAAATTTGTTTTTTCTGCTTCCTTATGCTGTACATTTACTTAATTGATCATTTATTGACAATAACTAATTATAAATTGTTGGGTCTTGGTTTGACATATGGAGAGATTGAAGATGATTCAGATCTCTTTCTAGATTTTCTGTTTGTTGCTTACTTAAACTTTTCTTAGTTGATGAATATTGTATAACTCATCCACAAATTACAGCCTCAAAGACGTCACATCAAGCTGCAGAAGAGGTTTCATCTTCTGGATTAAATTGGAAATATTCAATTGTAGAATTTCATAAAGTGTCTATAAAGCCCTTTTCTTTAAATATTGTAGGATCCATAGCCCACACTCTATTGGCCTTTAACCCTGATTTGTTAATTGCTAGTTCAAAGGGTACATGGTCTGAAATAATAATATTCTGGCATTTAATATGATGAATAGAGTTCTGAAACCTATGGGTCATCAAAAAGTAATGTATTAATGTATAGCACTGTTTGGGAGTTAGAAAAAGTGAGTAGGTTTGTGATTCTAGATTCAGTTCCCTTCACATGTCTACCAAAGCAAGATCTTCCATATATTCTTTCAATAACTTCCTGGTTGAAATCTTATGGTCCAAAAAGGATGAAGATTTGTCCAGTCTGCAGTTTAGAGCAACATTAAAGTTTCCACCTATAATATATAGATCCTCCAAGGAACAAGAAATTGGTGAAAAATGTGGGGTCTCTAAGGTCTGGCCCATAAATGCTGGCAAAGGTAAAGTTTCATTCTAGTGTTTTAACCTGTGCTACAATGAATCTTACTTGTGGATCAGAAACAAATCTACCAAATTCCATTGAGGAGATTTCTGTTTAATAAAAATTGCTACCTCTCTTGCTGGGGCTCACTGATTTAATCACTTATGGAAGCACAAACATGTGCCGCATTGTTTCTGTACAATGCCACCTGCTGACTCCTTAACAACCATGTACATAAGAATGTATATTTTTAGTATTTGACAATAGTGGTATTGCGTGACGCCAGGTCATACAACTAGTTGTGACTTAGGCTATTGTGAAAGAAGTAGCTGGATATCTTTAGATGTGATGGACCATAATGCTAGGCATCACTGTTACAGGAATGTCTGAGGAGCATTGCAGGGTCTTGAGACTAGTGCAGATAAGGAGATTAAATGTGATACTTGTTTTGTGAAAGTTAAATTCCACAAGTGGAAATCTAGTAGCATTACCTATAATGCATCCATGAATTTTTGAGCACATTTTGCCAATTAGTAGTTTCTAAAATATCCACAATAAATCTTAACCTACTAAACCACACTTAGATTACAGGACATAGTAGCATAATTATGCATACAATAGCTTTAGTGTATACCTGCAATAGCAGTGGAGGTATAAACATCCATATATTTTGAACATTTTCACATAATTTATCAAATAATTGTGAAGCTTTGAACTCCTGTAACTTACAACTTATATAACCAATTACCTGTCTATTTAGCAGTTTCTAAGACTCTTCCTGAAAGTATTCATATGACTTTTAAATTATCTTGCTTGAAAGGTGGATGAGTTGTAAGCATAGAAATATTTTCCAAAATGTTCTCATGATTAATAACTTTCTGGAATCTAAGCCCTTTTAACTTCCACACCCCTCATCCAAATATCATAAAACTAGACATTCTTTTAGGGCCCCTTGCAAGTAGTGTGCATGCCACACTGAAGATCTTGAGTGATTGGGCTGACCAACTTATGACAAATTAAAGACTTTCAAAATATTTCACAAAATGTCCACATGATTAATAAATTGTCATATTTTGAGCACCTATAACTTCCCAGACCCTTGTCCAAATGTCATAATACTTGGCATTTCTTTAGTGCCTCTACCATTCCATTCACTTGCCACATTTCATATCTCTAGCTATAAGCCTGACCAAGTTATGACCAATCAAAGAAGTTCCAAGAACGGCTCAAAATGATTGTTAAATTAAGCAAAATTCATGGAATTTCTTGGAAATTCTGCAAAATCAGAATCTGCCAATTTCATGCAGTCCTAGTTCTTTGAGGTTCCCTTTAGGTGGCTGATGATCTCCTGGATGGATTCCATGCTTGCTGATGATGTTGCGCTTTTGAGGAGGGCTTGCCTGTTTTTGTCCACTTTTCTCTATGCTAACTTGGATGCCAGTGATTTTTCAGAGATCTGCTGTGGTATTTTAATTTTGATGCCATGCTCTGAGAGTGTTGCTTCAAATGTTTGTGTACCCTTGTCCAGATATACTATCATCCATGCAGGATATGGGGTCCCAAAACTTGACATTCTGCTGCTTAAGTGCACTCATATTTGGTATATAGTTTATGCGCGTTTCTAAGATTTATTTATTTATTTCATTTTTGTTGACTGGGTGATTGCACTAGACAAATTCTACCTATTTTCAGGCACAACCTGGGGAAGGGGGATATAGATGAATGCCAACTGACCTTGAACCAGATTAAGCTGTTGGTGGTATCTTTAGTGAATGGAAATTTGGCGAGCAACAGGAAATTCCCTACTCACCTCTTGAAGTTTGCTGGCGGCAAGATGGCGCTCAAGGTGTGCAGAGGAGAAGATGGATGTTCTGGAGGCTGGGGATCAGGTCTTTACCCATTTCCATCAAGAGTGGAGACAAATGCTGAGAATGACTGGAACTTTCACCACTTACCAGTATGGGAGGTAAGGTAGAAATAAATGTGACACAAGAAAATAAGATGCTATGAGATCAGAATCAGGCAGTCGGTACTAGTTCTTACTGTGCCACTGAAAACCTCAGAGGAATCAGAAAAACATGAAGATGTCTATGTTGAGCTGTGGGAGGACTTCCAATTTACGGATGACTAGGAGAAGGATCCCATCTTGAGCACTGAGCAGCTTAGGCAAAATTTGGAAATGAAATGCCATTTACTAATGCAACAAATTGCGGAAAAAGAGGAACAATTCCAGATTACCTCAGAGATGTTGCAGCAATCTGCAGATGATAGTAGATGGAATTGAGCATGCACAAGTACAAGAGGACAAGAGCATCCAGCAGGAGATCGTTCTTAGGAGATCTGATGATCAGAAGCCTCTACTGAAGGCCAGTAAAGCACTGGGACAAAAAAATAGCAGCCAGAGCAGGAAAAAATGTTAGGAACCTCGTCCCGCATTGTCACAAGAAACAAGGATTCAGGCCACTTCCCGGAAATAACTGGGGATGCAATACAAGATGCTGATGCTTGGACACCTGCAAATGCTTTACAAAGCACAGGCTGGGTAGAAGAACCACAAGGTGGATGGTCCCCTGACCCAGCAGACCCAGTTTGGCACAGTACTCTACGACGGACATCAAAACAACAGGGAAAATAATTTACTCATTTAAACGCAAGCAAAAGTATGTACAGAATACTGCAACAGTTAATACTGGGGATGTTAATATACAAGGCTGTAGTATTGGAGATGAAACTGGGGGGCTACAAACTCCTGCGGATGATGCTTTAGAAACTGAGATTATAAACAAAGAAACAGCTGAAGGAGAGAATACTGCAAAATCAATGGCAACTGTGTGTGGGGGAGATATTGACAAGGGGCAGCACTTGGAGACTCAACCTCATATTAAGATACCAATGGCAGTAGCATCTACATCAATTGCACCCTTACCTAAAGGACTGATAAGCAGATACAGGACACTGAGAAACTGGGTATTGTACAGGAAAATTACAATAAATCCCAGACAACAGATGAGAGGTTACCGTATAGGCATGGGGGTTCATAGATTGCAAGATCCAGCACAAAAGCAATTGTTTAAACCAATGTTATGGATGGCGGATTTGTTTAAAACAAGTGTGAGCCTGCTCCATGCCACAATGCCATCAGATTAATCTATAAAGGAGGCTTCGCTGATCCACCCGACAGAGTCTATGTTGGAAGAACCTTATTAAAAGATTCCCTGAAGTTCTATGCTTCTGAAGTTTTCACACTCATCCACATGGATAAATACAACTACGACATCAGTTTTAAACCTGTGGAATGTTTGGATCGGTTTGAGGTGAAGTATAACACTGTTAAAAACACCCCATTGTGGTCATCATTTTGTGCCATTCCAATCACTAAACCAACGGTCAGAACAATTACTATCCTCTTTAAAAATGAGGGTGAACAACATGGATATACTGTTTGGCTTTAAAAGTGCTGTGAGGTTTTGAAACATCAAACCCCTATAACAGAACTCAAAGCAAATCTGGATTGGAGGATGGAGGATAAAATGCAAATTGTTTTGGGTAACAATGGGATTGTACATCTGCCTAGCTGCTTTTATTTAGGAACACATAGGGATCATTGTTTTACCTGCCAGCCCAAGTCATGCCATAAATGTGGCTCACGACTGCATTTGAATAATGCATGTGATACATCTAGATGCACTCATTGCTTGGAAATTGACATATGCTTCAGCATGCATCAATATGTTTAGATGCAACCTGTGTGAAGAGAGAGTTCATGCCTATGAGAAATGTCCATGGGCCTCCCATAATACAGAAGAAGGAGTCTCCAATGAGGCCTTAATTACACAGACACAAAAGAAAGGGTGTGCACAAGCCTCCGAGAAGAGAATGCAAGCCATTTGGCAGGAATAGGAATTAGCTAAACAAAAAGAAATGGGAAAGGAAAATGAGAGGAAAAGGGTACTCGCCACAAGAAGAGGCCGTGATCGACCATAGTAATGAAGGAATTACTATGGGGCTAAAATCAGAGGACACAGTGGGTCAGGAAGATACAAGAAGTGAGATATAGCTGGTAGAAAAAGTAACAATTTCTTTATATTCTCTTAACAAGACATGACATAATTACAGCTGCTGTCTACCAATGTTAACAGCATCAAGAATGGAAAGAGATGACTGACCATCCTTTCAGAGCTACAGTCTTCCAAAGCAGACATACTATTTGTCCAGGATACAGGAATTAAAACATTTTCTGAAAAAGCTCAAGCCTCAAGGCTTAGGGGTAAAGGGGCAACTGTTTGGTCCCAGGGCACAGACGCCTGTGATGGGGTGGGCATTCTTTTCAGCAATCCTCAGCTGAGGGTCACCAGGCTACTAGATTAAGAATCTGGGAGGGTGTTGACCTTAGACATACAGTTAGAAGATATGAGACTTAGAGCTGTGAATAGTTATGCCCCACAAGTTAAAACTAATTTGATCGCACTGTTTAGAGCAATCCAACCTTACTTGCACACATCTAGGTTGGTAATATGGGGGGGCGACTTTAACTGCACTATGCAAATAGCTGACAGAGGCCTAAAAAACAGTAAGCTATATTGTGACTCTAATGCATCAAATGCGTGAGTTAATACAACCCATTTACAAGGTGCATATAGGATGAAACATATCTGAGAATACATACTTCAGGAGTCCCCTCTCAACATGGATAGATTACTTCTTTGTGTCTACCTGTATATCAATACAAGATATACAAACACAATGCATTGCTTTTCAGACCATAGGGTCTATTGATGCATCTCACCTGGGAAATAGCCTTCAATGTGGAAAGGCCTGTGGCATTTGAATTGTTCTCTATTAGACTCTGAAGAGATTAATAGGAGCAGGATAAACTATGGATGGCAAGGAAATCTGTACAATGTCTGCATGACTTGCAAGTAGAGTGGTGGGAAGAGACAAAAAAATTGACAAAGGGATTTTTCCAAAATAAAGGAAAGCAAACAGTCTTTAAAACCTATTTGGATTATCTAGGCCTAAGGAAACAATTCCAGGCCCTGATTTCTAAAACAGAAACGTTAAAGATAAACTTTAACGCACAAATAAATATGATAAAAAAAGGAAATGTTTTTAAAACAGCATGACAGAGCTAAATCACTAAAGCAGAAAATGAGATTCAGGACCGAATATAAACTATAGACTTTAAATGCCTTCAAGGACTGCCAAAAAAGGATAAAAAAAATAATGACACAGGTGATGGATGATAGGAGGTAGTATGTTTCAACTAAGCAAGAAATTTTACAGGTAGTGCAGCAACATATTAAAAACTGGTTTGGAGAACCCCCAGTGGTGCAGATGTCACCAGACTACCTAGGGAAACTGGAGGTTCTGACAGTATTGTCACCTCAGGGGGCCACAGTAATACAGCCTATTGAGGAAGAGGAAGTACAGCTGGCAATAACTACTTTAAAGAATGATACTTCTCCTGGGACAGATGGGATCACAGGGGAATTTTATAAAAATATATTCCTTAGTTCAAAACCTTACATTTTTATGTAATGAGATACTGGAATCAGGTGGGCTACCAAAGTCCATGACTGAAGCAGACCACTTTTTATATAGAAAAGGGAAGAAAGAAGATCTGAAAAACTGGAGGCCTATCAGCTTGTTGAATGTTGATTTTAAAATTTTGGCTAAAGTGTTATCGAAAAGGTTGGCCCAGATTTCAAATAGTGTAATTTGCAAAGCACAAACTTACACAATCCCAAAGAGGTATTCAGGACAATCTAATAATTTTACAGGAATTGTTTCAATGAGGCAGGATGGGGAATGAAGAAGGGTATGTTCTTAGCCTAGACCAGCACAAGGCTTTCGGCTCTTTATCACATTCCTTTTTATTCTCAGTTCTGAGACATTATGGAATACTGGACAAATTTGTGCAGTGCATATCTTGTCTGTACCAGGAGGCCACCCTTACTCTGAGAATAAATGGATGGACTGGTAGTAGTATAAGACTACAGAGAGGGGTTAGAGAGGGCTGACCCTTAGCCCCTTATTATATGTTTTCTGTATTGACCCCTTTTTAAGATCTATCCAGATGTCTGCTATTATTATAGGAATATCCCTGACACAAATGGGGCCCCACAAAGTGTTTGGCTTATGTCGATGATGTCATGTTTGTAGTAGATAAGGGAACAGATGAGGGGGAGATTAAAAACATTATTTTGGACTATTCTAGAAATTCTGGATCAAATATTAACTTTGAAAAAAGTGTAGGGACATGGATTGGATACCCTCAAAACCAGGTGTGCAGATATTAAACTTACACAAGACCCCATCACGATTCTTGGAATTATATTTGGGAATGGAGATTTGGCCCTGTTAAATTGGGAAAGTAAGTTAAGGAAAGTAGAAGGGATCTCCCTGAGCTGGAAAGGCTTACAGATTTCAAAATGAAAAAGGGTGTTGTAAATAAAAAACATACTAGTACCAATATTTCTCTATATAAGTTATATCTTCCCCCTCCCCCAATTAAAAACTAAATTATGTACTGTTTTTTTTTTTTTCAGGCCTTGTGGGGGAGTCATTTGAACCCAATAAAGAGAGGGATTACGTATAGAATGGTAAAAGAGTGGGGTTTGGACATGATAGATCCAGGAATATTTTAGAATACTATTTTTGTATATTATGTTTCCCACACTAGTTGGAGAAAAGAAACCATGGGAAGAGGTGGTCTTTGAATGGGTGGAGATTTGCAAAATGGCATGGGAACATGGGAACAGCAGGTTACTATCTAGAACAACAGTAGTTCCAGGTTACATGAAACCTATGATTCAGGAGTTAATCAAGCTGAAAATTCCTGGACAAAATACAAAACCTAAGATGAGACAGGAGCTGTATGGTGCAATGATGTTGCAAACAAAACAAGAGTTGGAAATATCTAATTGTCCAACAGCCCAGATACAGACTACATTATCCCAACTAACTAATGCAAGGATACCATCTTTCACATGGGACATGCTGTGGTTGAGTATTCATAGGAGATTAAATGTAAAGAACAATCTCAAACATAAACAGTTGATGGAACGATACTGCCCAAGGAGCTCATGCACACAAATCCTGGAAACACAGGAGCATCTGTTCTTGGAGTGTGCATTTGTAAAAAAAAAAAAAAAATTTAGGACACTGTAAATAGGGCATGGAAGATCACTTTGTTTCAAAACTTATCCTACATAGAAATAGTTCATACAGTTTATGCAAACAAATAGAATGTGTTCCATAAAGAAACATTATAGATCATATTTGCACTACTTAAGTATTTTATATGACAAGCAAGGTGCACATGGGTTATCCAGCAGCAAGAGATGTTACCTGAAACTATGATAAAGAATGTGATGATTTCCCTTCAACATGTCTATGAGAAGGACACAAAGAAGGTGGTAAGGGGGACATTACATGGATTATGGAAAAACTGTATTTCTTTTATGATGTCAACATAAAAAAGAGGTGGTTTGGGAGAGGAAGTTTCGGTTGGGAACATCTATACTATAAGAAAGGAGCACTGGTGAAAGATAAAAAAAGAAGAAGGAAAATATAAAAGCAAAATATTAATAAAATAGTAAAAGTATATATAGATAGATATTTACAGATAGATGCTTTGTTTTCTTATGAGTGGATTGGGACAGTAAACACTGGACATATGGAAAGGGGTAAAGATATACAGATTGAACTAAGGAAGCAGAGGAATACTAGACAGGATGGAGCTAGTCAGAAGATGGAAAATGATAATATAGGCACTACCTGAACAGTTTTGGAAGGACTTTGAATGACTTGAATTTTACATCCCTTTCCCCAAATTCCCTACTCTTCGAGAAGTGCCATGGGATCTTTAACATCCACCTGAACTACCACCAGAACAGGCAGATGGGACCTCAGTTTAACTTCTCATCCAAATTGTGGCACCTCAGGTGCAGCACCCTCCTCATGCTGCAGTACAGTGTCAGTATTGGGATATTAACCCAAGTTCATGACATGGGGATAGATCCCACAGCCTTCTGATCTCCCAGCCTCAGAGGTGAGTGTGCTACCTGCTGAGCCACTGACACTGTCAGATTGTAGTTGAATAGTCATTGTCAGTGTACAGTTGTACCCATGATATGGTCACATATTTCCAAGTATTTTGTGATATATCTAAAGAGATTCTCTCTGGTGGCCCATAGTAGTACTGCAGTCAGGCAGGCAGGAAATTAATCCATAGAGATCACATACATTTCTGGAAATATCTGACCATGTCTATGGCTGCTGTTGTAGATCTTGTTGCCTTGGTAATGCAGTGTTTTCTGTTGCCATACTACTGTAGATGTAGGACCTTACCTTTTTGTGGATATCTGAGGAATCTCAGCATGATAGAGCAGGATCACACCTCAAGAGGGCTTTGGTGCCAGGACCCGATGTGCCGCTCCATTTGGGTTTGATCTGCAGGAGCTGGAGGGCTTTGCATAGTGGGGGTGGGGGTGGGTAAGCCAGCATATCAGTACCTTTTTCTCCCTTTGGCATATTGTAGAGTCTAAGAATATTACACCTGGCTCTGCACACCGCATCTTCTGCCTTGTCTTGCAGTGCTTATATTTACTCAGAAAGTTGCAAGATGGCTCACTCATTGCATCAAGATGGTTGTCCTGATGACAGAGGTGGTTGGTGTTGAGCCATTTTTATATTTTTTCAATGTCTGTTTGTAAGGCTGTAGTCATAAATTTAATCTCATGCCTAAATCTGTGGATCTCTGATAGCACCAGTTCCATTTGCCACTGTAGTGTTCAGTTGGAGGTGGCTCTGGCCTCCTTGCTCCCATACTGTGTTAAGAATGGTGGGAGGGTGCTTTTGCTGTTGGAACCTTAAGTTGTCATCCAAACTGATCACCATCCAGGAATTCCACTGAGGAGGGAGCCCTACTAGACTGCATTATTTGTTTTGCTAACCTCTATTGTTGTTTCAGGGGTTGTTTTAGTGCAAATTGGTGTGCTATTAGGTTTAAGCTTTGGTCCCTCATGGGACATTCTGATCGTGCTGCTTACAGGATCATGACATCACCAGAAGTCTATCATGACAGATCCCATAGGTGGATTTAGAGGGGGGGGCTAAGGGTTCTATAGCCCCACCATAACTGAGCTCCTCTATTAGCAAGGCCCCTGAAATTCTGTGGTTCTGCAGTTGTGGAATTTACCACAGAATTTGCATCATGCCGCAGAATATATATAGTGCTGCAGAATTCATTGTTTTTGGTGAATTTTTATATAAATATACTGTTTTTCCATAGTGTCAGGTTTTCTTTCCCACCTCACTTATCCTGAAGTCCCTCCTCTATGCTCAGCATATGATGTCATCGATGACATCACATCATATTTAGCCAATGACAGGACTGCATTCTGCCAGAGAAATGAATAAATCATGCCGCAGAAATCAGAAAATACTGCCGCAGAAGTCAAGGAGCCCTGTCGTAGAAATCAGAAAATTCTGCCGCAGAACACCAGGGGCCCTATTAGTAACACTGTGCTGCATTCTTTATCAGTATGAACTAATGCCTCCATGAAAGCTGCCTGAGCCACACAGGTCTCATCTGTCCTCCAGCAGAGCTGGCCTTAGCTAGGTGCAAACTTTGCCCCTGCACCTTGGGGGCCCATGCTTTTTTCTTGAGTAAAAAAGTAATTTAAAACATTTAAAAATGCCTAAATGTTGTTAGAGGTGAAAATGTTTACCAGCAAATGAAAGTAGAAGGCAACTGGCTCTGTGCTATTACAAAAGGTGGGGGCAGCTTTGCTGCAGTGGAAAAGATTAGGTCAAGAAAGTGCTAATGGTGTTAATGGCCATACTTTACACCTCCCAGGTTGACTGCTTTCACAAACAAAGGGCTATATTGACAAGAGAACTTGTTTTTAACCTAGACATGTAGGTGAAACAATGAATGATATGACAAAATATGTTTCAAAAGTATGTGAGCACTCAAAATGGTTTAAAAACCTCTCCAGCACAGAGCAAAATCGAATTTCCTGATAGGGACCCCTCCATGACAACCTGATCGACAGGTAAAACAACTGACAGGTGGCAACCTTACTGGTGTCCCATGATAATCCTCTCTATTTTATCTCACTCACACCTCCAGAAAAGTTAAGCTGTTTAACTTGTTTGCAAATCAGAGCATCTGAAGTGTGAGTGCCCAGTGATGATTTCCCTGTCCTTACAGAAATGAATATGGCAGTAGTACCGTACTTACTTAAGTTCTTGCTCCAGGCTCAGTCAGATTCATTTCCAATGGTGAAGTCAAATAATTCAATGCAGTCAATGGCACTAATTAAAAGATGCTGGTTAAACTAGCAGGGGGGCAGCTGCTGGGCTTGGACAGGACATTAGTGTTCCATCAAACTGGGTGTGTAATAAATGTAGTACTTGTGTTATTAATTTCTAGTATGGGGAGCTTACATTCATGACATTAAAATTGTTTAAGGTTACTGCTAGTTTTGTCCTATATGGCAATTTGATTTTGGTGTGGATTTGCTAGAGAGGGAGTTGAAGAGTAATACCCTCCTGTACCATGCTAGGAATGATACAAAACTAATGTTAGGTCAGGTCTGGTCTCAGCGACAGCATGAACCAGGAGAGTCAGAAACTGGTACATGACACCTTTGAACTGGTAATAACTTCAGCATGTATATGTCTAATCTGTGTTGTCTTTTCAGTCATGGTTGTACAGTGTAAATGAGCACAGAGGGAATTAATAGACATAGGAACGTTGAAGGTCTTCTGCTGTATATTATGGCATGTGCAGGAGTTTCTGCATGCTTGGAGAGCAAAACTGCCAACAGAAGTCATAAGACCTTGTTTGGCTCATTGACACAAGCAGTTACAAAACAGGAAAAAAGAGGGATAGAATTAAGTATTTAGTTTATGTAGTTCTATGTGTTGAATGGGGGCAAGTTGTGATGTACCCAAACAAGTGCTGTTGCTAATAAAAAACATGCATTTGTCAATGCCGAATGTTGTCGCGCTGGCATTGGCTTTTGTAGTGCAGTACAGAAACACATTTTTGGCAGGATGTGAAAAATGACAGCTGTACTGTTCATAAGGAGGAGTAAAATGGCAGTGGTGAAAATGTGGCATGTAAATATTTAATTTATTGAAGTTACAAGGGTCGTGGAAAATGAACAGCACACTTATAACACAGTCATTTTGGAGTTTGACTCAAAATTTTCAACATAGGCATTTTAGAACCTCTGCTCATGTACAGTGTCACTGTAATTTCCTCAAACTGTCCCAAGAAGTGATTTCACAGCAACGCTATTCTACGACGTACATGCGAAACACATTTCGGGCGGGCTATGTAAAATGACAGCTGTACTGTTCATCAAGAGGTATGGAAAAATGCCAAAGGTGAAAATCCATGGTGAAAATATTACAAATGCACAACATTACGAGCATGCGTGCGTGCAAACTGCACAATGCATGCTTGTAACAAAGTCATTTTATGGAGTATCGTCACCTGATTTTCAACATAGATATTTTAGGACCTCTGCTCATGAACAGTGTCACTGTCATTTTCATAATCTGCCCCAAACGCTGATTTCCCACAGTGACTGCGGTATCGTGCGCCGGAAGTGCAGAAACACATTTCAGCCAGGATGTGAAATATGACAGCTGTACTGTTCACAAGGAGGTGTAGAAAAATGACAATGTTGAAAATCTGGCATAAACATTTGAGAAATTCACGAAAGTTACAAGCATCGTGCTTTACTGTCTATGACTCATAAAACAGCCATTTTTGGATTTTTTCCACCAAATTTGCAACATAAGGCTTTCGAGAGCCCACCTCATGAACACTGCCACTGTCCTTGTGTTAATCTGTCCCGAAGGTGATTCTGCACAGTGACTGCAAAATCACCTTTTGGGACCAAGTAATGTCATAATAGTGACAGAATTCATGAGAAGGGTCCCAAAAACCCCATGTTGAAAATTTGGTGCAAAAATCCCAAAAATGCTCGAGATATACATCAAAGTTGAAAAAACCCTATTTATTCCATTATACAGCTTACCGGCATTTCCTCAGTTCGCAGTCGATTTTGAAGAGTGAAAACGTGTTCCCGGTTCACCGAAGATCATTGCACCGAGCTCCAGAGGTAAGTATGGGGTGAGGGGGTGTGGGAAGGCAGGGTGTGCAGTGGGTGGAGTGCGGGTGGTGGGTGAGGGAGACTACAAGGGACCGTTTTCTGTTTACAGGTAGTAAAACAGCACATGAATGGTTTCTTTATATAGTGGTTTCTTTTGGGGGTATACAGTAGCGCAGAGGATTGGGCACCCACATCAACAGAAGAAGGGGGACATCATGCCCGACAGGGAGTGGGCTCCCTGTCAGCACATTAAAGCAGGAAAGGTGGGGGACGGATGCCGTGAGTTGGGCACCCGTTGTAAACAATGAAGAGGGGGGACATTCTACTGACGGGGAGTAGGGTTCCCCTTCACCATATACTTGAGGGGCAGGGTAAGCCGACCGGGATTAGGCACCCCGAAGTTGCAGTTAGCGGCCACTGTGCTGCCATGTTTCTAGCTGCCGAAGACACGTAGGAAGGTCCGCTGCATGTGACAAGCTTTGCTCGCATTGCAGCAGACCTTTCCTTAGATGAGCTCACCACATTAGTATGCATGGTGTGGTGCTGGCATGCAGACTGGTTGGGAAATAAGGGACGCACCTACTGGTGCATGCCCTGCATTCGCCCAACAGCGACCACACCTCCAAATCTGCACTACCGCAAGATGTTGGCTGCGCAAGTGCTAACATAAAAAATTATTTTAAATTTGTTTAAAAACTGTTTATCTGTTTGTTTACTGACTTCTTGGGCCTATCATAAAATGAGATGCCTCATACCATGGGTAATCCCAGTAAAGGACATTTTAAAACAATAAAAATATGTTATTTATTTAAAATGTATTTTCTTTGGAATAAATTGTTCTATAGACTACAATATGTTTTGAAAAAATAGTAAGCAGACATGAAATTATATTTTCAGAAACTAGATAGCAAAGTGACTTTGTTCCCATATTTCTATAGTTATTGTATTTATTTTTTTTACTAAGATATGGTTGGGGATATGTTAATCTGTGCTGCAGGACAAACTGGGATGGGATGGCTTTATGGTAATGTCATAATGTGCTTGAGTGAGTGACATTTGTGAACTTGTTTACTTGGATTGTCATTTAATTTGTCTGCAGTTTGTCTTCATCACCAAGTCTCTTTCAACTTTTCTCATTTTTATGTGTTTCGGATGTGCTGCTGCCCAGCTGCAGTCTTTTGGTATTTTGTGTTTTTTGGGGGGTGGGAGGGTATTTTGGGCATCATACTGTCATGTGGACTGTGGGGACTCTGGGGATGGTGCTAGGGTGCAACTAACAAAGCATGGGGAGGAAGGAAATGAGTAGAAATTGCATTAGAAATACCCTCCAAAATGCACCAGAGTGCACCAAAATGTTAAAAAATTTCTGGGGGTCTAGACGGCCCACCAGACCCCCAGCCCATTATTATTTTTACTTTTTAGCTGACTTGAGCTCCCCCATCTATAGGACAATTGGATCCACCCCTGGATCATTTCAGGGAAAATGTCATTATATAGCATTAAATAAGTTTATAGTAAAGTAATCGTTAAGGGATTTCTGTTTTATAGCTCTTCATGGCAGCACTAGCAGTAGCTATAATGCCAGCTAATAGTTCCAAAAATAGAATACGGAGAAGGTAGCATCTTTTTATTTTAAATCAATACTACAGTGATTATGCTATAAAAGTATGTTAATTGAATGATAAACATAAGGATCTCGGAAAGCTGACAATCAGATTGCAACAATTCTGAAACTCATTGTATAATGTAGAGTAAACATCAACAATGTCATTTGGGGGGTCTAACATTGGTGTACCACAGGGTTTTATCTTGGGCCTGTCTTGCTTAGCATTTATCATATTGTTACCTGCATTAAGAATGCCTCTCATCACATCAAGAAGGCAATCTGCTATTTTTCCGGTGTCTACAATTCCTTAACTCCTCCAGTTGTGAAACAAAATTTTATTTCAGTTAAAAATGATTGGCCACATCCTCCAAGAGCATCACTGGGAATTAATACTAATACAGAAAATACAGCATTCTGCTCTAAGAAATAATCTAAAATTTTCAGGAGCAGTCTAACTCCACTTGAAAATGCTTTCAATAAGCCAGCCCCATGGTGCTGACTTCTGAGGCCCTGTGGAGTGCCTTACCTCTCACCGTATCAGTGACTCGAGTTCTGGAATGAGCTCAGGTTTCCAGGATCTGGCAGGGGAGATGCCTGGCAGATTTACTGAGAGGATGACAGGCCACTCTCCTTTCCTGGGCAGGGGTGGTTCATCTTCCTGGCTCTTGGCTGCTACTAGGTGGATGCCTGGTTGAAGCATTGATGTTACTAGGGGCCAGAGGGACATTTGGGTGGGTGGAAGGAGGCCGTGGTTTCAGAGTTCATGTGTGCCTCCATGTGCATGTGATTCTGTGTCATGCTGCGGCTCCTGGACTGTGGGAGAAAAACAAGAGGAAGATGGAAATGGACCAGGCTTCATGAAACCCTGCTGGAGGTGCCATGTCGCACCCTACCACTCGACTGGGTAAGTGAGGGAGCTTCTTGATGAGGGTCACTAGGAGAAGGGCAGCCCTCCCTTCCATGGCCCAGTCACCATGGAAAATCCCTAAGGGAATAGACCCTTAGATGGAGAGAGGAAGCAGGCCAGCTGGGACAGGGCTGAACAGTTGGCTGGTTAGTCCAAGGATGATAAAAACTTTATTAACAAACAAAAGAAAGAAGAAACATTAGAAACATAGAAACATAGAAGTTGGCAGATAAGACTAAAAGGCCATCAGTCTACCCATTTCTTTTCTACCTTATGAATTGCCATCAGCCTTTGCTCTGTCAATTGCCTATTTAGTCATACTCATCTATATTGCTCCCTTCCTCTATCCATGCCTGTTTGAAGCCCTGCATTGTATTCATATCTACCATTTCCTGAGGTAGGCCATTCCATGCATCCATCACCCTTTCTGTGAAAAAGAACTTCCTCACATTACCCTTAATCGGCCTCCCTCTAATCTCATGCTGTGTCCTCTTGTCCTGCTATTTTTCTTATATTTAAACATGTTAGACTCTTTCACCTTGTTTATGCCCTTAAGGTGTTTAAATGTCTCGATCCATATCCTCTCTCCCTCCTTTGCTCAAGGGTATACATATTGAGCTCCGTTAATCTGTCCTCATATGTCTTCTGATGCAGTCCCTGCACCATTTTGGTTGCCCTTTCTGGACTGCCTCAATTTGGTTAATGTCCTTGTGAAGGTGTGGCCTCCAATACTGCAAGTACTCCAGATGGGGCCTAACCAATGTCTTGTACAGAGGGGATTATTACCTCTTACGACTTGTGATACCCTACTAATACATCCCTAACAACCCCTAGCCTTACCTACTGCTTTAGAGGTCTGCTTGATGATTTTAGGTCATCAGTGATGATGATGCCCAGTCTCTTTCTTCCTTTGTGACTGCTAGCAACTCCCCTCCCAGCCTATAAGTGGCTTCAGGGTTTCTCTTCCCTATGTGCATGATTTGCACTTCTTTGCATTAAATCCAGTTGCCACTCTTCTGACCATTCATAGTTTATCAGATCTCTTCTCATTCTTCCACCCATCTGGATCATCTACTCTGTTGCAGATCTTGGTGTCATCTGCAAACAGACAAGCCTTACCCTCTAGTCCATCTGCGAGGTCACTAATGAAGATGTTGAATAGGACTGGCCCCAGGACTGATCCCTGAGGTACCCACTTGTGACTTGCATCTCTTCTGACTGTATACCATTTACCACCACTCTCTGTTTTCTGCCAGTCAACCAGTTTGCCACCCAGTTGACCAACTTCTGACCAACCGAGCCTACCTAGCTTATTTATCAATCTTCTATGTGGAACAGTGTCAAAAGCTTTGCTGAAGTCAAGGTAGGCGACATCAACTGCTCCCCTTGGTCCACCACTCTGGTTACCCAGTCAAAGAAATCTATGAGATTAGTTTGACAGGACCTTCCTTTGTAAACCCATGCTGTCTTGGATCCTGTGCCCCTATGGTTCCAGGTGTTGCACTATCCTTTCCTTAAAGTGCCTCCATAATCTTTTGCCACTACTGAGGTAAGACTGACGGTCTGTAGTTCCCGCTCCTCCCCTACCACTCTTGTGGAGTGGGATCACACTGAACCCTTCTCCAGTCTTCTGGGACCTCTCCTGTGCTCAGAGACTCACTAAAACAATTCTGCTAAAAGGCTCTGCTAGTTCCTCCTTTAGCTCCTTAAGTACCCTGGGATTATGCATCAGGTCCATTGCCTTATCCACCCTGAGCTTAGCAAGCTCTTGTGGGACCCTTTCTTTTGTGAAGGGGAGTAGTGCTCACCTCCCTCCCGCTGTGTCCATGATGCTTTGAGCTGTGGGCCTGCCTACCTTCTCTTCAGTAAATACTGAGCAAAAGTATCTATTTAGGATAGATGCCTTTACAGGGTCCTCCTCCTCACATGCTCCCTTTTCTCCATTAAGCTTAGCAATACCCCTCTGGACTTTCTCCTTTCACTAATGTATCTATAGAAAGTCTTGTCACCTTCTTTACTGTCCGTGCTAGTGTTTCCTCAGTTTGGGACTTTGCCTGCCTTACTGCCTTACCTGCTTCCCTTAGGGCAGTTTGGTATGCCTCCTATCTTCATCCGCTGTGTTCCCTTATATTTTCTGAAGGCCAGCCTTTTGGCTCTGACCTTTTCTGCTACTGTATTTGAGAACCAAAGTGGTTTCCTTCTTCTTTACACTTCCTTTTCTGTCTAACACAATGGGATGTTGCTTCAAGTATTGTATCCTTAATGCTTGCCCACTTTGCCTGTACCTCCTCACCTGTGTTTCTTTTTGCCAGGGCTAGCTTAACTCTGTTGAAAAGAAAATGCTTTCAATATCTGTTTTTAAGGTTCACATTATTTAGGATGTTACATACCTTTGTACTTGGCAAGATGATCTGAATTTGGTTCTACCACCTCATTATTAATAGTGACTCCTGGATGTTTAGACTTTATTGTCCTAAGAATGCCCATATCCATTTCACCTATAATATAAAATGCATACAAAATTGAGAACAGGTATATCTTAATTTGTCCAAAGAGCATTTTAAAACACATATTACATTCAGACTCATAATACATGCAATAAAACTTTGTAGCCATGTTGGTCATTTGATAATTTGATATCTTTTAGGGGTATAGAAACCCTGATTATTAATTCTTGAATTAGCAGTTTTTACTATTTATGGTACACATATTCAGGAAGTAATAAAAAGAAAAAGTTATTTTTTTCTTAGAAACATCTATCCCTACCTAGGTGGCCAGAGCTCATCTGTTAGCCACCTCTCTCCACTCTGGTGATTTCCCTCCACCTCAATCCCTTTCAATGTACTTCCACGCTGATTCAGATAAAAAACTGCCAGCTCCTGGCATTGTGCGAGGAGCTAACATCAACCTTTATGGTAACTTCCCCATCGTAGCTCATCTCCCACATCCTAAACAGACATTATTTATTACCTCCTTTGACCTATGATCTCAAATTTCGGTGGCCATATCTAATTACCCAGCTCAAACCAGTCACCTCCCCACTCACCCTGTACCAGCTTTATTAGAAAATCAGTTGACTGATGCTGGGAGGGTGGGGGCAGTGTGGTGTGCATCATTGATGACACTGGAGAGATTGAATTTACTTAATCAGAAAAGCAAAAAGATGTTTCTTTTTTGTCTCTGTCCTCCAGAATGACTGCCATGCTAGCTGGCAACATTTAATATGGAAAAAAGTGGGATGCCCCTTTCATTGGTATTACCCAACAAAACATGAAATCTGAGAGAATTGTTAAACTTTCTTGGATTATCTGAGCATCTCTAGTCTGAATTACTTTGAGTCCCTGATTTTCAGTTCTATGGTGCTTTGAGCTCAGGCACAAAGAAAAAAATATTTTCCTTAGCAGTCTTCAGATACATTTTCCTCTGCCTTCTATAATTATTTACATAGAGATGGGAATGCTGGAATTTATTCATTTACTCTGCCTTTCTGCTGTCCATGCTGCTCTATCCTAACAGTACTCCTTATATAATGTAGCTGCAGTATTTTGCAAAGACATGTAGTGTTGCTTAGATGACCACAGGTTTATTTTTTGTTTGCCGAGGCAATGTGCCCAGACTGTGGGTAAGGCTGCACACATCCTGTCTTTTGAGCATCTCCTTCAGTGGGGCTGGACAGTGGTGTTGGACACACATGACATCCAAAGAAAGGACTAAAATAGCAGGGACACCCTATGGTGTGCGAAGGCTGGAGTGGGTCATGTAGGCAGTACACAGTGAGAGGATCTGCTCACTCAGCAATTCAGTGGTTATATTTTAATTGCATTGCTTTAGATTCAAATCACCTAGGCAACCCCAGTGCTTTATAGTCTAGGCTACTTCTTTGGGGGGAGGGACAATATGCCAGTGGGCCTTGCAATTCCTCCATTGATGTTGGAGGAGAAGATGGACAGGTTGTTAGCTCAGATGACGGAAAAAGAGAAGAAACAGCTGGAGGCACTTGGGGGAGGTGCAGGGCAGGGGATGGGTCAGATGGAAGGTGTGAACTGGCACAGCAGCAGCTGCACAGATGGCTCAGGTGCCATACATGTCCAGTGCTGAGCCACTGGGATCACACCTGTCTAATAAAGAGCGGCAAAAGATTGTGGCTGGTGGATGTTGTTTTACTGTTCAAAAAGTCTAAAGGGCCTGAGGCTGAAAAGGAATTGGAGCATGACAAGGAGGAGGGTGATGGGGTAGAACACAACAGGAAGGTAATTATTTGATGCACCTGGGAAAACTGGCAGGTGGGCTTTGCCGTTCACACGGAACTGTTGACTGAATCATGCCTGGAAAAAGTCTAGGGTTTGTGGAGTTAGTACAGCCAATGCATGCTTCAAAAGGGGGATGGGGATTGAATGAGTATGATGAGGAGTTTCACAGGAGGAAATGGAAAAACCCAGTAGGGTCTGGGGGGACTTGTGTCTTCCCCAACTGTGGCCCATTGAGTCTGGGGGAGTACAGCATTCAGACAATGGTTTCCTGTGCACCGTACTCAGTCCCCTATACCAGGTTGAGCATTGGTTGGAGGGCTACCCAGACAGATAGGCCACCCAGTTACTGGAAGATGGTCTTGTGCAGGGTTTGAGGATCCTGTACAGAGGCTCTTTCAAGGTTCATGAGGCAAAGAATCTAAAATTTACCTGGGACTGGCCGGACATAGGTTAAAACTTGGGAAGGAAGTGGCATTAGCAAGAGTTAGTTGGCCATTTGAAAAACCTCCATAGCCCCACCTCTAGGTATCTCCAATAGGCCCTGTGCCAAAGAAGGTGCTAAGGCAGTTCACAGTGATAAATTACTTGTCTTACCCAGAAGGTGACTCGGTCAATCACCATACTGATCTGAAGGTCACTGCAGTGTAGTACATGCTATTTGATACAGCCATCAAGGTGGTGAAGAGGGTTGGAAAGGGGGCATTACTAGGCAAGTCTGGTATAGAATCAGTTTTTTGATTGCTGCCTGTGCACCCTCAAGATAGGGATTTATTGGGCATGAAACCGGAGGGCCACTATTACATTGACAGCTGCATGCCCATGGGTTGTGCCATGCCATGTGCAGTATTCAAACAATTCAGCACCTTCTTGCACAGGGCCACCACTATGATGGCAGGCAGAACAGAACTCATAAACTACCTGGATGACTTCTTGTTTGTTGGCAAAGCAGGGACAGATCACTGTGCACAACTGATGGGAGGATTCCATGCCATGTGCGAAGACTTGGGGGGTACCACTAGCCCATGACAAGATGGAGAGACCATGTACGTGTGTGTCCATTTTGGGTATCAGAATTGATACTGTCACCATGGAGTTCCACCTTCTGTCTGAGAAGGTCAGTGCCCTTCAAATGTTGTTGCACAAGGCAGTTCATGCATGCAAGCTCACTCTGACACAGTTGCAGCAGCAGCAAGAGCATTTGAATTTCCCCAGCAACATAATGCTGATGGAGAGAACCTTTCTCTGTAGTCTGGCCAAGTGAGGGGCAGGCAGCAGCAATCCCAGTCACAGGCTTAGGGTAACTGAGTCCATGCAGGATGACCTCAAAGTCTGGATAGCCTTACTTTGCTGTGTTAATGGCATTGCCATTTGGTCCACGGATGTCACAATTCAAAAGTTGGAGCTTTACACAGATGCATCTGGGGATATGGGCTTTGGGACTTACTTTTGCAGGGCATGGTGTACAGGGCCATGGCCCCAGGTCTGGGTGGAGGCTGGCTTGCTTTATCAAGTTATGCATCTCAGATTCTTTCCCATCATCATGGCTTTAGTGATATAAGGGGTCTAGTTTTGCAATTAGCAGGTGATGTTTAGGACAGATAACATGGGGATAGTCTATAGTATTATTGGGCAACTGAGGGGAAGGGCCCCATGGGGAATCTGATGAGGGTGTTCATACAAAATGTTTGGTTTTGAATATACAGTTCTGGGCAATGCATTTACCTGGTATGGACAATGAAGTGGCTGACACTGTTTCTCATTTACAGTTGGAGAGGATTCAACTGCTGGCAATGGAAACAGACATGTGCCACTGGGAAGTCCTATTGTACCTCTGGAAGTTGGTGATCCAGAAGAATGGGAGTTTCTCAAGTGCTCGTTAGTGCCCAGCATGAGGGTGGCATATTTATTTATTTAATGATTGATTGATTTGGTTTCTGATAACTGGGTAGGTGCACTAGACAATAAATGTGCCTATTTTCAGGCACGACCCTAGACAGTACAAATTACAAACAATCATTAAACATAGTACAAGAAACAGTGCAATATACAATGTAAAGGGTAAACTAGTTACAAATACAAAAGCAATTGTAAAGTAAACATTGTAACAAGGAGAAGACATTACAGTAGCAGCAAAGCAAGAAAATAGGCAGAGCAGTGTGGCTAAACAATTTAAGAATAGGCAGAGCATCTTACATACAGTAAGTGCAGCAAATTAAGCAGTAATGACAAGTACTAGTCAAGTAGCATAGGTTGGGTGATCAAGGAGGCAGGAAACAGATACAGGGGTCAGAAATGGAGAGATATTGGTGTAGCTCCCTTTGAAGCAGACATGAAAGGGGGAGAGTCAGGCACAGGCAGTGAGTTCCAAAAATTCATGCAAAGTGAGAGATGGCCTGGGATCCCATAGTGGTCATACACCTAGGAGCAGCAAATAGTGACTGGTTACCAGATCAAAAGGGTAGAGGAGGCTCAGGGGAGTCAGCATAGATGTTAAGGAGGAAGGAACTGCAGTTCTAATAATTTTATCATTTATGGTGCCAGGGGCATAGGAGCAGCAGGCCTCGGGAGAAAGCCAGTTAGACCCTTGTACATTTGACAGCAGTGGATAAAATGGTTAGATGCCAGAGGGAAACAACAAATATTATTGTAGATGATATCCCATTTAGGGAGGTTGGCTTTGGAAGCACATGAAAAGGCAGCAGAGCCATAGGTGATGGTAGGAAGAAGGATGCCCTGTGTAATGGCAATTCTGACAGAAGTCATGAGGGCATATCTGGTTTTAAAGGCTAGGCCAAGCCTGGTGCTTATAGCTTTACAAGTATTAGAGATGTGTAGGGCAAAGTCCAGAGAATGGTCAAGGGTAATTCCATGGTAGTTGAAGAGTTTACATTTTCAAGGAAGGAGCCATCACTACTGGGAATGGATAGTCATCCAACACACTTCCTTAATCTAGTGGCAGAGCCAAATAACATAGAGTGGGTTTTGCTAGCATTTAGTATTAACTTGTTATGGGAGATCCAGGAGGAAATTTTCAGAAATCAGAGGTACGGGCAATGTTAAGGTCAACGAGGTGTTTAGAACCAGAGAAGAGCACTGGGTCATCTGCATAGAGCAGAGAGGATCAGGATGTGGCATTAAGGTAGAGGTAATTTATAAAGATAGTAAAGAGGAGGGGACCAAGGGTAGATCCCTGCAGAGCACTAATGTTAATGCTGGATAGGTCTGATGCAGCTGAGTTGTTTAACAAACTTTGTCTGTCCGTGAGGTAGCTGCCATACCAAGCAGTCACGTCAGAGATACCAAGGGATTACATTTTGGATTTTAGAAGAGGATGATCTACTTTATCAAAGACCTTTGTAAGGTCAATGAAAACAGCACCTGTAAATAGTTCATTACCCATGATGGCAATTTTGATATCATTTGTGAATTTGAGCAGAGTGGTGCTGGTACTATGGTCATTCCTGAAACCTTGTTGGGCATCAGAGAGGTGGTTACAGTTATGGAGATAGTTAATGGGTTGGGCAGAAACAATTTTTTCCAGACGTTTACTTAGGACTGAAAGGATAGCTATAGACCAATAATTGGTGATGGATTTGGTGTCACCTTTTAAAAAAATTAAAAACAATCCTAGCAGCCTTCCAGATATCAGGAATAACCCCAGAGCATAAGGACAGTTTATAGATTTGAGCTACAGGGGAGGCAAGGCAAGAAGTGGCCAGTTTTAGCATCTTGGGCTCAAGGCTGTCAGAGCCTACACTACAGCAGATGGAGATGGAGTCAAGCAGCCGGGTGAACCTCCATGATAGTGACGGCGCATATGTAGAAATGGGGGTAGTATTGGAGAGTCCTTGGAGATGAAGGGGGTGGGAGCCTGGAGTGTTGAGGCTGGACAGGTGTATCTGGAAAGGTCAGAAAAGTGATAGTTGAAAGCAATGAGGACATGGTTGTTATAATGAGTACCATCAAGCACCATACCATTGGTAGACTGCATGTGCTTACCCCCATAATCCTTTGATATGATTCCAAAATGTTTTGGGGTCACCAGCAGCATTGAGCAACAGGTTTTTGCAAAAGATGCTCTTTGCAAAGTGTATGGCCTTTTTATAAGCATTTCTTTTGGTCCTGTACTCCATCAAATCAGCCTGGAGACCAGGTTCTAAATTTGTCCAGCTTTTATCTCTTGCCTCTAGTAAGGCAAGGAGGTCTTTGTGTAGTCACCTGGTGGGACAGCCTTTAATTTTGCATGTTACTATTGGGGTATGCATGTGCTGGAGAGCACAGAAGTGGGTGGTGAAATAGTTTAGGGCCTCATTAACATTCTTAGTGACATAAAGTGGCCTCCAATCAATCATGGATATGTCTGTAAAGATATCAGCAGGGTCAAGTTTAGAGAAGTCACGTAGTGAGATTACCTTAGGGGGACAGGATGGTGCATGAGCCTGCTAGAGGCAGTAAACAGGGAAGTGGTCATTAATTATGTTTGATGAGGTATCAGCCACTAAGATCCTGTCCATCCTGTTAGTCATGACCCAGTCAATTATTGTGTGATTACCAGAAGCAAGAGAAAATCTAGTTGGATTTGAAATAAGCTGATACAGATGAAGTTTCTGCACCAGCAATACAAAGGATTTGGAGGATTTACCTCCCCAATAAAGATTGAAATCACCAAGTAGAATAATTTCATTTTTGTCAGCTGAGGAGGTAGAGTATGTGAAGAGTTCACTGAGACCTGCACATCTCCTCTGGGAGTATTATAGGCACAGATAATGTGTAGTTTCCGTGGGTTCTACGATGCCGGTTCAACAATACTTTTGTCAAGCAGCATCTCAGCGATGGGATTTATGTTGACCGCAAGTTGAGGTAGACATAAATTCCGTACATCTCCTAGTCCTGTTTTTCTGTTGAGGGGCTTCATCCTCCAACCCCCCATGTGAGGAAGTCTGCCCCCTGCACCCCCCAAACTTTGGATTATCAACTCATCGGACTTGATTCAGGGAGGGATGCAGGACCGGGAGACAGTGTGCCCCTGTCTCAGGCGCACCAACACAATGACCTGTTGGCAAAGTGTCGATTTTGCAGACAGCGTGGTATGTCGCTGTGTTGGTGTCACAGTTGGGTCAGCATACCGTGTCTGGGTACCCCCCAGAAGGAGGATGGTATGTAGAACTTCACAGTCAGATAGTTCTGGGATGGCAAGCACAGAGAAATTTAGGTGTTCCCTTTTTTTTATAATTAATATTTTTATTGGGTAATCAATAATCACATCAACAAGAAAGGAAAGAAAATATTAACAGTGGAATAAGTTTTTTTTTTTAAACAAACATTGGTACAATTGTCCATTGGGTTACAGACTAGCATTATTCACAAATAACAAAAATCATTGATTTACTATTACATTACTGCTTGAACTTTTGCAGCCTACAGAGAAAAAAACTTCAGCTTTACTTTCATTGACCTGTACCAAAATGAAAGAAACCAGCATGTGCCATGCATCTCTGTATCTGTCACACCCTGGGTTCCCCCTTTACCTTTTTATTTGTACTGTTCTGGTTAGTTAAGGGGGGGCCAGCTTTAAGCTAGATGGGGGAAGAGAGCAGTATTCGGAGTTAAGAAAAGCACCCCACAAATCCAGGAACTGTTTGGGCCAATTCTGTGCATTGAATAGAACTCTTTCAAAACTGGCTGCTTTGCCCAGTTCCTCCAGCCACTCTTGTATACTGGAGGAGGTTGGTGCTCTCCAATGTCTCAGTAGAATTCTCTTGGCTGTAATGAGGGCTCCCAGGAGCCAGCACCTGTGGGGGTTAGAGAGTTTCTGCCCCAGAGGAGTACCTTGGTCTATCCCTAGCATCACTAATGGGGGAGGTTAGACATCCTCTGGCCTAGTATGTTTCCACACATGTCTTCTATCCCCTGCCAGTACTTCCTGATGCCTGTACAGTTCTACAGTAAATGTGTTATATCTCCTCCTTTTGCTTTGCATCTCCAGTACTCATTATTTGGGATAAGTCCCATGCCCTCAGTTGTGCAGGAGTTCTATGCCATCTCTGCACTATTTTTAGCTGCATAAATCTATTCTTGGTTTCCTTAACTGACGCTCACAGGTCCCTCCACCCTCTGTCCCACAAGTCCCTGGTGATTTCTATCTGTAACTCTTCTGACCATCTGAGCCTTGTTCTAACTGACTTGTCTGGGCCTACGTCTAGTAGGTAAGCATTGCTGTCGCTGCTTCTGGCCTGCCTGCCCCCCCCAGGCCACAAAAGAGAGTCTAATGGGTTGTGGTCATGCCCTGTCAACTTCTGCCCTAGTAGGCCTAGTAGAGCATTCTGGATTTGTAGATATCTCCAGTGCTACTGGTTAGGGACACTATATTTAATCCTAATCTGTTGAAAACTCATGAGGGAGTTTGTGGCTTCTGCCATAATATCTAAGAGTTGGCAGACCCCTACCAGCTCCCAAGTTTTCTATTTTACCATTTTTTCCCTTTCATGAGGCTGAGATTTCCCCATAGGGGAAAGCACTTGGCACTCTCTGGTGCCCACTTCACTAGTTTCAGTGTTTTCCTCCAGATTTGAAAGGTGTTTACATTTGTGGGGGAAGCGATGCTTGCTTAATTGTGGAAGGGAAAAGCACCACTTCTGCCAGGGTTCTGCTCAAAATTTGTGCCTCACAGAGAGCCCACTTGGCAGGGTCCAATGCCCTGTGCCCAGGGTACCATACTGGTCAGCTGTACCAGTATGTGGGCCACAATGCAGAGGTGAAAATCCAGTAGTTTGAGGCCCCCATTACAAAAGTCTCTTTTTAGTTTGCCCCCAGCAATCCTCTTGGGGCCCCATCCCAGAAGAAGGACCTTATTTTTGATTGAGCTAGAGCTAACTGTTTCTTGTCAAGGTGGATGGGGATTTTGTCAAGTACACATTGAATTTTTAGTGTGGCCATCATTTTCTAGGCCAGTGCTCTACCTCAATGGGAGATGTGCAGCAGTCTCCACCTCTGGCAGTCTTTGTCTATTTCCTCAAGTACTGGAATCAGATTGATTTTCCCCAGGTGTGAGAGATGTCCCACTGGAATTTTATACCTAGGTATTCGATAGACCTCTGCATTGGCTGCAGTTCCCAATGATATCCCTTTAACTTTTCCACCGCTTTATTGGAAACTAGGAACTGGGATTTAGAGGTGTTCAATTTATAGCCAGATAAATAGCTATATTCGGCAATGGTGGACAGAAGGCAGGGGATTGATCTTATAGGGTCTGTGATCAATAGCAGGATGTCATCTGCATAAGCCATGGTCTTGTGCTCTTCCCCCACCGTACTCCTTTAATATCTCCATCCAGTCTGATAGCCTGTAGTAGTGGTTCTAGTGCAATTATGAAGAGCAAGGGGAATAATGGACAGCCCTAGTGGGTGCCTCTGTGGAGATGGAAAGGTGGGGATTTTCTGCCATTTATGACAACTTCGGCAGAGGCTTTATTATAGATAACCTGTACCCATGTTCTAAACTCTGGCCCAATATTGAATACCTTCATTGCTGCTAATAGGTACCTCCATTCCACTCTGTCAAATGCCTTTTCAGCACATAAAGACAGACGTATTGAGGGTGTTTTATCTTGTTTGACTTCTAGATTACATTTAGGAGCCTCCTAGTGTTATCTATGCCCTGCCTACATGGGACAAACCCCACTTGGTCCCCCTTAATAATGTTCACGATGAAGGTTTTCAGTCTGAGAGCCAATAGCTTAACTAACGTCTTACAATCTGCAAGAATCAAAGGGATGGGCCTATAGCTGCCATAGACCACCGGGTCCTTCTTTGGTTTTGCGAGTAAGGGAGATTCTAGCTGTTGACATGAACCCCGTCAGCTGACCTGTGGTCTTGGACTCAGTTAGGGCCTCATGTAGTGGCTCATCCAGCACTTCTTTGAAAGCCTTGAGGAAATCTGCCAGTAGACCATCTCCCCACTGGGGCCTTCCCATTAGGCATAGATTTCAAGGCTCCTTCCACCTCTGCTTTTTCCACTGGCCTATCTAACCACTGTAACTGATCTTGTGAGAGTGTGGGGAGCTGCAGTTTCCCCAGGAACTGCGGGATATCAGTATCTGATGATTGTGTCTCACTTGTATACAGCTTCTCATAGAATGCTTGGAATTCCATATTAATCTCCCCTTCATTTCTAGTTAACTGCCCATCCCTCTTTTTAATAGATAGAATACTTGACATTTCCTGTTTCTTCTTTAAATGATAGGCCAATAATCTTCCGGGTTTCCCTCCAGATTCCCAGAAGGCTTGTCTGAGCTGAAATAGAGCATATTCCACTCTCCTGTGGAGGAAGGAGTTGATTGCATACCTTAGACCGGTTATCTTTGCTAGTTGTCCCTTAAGGGGAGGACAGCTGTTCCTAAACTTTTCCTCCATATCTTTTAATTTAGCCTGGGAATTTGCAAACTCCTGCGTGCTGGTTTTCCACATGTACGATGAGTGGCTAATACACCTGCCTCTGGTATAGGCCTTAAGGACATCACATCGAGTGGCAGCTGAAGTGTCCCCAACCTTGTTCATTTCTAAGTAGACGTTTATGTCCTCTTTTGGGCTTGCACAAAAGGCCTGGTCTTTCGGGGTGGAGACGTTGAATCTCCAAGTTCCTCTTCTGATATTCCACCCCCCACTGAGGGTCTCCATGTGAAGGTTACTGGTACGTGATCCGATATTACTATTGCCCCTATCTTAGCCTCTAAGATGTTAGTTGTCCAACTGCCAGGTGTTAGCCACATGTCTATTCTAGAAAACATTTGTTGGGGGTTTGAGAAGTGAGAATAATCCCTCTCCACAGGGTGAATCAACCTCCAGATATCTGTAAGGCCCAACTGCCTGGTTAGATCCTGTAAGGCCTCCGTATCTGGCTGAGATAGGCTTGCCGGCTTCTTACTTCTATCTAATATCAGGTCCATGGGACAGTTCATGTTCGCCACCTACTATGAGTTCCCCAGACTGCACCTCTACCAGTTTTCATGATAGTTCTCTGTAGAAGGGTGCCCCTGCATTATCGGGGCGATACACATTGCATATACTGTAGTAATTTCTTAATTCCATAGGAAGCCCATCACAATGACATATCTCCCTTCAAGGTCCTGAATTTCTTTTTTCAGCTGAAAGGAAATATCCCTGCTTATGAGGATGGCTACCCCTCTGCTTTTTGAATTAAATGTGGAGAAGAAGACCTGTGACACCCATCCCCTTCCCAGCTTCAGGGCCTCTTTTTTTTAAATAAATGGGTTTCCTGGAGGAATATTATCTAGCTCTCTCCTTTCTCAGGATCTTCCTTCTCTCAACTGGGGTATGAATTCCTTTACATTCCAGGACACCCACTTTAGGTCTTGAGACACCATCTATTTTTTTGCTGGTAAGTGTAAATTTGTGTCCTTCATCCACTTTGTGGGTACATTTGTAGGGCAGCCATCCTAGGGCATCAGTTCCAAAACCACTGATTACCTGAATTGGTTGTAACAGAACTATTATCAGTGTTCTTTTTTCAAATACTGTTTCACAACATCTTAGTATTATAATTAACCAAAAAAACAAGTCCAACATAATAGGCAGATATACAGCCTCTGCTTCTGATTTTTCCATCTCTTTTTGGGCCTTTTGGGACATTGTGGTCAATGGGGGAGACCCTCATGCCAGCCCCCTGTACCTCTTGCACATGCTAAGTGCATTAACTCTTTTTAAAGAACTCCATAATAAGCTTCATACAGTAGTACCAGATCTACCTAATCTTCTGAGAAGGCTGGGGAGGGGTTGAGGGAGAGGAAAGAGAGGTTGGGAGGATCCTTGGATGAGGTGATGATGACAAATGTGGGGGGATTAATGGGGGTGGACTTGCTCATCCATATAGCTATGGAGTTGTTGAGTAGCAGTCCATCAGTGCCCTCCACCGTGGGCTGGGGCCCCGTCCCACAATTTTTGCCTACTGTCAGGCTATAGTTGAGGAGGAAGGACAAGCCATTCATGGTACCCTCACTATCCCTGCTTTATTATTCTAAGAATTTCCGAGATCCAGCAAGATACCAGTGCACCCTGGGGGGGGGGTGACCCTGGCCCTGATGATGCCCTCACTGATATCGAGAGGCACGAGCAAGGAACGAGTGAAGATCCATAATACACTCCCTTCCATCCCTTTCTGTGCCTCTGGGAGCCACCGCTTCTGTATCAGAGGTCTTTGTGTGCACTGCCATGAAGCTGCAGCACTGACTCACTATCAGCTTCTCCTGGGTGGCTCCCCAATATTCCAAACTTCTGTAACAAAGTGGCTGTTTGGGGACAGCCACTCAAACTGTCATGAGATCCAGCCATGGTTCCCTTGGCAACAGAGTCATCTCAGGTAAGGTCTGCAGTGCATTGTGTTGTTTAATATGAAAAACAAGTGGTTCCACCTAGACTCCTGCCATGGCTCTCAATACCATCAGCAAATTTAGGGAAAGTAGCACTGAGAGGGGTGGCAGGTGTCAGGTTTTTGAGGCACTCTCTTCCTTGAAAACCACCTTTTGGTGAAAAGCCAGTGCTCATCTTGGTCTTTAAGTCTGCGGACCCTGCAGGACAACTCCCCAGCTCCGCAAAGTAAATTTAATTATTTTTTTCTTTCCAAAAACCTATAAAAGAAGGACATAAGGGGGAGAGAGAGAGAGAGAGTATGAAGCAAGCTGAGTTAAGGATGGAGGGTTTCAGCTAAGTTACTAATGACCCTAAAAAAAGTTGGGGTGGATAACCTGGCACTAAATTGGTTTGCCAATTACCTTACAGACAGGGTTCAGCAAGTAAAGGCTAAAGCCGTAGTGTCCCCAAAAAAACACTCCTAAGAGGAGTGCCGCAAGGATCAATACTTAGTCCACTGCTTTTTGCTTTTTACATAAACCAAATAGACACTGGCTTACAGTTGGCAAATATACACCTCTTTGCTGATGTCACAGTGCTCTACATTGAAGGACCAACACTGGTGTCTGCCTGTGTGGACCTCCAAAACAAATTTGAAGCCTTGCAGAAGAATCTGCTTGACCTAAAACTCCTACTAAATGCAAAAAAACAAAAAAAACAAAGCCATGCTTTTCTCTCCTCTAGTTCCTTCTACAAAACAATCCAGCTGGCACATTTCCCCAGATAAGTACTTTCTTGGGTGAAAACTGGAGTTTGTGGAGAAATTCAAATACTTGGGGTATGGATTGACTCAAGCTGTCCTTCTAGATTACTTAGATGAGCTCGCCATAAAATTGAGACAAAGACTCAGTATCTTCTTTCGCATAAAATACACACTGACTCCAGAGGCTAGAAAATTTCTTGTCCAAGCTACCTTTATGCCACTTCTGAACTATGTGGATTTCTTGCATGGCCACTGTACCAGCACGGCTCTCTCCAAGCTTGACACCCTCTACCATAGAGCCCTCAGTTTTATCTCTGATGTGTCTTACTCCACTCACCACTGCGCCTTCTACGCTTATATAGGTTGGAGTTCACTTAATTTCAGGAGGCATAAAAATGCTGTATTCTGGACCTATAAGGCCATCATGCATAAGCTTCGTCCGTACCTTGTAGGCTGTCTGCCCACCAGCCCCCCAGTATTTATCCCCTCAGAAATCTTGCCTACATATCCGTTGTTATTCCCAAAGTCAGAATGCACTTCGGTAGAGCCTCTATAAGCCACGCCCTTCCAGTGCTCTGGAACAAGATACAAAAGTCTCTAAGGCTCGTTCACCCTGTAACACTCTCCTGTTTTAAAGCCATGTTCCTAACGTCCTTCTCTGAGATCTGCTGCTGCTTCAAATGAGAAAGTAGTACTTATATGGCAAAGCCTCCATTTTATTGCCCATACCCCTCCTGGCCTCTACCAGACTTTGACCAACGAATTACAGTTCTGTCATGTACACCACCTACTATCAACCACCATCCCCATCTGCTCCATCCTCTATATCTCCTCTCCCTTTCACCACTGTATTGCCTTTATCTGCCCTTATCTACCCCTCTCCCCCTGTTCTTCCTCCTTTACTCTGCCTTGCCACTACTACTCTGGACAGCTCATTCTTGTCTCTTACCTCTTCCCTCTCCTACAGCACTCCAGCATGTTTGGGGACTCAGTCTTCCTAATGCTAACATGAGCAGGCTGTATTCTCTAGCATGCTGTAATCAAGTCATATAGATCCTGTCATCCTACAATTTATGCAAAACACACTTGGAAATACTGCTTGCTTGATTGTATCTCACTGGTATATCTGAATGAGCCCAATTGTATAAGCTACACCCTACCCGCCTGTGCATCTCTTACCTTAAACCTTGTAATCCCTATTTGAATGAGCAGAATTGTTGTCTTCATTAGCACGTGTGTATATAGCTTGCTACCGACTCTTAGCCTGCCACATTTTCCATGTACTCCTTGCCTTGTATATGCCTTGTATGTCCATTATGTTGTCATATATATGCCTATGATTGCTTAGCTTTTGGCCCTTATGGCTATTGGTCCATCTTGTAAATGATCTTGTCTCAATGGTGTTCTGCCTGGCAAAATAAAGGGATTGATTGATTGATTGATTGATTGATTGATTGATGTTTCAGAAATACATAGAACATTGGGATTGTAGAGAGATGCCAAGGCTTCTAACTCAGGGAGATTACATAGCAAACTGTGTATATTTAGGTGTATAATTTTGAGACCTTTAGTAACTGACCAGTGTGTGTCAGAGCTGCTGAGTGGGGCAGGATAACCAAGGTTTAATTCAATATAACCAGATAGGAACAGAGTGATAAGGCAGAGGTACCTTAGGTCATGATTGTCAGAGGTGATGGGGCATCCAAATAGTGAGCAATAGTAGAACTTAGTCATAAATTCTGTAAGTAGGAACAGGTGACCTGATGACAATAATGGGGTCAAGTTGAAGTAGGACACCTGAGTTACTAGGATGTCAGAGAAATGAAATAATTGGGTTCCTGCATGGCAACCTCCTCTGGGATATCAGACAGGAGTGGACACCTTTATGGGGGTGAGAGAGCAGCTGGGCTGGGAAGCTGCATAGCCCATGGCAGAAGACCAGCTGTGTGCATACCTACTACACATGAAGCACCAAAGATCTACACTGGCAATGATGGGGCAACACTTGGCAAGGATTGCTGGTGTGTGAAGGCAATGGGGGTGAGGAATATGGCACAGTCCTTTGGGGTGCATAAGGTACTGGAGGGATGGGCCAGTGGAGCCCAAACAGGGGACAGGCAGTGCCCAGTTGACCCAGCATTGCTGGTTAAAATAATGACCATCTTCCCCAATGTTTGTTCTTAGGCTTCAGATGACAGCTGTTTCAGACAGCCTTCCTAGTGGCTTTCTGTGAGGATTTTAGGATATTAGAAATCACCTTACCAAGCATATCATCAGCTTTGCTGGTGGTATTAGGAGGGGAGGACATGGTGGTGACCACTGAGGGGTGTTCATCTGATTACAGTGGAGCAAGATGGACAAATGGGCCAGGGGCTGCTGGTGCAGCCTCAGTTCCTCTCCTGGGGTTCACTGGGATACCTGGGGGGGATCTCCACCTACCTCCAGCAGTTGAATACCAGAGGCAGGCCTTTTCCACCATGAGGATGCTTCCCCTCCACATTGATCTATTACCAGTATCTGCTGGGCAAATTTCTGCAGGCCTTTGGGGTGGTGAACCAGGAGTATAATACTCCTTCAAGATAGTGGCTGCTTCACATGCTGGTGTAAAGGAGTGGACAGATGCACAGATTCAGTTCCTGGGGCAGAGGTCTCAGGCATTCAAACTATATGTGCATCTGCAGTTACTTTAATCTTCTCTAGTTTTGTTTTGTTTGAAGGTCAGAACTCTCGGGCAAAGCGAGTGTGGATATGTGGCCATTCATTTGTCTACTAGGTGGCAGCAAGAGCACAGCAACTTTGGAGGGATCTATTTTTCCATCCCCATTGGGTATGGATACATTGGATGGGCTGAAGGGGGATGAAGTTGGGGAGCTGTTTCCCTAGATCACAGCTGAGGCTTGATGCCATAGCCCACCAGACATGTTAGTCATCCACCTCAGCAGAAATTATTTGGGGTTCATGAAGTCCACTGAGTTGAAGTGGGTGTGAGAATATCTGCGATGGTTGCATTATGAGTGGCCAACAATGCAGATAATGTGGTCCACATGATACAGAGACAGCAGTAGCACCAAGCACAGAACCCCAGTGCCATACTGAGGGCCGGAATTTGACCAATATTGCCCTGCCATATTATGGACACCATTGGAGGGCAAGTGTTGCAGTATGATGGGATTCTAGCAAATGTCCAACAACTGTATGCAGAAGATGGGGTACATCTATTAGATGTAGGAATGATAGATCTTTAGCTGACCTATGATGTGGTTTGGAGAAAGCCATGGCATGATGTGTTTGGTTGGGGATGAGCATACAAACTCCAGCAGACACTCATTGTGTGGTGGCATGGTATTTCTACATTAGCACACAGGGAATAACAGGGTTGTCGCTCCTTTTCATGTGGGACCTGAAGCTGGAGAGATGTGAGTCCTTGGTGACACATATCTAAGGGGTGCCAGCCATAGGTGAAGGATAACTCTTTCACTTAGGTCACCAGTCAGTGGCACCCTTGGATGGAGGAAGGCACTCTCAAGATGAGCCCTTTAAGAGCCTTCCCTTATGCCTCAGCAGTCTATTAGGCCTTGCAAGGTGGAAATCATTATGCCGGCCCCCTCCAAAGGGGAGTTAGGACCTATACATACTCAGTAAACTAAATGGGTTAATTCATTAGCTGTGACTACCTGCTGCAAACGTCATGCCAAATGGTTCATATATATTATTGTGGCGTGGTAACACCACTACAGTTAGGGTTCAGTAGGCTGCTTAATTAACTAACTGTACCTTTAGTAGCTTTGCCCTGTTCATCAGATTTTCATAAAATTTTGCATGTGTGATGTTGGGGGAGCAAAGCCTCTGGATGTGCCAAGCTTTGTTTTGATAGGATGTGAGGATCACAAAACTCATAGTGTATTTTTAGGCAAAATCGTGTTTGTTTGCTGTTTTTTATTTGTCATTGCCTAGCACCCAGATGGTTTGGAATTTCGGTCTGAAATTTTCTGGATAGAGGATTGACCCACAAAGGTGTCTTTCATTGGTTTGGTGACATGTGTGTATATATATATATATATATATGATCTGAATAACTTATATGCATGGTCGCTAACAAATAAAGTGAGCTTTAACCTTTATTATAACATGGGGTGGAGAAAGAACAGTACCGGATTGGTACAAAGCCATCAGGTGACCGTTGATTAAATCCAGCATATACACACAGTAAGTGGTGGTCTGGCTGCTGGAGTGATCAAGAGTGGTCCGGATTCCATTATTGTGGTAGAACTGCATTCTGACGGCATCCATTATTTGTCCTCGCTAAGTGAGCGAGCGAAAGTTGTCATGTATACAAATGTCAGTAAAAATGTGCACCATATGGTTCTGTAGCAATGAGGTATTTTCTTTCTCCACCCCAAGATGGTTTCAGTGATAGTAGCCATTGGTGCTGTTGGTCTCCCACCCACCTACTTCACGGATCTCTGAGACCCATTCCAAGTTAACAAAACCCTCATTTCCTGTGTAGAGAGAAAGAGACTGTGCGGCAAGCTACTATCCCCAATGTGTCTGTCTGTGAGCGATCATGTCAAAAGAGGATGCACTGTGGTCCTCTGTCTCTTGGTTGTGCAGTTTGGGCACCGATGTGGTAATCATAATGGTCTTCCGTGTGTGTTTTCTGTTGACAGTTACCTCAGACACAGACAGTGAGACAAACAGTCACAGGAAAGTGTGAGATGAGGACCTATGTATATTCAAATGCAGCACTGTACGCCTGTCTCTCTCTGCCTCCGTGGCTGTTTGTGTCCCGCGATGTCCCCGGACCATTCCAGAGTATGTTGTACTGTAGTGCAGCACAGCCATCCGTCATCTGTGCAGTCTGGTTTCAGATGACCAGGTGGAAGGAAGAGAGACAGTGACAGGAGAAAGATGGGCTGGTGGCTGCAGTGCCATGAGGAGTAAGTGGCAGACAGAGAGAAACATGTTGGCGCTCAGTGTAGGCAGGTGATGTGTGTCTGCCACCCTCTGTGTCTGTCAGCCACCTGCTATGTCTATCTCCCTCACATGCCTGCAAGTACAGCAGTGAGTGAGCGGGTGTTCTGGTGAGTCAGTTGCCTCTCCCATGAGACCGATCTACAATACAGAGTGTGGGAGAGAGAGAGCAAAAGATTCTAAAAGGAAGATGGGGACTGCAGAATTCCTGCAGAGTCAAGTGTGTGTCTTCAGTGACAAGGATTTATCCATGTTTCCTGGGTCCAGCTGTCTATGTTCTCCCTTCCCTGATGTTTTCCCCACAGAACAGAAGGCATCCTCTGCTATCCCTGTCCTCTGCTGACTGTCTGGTCTTTAGCAACGTGGTTATGTGGCGATAGTCTGAATATCATGCTCTGTCTCCCTCTCTCTCGCTTTCTCTCTCTCTCCCCCACACACCTCTATCAGTAAAGGCTGATCTCAAAACATTTTCAAATACTGTAGTAAGATCCAACAGCTGTACTGAGGGTAGCCTTAAGGAAAGTGGATCAAGGTGCTGCTGGTCCTGTGAGAGAGACACGGAACAGTGCAGGTAAGAGAGAGAGAGAGAGACTGAGAAATGAAACAGGGCTCATGAATTATTTTCTCTCTCTCTGTCTCTCCGCTCTCTCTCTCTCGCTCTCTCTCTCTCTCTCTCTCCACATTTTCATCACCTGGAGCATAGCCTGAGCAAGCAGTCAGACAGCAGATTTGTTGACATTGCCAGCAAGCATGTAGTCATAGAACAGATTTGTTCAATGGATCAGCACAGTGTTCTGTGAAGCTGTTCAAGTAAGAGAGCATGTAGTGTACTCTTGCAGTTCGTTAATGTATAACAGCATATACAGTTGCAGTCTGGCACAAAGCAACAAGGAAAGAGAGTTAGAGCAAAGAGACACACACTCCCTGGCAAGGCCTGCCACTGTTAGTAGCACAGCAGTTCTGCCAGTGGCATAACACATAAAAAAAGTTGCTATGTTTCATCAATTAATCATACTTTCCTCCTATTTTTTCACCTCTGGTGATACCCCATGTTATAAGTGCAATAACTCACTCCTGGGTGTGCAGTTGTTGAGGATTAATCAACACTCCAGGTGCTGTGAGGCACTCAGACTGCAGTTTTGTGACTCACAATACCAGGGTGCTGATTAATCCCCAACTGCACACCCTGTTATGGTCATTGCTTAAAAAGTGCATGGTGATGCATGTTGGGTTAAATAATAGGCAGGCAAAATATTACAAGGGTGGCATATAACTAGGAACTTCAGAGTAAGAGAAGGATCTGGGAATATTACTAGATAGCAAGTTCAAATTTTCTAAACACTGTGACAAGGTCATCTCAAAGTGTAATAGAATCATGTGTTGTATAAGAAAGACTATCATGTTGCAGAGGGGGAGGAGCAGTTTACACTACCAGAAGATTATGTGAGATAATAGCTGCTGCTGGTAATTCTGTTTTCTGAGTCTAAAGTGTGGGAGCTAGGTGTGTGATTCAGTTGCAGAGGGAGGGCAGTCTATACTACCAGACGATTCTGTGAGATAATACTGTAGCTGCTGCTGGCAATTCTGTTTTCTGAGTTTAAACTGAGGAGAGCTGGGATTGTGTTGCCATGGCTGATACACTCTCGTGAGAGTCGGGTGTAGGCCCTAATCCCACCCTCCCCCACTCCTTCCCAGAGCTTGGATCATTTATAGGGGAACACCTGTCCTGCAATTGGAGGTAAAGGCTTCAAGTGTAGCTCATGCAGTTCTAGCCACTGGGGGTGGGGTTTAAAGGCTGGGAGAGAGGAGCTTAGGAAGTTGCACACTTCCTTTATAAGTTTACTGTGTAGTACTGCACCTAGTAACAGGGGTACCCATTTACTGTGGGGCTGTACCTAGGATTAGTGGGTGACCCGATTAGTGGGGAGGGGTGTATCTTGGACCAGTGGGGAACCTGGTGACTCATCCAAGGAAACTTACTTGGAGGGGATGTAACCGCTCATCATCAGGGCTGGCATCTTTGGGAGGGTGATGGGAAAACACAGGGTGTGGGGCGGCCATGATACTCAGCTCGGCTTGAAATTGGTGGCTGCCCAGTGTGCTACCAGCTGGCACAGCTAGTGAGGAGGTTGAGGGGTTAGGAGACAGCTGGGGAGGGAGGTATGGTTGGGGAATAGGGCAGGGTCTCCCCACAGGGTTGCAACAAGCACTAGGGGTGGGGCATAGGAAAGGAGTGCAGGAGAGTACTCTGGGGTTGCATAGGGACCCTGACAGAGGGAGCTCAAGGAGGACACTACCAAGGAAGCAGGCAGGTATTTGGGGACCCCCAGTGGGGAACCAAAGGAGGACATTCTCAGGGAAGCAGACAGATGGCTGGGACTGGACAGAAGGAAGCAAGCTGGGGAGGTCGATCGGACCTTAAGCTCTGTAACCACTTCAGTTCTCTTCTACTTGAGGATGAGGGGTGATGTAGCCATGACAGGGTAGTTAGAGATGGAAATGGAGTGGGGGGGCAGGATGAGGGGCCAGATAGCAGGAAGAACAGGGGAACTTGGAATGCGGGAAAATGGGGACAGCAGAGGATCAGAGCAGGAGGAGGAGGGGTAGAGGAGGAAGCGCAAGAAGAAGGATCAGTTGGGAGGAAAGGGCAAGGAGAAGGACCGAAGTACAAGGAGGATACAGTAAAAGGGCCTGAGGGTTTAGGCAGGGAGCATGACAGGCAAGGAGGGGCTGAACAGAGATGGGAAGGAAGGGAGGATGAGCCAGGCTGGTTTAGCAGATGGGGGAAGGATCAGTCATGAGCAGTGACAGAGGGTAGAGGGGTACAGAAGGATACTCAGGAGGAGGAGGCATAGGATCGGAGGGAGGGTGGCCAGGAGGTAAATAAAGAAGAGCTGGTGGTACCCAGATAGGGGGTGGAGCAAGGAGCCGGCTGGGGAGAGGGGTCTGTAGAAAGGATGAGGGACAGGGAAGGAGGGGGTAAATGGAGGAAAAGGAGCAGTCAGAGTGCTCCTGTTGGGGGATTCCATGATTTATTTATTTATTTATTTATGAGTTTTACCAGGAAGGCATACTGAGCAACATGCTCGATTCCAGATGTGACCTGGGGGCCGAGACCCAAATTACAAACATGTCGATTTACATGAAAACATTTTCATACATAGTACAAAAATGGAACAACAAGCATCGTATTACCACATTTTGTGAAATGGTTACAGACAGAGGTAAAACATACATAGTGTAGAGAACAATTGGAGGGTGGTCAACTTAGGAGCAATTAATTTACACCAGAAGTGTAGGGTTGAGATTAATTGAAACAGGAGCAGCTGGAGGAGAAATGCCCTCGGAGTAGGTGGTTTCGTTGGTAGGGGTTTGGAGCATGTCTTATGGGGGCAGGTAGGGCTTTCCAGATTTGAAGGATTCTGTAGTTAAAGGCGGCCTGGCCTTTTTTTGTGCACATGAACAGGACGTGCAGCAGCCTAGGGTCTGTGCTCCTGAGGGAGTACGTAGGTGGAGGTTGTTGGGAGTGGGTAGAGGACAGGTAGGGTGGAAGGGAGAGGGAACAATATTTGGCTGCTAACCTGGCGCAGTTTGTCAGTCTATGGTCATGGAGGGATGGCAGGGTTAGAGAGCTGTAAAGGTTGCAGTGGTGTGTAGAATGTGGGCAATCGAGGATAAAGCGACAAAGAGTGGAACAGGGTGTCGAGGCTGGCCAGGATGGACGCAGGGGCTGTGGTATATATTATATCTCCGTAGTCGAGAACGGGCAGAATGATTTTTTGGACAATGGCTTGCCTAGTCTATGTGGGGAGGCTGCTTTTGTTTCGGTATAAAGCACCGAGCTTTGGGACCAGCTTCTTGTGCAAGGATTCGATGTGGGAGGAGAAGTCTAGGTGTTGGTCAAGCCAGACACCTGAAGCTAGTGCAATTCTCCAGGGGGGTACCGTCCAGAGTTTTAAAAGGTGTGCAGGGGGATTGACGGGAGAGTCTTTGTTGGGAGCCAAAAGTGTGGGATACAGTTTTTTTAGAGTTTAGGAATAACTGGTTGGTCCTAAACCAGTGCTGGATGGCGTAGAAATCTTCCTGGAGGAGGGTTGCTACACTAGATGTTGTAGGGCCAGAAGCATAAAGCACAGTGTCATCCACGTACATCTGGATGGATGAATGTTGGCAGGTTGATGCGAGGTCGTTTAGAAAAATGGAAAAGAGTAGGGGACTTAGGACAGATCCTTGGGGGATGCCGGATGAGACTGGTAGTGGGTTTGAGATGTGTGAGGCAAGTTTGATGGTTTGGGTCCCGCCCACTAGGTAGTCTTGGAACCAATTTGTGGCTGGTTTAGAAAGCCCGGCATCTGTGAGTTTGGAGAGGAGTAGGGAGTGAGAGACGGTATCAAAAGCCTTGGCTAGGTCAACAAAGATGGACATGGTGATGTGTTCTTTGTCCGTACTCATGAGCATGTCACCGGTTACACGTAACAGGGAGGTGATGATGGAGTGGGATTTACGGAAACCCGATTGGAATGGAGTGAAGAAAGTGGATGCATCCAGGTAAGGAGTGAGTTGGGACAGGACCAGACGTTCCTGTAATTTGGCCAGGATAGGGAGTAGGGAGATGGGTCTGTAATTTCCTTGCGAGGATGGATCACCACCTTTTGGCAGCGGGATAACAATGGCCTGCTTCCAGGCAGTAGGGAGCTTGCCCAAAGAGAAAGAGAGGTTAAAAAGGGCAGCTAGAGGAGCGGCTACGACTGGGGCGGATAGGAAGAGCTTCTTTGCGTCCATAGACATCGGGCATTTGCCTTTGTTAGGGTTCAGGGCCTGTAAAGATTGGAAGACTTCTGCTTGGGTTACTGGATGGAAAGAGAATGCCAGGGGTATCAAATGGGATAGGGAGAGGGAAGCCTGCCTGGTTAGAACAAAATGATCCCCTGGACTAACGGTTCACAGGGCCATTTGGGGGGAAAGGAAATCCTAAGCTGAAAATAGAGGGTTCATTGGTGAAAGGTGGGGTTTAAACTTGTAAAGGGGGGAGGGATGGGAGAAAGGCTGTTGAAGGGGTTCTGATAAAGGAGGAACTCTGTCTCCACTCCCCCCGGGGAGCTGGAGGAATGCGGGAAAAGACCGACTGGTAAGGTGCAGACCAGGGGAAGATGGAATCCCCATGGGAACATGAGCAGGGGAAATGGAAGTATAGGGAAAGGGTGGAAGGTAGTCCTGCTAAATGCCTGGAGCTTGGGCAATAAAATGTCTGAGCTCCAGGCAATGCTAACTGAGGAGAGGTGGATGTGGCGGAGGTCACTGAGACCTGGGCCACTGCAGGGCATGACTGGGACCTGAACCTGGAGGGTTACACCATGTTCAAGAAGGACAGGGGGAGGGAAGGGAGGGAGGAGGGTAGCAATAATAGTCAAAAACTGCATTGGCATAGGAGGAGTAAAGGAGGCAGGGAACTGTGGAGGTGATTTGGGTCCCATGATAGCAGGGGCAAGAGAGTAAAAATAGGAGTGGTGTATAGACCCGCTGCACTAGCGGAGGAGGGTGGAGAGTCTGGTGGCAGATGTTGGGAGATACTGCAGACTGGGCAGAGGAAGGGTGGTGGTGTTGGAGGACTTAAACATGCCAGGAACAGACTGGGAGACTATGACATCCTCGGTGGCCAGGGAACAGAGGTTGTTGGATGTCTTTCAGGACGCATTCCTATCTCAGCAGATGGGGGAACCGACCAGGGAGGCGTGGGTACTGGATGTGGTCCTGGCAGACAGTGACCAGACTGGGGGCCTGGAGGTAAGGGACCTGTTGGTGGGGAGCGACCAAGCCATGGTCTGGTTCTGCCTGGACCTAGGAGGGGTAGAAGACGGCACAAAGACGGAGGTAACTGACTTCAGGGGGGCAGATTTCAAGGAAATGGGAAGGATCCTTAAGGAGCATTTGGATGGGATTGGGCCAGACATAGATGATGACAGTAGGTAGGAAATCATCGGAGGTGCAGGAGGCTACCTGCACCTGTACAAGTAAGATGAAAATGCTGCTGGTGGACCAGGGAGGTTCAGGAGGTAGGGAGAAAGAAGGCAGCCTATAGGCAATTCAAGTGCTCAAGGAGTGAAAGGATCAAGGGAGTATGAGCTGATGGCCAGAAGGGCCACTAAGGTGGTGAGGGCGGCTAAGGCAAGGATGAAGCAGAACCTGGCCCGGGAAATTAGGAGAGTGAACTAGGGGCTCTTTAGATACATTGGGGAAAAACGAAGGGTGAAGGGGCAGATTAGCAGGATTAAAACAAGGGAGGGATGGGCACAAGACCCGGGGGAGTAGGCTGCAGTACTAAATGAGTACTTCACCTCAGTTTTACCAAGGAAAATGGGGGGGCTGCATCACACATGGGAGATGACGGTGAAACTGAGGAGGGGGGACCCTTACCGATCAGCAGGTCTGGGGGGCATCACTGGCAGGAGGGAGAAAGGTTAAGCAGGGGGATGAGGTAGCAGAGGTGGAAATCATGGCAGAGAGAGTGAGAGAAGCCCTCAGGTCCCTTAAGATGGAGAAAGCACCGGGGCTGGATAAATTACATCCCAGAGAGCTAAAGGAACTGGTGGATGTCCTGGCAAAACCCCTGGTGGAGCTTTTCAGCAACTCTCTGAGGACAGGGTGGGTGCCACAGGACTAGAAGGTGGCGCATATAGTGCCTATCCACAAGGGAGGATCAAGGGAAGTGGCAGAAACATAGAAACATAGAATTTGATGGCAGATAAGGACCGCTTGGCCCATCTAGTCTGCCCATTTTCCTACCTAACAGATAAGCTGCAGATCCTAGTTAACCAACAACTTACTTCCTCCTAGCCTCCACTAGGCTGCCTTATGTCCGTCCCATGCATTCTTGAATTCCCCCACTGTTCTTGACTCCATGACCTCCTCAGGGAGGCTGTTCCATGAATCCACAACCATGTCTGTGAAAAAATACTTCCTCACATTACCTCTGAGCCATCCCCCCTCTATCTTCAAATTGTGCCCCCTCCTTGTTCTTGCACATCTCTTTTTCTGAAAGATACTACCCTCTTGGACTTTGTTGATTCCCTTGAGGTACTTGAAAGTTTCTATCATGTCCCCTCTCTCCCTTCTTTCCTCAAGGGTATACATATTAAGCTCCTTCAGTCTTTCTTCATATCTCTTCTGGTGCAGACCCTGCACCATTTTGGTTACCCTCCTCTGGACAGCCTCCACTCTGTCTATGTCTTTGCAGAGATGGGGTCTCCAGAACTGCACACAGTACTCCAGATGGGGTCTCACCAACTGTTTGTACAGAGGGATAACAACTTCCTGTTTTCTACTATTGATGCCTCTCCCTATGCATCTCAGTATCCCCCCAGCCTTCCTTACTGCCTTCTCACATTGCTTGCCCACCTTTAGGTCATCTGATATAATTACCCCAGGTCCCTTTCCATTTTTACTGTTGTCAGTATCTCACCCCCCATTGTGTACTCTTTTCCTGGGTTTTTGCTTCCCAGGTGCATTACCTTGCGCTTCTTTGCATTGAATCTGAGCTACCATACATTTGACCATTCCTCCAACCTTGCCAAGTCCCTTCTCATCCTTTCCACTCCATCTTGTGTATCAACCCTGTTGCAGATCTTTGTGTCATCTGCAGAGAGACATACTTTTCCTTCCAGTTCCTCTGCAATGTCACTTATAAAGACATTAAAAAGGACTGGTCACAGTACTGAACCCTGCGGTACCCCGCTAGTAACCCTCCTTTCTTCCCTATGGACTCCATTTACTACTACTCTTTGCATCCTGTTTTCTAGCCAATTTTTTATCCAGGCTACCACCTTGGGACCCATTCCAAGGCTGGCTAACTTGTGTATTAATCTTTTGTGTGGGACTGTATCAAATGCCTTGCTAAAATCTAGGTAGGCCATGTCCACAGCCCCTCCCTGGTCTACTACTTTGGTCACTCAGTCAAAGAAATCTATTAGATTCATCTGGCATGACCTTCTCATCGTGAATCCATGCTGCCTTGGGTCCTGTGTCCTACTGGCCTCTAGGTACTCAAAAATTATTTCCTTCAGAAGTGATTCCATCATTTTCCCTACCACTGAGGTCAAACTAACTGGTCTGTAGTTTTCTGCTTCTGTCCTGCTCCCACTTTTGTGAAAAGGAATCACATCCGCCCTCCTCCAGTCCTCAGGTACCACCCCATCCTCCCATGATTTGTTAATAGAGTAGTCAGTGGTGTCACTAGTTCTACCCTTAGTTCTTTTAGAATTCTTGGGTGAATCCCATTAGGCCCCATTGCTTTGTCCACCTCCAATTTTATTAGTTCTTTCAGAACCCTTTCTTCTGTAAATTAACTGGTATCAACACTTGTCTTCAGAGTGTTTCTCTTGTTTGGTTTAGGTACCTCCCCCTCCTCTTCCTTTGTGAATACTGAGCAGAAATATTCATTTAGTATCCCTGCCGTTTCACTGTCACCATCTACCCACACTCCCTCCCCTTTATTAAGCCTCAATATCCCTCCTTTGGTCTTTCTTCACTCCCTAATGTACCTATAAAAGTTCTTATCCCCCTTCTTAACAGAGTTGGCTATCCTTTCCTCGATTTGGGCCTTTGCTATTCTGACTACTTTCCCAGCCTCTTTCTGCTTTAACTGATAAAGTTCTCTGTCCTGCTCCTTCTGTGTTTCCTTATATTTCCTGAATGCTGTCCTTTTCTCCTTAACCTTCCCTGCCACCTCTTTTGAGAACCCTAGCATTTTTTTCCTTCATTGTGTTTTGTTGATTTGCTTTACACAAAGGCTTGTTGCCTCTGTGATGACTGTTTTGATTACTCCCCATTGTTCCTCCACCCCCCCTTCTTGCCTGTTTGCTAGTATTTTTCTGAGGCATTCTCTCATGTTCCCAAAGTCAGCCCTCCTAAAGTCCAATACTCTTGCTTTTGTATGGCTTGATTGTATGGCTGTGTTTATCGTGAACCACACTGTTTGGCGGTTGCTTGTTCCCAGATGGCTACCCACTTCTAAATCTGAGATTCTTTCTCCATCACCATTTGAGAGTACCAGGTCTAAGATTGCTCCCTCCCGAGTGGGTTCTAATATTAGCTGTCTGAGGCATGCCCCCTGTAGGGCATCAAGAATGACCCTGCAGGGAACTACAGGCCCATCAGTCTGACATCGGTGGTGGGCAAGGTGATGGAGGGCATTGTCAAGGAGAGGCTGGGGGGGACCTGGAAAAGTCGAGGTGCCAGGATGATAGACAGCATGAATTTGTCCCAGGGAAATTGTGTCAGACAAACCTTGTGGAGTTCTTTGACTGGGTGATGAGTGCCTTGGACCTGGGTAGACTGGTGGACGTCCTCTTTCTTGACTTCAGTGAGGCGTTTGACTCTGTTCCTCATGGGGGCCTGTTGGATAAGATGGGAGAAATGGTGGTGGGTAACCAGATGATCAGATGGATAGGAAATTGGCTCCAGGACCAGACCCAGAGGGTCACGGTTGGCGGGATAGTCTCATCCCCAAGGAGGGTCATCAGTGGGGTCCCGCAGGGATCGGTCCTTGGGCCCCTCCTGTTCAACACCTTCATCTCTGACATAAAGATGGGTATCAGGAGTGAGATGAGTCTCTTTGCAGATGACTCAAAACTGGGGAAGGTGGTGGATGGGGAAGAGGGGAGGGTGGCCCTACAGGGGGACCTGGATGCTCTGGAAAGGTGGTCTAAAAAGTGGAAGCTGAGGTTCAGGGCAGGGAAATGCAAGGTACTGCACCTGAAAGCCAGAAACCCGGGACAAGTGTACACCCTGGGGGGAATGCTACAAGTCTTGATGGCTGAAAGGGACCTGGGGGTGGTGGTGGATGTCAAGATGAACAAATCGGAGACTTCTAGGAGGGCAGTGGCCAAAGGCAACAGGATGCTGGGATGCATCATTAGGGAGATCACCTCCAGAAGGAGGAAAGTGACACTCCCTCTGTATAACTGCTTGGTGAGGCCGCACTTCGAGTATTGCGTGCAGTTTTGGAGGCCATATTTAAAGAGGGACATTGAACTCCTGGAGAGGGTCCAGAGGAGGGCAACCAAAATGATTTGGGGCTTGGGGGACAGGACCTATGGGGAGAGGCTCAAAGAGCTAAATATGTACACATTGGAAGAGAGAAGGGACCGGGAGGACATGATAGAGGTCTTCAGGTACATGAAAGGGGCAAATAAGGGAGGAGCAGTCAGGGTGCTTCGAAGGAAGGAAGGGGGGTGACTAGATGGCATGGGTGGAAGCTGGAGGGGAGAGATTGAGGGGAGAAAGGAGGAGGTGCTACTTCACTGAGAGGGTGGTGGAGCCATGGAATGTGCTGCCCAGGGGGCTGGTGGAGGCAGAGATGGTGGAGGGGCTCAAGAGGGAGTAGGACAAGTACAGGGGAAGGGTTCTGGAAGCAAAATCCAGTGCAGTGAGAATATCCGGGACTGGGAAGGGAGAAGCCAGAGAGGGCGAGGGGGCAGCAAGGTCAACTCCCAGGGTGGGGGCTGACCAAACGAGCAGACAAGAAAGACCGTTAGGCCTATTCTGCTGGCAATTTAGTATGTTAGTATGTGGTGGTTATGCCACTGTACAGGTCACTTGTTCGTCCATATTCTGAGTACTGTGGACAATTATGACAAAGAAAACATACACAAATTAGAATGGTACAGAGGAAAGCTACTAAGATCATATGAGGAATGAACGGATTAAGTTATAAGCAAAGGTTAAAAGAAATGGTATCCTACAAGCTGGAGAAGAGGAGTCTAAGGGGTGACATGATATTAATTTTTAAATCCTTTACTAACAATGATTTGAGATAAAATCTAAATATTGAATTTTAAGAGAGTAAAAAAGTAACAGAAAGCCATAAATTACAGTTAAAAGGTAGTCAATTTAAAACTAAAAGGAGGAGAGGATGGTTTTAATAGTCCGTGGTGAGAATATGAAATTGCTTACCCACAGGAGTGGAGGAATGTAAAACAGTAAATAGATTTAAGTTAGAATAAGACAGATATTTACTAAACATGAGCATTAGTAGTTATTAATGTTGATATAAGGCAGACAAGCTAGATGGGCTTTTTGCCTCCTCTTTGTTGATTGTTCCAATGCTAATATAGATATTTTTTAATTTAAAAGTTGATAACCAGGAAAGGCACCAATGAGCCAAGGCTCGTTTCCAGGTGCATCCCGGGGAAAGGTTTACATAGGGATAAAACAGAGAAAACAGCACACATTTGCAGTGTGGCACTTCATGAGTCATGGTTACAAGACCCAAACAGAAGGTAAACAGCAGATACAGGAGTATAACAAGCATTCGTCAAAGCCAAATGTTGCTTGCTTGTATGTGTTGTTTAGGTATTTGGAAGTCATTGGAGTGCAAATATTGAAAATTTGTGAACTGACGAGCGTGTGTAGGAACTGCGCAACGCACGCTCGTTAAACAGTCATTTTTAGGAATTTTTTCACCAAATTTTCAACATAGCCATTTTAAGACCTCTGCTCATGAACAGTGTCACTGTGATTTTCTTAATGTGTCCCATACATTGAGTTCGCACACCGACTGCGCCATTGTGCGCTACATGGGCGGAAACACGTTTTGGGCAAGATGTGAAAAATGACAGCTGTACTGCTCATAAGGAGGTGTGGTAAAATGGCAATGTTGAAAATCTGGAGTGAAAATATTGACAGACCAAACTTACGAGCGCATGTGAACCGCGCAACGCACGCTTGTAAAACAGTCATTTTTGGAATTTGTTTTCACCAAATTTTCAACATAGGCTTTTTGAGAGCCCACATTATGAACACTAGCAGTGTTGTTTCATTAATCAGTCCCGAAAGGTGATTTCGCACCGTGACCGTTAAATCACCCTTCAGGCCTGATTAACGCCATGACAGTGCAAGAATTCATGAGGAGGGGTCCCAAAAACCCCATGTTGAAAATTTGGGCCCAAAATTCCCAAAAATGCCTGAGATATGCAACAATGTTGAAAAACCCTATTTATTCCATTATACAGCTTACTGGCATTTCCTCAGTTCGCAGCCGGCTTTGAAGAGTGCAGACGTGTTCCCGGTCCACCAATGATCATCGTGCCGAGCTCGGGAAGTAAGTATGGGGTAAGGGGGGGGTGTGGGGAGGCAGGGTGCACAGTGGGTGGGTGTGAGTGGGGGCAGGGAGACTGCGAGGGACCTTCTTTTTATTTAAAGGTTTTTTTTTTTAATTAAGACGACGCTGGACATTTGCCACACTGGGGTGGGCTCCCAGCATGGCAGCTGGAAAGGCTGTTTGGGGGGGCTGGAGCTGATGGGGGATTGGGCACCCCATTGGCTATAACAAGATTTGCCATGCTGGGGCGGGCTCTCAGCGTGGCACCTGGAAAACTTTTGTGGGGCGTGCAGCCATGGAGCCAACGAGACTGGGCACCCCGTCGGCTATAACATTTTTGCCATGCTGGGGTGGGCTTCCAGCGTGGCACCTGGTTTAACTTTGTGGGGGAGGCATGGTTGGGCACCCCGTCAGCCATACAGTGAGTGCAGTGGGGGGTGAGGGAGCATCAGCCGCAATATGTCTTGTCGTGTGTGTGGGGGGAGGCTCTGCTCACTGGAGCGGCACTCTCCCTTTCAACTGTATGCCACTGCATTTTCGACTGCTGTTATAGACAGCTGCAGCAGTCATTGGAGAACTGCAGTTGAGCCTGCAATCTCACTGACTGAATTGGAAGACGGGTGCCACACCTCCGAAAACTTGGATGATGGCACTATGTTTCTTGCACATGCATGCAAGCAACATAAAAATGTCAGAACTAGAAACAACAGTTGCAATTGTAATTAAAGATGCAGGACCTTTAATAACACACAATAAATTAGTGACCTGACAGCTAGGCACAGGTGCAAAGAGCACAATTAAACACTAAGACCCATTTGAGATGAGGAAGGAGTGGGCTGCAGGGTGATGCCCACTACGAGGGGGGATAATTTTTTGATAAGGAGGGGGGAACTAGGAGCACTGAGGGTACAGTCTGAGGAGTCTTTTGAGAGAGAAGAAGGAGGAGGATAGTCTGATGATAGCTATAGATATGTAAAATGATAATCAGTTACTGAATTCATTTCTAATTGACTCATATTATATATAGATATAGATGATATAGATATACAAAATTATTGCAAATAACTATATTTTATTGAAAGGAAAGTACAATATACAATACACACATCACATAGAATTACATTACAGACAATTATGTGGCCCTTAAACAAAACTAAAACACGAAAAAAAATAATTCTCCTCCTACCTCCCCTCCTACCCCCACAGCTATCCTAATAATAAACTATTGATCCATAGCAAAGACTTAAAACAGTGTAAATTAGTACATTGTGGTTACATCCTATATTTTAAAAGAGAGAAAAGAGGCTCAATAAGAGGGAAAGGACAAAAGAAAGAAAAGAAAAGAGAGAAAAAGAAAGAGAAAGAAGCCAGGTTACATCAGGCAATCAAACGCTGATAAAAAGCAGAAAGGCAAGAAAAAACAAAGAGTAACAGGGAGAAAGGGGCGGTAAAAGAACCTGGTAAAAGAAAATAACTACAGGAGGAAGAGTACCGGAAGGAAATAAGAAACCAAAAAAAAAGAATAGCCAGTGGAGAAAACAGAAGGAGTACCTTCCCTTAAAACACATATTTATCTTTAAGGCTTTGAGCAAACCCACCCCAACACTTGGAGAACTTGACCGATGCCTTAACAAGCATAAAGGCTAATCTTTCTGCATAGAGTGCGTTCAAAATTCTTCCCACCATTCTCTAAATGTAGGGGTCCAATCATCTCGCCAGTGGCGCAGAATTAACAACTTAGTAACTGATGCAATCAACGCCATTTGGTACTTTTGGATATTGCATGGGATGTGAGCATACATCCCAAGTATACAAATTTCAAAGTTAAAAAAAGCCGATAAGTCAGTATATGGACTAATCCAGTGTTTAACGGAATTCCATAGCCCACATATTTTGGGGCAGGACCAAATTTTATGGATCGTAGTTGCTAAGGGGTCATTACAATCCTTGCATATAGGAGAACACAGGCCGTTTAATCGATGCAATTTTACGGGGGACAGATACAGATTATGTAACAGTTTAAATTGAATATCTCTTAACCTGTCTTGTTTGACATAGGAGTAAGTGTCTGTCCAGATTTTCTCCCATACCGTATCTGACCAATCTAATGCCATATTGATTTTCCAATAAAGAGGGACAGGGGAAGAGGTAGAGTCAAGTCTTGCTAAGATATATTTATAAATTTTTGAAACACTCTTGCCAGATAAACTAAGTTCACTCAACTTACTGAATAAAATCCCTGCCCCATCAGAGCATTGGCACTTGTTCAGAAAGGACCTTACGCTACTTTGGATTTGAAGCATTCGTAGTGAAAATTGGGAACTGACCCCAAATTTTACAAGCAAGGTCGATAGTGGAAGCATAGAGTTGCCTGAGTAAAAGTTTGCAATTCGAATCTTGGGGGTTGAAAAAATATTGTGATGGGTTGTTTACCAATTAGAAAGTTAGGATTTCCCAATAAGGGTTGAGATAAATCGTAAAATTGGGATATTTTTAATCTCGCACAGAGTTGGTGCATGGCTCTAATGTCCCATCCTAATGGGGTATCTCTGGCCACTTTGGGAACCTTGGCCCATGAAATGTATAAAGAATTCCAGATCTAATTTAAGTTTTTAGAAAAGGCAAATTGAGGACAAGTCGGGTAGGGATACCTCAGGTTATGAAGCCCACAGAGCAGCTCTGGCTGCATGGATAGCTAAATAATATGTGTAAAAATCAGGTAACTGAAGACCCCTGACTTGCGTTGCTGACAAAGTTTGATATAGGCCCTCAGTGGAGGCCTCCTCTCTAAGAAATCAGAACATTGCTTATAAAAGGGTTTGAAAAAAGATTTAGGAAGGTATATATTTAAATTCAGGAGAGGATAAAAAAATTTGGGTAAAATCACCATTTTAACCATATTAATTCTCCCCGAAAGGGTTAAAGGGAGTTTCGACCATCTCTCCAGGTCTTCTTTTATAGACTTGAGTAAAGGTTTAAAGTTTAAATAGGCCAAATCCTCCAAGTTCCTAGAGATACGGATACCCAAATACAATAAAGACTCTGTTTGCCACTGCAGCCCCAAAGAAAGGCACCAGCTCTTTTGGAGATATGGGGAAAGTGAATACACCATTGTTTTGGATAAGTTTAGTTAGATATACAAAATTATAATAATCAGTTATCAAAGCCATTTCTAATTGGCTCATTATAATAAATACATGGCTGTAGCCATTTTCTCTAAGAATGCTGTCTGTCTTATTTGTCTTGGTGAAGGAAGAGGTTTGTGAGCTAAACAACAATGTCAGAGCCTGCAAAGGATAGTTGCAGGTGGAATTTTTTTTTCTGAGCAGATGCCTTGGCTAACACCTGAATGGACAGGGGGGTAGATTCAGCCCATTAGGGGCAGGGTTCGGCAAGTGGTTAGGGTTCCCAGGGGTGGGAGCTGTTACATGCTTGTAGGAGAGGCTTTGGTTACTTAAGTGGTTGCAACAATGGCTCTGCATTCTTTTGCCCATTCCTACAGCAGATGCCCTCCCAATCCCTCCCCTCAGAAAAGCAAGGGTGAGAAAGCAGGTTAGGAACCCACTGTCCCGTAATGGGGGATCACTTAGGGTTTGGGAAGGAATTTGGCCATTCCCCCCACCACCACTGGTTTTTCTGGTTTTTCACCATACCCAGCAGGGTGTTTAGTAGACATAGGTGGGTAGATGGACAAGTTTGTCACTGTCATGTAGGCATGATGGTGGAAGGGTTGCATGGCAGACTAGTGGCATGGAAGTCATACATTATTTTATAGGGAGGTTAACAGAGTCATCACTCCTTTTCAGTTATTTTATTTTCATGTGCACCTCCACTTTCTGATCTCTCCCCTTTGACTACCCCTCCCCTCCTTCATTTTCCCCAACTTCTTTCACATTTGCAGCACCAGTCTCCACTTACCCAATTGTTAAAGCTATTTCAGTTGTGGTCATTTTGATCACAGTTCTCAGAAATGTTGTTTCTGTAATCTCCCTGTCTGATGTCAATGTATAGTGTTCCAGTATTAATATTCCTACTGTCGTTATAATGCATTTTTGCCTGATAGTGTCATTTTTCACTTTGTTAGCCCCTGCCTACCTGCCTGCCTCCATGAGCTGCTGACCCCTCCCTGCCTTGTAGCAGCCATGCATTTTTGAGGGCTGCTAGTGGTCCCTCACTCCAGATTAAAAACAAAGCAGGGCAGTGGGCATTCTGTTGCAGTACCAGTCGTCTGTAATGCATTACAGTTCCACATCAGCCTTTTTATATCCTAGAATCATTTTGGGATGGGCATCTACAAAAGGCTCTAAACACAGACCTGCCCCATTAGGACTTCATTAATTGAACATTCATTTGATGTTTGTTTTTTGCACTCTTATTTTTTATTATGGTCACTTTGCATATTTTGTATTTATTTATCTGTTATTGTCATTAAATGTGAAGTGCTTCGTGCTGCATAAAGGTGCCATATGAAAATAAAATGCCTACCTACATAACTATACTGCTCTAGCTAACACCTGGAAATGATCTTTGACTCTGTGCTTTTCCTGGACAGCAATTTGCAATCAATCAATTAATAGATAAATTATTTAATTAATGAAATGCAGTATTGATAGTTTTGAAACCTGTGTACAGTAGAGACACTGTTTTGTTTTTATAATAAAACAAATTACCTGTTCCACTTCCAACTCCCAGAACATTAAAAGCAGGTTTCCCATTGCCAATCCTGAAAAGTGAACAATTGTAATGTGAGTTAAATATTAAGCTTTATCTATGAAACAAATATTTGCACAACAAAAGTTTGCTTCTGCCGGCATGCAATGCTGCACTGAAATTGCTTTATTATGATGTCTTTTTCTAGTAGTAGTAGAAAGTTCTATCGATCAATTATTGTGTACAGTATACACAGTCACTATAATATAGACAAGACAAAACACAAATTCAATGCACATACATTATAAATATTTCAAGTGAAAACAAAAACAGATATCACTAAGATCCAAGCAAGGTTCCCATTATTGTGCAAGTTTTACATACTGTAGTTCCATTAATGTATGTTATACGTTTTGGATAAAGTGCAGCATAATAGGAAATGTCTGTTTGGTGAATGGTGGTCAAGGCTCATTAGCTAATGTCCTATCAGACTGATGAACATTTAAATCTATACATTATGCCAGTAGAGTTTGGGACCTCACATCATTGGCTATAATCCATAGATAATCTTTTTATAGCAGCAGGTCTCAATGAGAAGATTGTCCCCCAACCCCACCACCCAATCACTCATAGAGATGCTGATGGAAGCGAGATGAAACACCAGTCCAGGTGGAGCTTAGTGTGATGGTGAGAGCAGCAACAAGAGGCAAAGAGCAGCAAGATAAGTTATCGCATCTCTTAACCAGATAAGTTATTACATCTTTTCTGAAGGTATTTTGGTAATTTCAGTAAAATTACTGTAAGTGTTACAGTAGTTGAGTTTTTCTTGCAGGGGCACATCTGAAGCTGGGAGTATATTGAAGCTGAAATATAGTTACTCAGGAAGCTGTGATTGTATTAATTCCTTTAAAACTACTTGGTGGGTCGCTGGGAGTGTGATTGAATCTCTTTTGCAAGGGTCTTGTGTTTCAGTAAACAGAAAAAAGATAAGCTTACTGTCTAGGATAAATTTATGTAATACCTAAAGTGGTGCTGGTAAAAAAAAAAACAGTGGGGCTTGTGCCTGCTTTAGTCATTGGTGGATAATACATGTATTGTTCTCCTAGGTCAGCTAGTAAAAAGTTAGCTTTATTAAGTGAAGGGGTAAACAGGTATAGAAGAAACTAGCAGGATCCAAAGGGTGCTCTGTAGTTCACAGTGGGGGTTCCTTAGAACAATACAGAGCAGATTTAGACAGCATAGAAGGGGAATATGCTGGGAGTGGTGCAATGCAGTGGCTGTGGAGTGGCACTCTTCAGGAGGACCTTCTGGATACTGTAGTGCTTCCCCATCTGCAGACACCTCTCTGGGCTAAAGTTGGAGGCTACCAGTCTCTGGACTGAGCTGACTAAGATTCAGGGAACCTCATACCCCACCCAGGGGCCACCAAGTCTGCATCAGCTGCTTCATAGTTGTAACTTGAGGAAACTCAGACAAAGTTTAGCACAGTAATCCCTCATTATAGCGAACCTCACTACGGTGAACTCCCTGGCATAATGAATTGGGTGCATTGTCCCTGACAGCAAACAGCTTTTCCTGTAAAAAAAAAAAGTATCAATGCCTCATCTATGTTCTCCAGACTGTGGTTCTTCCCCTGACTGCACACTCCATCCTTACTGAACACTCCTTCCCAATTGTATAGTCCCTTACCTGATGGCAATGTTAGGTCATTTACAGTATTTTGCTGGTATTTTCTTAGTTCTTTGACTGTGCTTTGCAACTTGCAATTTACAGCATCAACATGGATGAAATACCAGTAGTGAAACAGTTGACTATTGCACTGACTAGCATGGCATTCAGAATCTGTGATGCCGGCATGCCCACTGGTGCTGCGATTGCAGTACCACTTGTGATTCCAGCAACCTGGGTTCGGTAGTGAGCCTGGGACATTGGAGGGCCTGCAGGGGGAGAAGGATCGAGCACCCGATGGGCCGCTCTCCTTTTCTGGGAGGGGTGAGCTGTTCTCCTCGCTGCTATACCTACACCACTTGGGTGACCACCGGTGGTGCTGCTGCAGCTGAGGAGACAGACTAACAGGGAAGGGCGGGCATTGGCTGAGGACAGGAGCAGAGGTGTGTCTTCACACTCCTTTGTCTCATTGATCCTCCTCAAGTGCTGACATCAGCAGAGGGGCAGGGACTAGAACAAGGAAAAAGATCTCACATCTGGTCCAGGTGATGGGCTCCTGCACCAAATGACTGCAGAGGAACCGGGGTGGACTCCAGTTGCACGCTCCCCTAAAGTTTTGGAAGAGGTAAAAGAAGTTCCTCCTCTGCCCCACCCAGGGGTTTATCCAGGCCTCTAGAGGTAATGGAGTGTGGCAATATCAGAGCAATTCCCAGTCCTCTCAGTGGCATAGCCTGAGTGGTGCATTGGGCAGCCCTGAGAGAGGGACCAGACATGGAAACAGAACAAGTAAAAATAGAAATAAAATAAAAAAAAAAGAATCTGTGATGCCCATGGTTTCCTTTTTCCTTTATAAAAAAAAACTTTGAAAAGGAAGCAGAAAAGGAAATAGCATTTGGAGAAGGGGGCAGCTGAGAGTTGCGAGACAGAGAGTGAGATCAAGATGGAGTTGGAGTGAAGGGGTGCTGTGGAGCAGCAAGATGTCGGTAGCAAATTAATACAGCTCTCCACCCTCTAAACCATTACACATATAAACAATATATTTTTCTGAACTCAGACAAGCCAAAAGTAGCTGGAGACTTGTCAGAACCTCAGCAGAACATTATGGGGCCAAACAAAGACTCCAAAAGAGTAACCCACAACTTAGACACATACCTTACTCCTGTGAGCTCCAGTGTAGGTATGGGGCTTACATCGGGAAGTGGAACAGCTACTGTGGAGCTCCCAACTGCTCAAATATTGGCGATGTTGATGAGGGCCCAAGTCAGTGGGGAGGAAACTAATAAACAGCTAACAGCCATTTAGGCAAAACTGCCAGACATGGATCGCCTCATCCAGGACAACATGGGAGCAATCCAGGGACTAAAAGACACACAGGGGCAACAGACCAATTGCAATGCAGCCATTGTTCGGGACATTAACTTTCTGTGCTTAAAAGTGGAGAGCATGGAGAACATGCAGCAACAAGGAACCATCCAGATTGGGGGTCTTCCCATCCCACTTTGCTGGCAGTAATGAGATCCTTTCTAAAGTAACAAAAATGATCTTTGAAGAACTCAGGTTGTTACCCCAGGACTCAGGAGTCACTATTGCCAGGGCCTTCACCATTCCACAGCATGCCAGATTGAAAGGAGGAATGCAGCATAAACCTGTAACTGCTATTGTCACCTTGTCACCCTCTGATGCCCAAATTGCACTTCTACAAGCAGTGAGAACAAGAGGAGAAATAATTTGGGAGGACTGTAGGTTGGGGTTTTTCCCTGATCTTGTGGCACAGATTCAGACTCGAAAACAAGAGCTCCAAGTTATCAAAAAAGACCTGATGCACCACAGGGTTGAGGCCTGCCTGAACTATCCTGCCCAACTGCAAGTTCAACACAAGGGGAAGACCCATATTGTCTTGGATCCCTTGGCGGCTGCTCAGTTCGTGGAGAAGTAGCTGGGGAAGCTAAACCCTCTGGACTCTCACTGTGATGATGACGGGTGAAGTACAATAAATTTCCTAAGATACACTAATCTTCCCCTTGAGGGATTGGAACCTACTCTTGATCTGGGTCTGCGACCTAATCACATTCTGAACTTGCTGGGCATTTTGGGCTCGTTTGTATTTCCAATGCCTATGCCCTGTTTAATAATGCTTTGAGCTTAAGAGAAGTTGATGGTCTCAGGTTTACCCTGATGTAAGGGTGTAAGAGACAAAACACATATTCAGTTTTATGTTAAAAATTTTATTCTTGATTAATGCCGTCTGTATTGTAGCTCTGTATATTAGATCTACAAAATTCCTTTAGGACTGAGTACTGTAGTTGTAACAGTGTGGTGAGTTAGTAAACCGCTCAGTTTGTGAACTACAATGAAATCCTGTTTTTTCTTGTATTTGGATGCCCACAGGGCAGGATGCATTGCTCTGCCTAAAAGTGTGGGTAATAAAGCAGCTTAACTGAGTCCAGACAATCGCCATATAGAATGTTTACAAGTACTTGTGTCACTCATCCTACCACTCCTATATATTTCTGCTAGGGAGCCAATGTCCTGGTTTATTAGTGACCATTAAATCTATATTTACTGTGGTGAGAGTATTAACGACCTACGGGGCAATTAGCTTGAAATTTAATCCTTAGTGTAATGTTGTGGCAGCTTTTTATAGTGCTTGGATTTTAATTACTGCATTCATTTTATAGACTATTGTAATGTAACTGAACATCCAGTATGGGTGTCTGCACACCTTACTCTTATTACTTTTATGTAATGTGCAGTTTATGCTGTATAATCATAAAATCTCATAAATAATAATTCCCCCAAAAAAGATGGAGTCAGAGTGACCAGAATAGTATGACCCCATTTGCAATCTGTGATATAAATCTACAGTATAAGTACTGTAAACTGTTTATATAAGGAAGACAAAAAAACTTAAGTGAAGGAAGCAGCATTGGAGTGAGGGTGGGAGGCAGCTAAGAGTAAAAAGAAAGAGATGGAGTCAGAGTTTATGGCATAGTGTGAGCCCCATTTGCAATCAATAAAAGAGCAGCCTGCAGTTTATCTTTTTATTTTATTCTTTTTAATTATACTGTATAATAAAGGAGCAGCAAGGCATGATGATAGAATACAGTATTTGTGTGTGTCAGGGGGCTGATGAGAGAGCAGCAAGCTTCCGATTGTTCAGATGCATTATATAAAACTTAGAGGATAATGGATGGTCTTCAGTTAATAACCATGCTGTAATCTCTTTGAGTGGTTGCCAGTACAACATTGTAAACCTCAAGAGTGTGGCTCGAGAAGTTTATTATTGTCCTGGCAACCCCAAGAAGAGATTTCAATGAGGTTGTTAACCGAAGACCCTTTATTATATTTTATAGTGTATGGCAACCTACCAGTTAGAAGACATGTTTTTGTATGCAGCTTCTAATCTGGGGTGACTTGTAAACATGGGCAGCTTTAACTACTAATGAGATGTATGCCACCCTACTGTGCTGTCTCCCCAGTTTTCACCAAATGCCAACCGGAGAATGCCAACAGGGGAGCAAGTTGGGGTAACAAGTTGGCTTAGGTACTATTCTCACAAAAGGAGAGAGATCTGTTATTTTATGGTATTAAAATTGGTGACAGTTCAAGTAATTGATTCTAGTAAACGGCTCCCCATATGTGTGTCAATCAGCTCGGGAATGCGCATGCGCAGATCATTTCTCATTGTTATACCATTGATGTGACTTACCATCCATGGGTTAAAAACATATTGATGTCACACTGATGGTATAACAACCTTGTAAAAAGATAGATTTTGACCAATAACAATGTTCAACCATACATTATAAACAAGTTATTAAAATGAATGGTCATTACTGCTCCTAACTTCTTCATTATAGCCAAGGAATACTGTGAGGGACGGAGGGATTAATGTGTGATGCAAGGATGAAACAGTTTAGATAGTTTTCAATGAAACTTTAGAAGAGGGGGATATGCTTTCAATATATAAAAACAGATAAAAATGGTATGCTAAGTTCAGATTTAAAATAACAACTTAACGCAATTACATTTTGCATTACCAGGAGTCACAGTTTTTAATTTCCAGAATAAACATGGTAGTTAAAACAAGTAAAAAAGCATGATCCTTTACACAGCTGGTTATATCATTATGGAATAAACTTCTATATGACACGGTTAATGCTTCATTATTTAACAGTTTCAGATATAGACTTAATACTTACATGGACTTTATGTGATGAAATGGGTATTACCACTGTTAAAGTGGTTGATGGACCATATAGATACTAGACTCCTTCCATCAGAAACATTCAATTCATGGACTTTGAACCTTCATAAATGGTTCATGAACATCCAGCAAAGTTCACCTACCGTTGATCACCACAGTTCATGAACTCTTTTATCAACATAAAGTTCATGAAGGTGATGAACCTTCAAAGAGTCATGATGATTTGAGACAAAAATCAATTTGCATTTCAGAGTGTACTGTTTTGCACTGTAAGAATTGTAAAGCATCACAAATTAAGACTTTGTTTCAGTCTAAGAGTGGAAATATATGTTCTACAAGTCAACTAAGTTAGAGTTGGGCAGAATACCACTTCCACTGGAATTCTGCAGATTTTAGGAAATTCAGCCTAATTCTGTTGAATTCTGTCATAAGGAGAATTCTGAAATTTTAACAAGGAAATGTTAACTGCATAACCATATTTCACAGTTTATGTAAACTGCTGATTTAGTTTCCAGAAAGTGTGAAATAAATGTTCATGGGTAACACAAACCATGGATAATTAATTTGCAATTTACATAGGAATGATTTTCAGAATTCTGTGAAATTAAAAATGAAATTCTGAAATGTATTTCTGCACAAATTTCATCTGCTGAATTCCTCATTCTGCACAGTTCTACTGTTTGAGAACCCCAGAGAATAAACATTTAAATAAATAATATTTTAATAGTTTTGGATTCTGCTGCTATGAATAGCAAGTGGATGTTTTTATGAAAGAGAATGGAGGAGTGAGTCGAACTGAAAGAAGAACTGAAAATAGTAAATTTATGGTATGTTACTAATTCTTAAATGCATTGTAAGAAAAGGTATTCATTAGAAAATATTGAGATTCTTAAATTAAATTTTCAACAGTTAATTGCTTAGAGTCTGATCCTCAGAAGTGCTGCACCATATTCTGCAATTAGACAGGGGGTTTATGAGGGTTTGTGGTGTGCAAAGGTCCCAGTCTGCACCTGCATGGTCCTCTGTACATCCACAGCTCTGTCAGTTGCCCCCTCCACACCTAATACTGCCATGGCTCAACAGGACAGGGTAAGCCAGGGTGTGTGAGCAGACATGCACCTTATCCTGGTAATGTTCTTCATGCTGAAGTGAGCTGTCGGAGTGGAGGAAGCTACATAGCTCTAGTGGCTACCTTTGCAGCAATGTGTCCCCCTCTGACAGACTACAAATGCTAATTCCAAGCATGAGCAGACCAGCATCCTTCAGCCTCCAGCCTAACGAGCCTTCACTGCAGGCTTGGGGCATCACCAGCATCAGCTGGTGCATATTCCCACATAACCCAGATTCCAGTGGTGTTACAGCAGTCCTAAATGACTGCTGGTACCCCTTGTAACCCCCTGTACAGTGGTCTTAAATTACTGATGTAACCCCCTGTACAGCAGTCCTGAATGACTGCTGTATTCCATCTTTCCTTGCACCCTACACAGGAAGAGATCCACTTGTGGACTGGTATGGATATCCAATTGGATACCTGTGGTCATTATTTATTTATTTACTTATTCAAAGGTGAGTAACCAGGAAAGACACAATGAGCCTAGGGCTGCAACAGTATTTCCAGTTGAATTAACAGATATAATAAAAGCAGGGTGTTTCTAGTCTCCCAAAAATATTGATGGACTTTGTCCATAAAAGTTTAGTGCAGTGGTTTCTTGAACATTCATGGACCTTTATGAACCTTTATGTTCATGAATATTTATGAACACAGCTCTGCCATTTATTTATTTATTTATTTGCTTTTGGTAACCGGGTGGGTGCACTAGATATAGAGATGCCTATTTTCAGGCACGACCCGGGAGGATACAGTAGCATACAGAGCACACCATGTGACATAGCACATGGAAAATGAGTAATCACAGTAGGAAGGGGTAACATACAATCAACTTTGGGATTGAGAGAAATATGGTATTTAAGCAAAATTAGGATACAAGTAACACAGTTTGAACAAATTCAAAAATATATATATATATATATAGAGAGAGAGAGAGAGAGTGAGAGAGGCAAGTGTAAAAGTGAGTAACAGTGCAGTAATAAAATGACTAGAATGTTATATGCAGCAAAACAATAAGTACCATTAATTAGCCGTTCGGCTTTAAAGAGTAAGGAGAGGGATGAGGGGAGAGGGGGTGTAGTTGAGGAGAAGGAAAAAGATGAGTGATGAGAGAAATAAAACACAAGGGAGTGCAAATAGAGAATGGTGAGGAAGAGCTAAGAGGAGAGTAGTTACAAGGGAAAGAGGGAGAAAGGATGATCAAGGTGGATTAAAGCAAATGCAGGGGTGTGAGGCACGTAGGTAATCACGGTGAAGTTTCTTGAAACCAGCATGGGTAGGAGCTTGGCAAATAGCTTGGGGTACAGAGTTCCAATACTTTGGGGCCATGTGAGAGAAGGCAGGTGCTCCCATGGTAGTTTTACATCTGGGTATATAGAGAGGTGTTTGTTCAGTAGATCGAAGCCCATAGGAGGGGGACTGGGATTGAAGCAGGAAAGCAAGTTAATGTCCATGCACAATTTTTGAACAATCTGATGCATGCATGATGAATGTTCATAAGCTGAATTAATGAATGTGTGAACAATTTATAAATATTCATAAATGTTTCATGATCATTTCAATTGGGTAAGTTCCTATTAACGTGCATTTTTTTCCCCTTATTTTTGTTTAAGCATTGTTTTTTTTTCTTTTAGTTTCGCAGTCAGTAGCATGGGACTGAGTAGAAGCTGATGAACAGCTGATGTAGAGGTTGGTCTCTGGTAGTCACCCCCTTTGGAACCCTGCAATGTTCAGTTGCAGCCAAAGACTTGTTTAGATATTTCCTGATATTTCAAGAGATTCTCACTGGTGGTCCTTAAGTGGAACTGCAGGCAGGCAAGTAATTTCTGTCGCTATATCAGAGAAATTTCAGGAATAATCAGAATATGTCTTTTTGCTGTAACATAGGTATCAGCATGGCCATAGGAGAGAGGGTGGCAATGATAATAGAGGGTGGGTGAGTGTGTGGGGATTGTTTAAACATGGGTGCAAGGGAGAGGAGGGTAGCATAGGTACAAGAGGTTGGGTGAGGGTTGGTGATTTTTTTAAACATTCTTGCAATGGGAAAGAGGGTGACATGGGTGCTAGAGAGCGGGCTAGGGTGTTGCTCTTCTTTAAAGATTGGTGATGAGGGTAGTTAGTTCATTGAGTCCATATGGGCATTTTGGATCAGGTTCACCAATGGATGGTTCCGATGCCATATGGCGTCTACTGAACCCAAGGAGTTAAAGCAGTGGGGTTGAGTCCCTGCCACCAGTTGATTCAAAGATTTGGTGTGCAGGAGGGGTTACTAGCAGTGAGGTTAGGTGCCTGTCTCTAGCTGGTTCATAGATTCGGTAGGAGGAGGGAATACCCATGATGGGGTTGGACACTGCCTCAGCTAATGCATTGAAAGATTGGGTAAATAGGAGGAATACCAGCAGCTGAGTTGGGCACCTACCTCTGGTTCATTCTTAGATTGGTGTGCAGCACAGGGAGATACAGGAGGCAGGGCTGAGTAACCATTGTCAAATGTTTCAAGACCAGGTGGGTTGGAGGGGAATGCTGGCAGTGTGGTGGGCTCCTGCTGCTGGTTGCAACAGAATTCTGGTAGGCACTGGTTACTGGCATCAGAGATGGGTCCCTGACCACCAGAAAATATTGGGTGGGTCCCATTTCAGCAGCTTGAATGGGCCCTAGACTGCCAGTAATGTAAACTAATGGGTAGGCTATTGTCAGGACTTGAAAGTGCATGAAAATAGCAGTTATGAGTCACACAATCCCCTTCCCCACCATAAAACTGATGTACAGTACATCAGTTTTGTAGAAACCCAGTTCTATAACTAGGATATTGCAAAACATTTTGTGCATGCTACAAAATAGCATTATATTTTCACAATAATTTAAAAATTACAGATTTCCCCATACTATCACCTGTCAAACAGTCTTCCATGGGCCAAACTCTAATGAAAATTTCAGGTTTCAGCTTCCAGCTGTTTTTGTGCTTTGGTAAGCAAAAATAAAGTCTTGGTTTCCATATGTTTATGAATTTTTTACCTTCTTAAAGTTTTAAATTACTGAACCAATTTTTAGGAAATGTATAGGTTCACAGGGTCTAGCATTGGCTCTGGCATGCCAGATGTGAGGCTGTTCAGTACAGGTATGGCTGCGATATTATGGTGCAATAATCGGGGGTCAACATTAAGCTGCCTTAACAACAATATATAGGTGAGACAACAAATCTATTATATTTCATGGATGGGATTTTTTCCCCATAGGAGTAATCACCATGTATTTCCCTGTATACCTCACTGATTAAAGCTGTATACTACCCAACTAAAGTTGCATACGGTACCTCACCAATTAAAGCTGTATACTCTGGGAAACAAATCTCACAGTAAACATGGTGAAACATGTAAATAAATCACCAGTTAAACAATTGCCAACCAACTAACCACCAGTTAAACATTTACCAACCAACACCTATATGTATTATGCATTGCCTGTGAAAATAAATTTCACCACACAACTTTGATATTCTGCTTATTTTGGACCTACAGTGATATTCTCACTCTAGATTGATAACAACGCAAATACACTGTAGGTCCTTCAGAATACGTCTGACATAATTTCACTCTTGGACTTGATTGTTCTGATAAAGTTCATTTAATAAATATTTTATTTATAAATTTATTTATTTAAAAAGTGGTGCCCAGGATAGCCACACTGAGATGGGGCTTGTTTCCTGGTGTGTCCTGTGTGAGGGAACGCAGCACTAGAGATGTTACAAGTTTTAGTTCACCGATGAAGTTAAGTCGAATTCACAAAATTTGCCTTTCTGAATACATTTGCAGCTTTCTTTTCTATTTAATAGGAAATTCAGCTTTGGCAGCTTCACCTGGCAAGATCAATTGTAACTTCACCCTTGAGGTACACCAAGGCAAAGCTGGGGCAAAATGAGGCTACTGATACACAAATGTCACAAGGTCAGCAGTCCCCTGCCCACTCCTAGTGAGCAGCAACCTGAAGACCATGTGCCACGCCCTCTGGTATTACCACCACAGGCTGCATCCACTCATCAATCTCAGTTAGGAACAATTCTAACATTTTCTGACCTGGGTGTGATCCAGTCACACTCTTCATTGCCAGCATGACATGCTGGCAAATACTCAATGTTGCTACCACTGCAATTGGAATTAGTACAATTTCCCCTGGCCAGAGTTCAATAATAACCAGGTACCTAAGCCCAATGTGCTGTAATGCACAAATAGAAGCTACCAGCTGTTTGGACACAGGTCCACATAGCCATACTAAGATACATGTATGGGGATGTGGAATGAAGCAGGTCATGAATGATTGTAAGTGACACAGTCCAATTATGTTCAGGAATGGCACATGTCGAGAAGTTCATTTGTGAGAGAGTCTGCCGTTTGGGACAGGCATGCACAATTAACCTTCTAGATCCTGCCATCTCCACAAAAAAGAATGGCAGTTGATCAGTTGCCAGCATTTCAGTGGTTGCTGAGTTCACTTCACATGCAGTAACATGATTTGGTGGGTATTTGGCATGACATTCAAAAAATGTACTATGCAGTGTAGGCTGGACCTTTCTGGGTGTTGGGCTACCAGACAGCTAGACTTGGCATGGCAACATAGCTGGTCGGGTAGCACTTGACTCAGGGGGATTTATGGATGCTGCTCAAATGAAAGCAATGATTTGTGTTGTTTTCTTTTTTAAACATTTTTCTTTATTAATTTTTGTGCAAAACATACAGACATACAATTGCAGTCCACACATTAGTATAAAGCAATAAAGCAGTCATATGTTAAATTTATAGCCCTCCTAGCAGGCAAAATCATTCCATTTGTACAAGAAATCTGATATAACTTTCCATCAAGCTCAACACTCTCATTTGGGAATGGGAACTTATCATCCAGATCAGGCTCAGTGCCACCACCACCAGCTGTCATGGAGACACAGTAACCTCTTCAACCATTGTTCCTGAGGTAGAGATGTTGCTACTTCTTGGATTGATCATCTTGTCACTGCCTCCACCAGGACCCACCAGCATGGGCAGCAAAGAATTATTTGGCAACACTAATGCCACCATCACTTCCACAAACTACTCCTTTGATGATATTACCTTCTGCAGTTCCCATGGATGAAACTGCTGCAGAGGTAGCTTTTTAGGTACAATAAAATTTTACCTAACAGAACCTGTCAACTTCATGACCACCTCATCAACACAGCACCCTTCACTCAAGGGTCTCTTTCCAGTCATTTTATACATTTGGATTTTGAATATTGCAAGGAAAAAATAAACACTACAGTAACACTAAATACCAGCAGCAGCAGACAACACCTCACAAGAGGTATTAACAGTGTAATCTGAATCTGAACAAAACAACTTATTAAGCTAACTGTAGCTACAATAAAACTACCCCCCATTTTTTTTTTGGTATTTTTTTTAACATGATGGGGATTAGCAAGACACACATGACAGGGGTAATTCCAAAACAAGCTACTGTAAGTAATACCATCAGTTCAAAAACTAAAAAAAACAACCACAATCAAAACAGAAACAGACCACACAAAACTGTACTACAGAAATAAAATGACAAATCATCAACCACAGACAAAAGTTATTAACAAGACTGAGGAACTCAAATTAGATTAGTGCTCAAAGATCTGCCTTGTTTGCTAAGAACCTTTACTCCCCTACACAGCACAGCTTCACTAGACAAAACAAAACCATTATTTTCAAATTTGGGGCCATGCCCATAGTTAAGTGGGGGTAGAGCTCCTCACCACACCCTATTTTAACCAGCAGGATGTGCACCACCCTGCTTAGAGTGAGTCGCACTCGCTAGTGGCGCCGCTGGTGTTCGGCTGCTCTTTCCTCGTTTCTCCATTCACCCCCCCCCTTTTCCCATGTCTTCTCTATTCTGATCCGTTATTGTGCCCCTGCTTCATTGTTTGTTGTTTCTTCCTCTCATTTTTCTTTTTGGATTTTTTTTTCCACTGGTCCGCTCTGCTTTCTTGTTTTTTGTCTGCTTCTCTACATGTTTCCTGCCTTCTGCTCTGTATACCTGCATTCTGTCCCTACACCACCTTTTCCGAGCAGCCGTCACCATGCTACCACCATGTCCTACCTGCATTGCTGCCATATAAGAAGTCCAAACCACTCATTTCACTGCTATTGTCTTTCTCTACTGTGAGCTACTCAGTCCAGACCTTGGTTTCTGTTCACATTTCATTGAAGATACCATGCTACCTCCACCATTACCATTGTGTCTGGACTTCTCAGCTCAGTTAGCTAACTGTCTCCAATTTGACCTCTCGTTTCCATTTGAACTATGCGTCAACAGGCAGGTACCTAGTTTGGAACCAAGTTTCCTAGTATATGTGTTCCTTCATGTTATACTCTACATGTCTCAGTGCTTCACTGTCTGGGCTAAAGTCAATGCATTTGCAGGGTGTTTATCATAGCACTGCTAGCTCTACCTGCCATCTAGCTCTTTCAGCTGGTTCCTTCTTTGAATGCACATGAACTGTAGCCCACTGCTGGTACTGCCGGTAACTTTTCACATTCTCTGAAGACTTTTAAGAACCTGCCATATCAGCTACTCTGCAAGATTCAGGTCGCAAGCAAGCCTTACATGCCAAGCTCAATAATCTCATTTTACTATCCGGCTTGCCCTAACACTATTCAGACTATATTGTACAATCCCCTCCTGCGGTCATATGTGAGTGTTTACTTTCACTGCCTCGTGCTTCCCTTCTTCTGGAAGCTCATTTCTCTTCCTGTTACAAATGAACCATGTCCAGTTTGCAAGTTCTAATTCAGCCATTAGCGCTATTCCTTGGACTTCTGTTCTTACGAACATTTTATACTCCTGGACTGGATGCTTGAACTGGCGTACAGCTCTGTGATCGTAGCTTGCAATAGCTAATTAAAGGACGAGATCATGGGATAAGATGACAAGAATCTACTCCATCCTGCTTCAGTCCATATAGCCCTGGCTGCCTCCTGTACTGACTCACCACGTGGATAGACTTATCCTTGTAGGATTGCTGCTACCATATTCTACCGTTTGCTTCTAACTCATACTTCCTCCCACTGATGTCATATCATGGTACTCCATGCCATGCACCGTTACATTGCTTCTTCAGCTCCACACCATCAGCTGTCCAAGCCATTCCCATTTCAGTATATTACATCTATTATATATGGCAGACCTCCCCTAATACCTCTTACTGCCTGCCCTGCTCCTCCTCAGTTTCTGCCTCTGGGATACCTAGCCTCGGGCCACCCTTCATGGCATTGTTACAGTCATCTAGCCTACATGGGGTCTAGATGGACTCCTCTTCCTTCACCAATCTACGTGGGGTCTGGCTATACAGTGGCCATATTGGAGCTTTGCCTGCTATTGCTTTCTTACCTATCAACTGACCTCACATGGTCATAGTATGCTAGCCTTCTTTGTTTCACTGCCTACTTCTATTACTCACCGGCTGACTTGCACAATCCGTCATAACTCCTACGATCCATCGGCTGACCTATACGTGGTCTGGCCGTACTGCCTTATCTCATTGGCCAGCTCCCCTTCATTCTCATGGATGCTTCCTACAGAGCTGCTTTTTCAGACCTACCATTCCAAACATGCTTCCTAATGCTTCCGCCTTCCATTGGCTTATTCTGGGGTACATCAAGATATTCGCCTCAGTTCTCTTGGATGCTCCTCGTCATACTACTTCAGCTTCCCCAGAGTTACTACTACCGTCTCCGCCAGGACTTCCTACCGACCTTTATGCCATCTGCCTTCCTTGGTTGAACTGCTGCCTAAAATAATGAGTTACTACAGTTTCATGATGCTTATTACCTCTCGTCAAGTTGCCAACTCTTCAGCCAAGGTCTCTTCATTGCAATCCTTACCATCCTCGATCTTCAGGATGCGACAGTCCACAGTACTGTTCTGCTCTCATAAGTCTGCCTTAACACTACAGTACTACCCCGTGCTAAACTGATTAAGGAAATTACTCCTCTGACAGTCTACAGCACCATTCTGCTCTCATCAATCTGCCTCAAACTGCAGTACTACTCTGCACTAAGCTGACCCAGAATATGCCACCATTACAATACCATTTACAGTTTATTCCTTACTACTTTGCTGCTTTTCTGTATTGCATACAGTTCAACATGTCCATTACATTCTCTATCACTACTCTACAACCTGCCTCGTGAGGCCGGAGGTTCACCTACCTACGACAGTGTCAGCCAGCCCTAGGAGCTCCTTTACTATGGACTCACTTCCGGATAGTCTAGCCATTGTCATCTATTATTCGGATGCTTCTGCCCTGCCGCTTCAGTCATGTGACATCAATACTACTACACTCTTACCAGGATACTTAGTTGTGCTTATTCAGCAGACATTCACTATCCTAATTTACACGGTACAGCTTCATGGACCCTGTGACAATGCTACTTCATTTTGACTCAGCCTCTTCAGTTATTATCACCTATACCTCATACATTTGACCTTAGGACTAGTCAGAATATTCTTCCCAAATCAATTCTAGCCATGGTACCAGTCTGGCTTTAAAACATGGACATCAACATTGTTATGCAACCATTGGATCCACACGTAGCTCTTCAATTCCTGTGCCATTTCCATTCCGCATACTCCTCACTGTATACCGTTCATAAGCTATGCAATCCTACGTTCCTGCCACTGCATCTGCATCATGCAGCTTTACTTACTACTCAACTCACCTATGTACTGGTCTACTTATTTACATTACTTGTACTCACTACCTGCTTCACCCTTACAGGGCCTGGAGGCTATCACAACTAAATCCTAATATTACAACCTACTTCATTCCTCATGGGCTGCAATTACATCTGATTTTGTTACCTATTAGCACTGAGATCTCTACCTGCTTCCAGTACTGCTTCCTCTCTCTGATTGGAAGTTTTGCTACACCGTCCTCCCCTTCACATAGCAGATGCCAGTTTTGTGCTTCATTGCCATGAATTTCACTTGCAAGCTTGCTTAGAAGAACTTGACTCAACAGTCCTCCTTCTGGATGTGGATGCTGACCCTTTGATTCCTGATTTCCTTTGAGAAGTCATCCTCACCTGCTGGAGTGCTTCACCACTGCAACTTGTCACTTCGACTTCATATCGACCATGGATTCCTCTCTATCATTTCGAACTGCTCATGGACTCTTGAACTTGGAGTTCGCCAGGAGGATGCTTGCCCTGTTCAACTGTTCAACTGATGCATCATGACTCACTACTACTTCAGTTCTCCATTTCTCTGGATTGGGTTCTACAACTTGGGGTTCAGATTAGCCATTAAATTTAATTTTATTTAGGATAGCTCTCCTTTAGTATGCCCAGAAGGATGGGCAGGTCAGTAGTCATGAGTCCTTAGATGCCCCCCCCGTGGGGGGTCCTCTCCTGTGTGCTACTGGTCACACTCTCTGGAGTTGGAGGAGGTGATCATACTGCTGCTCATTTTCTTGGGAGTGTCATCCTACTCAACTTCTTTGACAGTCAGATACAGAATAATCGTTGATATCATTATTTTTTGGGGGGTCTCATAATACTGGACTAAGCATCCTTCATACAGTGGGATACAGAGAAAGGCCAAAACTATCTAATCATAACAAATGACTCATCAGTTCATGCATCTAAGCACCTTGCATATATCCAGTTCATATGTACTATAATCACTGACTTGCTCATGTCTATGCTAAGTACCTAAGCACGAATAATTTCATACTACTAGTACCTTGTAAGCATTATCCTACTTACTGGTCTGGCCTCTGTATCCAAGCACAACCTACAGCATCCAACTACAGTATGTAACATAAGCACTGAGCTCTGAACCACAGTTAACTACATAAATCTGCAAAACTATGGACAATGATACTCTAGCTGCACGTGGCACTCTAGATATTTTTGTGAACTATTTGGTTCAAACTAATCCACTTTTAGAGTAGCTTTAAAGTTTTTTTTTGATCAAACAGGGACAGACTTCTCTCTAACTCTCTCTTCCTATGATTGCAATGAACACATGGCATTCAGTTCATTTCAATACCATGAGACACCTCCAAATCCTATAGTACATTGCAAACTTCACCTGTGGGCCCAACTTCACCGTTGAAATGACCAAGCTTGCCATTGATGAAGTTAGTCCTATACTGTGAATTGAAACATCACAGGGCAGATTAACTTTGTGTATTGCTGTGAATTTGGGAATTAATCTGCTAAAGTAAGCAGATGTGTTCTTAACACAGCATGTGATGGAGCCTACAAGGGAGGAGCATGTCCTGGACGTGGTTCTGGAAGTTGGGGATCTGGTAAGGGACCTGGTTGTAGAGGATCCCCTGACTGGGAGTGACCACAATACTGCCTGGTTTCAAATAAGCATGGGGGAAGGGGGGAGATCTAGGACACTGGCAGTGGACTTAAAGGGGGCAGACTCTGTGGGCATGGGAAATATTCTCAAGGAACACTTGAAGGGGATTACATCAATGACAAGTGTGGAAAGGAGATGGGAGGTCATAAAATGGGGGCTTCATGAGGCAGTCAGGATCTGCGCTAAGTTGAAACGAAAGGGAGCAAGCTCACGTAAACCATGCTAGTGGTCCAGTGAGGTACAGGTAGCGGTCAGAGAAAAGAAGACGGCCTACAAAAAATATAAAACAACAAGAGGATAGGGATAAGGAAATGTACCATCTTGAATCTAGAAAAGTCACCTGGATGGTGAGGGAGCAAAGTCCAGTAAAGAGCAAGGCTGGCACAGGGGATACATGGAGGGAAAAAGGGGTTCTTCCAGTACATTGGGGAGTGGAGAAAACCTAAGGGCCATCTCAGCAGATTGAGATCAGAAGGAGGGTGGGTGGAAGAGGCGAGGGACCAGGTAGAGGTATTTAACGAGTACTTTGCCTCTGTGTTCACTAGGGAGGGGGATGGGATGGGATATGTACAAAGCAAGGCATGATGGGGATAGAAGCGACAGTGAGTGGGATCAGGGGAGCAACAGAAATGGAACAAGAGGGAGGGAGAGGTACCCCAGGGTATCACATCTGGATAAGGATAAAAGGCCAGTATGGTGGAGGACGGATGGTGCTATCTCTGCCAAAGGGTGTGGTTAGCCCTCAGGCCCTAAGATGACAAATCTCTGGGCGGATGGCATTCATCCGAAAGTACTATGGGAATTGACGGACATATTGGCTGCACCCTGGCGGAGCTCTTCAACAGGTCACTTGAGACAGGGAGGGTACCTAGGGATTGGCGAGAGGCACATGTGGTGCCAATCCATAAAGGGGGGTTGAGGGAAGTACCAGGTAACTATAGACCCATCAGTTTGACCTCGGTGGTGGGAAAATTAATGGAGACTATACTAAAGGAATGATTGGGGGTGTACTTGGAGGAGGTGGGAGGTCTGGATAGTTGGCAACATGGGTTTGTGCCAGGTAGATCATGTCAAACCAATCCTGTGGAGTTCTACGAATGGGTAACATCAGAACTGGACAGGGGAAAGCCTGTGGATGTATTATTCTTGGACTTCAGCAAGGCGTTTGACTCTGTCCCCCACAATGGTCTGGTGGAGAAACTGATGGGTTTAGGAGTAGGCCCTTTGATGGTCAGATGGATTGAAAACTGGCTAGCTGGATGCACCCAGAGAGTAGTGGTCTGTGGGGAGCTCTCGAACCCTAGAGAGGTTGGTAGTGGGGTACCACAGGGCTCGGTCCTGGGTCCGATCCTGTTTAATGCACACATATCGGACATCAGGGAGGGTATAGTGTGAAATGAGTCTCTTCGCTGATGACACCAAGATGGGAGCAGTAGTTGAGGAGAAGAGGGGAGGTTGGCCCTGCAAGGGGACCTGGACACCCTGGAAAGCTGGGCTCACACATGGAAATTAAATTTCAATATCACCAAGTGCAAGGTGTTGCATCTTGGGTGGAAACCCTAAACACAGGTACACCCTGGGAGGGGCTGGAGGCCTCAATAGGGGAAAAAGACCTAGGGGTCATGGTGGATGCATGTATGAATAACTCTGAGCAATGCAGGAGAGCGGCTAGCAAGGCAAACAGGATGTTGGGATGCATCGTAAGGGGGATCACCTCTAGGAGCAAGGAAGTGATTCTGCCGCTGTACAATGGACTGGTTAGACCACACCTTGAGTACTGTGTACAGTACTGGAGACCACACTTGAAGAGGGACATACAGCTCCTGGAGAAAGTACAGAGGAGGGCAACTAAGATGATACAAGGGCTAGGGGATTTGACGTATGAGGACAGACTTGAGGAGCTCTGCCTGTTTTCATTGGAGGAGAGGAGAGATGGGGGCACATGATTGAGGTCCTCAAGTACCTCAAGGGAATAAATAGGAGTAAACATGGAGGGGATCTTTAGACTAAAGCAGGGAGGTATCACCAGAGGGCATGGTTTGAAGTTGGAAGGTGGAAGGGTGAGGGGGGAAAAGAGGAGGAGGTTTTTCACTGAGAGGGTGGTGGACCCTTGGAATGTACTGCCTGGCGAGCTGGTTCAGAGATCCACAGTGGAGGGTTTTAAGAGAGGGTGGGACAGACACAGAAAGTGGATGTATCAGATGATGGCCTGGCCCAGAGGAGTGAGAATGGATGATAGGGGTTTCTGGAACACAAGGGGGGGGGGCCTCGGCACCCAACTAGGGATCTGAGGTTCGAGCAGACTCGATAGACCATAAGGCCTAATCTGCTGGCAAATAGTATGTTAGTATGTAAACCAACTTTGTACACCTCTATGAAACAGAGAGTTAAACAGCAATAACAAAGTGACAGCAATAGGTACATGAACATTTATGCAAAAATCACAGTACAACTGTTTTATTTATTTATTTATTTATCAAGTCTAGGATTACAAATACCTTTGAGCCTTGGCTCTTTTACAAAGGTTCCATGTCAGAGAAATACAAATTATGGGGAACATCAAGACAGACATTACAGCAATGTGGACATTGCAAACAGTGTACAGAGTAATACAATTCAAGGGTAGCATTGTAACAAGGCAGCCAGCGGCATTTGTCAGAGAAACAGACAAACAGATAAGAAGTGCCAGAGTCATAGGGAGAGGGAAGAGGGAAGGGGGGGAGAAGGAATGTAGGAAGGGTGGGGAGAGGGTGAGAATGCAGCACTGGGTATACCAAGATGTGAGGGTAGAATCCAGAAGGAGGGGAGGGGGACAACTAGAGCAGAAAGGAAGTGGAGAAACAAGGTTAAGTTGGGCAGTCACAGGAGCTGTTGGTAGTGAGATAGTCCCGAGCCTAGTTTTAAACATACCAATTGTTGGGGCAGAGGAGATGGTTGGGCTGAGGCCATTGAACCAGAGTGGCGCTCGATAAGCAAAAGAGCGTTGTCCCTGTGAAGTGTGACAGTGGGGGACTTTCAGTAGCTGTAGCGTGGATCTCCTAAGGCACCATTTGTTAATTCGGTGTTGTAACAGAGTTGAGACCCCAGAAGGTGCAAGGCCAAGGTAGATTTTTTTCACCATGGAGCAGTTGAGAAACTTTATGCGGTTTGATAGTTGGAGCCAGCCGGTCTGAGTGTACAGGTCACATGTGTGGGTGAGATGGTGAGCACCAGGGATGAGCCGACATGCTTTATTTAAGGCAGTTGAGAGGCGTCTAAGGGTTGTGGTTGTGGTCGAGCCATAAATGATGAGACCAGAGTCTATTACAGAGATCACAGAGCTCAGGACTGCAACCTTCAAAGCTTCTGGCATGAGGTGTGGTCTGTGTTTGTAGAGGAGACCAAGCCGTGTATTAGCATCTCTAGCTACATTATCTACATGAAGTCCATAGGAGAGATTAGGGTCAAGCTGTATCCCTAAGTATTTGAAGGACCCCACCTGATCTAGAGTGTTCTCCTGGGTGGTGGAGATAGCCAAGTGGTGTAGCTTGTGTGGGTTATGAGAGCTGCAGAAGAGCATAGATTTGGTTTTCTTGTCATTGAGGACCAGTTTATGATTAAGAAACCATGTCTCTACAGAACTGAAACCAAGTTGAAGGTTGTGTTGAAGAGTTGCAGGATCTTTGTGAGTGGAGAATACAACAGCATCATCAGCATATAGTATGAACTGCTCAGAGCAGTGGTAAGGGAGGGAGTTTAAGAAAAGGCTAAAAAGGAGGGGCCCAGTATGGATCCTGTGGGACACCGGCGAACAGGCAGGGTGTTAGAAAAAGCGTCCGCAATTTTTACTCTCTGTGACCGGTTTTCTAGTAGCTTTTAAACCAGATAGAAGAGTCAGGTGATAGCCTGACATTCAGTAGTTGGTGTATTAGTAGTCCATGGTGTACTGTATCAAAGGCCTTGGAGAGGTCAAAAACGCCCCTGTGAGAAGGCCATTGTCAAGGGATTTGTGCAAAGCTCCAGTGAACTCAAGAAGGGCTGTGGTGGTGCTGTGACCTTTCCAGAAGCCGTGTTGTTGTGGACAAGGTATATTGTATTTATCCAAGTGGTGGGTAAGTTGATCAGCCCACGATGCGCTCGAGTGCCTTAGAGTGGGGGCAGTATGGAATAGAGGTGATAATTTGAGTGATTCCTCTTGTCCCCACTTTTATGGATGGATTCACGGTGGCTGTTTTCCATAGGTCCAGGAATTTTCCACAGCTGAGAGAGAGGTTTAGGATTTTGTTAATGGATGAATTACCTCATCGAGGTGAGCAACAAAGCTTAAGGTCAGGGTGTCGCTACTAGATCTAGATTTAGAGATAGCTGCAGTAATATAGTGGTGAGCTTCATCCAGCCCTACCTCCTTGAAGTGAAGAGGATGGTTAGACTGAGGGGCTGAGGTATTTGGGGAGTAGGCCCTGTTTTCAAAAAAAGTCATGGGGTAGAACAGCACTATGGTCTGAAAAAGCCATGTTAAAGATGTTTGCAATCACCTTGGGGTCGGGGGTTGAGGATCCATCAACCATTAGTATGGCCAGAGAGGTTTTTGGCTGCTTCCCTGTGACATCCTTGATATTGTCCCAGAAAGCACGACCATTTCCCCATGTACTGGTGAGATCATCTTTGTAATAAGTGGTTTCATTAGCGTGTGGCTTTTGTGCAGGCATTTAGTGCTTGTTTGTAATTTTGGATGTCAGTTGTTTGCCAGTGGCCCTGCAACTGCCCAGAGTGATCCCTAAGTTTCAGCTGTGAGAGGAGAGCCGGTGACCCATGGGTTAGAGAGATTTTGTTTGCGCCTTTTAGCAGGGGCAAAGAGGTGCAAGCTTTGTTGAAAATTGAGATGAAGTGATCAAGAGCCAAGTTAACATCTGTTGCTTCATAGATGGGTAGCCAGTCTTGTAGAAGCAGGTGTTGTTTGAGATGTGGAAGTTTTCCACGAGGAAGGACTCTGCTAGAGATAATTTTGGGAGATGGCTTAAGGAATTTGTTAGACCATGCACACATGACTGGGGAGTGGTCACTGAGAGAGTCTGGGAGAATGGTCATATGAGAAATCCTTGTGGGGTGAGTGGTGAGGACCCAATCCAAGAGGGTACTAGTGCCAGTCTTGTAGTTAATCTTAGTAGGGAAGTTTACCATTTGCGTGAGGTTAGCAGCTGAGATGAAGTCTTTATAGGCACTGGCGCTCGATGCTAACCAGTTTATGTTGAAATCCCCTAGTAGAATAAGTTCAGCTTCGGGAGGATGAGAGTTGATACAGATTAGGATGTCATTGAATCCATGTTTAGGGTCCCTGGGCGGGATGTATACGGAGACAATAGTCAGGGCTTTATGGTTGGGACCTAGGACGATTTTTATTGGCAGAATCTGGACCGAGGCAGAAAGTGATGGAGTTGCTACAGGGTGCCAAGACAGGGAGTCTTTGATATAGATTGCGCAACCACCGCCTTTTTTGGATATCCGGTCCAGCCTGTGGACATTGTAGCCCTGTATTGTTACTGCTGAGTCAGGAACTTTAGGTGTCAGCCAAGTTTCCACCACTGCAAGGATATCAGGGTTGCAAGGATAGGGGCACCTGGAATTTGTGTGTGGCCTGAGCTTCTAGGGCCAGGATTGGGATGGACGCTGCCTGAGATGAGAAGGAGGAGGAGTAGGACTTTTAAGGAGCAGAGTCGCAGCTCTTTGAGAGATAGTTTTGGTAGTTGTTTCTGGGAGTAGAAGTTTCAAGGTTCCAGGCGGTATCCCATATGGACTGCAAGGTGGTACAGTGTAGAGAGGTGGCCACACTTGTTGAGAGTAGTGGCCGGGTTAAGTAATCAGGAATATCCAAACGGTGCACCAAGCACAAGTCTTGAGTGGAAGTGGAGAGTTCCCTTGGAGTAGCAGTGGAAACCAGAGTAGAGGGTGGAGGGGTGGGGTGGGGATGGGGTGGCTAGGACCAGGGAGAGAGAGAAGGGGCAGGCCAAGGAAGAGGAGGATAGGAGAGAAAGGCAGAGACAACCCACATGGCTTACATACTAGATAGAGAAAGAGATAGAGATATAGCCCTCTATTGGTGAGAGGATTTAATCTGCTAATGGAAAAGTCAACAGTTAAAAAAAAAAAAAAAAAAAAAAAGTTACAAATTCACTTCTAATATCAACTCAGAACTTAAAATGACCGTAAGGATTAAACAAATTATTAAACCCTAGCACATAAATTCAACTAGAGACACAGAGGGAGATACAGTAGTTAGAGATGTGTTCAACAGGAGATAGTGTGGGTCACTTGGAAATCAGCTTCCACTGGTACCAAATCCAAAAGTCAGGGCTAGTACCTTGCAGTACAGAGGATTTCTGAAAAACTGTTTAGGTTCCAGAAATTGAGGGGTCCATGGCCTGGTCAAGGCACGCTGGATCCCTTGCAGTACAGAGGATTTCTGAAAAACTGTTTAGGTTCCAGAAATTGAGGGGTCCGTGGCCTGGTCAAGGCACGCAGGATCCCAGCGTGCCACACAGAGGCTATTAAACAAACGGGAATATGGGAGTGGGCAGGACAGTAAGGTGGTGGGTAGGTAACTGGCTGGGTGGCAGGACACAGAGGGTGGTGGTAAATTGCTGTCACTCCACAGAGGGAACAGTGACCAGTGGGGTACAACATGGATCTGTGCTGGAACCGATCCTATTCAACATCTTCATCAGTGACATTGCGTAGGACCTAGAAGGCAGAATTTCCCTGTTCACTAATGACACAAAGTTATATAACAGAGTGGACATGCCAGAGGGTGTAGTCAAAATGAGGAGGGACCTGCAGAAACTTGAAGAATGGTCAGGGGTTTGGCAGTTGAAATTCAATGCAAAGAAGTGCAAGTTAATGCACATGGGGCAAAAAAACCCTGGAACAACATATCAGTTGGGGGGTGAGGATATAGCATGCACCAAGCAGTAAAGGGATCTTGGGGTTATCATCTCTGATGACCTCAAGGTAGGGAAACAGTGCGACAAGGCAGCAGGTAAAGCAAACAGGATGCTGGGATGCATAAGCAGGGGCATCACCAGCAGGAAAAGGGAGGTCATAATTCCACTATACAAGACATTAATGAGGGTCCACCTTGAGTACAGTGTACAGTTCTGGAGACCTTACCTATGTAAGGACATAGACAGGGTAGAGAAGGTTCAGAGGAGGCAACAAAGATGGTACATGGATTGCATCACAAGTCCTATGAGGACAGGTTGAAGGACTTGAATATGTACTCTCTGCAGGAGAGGAGGGAGAGAGGGGATTTGATAGAGACATACAAGTATCTTACAGGGAGGAACAACACAGTTCAGGAATACATTATTTTTCAGTGAAAAAGATGTTCCAGGACTAGAGGGCATGGGATGAAGTTGGAGGAAGGGAGATTCAGAGGAAACGTGAGGAAGAATTTCTTCACAGAAGGGGTGGTGGACAAGTGGAACCTTCTGCCAGAGGAAGTAGTGTGGGCTGAAACAATCACGGGATTTACGAATGCATGGGATAGACATAAGGGAATTCTAGAGGTCAGTGGTAAGGGGCAACAGACTTCTAGGAAAGCATAAAGTGAACTTACAAGCTCAAATGGGCAGACTTGGTGGGACATAGGCCCTTATCTGCTGACAGTGTCTATGTATCTATGTATCTATGCACAAGTAATGAATTTCAGAGAAAGACAAAAACAATATAAAAAGTGTACATGTACATGTACATTGGTTATGGGGTGGACAGGTCAAGCACTAAGAGAGCATATCACCAGTATAGGGCAAGATAGTTGTGCTTAGGGTGAACTGTCTCATGCTTGTTGTCAATGTGTGTGGAAAAGTTGAGATTCTGATCCAACCACACTGCTAAGTATTTGAAATAGGGTACCTGTTCAAGCAGGTTGCTAACTAGTGTTGGGAAGACAAGCATATGTTGGAGCCCTGCTAGTCTCTGTTTAGTTCCAAAAGTAAGAGACAGTTTTTTTTTGGAGGGGGGGTGTTTAGTGACAGCTGGTTTGAATAGAACTAGCACTGGACATTGTCATCATCACACTGGAGTGAGGAGTGCAACTCAGAATAAGACACCTGAAGCAAACAGAACTGTGTTATCTGCGTAAAGTACATGTGTATACAGGAAGAGATACAGGTAGAGGGTGGGTCATTTAAGAAGATGGAGAAAAGGATTCAGCCAATTATGGAGCCCTTGGAAATACTGGACTTGATGGGGGGGGGTGGATCGGGCATCACTGACGTGGACCAACTGGAGCCAATATGAGGGGAACCATGTGACTGCTAGGTCAAGTGGACACATAGCACATTACTAATCTAAGAGAAGGGGTGGGCCATTGCATCAAAGGCATTTGCAAGTTCTGTGAAAATGGCTGCAGTGAATAGGCCTTGGTTTGTGCCTTTCAGCCCAAAGTCTGTGAATTGAAGGAGTGAGGAGATGGTGGAGTGGCTCTTGCGGAAGCCAGTCTGAAATGGGGAGAGGAAAGAAGAGGAGCCAGGGTAGGTGGAAAGCTGGAGAGAACACATTTTTCTTGCACCTCAGCCAGCTCAGGGAGGAGTGTGATGAGCCAGTAGTTACCTGGGGAAGATGGGTCACTCCCCTTGAGGATAAGGAGTATTTTATCCTGCATCCAGGACTGAGGGATGGATCCAAGATGGAAAGAAAGATTAAAAAGGAAGCAGAGGGGCAGCAGGCAGCAAAGGCTGACACAGTGAAATGGAGAAGATAGGTGTTCATATTACCAGGGTCATGTCACCTAGTAGAATTAAGAGAGCATAAGGCAGTGAGGGTGGTCTTTGTGGAGACTGGGGAGAAGGAAAAAGATGTTGTGGTTGAGGGTGAGGAGATGAAGGGCATTTGGGGAGAAACAAACAGCCAGGAGGAGAGAAGGGAGGGGAGGAGGAAGAAAAGAGAGGGCAGAGGATGTGAAGATATTGTTAATGGTTTTGGCAACCTCATTTGGGTGAGAGATAGGCTATTTTCCTAATTTTAGAATGTGGGAGGTAGACTGCATAGGGGGACTGAGCAGAGAGTAAATGCTTATAGGTGAAGTACATTTATTTGGCTTCTCTGGTAGCCTTAATACTGGTGTTTCATAGTTGTTTGTACAGTATCTCAACAAATCCTCTGGGAATTCTGAATATTTGTGGAAATGGCAGACAGAATCACAAGATCTGAGTGGATCAACGGCGTCTGCAAAGATCCAGGGAAGGTGGAACCCACAGACATAACACCTCCAAAGAGGGGGATGCATGTCCATGTATTTTTCTTTTTCAGTTCTATTTTTGCATCCAGGTATGGGCAAGGATTTACCTCCCTTTCAGCACCTGAACCTCACACCCAGCTTCCCCCAGGCTGCCTCAGACAGGGGAGGCCTGCAGCTTGCCACCTGCAGTGGGGATCTCCCTGGGGGAAAGGGAAGATACTGAGATATACCAGAGGCCCCAGCTAAGGCTAGTGCCTGTGGCATGATTTGATCAGAGGTCCTGGGGTGTCACTTGGCTGCCTGCCCAGGGATTTTTCCTTGTGTGTTTCCCCAGAGGGGGTGGACATGCAGTGATGTCAACGTGGGTCAGGCTTGCTCCCACACCAATCCACAGACGTCTGCCATTGCCTCCCCACTGAAGAATGGCCCCAGCTGTTGCACACCCAACTTCCACTAGGTGCAGCTGAATTGCTGGGGAACCATGACCCTTCCCCCGAGGAGGAGAGCTGTCCATGGGACACTCCTCCTACTTTCACCTGGCTGACCCTCTGATGTCCCACACTCACTCCTGAACACAGGTCAACGGTGCTCCAGGCGGTATTGCTAGTCTTGTGCTGGCAGGCTGGCCTTGCTTCTCCCATGTTGCAATAAATATCTACTGTACATGAAAGAGAGTATAGCAACATCTATATCAGTGGATAAAGAGAATGCTGACTAGTCAGTTGCATGACGAACATCTAGAAAGGATGAGAGGTCAAGAGACTTGAGTGACCAAAACCAGATACATTTTAATAGAGCTTTAATACTGTGGATTTTTTGGATGCAGTAAACCATGTGATCATCACAAAAAGCATCTTGTAGGGTTCCAGCAGAAATAATGCTGGAAATAATTAACTGTAACTTCCTTGAAACAGCAGCACATCTAACCATTTTGTCACACAAATACATGCCATTGCATATAAGTCATATATGGCTTAGGCCCAATTGTAATATATCTGTTATTTTACTTGTGATCTGTGACCACTGTGGCATCACATGTAGCTTCACAACTCATGATGTCATGGGGTCACAAACCACTTATAAAAAATATCAGGCATATTTTTACTAGGCCAGTTCCATCTATAGTTTTAATTATTGGTCAGCCCTTTAGTGTACGGACTCTGTCTGTGGTTCAAATGCCATAATAACCAGGTTGACTGGTTATTACAGTGTTTTGTTTCACTCTTCTTTCAGTTCCATTCATTGTGCTACCTCGTCGACTCATTCTGTTGGAGGTAAGGCTGAACAGTTTTGCAAACATGGTGGCTCCATTTGTCGCTTTGCAATGAGCTGCTAGAGCAACTGATAATTTCACTATAGTAAGTCTCTCTCCTATTCATGATTTTTTTTTTTTAGCATTTATCCACTTGATCCTGCTTTTACAACTCCTAACATCTATCTGGTTGATCCTGCTATGCGTCGGGTTCAGGAAACTGCGACTGTGATCCTGAATGATCATCAGTGGGATGTGGCTGACTTCCAATACCACGACCTAAGTGTGGTTCAACACTTCAAGTTTAAAAAAAGAAAAACAAATGTCTGTATTGGACAGGTAGAGTCTTTGTCTATGTGTGTGTGTGTGTGTAACTGCTTCAATGGCTTTCTTTTGCATTCACTCCTTCCATCAGTAGTTTTAAAAAAACGAAAAAAAATGAAGCATGGGTAACTGTCTTTTTATGGATTTTTTACACACCTATTGTGTGTGATGACTTCATAAATCTCTCGAGCTTCACTCTTGAGGTTTATAGATCATCACATACCTTGGATATGTAAAAAAAATCAATAACACACAGTTGCCTATACATGATTCTCTATCTACATTACAGTACCAGTATAATACCCTTCAGTTTGCTATTTAGTTTACCTTAGTAGTTGCCAACCAGCCAGCAGTGCTTTGGTGCAGTGTCCTGCCATAGTTAGTCACCAAATACCAAACCACATACCAGTTGGATAATAAAAAACAGGATCAAGAGTTGTCAATTATGTTTTTTTTTTTTTTTTTTTTTTTTAGAGAGAAACATACTGCTTGTGTCTGCTCTATGCAAGTCTTCCATTCTTCCCCTATCAGAATTTAATCTGTAGTCAAAACTATCATTCATGCTAGAATGTACTAGTGGAGCTGGGCAGGAGGGATGAATTGAATCGATGAGATAATAAAGCCACTGTTTAAAATTGTTTTTTTCAGTGTAGCAGATTTAAACCTGCTAGGTAACACTACTAGTATTTTTCTATTCATTGCACAATTTTGTTTACCATATACAGCACTACACTGGTGGCTCAAATTCTGATCTGCCCAGTTTGACTCAGCTCAGCCAATCAGAACTAGAAAGCCAGAACTGCTCAACTCTAAAGAAAATTTCTCTCTGGTTCTGGGAGCCTTGCAATCATACCAGTTAACAGTGACATAAGGTAGGAGTTGCACCTTTTGCAGTGCTTCATTTCAGTAATAAGACTAGCTAACCTGCCAAAATAATAACAAATGTTTGTGAAAACCCATCAAGTGTGGGGACTTCTCCTGTTTAAGTACCAGAAGGGCCAGAGTATAAATTCTCACAGTGAATTTAAAATGAAGATACTGGTCTCTGTTAGCTGTGAGACATGGGATCTTAATGACTTGACAAAAATCATGCAACTCGTCTACATTTAATTCTCTGCACTAGGTAATTCTTCATAGCACCTTTAAAAAAATATTATTGATCCCATGTTAATCTGTGTATAATGCCTGATAGGTTTAGTAGTCTCAGAAATCCTTAGAAAAATTATTTTCACCTTGCGCCATGCTGGTGATCCAGGTTTGGGAACGAGCCCAGGCCACCGAGGGTCGGCAGGGTAGAGAAAGGATTGAGCGTCTGGAGGACTGTTCTCCTCTCTCATGGAGAGAGGAAGGGTTTGCCGTCTTGCTTGTCGATCGCCTTCTGGTGTCAGCCAGGGGGAGATGTGAGACGATAGACATGTCAACAACATATGTCGCCATGTGGGGAGGGGTGCGGGAGAAAACTTGGAGAAAAAGGAGCTGGCAGGCTCCATGATGGCAGCACCAGCACCCTGTCTGGCCACTGATGTCTGTATTTTGCTCCAGTGGTGGGAAAAGTTGGCACCCCTTCACTTCAGCCCTGCCATGGGGGGAGGACCCGTGGATGATTTAAGGGGTGTCGGGTGGGGGAACAGCGCAGCTGGAGACTGAGTCCTTCCGAAGGAGGGACCAGAACTGCCTGCCAGGCTCAGGAGCATAAATAGATAATAGAAAAAAAGAAAAATTATCTTTTACATCTTTCTGCTCTGATTGGATTCGAAAAAGTAATACATCACATTCCAGAGAGATTGGAAACAGGGAAGATGATGGCAAACATTAAGGTTACCTCCATTGAGTGAAGATCCAGAAAAGATGATGATTTAATACCTTTATTGGACCAACATAGGTGTTATAAAAAAAATAGGTGCTTAAGCTTTCGGATTACATAGACTCCTTCATCAGAGAGATTATAACGGATTCCATGTTATCTGAAAGCTAAAGCACCTATTTTCTTTTGTAACATCAGTTTTGTAACATCTTGTTTTCAGAAAAACAGTTATCTAATATGGATTTAATCTTGAAATGTCATAAGGGTTAGGTTCTTGAGAGAGTAAAAAATTATAAATACTTGGGTCTAACCCTGAATGAACAGCTTAATTTTTGTCAACATGTTTTTCTATTATCTAAAAAACTAAAGAGAATCCTGAGATTTTTCTATACGAATAGGTCACACTTCTTTTCTTATATTATTAGGAAATCCTTAGTTAACTCTTTACTTTTGACTGTCTTCGACTATGGTGATTGTATTTATAAAAGTACCACCAGTAAAATTTTGAGCACCTTGGATCCACTTTATCACAGTGCATTAAGATTCCTAACTGGGCTCCCCTGGAGTACACACCATTGTTATTTGTATGCCTCCGTAGGATGGAATTCACTGGGCACATGGAGGGATATTCATTGGTATTTTTATGTTTACAAATTCATAACTAGGACACTACCTAGTTTTCGTCTAGATACTCTTCATTTAAGAAAACAGTCTGTTCATATGTTGAGATCATCCACACTTAGTAATTTTAATATTCCCAGACACAGAACTAAATATGGGAATTTCATTTTGGCTGTGTCAGTTCCCTGAGCCTGGGATTCAGTCCAAAAGCAGTGTAAATTAAATTCCATATTATCCATGGCACACTTTAAAACAATACTTACCAAAGTGTATTTTGATTGCTGCAACTGTTTTGGATACATTTTGGCTTAGATATATAACTATAGGACCTTGATGCAATTAGTTGTATTATATTTGTACCGTTTTGTATTACTGTGTATTGTGTGTTCTGTGCTGGACACAGTTGTAAAAGAGAGTTCACTCTCAATCTTGCCTTCCAATAAATGGAATGAAATAAAATGAACATCTATGTTGGTCCAAAAAAGGTATCAAATCATCTCTTTTTTTCTGGATCTTGTGTCACAAGGACCAATATTGCAACATAACTAATCTTTGTGTGGGAATAGAGTGAATGGACTCAGGCTGCAAATATCTGTTTTCTGAGGGAGGAAGCTCCTCCAGATAGAATGCAAGATATAGAACACTATGAGGATCAACAATGGTCATGTAATCATACATAGCTCTGTAGCTACAGTAGTGGTTTGGAATTTAGAGTTTCTTTAGTCTTCTTCCCTGGAGCATGATTTGCCTTTTAAAAAGGTTTTGTTACTGAACTGTGTAACCCCCAGACCCCTGCCTTTTTGCAAATGACAGTTGGTATGCTGTTGAAGCTGACAGCAGTACCAGGTGGGGACTGGGTTCGGGGAGGACTAGGTTACTCAGCACAAGGGGCCTAGGTTTGGCTACTCTGCACAGTGGCACCCAAGGAAATTCAAACACAGGAAGCAATAATTGTAATGTCCAATACCAGGAATGGGATTCTAAAGTGTGGCTTTTATTCACATCCAAACTGAACAAACAAAGCATAGACGGATCCCTATGGGGCTACATTCCTGGTAATGCAGATAAGAGTAACAGAACACTTCTTCAACACTTCAGCCTTCAGGCTCTGAACCCACCAGACACATAGCCCGGACTTGCACGCTGCTTTGGGCACACAGCCCAACTTGTACACTATTTGGGTTTTTCCTGGCCCGGCTCCACTGCCGGCCACTCGATACCTGTCTATATGGCAGTGGATACATTTTCCTGGTGGCTCCCTAAACCACTTCAGAGCCTTCAACTCCTTAAGGGAAATGTCCTTTCAATTCCACGTCTGGGTACTTCCCTCAGCACTGGCCAAGTGCATGAGGCAAAGTAAAAGTGCCACAGAACAAATCCATAGAGGTGAACCTGGTTACTGAAGGTGGGGGGTCTCCCACCTCCAGCTCCCACAATCCATACCCGGCCATTTCTCTGGACATTAAACAGCTCTTTTTAAAAGCTTGGCAATGTAGATTAAAGGGTAAACGTATAGTACATTTCCTCTTTCTAAGCTTTCACCTTGTGCTGGACTTGAACATACTTTTACTTTGGCTAAGCCTATTCCTCTAGGCCTTCCACTGATTCACCAGTCCAATCCCCACTTTAAAACAGTTCAGGTGAAACATAGGCCCTTTGACAAGAGCAGAACTCACCCTTTGGTTGCAGGTGCCCCACAGGCGAATCTTGACAGCTTCTGGTGCCACAACACACTTGGAAAAATAAGGCAGCTTCTTCCCTAGCCGGAACCAGGAGGTTGCCCCTGAAATAACAGGCAAAACTTTTACCCCCCATCCCCTGAGGGATGGGGCACAGAGACCAGTAACAGCGGTCTCCACCACTTCAAGAACAGCTTACTGTGTTCTTCTTTTGGCAGAAACACACACCTTTCCCTAGAAATAGCTCTATATCAGAGCTTAGGCTCCAAGAGCCTGTGCACAGACTGCTGTGCTCCTCTCTTCTTCACTGCTGACACACAACTGCTTTCAAAAACTCCCAACATTCTAACCTAACTCCCATCTGCAGATTCCAATGTGGCTCATGCAGCTGTGATAGTTCTATGGTGATGTCATCCCTCAGTCTCAGCTGAGACTGAGAACAGAGTGAGACAGTGTGAAATCCATTTAACTGGAGTTTCACAAGCTGCCTTCCCTGCCTACCACTAGGTCTTACTGGGATTCTAGTAACCCCAGGTAACAGGGGGGTTACAATCGCCTGGGCCAGGAAAATGACTGTCCGCAGTCATTATTTACCCACCTTACGCCATCCCACCCTATGTGCTACCTGCGGAGGGGGGTGATCAGGCCCCCTCCTACCATGTGCTAGCACAGGCAGGCAACACTAAGGGCCTAGAGGCCTTTGGCTGACATATCAGCCTCTACTCTACCCACTAACTATGGGTGCCTAGTGACTCTGGTAGAACTGTCCAGACCACAGCCCTAATAGCTCAGCCCTACAGTCCCGAATGCCATTCAGGACCACAGCCTGTCTATCCGCCCTAGCCCTCTAGGGAAAATCTGTCTGCCTCTAACTTAACACCCCAAAATAAAAACAACCCACGGACCTCCCTGACCTTGGGCACCCTACAACCACACACTAAGAACTAATACCATCTATTACATTACATTACTGCCTACTACCCCCACAACCACACCTTGAGAAGGAAAGGGTTACCACAGTAACAGCAACAACAACAGTACTTTAACTACTACACACTAAAGTACTAATTAAGAACTCCAATGAGCCCCTCCTCCTCTTCTTGTCTCTTCTATCTTCTTCAGGAACACCTGCAAGAAAAAGAAAGACAACACACACTCCTAATCTGCATTCACAGTCTATCTAAACCCCTACCATCAAAACACTGGAGAATCCCAAAAGTATTTTTTTAGAAAAGGTAGAAAAACAGTATATACACTAGAAAACAGTAGAGAGACAATGACATTATTTACAATACACATTTGGGGGATGGAGTGCCCTAAAAGTCCCATCTAGTGACCACAGTGCCCGAAGGCTAGTCCATTAAAGAGTCGCTCCTGGGCCAGAGCCCAGTGAAGCACAGTTCTAACAGGCCAAGGTCCCGAAGGGGAGAGTCTTAAAGGACAGTTCACACATTCTGGAGTCTGCTAGTGTAGGATGTGTACTGCAATGTCATAAGGATAGAAAAGTTTGGACTTACCAGCCCCTTGTAGAAGGAATAATACACACCGACCTGCTCCTCAGCCGAAGTCTCCCTGGCAGCATTCTTCCGATACAGCTGGGCAACATCTTCTGGGAACTACAGGAGGGCACATCTGGAAACTGCTGGGTTGATGTCATCTCTGGAGATGTAACCTTGGAACAGGAACAAAAAGGAAAACAGCTGGTCTGACATCATCTGATTACCAGGCAATGGATCCGAATACAGCTGGGCTGGTGTCCTCTCTGGATCTGAAGTCATCTGGTGGGCCAGTCGATGGATTCTGGAAAGGTCAGTACACTGTAGAAATGATGAATGTGGGGCACCTGAATCCTGGATGTCCATACTGGTAGAACAACAAGGGCACTGCAATGGCTGGTGTGGCAGTATTGACTACCACTGCTCTGCTTTCCATCTGGTAGGCATGGGCACATTTGCAGGGAGGTCCTTGCATTGAGGCCAATAGTACCGGCGGTCAGGAGCTTGAATTATTACCCCACCTGGGCGTACATGATTCACACTGTGGAAGGTTCCACGTCCCTCTCCATCCACTATTCGAACAGTGTCCATAAACAGTGTCCTGCCTCTTTTCCACTGGGTGTATTTTTCATGAAACAGTCTGTTCCAGACATATTTGTTTGCACCAGGATGCACACATTTCATTGCTTCAGCCCAGATCCAGGATTTCCTGCTGTTCTCAATCTCCTCCCTGACTCTCCGAGGAAAGGTAGGAAAGGACATCCCATAGATTTCATTCGCCTTCCTACGAAGCAGTCTCTCCTCTTTACTAGCTTTGGTCAACCTGAGACCGCTGGCCTGGCTTGGGGGCAGCCAGTCCTGGTTCTGCCAGCTACGCATTCTCAATGAGATGAAAAACGGATCCCTGACTACTTCTTCCTGCACAGCCAGGGCAGTGGCATCACCACTCTCTTCCTTGCATTCTTCTAAGGCAAGAGCTTGAGGCTGTGTACCCGTTCCTTTTTCACAAGACCACATAGGTTCCCCCTCCTCTTCTTCCTCGCTGAGAATCTGTGCCCAGGAGTGAGCAGTCGTCCTCACTCCTGAGACTATCCACTCATCACTAGGCGTGGAGGTTGACACCTCCCATTCAAAGGCCTCCCTCATCTCATCTTCTCCTATGAGACTTGGGCTAGCCCCACCCCTCCAGGGGTCTACTGATGCTCTGTCAGAATGATCTCTCTGTGATCAGCATCTGAAACATCAGCATACTGTTCTGTCTCTAAATCTGCACCCTCTAGCTTTGCGCCACACTCCCCAAAGGGGCCTTCTTCAACAGGCTCCGCCTGGTGCTGTGTGCTGCCAACTACAAATTCCTGAACTTTTGCCCATATGGGAGCCAAATGAATCTTGGGCGCTTTATACAAGCCATATTTCTCTAGGCACCCAGAACAGTGAGGTACCATGAAGACATCCCTTCCAGCATTTAAGCATATTAGACACACTTGCACTGGATATCCAGGAATCACCACATGAGAAGGCAGTTGTCCTCCATAGCAACACCTTTCAATGTCCCTTAACTTATTTACTTCTGCTGCTACTGCAGCCCAGGCATGATCCGGGTAGCGGGCTGGTCCTGAGGCCATAACTGCAAAGAAAACAAACAAATGCTCACTGTTACTGAAAGTCCCACTTCACTGACCACTTTCTTTTACTTTTAAAATGGCTCCTCTGCTGCTGTGTTTACTTTACTACCCCACCCTGTAATGGCGGCGGCAGCACTTCTGCGCATCAACATTCAGAAATTGGGTCAAGCCACTGCGCATCCGATTTACACACACTACTGATAACTTTGCTCAAACTGCACAAACTTGCACTGTTCTTTTCCTAGCACATTTATATGATTTGCCAAGGACTTTTCACTTGCTGAAAACATTTCTTTAGCTCACAGTCCCTTAAAGCCTCAGGATTTCAAGCACAGTATTGCCTGTAACTAGTGCTGCACATTTTGCTACAACTCACAGTCTCTCACTGGCTTTGAAACTTTATGCTGAAGTTGAACTCATAACTATGCTCCCAGTCAATGGCTTAACAGACTTGCTTTAGTTGGTAAAACTTGACACAGTCTTTATTTGCAAAGCTACTACACTGCTGCACACATATTCAGCTGGCTTTTTGGCAGAAAATCACTGTTTTGAGCAATTATTACTGTTGGTACTCACTGTTATCAGTAGCTGTTTGCTGTGATGGAAAATGGCCTGCAGCCAGTCTTGGAGGCCTCAGAAAGGAAGCAGGTGGGCAGTCCTGCCGATCGTCTCTCCGATCACCACACTCACAATCTAGTCGATCGAGATGCAGGTTGAGCCCGATTTTAAACAGAAAAGTCTATCTTTAATACTTTTACAGTGCTTTTTAATCACTGTGATGCTCCTCCACTAAGCCAGTACACGCACTCCACTCACACTCCCTCTCGAATACTGGGCAGTTGCTGTAGAGCTGGCTGGGGGGGCAGGACTGATTGCAGTCTCACCAATCACATGACGCCATGCAAATGAGCCTCTTTTCCCTCGCGAGTGCTCTTCTCTTCACGGCGATCGTCAAGCAGGCAAATTTAAACTGCAAAACACTTTTTTTTTTTTTTTCGAACGGACTCCACGTCGGGAGCCCATTTCAACCATTTAGCATGGCCATTAACACAGCAAATCTCTCAGTTTACTCAAAAGTATTTCCAACGTCCAGGGCACAATTTTCCTGCTGCTACCCCTGGTCTTCCATACTTTTCTTTATCACAATAGTTCTTTAGAAAGCATTTCCAACGTCCAGGGCACAATTTTCCTGTTGCTACCCCTGGTCTTCCACACTTTTCTTTATCACACACAGTTCTTTAAAAAGCTGGCAAAAACACTGTAAATATTTGATGCAGGACAAAGGCATACTCTTTCAGCTTTACTGCTCCTTGGTAAACAGTTGGCATTTTAACAGCAGCATAAGAACCACAGCACACAGCGACACACTAGTTAAACTTGCTTCAGCATTTTGGGCTACCCACTGCCAGATAACCAAAACGCTAGCCCCTTGCCCGAGCACCTTTCCTCCCTAATTTAAAATCCAAAGCGGTGCCTCCATTTTGTAACCCCCGGACCCCTGCCTTTTTGCAAATGACAGGTGGTATGCTGTTGAAGCTGACAGCAGTACCAGGTGGGGACTGGGTTCAGAGAGGACTAGGTTACTCGGCACAAGGGGCCTAGGATTGACTACTCTGCACAGGGGCACCCAAGTAAATCCAAACACAGGAAGCAATAACTGTAATGTCCAATACTAGGAATGGGATACTAAAGTGTGGCTTTTATTCACATCCAAACTGAACAAACAAAGCATAGACGGACCCCCACAGGGCTACATTCCTGGTAATGCAGATAAGAGTAACAGAACACTTCTTCAACACTTCAGCCCTCAGGCTCTGAACCCACCAGACACACACAGCCCGGACTTGCAACGCTGCTTTGGGTACACAGCCCGACTTGTACACTATTTGGGTTTTTCCTGGCCCAGCTCCCCTGCCAGCCACTCGATACCTGTCTATATGGCAGTGGATACATTTTCCTGGTGGCTCCCTAAACCACCTTAGAGCCTTCAACTCCTTAAGGGAAATGTCCTTTCAATCCCACGTCTGGGTACTTCCCTCAGCACTGGCCAAGTGCCTGAGGCAAAGTAAAAGGGCCACAGAGCAAATCCGTAGAGGTGAACCTGGTTACTAAAGGTGGGCGGTCTTCCACCTCCAGCTCCCATAATCCATACCCGGCCATTTATCTGGACATTAAACAACTCTTTTTTGAAAGCTTGGCAATGTAGATTAAAGGGTAAACGTATAGTACATTTCCTCTACATGTCTTGACTCTCCCCTTGTACTAAACTCGAACATACTTAAACATCTCTTCCTGAAAAGCTTGGCAATGTAGATTAAAGGGTAAATGTATAGCACATCTCCTCTACATGTCTTGGCTTTCCCCTTGTGCTGGACTTGAACATACTTTTACTTTGACTAAGCCTATTCCTCTAGGCCTTCCACTGATTCAGCAGTCCAGTCCCCACTTTAAAACAGTTCAGGTGAAACATAGGCCCTTTGACAAGAGCAGAACTCACCATTTGGTTGCAGGTGCCCCACAGGCGAATCTTGACAGCTTCTGGTGCTACAACACACTTGGAAAAATGAGGCAGCTTCTTCCCTAGCCAGAACCAGGAAGTTTCCCCTGGAATAACAGGCAAACCTTTAACCCCCCATCCCCTGAGGGATGGGGCACAGAGACCAGTAACAGCAGTCTCCACCACTTCAAGAACAGCTTACTGTGTTCCTCTTTTGGCGGAAACACACACCTTTCCCTAGAAGTAGCTCTATATCAGACCTTAGGCTCCAAGAGCCTGTGTACAGACTGCTGTGCTCCTCTCTTCTTCACTGCTGACACACAACTGCTTTCAAAAACTCCCAACATTCTAACCTAACTCCCATCTGCAGATTCCAATGTGGCTCATGCAGCTGCAATAGTTCTATGGTAATGTCATCCCTCAGTCTCAGCTGAGACTGAGAACAGAGTGAGACAGTGTGAAATCCATTTAACTGGAGTTTCACAAGCTGCCTTCCCTGCCTACCACTAGGTCTTACTCGAATTCTAGTAACCTGGGTAACAGTGGGGTTGCAACTGTATCACCTCTAGGTGGAGGTGGAGTCTGGTAAATTCAGCTCTGCAATGCATCATTGCTGTCACATCTCTCTCTAAATGTTCTCCTGAGACTTTACTTATCATGCACAAGTGATTTTGATATTTTCTCCCTATGTTAGATGGTACTTTTCCTCCTTATTTTTGTGCAATCTATTTTTCATCTGTTTCCCTGGTCCTGGGTGCTTCTTTCTTTCATGTTCATCAAGAATAATGTCTTTGCCTGCTAGACTTATCCCTTTTCCTGCTATATTCTGCCAGCTCATCCAAGTGGTCTGCAAACCTCTAGCATTGGGTCTAACCCTTTTTGATACCAGAAGAGGAAAGGTAGCGTCTCTCTCTGGGCCATGGCCGGCTGGAGCATACATGTAGCTATGGAGGGTATAGTGGCATGGAGATGCAAATAAATGAGGGCCATTATCTGAGGCAACTATGGGAGCAATTTTTGACACTGCCTCCTGAACACCACAGAAGAGTCCAGACTAAACTGTGACCTAGAGGGGGTGCATAAAGGCACATGTACAATGGTAGCCATACTCATCTGCCACTTTACTACAGAACAGATTACCACACTGAGATACTGCAATACAGCACTTCCCTCTTACTTCGTTATCATTCAGGATACCACAAAGGCTGAAGTGTTAACTTATTGTGCTTAGTCATCATAATAAAGTAACACTCCAGTTAATGTGGTGCTTTGAATAATACTGCCATATGGGAAAGTTCTGTATTTCAGTACTTTAATGTGGTAACTTTTTTGTGGTAAAAACAGAATACTAGAATGGCTACCACTCTATAACTGCACCTCCTAAGGCTCATTCACCATGCCACCACCATGAGCTACTGCAAGAGTAGGGCTCACTCAGTCCTTCCATTGGGGATAAAAATGTCCATGGGATGCTCATTACCTTCCTAGCCAGCCACTCCCTATGCCCCAGGCTCAGAGCATGAACCTAGGTAAGCAATATGCCAGAGCAGTTTCCCACCATATTGCATGAAGTCAGCACTCTTTTTGCTCTCTTTTTACCAATGAGATGCACAACCTATAGACACCAATGCTACAAGTCTGCACAAGCTTGTTACATACCCCAGAGCTCACTGGTACATAGTAAGCAATAATAAAACAGGCTGTATCAGTGGGGCTATAAGTCTTAAAAGAATGGGCAAAGGCAATGGAAACACAGAGCCTTGAAAAGTCAACCTATCGCTGCCCAATGGAGGCAAAAAGTTATTGAGACTAGGGCAGATATAGTAGACATAACAAAAAAGTTCCTGCAAATCTTTCAATTAGTTGTGTGCCATATGTTTTTATGTTGATTGTGCACATGCGCAAGAAACATATTGCGGCAGCTTTCCAGAAGCAGGTTGTAGAGGCGCAGCACTGTTGTGGCCAATGCCCCCACAGCCTTTAAAGGCTTGGCCCGCTTTCCCTAATGCTGTGGCACACAGCTGCTGACACTAGTTCAATGTTGCACCACCTTGAAATGTTTTAGCTGCTGCAATCAGGGGCCGCCTTGTCATTGCAGCATCAGCCATTCGCTGCAATGAGGGAGCGACCCGTCATTGTTGGGTGGAACGTTGGCAAGTGTAATACTGTTTGTGAACATGGTGGCCTGCAGCACCGGGAGACACAGAATGAGTGAGTGAGGAAGGGGGACTGAGTGAGGTCAACAGAGCTCTGTTGGGACTGCTGCGTATTTCTTTGCAGGCAGAAAAAGGCAGCAATGCATGCAGGGGCACAGTACAAAAGGGTAGCCTGCAGCGGCGGGAGAAACAGAACGAGCGACTGAGAGAGGAGGAGTGAGCGAGCTCAATGGAGCTCTATCATGACTGCTGCAGATTTCATTGTGGGCAGAAAAGGGTGGTAATGGAGGCAGGAGCCCAGTACAAAAGGCCAGCCTGCAGCGCCGGAAGAAACGGAATGAGCGAGTGAGAGAGGGGGAGTGAGTGAGATCAATGGAGCTCTGTCGGGACTGCTGCAGATTTCTTTGTGGGCAGGAAAAGGAGCCAACAGAGGCAGGTGCTGACTACAAAAGGGCAGCTTGCATCACCAGGAGAAACAGAATGAGCGAGTGAGACAGGTGGAGTGAGCGACCTCAATGGAACTGTGTTGGGACAGCTGCGGATTTCTTTGTGGCCAGAAAAAGGTGTCAATGCAAGCAGGAGCCCAGTACAAAAGGGCAGCCTGCAGCACCGGGAGAAACACAATGAGTGAGAGAGAGAGGGAGTGAGTGAGCTCAACGAACTCTGTTGGAAGTGCTGTGGATTTCTTTGTAGAAAAACGCAGCAATGCACACAGGGCCCAGCACAAAGGGCAGCCTGCAGTGGTGGGAGAAACAGAATGAGCAAGTGAGAGAGAGGAGGCGAGCTCAAGAGGAGCTCTATCATGACTGCTGTGTATTTCTTTTGGGCAGAAGAAGGCGGCAATGCAGGCAGGAGCCCACTGCAAAAGGGCAGCCTGCAGCGGGCAGAAACGGAACGAGCAAGTGGAGAGAGGGGTGAGGAGAGCTCAACAGAGCTCTGTCAGGACTGCTGCAGATTTCTTTGTGGGCGAAAAAGGCACCAACAGAGGCAGGAGCCCACTACAAAGGGCAGCCTGCAGTGCCAGGAGAAACAGAATGAAGGAGTGAGACAGGAGGAGTGAGCGATCTAAACAGAGCTCTGTTAGCACAGCTGCGGATTTCTTTGTGGGCAGAAAAAAGGTGCCAATGCAGGCAGAAGCCCAGTACAAAAGGGCAGCCTGAACTGCTGGGAGAAGCACAATGAGCGAGTGAGAGAGGGGGAGTGAGCGAGCTCAATGGAGGTCTATCGTGACTGCTGCAGGTTTCTTTGTGGTCAGGAAAAGGCGGCAATGCAGGCAGGAGAGCAAGCTCAATGGAGATCTATCATGACTGTTGCAGATTTCTTTGAGGGCAGAAAAAGGCAGCAATGCATGCAGGGGCACAGTACAAAAGGGTAGCCTGCAGCGCCGGGAGAAACAGAACGAGCGACTGAGAGAGGAGGAGTGAGCGAGCTCAATGGAGCTCTATCATGACTGCTGCAGATTTCATTGTGGGCAGAAAAGGGTGGTAATGGAGGCAGGAGCCCAGTACAAAAGGCCAGCCTGCAGCGCCGGAAGAAACGGAATGAGCGAGTGAGAGAGGGGGAGTGAGTGAGATCAATGGAGCTCTGTCGGGACTGCTGCAGATTTCTTTGTGGGCAGGAAAAGGAGCCAACAGAGGCAGGTGCTGACTACAAAGGGCAGCTTGCATCACCAGGAGAAACAGAATGAGCGAGTGAGACAGGTGGAGTGAGCGACCTCAATGGAACTGTGTTGGGACAGCTGCGGATTTCTTTGTGGCCAGAAAAAGGTGTCAATGCAAGCAGGAGCCCAGTACAAAAGGGCAGCCTGCAGCACCGGGAGAAACACAATGAGTGAGAGAGAGAGGGGGAGTGAGTGAGCTCAACGGAACTCTGTTGGAAGTGCTGTGGATTTCTTTGTGGCAGAAAAACGCAGCAATGCACACAGGGGCCCAGCACAAAAGGGCAGCCTGCAGTGGTGGGAGAAACAGAATGAGCAAGTGAGAGAGGGGGAGTGAGCGAGCTCAAGAGGAGCTCTATCATGACTGCTGTGTATTTCTTTTTGGGCAGAAGAAGGCGGCAATGCAGGCAGGAGCCCACTGCAAAAGGGCAGCCTGCAGCGCGGGCAGAAACGGAACGAGCAAGTGAGAGAGGGGGAGTGAGCGAGCTCAACAGAGCTCTGTCAGGACTGCTGCAGATTTCTTTGTGGGCGGAAAAAGGCACCAACAGAGGCAGGAGCCCACTACAAAAGGGCAGCCTGCAGTGCCAGGAGAAACAGAATGAACGAGTGAGACAGGAGGAGTGAGCGATCTAAACGGAGCTCTGTTAGCACAGCTGCGGATTTCTTTGTGGGCAGAAAAAAGGTGCCAATGCAGGCAGAAGCCCAGTACAAAAGGGCAGCCTGAACTGCTGGGAGAAGCACAATGAGCGAGTGAGAGAGGGGGAGTGAGCGAGCTCAATGGAGGTCTATCGTGACTGCTGCAGGTTTCTTTGTGGTCAGGAAAAGGCGGCAATGCAGGCAGGAGAGCAAGCTCAATGGAGATCTATCATGACTGTTGCAGATTTCTTTGAGGGCAGAAAAAGGCAGCAATGCAGGCAGGAGCCCAGTACAAAAGGCCAGCCTGCAGCACGGCAGAAATGGAATGAGCGAGAGAGAGAGAGAAGGGGAGTGAGTGAGCTCAACGGAGCTGTGTCGGGACTGCTGCAGATTTCTTTGTGGCCAGAAAAAGCCACCAACACAGGCAGGAGCCCAGTACAAAAGGCCAGCATGCACCAGTGGGAGACACAGAATGAGCGAGTGAGGGAGGGGGAGCGAGTGAGCTCAATGGAACTCTGTTAGGAGTACTGCAGATTTCTTTGTGGGCAGAAAAAGGCAGCAATGCATGCAGGGGCCCAGTACAAAAAGGCAGTCTGCAGCAGTGAGAGAAACAGAATGAGTGAGGGAGTGAGAGAGGGGGAGTGAGCGAGCTCAACAGAGCTCTATCATGACTGCTGCAGATTTCTTTGTGGGCAGAAGAAGGCAGCAATGCAGGGAGGAGCCCAGTACAAAAGGGCAGCCTGCAGCGCTGGCAGAAATGAAATGAGCGAGTGAGAGAGGGGGAGAGAGAAAGGTCAACGGAGCTCTGTCAGGACTGCTACAGATTTCTTTGTGGGCAGAAAAAGGTGCCACCAGAGGCAGGAGCCCACTACAAAAGGGCAGCCTGCAGAGCCAAGAGAAACAGAATGAGCGAGTGAGATCGGGGAAGTGAGCGACCTCAACGGAGCTCTGTCGGGACAGCTGCAGATTTTTTTGTGGGCAGAAAAAGGTGCCAACTCAGGCAGAAGTCCAGTATAAAAGGGCAGCCTGCAGCACCAGGAGAAACACAATGAGCAAGTGAGAGAGGGGGATTGAGTGAGCTCAACAAAGCTCTATCATGACTGCTTCAATTTCTTGGTGGGCAGAACAAGGTGGCAATGCAGGCAGGAGCCCAGTATAAAAGGCCAGCCTGCAGTGCCTGCAGAAACAGAATGAGTGAGTGAGAGAAGGGGAATGAGCAAGCTCAAAGGACCTGTGTCAGGACTGCTGCAGATTTCTTTGTGGGCAGAAAAAGCCACCAACAGAGGCAGGAGCCCAGTGGAAAAGGACAGCCTGCAGTGCCAGGAGACACAGAATGAACGAGTGAGAGAGGGGGAGTGAGTCACCTCAACTTAGCTCTGTCGGGACAGCTGCAGATTTCTTTGTGGACAGAAAAAGGTGCTCACACAGGCAGGAACCCAGTACAAAACAGCAGCCTGCAGCACCAAGAGAAAAAGAATGAGAGAGTGACAGAGGGGCACTGGGCAAGCTCAATGGACCAACGAAATCAACATTCGGCATTGACAAATGCTTGTTTTTATAGGGGAAACCCGTACCAGAATAGATATCTTCAATAAGAAAAAATACACATGTATGTCCAAGAGCCAGGATTTTATTTGATCACAGTTTGCTAGTTTGTGGCTGTCAGGGTCTTGATGAAGATTTCTTAGCTTAACTTTTTATTCTATACATGTACACTAAAAAGCTAACATTATCCTGTAGAATTATTAATGAAAATTGGAGAATTGAAATGGACCACAAGTTGCCCCAGAGTCACTGTAATGGAATATCTCTCAAGACAAAGTCAGTATTGCTAATGGCTACGTTCTGTGTTAACCTTTTTAGGGACCCCACAAACCAGTGAAAAGGGTTTAGTTTTAGTTTACTCTCAAAGACAAAATCAAGCGACTCAGCCAAATCGGGTGCAGTGCTGAACTTCAAAACAGGCAGCCAGCCATGCATAAATCAAAACACAAACGAAGCAGCACCACAGCTTGCATATAAAATGAATTTTACTGTGTAAATAGAAATCACAGACAGCGGTAGCCCAAACATCGACTAAGCACCCAGCATTTCGACTTTAACAAGTCTTCATCAAGGGGTCATTGATGAAGACTTGTTAAGAAATAGTCTGAATAAATGTTTATGCTATCGCTGTCTGTGATTTCTATTTACACAGTAAAATTCATTTTATATGCAAGCTGTGGTGCTGCTTCGTTTGTGTTTTGATTTAGTTTTAGTTTATCTGGAAGCTGATGATTCACTAGATCAAAGTCTTATACATTACTGATAGCGCTATTGTAGTGTTATGTTCTGTGGCAGACAAGATGTCATTACTGACCTTGAAAAACATAGTGGTGGTCAGGTAAACAGTCCTTTGATCAAACTAAACTAATGTCATTTATTTCTGTTGATTCAAGAACTCAGAAACCCAAGATTTGCTTAAAACATCTCTTATGATATAAGTAACATTGAAGGTATTGAGATTAGTCTGTACTGATTTAAAACAATTTTGCTATCTACACTGAGAAATGGGATTAGCCATGTGAACTTCCATAATAATTGATTAATTGATCAACATATTTATTAATTATTTTATTTATTTATTTATGTATCAATCTGTTTATTTAATTTTAAATTTGTTGACTGGGATAGGTACACTGAGCCATAGCTCATTTCCAGTTGTGACCCAAGGGACAGATACAGCAGGGAGTGATACAGCAACAACTAATATTGTTACAATGAGGAGCGTTTGTACGTGAACAATAAAAGCAATGTACAAGTAAAAAAATCCTGAAAAAGAATAAAAAACAATGCAGAAAGTCTGCAAAGTATATAGGTTATAGGAATAGTGAGGATGAGAGCTAAGGGTGTGTGTAGTCTATGTATGGCAATATATCTGTTAAAGAATCACTGCAGCATAAAAATTTAAATGACAGTTTATGCAATGGGGAAGTGAATGCAAATTGGGAAATAAACCCATTTATTTGCAGTGATGGCATACCTAGAGTGTAAATAAATCATTTATTTTCACTCCAGGTGCGTTTTCAGCTGCAATCGGGACATATGGGGCAGAAGGCAAGAGACTTTCCGAGCTGGCAGCCATCCTCCTTCAATGGATCTTGCAGCCAGCTGAACTTTAACTTTTACCAAAAATCCCATTTAATTATTTTCAAGTAAAGAACCCCAGGAGACCCGCTCCTAAAGTAAATGGATCAACAGGGGATTTCTCAGAGCCAGCAACCAGCATCAGATGGATCCCTGGTTTTGGACACCAAAAGTAAATTTGAAAATCCTTCCACAGAGCTATAAAACTTGTTTCTTCACTGACTTTGTGCCAGACTCCACAGCTGCAGTCGAGACATCACGGGCTGAAAGCAAAATATTTTCTGAGATGGCAGCCCCCCTCCTCAATGGATCTTGGGGCACAGCTGGACTTTAGCTTTTACCAAAAATCCCATTTAATTATTTTCAAGTAAAGAACCTCTGGAGACCCACTGCTGAAGTAAGTGGATCAATGAGGAATTTTTCAGAGCCACCAGCAAACATACAAAGATACGAACATACGAACATGCTGGCAGAAGCAGACCTTGTTGTCTATCGAGTCTGCTTGATTGTGCAGCTAGCCCCTCATCACACAACTGTCCAACCCCCACCGTCCCTCATCATGACAACATGACCATCACAGGGAGCCCTGGTTTTGGGTGCCAAAAGTAAATAAAAAAAAAAACTTTCACAGAGCTATAAAGCTTGTTTCTTCACTGGCTTTGCATCATACTCCACAGCTGCAGTCAGGACATCATGGCCTGAGGGCAAAAGACTTTCTGAGATGGCAGCCCTCCACCTGCAATGGATCTTGTGACACAGCTGGACTTTAACTTTTACCAAAAATCCCATTTAATTATTTTCATGTAAAGAACCCCAGAAGACCCGCTCCTGAAGTGAGTGAATAAACGGGGATATTTCACCCGCCCTCGCACCATCGCCCCATGTCCTTTTAAATGCCCAACCGAGGATCTCAATTATAGGTCGGATCAAAGAGGAGGAGCTCATATCTTCTATGACAGCAAAGCCAGCATAGACTTTTAAAAACTCAATCAAGGAACTGCAATTGAAATTTTATAAGCGCATTGTGAGTTTTGATGATCTCATGTCTAAACACATAACAGTAAATCTGGAAACTGCTACCAGGATTTAATCTAGCAGGACTGCATAGCTAACACATATTGTTTATGCTAAGAGTACTTTTGTAGCATGGTTGTGTAGTCTAGCAAAACCTGTCCATCTAATATTTATGATGCTATATAGAGTTATTCTGAAAGCTGTCAGTACATTTTTCCGCTATCCTGCTGCAGTTTAATTTAATTTAATTAGTATTTCGGAAAGACCTCTGAGCGTGAGCTCTTTTACAAAGGTTCCACCTCTGGTTGGACGATAAGGCAATACACATATTCAGTGGTTACAGAGGCCTGATCATTAGGCATTAAAGAGCGATTACATGACAATTAGACAAATCTGAGAAAAAACAGAGCAGTTGTAATCACATACTAAGCTATTTCTAATTGGTTGCCCTAGGTAGCACACCCCTGGAAGCCACCAACTCCGTTGATAGACTATGGCAGAGTAACTGCATAATGTTTAATGCTATCCCAGATGGTGAGAGGAAGGGTGACAGTGAAACAAGGGGGACTGGGTTTGAACCTACAGCAGAGAGCGAGAGGTGGGGGTATAGTGAAACGAGGGGCTGTAATGGGGAGCAGCTCCAAAGGGCTTTGTTGAGTATGGTGTGTGTGTGTGGGGGGTTGGGGGGGCAGTAACAAGTGCATTTTTAAGAGGACTGATAGTTTACTTAAGCCCTTGGCTAGGCTGGAATGGAGGCAGGGTTCTCTCGGTAGCCCTGCTGGGTGCTACATTGGGGGTAGGCCTGTCTATCAAGTGTGGCCTGAGAAGCAGGTGCATTTTGAGCTAGACATTAGGTGGTGTTTGAGGCCTGCTTTGAATTGAGACAGGCTGTTTGTAATTTCAACGGGTGTTCATTTATCCAGAGGGGGGCCCGATAGGAGAAAGTGCGCTGCCCTGGTGAGGTTCGGCGGAATGGTATGGACAGTGCTCCATTCTTTCTCCATCTGGTGATGTGTGTTGAGAGAAAAGCCTCGAGCAGGTTTCTTATACAGGGTGGGGGTTTTCTGAGGAGTGCCTTCTTTCCCAGGAGGCAAGTTTGGTACTTGATCCTGTCTTTTAGGATAAGCCAGTTTGTACGCTTGTAAGGGTGCAAGTATGAGTGTAGTGATCTGCATACAGGGTGAGGCAACATGCCTTACTGAGTGCAATTTGGACCCTTTTGAGCACTGTATCAGTAGCAGTTCCATAGACCACCTGCCCATAGCCTATCATGGACAGTATGGAGCTGGAGACTGAGATTCAGAGTGCTTCCGGGGTGAGGGATTTCTAATGCCTATAGAGGACCCTGATCTTTGTGTTTACCACTCTGACAAGGGAGTTTATGTGGTGTGCATATGTGAGAGTCATCAATGGTGACTCCAAGGTACTTGAATAAGTGCATCTGCTCAATCTTCTCACCAGCCTTATTGGTGATTAGGGGGGGAGCATGCTTGTATTTGTTGTAGGGGCTGGATTGTAGCATGGCCTTGGTTTTCTTGTAATTTAGTAGCAGCTTTTGTCTACTAAACCAGTCCTCGAGTTTATTGAGAGTTCTGTAGTTCTGTTTGTAGGGCAACTTGAGAGTTGCCACTGCTCAGCAGCATGGAATAGTTCCCTTACAGAATAAGTTTGGTGTCACAGGCTGTGGGTAGGTCATTTACAAAGAGGCTGAAAAGCAGGGGCCCTAGAATTGATCATTGAGGGACTCCTAGTAGTGCATCTCTGGAGCTGGATAAGGTCTGCCCAATTTTGACTTGCTGGCTCCTGTGTGTTAGGTAGTCATTGAACCAATTCATGGCGTTAGGTGCCACACCCAATCTTTGGAGCTGGAATACTAGTAGAAGGTGGTTGATGGTGTCTAAGGCTTTGGTGAGGTCAATGAAGATGGACCCCACCAATTTGCCTTCATCCAGGGCCTTGTGTACATAGTCAGTGCATTCCAGCAGTGTCGTGGTGGTACTGTGTTTTTGCTTGAAACCATGCTGGTTTGTGCAGAGCAGATTGTACTTATTGAGGTATTCTGTGAGTTGACTTGCCACGATTTTTTTCAAAGCTTTGGATAGTGGGGAAAGGATAGATATTGGCCTGTAGTTTGACATCAGTGCCTTGTCACCATTCTTATGCACCGGATGGCATGCAAAATGGCTCTGCTCTGCGAACTGCCATGGGTGGGGTGCTTTTGCTGTGTGATGATGAGGGGTGCAGAGGGGATGTCAACAAATTATGTTATTTTCCCCGTTTAAAGAACAGGGGTTGATGTTGGACTAGAAATACTGCATAGACCACCATTACTGTTACTCAGACCACTACTTGACAATTCAAAATCCTCCTCTTCCTCATGCCTGTAGTAGTCCTCTGGTGTTATTTCACAGCTTCTACAGACATGGCTAGTTTGGCTACTAACAGTCAAGGAAGGTGATACAATGCTCAATAAGGTGGATGAGGATGAATGCCCCACTATGGCATTAGCTCCCCTCTGGTGCCGACTCCACAGTGCCATGTGCCTGCTCTTCAGATGTATATGCTGGCCTACGGTGCCCAGATGGCTACCCTTTTTACCGTGCCTTACGCATGCTTGGCAATGCTAGCAGATTGCCTCTGTTTTATCACTTACATCTTGTACAAAAAAATCCCAAACAAGGGATTTTGATGCCCTACTTTTCACATGTCCCTGATGCTGTATATTCGACTCCAGTTTTTTAGGCACTGAAATGGGGGGTGTACTGAATAATTTCTGTTGTTGGGCACACATGGACTCTACCTGACCATCACAATCTATGACTATTACTGGGTCATCATCAACAGACACAGCTACATCACAACTTTGATGAGGGAGTGATTTACTAACAGACTGTTTAGACACAGCCACCTTTACTTTCTTTTTCTCCCATTCCCAATCAGGGTAGCTGAAATCATCATAAGCATCATCCGCATCCACAGTTTCTGCTTGGATGCTGTTCTGTGGAGAACATGTTCCAACCACAGCCTCTTGATGATCATCCACTATTTTTTCTTCAATATTTGAATTGCTGGATGGCCCAGGAATAACCTCAACAGCAATAGAAACATGAGATTGTGACTGTGAGTAATTGTCAGGATTAGAACCATGTTCAACTACTGTGGGGACGGGCATGGGGAGTGTGACATCAACTACACTCTGACTCACGTCTTTAGACTCCACAATATTTTGGCAACCTGTTAACTTATTGTGGGTTGAACTTTGGCCAATAATCATGCCATCAGCAACTTCACTATCACCTCCAGCGGAGACGGAGGCAACAGCATCCCCAACCAACATTGAAGCAACTGATTGCACTGTGAAACACATAGTCAGAGAAATCCCTTTACTGCCATCAACCATGCCTTTATGCTGCGTACTACCACACCCACAGCCACTCTTGCCACTGGAAGCACTTCCATGGCCAGACATGTCTTTGCATGCATGTCTCTTTGCAGGCAATTCTTTGGATTACACACAAAATTAACAACAAATTTAGATTTCTAAACTTTGGAGTGGATGATAAGCCAAAAAACAACAACTGTGTCTTATAGATGGAGACTGGGCCCTAAACAGATGCAGATGCAGATGCACAGGCAGATGGAGGTTGTGCACTCAAGAGATGCAGTCACGCAGGCACAACATCAACTTAACCAGTGGTCACACAATCACAAACTGGAAAAATAATACCTTTTATGGGGGGGGGGGCAGCAGCAGTACCAGTCCACTAAGTAGACAGAACGAAACATTAAAAAATATGGCAGATGGATAAGAGAGTCACAGTGATGCGATTACGGTGTGGCACAATAAAATGTATCGGACTTGATGATGCACACACACACACACACACACACACCTCTACAGGTAATGCACAGAAAATGTAACAGTTCAGTACATAATAAACAAATCTTTTAAACCGACTAAAAAAATGCACTGCACCACAGCAAACAGCAAAGAACTATCAAAAATTACTACAAGTATAACTGTGTGTACATGAACACAAAAATACTAACACACTAGCTACCCAACAACAGTTAGAAAGATTGCCTTTCTCACTGTGAATCTCCCTTTACCACAGATATGCCCCTCTCCCAAAGCACACTTCTACAGTGTGTCAGTACAGACATTGACTGTACTAAATTACCATTCAATATGCACACAAAATCAATAAATGTTCGATGATATAAACACATGAGGGTTCCCTGCAATCGATGTACTAAATTTTGACACAAAGTTTTGTGGCAAAAAGGAGTTTTTAGAGGTTTTGAATCTCAGAGCTCTGAGAGCACACTGTCTCCAGCTTTCCACTACATGCTCTATGATGAACTGAGGCTGTGCAAGACAATATAGAGCCCATGTGACCTGCCATCCTATGAATCACTGCAAAATTCACCTTAAAGAGCAATAACAAGGCGAAGTTAACACAAAGTCCATTCAAATCAATGGAACTTCACTTTAAAATTAAGGGTGAAGCAATATAAAAGTGAAGTTAACGTGAAGTCCATTATAATGAATGGAACTTTGCATTAAAACACAAAGGCAAAGTTGTATGCTTCACACTGTGGCGTAATAGGTGAATTCCATGTTATACGTGAAGTACTCCACTTAGCAAAGTTTAGTTACTTTGCTCACCACTACTCAGGGCTCAGCCCTAGGGCCCCAGTTATTTACTATATACACCAACAAGCTGAACCATAATGTCACAAATGCAAAGTTACTCTTCAATGTGGATGATATGGTGCTATACTCCTCTGGTCCCAATATGTTGGCAATGCATTTGCACCTACAGGTAGCTTTTAATGAACTACAAAATAACCTATTTCACACAAAACTTCTACTGAATGCCAACAAAATTGAGGCTATGTCATTTACCAATGCAAAATCAAAGCTTGCATCCCTCCTCCATCTTCACACTGCTAAGGGAAAATCTTGAGGTAGTAGAAAAATACAGATACCTAGGAGTGTGGATTGACAGCAAGCTGTAGTTCGCTGATCAGATAGAGGCAGTCTGTAAAAAGCTGATAGCCATACTAGGATTTTACTTCAGAAACTGGTGCTGCTTCTCACTGGACATTAGATCACGACTGGAGCTAACGACTTTCATGCCTATCATAGACTATGTGGATATTATATATGGTCGCTGTACTGTTGCTTGTCAAAGCAAACTGGATGTACTGTACCACAGGGCTCTCAGATTCGTTACAAACCTACCACCATTAACACACCACTGTAATCTGTATACAGCAGTGGATGGACTTCTTTGGTAAAAAGAAGGCTACACAATATCTTTATATGGGCACACAAGGTACGAGCCCACGACCTTCCAGAATGTATCCTAGAGTTCTACAGAAGGACCGCCTGCTCTTATGCACTAAGGAAGAGCAATATCCTCCTTCTAGATACACCATGATACTCAACACAGTTCAGTGCATCTGCCATCAGCACCATTGTACCGGTTGCCTGGAACAAGCTCCAGGGAACACTAAAGCTTAGGTCCTTGGTGGGGAGACAGCACTTTAAATCTCTAGTCAATAGATACTGCCTGGAAGTTTGCACTTGTAAATAAGATACACTAGGTCAGGAACCAGCTTACTGCGAGGGCATCATAATTAAATTGCAAAGTTCTTTTAGCTGACATTTAAATCTTAGCCATCCTAGAGAGCCCAATTAGGCAACTATTAATTGGCAAATCACACTGTTAGCATAATCACTGTTATCAATCACTAGAAGAATGTTTTCACTAGTTTCAATCTTAAGTATTTTTGGTACTATATATATATATATTTTTTTTTTTGTATTCTATTTTGGCCCCTGTCTCCATATCCGGTCCCTTTCTCAGGGCTCTCAATGCACCACTCAGGCTATGCCACTGAGAGGACCTGGGATAACTCTGATAGTACCAACTCCTTTACCTCTAGAGGCCTGGATGACCCCCCCAGAGGAGGCCCATTACCTCCTCCAAAACTTCAAGGGGACCATGCAACTGGAGTCCCCCCCCCCCAGTTCCTCTGTGGTCATTTGGTGTGAGAGCCTGTTGCCCGGACCAGATGTGGGGTCTCTTTCCTTGTTCAGTCCCCTACCATCTGCTGACATCAGTGCTCGAGGAGGACAAATGAGACGGATGTGCATGGAGACATACCTCTGCTCCTGTCCTCGGCCAATGCCTGCCCCTCCCTATAAGTCTGCTTCCTCAGCTGCACCAGCAGCACCCATGGTTACCCAGGTGGTGGTGGTATAGCAGTGAGGAGAGCAACCCACCCCTCTCAGAGAAGGAGAGCTGCCCATCGGGTGCTCAATCCTTCTCCCCCCCAGCCAGCCCACCGATGTCCTGTCCTTGCTGCCAAACCTGGGTCACTGGCATCGCGAGCGGTAGTGCTACTGTTGCGCTGACAGGCCAGCCGTATTATTGGTACTTTCAATATGTTCAGCTTGTGTTTTTAATACTGTGCTATGTTTTTCTGTACTTGTTTTTACTGTTCACTGTACTGTATGTATGTCATCTGTCCTACCCAGAACCTCCATGTGAATGAGCTTGCTCAATGGAGCCATTTCCTGGTGAAATAAATAAACTGAATTGAATTTCCACTGCAGCTATGTCAACAACAACACTGAGACCAGCATGAGCTTTCTCTTTGCACTGATTCCCAAGTCATCATTCAAATGGCATTTTTTTTTCAGAGTCAGCCTGAAGATGGACTGATGCTGTATGCCTATCCAGAAGTTTGCCCATTGAATAAATGAAATATACCTTAGGCAGTGTGAAAATAAACTATTTATTTTTTGTGTCAGGGTTTGACATCTATTGGCCTCATTCATGGCCCCACCACTCATGGAGTCAACAGAGGTCAAAACCTGATGCAAAAAACAAATTGTTTATTTTCACACTGCCTGTGGAATTCTCCCTATGTGTACTGTGTTTGAAGCTATACAATAGGGTAATGCATTAAATACAGTGCATCAGCCATGCTAATATTATAAAGACAAACTGTAGTATAGTATGGCTGCCACAAAGGTGTATTTATACCACAGATTAATATTCTTAACTAGGTATGAACATAACATGACCAATACTTATGCAGCTCTGCTCCCCCACTGGAGGGTACTGTGGGGCATAGGTGTTCAGTTAACAAAGGTGCCCCTTAGATATTATGGCCTGCTACAAGTCACAGTCAGATTATCCCCGGGCCACCCACAGCCAACAACACGGGTCAGGTGCATTAACTTGTATGTTGTTTGAACAATTTTTTTTTAGAATACATGAAATCATGATTCGTGAATGAATGTAGGTGATGATGATCGTTATTCATGATTGCATGGCACAAGTCAAAGATTTATTTTGCCACCCTGCTGCACTTGCTCTGTACACATAGCCACACTGAAGCCAGGAAAGAAAAATATTTGGAATTTCTGGGACTGTTACATTTATTGTGGGCCACCCTGCAGTCTCTCTCCCTCTCCCCTTTTTATGTCACAAAGATTTATTTTGTCACCCTGCTGACCTTGCTCTGTACACACAGCCACACTGAAGTCAGGGAAAAAATTGGGGATTTATATATCTGTAAAATTTCTCCGGGACCCACAGTATTCTCTCCCTGTCTCCTCTGGATCAGGAATGGCACAAGTCAAAGATTTTGCCAGCCTGCCCTTTTTGTACACACACAGCTAAACAGTCTGAGGCCAAGAAAAAAAAACAAAAACTTTAATTTGGGATTTTTTGTAACTGTAATCTCTGGGCCACCAGTACCCTCTCCTCTAGATCTGGAATGGCACAAGTTAGATTTTGTGAGCCTGCCCTTTTTGTACACAGATCTACACTATCTGAGGCCAAGAAAAAAACTTTCCGTTTAAGATTTTCTGTAACTGTAATCTCTGAGCCACCAGTACTCTCTCTTCTGGACCTGGAATGGCACAAGTCAGATTTTGCCAGCCTGTCCTTTTTATACACACAGCTACTGTCTGTGGTCAAGAAAAAACTAATTTGGGATTTTCTGTAACTGTAATGGCTCCCCAGTGCTCCCAACACTCCCTCCAATCCCCAACTGACTTCACCACCCCCAAGATCAGTTCTCTCCCCTTCCCTCCCTAACTTCTTCTTTGTCCCACTCCCTTCCCTTCCCTCCCATCTGACTGGAACTTTTTTCTTTTGCTGGGTGCTTTGCTTGGTTAAACATTTCTGCTTACTCTGTTGCTGTTCGCTGCTTCAGTGCAGCTCCTCTGCACTGCTCTAATGGTCCTCCTCCTTCTGGGTCTTGTGGCATACTCAGCGTGGTTATATACTGGTGAGTGCATCACGTGACCCTCTGTTGCCTAATTGGATGTTGCAGTCCTCCTGTACGTGCTGACAGCATCCCCATGGCAACAGTAAACCAACTCTGGGAAACTGCGGGTTTGATCTGGAGGTCCAGATCTCCTGCGAAACAATCTGCCCAGCCCTAGTGTGCTCATGATATCACTCACTTCTTGCAGGGCGTAAGCTTCTTGTACTTGAAAAGGAACAAGTCGCTCCAACCAGAGAGGGCTTCAGTCCTTTAATTTACATGAAGCCAGTCTGCAAACAGCTGATCAGCTTTCAACATCAGGGATACTGTCAGTTGGTTTATGAATGTGGCAATTTCTGAGTCATACTAAATAAATATACTGTGATATTGCAGTAACTCAACTCATTTCAGTAATACTTTTCTTTTTCAAAAACGAGAACTATTTCTGTTTAATATTGCACTTTGAAAAGTGAAACTGGACCTAGTGCATGCACAGAGTCTGAGTTTAACTTTTCAGACTGCATTTCAAATAGAAAAAGCCCTAGTTTTTGAAAAAGAAAAGTATTACTGAAATGAGCTGAGTTTCTGGAATAGCCATCCCCAACTTGTCCATTTTCATCCTGTCTTCTGTGTGCCACTACTGCTTCCCCTTGTCAGTGTTGCTGCCTCAGCTGCAGCCATGTTGGCCCCCGTTGCTGCTGTGCCCCATGACTTATCTCCTGTTTTGTCTTTGCTTGCCTACTTCTTCATTTTGTTTTCTTCTTTTCTGCTATGTCCTCCCATTTGTCTGTCTCTTGTACCCTGCGCCATTTTTTTGGGCACCCATTTTTCATTGCTGCATTCCGTGGCTTGTCCCTCCCCCAGCATTACCATCCAGCTGCCTCATGGCTCTTTCTCCCCTCCCCCCCCCGTACCTCATCTCATCTTTGTGTCATACTCCTTTTTGGGGGGTTTGCTTTATGTCCATTGTCCTATATTCTTTTCTCTTCTATTCCTCACTCCTCATTCTTCTTTTCCAGGTTTCGTGGCATGTCACTTCACTTCCCAGCTTAAAGCTACAGCTTATTCCCTGCCTTACCATTCTTTTTGCTCCCTATCTCATCTGTCTTCAATATATTACTCAGGCTAAAATTTTGATTTAACACTTTCCTTCTTGTTCTCTTCTCTCCTGCTTAAATTCCTCTCTAGGTCTCCAGCTCTCACCAAACAGCTATCAGACTGCAGGCAGGCTACTATTTTCTCTACCAGATAGTGATATGCTAAATTTCTAATCACTGTCCTAATGTTTGCACTTCACTGGTTTTGCACCAATTTTACTTGGAGTAAATCACGGAATGAATACTACTACTATGGCATCATCCGCAGTTGCAGCATAATCCAAAGCCATTTTCTATCTGATAAGGTTCCTGTTAAGCAAAGAAAGAACTGCGCATACCACTCTTCAAACTGAGGATATTGGTTGTCAGCAATAAGACATACACAGAATTGTCCACTATCCAGCTATTTTTCTCTTACTATGTTAAACTGGATCTATGTGATAAAGGCAATCGTAGAATAGCGATCATCGTTGGGGTGAATGCACATTGCCGAAAAAAAAAATTCAGCGATGTAGCCCCCAGCGCAAAGCAAAAGGGAGCTGGGGACTTATGTTTTAAATGTTAATGCGGGGGATTATGCCCCTGCACTCTACTGGGGCTTGGCCCATAACCCCCCTACTGAAGGATTCTCAACTCCAGTGGGATGCATGCCGGGGGTGGGCAAAGCAACAAAAAAAATTCAGGTTGGGAGCAACAAAAGGTACCCAGACCGGCCCCAAACCTGGCACCCTGTGCTATGCAGACCTGTACCCACCCACCACATCATTGGAGCAGATCAGAAGCTTGCTGTGGCACCACTCACAATCCCTCCCACCCGCCGCTGTGTGTGCTCGCTCCCTCCAGCACACGCATATACATGTAGCGACAAGATATTGCTACAGTCATGCACCACCCCATCCAGTCACCCTCCCTCCCACTCACCTCAATGCAAGATGCCATGATTGAGTCGCCATTTCGTGGTCGTCCAACTCATGGGATACATGTTGAACTCATCTGCCTTGTCAGCTTCATGTTGTTATCTGCATTATCAGTGAGGCAACCCAAATTTTGCCACTATATCTTGACCAGAAAGGATAATTTTATATATAACTTTACAAATATTCTAAAGGAACAACATATTAGAAGAGGGAAAACATTCCAGTCTCCTAATTCATTCTCTCTATGTGTGTCTCTCTCTGTCTCCCCCTCCTCTCTCTCTCTCTGTCTCTCTCTGTTTATCTCATTAGTAATCATCACTCTGTTTCCATTTCACAGCTTCTGGGTTTTTCCCTGCAGCCAGCATCAGATATTACAGCTTTGGCTTGGCAACAATCCAGGCTTAGAGCGGACATATACCTGAAAAGCATGTTGATTGGAAGCTTTGAGTTACACCTGCATTCTAACTATGGATCTGAGGAACAATCTGCTTGCCTTTGTCGGAACTATTCCCTAACTGCCGAGCTGTCCTGCTGTTCTCCCCTCAAACACAATCCCCCATGTCTGCAAACTCTGCCTCACGAATCATGGGTTCTGAACCAACAAATTTTAAGTTAATATATCTCTCAGCCTTAGCTTGCAAAACAGATCCTCATGTTTGCTTCATATTGTCTGCAAATCAAACTCACTCGGAACACATTTCAGTATAAACAATGCTGCAGCAGCTAGCATTCTCCTTTACAAACCAATCTCGCATATCTCTAAGATTTCACATTCCCTGGTGTCCATTCCCTTGTATTCAGTAGCTCTACCTCCCCACAATCGCCGACCCACCCTCCTAGACATATAACCAGTTGCCATAACCATACCCACACTGTCATGCATTGCAATTCCTCCTAATGATTCTCTTCTGTCTCAGCCATTCCTGCCCCCCCTGCAATTACCATCACATGTTCTCCCCTCTCCTCTATTCCTGAAAGCTTGTATCTCTAACATTTTGCATTCCCTGTTGTGCAGTGGCCTCCAACACCTCATTCTCATGGTTGCGACTAGCATCCCCACACCAGAGAGATTACAATGAACTTGTTTTTGGATGGCAACCAGAAAATACCCTCCACTCAGCCAGCAGCTTTGGTTAATAATAATAAATAATAAAACTTTATTTTTAAAGCGCTTTTCCAAAACCAAGGCGCTATACATTACAACATATAAAAAACAATAAAGTAGAAACATTTCCATACAGCCTGTTAGTCAAGTAGATAAATATCTTAAAAATACTCAATCTGAGTAGGCCAGTAGACAGCACTATAATTGGTACATGTCATGTCTATAAGTCGAATCCTAAAACAAGTATCTTCAAAAGTTGGAGTCCCAATTAAAACCAAAAAAATGGTTTACCAAGCTTCAAACGTTGGCATTGACAAATGCTTGTTAACATTTACAATGCATTAGAACTTACATTGTACTGTTTTTCAACTTTTTACTTGCTCAAAAGTAATTTTTTTTAAATGTTTTTGCAACTCAAGTGGAATGCAATTTCATATCTGCCACATTGCAATGCAAAACTGAGTTGCTACCCTAAGGCAACGTATTTTGTAAGATTTTGTACTAGATCCAGTAGCACATATGCAGCTCCTTGACAAATGCAGAAGCACCTCACTGGTGGAACAGTTTAATGTAGCTTGTACTGCAGCCTATTTCCTACCAGAATATGGAATATTGAGAGTGAATAAGGCAGGGAAAGTGAAGGGGGAGGATGCTGTTTATTAGATAGAACATCTGGATATTTGTTAGTACTTAGTGGTAGCCAGACTGATTTCTTGGGTAAATGACTTCTCATTTGCCTGGCATAAGGTGGAAAAAACACGTGTTTGTATGTTGTGTTTATAATCCTTACAAATTAAGAATTGATGTGCTATCAGATGTTTTTTTTAACCATTCTGAGACACTTTTTATAAACCACGATGCGGTCATTGTTGGGAATTTCAACTTGAACCAGTTGCATGATGAAGGTTCCAAATATGGGACCATTCTTCAATCAGAGAAACTAGTTTAAGTGATCTCTTCCTTGACCCATCCCAGTACAGTAAAACACAATAATTCCCCCTTGAGGTGACAAATAGACTAAACAAAGTATCTTTCTCTAGTGTACTTGAGGACCCAGTGAGTGATCATTTTCCTACTTTCTGTGTCTTCACTTATGAACCTGCTAAAATTCCTCTCCACTTTGTCTCTTCATGAAATTTAGGGAATGTTCCTATGGGCAATGTGTTGGAAAAATTAGAAGAAACAGACTGGACCTTTCTGGATAGTATTCTGTCTGTTGACTGCACTTTAGATTTTTCTCTATGTACAGCTGCTTCTGTTACTAAATATATTTTTTCCAATTTGTAAAACGAGGCTTAGAGGAATTCATGATAATTGGTTTACAAAGGAAGTTAATTGATAAAATAAATCTTGAATGTAAACATCATCATCCTCATCATCATCATCATCATGTGTCCTCCCTTTTAGAATATTGCAAGGCAAGACATTTTTCTGAATAATTTGATCTACAGGAACAAAATTTCTTAAAAATCAAATTAATGCCTTTTGTGGAGACCCTGAGAGGTTTTGGGACAATATTAGTACACTTATGAATTCCAAGCATAAAAGTTCCATTAAAAAATTTAATTATTGGTTACTTTGAATGTAAGGATCCTTGTGAGACTGCTGATTTACTGAACACGAAATTCTTGGAACTTTCAGCTTTTCACTCAAACACAAATTTATTCAGAGATGTTCAGCTTGTTGAACCCACATGTTATACTGCCTGTATTTGTCCAAATGTTTATTTTAAGAGGGTATTGCCTTCTGCAATACTAACATTTCTTTATGCTCCCCTCTCAGATTCGTGTAGCTCAAATGATGGTTGTGATGTACTTTTCTTAAATCTCATTGTCTCTCAGATAGCTGTCCCTCTGACTACTATTTTTAACTTATCATTGGCTACTTAAACTTTTCACATGGTTTGGAAAGTGCTCCAGTAATTCTGGTGCCTAGTGAAGCATATACTGTGTCCCTTGGTGAATGTTGTCCAATCCAGGTGATAAATCTACTTAGTAAAATGTTGGAAAAGATTGTGGCTAAGCAACTATGTTATTATCAGGAGGAGAGCAATTGGCTACTATATGTCCTCAGCAACATGGTTTTTGGCAGGGAAGAGGTACTCGTATTGCTCTGGTTAGGTTCATGAACACTGTCCTCTGGGGTACAGATAATGGACTACTTACAGTTGCAGTCATTGGCATTTGTCAGACATTTCTTGAAATGTCAGTGATATTCCTAGAGAAATTCCTGCTTGCCTGAAGTATTGCATTTGGGACACAACAGAGAATCACTTTAGAAATATTGTGAAATATTAGGAAATATCTCACCATGTCTATGGCTACAGCTGTATATGGGACAGGTATTTGGACCCAACCAAGGCCTTTGATTTAAATGATCATAATCTCCTTTATCATAAACAGACTTAAGTTGGATTGTCTTAAAATGTTCTTTCTTAGACTGAATACTATTTGTTATCTAGATCTCAATATCTTCATATTGGCACTGCATTTTCTCAATCCCAAGCTGTGTTCAGGGGGTGCAACAGGAGTCCTTACTTGGGTGCATGTTGTTTTCCCTCTTTATAAATGCAATTTTTAGGATTTGTCAAAACAGTGATACTTTATTATATTTTATTATATTTATTATTATATTATTACTTTATTATATTTATAATAATTTATTATAAAAAAATATATACATCTGCCTATTTTGCTGCCCTGCTTCACTCTTAGAAGTCTGAGTTAGGAATCTGTTGCCACAGGGGACAGTGCATTGGAATTTGGAGCTACGCATGCATCCAGTATTCAGCTCCTGAGCCTTAAGCTACTAGCTTGTTTGCATGCTGCTTCCCCCACCCCCTCCTCCCCTAACAAAGCCTTGTGTGTTATAAATACCACCTCTCTGCTTCTTTCCTCAGCTCCCCGCATATGGAGCCGCTCTCCCCTGAGCCAAATTCTGCAGTTACACATCTGAGTCAGCCATAATCCCTGTGTTCGAGTTTTTGGGCACCAAGTTCAAATTTGCTGTCTGGCCAGCGCTACTAGGAGTGCAGCCCACAGGCAAACTGAAAAAGGACTTTCTGCCATTTGTTCCCCCACTGACGCTTAGTGTCAGCTGCCAAACAACCCCCACCACCACCCTTGGTGAGCCACTTGCTATATAGTGAGGGCGGAGGGTCACGTGTGCAAAAATAATCAATCACTCTAATTTCCCCTTTTGCAGCTTATCAGCTATATCCACTAGGGGCCAGCACAGTTATTTTGCACTCACTCTCCCTTTCCAACATAAAAATGCTGCACATAGCTTACAAAACTATCCTAGGAGCAGCCTAACTTGCCAACATAACTTCCCTCCCACCCTCGTATCTGCCCAATTTGCAACCTAGTCCACCATATATCACCATCCAAATCACACACCCAAGTACCTACTCCTTCCCCAACTTAGGACAGCACCCCCTCACTACACACCATGGCTGGCTTCCAGGTCCTTCCATTCTCCCCCCATCCTTTCATGTTGGGCTGTCAATGATAAAATTCCCTGCCGTGGGACTTTCCACACCTTCCCTCAAGACTCCCCCTACCCAGTGTAGACCAAAATGTTTTTTACATTACATAAAACGGGTGCTAACTTTACTACTCCTCCTCGCAGGGGACATCAAGTCAAACCCGGGACCTGCAACCCACACCAGTCACAATACTTGTCCCACTATCCAACTACCCAGAGGCCTAAAAGTAGCCCACCTAAATATATGCAGTCTATGACATAAACTACCCTTACTCCAACCAATTGTCCTGTCACTACATCCTGACATTCTGATAAGAACTGAGACCTGGCTGAAACCACACAACCTGGATGCAGAAGTAGCTATCCCTGGTTACTCCATCACTCATCATGACCACCCGGGCACCAAGAGAGGTGGTGGCATTGCCATTTACATATCATCCCAGATAAATTTCTCTATAGTCCCACTACCCGATCTCCCACCATCCATTAACACCCTACTGTTAAAAATTTCCTTACCTCACACAATCCCCATATTTATAGCAGGCTCCTATTGCTCCCCGGACTCTCAGATGACCTTGGTCATAGCGTACCTGGACACCCTAAAAACCATTGCTTCAGGGAGCGAACTTCATATCCTTGGTGACTTTAACCTAAACTGGCTCTCCAGTGCTAGCATCATGCTCCACAACCCTGTGGCTGCACTAAATCTTGCTCAACTGATCACTGAGCCCACGTGCCTAAATCACAAAACTCAAAACCACTCCCTACTGGACTGGGCCCTCACCTCACACCCACACTGGATTATTGCCTCTGGCCTCCTACCAGACTCTCTGAGTGATCACCACATGATCTATGTAGTAAGAAAAATATTTAAAGCCAAGGCACCTCCTCCCATGAACTCTACTCATCAGGTCTTACAAATCCTTTGACCTTGGAGGGCTCCTAAATGACCTAGCAAACTCAGGCTGGTCTTTCATCCCCATGGCCAAGTCTATTGAATCCACCCTAAATTTTGTTAAGTCCAGATTTCTTGCTGTCTGGGACCACTATGCCCCACTCAAAAAGGCCACAGTAAGGGGTGCATATCTGCCCTGGATCACAGCTGACCTTATGGACCACCTCCGAGCTAGGGATCAGGTGTGGAAAGCCTTCAAATCATCAGGTACCCTCGTTGACCACCAACACTACCGCACGCTTATAAAAACCTGCACCAAGCTTATCCGGCAGGTCAAAGCCTTCTATTTCTCATCATCCTTCCGAAAAAATCTAAATCACCCAGCTATGTTTTGGAAATCGATCAAATCACTCTTCTCCCCCTAACCCAGCTCCCGGCCCCTGTCCTAGTTGTAGGCAGCTCCACAATATCAGAATCACATGCAGTGACCACTGCTTTCAACTCCTTTTTCACCAGTAGCGTGACCTCTCTCCACTCAAATCCACCGCCTGTACCACACCCTCCTACATCCGCATCCCCACAAACTCAAACCCCCTACCCGGCTTTTTAATTCTCCCTGGTTACTCTGACCAAAGTACTCAATGCCCTGCATGCCCTCAACCCCTCTAAGGGTAAATGCCCCCCAGGGTTGGACACCAAAATGCTCTGTCAGCCCCTGCCATTGCCAACCCCCTAGCTTCCCCATACAACCTCTCTTTCACTACCTCTGCTATCCCCTCTGAGTGGAAGCATGCCACAGTCATCCCCCTCCCTAAAAGCGGTGACCCATTCTCCCCTGGCAACTACCGCCCAGTCTCCCTCCTCCCCATTGTTGCTAAAATCCAGGAACATCTAGTCCTCTCGCAACTCTCCTCCTTCCTTGATTCCTCCTCCTTCTTTACTCCTTACCAATCAGGCTTTAGGAAATCCCACTCCACTGTCACATCCCTCCTCAGACTCATTGACTCCATCCTTACAGGCATGGATAAAGGCCACATCACATCCACCATCTTTGTTGACTTATCTAAGGCCTTTGACACCATCTCGCATGCCCTTCTCTTGGTGAAGCTCTCCAGTGCAGGACTCTCCACTGCAGCCACCAGCGGGTTCAAATCTTACCTGGCTGACAGGTCCCAATCAGTCAGAATTGGGACCTCCACGTCAGACTCCCTCCCCGCCAACATTGGTGTCCCCCAAGGCTCTGTCCTTGGCCCAATCTTGTTTTCCATCTTCCTAAACAACCTGCCATCAGCTTGCCCACACACATCCATTCATGCAGATGACACAGTTCTGTATACTTCAGGCCCTTCCCCACTGGAAGTGGCACCCAGACTCCAGCAAGACTTTAATGCTATTCAACACTGGTTGCATTCAAATTAGCTTTTCTTAAATGCCAAAAAAACAGTATCTTTAGCTTTTGGCACAAGGCAGAGACTCTCCCGACTCCCCACCTATCCTACTTTTAAAACCCTAGTAGGGACTCCCATAGAAAACTGCAACTCCTTCAGATATCTTGGGGTCTGACTGGACCAGCACCTCGATTTTTAGGCACACATCACTGCTATCCATAAAAAAATGCACCCTAGACTGGGTGCCTTATTCCATAACTGCGGTTGTATTCCTCTGCCAGCCCACAGGGCAATTGTACAGAAAATGATCCTCCCTCTTTTTGATTATGGGGACATAGTCTACGTGCCGCACCTAAGACCACCCTGGCTCGACTGGATCCTCTTTTCCACTCCTTCTGTCACTTTGCCTGGAATGTACACTCTCTACCCACCATTGTGACCTCTTCCAGTCCCTTAGCCTCCCCTCACTCTATGAAAGGTGACAGTCCCACTGCAATAGCCTCACAGTCAGATTCTGGACCCAGTCACTACCCTCCTACCTCATTACTACCCTAACTTCCCAAACTCCCCCTGAATACTCACTCAAGAATTTCGACTCCCGGATCCTGCATGTCCCTAACATGGTGACCTCTGCCAGCCAGTTGGCTTTCAGAGCTTGCATGCCCAAACTATGGAACTCTCTGTCTCTGGACATTCAACATGCCCCCACCTCTAGGCAAATCAACTCACTCCTCAAAGGGCACTTCTCCACCAACTGCTCATGCGGACTAAGCTCATGCTAGACAAGGTACTAGCTCTTCAACTGGCACCATCTGTGGGTACTACAAATATTTATCTACAACTCTTGTGAATGTTGTCATTTTTGCACTGCATACCATGTTTAGCTGCCGTGTGTACACCCAGACTGTATGGTTGCTTGTGGTGTCACATTCTGTATTTGTTCAGTACATACCATTCACTGACCTATGCAGCCAGTATAGTGTTATGCTTGTGTAACTGTGTTAGTTTTGGTTTTGGCCACTCGCACTCTTTATTTCAGAGGAATTACCACCCTGTAGGGGTACAAAGCAAGGAACTCTAGGAGAGGGTTCTGCCCCTAGAGGTGCCATGGGACAGTTCCCATGGCTAAAGGTACCTTAGGAATCCCCCTAAGGAGAGCGCGCTGCCACTGGAGGAGGAGGGGAGGATGGTGGGGCAAAGACAAAATGCTTCACAGTGAGGCTGAGAGGAACTGCTTATATAGCTCAGGAAGTGGGAGTGGCTGGCTGCTTGGCCACTGAATTACAGGCAAGCCTTTCAATTCACTGACCTACGCAGCCAGTATAGTGTTATGCTTGTGTAACTGTGTTAGTTTTGGTTGTGGCCATTCACACTGTCTATTCCAGAGGAATTACCACCCTGTAGGGGTATGAAGCAAGGAACTCTCGGAGAGAGTTCTGCCTCTAGAGGTGCCACGGAATGGTTCCCGTGGCTAAAGGTACCTTAGGATTTCCCAAAAGAAATGTATCATCCCCAAAGGAGGCAACATGATGCGTATGAGCAAGCAGTAACAGTGACGTAGAAGCAGTAACTGGAACATAGAGTAGAGAAGAATAGTGATGGCTTGCATTGAGAGAAGGGGATCCCCTAAGGAGAGAGGGAATGGCAGAACATCTTCCACCACCATCCAACAACAGAACCTACCTAAGGAAACTAGGGGAAACAACTATGCTAAATAACTGTTATGACCCAAGGCAACGGAGGAGAGAAAAAAAACAGTATGAGGAGGAAATCTCTGGGGATCCAAGGCCTAGGTCACCTTCCCTCCAGGCTTGGGAAAATGTATTTAGTAGTCAGCTCTGCAGCTGCAATTTGGAAAACCCAATTAAAGAGAGGTGGAAAATATTCCAATTTGGAGGAAGGCTCTCACTCAAACCCTCTAGCGGGAACGTCGTGGAAGGTTGCAAGAAAACTCTGCAACAATATGAGCATCCAAGGCACAGGAGGAGAGCAACAACTGCTGAGGCACTCACCTGGCCTACCCACCCTAAATCAAACCAGATGAACAGAGGCAGCCGTGGGGAGAATGCGGTGAAGGTGCCTTGCTAGGGAAACTACTAAAGTCAATGGCCAACCGTTATAGTGGAACACTAGAGCCAAAGGAGATAGTCGTAACCACCCTTCACCGCTAGTCTTAAATTCTGCACCAGGAGCTGCTGTCGCATAGCAGGCAGCTAAAGCCAAGCCCGGGGCAAGGACATTCCCAGCTATGGGCCAGGTGAGAAGGATCCCACCCCAAGTTGGACACGCTCGATGATGCAGACTAAATGCAGAGTGAGACCGTCAGCTGCAGGAACCTGCACCAGATTAAAATGGCTGGCATGTCCCAGAACTGATTGAGAGTTGCAAAGCTGGTGCATTGAATGAGCACAGCATGCTGAGATTGTAACGAGCATTGAGTGCTGAGACCTTGCACAGTCAAATGCAGATTGAGAGCAGGAGAATCCCAGGCCGAAGCCGAGAGGATGGCACTAGGCATGAAGCAATGGTTTGTGTAAGCAAGAAGAAAAAATTACTCACCTTAGTAATTGCTTTTCTTCTCATGGAGTCATGCTATATTAGGACTTATTGCAGTTAGCCACTGCACTTGAACTGCCCCAGAGAGGAAAGAGTTAACTCCAGAGAATCTGGAGTTCTAAAGCGCGAGGGCTCTATACCAAAGCTTTATCTGGGCAGTTTCAAATGAAACTGTCAGATCTTTAAGGCTAACACTAAGCAACAAGTCTGTGTGGAAAGCTCTACACTAGCCAAATGGCTACCTACTAGTAGTAATAACAACAATATAAACAACAATAGAACAACAATAACAATAATAAGAATGAATAATGGTATTATTAGTTTCCCGACAAGCACTATTAGGACCCCCCTTCCCCAAAGACTCAAGTCCAGGAAGGGGCCAACAAATCACCAACACAGAAACCCTAGTTCCCTAACCCTAAATAAAAGAGGGTGAAGGGAAGAACTACAATGGCATGACACAGTGCTTAACTAATTTGCCACCCCACCCCAGTAGAAGTTCTGAGAGGGCAGGTTGTGGGGTGGTCTAATATAGCAAGACTCCATGAGAAGAAAAGCAATTACTAAGGTGAGTAATTTTTTCTTCAAACACCATGAAGTCTTGCTATATTAGGACTTATTGCAGATTACACAGCAGTACCTCCATGGAGGAGGTCAGAACCTACTTAGGAAATAGGTCTGAAACACAGCTGTGCCAAAATCGAGCATCTCTCCTGGACAGAAATCCAGGAATAATACTTGTAAAAGTGTGAACTGTCTTCCAAGTAACAGCTCGACAGATTTCAGAATGGAATATCTCTAGCAGCCGCTAGATATGCAGCTGTACACCTGGTGGAGTGAGCCTCAGTCCTGAGGGGGCTCCCTACCTGGTCTTTGATAACAAAATGGATACAAGAGACAATCCACCTTGCAATTGTCCTCTTAGTGGCAGGTTCCTTTGCCAACCTCGCCCCAGGTAAGGAAGAGTTGGAGGATTCGAACCTGTGACCCTTGGTGCGTTACAAATAGTAGCATAAGGCTCTTTTGACGTCCAAGCTGTGCAGTCTCCTCTCACCTGAGGAAGAATGCTCAGTAAAAAATCCTGGGAGAGAGATGGGTTGGTTCAGGTGGAAACCTGAAACCACTTAGGGACAAACCCTGTGTTAGTGCTAGGGACTGTCTTATCCCTGTGGGGAGAGAAAAATCTTCTTCCACTGCCAGGGCCTGTAGTTCACTTTTGCATCTGGCAGAAGTGAAACCACCAGAAAAAACATTTTCCAAGTGAGAAGCTTGAGCCTGCTGGGACAGAGGTTCAAAGGGGTTTGCATTAACTGAGCAATGCAAACATTCATGCTCCATGCAGGAGCTGGTTCCTCAAAAAGGAGGGTTGGTGAAGCAACCCTAAAAACTTGGAAACACAGGTTGAGAGAGAAAAGGAAGCAGGCTTCCTGCTTGCAGAAAAAACAGAGACAGCTGCCAGAGGAACCTTAAGGTAGCTGGCCCAAGACCTAAGGAATTTAAATGGACCAAAAGTCCAGAAAATGGGCAGATAAGCAGACTGTGGTATAATCTGCTTCTCAGCGCACTCAGACTGAAAACCCTGTTCCACTTAGAATTGTAAGTGGCCCCAGTGAAAAAGCTTCCTTGAAGCCTTTTAAATATCCGCGACACCTTGAAAAAGGTGTAAATAAGAAATTCTAACTCCTCAAGAGCTGCCTTGAGAAGGAGGAATTTGAGGTTCGGATACCACACTCTCCCTTGTGCAAAGGCCAGTAAGTCGTGGACTCTGGGCAAGCTCAGGGTAGGATGGACTGTCAAGGACAGAGACAATGGGTACCAGGGCTGTCTGGCCCAGTTTGGAACAATCAGAATCACTTTGCAGGGCTGAGATCTGATTTTTACTAGTACCCTGAAAGAAAGGGAAAAAGGAGGAAAGGTGTACAGAAACTTCCTTTCCAATCCAAGTGAAAAGCATCCGGGGCTGATCCCAGCACTGGAGGCCTCAACAAAACAGAGAAAGTTAGTGGTTATCTGGGGCTGCGAAAGATCTATCTGAAAATGAGCCCCATCTGGCAAGGACTGAACCCAGCACCTGAGGATTCAGAGCCCAATCGTGATGGCCCTGAGAATCCTGCTGAGGGCATCTGCCAGGGCATTGTCCTTCCCTGGAGGTGAACTGCTATCAGGGAGGTGTTCAGGGAGTAAGCCAGAGACCACCACTTCATTGCTTCGTGCACAAGGCTGATGACCGAGTGCCCCCTGCCTGTTGATGTACCACATTATTGTGGTGTTGTCTGTCCTGACTTGAACTACCTTGTTCTGGACAGAAGCTGAAAACTCCTAAGAGCTAGAAGACCGCTCTGAGTTCCAAAAATTGATGTGGAGCAGAGATTCCTAGGGAGACACACTCCCTCGTGGACAGGTCGCTAGCTGAGCCCTCACCCTATCACAGGAGCATCCGTGGTGAGGGAATGAGGAGGACCCCTAGTTTTAGATTGCTTGATCCTGCCACCAGTGTAAGGCCAGGATCAGGATTGGGTCACTAGAACCAATTTGGAAAGGAATCCCTCCTTTGGGACCAATAGGCCCTCAGATGGAACTAAATGTCCCTCATCTGGAATCTTGCTCCCTGCACTACAGCTGTGGAAGCAGCCATGTGCCCTAGTAGTTGTAGCAAATGCTATGCTGGTCAAGAGACTCGCAGAGTAATGGAAGATGCCAGGGCAAGGAGACTGCCTACCCTTTCAGAGGGGAGAAATGCCCTGGCTAACTTTGTGTTCAACTCTGCCCCTATGAAAGTTAGTACCTGAACTGGTTCGAGAACTGACTTTGGTAAATTCAGCAGGAATCCCAGAAAGGTGAGAAGCTGCTGGTGACTTGCAAGTGGGATTTACTTGATCTGGAGACTGACCCACTAAGAGCCAGTCATCCAGGAAATGAAACAAAGCAATCCTTGCCTTCTAAAAGAGCCACTACCACAGCTAGAATTTCAATACCCTTAGGCGCAGAGGTAAGGCCAAGGGCATTGCCCTGAACTGTAGTGGCCTGAGGGTAACCTGAGGTACTTTCGTGAGAAGGTCTGATCAAAACATGAAAAAATAGGCAACCTTGAGGTCCAGGAAAGCTAGCCAGTCCCCTGGCCTCAGCCAGAGTTAACATTTTTAACTTTGTTTTCAAAAGATGCTTGTTCAGGTACCTTAAATCTGAGATGGGCCGCCAATCTCCTGCCTTCTATAGGGTAAGAAAGTATCATGAGTACAGCCCTTGCCCCGGTGGCAAGGAGGGACCCTTCTACTGCTTTGCAGTTCAGAGGAGAAGAAACCTCTGCTCCCAAAGCAAGGGATTCCGAAGGATTTGCAGGTGGACCTGTCTGGCTCTCATCTTTGGAAACTGTTTGAAGCTGAGAACCAGACCTATTACTTCCAGAACCCACTTGTCTGAGTTAGGGACACCCAATTCTGGCTGAAATAAAAACCAACCTGCCCACTGGTATAGGAGAATCGGCCCTTGGCACCCCATCAGGGTGCCTGCTTGGCAATAGTCTTAGGCTAAGGGAAGGGGGACGGTTTACTTGTGCCCCGTCTATCTCTGCCTCTGAAGAGACCCCTCTGGCGAAAGCAGAGGAGGCCTGAGCCTCTACCTGGGCACTTTTGTAGGTAATCATCCCTGTTTTTCATATAGCATTCTGTTTGTTCCTCAGACAGAGAATTACCCACAACAAGAAACAAATCCATAGACTTTGACAGAGTATCTTGGGACAGATTAGTGCATCTGAGCCATGCCAACCTAAGGAAAGCTACAGAAGTGGTCATGACCCTAGAGAAAACAAGATTAACACCAACAGCAGTATGAACTTGAACTTAGAGGCTTCTGGTGCCATTAGCAGCCACCTGTTCCAATCCGGCTAGCCAGCTGGCCATGGGCCTCTTGGCTAACTGCACTCTCTCTGTCCCCACCTAGATTTCCGAAATCTAGCCACATAAGCCATACAACTTGCCTGTCTGAGTCCCACAGAAGCTGCCATATACTGTTTTTTGTCATGGCATCAATCCTCCTGGAATTCTATTCAGGAGGATGTGAGGCCAGGGAACTAGCCTTGACACAGGCTGCAGCTTGTACCACACCTACATGACTACACTGCTCAGTGAGGAAGTCTGTAACAGAGCCTGATGAAATATACCTTCTGTCCATTTTTATCTTACAGGAGGGACAGAAAAAGGAATCTTATAAAATCTTTGTTGTTTACTTCCTAAATGACTTATGCAAAGGAAAGACAACCTCCTAGCCCATCATTCCTACATAATCAGGCTCCCCTTTACTTATCCATAGCCTCCTCTAAAGGAAGCTGGGGAGATTCTGCAAGCTTTTTGTAAAACATAAACTGAGAATAGGACTCAGACAGAAAAGGAGGAGATTCTAAAAGTCTGTCTGGAGAAAATGTCCGCTTAAGTGGGCACATCCAGACCCTACCAGCCACACATGTATTGATCAAATTTCCTCCTCCCACTCCTGTGGTTCATAACAATTCCTCAACATCATAAACCTGAACCACTGGAACTAAACGAGCCACCTTTTACTAACTGTAGATGGTTCGACAGGACCTAGAAACAGTGACTGGACAATCTGTATGGCTTAACTACTTCTGCAGCAGTTGGAGAGACAATCTTGGACTCCAAACCTACTGATTTCTCTGTCATATTCATTTTTTTTTTTTTTTTTTTTTTAAACTGGTTCCTCTGAACCATCCTTTGCCGAGGAAGTCTAGCCCTGGTCAGAGGCACTCCTCTCTGGTCCAGTGGGTACTGGACCGGGCTGGCCATCCGGTCCAGCGGATTTTTGACAATAGTTCCCTGAGCCGGCCCTATCTCTTTTCAGGGTGGCTGCAGAGAAATTTTAAACACCTGGCAGTCTGACAGGAGGTGGTCAGCCCCCAGACAATAAACACAAGTGGTGTGTGGGTCAGCCTTGGCAAAGGCTTCCCCACAGCATCACAGTGTTGAAACCCAGTGGGCCCGGTTTTTCTTTTTGGGTTTCTCAGACATAATGCCAGCCTAACCAAAAACTTGCCCTTTTTATGGCCGTGCCAGGCAAGACACCCTTATCGGTTCCTAACCGTTTCACGGGTATTTGAAAAAACCCTATTTAAAATCAAGGTTTTTTTAGAACCAATAAGAACCGGGTACCGCACTCTAAAAGCCCAAAACTTTAAAACGTTAAAATAAGCAAACCGATCGGTTCAAAACCGAACCGATAACTAAATTTCCACACAGACTTTACATTTTGTACTTACGGTTTACCAGATAGAGCTTTAACCAAATGCGTAAAATAATTACTTTTGCGGTTCAAATGAACCGAAAATACTCGCTTGAACCGAGAAATGAACCGAGCTGAAGGAGCTGATCTCCGGGCGACTGTTCAGTGAAGCGGAGTAAAGAATCTGACAGTTTCATTTGAAACTGCCCAGATAGAGCTTTGGTATAGCGCCTTCGCGCTTTAGAACTCCAGATTCTCTGGAGTTAACTCTTTCCTCTCCGGGGCAGTTCAAGTGCAGTGGCTAACTGCAATAAGTCCTAATATAGCAAGACTTCATGGTGTTTGAAGCAACGATTGCGTAAGCAAATGTGGACCTGATAAGTCAGTAAGCAGTAGTAGTAATAGGTGGACCTGCATAACTGTATAGCAAGTAAACAGCACTGAGTTAGGGACAAGCCAGTCAGACATGAATAGCTAAATTAAGGTGACAAACTCTGAGGATTTTCGGCGGCGGAGACAGGATTTAGAACAAAATTCATTAACCACATAGGCCACGACCCCCCAAGCACCTCCCAGTCCCTGCCGTCGGACAAACAAGGAAGTGATGAAAGGCCAAGAACCACATGCAGATATAAAAGCTAGTTTAATAGCCTTAGCAGGAGCTTCAGCTAACCTCAGAGTAAACAAGGTAGAATAGGAATGGGTGTAAAAAATGTAGCAGCAGGAAGCAAGTGGGCCTGTACAGCAGTAGTTAAATGAGTACAGCGTTAAAACACAGGCACTGGGTACAATAGTAATTAAAGTAAACAGTCAGCAGCACTGGCTGAAGTTGTAGGTAACTGAAAGCAGTAGCATGAGCTCTGAGTAGGTTTGCAGTTGCAGTGCAGTAAATTGAGAGTTGTAACTGAAAGCAAGCAGAATGAGCTCTGTAGTAGTAGTATGCTAGGAGTTTTAAAAATAAAAGCTCCCCAAAAGAGGAAACAAAACACAGCAAAACAGAAAACAGGGAATGGCCCAAAAAAACAAGAAAAAAAAACACAGGGAAGCACACAGCCGGAGGAAAGATACAAACCAGAAAAAGGAAAACAAACACTGAAGTCCAGCAGAGAGGCACAGAAACAGCAGGCTTTCTTTGGGGAGGCCCCAGCCAGCTAAGAGGACAAACCAACATAGCCTCCGGCTACAAAGACAAAATGCTTCACAGTGAGGCTGAGAAGAACTGCTTATATAGCTCAGGAAGTGGGAGTGGCTGGCTGCTTGGCCACTAAATTATAGGCAAGCCTTTCAATTATATACAGCTAATTTTTGTACATATTTGTGAAATGTCTGTACTTTCGAATTTGTATGTATCCTCCCATCCCCTACCCCCCAGGACGCATCTGGAATCGAGTGGTAGTCTGCTCAGCATGCCTTCCTGGTAAAACTTTTAAATAAATAAATAATTAAATAAATAAATAAATATGCTGATGATGCAATAGTGTCCCTCATGCATAGCCTTCACATCACAATATTGATAGTGGCCCTGGTGAAGACATGGTCAGCTGTGCCAGTGCAAAGATAGGATTTCAAAACCCTGCTTTAACTATGCATGGGGCTGGCTGGTGCCTTGAGCATAGTCCAGAGTAGGGTACACAGGTCCTCTCCCACCCAAACCCTGTCAATGACCCCAGAGCACATATAAATGGCAGGCACCCCCCACCTACCCAATGCCCAATCACCCCATAAGTACAACAGTCAATCCCTGGCTCCCTGGTACTCCTGGCTCCCAATGACCATACAAGAAGGAAGAAGCATACAGATAAACCCTACCACATAATCTAAATGCAAGAACTCCTATGTCCCAAAGGTAGTCTGTGTAAAATAAATGCCCTATGGGTCACCTAATCCAGATCTCCCCCATACTGTGTTACCAAAACATTGTACACAACAGCACAAGGGGAATGTTCATATTTCCACTTGAACCTGTTATTTAAGGCACCCCCCCTCGCACCCATTCCTGAGCTCCGATCACCCTGTGCCACCATCAGACAGAGCCCATCCACCAGGTATCGGTGACAAACCCCAACCCCATCCCAAATTACTCCAAAATAACAACTTTAAACCCCATCCCCCTGGAAATGCAGGCATACCCCCACACCCATCCCCAAGCACCAATCGGTAGAAACATCTGACCATGGTCATCCCCCAGGTAGATCCGCCAAGCCCCCTCACCCATCTCCTATCCCTAATCATGCCATAATAACAAATGACAACCCCTCCCACGGTAATGCAAGCAAGCACACACCCTGATCACTGTACACTGTAACATATCACCATGATCCACAGCCATGGAAGTCCAGTGGCCCCCCACCCCAGCAGAGTGAGAATGGCCACCCAGCACACCCCCCAACCTGACCCAGTCATTGACTGGCTCAGCCTTCCTCACCCCTTCTGCAGCCAGCCACCAACTGATCTGTACAGGAGCACGTACAGTAAATAGTACCTATCCCTTGGTTGTCCAACGAGCGGGAACCCTTTACTGTATGTGCTCTTGTACTGATCAGTTGGTGACTGGCTATGGAAGAGCAAGGAGGGCAGTGCCAGTAACTGGCTGGGGTGAGGTTGGGGAGGTTGAGGAGTGGTTGTTTTCAGCCTACTGGGGGGATGGGGGGCCACTGGATTACCAGGGCTGTGGAATACAGTGATACATTACAGTGCATGGTGAACGGGCAGGTGGTTGATTGTATTACTGGGGAGGGGTTTGTCATTTGTTACTATGGTACAGTCAGGGATAGGGGATGGTGGTGGAGGACTTGGCAGCTCTACCTGGGGACAGCCATGGTCTGATGTTTCACCAACTGGTGCTTGGGGTGGGGTGGGAGGGTGTGCCTGCATTACCAGGAGGACGGGGGTTTACAGTTGTTATTTTGGGGTGATTGGGGATGGGGGGTTGTCACCAATACCTGGTGGATGGGCTCTGTCTGATGGTGGCACAGGGAGATCGGAGCTCGGGAATGGGTGTGAGGGGTGCCTCCAGCACCAGCCTGAGGTGACAATATGACCATTCCCCACATGCTGTTGTGTACAATGTTTCAGTAACACAGCATGGGGTGATCTGGATTAGGTGAATCATGGGACAAGTGTTTTACACAGATTACCTTTGGGACATAGGAGTTCTTGCTTTGACATTTCGTGGTAGGGTTTAGCAGTATGCTTCTTCACTCACTGGGAACTGAGAGTACCAGGGGGACAGGGTTTGTTTGTTGGACTTAGTAGACAATCGGGGATCAGGGCGGGGAGGTGGCTGGCCTAGCACATTCCACTGCATGCAGTCATGCAAATGAGCTCATAATGGGCACACATGGAGCCCCAGTGTGCCATGCATGCCTAATAGGCTCATTTGCATGTGTGCGCTGAAAATCACCCATGGGGGCTGCAGCGCATACAGGTGTGCACCATGCAGTCCCCTATGGTGGGTCTTCAGCCCCACATCCTGGTTGTGCTGCACCATACATGGCAGCTGCCTGCTATGTGCCGCAGATCCAGGATCCGATATTCAAGCATAATGTGGGGTCTATTCCAATTGCACATTCTATGTGAATATCACAACAGCACCAGCCAGCACAAATTTTGTTTGGCGTGATGCACTGTTCTGTGCTTGCATCCGGATGGCTCTGAATATGAGGGCCTGAAGCTCTATGTTCAGTTTACATGTTCCTTTCATCACAATGAGCATTCTCTAATATTCTGAAAAGTGAAACACTATTCTCAGCATTGCTTTGCAGTTCTCTCACCCATAGAACTCAAGAATGCACTCTTAAAACCATAAAAGACATAGTAACTGAACACAAAAACATATAATATACCTTCAGTACAACTTGAGAACAGCACACATTTTTATAAAAGTAACCAGTTGGTTTCACTAGACTTTCATTATACTCTACCCTAATTATTCACCAGTTTTTTTTTATTCCACTCAGGTGGGAAGACAAACCAAGGGAACACTGCACTTCAGAAATGTAGTTTAGCTTAGTTAAAATTTTACACCACAAGATAATACAGTAAATCTAATTTTCAGTTACAATGCAGGAAGGCGTAGATAAGGTTCAGTGGGGATGGGGATTGAAACTATCATAGCACATACAGTAGATACTGTACCATGAAAAATTGAGCATTAAAAAACGATTGAAAGGGATTTGCCAGTTAGCTGCAACACAGACAAACAATAAATCCCAGCTGGTATCAACAAGATTTTAATCTCATAGCATACTCAATATAAGGAACTACAGAATATTCAATTCTTTATTACTTAAAAATGCATGAAACCTCTCTCTTTTCCACTTGACACTTCCACTGTTACTGCTGCTTTCTGTGGTCTAAGATCAGCATCCTCTGATTGTGACATTGTAATAATTTCCATGTCAACATGTACTGATGCTGTAAGCAGAGGATTATGCCTTCACTGCAGGACAGAGCAGCTGTAACTGTTGATATCAGATTCAGAAAAGACCCTACCTCACATAGGCAGTCTTAAGTAATAAAAAATTGAATGTCCAAAAATTCATATTTTGGGAGTATTGTGTGCAGCAGAGTTCAAATAATGCCAGTTTGGAAGCTTTGGCTGTAAAATGGAGAATTGCTTTGATGCACACATCCACACCTACAATCAGAACTGGAGGTAGAATTGGTTGGCCCCCTTAACTACCAGTTGGAGAAGTTATTGAATGAGGGGCAGATTTCTGGCTACTGGAGCAAGGCACTGGGGGTTCCTATACACAAAAAAGGTGCTAGGACTAACTACTTAATTATTGACCAGGCAGACTAACATTGGTCATTGGTAAGCTTATGGAGATATTTGTTAAGGAAGAAATTAAAACCCACATTGCCGTAAACAAGTTATAGGATGATACCTGTCATGGCTTCGGAGGTGGGAGGTCCTGTCAGACTACTGTCATGCAGTTTTTTTGTACCAGTGAATGAAGCATAACATAAAGGTCTTTCAGGGGATATCATTTATTTGAATCACAGCAAAACATTCAATATTGTACCACATCAAGAACCACTATAGAACTGTCAAAGCTTGGTTTAACTCCTTCTCACCAGAAGTAAATAGGAGTTATCGGAAAAAGAGTCACATACTGTATGTGTCTCTTAGGTTTAAAGGGGTTTAAAGTGAAAGAATGGTGAAATGGATTCAATCATGCTGGACTGACAGGAAACAAAAAGTTAGCATTAGAAGATGTGAATCCAAATGGTGAGCAGTGACTAGTGGGGTTCCATAGAGTTCATTCCTGGGCCCTGTTCTGTTCAGAAGCTATGTGGCCACCATGCAGCTCATTTGGGAGAGATTGGTTGAGTAGGTGTGTGGATGATTCTAAAATTGGTATTTTGGTAGATTCAAATTAGGGGCTAATATTCTACAAAGGAACCTGGGAAACACAGAGGCATGGGTCATAAAATACAAGCTTATGTTTAACATTGCCAAGTGCATAGTAATGCACCTAGAGGCAATGAATAAGCAACATAAGTATAAACTATGTAGTAGGGATCTTAAGGTAACCACTGGAGAAAGAGACTTAGGTGTAAAGAGCACCAATAATTTGACATTTTGAAATCAATATAGGCATGCAAGAGCAAAGGCTTATACAATCATTGGCTGCATAGGCAGAAATGTTAGTAGTAGAAGCAGGGAAATGGTACTGCCCTTGTATAGATCTCTGGTCAGGCCCCACATGGAGTATTGCAATCAGTTCTGGTACCCTCAAGTGGCAAGAGACATTAAGTTACTCAAGCGGGTACAGAGGAGAGTGACAGGAATAGTGGGAGGCATGAGATATATGGATTACTATGAGAGATTGCAGGAGTTAAATACAGTGGCCCAGATATTCAAAAGGGTTGCTCATGGCGCAACAGTGTTGCTGCCATGCGCAACTACAATCTTGCCCTAGGGATATTCAAAGGGAAAAGTGCCTGCACAAACCCGATGCGCCGGAGCTCATCAGTAATGTATGCAGGCACAGGTAGCGGGGGCGTGCCCATGCATAACCTGCACAGCACGATATTCAGCCCGGGATGTGAAGATCCATACATGTGCAACCCCTACCTGTGCAAGCACAAAGTTAAGCAAAAAAAAAAAAGAACAACTGATGGCCACCCACAGGTAAGCTGCCGCATTGCAGGGTGCAACACGGCAGCTGAGTTCCGGCTGCACCTGGTGGCGCCCCTCCATGCCCAATCGCGGGCATCTGTATTAATAAAAAAAAAAAACATCCAATATCCCTGGTGGTCCAGTGGACCACACTCTGCCTGATCGCTGGCATCTGTTTAAATAACCCCCCCCGGCCAATATCCCTGGTGATCCAGTGGACCGATTGCTGCCCAATCGCGGGCATCTGTTTAACAGAAAACGTTCTATTACCCTGGTGGTCTAGGGTACCCCCTCCCCACCTGCCCACTGAGCCCCACCGCCCCGCTCCCCCCCCGGTCAGCCAGTGGGTGGCAGCACCCCACCTGCCTGCCGGCCCACCGCCCGCCGACTGACACTTCGGTAGGGATGCACGCTCATTGGTTCACAGCGTGAGCCAATGAACGTGCAGCCCATACCGTATTACACATTCCAGATATGTGAATGTTCACATTCGTTCACATTGTATGCTATTTATTGGGAAACCTGTTGCACTTTTTGGCGTTCCTATCTGTACTGTGTTCAACTTATGCACTTAATGTCAGTGTTTTTGTAATTATCATTTTCAACCTGTTTGTATCTCTTTGTAACTGCACTCTTCCATTCCCTTTCTCCCACATCACACCTGGGAGTGAGCCTTGGCTCAGTGTGCCTCTCCCAGTCACCAATAGAGAAAGAAAGAAAGAAAGAAAAGAAAGAAAGAAAGAAAGAAAGAAAGAAAGAAAGAAAGAAAGAAAGAAAGAAAGAAAGACAGACTCTAGCAATTTAATTTTGTTCATACAGTTTTCCATGTTTCCTTTGTAGATAGTGAGTGTGAATACCTTCTTTCCAACACTCACCAATGAGTACCTGTACTTGGGTACCTCAGATACAGTATTCAGCTACTTGTATCCATTTTTCATTATTCATATTTCAACCTTAAATGAATGAAACATACAACCAATAATTAAACCCTGTAGCACTCTATGGAGGACCATGGCTCTTCTTGTGACTACACCTACCCCAGTCAGCCCCTCCTTTCTCCCATACACTGATTTCTGTTACAAAAAAAATTCCTATCTTTTGGCACTGTGCCCAGAACCAAATATGCCTACCATAACCATATAACCAAATATTAGCAGTGTCAGTGGCTCAGTAGGTAGCACACTCGCCTCTGGGGCCGGGAGATCAGAAGGCTGTGGGTTCAGTTCCCACATCTGGCACTTGGGTTAATATCCCAGTACTGACACTGTAGTGCAGCATGAGAGGGGTGCTGCACTTCTGAGGTGCCATCTTTCGGATGAGACATTAAACCGAGGTCCCATCTACCTGGATTGGTGGTAGTTCAGGTGGATGTTAAAGATCCCATGGCACTTATCGAAAAGAGTAGGGGAATTTCCCCGGTGTCCTGGCCAAATTTCCCTCATTCACTAAAAAAAATACCACCAACAGCTTAGTCTGGTTCTCAGTCAGTTGGCATTCATCTGTATCCCCTTCCCCCAGGTCGTGCCTGAAAATAGGCAGGATTTGTCTAGTGCACTTACCCGGTCAACAAAAACTAAATAAATAAATAAAAATATGTGAAGTTCAGAGTCTCCCCATTCTAGCCAGACCCTAAATGGGCATTAGTCATAAATTTAAATTCACAAATTGAGACTCTGTTCTGGAAGAGATGCAATGAATTTAAACTTTTCTGGTGCCTCTTGGAATTTTGCTTATACCCTATATGATATTTGATGGTTTACCACATTTCATATTCTCCTAGTGTATCAACTTACTGTATTCTTGTGTTATGCAATATTTCTGTATGTAATTAATGCCTAGTTGCTCCAAAAAGGGAACTTCTAGTTTCAGTACACCTACCTGCTTAACAAATTCAAATAAATAAACAAATAAATGCCTAATAAATAAGTTGATGCAAAGTTGGGTAACTTCCCACTTCACAAAAGTTTGCAAAGTTCCTGACTTTACAACTGCAGCAACTTCAAACAGTGACATTCCTGTAATTTAAAAATAAGTTTTAAACTTCATCCCAAGCCCCTGCACACTGTGTTATAAATATACACCCCCTCCTCCATGCAACTCTTGTAAATGCAGTTACCTGACCCCACCACCATCTGCTGTAAAAACTCCCCTTCTCTCAGCTCCAAGCGAAGTTCAACACCACTGCAAAATCAGCTGTTCTGCATTATTATATCATTAACTGTAACCCTTTCCATCCACCCACATGTCAAAATCAACACCGTCAGCTTCCCTCTACCCAACCCAACTGCAACCTTTAAATACATTCCCCCCTCCTGCTCCCCCCTGGCACCTCATATTTCTTCTGCAAAGCACCTCCAAAAATAACTTTTTAGTATCATCTCAGGCAGCTAAGCCATGTGAAACCCTTCCCCACACTCAAATTTTAAAACCAATCCCTACTCCCCCCAACCTGATCCAACTCTGATATACAGTATAAATGCATTCCCTTCTCTGTTACCTCCCCAAGCACCTTCAAAAAATCACTTTTATTATCTGTTTAAAAAAAAATTGCCTTATGTAGTAAAGAGTCCTCTCCATTTTTATGTTTTCTTGCACACATGTGCAAGAAACATTATGTGGCAGCTTAGGAGAGAAGCGGGTTATAGAGGTGCGGCACTGTGGCGGCCAGTGCCACCACTGCATTTGTGGCCTTGGCCTTGTGTAACCAATGCGATGTCATGCTCCTACTGACACTAGTTCTGCAAGTGTGCCACCAACTTGAAATGATTTGGCCACCTCAGTCAGGGAGCACCTCGTCATTGCAGCATCAGCCATCCACCTCTCTGTTGGATCTCAATAGTGCAGACGACAAGCTAATGGTACAATAGCAGGCATTCCCTAATTGTTGCAGCTGCCCCGGTGACATAGTTTTGTTTAATCTCTCTCTATCCAACCCCCTCTCTCCCCATGACTGCAGTTTTCTGGTACCGTTAGTGTTAGAGGATCATGTATCCTCCTCTCTCCAGCTGTCACCGCACCTCTCAGCTGTCGATCGGACAAGTGGACTGAGCACTCCTCTCCCCTCCTACATCCCTTCCCCTGGTTCCCGAAGCTCTGTCCTGTGCACCTGGACCTGTAGGCGGTCATTTTGTCAGAACTGGAACCATCTCGGAGGGGAAACTCCCTATCAGCCCAGAAAGTGAGACGGGGAGAGACTGGGACCAGGCAGAGAAAGATCAGAATCTAGTGACCCTATTACAGACTAGGTGCTCTGACTCGGTTTTGGTAGTCCAGTGGTAGATTCATGCATTGATGCGTGCCCACCACCCCCTTTGATGTGCAGTGCATGAGCCCTTTAATTGGCTGCAAATGCTTTCCTTGAAAAATTAAGCTGGTATGTTTTGTAATCTTCTCCTGCATAATTCAAATCAAAGATAAGGAACAAACACTTTAACGCGGGGTAAGACACATACCAGCTCACTGACGTGCTGTAAAAGTAGTACCCTACTAGCAGGGGTCAGTGCCGGTAATAGTCTCAGCTCCATCTGACAGAGCCCCAAATTTACGGTGCAGTGGATACTTGGATTGGTCCAGCACTCCACTTGTGTGTGTTTCACGTGCACACAGTGTGGACACTGGAGACTGGACCAATCCTTATTGATTCTGAGCTCAGGAATGTTTTATTTTGTAATTCCCGCCAGCACACTAGCAGTCATCCTGAGGTGTATGATTGCTCAGAGTCTGCTCCGGTCCATAGTAGCTGCTGTTTAAACCCCCAGTTCCACTTCATGTGAAGTGCCACATTTGACCCATTTCCCTGCCTGCCTGCCTGCCTGCACAGAGTCCTCTTACCTGGTTGCTAGATCATCAAGAGTGCTCCTACAACTGTGGGTAAGTTGAACAATTCATTCTCACTCTGTTCTTTAAAAGTTCAGTCTGCCGAGCCGCGTGCCCAACTGTGTCTGATCTCTTGTTTTTAATTTTCTGTATTTTTTTTCTCCAACTACAATCTGCTTTATGAACTTTGTGACTAGAAAACCTTGTTTGATGAAGCAAAAGTGGGCCAGCAGTGCACAGAACCAAACTTGTCGGCATGCCGCTTGCTTCCTGCTGCCAGGTAATGAATGGTGAGCCTGTGTCCTCTAGCTCATCCAGCACAATTTAAATCCCAAATAAATGAGTTGACAACATGACTCTTGTGGGAATAACAGGATCACTGGTTATCTTGTGTGTTGTTTTTAAGTTTGCTTGCACACATGTGCAAGAAACATAGTGCCATCATCCGAGTTTTCGGAGGTGTGTCACCCCCTATTCCAATTCAGTCAGTGTGCTGGCAGGCGCGGCCCCAGTCTGCCAATGCATGCTGGAGCTGTCTATGACAGTTCCAAAATGCAGTGGCGTACAGTTGAAAGGGGGAGCTACGCTTCAGGGATCAGCGATAAGATATCGCCTGCTCATGAGCAGCTCCCCTACACACACACACACACACACACACACACACACAGACACAAACACATGCACGCATACTGCGTGCTGCCCCCTCCCCACGCACACAGGTATAGCCGACGGGGGTGCCCAATCCCCCGTTGGCTGTGCTGCGCTCCCCCCCAAAGCCTTCCACATGCCACACTGGGTGCCCACCCCAGCATAGCAACTCACAGTATAGCTGACGGGGGTGCCCAATCCCCCATCGGCTCCACGTCCTCCCCCCAGAGTACAGGGTGCCACGCTGGGAGCCCACCCCAGCGTGGCAATAGGTGCTATGGCCAATGGGGGTGCCCAATCCCCCGTCGGCTCCATGCCCCCCAACCAGCCATCCTTGTGCTTGCTGGGAGCCCACCCAGCGTGGCAAACATCTCAAGTCGTCAATTTAAAAAAAACCTGTAATAAAAACGTCCCACGCAGTCTCGGCCCCCAGAATCCACACCACCACTGCACCCTGCCTCCCACACCCCTCACCCCATACTTACCTCCGGAGTCCGGCGCGACGATCTTCGGTGGACCGCTAACACGTCTGCACTCTTCAAAGCCGACCGCGAACTGAGGAAATGCCGGTAAGCTGTATAATGGGATAGATACGTTTTTTTCAACTTTGTTGCATCTGTCAGGCATTTTTTGGAATTTTTGCACCAAATTTTCAACATGGGGCTTTTGGGACCCCTTCTCATGAATGCTGTCACTGTCATGGCGTTATTTGGGCCTGAAGGGTGATTTCGCGGTGACTCACACAAAATCACCTTCGGGGCTGATTAACAAAACAACACTGTCAAGTGTTCATAAGGTGGGCTCATCAAGCCTATTTTGAAAATTTGGTGGGCATTCAAAAAATACTTCGTTCTGGTGTGCATTGCGCGGTTCCTCGCATGCGCTCGTAAGTTCCGTAATTTTCAATATTTTCACTCCAGATTTTCAACATTGCCATTTTACCACACCTTCTTATGAGTAGTACAGCTGTCATTTTTCACATCTTGCCCAAAATGTGTTTCTGCCCATGTAGCGCACAATGGCGAAGTCGATGTGCGAAATCAATGTATGGGACACATTAAGAAAATTACAGTGACACTGTTCATGAGCAGAGGTCTTAAAATGGCTATGTTGAAAATTTGGTGAAAAAATTCCTAAAAATGACTGTTTTACAAGCGTGCGTTGCACAGTTCCTATGCATGCTCGTAAGTTTGCGAATTTAATATTTTCACTCCAGATTTTCAACATTGCCATTTTATTACACTTCCTTATGAACAGTACAGCTGCCATTTTTCATATGTCGCCCAAAATGTGTTTTCGCACATGTAGCGCACAATGGTGCTGTTGGTGTGCATAAGCAATGTTTGGGACAGATTAAGAAAATCACAGTTACACTGTTCATGAGCAGAGGTCTTAAAATGGCTATTTTGAAAATTTGGTGACAAAAGTCCATAAAATGACTGTGTTACGAGTGAGCATTGCACAGTTTCCACCCACCCTCGTAAGTTCATGACTTTGTAATATTTTAAGTCCAGATTTTCACCAGTGGCATTTTTCCCCCCTTCCTTATGAACAGTACAGCTGTCATTTTTCACATGTCCGAAGTGTGTTTCACCACTTTCTGGCGCTGAGATGCGTGGTTGCTGTGGGAAATCATTGTTGGGACAGATAAAGAAAATCACAGTGACACTGTTCATGATCGGAGGCACCAAAATGCCTGAGCTGACAATCTGCTGTAAAATCCCCAACCTAATTATATTACAGGTGTGTGTTGCATAGTTTCTATGTACGCTCGTGACTTCACCATTTTTTTAAATAGTTTTACTGCAGATTTGCAACATTGCCATTTTTTACACCTCCCCATGAACAGTATAGCTGTCATTTTTTACATCCTGTTCAGAATGTTTTTGCAGCTGTGGTGCTAAATGCTGTAGTCGCTGTGCATAAGCAGCTTTCGGCTAACAAACTGATATTCCCCCTGTTCATGAGGTGAGGGTCACAAAAAAAACATGTTGAAAATTTGGAGTGAAATTACCAACGAATGCCTGAGGTATTAGGGTTTCCAACCATAACGCCCAACCCTGTACTGAATGACAGGCATCAGGGGTGTGACTTGGGATTCTTGCCTGTAATGCTCATACCATCCCACACCCTGCAGCCAGTGAGAGGCATCGAGGTATGCCTTGGACTCTTCAGCCCCAAAGTTCACCCCATTCTCCTATATCGCACCCATCCCAAAGACCCCAAGGAACACTGTGACACTTGTCAGTGTCTGCAGGGTGGGGTGTGGTGAAATGGCGTGGCAGTTATGCCTGATGACCCAAAGGCACACCCTAATGCCTGTCACTCTCTGCAGGGTGGTGGTGGGGTTGGCTTCAGTTCAATACTTCACTGCCATTCCTATTATACAGTTCTGTAACTTCTACACTACCACTGCCAATGCCAGCAAGCAAACATTCGGCATTGACAAATGCTTGTTTGCACTAGCTGTAGTCATTTATTTGTGATTTTAAATCCAAATAAATGAATACAGCTTTAGCAATAGCAAACCAGCAAAATAACCTTGCAGATCTGGACAGCACCATTTTAGAGGAATCACCAAATTTCCAAGGGTTTCCTGTAGGAACCCAAGAGAAGCAAAGTTGTTACAAAATGGGTCACAAATGTAGCTGTATTTGTATGGTTACATAACCTGTAGACTGTACATCACATTTTATTAAATGCGTGGTCATTAACTATATACTGTAAGTTACACTACAGTTACTGATCAAGCATTTAATAAAATGTGATGTACAATTTACATGTGTGACCCTTGTGCAGTAGTAACAGAGGTAGTTTAAGAAAGAAGGATTGCAAGAGGAAGGATTGGTAGCTTGGATAAATAAGGTAGAGGTCCGAGGGGGATGGAGAAGGGAGACAGGATGCAAAAGTGTGGAGAGGTTCAAGAGGTGAACTGAGAATGTATTTGTGACAATAGCATTGTTCCTTGAGATGGGAGAACACATGGCCCATTTGATTGAAGATCAGCAGATCTCTCGACTTGCATTGTCAGACACTTGAATTTTTCTTGTCTCTCATTTGCCCTTCATAGAACAGGTGCTGCACACCCAGAGAATGTACTGTAAATTAAGGCTTTTAAGCAGAAAGTAATACTATTCTAAGATGCTAAATAAAATAGCAACTTTGTACAAATAAAGGTAATGGTTTAAGTAGTTTCTGAGCTAGTATCTCCATGTTTGCAGATGTGCCTCTCATTATCAGAGTCAGTGCCCCTCGTCCCTCATTTTGCGTGTCAGTGTCCCTCATTTCAGAAATAAAAGGTTGAAAGGTATGTTGTCAGGATATGCATCACAGTTAACTTGGGCAGCACCAGCAGCAAATGCTTTTCTACCTACAGTATGTCAGTATGTGTTTTAAAGGTTCTGGGGACCCTTCCCCCCTCAGCTAGTGATCAAACAGGAGTTTGTCATGTTTATAGTTCATTGCATCTTGCATCACCAGGTAAGGAAAAAGATCCTGCTCCCATATGATGTGCGGGGAAAAGCCAGACCTCGCCCAACAACTAATCCACCTAAAACTGGCCAATGGACAATCATTTACACAAATGCCTGCAGTCTGGGAAACAAGATCCCAGACCTGCAGGTAACAATGAGAGGCTAAACTGGACATAGTAACAATTAGCAAGACATGGTTCACCAGTAACCACACTTGGGAGACTTCAGTACCCAGCTATGTACTGTTCAGAAGAGACTGAGGTGCAAAAAGGGAAGGGGGGAGTAGCCCTTTATGGCAATGAAAATATCAACGCTACATAAATTCAGAATACACATAAGGAGCCAGAAGAACTGTGGGTCTCCCTGGAAACAAGAAATGGGACAGCCATATGAACTGGGGTTGTCTATAGGCCTCCAGACCAGGGGGAGGATGCAGGCACATTACTGTTAGAAGATATACAAAACATAACAGCTAAAGGGGAGGTTCTGATAATGAGAGTTTTCAACATGCCAGATGCAAATTGGTCAATACCAGCAGGGACATCCACCAAAACTAGACACACAGTGGATTTCCTGCAGAGGGAGGGCCTCAAACAACTGGTACAACAACCCACAAGAGACAGGGCTTTCCTAGATCTAGTACTGACTAACAGGGAAAGGATCACAAATCTCCAGGTAGAAGGTCACCTGGGGGCCAGTGACCATCACATGATATGGTTCAATTTGGCCACTAGAACTAAATCATCCCATTCCAAGGCAAATATATGGGACTTCAGAGGAGCTGATTTTGGTAAGATGGCCAACATAGTTAAACTAGCTCTGACAAGAAGAAATACAGGTGAGGGGGTACATGCAAAGTGGGCAAGCATTAAGGACACAATACTTGAAGCAACATCCCATTATGTTAGGGAGAAAAGCAAGAGCAAAAGAAGGAGGAAACCACTTTGGTTCTCAGAAACAGTAGCAGAAAAGGTCACAGCAAAAAGGTAGGCCTTCAGGAAATATAAGGGAATGCAGCATGACGAAGATAGGGAGGCATACCAAACTTCCCTAATGGAAGCAGGGAAGGTAATAAGGCAGGCAAAGGTCCAAACTGAGGAAACACTAACATGAACAGTAAAAGAAGGGGACAAGAATTTCTATAGCTACATTAGTGAAAGGAAAAAGTCCAGAGGGAATATTGTTATGATCAAAGGGGATAAGGGGGAGTGTGTGGAGGAGGACCAGTGAAAAGCATCTATCCTAAATAGACACTTCTGCTCAGTATTTACTGAGGAGAAGACAGGGCAGGACCCACAGCTCAGCAGCATGGACACAGGGGGGAGGGAGGTGTGCACAAATCCCTTCACAAAAGAAAGGGTCCTAGAAGAGCTCACCAAGTTCAGGGTGGACAGGGCAATGGTACCTGATGGCATACATCCCAGGGTACTAAAGGAGCTAAGGGTGGAACTAGCAGAGCCATTATCAGAACTGTTTAGTGAGTCTTTGAGCACAGGAGAGGTCCCAGAAGACTGAAGAAGGGCTCATGTGATCCCAGTCCACAAGAGTGGTAGCAGGGAGGAGGCAGAGAACTACAGACCAGTCAGTCCTACCTCAGTAGTGGGCAAGATTATGGAGGCACTCCTTAAGAAAAGGATAGTGCAACACCTGGAATCCATAGGAGAACAGGGTCCAAGACAGCATGGGTTTACAAGAGAAAGGCCCTGTCAAACTAATTTCATAGATTTCTTTGACTGTATAACCAGAGTGGTTGGATGAAGGGGGTGCAGTTGATGTTGCCTACCTTGATTTCAGCAAAGCTTTTGATACTGTTCCACATAAAAGATTGATTAATAAGCTGAGTAGGCTTGGGGTGTGTCAGAAGTTGGTCAACTGAGTGGCAAATTGGTTGGTGGGCAGAACACAGAGAGTGGTGGTAATTATTATACAGTCAGAACAGATGCAAGTCACAAGTGGGGTACTTCAGGGATCAGTCCTGGGTCCAGTCCTTTTCAATATCTTCATCAGTGACATTGCAGATGGACTGGAGGGTAAGGTTTGTCTGTTTGCAGATGACACCAAGATCTGCAACAGAGTAGATGATCCAGATGGGGTGGGCAGAATGAGAAGGGATCTGGATAAACTGGCAATATGGTCAGAAGAGTGGCAACTGGGGTTTAACACAAAGAAGTGCAAGATCATGCATATAGGGAAGAGAAACCCTGAAGCCACCTATAGTATGGCAGGGGAGATGCTGGCAATCACAAAGGAAGAAAGAGACTTGGGCATCGTCATCACAGATGACCCAAAACCATCCAAGCAGACCACTAAAGCAGTAGGTAAGGCTTGGGGGATGTTGGGGTGTATTAGCAGGGGTATCACAAGTCGTAAGAGGGAGGTAATAATTCCTCTTTAGAAGACACTGGTTAGGCTCCATCTGGTGTACTGCATGCAGTACTGGAGGCTGCACCTGCCCAAGGACATTAACAAAATGGAGGCAGTCCAGAGAAGGGCAACCAAAATGGTGCAAAGACTGCATCAGAAAACATGTGAACAAATTATCAGAGCTCAATATGTATACCCTAGAGCAAAGGAGGGAGAGAGGTGATATGATCGAAACATTCAAACACCTTAATGGCATTAACAAGGTGAAAGAGTCTAACATGTTTCAGTATAAGAAAAATAAAAGGACAAGAGGACACAGCATGAGATTAGAGGGAGGCCGATTAAGGGATCTTGTGAGGAAGTTATTTTTCACAGAAAGGGTGGTGGATGCATGGAACTGCCTACCTCAGGAAGTGATGGATAAGAATACAGTGCAGGGCTTCAAACGGGCATGGGATAGGCATAAGGGAGCAAGACAGATAAGTATGAATAGATAGGCCATTGACAGAGTAAAGGCCTGTGGCACATTCATTACGTAGAAAAAATGGACAGACTGGATGGGCCTTGCGGTCCTTATCTGTAGTCAACTTCTATGTTTCTATGTTTCTATGTTTGGCCTGTGACATAAGCCTGTGAATCAGAAGGGTAATTAGTCCTTGTTACCGTATAAATGTTTAAAGTTTCTGTGACTATTTTTGGCAGCCCTCACTCAAAGTTTTATGAGGGGCTGCAAATTAGGTAGTCTGACTAGAAACTTTAAACATTTTTACATTAACAAGGCCTTACTGAGTTTGCAGTGAGTGTCCAGGGATAGTAGTCAAATGTCTGAATACTGATGGAAATGGTGGATGCTGCTGTCACAGCAAGGGCAAAACTGCACATCTTGTTGATTTTCTGCAGGGATGTATGCTTTGCTGCCACGTGTGCTTTTACATATTCCAAGGCTGGGAGGAGATAGCTTTCTCTTGGGAGGAGACAACTGCTTCTTGTGAAAGTCCAGGCAGCCACAGTGTCAGAATAGCCAGTCAGTTTTCTGAAGAGAGCTCTGAACTGCACATACATTTCTTTTGAGACTGTCATCTCCCCTTTTCCATCTCTATGTCCCTTGCCAAGGGAGCATAGTGATGAGAAGGGGCAATGACAGTCTCAAAAGAAATGTATGTGCACTTTTGAGCTCTCTTCAGAAACTGATGAACAATAAGTAAAATGTAGCATTATTGGCCACAAGACCCCCTCTTTTCTTATGTTTTTCACATCCACTGGAGACTCAATTCCAGGGCCAACTGCATTCTTCATAGGCCTTCCAGCTGTGCAGCTACTTTGGCATAGCAGTATACAGTCACACAGCAAGAGACACAGCCATTCCTCCATGGATGAGAAGAGAATCCTCAGTGATGCTTGATCTTCCTCCCACCAGTATGTAATGGTGATTTGACTCAAACCTCAGTTGCTGGCATAGCAAGCGGCACTTTTATTTATGTTTTAATTAGTCTTTGTTAACCGGGTAAGGCCCACTAGGCACAAGCAGCTGTTTTCAGAGGCCACCTGGGAACTTGCCACTGTTTCACTGCTGAGAAGGCCCAAGAGAGGAGATACATTGCATGGATGCTCAGTCCTCTCTCCCCAGCCGACCAGAGTGGACTCCTGAATGCCAATCTTCACTGTGGCATGAGGTAGTGTTATCGCTGTACCACCAGGCAAGTTTATATCTGTTAATACTTAAGCAGCAGTCCCTGTAGTAACAGGCTTCACCACCTAGCCACAAGTACTCATAGTGATGACTTATCCTCAATGGTATTGTGACTCCTGAATGTCACTCTATCAATGAGGAAAAGTGACAATCCATATACAATATTACAGAAAGTTTTACTAACTTTGCTTTACTTCTCATGTATCCTGTACATGTCAGAAATGCAAAGCAATGTGCCAGCTCTTAGGTGTAAGTAAAAATGCTAATGAAGCTGATGAGCTGGCAGGTCCCTTGGCACTGCTGGCAATCTGTAATTTCAATCAGTATGCGCAGCCCCTATTAGCGGCTCTCCAGTTCATGTTGCTTTGTGATGGAAAGGGAAATAAGGGATTTTTGGAGGGGGTAGTCAACATTCTGCTCCTGAAACGGGGCCTAAAATCCACCAAAATGCACCATTTCACATCTTACATTTTCAAAATTTTCTGGGGGAGCATGCCCCCAGACACCACTAGAGGGGTTTAATTTTTGTAGCTAAATGCGATCCCCCCTTCTGTCAATACCTGCATCCGCCACTGGGTACTGATTCTGTGGGTTCAACGTCACCACCGATCCTGACAATAGGCCTTGCCCGAGCTATCCTCTTGTGAATTGAACTTGCACATCAGTAGCATGGTACTGCTGTATCACTCCCAGACTTTTGCTAAACCATGCTCTGAGACAGATCTTTGGGCTTATTATTATCTGTTAGCACACTTACATTCTACAATGTCCAGTTTGATTCCCTGGTGTGTTTTCTATGGCATTTAAAATCTGACTTCCCAACATCAGATTCATTCTCATTCTCATTCTCATTCTCATTCTCACTCTCATTCTCACTCTCACTCTCACTGCTCTCTCTCTCTCTCTCACTCTCGCTCTCTCTCTCTCTCTCTCTCTCTCTCTCTCTCTCTCTCTCTCGTTTGCCTCCTTCACCCCTAGCTATCCCGTTCTTGGCCATGGCCAAAACTGGACATTCTTATCTGTAAAAGGGCTACCCAACATCCAATCTGCATGGCACACAACAGCCCCACTGCATCCCAGCTGCAGGCTATACAAGGGCACTCCAGTATCCGAGCTGCACAGCAGCACACCCAGCATCCAAACCTTTCTTTGCCCCTCCCTCTGCAAAAGATGTGGGTGTCCTTTTTTCTGCTGTTTTGAATACTAGCTTCCTGAGTATGACTGAGTTTTGTCAGTTCATTTGAGGGGGGTGGGGGGAGTATAGAGTGCTGTTGTCTGCCCCCCAACACTAATTTCAACACAGGCACTCAGATACTGCAGAATTATTACTTTTATTTTACCTCGCCTGGAAGTCAGTTGCAGATGTGCTGGGTACAAGTAGAGTGAAACTGAAATTTCTGTATTTTCCAACTGTAGGCACATCCTCCTAGTACCCAGCACCTTGAGTTCCACATAGTCCTCTTGGCAGGTAGATACATCAGAGTACAGAAGCAGCGCTACTGTAGGGTATATTATAGTACTGGTATAGGGTGGGGAAAAGGAGTTATATAAGGCATCAGGTACTTTTCTGTTCTGTTTCTCAATGCAAAATTCTTTAAACTCTAGACCCCATTTTACAATGGAAATACATAACTAGGATGTCTCACCACTTGAACACGTATGTGTCCATTGGGGGCAGGTTTTGAAAGGCCACTTGAAAGAAGCCATTCAACTTTTTATGTGTGTAAAAAGGGGGGCTCCCACTCCATCCCCCCATCAAACCATATGGTTCTGTCACATGTGTACTTGATTATCCCATGGAGAGCCCAACACCCACTGAGCTCTCTGTTATAGGACTGTGGTAGCTCTGTGATTAGGTGGTTACACCATGGATGCTATTTTCATGAAGCTCACTATAGGTGCCAAGGAGGGTATCGTAACAAGGGGGTCCTATAAATAAACATGATAATGAGCTGGATAGTAGAGCTGAACATAAGTGCTCTTGCTGCAGCCTACACCAGTCAACAGCACTCAATATGTACCTACAGCAGGCAATATGCAATGACCGCTGGCAGTGTCCAGCCACAACATGCAGTATGCTCCTGCATCAACATGCAGCATGCACCCCATGGCACAGAATATGCATGCATATCTTCCAGGAACAGAAGGTTTTAAGTGATAAGGCAAAAGCCCAATCACGACTGGTGGCGGCAGGGCAACAGTACATTGCCGAAAATCAGTTTCAGCGATATACATCCCCGGCGCAAAAGAAAACAGCCCCGGGGACTTAGATTTTAATTGTTCATGTGGGGGGCTGTGCATCCCCAACCCCCCGCTCCCCCCTACTAAAGGATTCTTAACTCCAGGGAGGGTGCGTGTTGGGGGGGATCTAATGCAAATAAAGATTCGGGCCAGGCACACTAAAACGTAAGCAAGCCTGGACCCAAACCCGGAACCCTTGCAGCATTAGGCTGCCACCCACTTACCATACTATGGGGCCAGCTCGGCAGGTCCACACCAACCACGCCAGGCCAACCCTCCCTCTCTTCCTTCCATCATGCTTGCTCGACCCCCCCTGTGCATATACATATAGCGATGTCCTGTTGCTATATATGCATCCACCTCCGCCATCTGGTTGCCCTTCCTCAAGGGTATCCCCATTGACATGCACCGGGATTGAGTCGCCGTTATTGCAGGCACTCAATCATCGATGCCCATGTCAATGGCTACCAAACAGAATGAGTCTGCAAAACAAGTACAATGCACCAAAATGCTAGAAAAAACCCGCTGTGCACACTGGAAGGATTCAATTCATTTAATTCTTGTTTAAAGATACATAGAAACATAGAAGTTGATGGCAGATAAGGACTGCAAGGCCCATCCAGTCTGCCCATTTCTTTTTCTACCTTATGAATGTGCCATCAGCCTTTGCTCTGTCAATTGCCTATTTAGTCATACTCATCTATATTGCTCCCTTTTGCCTATCCCATGCCTGTTTGAAGCCCTGCACTGTATTCATATCTACCATTTCCTGAGGTAGGCCATTCCATGCATCCATCACCCTTTCTGTGAAAAAGAACTTCCTCACATTACCCTTAATCGGCCTCCCTCTAATCTCATGCTGTGTCTTCTTGTCCTGCTATTTTTCTTATATTGAAACATGTTACTCTTTCACCTTGTTAATGCCTTTAAGATGTTTGAATGTTTCGATCATATCACCTCTCTCACTCCTTTGCTGTAGGGTATACATATTGAGCTCTGTTAATCTGTCCTCATATATTTTCTGATGCAGTCCTTGCACCATTTTGGTTGCCCTTCTCTGGACTGCCTCAATTTGGTTAATGTCCTTGTGAAGGTCTGGCCTCCAGTACTGCACACAGTACTCCAGATGGGGCCTAACCAGTGTCCTGTAAAAAGGGATTTTACCTCCCTCTTGCATCTTGTTACTTACTCCCTTACTAATACACTCCAACATCTACCTAGCCTTTCCTACTGCTTTAGTGGTCTGCTTGGATGATTTCAGATCACCTGTGATGATGATGCACAAGTCTCTTTCTTTCTTTGTGACTGCCAGCAACTCCCCTCCCAGCTTATAGGTGGCTTCAGGGTTTCTCTTCCCTATGTGCATGATCTCACACTTCTTTGCATTAAACCATTGGAGGCAGTATAGAGCAGTGGTTTAAGGCTCTGAGCTGCAAATCTGGTGACATCCAGCAGACCAGACTTGGGTTTGAATCCCACAGCTTGCATACTGCGTGATCCTGAGTGAGTCACTTAACTTCCCTGTGCTCTCAGGTTACTCCTGTAAAAAAGCTTTCAGCTTAGTGTGCTAGTCCTGGTTAAACAACTAAATAAAAAACAAACAAACAAAAAAAAACAGTTGCCCCTCTTCTGACCATTTTGCCAGTTTATCCAGATATCTTCTCATTCTGCCCACCCCATCTGGATCATCTACTCTGTTGCATATCTTAGTGTCATCTGCAACCAGACAAAACTTACCCTCTAGCCCATTTGCAATGTCACTGATAAAGATATTGAAGAGGACTGGCCCCAGGACTGATCCCTGAAGTACCCCACTTGTGACTTGTTTCTCTTCTGACTGTACGCCATTTACCAGTTTTCTGCTCATCAACCAGTTTGCCACCCAGTTGACCAACTTCTGACCCACTCCAAGCCTACCCAGCTTACTAATCAATCTTCTATGTGGAACAGTATCGAAAGCTTTGCTGAAGTCGAGGGAGGCGACATCAATTGCTCCTCCTTGGTTCTCCACTCTGGTTACCCAGTCAAAGAAATCTTGGAGATTAGTTTGACAAGACCTTCCTGTTGTAGACCCATGCTGTCTTGGATCCAGTGCTCCGATGGATTCCATGTGTTGCACTATCCTTTCCTTAAGGAGTGCCTCCATAATCTTGCCCACTACTGAGGTAAGACTGACTGGTCTGTAGTTCCCTGCCTTCTCCCTGCTACCACTCTTGTAGAGCAGGATCACATGAGCCCTTCTCTAGTCTTCTGGGACCTCTCCCGTCCTCAGAGACTCACTAAACAATTCTGATAATGGCTCTGCTACTTCCACACTTAGCTCCATTAGTACCCTGGGATGTATGCTATCAGGTCCCTTTGCCTTGTCCACCCTGAGCTTACAGAGCTCTTGTAGGACCCTTTTTTTTGTGAAGGGACTAGTGCACACCACCACCCCCTCTGTGTCCATGGTGCTGAGCTGTGAGCCCTGCCATACCTTCTCTTTAGTAATTACTGAGCAGAAGTATCTGTTTAGGATAGATGCTTTTAAATGGTCCTCCTCCTCACATGCCTACTTATCCCCTTTGATCTTAGCAATACCCCCTCTGGATTTTATCCTTTCACTAATGTATCTATAGAAAGTCTTGTCCCCTTCTTTTACTGTTTGTGCTAGTGTTTCCCCGGTTTGGGCCTTTGCCTGCCTTACTGCCTTCCCTGCTTCCCTTAGGGAAGTTTGGTATGCCTTCCTATCTTCATCCTGCTGTGTTCCCTTATATTTCCTGAAGGCCAGTCTTTTTGCTCTGACCTTTTCTGCTCCTGTTTTTGAGAACCACAGTGGTTTTCTTCTTCTTTTGCACTTCCTTTTCTCTCTAACACAATGGGATGTTGCTTCAAGCATAAAGGACAAAAGCAGCACTGGCTAGGACTCTTTTGGGAAGTAGGCACTTCCCTTCAGTTGCGCCAGGACCAGTAACAGTGAGCGCAACCATCTTTGTACTTTTGGAACAGAATGAATCTGCTGTAAACCAACACCCAGGGATGTACCACTGTTTTGATGCTGTGTACTAAGGGTAGGATTTTGTATACTCCACAAGACCCTTTCCCCAGAAATGTCAATAAGAGCCCTCAAAAAGCTGCAAGCATCCTGAAATTCCAGTAGGCTTTGTTACAGTTTCTGATTTTACATCAAAGAACCCCAAATGCTGACCGACCTGCTGGCACAGTGGTAGCACTACAGCTTGTGGTGCCAAGGACTTGGGTTCAGAAGTGAACTCAGTGCATTGGAGGGTTGACTGGGTGCAGTGAGGATTGATCATGTGAGGACATGGAGCCCAGCATGCACCCGACCCCTAGCAGAGGCTAGGGACTAAGGCAGTCTGAAGCTGCCAGAACTGCATGGAGGTGTGGTGGCTGTCAATGAACTTCATGTGGAAGTATGCATGTAGTGTGCATCAGGACAACATTGCACATTTCTGCATATCTTGGGAAGAAAAGAACTCTCCCAGCTTTTGGGATGACACATGTCACCCTCAAGCCCCACACCTAGCTATCCAGACCCTGTCCAACACATTGGATCCTGTTCAATGGCAGGGGTTGGGGAACCTTGCCAAGGGGGAGGGGGTGGCAAGCCTTGGGAGAAGACATGGATGAGTAAATCTTGGAATACACCTGGGTGATCAATTAATCAGTCAATGTTCTATTTATAAAAAAACTCTTTCCCCAAAGACCAAAGCTCTTGGACATATCTAATAAAAAACAGACTAAAATTATCACATCTAAAAACATATTAAATTATATATTAGCAGACTAAAATGTATCAAGACTCTAGAAAAGCAAGTTTAAATAGATAGGTCTTTAGTGCAGATTTTAAACTCTCAATGGTCAGGCACTCTCTTACCCGATGAAGTAGAGAGTTCCACAGGGTTGTGGCCACAAATGCAAATGCCTGAGCACCCAAGGCTTCAATCAAACCCTGGAAACCTCTACAAATCCCTCATCAGTGGAACAGAGTGGACGGTAATGGCAAAGAAGATCTTGCAGATAATGCAGACCCTGTTTCCGTTGGACCTTATAGGTCAGTAGACTAATCTTGAAGGTGATCTGCCACTGAACAGGCAGCCAGTGTAGGCTGCAGAGCACAGGCATGACATTGCAGGATCTATATAAACCAGCCAACAGCCTGGCAGCTGCATTCTGCAACAGCTGCAAGCAGTGGATATCACTCCCCCCCGGTAGCCTTAGTGTCAACCCATCATCAAACGTAACACCCAGATTTCGCACCCTGTCAGAGGTCACCAACTGGCTGCCTCTGAGCCAAAGCACAGAAGGCTGACCAACTGAGAGCCCCTCTTCCCAATGACCAGGGTCTACAACCAACACCTGAGTTTTGTCAGGGTTTAACCTCAGGCACACATCCAGTCTTGAATCTTGGAGTGGCAGTTGTTAAAAGTTGAGACAGCTCCACCCTGTTCAGGCACAAAGGACATGTATAGCTCAGTATAATCTGCATAATAGTGAAAACCCAGACCTTATAATGTCTCCCAAAGGTAGCATATACACTGCAAACAACATTGGTGACAAAACAGAGCCCTGCGGCACCCCACAAGACAGGGGGAATGGAGCTGAGGAATAAATTACCAACACCACTCTCTGAGTCCTACCCATGAGGAAAGAATGGAACCACCTGAGAACTCTTCCCAACAGTCCACAGATCAACTGCAGGCACTCTAATAACACACCATGGTCCATGCTGTCAAATGTCACAGAGAGATCAATGAGAACCAAGATGGAATGGCTCTTCTGATCTCTTGCTATCAGGAGATCATTTAAGTACACAAATCAGTGCTGTCTCAGTACTATGTCTCTTCCTAAGTCCAGTGCTCTGTTTTGTCACAAACAACCCTTGCAACGTATTAAGCAGGACTTTGTCTCTTTGTGTAATTTACTGGTAGAAAGGGGTTGTGACATTTGTCTCTCCGAAATATTACCAGTTCCAAGAGCAACTGATTTTATTACAACTAAAATAAAATCTTTAAATGAATGGTTGAGGAAATGGTGTCTTAGACAAAATATTCCTTGCCTGACACATTGGGAGGAATTTCATCAGAACCCATCCCTTTTTTGTTGGGACGGTTTACATCTTAATAGACGGGGCAGCACTTTACTGGGACGTAAAATCGCCACCTTTATTCATTCCCATTTAAACTGACTGTTAAGGGGGAGTTTGGGACATTTACCAAAACTCTTAACATTGGGACCCATTTTTCTAGCTGTAATCATGTAAATATTCTATCTCTTAAAGCTTGATCCTTAAATATTGCAAAACATGCCAAGCTTGAATTTAAGGCTCATCTCCTTGATTTATCTTTAATAGCCATTACAGAAACTTGGGGTAATTCTGACAGAATTTGGACATCTGAAATACCAGGTTATAAACATTACTTTAAAAAACAGATCTGACACCAAAATGGGTGGCGGGGTTAGTCTTTATGTGAGAGATAGCATCATCTCCTATCAGTCTTCAGCAAGTGTAGATTCTGAAAGTGTATGGGTGTATATCCAACCTAAAGGCCTTTCACAAATTTTAGTTGGAACCTGTTACTGCCCTCCTTCATCAGACAGTTCGTACCCAAAGTTCAAGGTTAACTGAAGATATTTCCCAGCTTTTTTTTTCCAAGTGGCTAGTTTTCCATTAGCAGGTTATACAGACCTGCCGCTAGAGGGATTCTTGGTCTTCTGCATAAATCACCGTATTCTTTCGTGGGCAATATGGCCTGCATTATCATTCTGCTTCTTTCCCGGTTCTGCTACAAGGGGACTTGAGTCTGAAGGGTGGATGGCCACCAACTAAGCTGCTCCTGATCTCCTTGTTCCCCTTTCTACTGTATTTTCTCATCTAGGTTTTAAATGGGTACCTAGGTGGGCAAATTTCTTGCCTAGAAAATATTGCACTAATACAAATCACGAGACCACTCAATCTGGGACCATGGCTCTCCTTACTGTGTTTTTATTGCTCCTAAGGTGCAGAGTTTTCAGCAATACAGTGCAATTCGAAGTACCTCAATGCAAGTCAGTTCTCCAATGTACCTTATCAATACCTAATGTTATAACAGTCTACCGTGCAGACACTCTGTCATTCTCCTCTCCCTTTTAGCCTATTCCCCTGGTTAGCCTACACCCCTTTGCTACTGTCCTCACCTATGTCTACCCAAGCACTTACATTGATCACAATCAACTGTCATTACAGTGGGCGCCGCCTCTTAGCAACCTTGATATGGGTTGCCATAAAGAAATAAAAGCAGTCTCCATTCTTATAAGTTCCTTAAAGAAAGTTATACTTCAGCTTCTTCTCTGCTCAGGAAATGTGGAGCTCAACCCTGCCCCCCACAACTTACCTCGCCTATCGATTTTGCTGAGGCCACAGGTCTCAAAATGATGATGGTCAACATTTTAAGCCTGCCTAAAAACTTGTACAGCTGCAAGCCTGGGCTGTACATGTTAACCCAGACCTTATCATAATTACTGAGTCGTGGTTAAAAAGACGACACTAATCAACAAATATCACTGCAGGGCTACAATTTATTTAGCAGATAGAGAGTCTAGAGGCGGGGTGTGGTTATCTATGCCAAATCTAAGTACTTGGTCACCAATATAGTTGCAAATCTCTAGCCAAGAATTTGAGTTAGTTTCGCTGAGCCTTCATCTCCCCTCCTTGGAATGTATCATTATCCTAGGTGGCTATAGACCCCCATCTGGTGGTGATGAAGTCCTTAATCTTTTGAAATCCATGTTCGCAGATGCAAAAACTGAAACAATATTTCTAGGAGATCTAAATATGGACTGGCTGTCACCTAAATCACATGGCCTCAAATCCCTTTGTGATGAGCTAGGTCTTGGGCAATTAGTCAGAGAACCTACTAGGAACAACACTCTAAATACTGCCAACAGTTCTATTCTAGATGTGGTACTAACCACCCATCCACAAAATATCTCATTTGGCAGTGTTTCTAGCGACATGGCGATCATGGAATTGTTGCTTGCATAAGATCTCAAATTAAGGCCTGGCATAACCCATCTTTATAACAAAAGATCCTTTCATAAATTCAGTGCAGTAAACTTCATATCTGACCTGAGCATGATCAGATGGCAAGATCTTTACCTAGCCAAAGATGTCAACAAGGCAGCTTGCATCATAATGACAAACTCACTACAATAATAAATAAGCATGCCCCTTTCATCAAAGTAAGGGTATGGAACAATTCCAATCCCTGGTTCACCTCGGATCTCAAGGCAGCCCTTATAGCTCGAGATAAGCTCTGGGCTAAAGCTAGACATTCCAAAGAATCTTCAGATTGGCAGGCCTTAAGAACAGCCAGGAATAACTGTATGAAAAAACTTCGCTCTGCTAAAGCTAACTATTATATTTCTACTCTCGAACAAGCTAAAGGTAACCCTCATAAAATATGGAAGACTATCAAAGCTATAGAAGGATGGCCCTGGCCCCTCTGTCCCAACAAAGATAGATGAAGTGGCAAGATTGTGGAAAACAAGTCCCTAATCCTGGAGGAACTACTCCCACTTTGCCACAGCTGGATTAAGCTTTTGACTCTGTCACCTTATGCTGGTGCCGCGTGAGCCAGCATACCCTCCCCGCCACATCTAGTCCTGGACCCAGTCCTTCCAACTGCGTGAGATAACATAAAGAAGTAGAAGATTCTCTTCTAACTTAGACACCAAAAAAGTGCAGGGGCGATGGCTTGGAACCCTTTTCCTAAGGTCAGGCTATGCCCATCTCACTGCCCCAATTCTCCACATCTTCAATCTTTCCATTACATCTGCTGCTGTGCCGTCCTGCTGGAAATCAGCACATATCCTCCCTCTATTTAAATCTGGTGACCCATGCGATGTAAACAACTATAGTCCTATCTCCATATTGCTCTCCTTTCTAAAGTTCTCGAAAAACTGATCTGTATTCAGTTAAAATCTCACTTGGAAACCTTCTCTCTCATTAACCCAGCTCAATCTGGCTTCCGGGCTAATCATAGCACAATCACTGCACTAGCAAAAGTAACCAATGATTGGATCTCTGCTATAGATGCTAAGAAGGTAACTGGTGCAGTCTTTTTGGACCTTAGCAAAGCTTTTGAAACTGTTGATCACAAACTATTAGTCAATTGCCTTGCAAAGTTGGGTGCCACATACCATACCACCCAGTGGTTCTCTAGCTACCTAACTGGAAGATTCCAAAAAGTAAAGGCGGAAGGCTTTTTTTCTGCTGCCTTGCCAGTTGCAAGAGGAGTCCCCCAAGGATCCATCTTAGGCCCTATCTTGTTTTCTCTGTACATCAATGACTTAGATGCTAACATATCTACGTCCAATCTGCACTTTTTTGCAGATGATACTGTGTTGTAGACTTCTGGCTCATCGTTATCTGAAGTCAAGGGAGTGCTTCAAGCGGACTCGCACAACTTGAGCATAATTTAATAAAGGCAAAGCTTCTGCTCAATGCCAAGAAGACTAAAGCGATGATATTCTCCTGCAGTGCTGTCTCAGGCCCCCCCAATACTCTTGCCCAAGACTTCATTGTCACCACGCTAAATGAGCCTCTGAAACTTGTAACCAAATTTAAATATCTAGGTATCTGGATCGACAATAAATTATCTTTCAGTGACCACATCGAAGATGTCTCTAGAAGGTTAAAAGCAAGGTTAGGTTTCTTCTACAGAAATAGGCACCTTTTCCCCCGTGAAACTCGAAACAAGCTTGTACAGGCCACTTTTCTCCCCCTACTCGACTATGGCGATGTAATCTATTCCTCCACCACTCTTGCAAATCTAAGTAAACTGGACATCCTTTATCACGTGCGTTCGGTTCATTACCAACTCCTTGCCGTTCGCACCACTGTGACTTATATGCAGCTGTTGGTTGGACATCCCTTACTACTAGGCATGCTGCTCCATGCTGGGCTATGGACTCTTAAACTGCTCCTGCAGAAATTGCCAAGCTATCTCTCTTCCCTTATTAGTATCTCACATAGTGCATACTCGTTAAGAAAATCTGACTTTATTATGCTTGACATACCAGGGCGGACTTCCTTTGGTAAGCGATGCTATGCATATGCCCTTCCCTCCATTTGGAACCAATTACAAACCGTACTGAAACTAACTAGCACAGTTTCAATAAACTTCTACAAATCGCTAAGTTCAGCCAAAATAAAAGACACCTGTAACTGTCATTAAGTCTCTTCCTTCCCCATGTGTGCCATATTTATCCACTGGTAAGGTATAATTGATTTGTCATATTAACTGCTTTCCTTCCCTTCTACTCTGGCTTTATCTTTGCTTCGCTCCACTGCTACTCTATCAAATCTCTCCTCCTCCATATCAGTTGTAGACTGTTGTTTGTCCTAGCTGCCAAAATACTGTATATTTGATTTGATTTGATTTGATTAAATCAAATCACACCAGTCATAATGTTTCATTTATCAGTATGCGACCTAGAAGTCGCTTCCCTGTCTCATATCAATGTTTACCACCTGGGGTCACCCTATGTGGTACCCTTGTATGTATATCCAGCCTGCATCATGTAACGTGTATTTCATGTATATACTGTTATTACCTATCTGTGTTTGTACTTTAAGTGTTTATGTCACAGGACCTCCTTGTGAATGAGCTTGCTCAATGGAGTTTTCCTGCAATCAACTTGAACTTGAACTAGCCAATAATGGCCCTGTCTTAATTTTAGGCAATTTTAATCTACGAACTATAAACTGAGTACATTAATGGGCTCCAATCATTACGATAATAAATTTCTCACAACCATTATTGACCTGGGACTGTATCAACTGGTCAAGGAACCTACCTGGAGTAATAACATCTTGGATCTTGTTATAACAAGTATAGACATCCCTGTGAATAACTTACAAATATCTGAACCTCTTGGTAATAGTGACCACATGTCAATACTTTTTACTATCCCCTTATCTCAATGCCCAGTATTAAATAAACAAACAAATAAACATTATGATTGAGCAGATTTCCAAAAAATAAATCATCACCTAGGTAATATTGATTGGATAAATACTTTTTCATCTCTTAATACTAATGAAGCATGGGATTTCTTAAAAGCACAAATTCAAATACTTGAACATCAGTATGTTCCAGATATACATAAGTATAATAGTAAGGGCAAAATTCCACCATGGTTTAATTCATCTATTAAAAAACAAATTACACATAAATGCAAGCTATTTTCATTGTTGAAAAATTCCCCCATGAATACAAATAATGAATTATTAACTCAATACAGGGAATCAGTTAAAATTCTAAAAAAACTAATTTTGGAAGCTAAAAGCAACCTAGAATTCCATATTGCACACACTAAAGACTCACACAAATTCACTTTATGCATATTTAAATGGTAAAAAGGGAAATAATAGAACAACAGGCCCCTTAAAAATAAACAACACAATAATAACCTCTGATTTCACAACCGCCTCTACATTAAATAACTACTTTTTATCAGTATTTACTCAAGATCCATCTCCAACCCTTTCTGATAAACTTCCATCAGGCAATAAAGACTATAAGGTATTACAGAATGATATTTATAAATTACTATTAGCTTTAAAAAAATCCACAAGTCCTGGCCCCTATGATATCTGTTCTAAATTCCTTTTGGGAGTTAAAGACACTATTACCCTTCCACTCATTATCTTTAATAAATCTCTTCAAGTATCTATGGTTCCCTCTGACTGGCTAACGGCAATAGTAACCCCCATTTTTGAACAGGGCTCCTATTCAAAAGTTGATAACTATCATCCAATCAGTTTAACCTCAATTCCCTGTAAATTGCTGGAAAAAGTAATCAAAATACTTCTAGATAAAGAAATAGAATCTTTAAACATAACTGACATAACTCAACATGGATTTAGAACTGGTTTATCTTGCACTACAAACTTGTTGTCTTTCTATAATTCCATTAGCTTGAACCTCAACTTAAATGTTCCTACTGACGTCATCTTATTAGATTACAGTAAAGCCTTTGACAAAGTATCACATGCTATTTTGATTAATGAACTTATTCACTTAGGCTTTTCGGCAACATTAGTTTTATAGATAAAAAGTTGGCTGACTAATCGATCTCAGAGGGTTCGGGTCAATGGCACCATGTCAGACTTGGGTAGAGTGACAAGTGGTGTTCCTCAGGGCTCGGTCTTGGGACCCACCCTGTTCAATATTTTCATCAGCGATATGAAAATCTGTTCATCTAACATCCTTATGAAGTTTGCAGATGATACCAAACTAGGAGGTGCTGTGAACAATGTAGCTAACTTACAGTGAATATTAACTGATCTTGCATCAATTGAACATTGGGCTCTTACCAATAAAATGTATTTTAATGCATCAAAATGCGCCATCTTACATATGGGGAAAAATAACCCTAAACAGGTATACACACTGAACAATATAAATATTAAGGTTTCCTGCATCGAAAAAGATCTCGGGATCCTAGTAAACAATAAACTTACCCCATTTTCTCATTGTAATAAAATTGCTAATCAAACCAATGCTCTTCTACGAAGGATTAATAATACATTTGTTTCTAAAACCGAACAGTGCGTCATTACTTTGTACAGATCACACATTAGGCCCTACCTAGATTATGGTTACCCTTTTTGGAGTCCTTACCTCATTAAGGATATAGACAGAATTGAAAGGATTCAGAATAGAGCTACAAAAATTATTCCTCATGTAGCACATCTTGATTATGAGTCTAGACTACAGAAGACAGGTTTACATTCCCTTAAATTGAGAAGAACAAGAGGCGATTTATTACAACTTTTTAAGATTATTAAATCACCCATTTTGATGAGGCAATGTGGTATAACACTATCTTCCAGAAAAATTGTACCTAGGCTAAATAACAAACAATTGGATATTGATAAATGTAATACTAACAAAAGACAAAACTTTTTCTCCATAAGAACTCCCAGATTATGGAATACTCTCCCACAAGATATTGTTGATTCAACTAATGTTACGACTTTTAAAATCAAACTTGACAATTGGTTAACCAGATAGTATCACAATAATGATCCACACATGTGGAGGACAATCTCGATAGGCCACGGCTTTCTTTCGTCCTTTTAACCAAGTAACCAAGTAACCAAATCATAGACATCATAGATGGTGAGATGATCCTCCAGTTGCAGTGCAACCACCTTCTCAATAATCTTACCCACAAAGGAAAGGTTTGAGACCAGTCTGTAGCTGGCAAGACAGTCAGGGTCAAGAGATTTCATAAGGAGAGGTATCACCATGGTTTGGGTGACTGGTAGAAGGGGGCCAGTCAGACAGTTCAGAAATAGATAAACTACAAAAAAAAACTATTTTTTTGCCATGGTTGTGCTGTTTTCCTGCTTGCAGACATAAATGTAACACATCTAAAAACATTGTTCACTTGTAAGGAATGTTCTAACATCCATAAAGCAGAAAAATTGCCTTTGTAAAATCCTTTGAGACAATGACACCACCTCTAACTCTAACAGAATCTAGTGTTACAGGTTACTTAGGTACCCAGTGCCCTATGTCAGTTTTTTTTAGTATTTGGCCATATGGTGAAGAAACTTGCTTCCAAATCTGGAGCTCTGTGTTGAAGCATGCATCAAAATCTGAAGCCTTATATCAAAAGCTGGATTGGAAGCCAGTACCCTGTGGTGAAGTGTGCATCTGAATATTGAGCCCTGTGTCGGTTTTGTAATATTTTGCTACATAATGTTAAAACTTTAGTCAGAATCCACAGTCCTGTGTCAGTTGTGTGATGGTCAGTGCCATGATGTAAATCTTGAGTTGGATTCTGGAGCCCTGTGTCAGTATCTTGTGCCCTTCTCTCCAAGCTGAAATCAGAGTCAAGAGTGTTGTGTCAGTTTTGTGATATCTGCTGCCATACTGTCAAAGCCTGACTCAGAATTAAGAACTCTGTGTCATTCTTGTGATATCTAGTACCATGGTGCCAAAACTTGTGTCATAATCTGAAACCCTACATCGGTTTTGTGGTATTCTACACCTCAGTTTTAAACTGAGTCAGAATCTGGAGCCATGCCATTTTTGCAATATCTGGTGCTATGTTGCCAAAGCTTGAGCATCTGTAGTCACGCATCCATTTTATAATATCTGGAGCCATGGTGTAAAAGCTGGAGTTGGAATCTGTAGTTATGCATTAGTCCTGTAATATTTGGTGCCATGTTGTCAAAGCTTGAGTTGGAATCTACAGCTGGGCATCAGTTTTGTATTATCTGGAGCATGATGTCAAAGCTTGAGTTGAAAGCTGGAGTTGTACATCCATTTTGTCATATCTGGAGCCATGGTGTCAACACTAGAGTTGGAATCTACAACTGTAAAGCAGGTTTGCAGTATCTGGCACCATGGTGTATTGCACTGTACTGCCACTTGAAACAAGTGCCACTCCAGATTCTTACTAAAACAGTTTCCATAGTATGTGTTGATACTATATGACTCAATAGTATTTGAAGCAGCTTTGTGAGTATATTATCAATGCATGTTAAATTGCAACGCAGCTAAAAAACGGCAAACATATTATTGAATATATATACAGTATGTATGTATATATATATATATATATATATATATATATATATATATATATATATGGTGTATTGACAGACTGTATCCTGAAGTTACTTGATAGTTTTAGAAAATAAAAATTATTAAATTCTTTTTACTTTTTCCAAATTTTGGTAATACTACATATTATTTAAGTAGAAACTGTGTAGTTTGTAACTTAATTTTCCTTTATCCTATGCTCTTAATCATGTTGCAGACATTTCACTGTCTCCGATATCAATCCATACACTTCCTTGCTTTTCCTGCAAAAGAGCTAGAAGATGTTAATGTTAATATTTGCCGCAAGTTTAAGACACAGCTCTAAGCATTTTTTTGTTTCTGTTGCCCAACGTTTTCCCAGTAACACTTTACTTTGTTCCTTTAACTACACTGTTGTTGCAGCATAACTACACTGTAACTGCATTGCAACTGCAATTTACTTAATGCAACAAACATGTAACTACAGTGTAATTACCCCTGTTGCATGTGATTAATGATTACCTACCCCACAATTACATTGAAACAAACACTTAAAATAAAGTGTGACTGTTTTCCCTTATTTTACTTAATTTTGTGATTGCTAAAACTCACAAAATTGGGAGTGTTATTTCGCAAAAATGGATTTTTGCCTCTTAGAAATGGAAAACATCATTGTCAAGACAAACAAATTATGAAAAATGAAAGAAAAAAATTAGCTGCACATGTGTGAAAATGGAAAATGTTTTTATCAATAATTAAACATTTTCAAAGTTGTCAGTTAAGCCTCATACAGTAGCAAAGAATGATCTTTGGGCTAAACTCTAACTAACCAGAAAATTTCACATTTTGTGAATACATTTAATGCTTACGTAATGGCATAATAAATCTTTACAACTGATGATGAAATGGGATGATGCTAATCTGTTCAAATAGAGCCATTATCTGGTTAGTTTAAACTCATGCAGCACCAGATATATAGAAGCATCCTTCCCTAGCAAATTCTCTCGTATGAAGCTACTGTGCACACCTGGGTGCCACACGTGGACTACTCACCATATTAATCCTATTTTAGAAGAATTCTGACTACAAGTTACAGAATGATAATGTTAGAGAATGCAGGGCCCCAGGATGGCTTCATATACGTGAGTGTGTGTGTGTGTGTTGTTTGAGTGAGTGAGTGAGTGAGTGAGTGAGAGTGTGTGTGTGTGTATGTGTGTGTCTACATTTAAATTATGAGACAAGCCCAAAATAAGTACTGTCATGCTGTGAAAGGTCACAGTTGTTGGGATTCTCCATTGAATAAGATCACAGGATTTCAGTTTCTCTCTATGTTTTACATCCATTTCCTCCTGAGTAGTCTAGGTGTGATGTAGCTGGAAATGGCTAAAGCACTGCCTAGTCAATTAACTTGCCCAGGATCACATAGTGAGTCACTGGCTGTGGTGGGATTCATATCTAGGAAATCATGATTCACAGCATTGTGCTCTGATCACTGGACCACCCAAACTTCCCATTTTTTCTTATAAAGCTACGTTACCATCATGCACACCAGGCTACAACATCTGGTTTCTGCACTGCATTAAATCCATTTTATGCAAATTCTGACCACCGGTTTCAGAATGCTACAGAATGCATGCCCTGCAGAATCACTCCATTTCCTGTATGCACTTATGTATGTGTGTTTGTGTATGTGTGTGTATTTGTGTTAAGTATCAGACAAGCCCAACATATGTGCTGTAGAGCTGTGAAGGCTCACAGTTGTTAAAAATCTCTGTTGAATAAGATCACAGGATTTCAGTCTCCCTCTATGTTTTTACTTTCATTTCCCTCTTGGTAGACCAGCTGAAATACAACATTTTGTTTTCAGTGTGTGTGTGTATGTGTGTGTGTGCATGTGTGTGTATCTATGTATGTGTGTGGGGGGGGGCTACTTCTACATAATGTTATAGCTGTGAAGGGCTGAAGAACAAAAAGGTAATTTGACCTGTGCAGGGTCACACTGTCAGTCATTGACTGTGATGGGATTCAAACCTAAAGACTTAAGTTTTACACTTTTGTGCTCTGATCTTATGAAGCTACTGTTTACACCAGGCTGCTACATGAGGTCTCCACACTGCTTTAAATCCATTTTATATAAATTCTGACTACAGCTTGCAGCTTGCTAGAGAATGTGAAATCTCTTCAGCAATGGGTTTACCTGGCACCCAGGACTCTTTGTCACAACCGAGGAGGCCAGCTAGGGTTTCATCGTACAGTATGTAGATTTGGGAGCCCATGGTCACAGGAACAAGAAGGAGCAAACACTTCACATCAACACAGAGTCCATAAACTGAGTACCAACTTGTTACTGGTGGGTCAAGCAGCAGGCTTATACTTCCAAGTACAGTACACAGCTAGGCAAAGACAGTCATCATGACACACCCCACACACAATACAAAAGTAATGCCCAAAGCAAAGTTTTCAAATTCTTTCAAGGTTTTTTTCTCATCACAGCAGTGCGTAGCCTGTTCATGCTCAGGCTCTGAATACAGCAGCAACGCTTTCTAATGTTTCACCAAACCCTTGGCTTTTACGAAGATTGTGCCATCTACTGCATAGTTCCCTTAAGTAGCCCCGATGGTCTTAGGTCACATGTTTAAATTTAAAGTGCTAGTAGTGCATATCAAAATATCTACATTTAAAACCCAAAATACAATTAAAACATCATTCAAGTTTTAACAGGATTTAAATACCTAGACAAACACATTAAAAGTCCCCTTACTTTTCTATAATTCTTTCTTCTTACATTTCATTTTAAATTCCCCTAAAGGGAGCATTGATTAACATTCTAGTATGTAACACTTCACTTGGAAAAAACTTTTCCTTACATTCTAGCTCATGTAATTTGCTTAGACAGGGAATTATCATGGAAGAAGAAAAAGTGAGGGAACAGGGAAGCATAAAACGTCCTTTTTTCATAGACTTGTATTTTGTACATCATCAAAGGTGTTTAATTTTGTGTACACTCTTAAAAAGATGGAGCCAGGATTTAAATATATTTATCTAGGAGGTGCCCTGGGGATAACTAAGAGGAAAAAGAGGCAGCAGGGTCTTCTTATACATTTGCATATATTCTTCCGTAGGTGTATGCCTGTAACTTTAATAAGGGTCTTAAAGGATTCTTTGAAAGATATTTTTTTCTGATAGGGCATACTTTATGAGGGGCATCACTTGTTTATAAAACCAGAACTTTCAAAAAGGAAAGAACCTAGCATGGTTTGTGTCCATTATGGAAGTGAAGGAAAGAATGAAGAGTGTAGGAGTGACTGATGCCACTTCATGTACATTCTGTTCTTCCTTCTTTTAACTCTCCTCTCACCTAAAAAAGAGAACACATAACAGGACACAACTACTCCCACCCAACACCATTTGCCAGGGAGCGCAGTACCACTGGATATGTTATTTGAACTTTTAGCAGACATGACAGCACTATATGATGGAAACATTCCATTGTGACAAGGCATCCTATTGCTACTGCATGAGGTCTGATGGAAAGCACACAGGGAGTCCCATGGCATACTGGAGATACTGGTGCACCAGAACCTCATCACCCAGCAGAAGCTTGGGACAAATGATAACTCAAGGATGCCTTACGGCATAGCTAGCGAATATCCCACCTGGTAAGCTTTATTTCAGTGGATCTCGCTGTCTCAGTAGGTCATAGATAGTTCAAAAGTCCACAGCAGCATAACTATTGTTTCACAAATCACAGCCTCTATTAGAGAGGGCAGTGACATCTGAGGAATACTTATGACTTATCTAACCACTTGGGCAGCTCTCATCAGCATAGCCTAAACAATGACCAACACCATGTCTGTCCTCTGGTTGGACTGTCTATATAGTAGAAACAATGTAGTCACTGTGGTTGCATTATTACTCCTGAGCATACTCCTGACGAGCATTAATGAAATCACCACTCTCCTACTCTCTAACCCAACAGTCTCCTTCTTCTCACACACACTCTTACCACACATGGGTGCACCTAGCTAGGCATGGCAACCTCTCCCACTTGACACTCCACTGATGGTTAGGTGATGCAAAATCAGGGCAGGCTGCTCATTTCATACAAAGGAAATCTGCAGCAGCAGATCAAGAGACCTAAACTACTTTACTGCAAGGGACATAAGCATGCTAACTGGCACCAGGGAGCACCTGGGGGGTTACAGAATGCATGGCCCACTGTATGTAAGGTTACAACCTGCCCTGATTTTGTCAGGACAGTCCTGGTTTGAGGATTGACTGTGTCCTGCCCAAACAAAATAATGGAAAAATGCAAAATGGCCTGATCTTTAACTACAAAAAATATTTTCCTAGCTTCCTGTACAAGTTGCAGAATCCTCCAATACTTTACAGAAAATATATTAAAATGTTAGGAAACAGAATGAACAACTAATAGACAAAATGTTTAATATTAGTTCTGATTAGTTACAGAAAATAAGTCTGTTGCATTGGTTGAGGTTACTGTATGTATTTTCTTGCAAAACAATCATGTTTCAGTATTTGGGCTTCTTAAAAGGTGATAGCCCCAACTGTGCATATTCGTGTGTGTGTGTGTGTGTGTGTGTGTGTGTGTGTGTGTGTGTGTGCGCGCACGTTCATGCATGTATGTGTGTGTTTTTACTAGGTGACATGCCCACATTAACTACTGCAGAGCTGCAAAGAGTCAGTTGTTAGGGTTTTTTTTGTTCCTCCCCTTCTTAGTTTTTACATTCATTTTCCCATGGGTAGCTCAGCTATGATGCAGCATTTTGTTTTCAGTGTGTGTGTGCGGGGAGGGGCCTTAAAGGCTGAAAATCTGTGAAGTTATTTGTCATGCTCAGAATCACTCTATGTCTCTCCACTAGCTGTGGTGGGATTGAAACCTAGGAACTTTGGTTTCACAGTTCTGTGCTCTGACCATGGGACCAACCTACCTTTCCAATTTTCTAAATCAAAACTCTGATCAGGACTGTTCTTCTCTCCTAGGGAAGGTGGGGTTGTTTCTCTCCCCACTGCAACTGTGGCTTCCAGTGGAGACTGGAAGCATTGCAACTTGTGGGAGACACGCTGAGGGGTATGGCGGTGATAACAGATGTACTGCGGGCAGGTGCAGGAGTGTGCATTTCATGCGCCAGATGTCATTGCACATCCACACCTCCATGACCAGATAATAGAAAAACCCTGGCACCCAGGAAGGCAAAGGCAGGTCCAGCTGATGGCTCACTATGCTCAGTGCCAACCCACCCAACCAGCCTCTAGTTCTCCTCTGCATCCCGACCGCACTCTAGATTCTAGATAAAAACACCTGTCAGGAGTTGGCAGCCACACCTTGGGGGGTTCAGAGCCAGGGGGATGGTGAGTTGGAGATGCAGTGGGGGAACACCCCAGGACAGAGGTATGGTGTGGGAGGTCGCAGGTGAGTGGTAATGGGTCAGTACCCCATGTCCTGCTGGACAGAAGTCCTATGGGGCCAGTGCAGAAGTATAAAGAAAGCTGACAAAAAATCAGTATCAGTTTCAGGTTGCCCCTCTATTGCGGATTCTAAAAAACGTATGTCCCCTATCTCTCCTAAGTATGTCTTGAGACAACCCTCTTATTAGACTTCAGTAAAGATAAGCAAAGGAAGAGAGAAAGAAGAAACACAAAATTATTAGAAAGTTCAAAACTCTATTTAGATACACAGAAATATTTAGCAAAGATGTCAAGTTTTCTTTATGTCTGACTGTACAAGAGCATTCCTCCAATATAAATCCAGTGTTTCTAGAGAAACAGGCAAAACATTTCCATAGGGCTAGGAAAAGGAGGTACAGCAACACAATAAATCCCACATTTCCTTTCAAAAGCCTTTTTTTTATTACTATTTGCTTCATGGGCAATTTTTTCTAGTTTGAAAGCTTCTAATATTTCCATTTTCCATTAATTTATAGATGGTGTTTTTTGTTTATCCACTTCCCTAGCAGGACTTCTAGAGTTTTGGTACAGTTCATAGTGCTCTTGAGGCTTATAATACAAGTGAATCCAATATTCTCTGAATACTGGCCCACAGAACTGACAACTTCATCTAAGAAGCAAGAGAGACACATACACATATCATGGGGAATGGGATGTCATGAACAACTGAATTTACCTAAGGTTGTAAACCTTAATTTCAAAACTTTTTCTGTTTTTAGTCCCAGAATTGATAGCCAAGGAACAGTCCTAAAGTTGACAGCAGTTAGTTTTTGTAGATTTCTGCCTTCCTTTTTGATTTTAGCTATCCAGATGTTGGCAGAACCACGTCAGCTGATAAATGGATTTCAGCTCCCTGGTCTGGCACAAATACATCCCACTCCTACATATAATTTCAGAAATTTTTTTGGAGGGGGCATGTTTCACCAGGAAAGACATGAGCTGTAAAAGAAGTGTCCTGGATGGGGGGCAAGAGGTGGGAGAACAAGGAAACACATAGCAATACAAGTACAATTTCTATACAATTTCTAAAACAAGACAGTGTAATACAATTGTACAATAATCAAGACCGACCAGCCATGGTAAACATAACATATTCAGATATTGCATACATTGCAACAACTCAAGAGCAGGTGATCTAGTAAAGTAAAGGTTAGAGGATGGATAACACATTTGAAGTACTAGAAGTAGTAGGCTGAGCACAAGATTAGAAGTGCTATTGTATACCCAAGGGAGGGCATTTATAAGATAAGTGGGGAAGTGGACAGGCGAGGGGTAGAGGGTTGGGATGGAAAAGGGGGAGAGATGTGCAGCCAAGATCTATACCCATCCAGGTTGCTGAGAACTCTCCAAGGGGGTTAAGACCCGGCAGAATGGAAAGGGAGAGAAACGGACTGGGGTGGTAGAGAAGAGAGGGACAGGGGAACAGGATGGGAGGAAGAGGATAAGGAACAAGGGAAGTGGGCAGGTGATGGATTTGAAAGTGTGGGGGGGGAGAGAGAGAGAGTGAGACAATGTATATCCCTTCAGGATGCACAATACCCTGCCAGGGGGTCAGGACTGGAAAATGGGGGAAAGGAAGAGGGGTAGAAGAGAGGAGCCAAGATCTATACCCCTTCAGGATGACAGAGAACCCTACAAGGGGGATAGGACCAGGCAGAAGAGGAGGAGAGAGAAGGGGGGGTGGGGAGGAGAAGTGGAGTGTGGCGGGTGACCGGAGGGGAGAAGAGGGATAAGGAATAGGTAGGCTGGAGAAATTAGGGGTAAACTAGGAATGGAAAAAGGGGAAAGCACCAGTGGGGGTAAATGGGGGTTGTGGGGGAGAAGGACAGTCATAGAGTGTCGAAATAGCAGAGTAGCTTGTGGATGATAGTAGACTGTCAAAATGGCCCAACAGAATAATAACAGAATAATAATCCTTTGCTTATCAGCATAGTATTGTAGGGGTGTGTGTGTGTGTGTGTGTGTGTGTGTGTATTGGAATTATACTTTATAAGCTTTGGAGCTACAGTATAAGGGCCCTGTTTTATAAACAGAGGCTCCTTTCTCACTGTAAGTAAATGGCAGTGATTCTTGAACTGAGGAAGTTACTTCAGTGTGATTTGAATTTAGGATTTAGCATAATAATAGGAAGGATTAGTTACACTTTAACTATTTTCAGAATATAAATTTGTTTTTTCTGTATGCTTAGAAAGCGGTACAGTATCTGGGCAAGAGGACTGTGTGTCATAGAATTCCTTGAATGATAAGGACAAGAGGGCAGATTTTGCCCTGTGAATTGCTGAGTTCAGGCAGTGCAAAAAGTCTTTGCAGCAGGTGTGTATCGGATATATATATATATATATATATATACATATACCTATACATACACACATACACACACATATATCTATACACACACACACATATATATATACTTTATACAACGTATGTTTTGGGATAAATACGAGTATAAAAATTATATCTAGGCTGCCCAGTGAAGATAACATTGTTATCTTCATCTTCCGATACATCATACATTTATCTCCACGTTCCTATACGTCATCCTGATGAAAGTGAAAGTGTTTCACTTTTCATCACACACCTGTCTCTCTCTCTTTCCTCTGTCCCTGTACAAGTAACTCCCCCCAAAAAAAAACACACATCTCTTGCATCTGGTTGATCCTGCCTACATCTTAACACAAATAATTAATTTTAAACATATCTGGTTGATCCTGCGACTTCGTTTCACCCATTTTTTAATGTAATGCGCCATGACCCATCAGTACGCAGTCAAATGTAGCGTGACCGAGCACAACGATATTCAAATCTCAGGTACTGTCATAATTATACAGCCTGTGCTGTAAATTGTTGAAAACTGGGACCCTTTCCTAATATTGGCTATATTGTGAAAAGCTGCCGACAATACTGAGAGAAGGCGAGCTAGTGGCGGCTTCAGAACACAGATGAAAGTGCCAGTGTCCGGTTGCCATGGCAACACGTACCGTCTTTCATCTTCTAACGTTATGAGCTGCCTTACTCACTCGCTCTTCTCGTATTCGCCGACAGCACCTTGTAAAATATAACCAATAGAAAAGTGCGAACCGGCAATTGCCTGATATGACGGTACCCGACTAGTATATTCGCTTCGATCGCCTTGATAACGTATCGTCATGGCGCCTTAACCTGGATAAAGAGCAAAATCACAGGATCAGCAGATATCTGTCTTTCTAAACATATCTGTTTAAAGATACCGTGGGATCCGCAGATATGTATTTATTCAATCAGTTTACTGCAGCAACATCAGACAATTGTATTTAAGAATATATGTAATCTGCTCTTTTGAGGGACGGGCTATGGAAAGTTGTATTGGGGTGGTCATGGAAAGGTTAGCCAGAATTCAGACACTTTTTGGCATAATAATTTTAAAGTAGCAGGATCAACTACATATATTTTTTTAAACAACATATGCATCTGTTGTGCTGGTAGACATACTGCAGATTTGTGTTGAAACAGCCAACATCTCTATGTAGTGGAATGTATGAAGTGCACATTTGGAGCTTTTGTTGAATGCAGCCCAAAACATACATAGTATAAACAGAATATGACATGGTCTGACTGAAGATATCATATTTATCTTCACTCGAGGCCAATGACATCATGATATCTCACTCGTGGCTTTGCCACTCATGAGATATCATGATATCATTGGCCTGACTGAAGATAAATATGATATCTTCAGTCAGACATGTCATATCTATATATACATACTGTGTATATATATATATATATATATATATATATATATATATATATATATATACACACACACACACACATATATATATATATATATATATACACACACACACACACACACACATATAGATAACTATATATATATACACACACACACACACACACACACACACACACACACACACACACACACACACACACACACACACACACACACACACACCCTGAACACAGACATTGATTTCTGTCAAAGTCCTTTGGTGGCTCTGCCCACCTGATTGATGGGGCATAATATTGCTTTAGCATTCTTCACCTGTGAACTGAGTTACAAAACACCAAAATCATTTCAGCTCTAACTCCTGCTAAGGTCTGATATGACAATACAAGAAAATGCTGAAAAAAATGTAGTTTTTTCAGCATACAGTACATTCCCTCTTGTGGCTTAATAGTCAAGATACCAATAACTGTAATGATTGCTATGGTTAGCTAAGATGGCTGTCTGTGGCAATGGCAGTAGTATATTGAGATGGCTGTCTGTGATGTTGACAGCAGTGAGTTGAAATGGCTGTACAGATGACAATAGTAGATTGATATCACTGTTTGTTGTGATAACGGAAAGGGTTTGAGATGGCTGTAGTGGTGACACTGTGAAGCTGAGATGCCTGTAGTGATGACAGCCGTACATTGAGATGGCTGAGTTAATGACAGTAGTATATTGAGATGAATGTAATTATGACATCAGTACATTGAAATTGATTTCATTAGGGATGACAGTTTTACACTGAGATGGCTGTAGTCATGAAAGTAATAGGTTGAGGTGGTTGTAGAGATGACTACAGCTGCAGCCAGATACGTTCAGATATTTTCTGATATTTTGCGATATATCTAAAAAGATTCTCTCTGGAGGCCCATAGTGATACTGCAGGCAGGCTGGGAATTTCTCAAGAGTTATCACAGAAATTTCAGGAAATATCCGACCATGTCTACAGCTGCAGCTGCAGTAAATTGAGATGGCTGTAGTGGTGATGGTAGTATACTGAGATGGCTGTATTGATGACAGTAGTATGTTGAGGTGGCTCTAATGATGGCAGTGGTGATAACAGTAGCATGCTGAGATGGCTGTAGTGATGATGGGGAGATCTGAAAAGGTTGTACAAATGACAGTAGTATGTTGAGATAGCTATCTGTAGTGATGATTGTACACTGAGATGCATGTAGAGATCACTGCAGTATTTTGAGATGGCTGTCAGTAGTGAGGATTCTAGTACATTAAAATGGCTGTAGAGATTCAATACTTTAGGAGATGGTATTACCATGAATATATAGACCACATAATGTGTTTGATTGTTCACTGTCTATTGATTTGTACTGTTTGGGTGTATGTAAAGTTTCACAGTTTTTATGCTTGCTTGCACGTGCAGCGCACAAGAAACATATTGGGATAGTGCCATTTCAGAGATGTGTCAATGTTGTGGCCAATACAGCAGATGCATTACTGGGTGGGTCCCTCAGCCGCCAATCAGTGGGAAAGCTGCAGATGACAGCAGTTACAAAGAGAGGGCCACACTTGAAAGAAATCTGCCACTGCAATGAGGGACAGTTTTTTCATTGCAGCGAAACCTCCCCTCTCCTTCGCAGCCAGGCACACAGACATACCTTCTCTCTGTTAACAACAGCTGACAAGACTCTGGCCATGTGCAATACAGTGTACAGTACTGTGCATGGCCAGAGCTTTGGTTCTGGTAGGCTCCTGTCGCTGAGCACTCTGTCTCCCTTGCTCCATGAGCAACTTGTTTGTTTGGTGTGCTTTTCTTGGTGAACCATTTCAATAAATAAATAAATGAGCTGCAGCACGGCTTTCCACATTGGCAGCTCCTGCCACCTGCCACACACTTCCCAGAAAGCCAACATCGGGGTGCCCAATACCCATGTCAGCATTTATCCCCCCTTCCCCTCCATTAATGTGGCACACTGGGAGCCCACCCCAGTGTGCCAAAATAATTTTGTATGTTTCCGACATCAGGATGCCCACTCCTAGTGTCAAATGTGGCCCCTCCCCCAACCCATCTATATTATTTGCCAACATTGGGGGTGCCCAATCCCCGTGTTGGCATGTATCCCCCCTTCCACTTAACTGTGGCACACTGGGAGCCCACCCCAGTGTGCCGAAATAATTTATATTTATTTATGTTTTTCCAACACCGGGATGCCTACTCGCTCTTGGTGTCAGATGACCCACCCACCCGCCTGAATATTTCAAGTGCCAACATCGGGGTGCCCAGTCCCCATGTCAGCATGCCCCCCTACACACACACACACACACACACACACACACACACACACACACATATTGTGGCACACTGGGACCCCATCCCAGTGTGCCTAAATGTATTTAATTTTTGTACTGTAAACCTGTAAAATTAAGAAAACTGCCCACCCCTGTAAAAAATAAAATGGTCCCTCATTGTCTCCCCATTCCTCCTCCTCATCTCCACCCTCCCTCTGAAAACCCACCTCCCTCATCCCCCCTTACCCCATACTTACCTCCAGAGGTCAGAAACAGTGATCTTCTATGGACTGGGACACATCTGCACTCTTCAAAGCTGACCGGCAAACTGAAGAAATGATGGTAAGCTGCATAATGGGAGTCAATTGGGGCTTTCAACTTAGGTTGATATCTCAGCCATTTTAAGGAATTTTGGCTCCAAATTCTCAAAATGGGGTTCTTGTACCCCACTTCATGAACACTATCACTGTCATTTGGTTACTTGGTTCTGAAAGGTAATTTTGCAGTTGCTGCATGGAATCACCTTTTGTGATCGATTCATGAAATGACAGTGCCACTGTTCATGAAGCGGGGTCCCAAAAAACCCATGTTGCAAATTTAGTGAAAAAATTTACAAAAAATGACTGCGTTACAAATGTGCATTGTGCAGTTTCTATGCATGCTCGTAACTTCGTCAATTTTTAATATTTTCATTCCAGATTTTCAACATTGCCATTTTTTCATACCACCATATGAACAATACAGCTGTTATTTTTCATATCCTGCCCAAAACATGTTTTCACACCTGTGGTACAGAATGGTGAGATCGCTGTGGGAAATCAGCTTTCTGGACAGAGTAACAAAATCACAGTTGCACTGTTCATGAGGAGAGGTCCCAAAATGCCCATGTTGAAAATTTGGTGAAAATATTCCCAAAAATGATTGTGTTACAGGTGTGCATTTTGCAGTTTCAATGGATGCTTGTAACATCACCATTTTTTCATATTTTCACTACAGATTTTCAACATTGCCATTTTTTCACACCTTCTCATGAACAGTATAGCTGTCATTTTTCACATCCTACCCAAAATGTGTTTTTGTACCTGTGTCGCTGAATGGCACAGTCACTGTGTGAAATCATCTTTTGGGATTGTGTAATTAAATTATAGTGCCACTGTTCATGAGTTGGGGTCCCAAAAAGCCCATGCTGAAAATTTGGAGCATAAATACAAACAAACACCTAGGATGTTAGAGATTCCAACAGTAATGCCCTACTCTGTACAGACTGACAAGTGTCGGGGTCTGATTTGGGGTCGTCTGACATAATACTCATGCCATTCCACCCCCACCCTGCAGCCAGTGACAGGCAATGAGGTGTGCCTTGGAGTCTTCAGCCCTAACATTCACCCCATTCTCCTCTACTGTACCCATCTCAGCTTATTTCCTTATGGAATGGGGTGAGCATAAGGGCCAAAGACCCCAAAGCACACCACAACACCTGTTGGTGTCTGCAGGGTGGAGTGAGGTGAAATGGCATGAGCGTTATGGCCGATGACCCAAAGGCACCCCCCAAATGCCTGTCAGTCTCTGCAGGATGGGGGTGGGGGTTGACATTAGTTTTAATACTTCACTGCCATTCCTATTATGCATCTCTCTAACTCCTGCACTACCAATGCCAATACCAGCAAGCAAACATCTGCATTGGCAAATGCTTGTTTTGTTTAGTATCGGAATGAATGACATATTTGCCTTTAGTAAAATGATTGGTTAAGTTCTCAATATAGGCAAATATGTCATTCATTCATTCATAATAATACTTAGCAACGGAACAGACAGATCCCACTACAATGTGAGATGCTTTATTTTTTTCTTTACAAGTAATAAAAATGATTTTTTTAAAGTGCTCTGAGGATGAAGAGGGAGATGGGTAACAAAAGGGGGTTGGGAGGGTGGAAATCATGTAAAAATTGGTGTCAGTTTATCTGGGAGATTTAGGTTCTTTTCAGCTTGTGGAAAGGGTTTCACACAGATTGTCTGCCCAAGATGATACTTTATAAAAGTGATTTTTTGGGGGTGCTTGGGGAGGAAGAGGGTGGTTGTTGCTGGAGTGGTGTTAGAAGGGGGAATGCACTCAAAGACTGAGGTTGGGTCAGATAAAGGGAAGAAGGTGGAGTTGTTTTTGTCCATGATGGTGGAAGAAAGGGTTACAATACGTTTTATGATAACACAGAACATCCAGTTTTTTGGTGGCAGTAAACTTCTCCTGAAGGGGGTGGAGGGATTGCTTTACTGCAGAGGGTGGCAGAGTGGGGGGGGGTAAATCAGTTGAGGCAGAGTGGGGGTAAATCAATTGAGAAGGGTCTGGGTGGGAGAAGGTGATGGGGACAACTAAACCAAGTGTGTGTGGGGGTGGCATTTGTTATTAAAAATGTTTTTTTTTAAATTAAACACAATACAGTTTTTCAAGGGCAAAGTGTCACTTTGCATAGCTAAGAACTACACAAAGTGCCTCTTCACTGGCACTCTACTGGTGAAAAGACACTGCATAGTTTTCCCAGGCAAAGTTTTACACTTGTTAGGGGAAGCTGTACTAGAAGTTCCACTTTATAAAGTTGGGAATGCTTGCCAAAATGGGGTGCAACGTGGCCCAGCTTCCTACATCTCTTGATTCATGTTTGGAACAGTGGGAGTTGGAAATCTAGACAGCAGAGTGTACCTTTCCCCCTTAGTGTAAGATACAGTCATCTCCTAACCTGGGATGTAGAGGAAGGAGCAGTGTGTAACATCTGGGACCCTGGGCGCACTGACCAATTATTAGTCATGGTATTGGGAGTTAGTATTCATTACTCGCACAGCCCTATAAAATAGCATAGTTTTTTGTTTGGTTACTATAAGCTTTTCTTCCTGTTTGAATTTTAGTATATTATTTCCTTTCCTGTCGTGCCCATTTCTATAATTTATCATATGCTGCATACACTTCATACATTCCATATGTTGTTACATTTACTGGGTTATTCCAGATTTCCCTAAGGCATTTTTAGATTGCAAACAAGTAACTTATTGTGTTATATTGATATCCAGTAGTGTTGGGGCTGTCTCCTTGAGTTGCCTTGGTATAAATGTATTTGTTAAGACACAGTTTGGCACGACAGTTGCTTTTTCTACCTTGTTTTACAGTACCTTATTTAGAGATATTAGTTTAAAAGTTTTGCTACCTGATAAGGGTTATTGGAGGAGGGGGGAGTTGTTGCAAACATGTCTTTTGCACTGATTTATAAATACAGACTAAGGGTTTGAGGTGGTCATATTTAACTAAGCATTGGTCTGATAAAGGAATCTGACTGAAAACCTGACATCTTTCAGAGGTGAATCTTGTGCTGCTTCTTAAGTAAATGGGATTATCCACATTTGTTACAGCTGCAGGGCAGAGCTCTGGAAGCCATCTTGCTATCACTTGATAGAAAAGGGTATGTCAGATTCCCAGCGAAGACTGCATTTTGGAGTTTAAGCACAATCCCTCCATTACTTGAAAAGCACTCTACTGTCTCCATACAGTAGATGACAATGATGTTCTTTTTTTCTCTGCCCCACCTCCCCCATCTGCACTATTTTTTCTTGCTCTGGGCTGAATTTTTGTTTAGCCAGCATGAAGGGGAAAGAGCTGAACTCAGGCTGTAAACAGACAAATTCTGAAGAGTTGCTAAACTGCTACATTCCTTTCTGTATACTTAAGCCATTAATTGTTTAGTGTAGTTCTCAAATTAACTGATTTGTGCAGTGCCATCTTAAACTACTTTTTGGGGTTTTATATTTGTGCTATTGCTGCTGCCAGGTTCACTCCTTCTATGGAAAAAAAAACTTTTAGGGTTATGCTTTACTGTTTGCCTCAGTCGGTGTATGCTAATTCCAACTGTGATTGTATCCACTGATGTCAAATGAATCATGTTGTTTCTTTCTAGTAACTCAGGCTATAAACAGACAAATTCTGAGGAACTGTGAAACTGCTGCATTCCAGCATAACATTATAAGTTAGCCTGTGACATGGGTGTCTGCGATTGAGCACTTTTTAAACAGTGACTCAATCCTGGCGCATGTCAACAGGGCTACCATTGAGGAAGGGTGACTAGATTGGGGAGGTTCATACACATAGCAACAGGATGTCGCTATACGTATACGCGCATATGGGGGGGAACAAGCATGATGGAAGGGAGGGAGGGTTGGTCTGTCATGGTTGGTGTGGGGCTGCCAAGCTGGCTCTGTAGCATGGTAGGTGGGTGGCAGCCTAAAGCTGCGAGGGTTCCAGGTTCGGGTCTGGGCATGCCTACATTTTTGTGCAGCCAGCCCCCAATTTTTTTTTCTCAGAATCTGCACCCCCCCTGACATGCACCCCCTGGAGTTGAGAATCCTTTAGTAGAGGGGGGCGGGGGGTGAAGGTGTCGCAGCACCCAGCATGAACATGTAAAAACTACGTCCCTGGTGCAGTTTTCCTATTCGCCGGGGGTGTACATCACCAAAAATGATGTTCAACACTGTACACTCACCAGAATGGCGATTGCCGTTATCACATGAAACCAATTATAATTCAAGCAGCGATCCTATCTGGAGGTTCACCCTTTCAGGACCGATCTAATTCTTAGTGGACTGAATGATAAACATGGTTCCAAGCCACAGCATACCTATCTAACTGCATTCTTTGAGCAGCTGAGGTTCAAATTACATTTCTGTCTCTCTCTCCACCCCAAAGTGTGTGTGTGTGTGTGTGTGTGTGTGCTGGAGGGTTCGTTTATGTTAACACTTTCAGGACCTACCTAATTGTTAGTGGCATTTTATTCAGTTTGTTTCAGACTTGAATTATTCTTATAACTATTCACAAATCATCGATATGATGTTGGAATCCCCCAGGTTGATGGTACTAAGAGATTTCAATGCCTGGATCGATGATGAACTCTCACAGTTTGGACAAGACTTCCTCTGACTTATGAGTTCTTTGGGCTTCACACAGGTAGTTTCCTCTGCGACACACAGTCACGGTCACTCTTTGGACCTGGTCTTTCTCCTGGGGTTGGAGACCTACAACTTGGTGGTGGAACCAGTTGGATGGTCTGACCATCACATCATAAGGTTCAATATTTTGACTCCCCCTTACAGGCCCGTCCCTGTGGAGGTGGTCCGATACTGCCTTTATGGGGTTTGACCCCTGAAGGCCTTTTGGCAGTGTTGGACCTATCAGGAATGCTGTAGGCAAATGAGGGTCTGGAGAACCTACTTCAGGCTTTTAACTGAGCAGTGGTGGGTGCTCTGGATATCCTCGCTCCTTTCCATGTTTGCCCGCTTACTCTTTGCCCTCAGTCCTCATGGTTTGATGGAACTTTGAGGTAGCTGAAGCAAGTGGGTAGAAGGTTAGCACATGCCTGGTGTAGGTCCAGCCTGGATGTCGACAGGCTTAGACTGATGGAACATTATAGAGACTATCAGTCAACAATCTCTCATAAAAAGGCAGAATTCCTGTCCAGGGAGATTGCTGCAGCACAGAACTGACCAGCTCAGCTGTTCCAAACAGTAGATAGACTGTGCAATCCAGCCAGTCTACAAGTTTGAAAAGTCTTTTCACAAATTGAGTGCGATGAGTTTGCTCGCTTTTTTGCTGATAAGGTTGCCGACATCAGGTCAAAGATTCACCGATCTCACCCTATGGGGGTTACTGGTGGCCAGAGAGGGTTTGTGACTCTTCTGTTTTGTTGGGTTGAGTTTGACCGACCAGCGATTGAGGATATCATGCAGCTTCTCCAGGGTATGCGGCCAACTAGCTGTAGTTTAGACCCAGGCTCTACCCGCCTTTTAATATGGTGTGTTGATGTGATAGGCCCAGTTCTAGTGGAGTTAATCTGGTGTTCATTGAAGTCAGGGGAGTTTTTCAGCTCCCTGAAGGAGGCTGTGGTAACTCCCCTTCTCAAGAAGCCATTTCTTGACCCAGATTCTCCAGCAAACTACAGACCTATCTCTAACCTTCCCTTTATAGGGAAGGTTATTGAGAAAGTAGTTGTGCATCAGCTGGAGAACCATCTTAACATCCATGCTTTCTACGATCCTCTCCAGTCTGGTTTTTGTAAGAAACATAGTACTGAGACTGCTCTGGTTCAGGTACTCAGTGATCTCCTGATGGCTAGAAACCAGAAGCACCATTCCTTCTTGGTCCTTCTGGATCTCTTGTCAGTGTTTGACACCATGGACCATCGGGTGCTTCTTGATCACCTGTAGGTCACCTGTGGCCTGTCTGGTATGGTCCTAAGATGGTTTCATTCTTTTCTCACTGGCAGATCACAGAGGGTAGTTCTCTCTGCCATGGGGGGTCCTGCAGGGTTCAGTGTTGTCCCCCATGTTTATGTTGTACATGCTACCATTGGGAGACATTGTGAGATGGTATGGGCTGAGTTTTCACTGTTATGCAGATGATACACAGCTGTACCTATCTTTTGTGCCCAACCAGGATAGTGCAATCTCAGTTTTCTCCAATTGTCTTGCTGAAATCCAAGACTGGATGAATTCCAGTAGGTTAAAGTTAAACCCCCAAAAGATGGAGGTGTTAGTGGTGGAACCAGATTGCCAGATAGAGGGGTCAGCTGCTGGGCAGCCTGCCGGGCTTTGGCTTGGGGGCTCCCAGCTGTCGTCCTCTGAACGGGTGCGGAATTTGGGGGTGATACTTGATGATGGGCTGACGCTTCATTCACAGGTGTCAGCTGTGGTCAAATCCTCATTTTACCATCTGAGGAATATCACCCAGATTAAGCACCTTGTTCTGTCTGGCGATCTTCTAACCCTTGTTCTTGCTTTTGTGACCTCACGCCTTGACTACTGTAACTCCCTATACCTGGATTTTCCTGGGGTTGATATCCGCCGCTTGCAACTAGTGCAGAATACTGCAGCCAGGTTATTGACTAGGTCAACTTGATCCAGCCATATTTCTCCTGTGCTGCACTCTCTGCACTGGCTGCCAGTTCAGAGGCAGATCCCCTTTAAAGTTGGTTTACTGATTTTCAGAGTCCCACATGGTTTGGATCTGAGTTACCTGCAAGAGCTTCGAGTCCTTACTTCCCCCTCCGACCACTCCAGTCAACTGACGAGGGTTTGCTGGACATTCCCAGGGTGCGTTTGAAGACTTCTGGATCTTGGGCTTTTGTTTATGCTGCCCCTACCCTGTGGAATTCTCTATCTCACTAGATATGAGTGTGCCAGACAGTGGAGAGCTTTAAAACAGCGTTAAAAACCCATCTGTTTTTATGTGCTTTTCCTGATTTCTGATTTGATTATTTGATTCTGTATATTGTATGAATATTTTACTAACTTTTTATTTTTAATTTATAAATATGTTAGAGTTTTGTACAGTGCTTTGATATTAGTGAATTGCACTTAACAAATACAATTTATTATTATCATTATTATTATTATTAAATGCCCTTCTGGGGAGAAGTGAGGGGATTTGGAACCAGACTGCATTATACAAGGAAATGCTTAAAACTGAAGATAAGCAAATGTGATAAATGTTGAAATTTTTGTCAACCCAATTCTTTAAAATTATTTCCTAACCTTTTTAAGTGTTAACATTTTCTGCTGTATGGCTTTTAATTTGATGCAATAAATACCATATTGTAGTCTAAGAATGCAGTTGTAAATTGGAAATATTTACACGGTGGAACTTTCATGACTTTATTCTGTGCATTTTTATTGGTACTGATCCAGGCCCTGCAACATGAAGTGAAAGCCTTACTGTAAATTTTAAAATGGACATATTAAATTGGCCTCTAACACTGACCGCAATCTGCTTTCTGGTTCTCAGAATGATGATCTCAGGTATCCTGACTACACTCATGGATAAATATTTTGGGTGGGGGCCTCCACCTCTGGGGACACATCACCTCGAACCCCTCCTTCAGTAATTTATAGGAATACTGAGCTGGCAGTATAGCCTAGAGATTAGAGTAATGAGCTATGAATGAGCTGTGAATGAGTTTGGTACATCCAGCAGACCAGACCTTGGTTTGATTCTCACAACCATCAATTGCATACTGTTTGACTCTGAGCAAGTCACTTAACTGCTCAGTCCTCCCAGGTCGCCCCTGAAAACAGGCACTTGTGCCTAGTGGGCCTTACCCGGTTACCAAAAACTAAAATAAAAGAAATAAATAAAAATTAAAAAATTAAAAACATTAAGACCTGCACCACTCCTGGCCTAATGTCTTCTTGTCACTCGAACATGCAGGTCAAATCATTCTCGCAAGTCTGCTGTCTATACATTTCTTTATTATTTGCCACGTTGCAAATGATTTCCCCAAAATGAATAAAATGGTAAAAAACAAACAAAAACAACAAAAACCATGGTTGCAAATTGTAAGGAGCATCCTTGGCTGTGAAGAAATACAAAATCACACATAGCCCCATAATGCAAAGCATCATGGGATGTATATGCAAATTACCACAAAATATTATGTTGGTTCAACTTTAAGCAGAACTGCATGGTGCTGAAAGGCCTCACACACAGTATACAAAGGGTGCCAACAGAAGATACAGACACATGTTTCATCTTACCAGGATTCATCAGTGGGCTTCATCTGTATGACATCCCAAAGGAATGAATCAGCTACCCTAAGTTGTTCTATCTGGTTGGGTTGTGGTGAACCCAATAAAAACAAAACACAAGTTAAAAGACAAAGAACCTTAGTGTGCAAGCACTGAGGCAAGGGTTACCCCAAAGGGCATTGGCCTGGAAGCCAAGTTTCAAAGAAATACAAAAACACACATACTCCCATAATGCAAAGCATCATGGGCTGTATATGCAAATCACCATTAAATATTTTGCTGGTTCAACTTTAAGCAGAACTGCATGGTGCCAAAAGGCCTTTCACACAGAATGCAAAGGGTGCCAACAGAAGACACAGACAGACGTTTTGTCCTGCCAGGACTCATCAGTGTGCCTCGTCTGTGCCTTGTCTGTGTGACACCCCAGTGGAATGAACCAGCTATCCTAAGTTGGTCTATCCTTCTTTGTTAATTCCCTTGGCTGTGTGTCATTACTGTGTAGTCAATGTCTAGATTATTAAAAAAAAATAATAAATACATAAAATCCCATATTGTAGCTACCTCAACATAGGTATACAGCTGGATACCATCTTAATACAGTAACTTCATACAGTATGAGCCTATCATGGTGTCACCATTCTATGAGTAGTATATGGCTTCAAAAGTGTTCCCTTGATTTTTTCTTCCTTGCTTATTGCTTATATTATTGCCCATTTGATTAAAAGGTCTGTGTAGCACAGTACAACATAAATTATGTGTGTCACACAGTTTACAGTATCAACATTGTGCATATTAATAATTTTACATTGAATCCATTTGAATCACATAACCTGCCATAATCTGTCATACATAGAAACGTAGAAACTGATAATGACCACTGGGTCCATCTAGTTCGTCCATTTTTAATTATGATCACTATTGCTACTTGATCTATAGCACTGTCTCTTCCACCTCCTTCCTTCTTCCCCCTAGGATTCCTTTGGCCTATCCCAGGCAGTTTTGAATCTCACCACTGGTTTCACCCCCACTTCCTCCCATGGAAGGCTGTTCCAGAAATCCACCACTCTTTCTGTGAAGAAGTACTTTCTCACATCTCTCATGAATCCATCTCCTTCCAGCTTCATATCATGACCCCTTGTTCTATAGCACTTTTGTTTCTGAAACGTATCTCACTCCTGTACCTTGTTAACCCCAGTGAGGTACTTAAAGGTCTCTATCATATCCCCACTCTCCCTCCTCTCCTCCAGGGTGTACATATTGAACTCTTTCAGTCTCTCCTCATAGGGCTTCGGATGCAGACCTTGCACCATTTTGAGAGCTCTTAGCTTTCTTCTTGTCACTTTCTCTTTTCCAATTGTGTCCTCCTTGCCTCACCTTTCCCATTGACTGCCCCCTCCTGCTTTGCTAATACCCTGCTTTCTTGAATAACTGGCATTCTGGTGGGACTCTGTCCCCTCTTGATCTCCTTACTCTCTATCTCAGTCTCTAGTGGCCCACTTTGTGCCTCTTTTATTTCTTCTGTCAGCCCCCTAAGCTACTTTAAATGTCCATTGAAGTAATATGTAAACTGTCCACTAAGGACTATGGCTCCCTCCTGAATGGAATAAGGCCTTCATCTTGGTATAGGCTCTTATCCCTCAGGTTATCCCACAGTCCCCAATGTAACCATACCTCTCCTCTCTGCACCATTCCTTCTACCATTACTTCAAGGTCTTTGTGTGGAGTGCCATCTTCTTCCCCATATAGTACAAGACACACTCACCACTCACATTAAACCCATGGGAAACACAGGATCAATCAGATAAATGATCTTATTTTACCAAAAATTAAATTTACACATGGAACTGACTATGGCAATTCATCTTTACATTTTAGCCCATGAAACACCCTTATCAAGTTAATGTATTAGCAGCTATAGTGGCTGTGACCAGAGTTTGTTAGGGGAGCAGCCAGCAGTTCAGTTGTGTGTGATTTATGTTGAAGACCTTTTCTTTTGCTTCAGTTTGCAAAGTTCCATTTTACCTTGATATTATATCAGGCAATTTCTCATTTATAAATGACTGCATGCTCTGATGTTCTGTTGAGCGTTCCAGGAACAAATGAAATGCTTGCATGTAGAGGAAGTCATCCTCAAAGAGGGTCTTCATGGGAGCTTCTGCCATTTCTAGATATCTAAATAAGGTAAAAAAAAAATTACAGTACCAAAGGTTACAGTCTTTTTTGTTGCTTAGCAAATCTGTAGCATTGTGGCTTATGTAGAAAGGCGATGTAAATCAGCACTATGTGATGGAAAATTCCATCTACTTTTATAGTGTAAAGCTCAGATTAAAGTGTTTTTCCAGTTTCTTACAAAAAATAGTACTGTGCAGAATTTACAAATGCTGTAGGAATGGAATTCTACAGAATTTTGAAAAACTCCAACTAATTCTATAGATTTCTACTAATGGAATGTGGAACACTGTGGGTTTACATAAACTGTGGATTAATGTTCTGCTATTTTGTTTATATAAACAGGTGACAAACTGTGAAAAAACTTATCTATGGTTTACATAAACTTGAGAATGCTAATGCACAGTGTCCATTAAAACACAATTGCAATTTACCAGAATTTGTCAGACATTTTTGAAAAGGTTTTTAGAGGCAGAGTAGCCATTTCACCTGAATTCTGCAGGCATCATTTCACATTCCATACAGCTCTGCATAGCAATCACAGCTGGCATCAGCTCTGCTCAAATTTCATAATGTTACACACACACAAAAAATAAATCTTATGGGCATTCTGTTCTTTATTACTGAAGACATTTGCATGAAAACATGCACTGTCCCTTACACTCCCTCTTGCTTACCTACCATGATGTCATAATCCTCTATTTGTAACATTAGAATGATTTCCATAGCTACAAGTTGTGATGCCATAACAGAGGATGATGATTCAAGATGCGAATAAGCAAACTTAACAGATGATGTCTAAGGGAAGAAGATAATGTTATAATAACAATTATTCAGTAATAAAACATGAAAATTCCCAAAACTCCATTTTGTGGGGAAATGTTGTGTGGCCGAGTTCTGCTGATATACAAACTCTGATTTTTTTTCTGGAGACCAAAAAATCACTTTCACATTTTTTCAGTATCACGTTTCCTGAGTACAATGGATCCAGATAATTTCTAAACCTTACACTTTCTAGCATGCACTTCATCCAATAAAAACTCATGTTTTATATTGTGTAATATGTATTACGACAATGTTTAAGTTTCAGGGTTGCCCAGTTAATACCAAGAACAAGGATAAACTTAAAGGCTGAAAATGCTAACTTTGCCACTCTCATCCATGGTATAGGAATGATGCTTTATACCCAGTTCTTAAGTCTACAACTGACGTAGATGTAGAAAATGTCCCTGTTGTTCAACTCGGTAAGAGTCATTACAAGCACATACAAAAGCAGATGTTTTTAGAAATTTATAACAAGTCATCATATATACAATAATGACAGTGCAAATAAAAAATATAAAAGTCACATAATGAGATGGTTATCTGAGATAGTACATGTTGGGGATGTTCAGAAAATTCATGATAATTATCACAGTTTATACCACTAGAAACATAGAAATATAGAAACATTGAAATTGTTAGCAGATAAGGACTGCTAGGGCCCATCCAGTCTGCCCGTAGGCCCTATACATTGTATGTGACCACTGACCCTATGTGATCAATGGCTTTTCATCACTCTCTCCCCTTTCAGGCTTCCCTTGTGCCTATCCCAATCATGCTTAAACCCCTCCACTATGCTTGCCCCTACTACCTCCTGTGGCAGACTATTCCATGCGTCGACTACCCTTTCTGTGTAGAATAAATTCCTCACATTACCTCTTAATCTATCCCGTTCCAATTTCATATTGTGCCCCTTGTTGTAGTACTTTTTCTGCACTGGAAAAGGTCCCCCGCTTGCACCTTGTTTATGCCCTTGAGGTACTTGAAAGTTTCAGTTATGTCCCCCTGCTGTCTCCTCTCCTCTCCTCCAGTGAGTACATATTGAGGTCCCTTAGTCTCTCATCATATGTTTTGTGGTGTAAGCACTGCAGCATCTTTGTTGCCCTTCTCTGGATAGTCTCCACCTTATCTATGTCCTTGCACAGGTGTGGTCTCCAGAACTACATGCAGTACTCCAGATGACGCCTTACCACTGTTTTATACAATGGCATCACCACCTCCTGCCTCCTGCTAGTGATACCCCTGCTTATGCACCCCAGCATGCCACTGACCCTCCCTGCCACCTTTGTACACTGCTTTGATACCTTAAGGTCATCAGAGATGAAAACTCCTAGGTTACTTTCCTCTTTGGTGACAGTCAGCTCCTCCCCCCCAAACTGTAGTTCTCCCCAGGGTTCCCTCTACCCAGGTGCATTATTTTGCACTTTTTTGCATTGAACCTCAGTAGCCACATCTCCAGCCATCATTCAAGTTTCACCAGGCCCCTCTTCATTTTCTGGACTCCTTCTGGAGTATCCACACTGTTGCAGATCTTAGCATCATCTGCACCAGGCTGACCTTTCCTTCCAGCCCCTCTGCAATGTCACTAATGAAGACATTGAATAGGACTGGTCCTAGTACTACAGATCCTTGTGGTAACCCACTGGTCACCCTCCTCTCCTTAGATTGTACCCCATTTGCCACCACCATCTGTCTCCTGTCTGTTAACCGCTATCCTAATGCATTGGTTTGTCATATCCACTATGGCTCCTTTCAGTTTCTTCCATTGTTCTTCCACCCCCTCTACTACCTCTCCCTTCCCCAGGACTGCTTGTATACATCTACCTATTTCAGTGAAATCTGCCCTCCTGAAATCTAATACTCTTGCCATTGTGTGGCTTAATTGAGTCCATGTCTTCATGCTGAATCACACCATGTGGTAGTCACTGGACCCCAGCTGCCCTTCCATCTGTTTTTCTTTGACTCTGTTCCCATTGGTCCACACCAGGTCCAAAATTGATTTGTCCCTGGTTGGCTCATGCACCAGCTGCCTGAATCCAACCTCCTGCAGGGATTCAGGAAGTCTGTGCTTCTGGCTGAAACAGCCATCTGGGTTGCCCAATCCACAGTCTGCATATTGAAATCCCCCAGTAGCAGGATTTCGCCCTTAGCTGCCATGTAGTGTATGTTCTCCACTAGTTCCCAGCCTGCTTCCTCCTTCTGTGCTGGAGGTTCGTAGATCACCCCTGTGCATATTGCTGTTCCATTCTCTGGCTCCAGGGTGACCCACATTATGTCAGCCTCCCCATCTTCCCTGAACGTCTGTAGCCTTTATACCATGTCTGATGTACAGGGCCACTCCCCCACCATTTTTATCCTTCCTGTATAGCTTGGTACATTGACTTCCCAGACATGATTAGCAGAGTACCATGTCTCTGTTACTGCTGCTATGTCAAGGTCTGCATCTGCCAACAAGGCCCACAGGGCTGGAACCTTATTTCCTAGGTTACGGGCATTCGTTGGCATGACCTTCTATGTTTTACAGTCTGCCCTTCCTCTGCTCTTGTTCTTCCTCTCCAGCATCTTCCCCCCACCTCAGTTTCCTTTCCTATGTGCACTTGCCCCCCCCACCAATATCAGTCGTTATACACTACACCATAGAGGAGTTAAAATAAGAACATTTATAGGAAAACAATTTCCTAAAAATGTCCAACATATGTTTTTTTGAAAAAAACAAATATTCTATATAACTGACCCTGTGTTAAAAGAGATGAGAACTTTCACACAAATCCATCTCCAAAATAAAAAAAATCCATTGGAAGTGGAACCGTAGAAGATGCTTCTACAGCTGAAAGAGCTTAGAAACATGTGAACAAGACACTCTGTAACTGGGAATACCCAGAGTGAAAATTTAGCTTGTAGTCTCTGAACATCCATATTGTGCTAGAATAAGCCAAAAAACAGTTATTATACCAAAGGAAAGTTTACATAATGTGTAATTCTTTGCATATTTAATGCATAAATTACAGTTAGCTTGATAAGATGGGTGTACCATTAATTAGGGCAAAGATCAAATTTGAGGCATTTTATTATACTGCATCATGAACAATAATTTCTGAAGGAGGTTCATAAGAATTCTAAGGGTCTCATCCAGGGATAATGTGTTGCTCGAGAAGTAATGGCCAATGCAATGTTTCCTTATAAAGGAATATTTTAAAGAACATAACATTATGTGATAAAGAATTTTAAAGGCATTTTTCCTCATAGTATGAGTTTTGATTAGCATCAGGAGGTTTATTTTCCCAAATCTGAACTGTAGTACCTTAGATGATACATTGCTAACCTGAATTTCAGAAATACTTTTCTCCCTTCTCTGTCAGAAAAATAAAATATGGTTCCAGCATGTGATTTATTTTGCGTTTTGCTTATCATCCATGTAAGAATTAACCCACGACAGAGCATGGGTCTACTGGGGATTAATGCATGGTTGGGGGGGGGGTTGGACCACAAGGCTGAAGGCCAAGTGGTTCCAACACCCAAGCAATACATTAATCCCCAGTAGACCCATGCTCTGAGAAGGGTTAATTAACTTGTAGCACGGGGAAGAGAAAGGGGTCGGCACTCTTTTATTTGTTTCTCTTTCCCATGCTACATTTGCATTAAAGTAATTTTAAACTGCAAAATGACAAAGGTTCCAGGAGGATATTAAGATTCCTACCATGGGGAACAGAAAGGGGGTTGCACCTGGCTGGAGAAATTATATGCTGAAAAGGTTAATTTTTTTTTAATATTGTGGTGAACACTCATTGAATTACTGATTACATGCTGATGTGATCAACATTTCAGGCTCAGGGATATAGGGATTTGTGTAAAGCTTTCTAAAAATGTTGGTTATCTTATTTGACCACATTTCTCCCAGTGGGTCATCAGAGTTCTTCCTGATAACAGGGATGTATCTGTCGGCCGCCTGTTTTCATACGCGATACACAAGTAGTGGCCCTGCCCTGTTTCCCACCTCACAGTATATTTGTGAGATGAACCTTATGGCATTCTCAGTTTTAGCATTAAGAATCATTTCTAATTCCAACATTAATTTTGTCAATTCAGTTTTGAGCTCTGTGTGCCCACCATTCTTATGTTTAGATTCCACCTCTCTTATTTTCTGTTGTAAGGCTATCTGCTTAGTGTACGTCATATTTTTCTTATGCGAGGCATATGAAAAAGCCTCTACTTTCACCACAGCCTTGAGCCCATCCCAGAAGAATTTCATTTGTGAGGTGGGACCTGTGTTCTCATTTATGTAGTTCTTAATAAGTTCCTTAATTTTGGTTGCAGAGGCCTTGTCTCTGAGAAGCCACATTGAGCCTCCACAGGGAATGCTTGCCAGAGGGGCAAAAGTCAATGGTCATATCTATCTTAGTGTGGTCAGACATATAGATTGTGTGGATATCTAAATCTTTAACAGTGTAGCCCCATACTCTTTGAGTATAAAATCTATCAGTTTGGAAGTAGCTGGCCTAGGTTGCTGAATAAAAGATGTAGTTTTGCCCTAATGAGTTCTGCTCCCGCCATTGGTCAATTAGACAGTCAGTGACTTTAGGAGCTTTGGCCCATGTCTAGGGTATTGTCGATTCACTGAGAACGATCTAGTGTCAGGTCCTCTACACAATTCCAATCCCCCCCAACAGTATTTGCCTTCTGGCAGGGTGGCTATTTTCCTAAAAACATATCTAAAGAAATGGGGTACTTATTAGGTCAGGCATAGACATTTATGATATGCAGTAGCCTCCCCACCAATCTCCTGGACAATATGACCAGTCTGCCCTCCTGATATGAAAATGTGTTTGTCTTCTCAAATGTTAGCCCCTTGCGAATCAAAATGGCTACACCTGCTTTTTGGAGGTTGGGTGAGAGGCTGCTATGACATCACCCACCCAGCACCTACAAGATTTAGCATGCTCCTCAGGGGAGAGGTGGATCTCCTGCAATAGTCCTATATCACACTGTACCTTGGCAAAATCTCTCAGTACATTGTACCTCTTCACCACCGAGTTAATCTCTTTCACATCAAGGGAAATTAGCTTTAGGGATCTCATTATGTTTGGTGTATTTGAGTATTACAAGGAGCCCTGGAACTCAAAACTTTTTCTTTTAACCCTCTGGGTTATCACTGAAAACCATATCTGAATTTTGAGCAAGAGACTGTGTTGCTCCTTGACTATACATACATGGTATACCCCTCTAGATATCATGTTCAGTGCTCCCCCATTCCCCAATAACCAACTACAACCGTAGTCCCACCCCTGGCCCCCACAAAAGTTCTAAACAGAGATTTAACAAGGTAGCAAAACAAAATGAACCATTGAACTACAGAACAGATTGTGAAACACAGAAAGAGATTTAGCTGTAGAGCCGCTAACCCCCATTCAGACTCAGAGGGCATCACCCTCTGTTTTGGAGCAAGGATCTCCATCCAGGAGACTCGGCATACTGTCCTGTCAAGTGACTGATAAGATCATCACTGAATAGCAGCTGTTCTCCAAAAGAAGGAGCAAAGTAAAATAAGGTGGGGGGAAATCCCACCATCCACTAAGCAGAGGAAACAAACAGCGAGGAGTGTACCCCCATACTTACTTCCAGTGTGATATTGCTAATAAAAGTAACATTTTTAACCATCTTTTATACACAACATTGAACATTACTGTCTGTGAATAAAGAAATTCTATCAACTGTTATATGAGCTATTTTTTTTTGTGTCCCATGCTTCTGACCCCCCCAAAACACACACACACACACACACACACACACACACACACACACACACACACACACAAGAGGGACCTATGTATGGGAAAAGAAAAATAAGATTAGTTGTAACATTGTGTGTTAAGCATCTTCGTATAGGAAAGGAGAGGTGGTCACTATTTACATTCGTAGTTATATATTCTGTTATAGAAATAAACTCTTAACTGACCTCCTCTCTCAATTCCAACCATTCCACCTCCCCCCCTTTCCCCTTGTCTTCTGCCTTCCAATACAATCCCGTTCAACATTCAATTAAATCTTTTCATAAGGCAAGGAGCGGATCTCCGCTCCAGGCGTTACCTATGAATTGGCCCCAGTATGTTCAGATCACAGCAGCAAGTTTAGTGTACATTTGCCAAGATCGCACCTGGAACAGGAACAAATTCAGGCACCTGGCTGAACATGAATCCATTCCTCAGTATGGAGATTACAGAGCCTGAAGTTACAGCATGGCTGTGGAAAGTCAGCAAAGCTGTGCACAGCTGAGTGAAGAAATGTCATGTCAGAACGGCCACCTCAGCTTTGGGCACAATTGTCTTAGCCTGCAATCAATTGTTGGACCCAGCCACTGTCACTTAGGATCTGCAAGGGTATTGTTGTCAGTATCTTGGGGAATGACAGATATGTGCTAGGACATTGCGCTCATCTAAAACCTAAATTAGAGTACATCTGAGAGTGTAGGTATGGCAGTCAAATGTGGAGTTATCAGCCCTTCCCTTCCAGGCAGCTCAGTGGTGTTATGTAGGAAAGAGAGCACCCAAGAACAGAGAGGAGGGGTGACACCTTGTATATATTACCATGTCCGCAGTCTGTGGGGTGGGGGCAGATGGACACCATGACTCGAGGAGGACAGCAAGAAACATCGTAAAAGAAAAATTCAGCCTAAGGGCTTCTCACAAATCTACAGACAGTCTAGGTAGAATAGAGGCAGAATACCAGGCATGCCAGAAATGAATGGTGCTCATGCCTTGGTATGGGCTTTCAGAGACTTGTTAAAGGGATACTGGCAACCTTTTTTGCATCATATTATTTCTAACTAAAACCCCACATTTTATGAGTGCTTACCTTCTCTAAAGTCCATAGATGTTGTTGTTTTTAGTATCTCCCTTTTTGTTTAGTAGGACTGAAATGCATGCTAATGTATAGTTATAAACAACTTTTGTTTTGATCCAGGATCTATTTTTATTGCATACTTCCTAAACAGTAGAAACACCCCAAACAGTGCAGCCACTCATGATACAATAGTCTCCTCTACTCCCACTGCATAATGAGTAGCTAGACCTTGTTGGAGGTGTTCCTAGGTCCAGAAACAATGCAGTGGGAGTTGATTAAGGAATGTAAACAAACTTGTTTTTGTGTGGTAACACCAGTATGGTGGGCAGTCTGCTTCTCATCCTTTAAAACAAAAGAAAGGAATCCGAATCAAACAACCAGCTACTATAGCAGCAGTCTTTACAGAATGTGAACAATCATTAGATATGTTTTTTAAACTAGGGATGCTCTGAGGCCTAAAGGGGATGACAGTGTCCCTTTAAGGTGCAGTAATCCCTTAAACAGCTGCTCATCCAGGCCATTGCCTTTCTTCTTACCAGCTGCGGCTGTCTTGGTAGTGGTTTCCCATTGTAGCTGCAGTATAGATTGCTCAATTGAATCCTTTTGAAGATCAGACAGTGGGATACCCAGTTTTTGGAGTGGTTTAGCAGCATGGACCAGGGAGTCACATAGTTTCTGACCATCATCCCACTGTACCAGCTGCTTTGCAAGGTAGTGGAGCTCTTGAGTTGACATTTTTCCTCTTTAAGCAACTTGATGACAGCTTAGACGTGTTTACAGCTTTGCACTGTAGCTCTGGGGAAATCCTGGTCAACATAGACTCACTTACCATCATGATTTAAGTCTCTTTTGCCTCATTCTTTTCTCAGGATTAGTTCTTTACAGGGAACCAGTTGAATTTTACTAACAGAGACCAAGAGGGGGTGGGGTGTCTGCTTTGGGCTTCAGCCCAGTGATCTGTGTACTCTCTCCATGTCCAGGGGTTCAGATTCAGGAATTTCCATTCCTTTTCTTAGCCATGTTCGGACAAAGTCAATAGAGTCATGTTGGCCACACCCTTCAGGAAAGCCGAAAATATTCGTATATTTTATGTTTGCTTGCTATGGCCCAAGAAACATGTTGCAGCAGCATGGTGCCAAAGCAGGTTCTGGAGGTGCAGCACTGTTGAGGCCAATACCTGCACGGCATTTTGGGGTGTGTGTGATGTCCACCAATAATGGGGGACACAGCCAATGACAGTAGTTTGGAACGTTGTCACCAGCTTGTGAAAAAATACCGCTTCGTCATTGCAGCATCAGCCATTCGCTGCAATGAGGGAGTGACCCATCATTGCAGGGCGGGATGTTCACACACTGATATTGTTTGTGAACATGGCAGTGGTTTGCCACCTGTTCACAAACAATATTAACCCCCTCCCCTGCTGAGGGGGTGCCCAATCACCCTGGCAGCATGTGCCCCCCCAACAAGTTTGTTTGCTGACGGGGCCCCAATCCCCGTCGGTAGCAGTGGCCCAGATGCATGTTGCCGACAGGAGATCCCACTCCCTGTTGGCAGTATGTAACACCCCCCTTCTTTTCTTGTCTGCCAATGGGGTGCCCAATCCCCGTCAGCATAATCAATCCCCTCGTTGTTATGTGCCGATGGGGGTGCCCAATCCCCATCGGCATAACACACCCCCTCTCATGTTGTGTGCCGACGGGGGTGCCCAATCACCCGTCGGCTACAGCATCCCCCCCAAAAAAAGACTCTGTTGGCATGCTGAGAACCCACCCCAGTGTGCCACATTGCCCTGTAAATAAAAAGTCATCCCGCAATGTCTTTTTTTTTTTTTTTACCTGTAACGAAAGAAACAGTCCCCCGGTGCTCTCCCCGGCCCCCCCCCACAACCTGCAACCACCCACTGTGCACCCTGCCTCCCAACATACCCCCACACACCATACTACCTCCGAGTCCGCGCGACGATCTTCGGTGGACCAAGAACACGTCTGCACTCTACAAAGCTGACCGGAACTGAGGAAATGCTGGTAAGTTGTATAATGGAATAAATAGGGTTTTTCAAGTTTGCTGCATATCTCAGGCATTTTGGAATTTTGCCACAATTTTCAACATGGGGTTTTGGGACCCCTCCTCATGAATTCTGTCACTGTCATGGCATTAATCGGCCTCGAAGGTGATTTTGCGGTCACTGCATGGAATCATCTTTCAGGACTGATTAAAAACAACAGTGCCAGTGTTCATGAGGTGGGCTCTCAAAAGCTTATGTTGCAAATTTGGTAGGAAAATCTAAAAATGACATTGTTATTTAGCGCGCGCTATGCAGTTGCTATGCACGCTGTAACTTTGTGAATTTGAAACATTTTCACCCCAGATTTTCAACATTGGCATTTTTTCAGACCTCCTTGTGAATAGTACAGCTGTCATTTTTCACATCCTGGACAAAATGTGTTTTCGCACTTGAGGCACGGAATAGAGCGGTCGGTGTGGGAAATCAGTGTTCCACAAAGATTAAGAAACTGACAGTGGCACTGTTCATGAGCAGAGGTCCTAAAATGCCTATGTTGAAAATTTGGTGATGATACTCCATAAAATGACTGTGTTACAAGCATGCGTTGCACTGTTCCTACACACTCTCATAAGTTTGTGAATTTTCAATATTTTTACTCCAGATTTTCAACATTGCCATTTTACCACACCTCCTTATGAGCAGTACAGCTGTCATTTTTCTCATCTTGCCCAAAACGTGTTTCCACCCATGTAGTGCACAATGGCGCAGTCGGTCTGCGAAATCAATGTTCGGGACAGATTAAGAAAATCACAGTGACACTGTTCATGAACAGAGTTGTTACAATGGCTATGTTAAAAAATTTGGTGAAAAAATCCATAAAATTACTGTTACAAGTGACCATTGCACAGTTTCCACGCACCCTCGTAAGTTCATGGATTTCTAATATTTTCAGTCCAGTTTTTCACCACTGGCATTTTTCCACAGTTCCTTATGAACAGTACAGCTGTCATTTTTCCGACCATGGCCGAAATGTGTTTTCGCACTTCCAGCACAGATATGTGTGGTGACTGTGGGAAATCACTGTTTGGGACAGATTAATAAAATCACAGTGACACTGTTCATGAGCGGAGATTCCAAAATGCCTGTGTTGACAATCTGCTGTAAAACATCCTCAAACTAATTGCATTATGGGTGTGCATTGCCCAATTTCTACACACACTCGTGACATCACCAGTTTTTTTAATATTTTCACTGCAGATTTTCAACATTGTCATTTTTTTTCACCTCCCCATGAACAGTACAGCTGTCATTTTTCACATTCTGTTCGAAATGTGTTTTCGCACCTGTGGTGCCAAATGGCGTAGTCACTGTGCAAAATCAGCTTTCAGCTAACGAACTGATTTTGCCACTGTTCATAAGGTGGGGGTCACAAAAAACCCATGTTGAGAATTTCGAGTGAAAATGCCAACGAACGCCTGAGATGTTAGGGTTTCCGACCATAACGTCCCACCTGTAATGCTCATACCATTCCATACCCTGCAGCCAGTGAGAGGCATCAAGGTGTGCCTTGAACTCTTCAGCCCCAAAGTTCACCCCACTCTCCTATACAGCACCCGTCTCACCGTATTTCCTGATGGAATGGGGTGAGCATAAGGGCCAAAGACCCCAAGGCACACTGTGACACTTGTCAGTGTCTACAGGGTAGGGTGTGTTGAAATGGTGTGGCCGTTATGCCTGACAACCCAAAAGCACACCCCAATGCCTGTCAGTCTCTGCAGGGTAGTGGCGGGGTTGGCTTCAGTTCAATACTTCACTGCCATTCCTATTGTGCAGCTCTCTAACTCCTACACTACCAATGCCAATGCCAGCAAGCAAACATTCTGCATTGACAAATGCTTGTTTCTTCTTCCACTGGCTCCTGCATCTTCAGCCAATCTTGTTAGCTCTGTCTCTCACTTCATCAAGTACAGGACCACATGGCTTTACCACATAGCAGCCTCTCTAATCTCATTCAGTCCTGTTTCCACATCAGATGTTCGTCGCTTTTAAATGTTTTAATTCATTCTTGATATCCTTCACATTTGCATCAATCCGGTGGAGCATTTTCATGACGTTTATTGAAGTTCTGCTATCGATAGAACTACTTCTAAAGGCTGTGTCATCTTCTTTTTCTGGCTCAGCCATATATAGATTCTGAGGCCCGAGATGGTGATGTACTGATACTTCCCCTCTGGAGCCATGGTGTTTGAGGCCTTTCAGACCCTCTCTACCTCTCAAATTTAGTGCCTGGTTCATCACTGCAACCAAAATCATGTTAGGTGATGAAAATGCCTCTTTCACCTAGATGGATTTTTATTTATAAAAAGTCGGTGTAGGAGTGCTCAGCTAAGCATCTCCGGAAGTCTAGATATTCTATTTTTTAACTCTCCTGAGTTCTGCTCTTGCTGTTTCTGATGGTGTGGGTCTAGAAATTTGAGGAATAGATATATATATAGTTGCGTGAAAGGCTTTTCAATTTGGTCATATTATATCATCCCAGATTTCAGCCATGTAGAGTGCTATGCTGTTCATTTTAATCTCTGCTGTTTGAAGTACTGAGGGAAATGAAAATCCCTAATTTAACATTGAACCTCATCAGGGCACTTTTAATTTGTTTAACCTTACTTACTGTATAAGTTGTATGTTTAGAGCAGCTATTATTATTATTATTAGAAAACTTTAAACCAAGATAACTGTAAGTAGGAACAATGTCCAGTGTTTTTTGATAATTTTCCATTTGTATTGATATGTACTGTAATCTCTTATTAATGCAATAATTCTCTTCGAGGCCAAATTGTTTACTTAATCCAGTTGGACTAACTGAGATCAAAATTAAGTCATCTATGTACATTAGTGCAAGTATCAAAGTACCTTTTATGCTAGGTTAATGGCTTGCATCCATCAGGAGAAGAGTTGATAAATCATTACTGAATAGGTTGAAAAGTAACAGGGTAAAGATGCAGCCCTGTTTTACTTCAGTATTGGATTCATTTCATTTCATTTTTATTTTATCCTGGTAAAGGCATGCGAGCAAAAATTGCCCAATTTCACAAGTGTCCAGTGAAAGTAACAGAATAGAATTAAAGGAGAAGGACAAAAAGCAATATACAGCAACAATTATAAGCAAGTAAACAAACATTGAGCTATATTACAATACACAAATATTCAGCATTTATGTAACTAAACAGGCAATCTGCTTTAAAGGGTACCCAGTTACACTAGCACTACAATAATAGCGCCACTCAACATAGTGCAAGTGCCACTATACTGCTACCATGAACAGCAATGGGGAATTCACAGCACTATTCAGCTAGTGCTCCTCTGGTTGCTGTCCATGGTCCTAGCAGAGGACAAGTAGGGAAGAATTCCAGTAGTCAGTCAAGCTGTTCCCATGGTGTGGAGGGTTGAGGCAAGAAGCAACTCAGCTGTGTGATAGTAGATACCAGGGTTCTAATCCTGGACTGCTTGTATTTTTGTGCTTGGAGACTTCTGGCTTTTTCACAAGGGTCAGTGGAAACAGTATTCCACGGACCCACACATTTTCTCTTGCCCAGTGATCCTCTCCCCTGGAGTTAGGATCCTTTAGTATGGGAGGTGCAGAGGGCAAAGCTCACTGTGTCGGAGGGTGCCCCCACAAAAAAAAAGTGGTGCTGTTTTTGCCCCACAGTTGTTGACTGCGTCGTCCTGACCGGCAGTATTGTGAGTGACCCAGTGCCAAATTAAAAGGATGTATGTACAAAGCAGAATTGCAGAGGAAATAGCTAAAATTTACAGGAATTGAAGACAGCTTAACTATACAGAAATTTGCTTCAGGGACATTAGTGAGGGAAAGAGGAGGAGTAAGGCTAGGGGCAAGTGAATATCGAGTGTTTTTTGAAGGAGGCTTATTAAAGTGCTTCTGAAGACAGAAATAGATGGGCACTGGGTGAGTGATTGAGGCAGTGTGTTAAAGAGTTTTGTGCCCCGGTAGGTGAGAGAGCACTGGCTGAGGGAGGTGCGGTTTAGTGGGATAACAAAGTATAGCAGTTATTAGTTATTAGAGGAAGGATTAAAAGGATTCAGAGATAATACCAGCTAAATCATATCTGACACATATCCAATTTTCATAACAGACCCTATGCACGAATGGGGCAGACTGGCTACGCATGTATCTGGGGCACATAGCCACTCCACACCCTTTGTGCCCCCCATGTGGGATGCACAAAGGGGAGTCACACAGACAAGATGTGCCCTATCCCCCAGGTCCACGCAGAGGTCATGCCAGTACTGTGCACCATGCACAAAAGCATGTAGTGCTGTCTGCAGGGGTGCATGAGGGGGCGCAGGGTACAGCAGAGATAACCCTGCCATAAACCCCCTATGCACCCTGTGCACACCCCAGGACATGCCACAGGACAGTGAGAACAGCCCACTGACCTTCCAGGGCCACAGCAAATGGCCACCCTGTGCTACCCACCTGCCCAGCACACAGGGGTGTGGGCAGCCACCCCTGCAACCCAAAGACCTCACAGGTGCACTGGTACATGGATGCTGCCCCCTCAATGGCACCGCATGACAACCCCCCACTGCTACCATCAGTACTGTTCCCTCCACCACCTGACATACCCCTGTCCCTCTGCACTGCTTCAGTGCCATTGGAGGGCCGATGGCATTGCCCTCCTCCCACCTGCTTCAGGTGCCGGCCCTCAGACATCCATGGGGCACGCTGCCAATGAGCACCCCACCATGTAAGGGATCCACTGTTGGACCAATGCCGGGCATCAGATTGGATACCTGGCTGGGTCCGTGACTCTGCCAGCACCCACCCTGTGCGACCTGCATGCTGGGGGTGGGTGGGGCTGCAGATAGGTGACTGGAGGTCGTGAATGCCACCGGTGCACACCTGTCCACACGTGCAGAGCTCCATGGGCAGGTAATGCTCCTCCGGTGTGCATTACCCACCCATTGGTGCATAGGGGCCAATATAAGTTAATGATAATCCTAAGTATGACATGATCCACCTTAAAAGCATACATTGTTTCTCAAGAAAGTGACCGAGATACACCATCAAAATCTCTCCTACAGTCAATGAAGGCCAATTGCAGTGCAATATGCTTTTTGAGATACAGGAAAGCCTTCCTGGATGAAGTGAAGTGTCACAGTTTCCTGCATGACAAAAGAGATTACATCTCAGTGAAATTGTCTTGTTGCCTACAGTAACTCTGCTGCAGAATGCTATGGAATTGGGTTTCATCCTGGCAGGTTCACTCTAACATTTTTGTTTGATATGTTGTAAGATGAAACATTGATCCACTGTGGAGTAAACTTTTCTGAATCCTGCTTGATATGGGTTTAAAACATCTTGTTTTTCTAGCCAGATATTTATTCTGCCCAGAATTATCCTTGCAAACATCTTACTCAAACAATGTACAAGATGTACTGGTCTGTAATCCTCTGGTGAAGCAGGATCACCTTTTACGTAAATGGGTACTGTGATACTTCCTTTCCATTCTGAGGAAATAACATTTTGTTTTACCAGTTTCTTTAAAAGCAAGAATAAAGATTACACCACCATTCAACTTCAGTTTTATAAACATATGGAGGCACTTTATCAGGTCCTGAAGCATTGTTGCCCTTAGTCGATCGGATTGCAATATACATTTTTTGTTGCGTGATATCCCAGTATCATGCAGTTAACTGCAACTTAGAGTGAATGCATTTGTAATTTTGAACTTCCTGTTTATTGTAGAATATCTTTTTCATTCTAGACACGGAGGGAATATGTGCCATGCTATTTCTGGCAAAGTTTCTTGTGCCTTTTACCATGAGTAACCAAAACTGTTTTGTATCATTTGCCTGAATGGCTTTGTGCATTTCTTCCCACTGTTTGATCTGAAAGGCTGGTTTCTGTTCATGTTGAAATGTTTTGTACATTTTCCAATAACTGTTAAGAAATGTGTAATTTTCCATAAGAGGGTTCTGTTTCACAAACATAATAAGTTTTGACAATGCAGAGTAAACTTTTTCCCAGTCACAATTAAATGTTGCTGATGATTTAATTTTGATTTCAATCAGCCCACTGGAACCAAGTAAAAAAAATGGCTCTTCTAGAGAAATACTGTGATAATAACAGGTATTTTTCAGTTATTTGCATTAAACCCAGCATTCAGTAATGATATGCTCATAAGCCAGTAAAACATTCCAACAAATAACTGATTTATTGGGGGACTTGAATAAGGTAATGGGATGCAAATCAAATTTGACTTTAAAGTACTGTTTCAGATCTTGGCAACTACAGACATTCATTTAACCCCCTAGACAGTCCAGATACTGCTGCTGAGTACCCAGAGTCTAATTAGGTGCAGGCCTGAAGCGTTGTCGGAGGTTGGCTGGTGTTGCAGCTGGTTGGGGCAAATACATTGTTATTAATTCTGTTACTTTTTTTTTTATTTCAAGTTTTGGAATAATACGTTTGAACCATGAGGCTCTTTTAGAAAGGTCCCAAGTCAGGGACATTAACAATATATTGGGTACAGAAGCAACAAACAAAACAATAGTTACATACAATGTGTTCATGCTCAAATCAGGTAGCAGAAGTGTTGTAGAAGGATAAAACCATGTATGATAAGAATAGGAGTGTGGTTACAAAGCAACAGAGTTTGAGCATAGTTAAATACCTTATGGTTGCCAAAGTAAAGATATTTGGCAAAAAACTATCAGCAGCCCATAGGGGGGATTTGTTTTAGTTGTAAGGGGGGAAGGAAGGGGAGGTAGGTAGGTAGTGTGGCAGAGATGGGAGAATAGGGGTCAGGGGCAGGAGAAGTGTGGGGCTGGGGAAAATCTGATGGCAGCCAGTGGAGTAGGCTTTGTCAAGAATTGCAGAGAGAGGTGAAGTGGGGGGCTAAGGGGGACAGGGAAAGGGGCACGGATAACTGAGGTGGGGAGAGAGGAGTGTCAGAGAACAGTGAGCTGTAAAGGGGTGCTTGCAAGGCACTGTAGACTAACCACTGCAGCAGCAGTCATTATGAAGGGTTAGGTGTGTGGTTTTTGCAACATTCACAACCACTTTAAACCCAAGGAAAATTGTAATCCTCAGGCTCGATGGCCTGCAAAACAGTTTAAACAGCAACTTGAAACTGATAGGCAAATCAGATGACAAAACACTTTAAATTAGTTGCAGGGACAGTCTCTGTTACTACTCACTGAACCCTGGACCTCGGGATCAGGGCTGATTTCCAGGTTAACTTCCCTTGAGGCAGGATGAGGCTTTCTGGCTTATGGCTGCAGGCAGCAGAACTTTGTTCTTTTTTGCAAGGACCAGAATACAGGGACAAGGGCTGGCATGACTCAACACCATGTCATGGCTTAGCGCCCAAGAATGGCCACAACCCACTATGATCTTCATCGCAGAAGCTGACTCCTTTCTGTGGTCATCTAGCAGCTTTGGTCTCACAAGCAGCAACAGTCTCTTGAGCAAATTATTTGGCCTCACAGGCTTAACTTCTGGTACAGTTCTGGCATGAGCTGCACAGCTTTCCTGCTTGCAAACTACAGTCCTGGACATGTAGGCTGGCAATGCAGAAATTCAGGTCTCCCCTTTTGGCAAACAGGCTGGAGACAGTTCCGGTTGTCCCAGGCTTGCAATTTAGGCCATAGTCTCTGAAGCAATTTTGGTTTATGTGATAACGGCAAAAGCCTAAAGGTGATCGGTGTTATTGTGAAGTCAGAGTGCTGAAAATCAATTTTGGCACTCTGACTCTTAGGCACACAGCACAAGGGTGTCAGGGTCTTGGACCTCCTCCCCGGAGGGCTTCACCCCCGCACCACCCCCCACTTAAGGATTCTCATCCTCAGGGGCGGTGCACCACAAAATGGCTGGCTCTGGGTGCAACAAAGGCACCCGCACTCCAGACCTGAACATAGCACCACACACGCCCTTACCCTAAACCCACCCACCATGCCATGGGAGTGGCTCAGCAGCTCACTGCAGTGCCACCCCTTACAATCCCTCCCTCCCGTCCCACCCCACATGCAGTGTGCTCACTCCCCCCATGCGTATATACATGTAACAACATCCTGTCGCTATAGTCGCACATTCCAGCATCTGGTCACCCTCCCTACTTCTTTGCCATGTTTAAAAGTGCCACGACTGAGTCACAGTTTTGGTAGGTGCCCAATCACAGTCACTAAACTCATGGTATACTAGCAAAACCATTATTCACTGAGATGCAGATTGGGGATCTTTCAGACACTGACCCCAACTTCAGTCTGGAGTTTCAGCTCTCAGGGAAAATCACTTCTTTCTCCACTGGAGGCTTTAGATGGGTCTGCAGACTTGGCAGTCACTATAATAAAGACATGAGTTCAGGCCTAGAAGAGGTTTAGCAGACCTCTCCCCAAATCCTCTGAGCTGCATACAGAGCCTACTAATCCTACTTTGGAAGCTCTCTCCAGACTACTGTAGAACTGGCTGTTCAAACAGTCCCTCTCCAACTGAAGAGCAGAATTTCTGGACCCTGATTGGCTACCTAAGCTGTTAGTCACAGTCCAAGCAGGTAATCAGGCATGGGCCAGGTCAAGGGCATCCAACTGTGGTTGCAACACTGAGGAAAGAGGGCTGACCAGAAAGCAAATTGGGGGTCGGGTTCTTGGTATCCAGCCCCAGGGAATAAGTAATATGGTGGTATGAACCAGGAAAAGGTGTTGGGTCTCACAGCCGGGCTCTGAGAAGATTTGAAGGAAAAGGCCATGAAGGAAGCAAGTGACAAGAATTATGTGGACTGGAATGTGTTTGTTTAAAATGTAGTTATGATGTACAAAGGTTTTGATGAAGTTGGATAAGAATGTATTAAAGATGTGTAAATAAGTTGCCAATTGAGCACCCAAAATTTGATGTTCAGGTATTCATTTCTGGGGGAAAATCCCTCTAAGAATGACAAACTGTCAGATGTCCATTGTATACTACTAAATGGGAATGGGATCCCCCTCTAAAGTCAGACAGATCAGTTTACAGTTAAACTACTGTTCGAAGGAGGAAGGGAACAGAGGTCAACTGCATGACTGCCATGTATTTAACTGACCAGCACATCAGTGTTATAAGTTCATAGTTTTCATTTCCTGAAATGCTATTTACAATTCCATGTGTGTGTCATAAAGCTCAGTGCCATTTTATGCACTTATAGGGTGGATTTTAAGTTTTCCTCATGTTTTACAAAAGGTTCTTATTCAAATCAAAACTTATCAGGACTTTGGCCTGGATCTTGATCGTAATAATAAAGATCAGGACCATTTGGATCTGCCCATCCCTATTCTCTTTTGAGGCATTTTTAAATAGTTCCAGGTAGAGCTAAAAAAGAATGGATAGCCTTTTAAAATATTAAGTAAAATGGCTTTACTAATATAGACTCTTTAAATATTTAACCTTCTAAAAATAATAATGTTTAAAAAATATATTTATTTATTTATTAGTTTGGTAACTGGGTTGGTGCACTGATCCAAAGACCTTTTCAGGCATGGCCCGGGCCAGAAACTGGCACATACAATGTAAAACTACAGTGAGAGAGCAGGGTGCATCATACAGGGAACATAACAGTGGAGGTCAAGCTAACAGAGAAAATATAAGGAAACAATACAAGGTACAGCAGCAATTGAGCAAACAAGGTATATAACATTTAGATAAACAGGGTAAGGTTGCTCCATCATTCAAGGAATAACAATAGTATTCAGGGTGGGAGAGGAAAGCGGAGCACTAGAGGAGGAGGGGGTAAGGGTGAGCTTCAAGGGAGGTGAAGCCATGCTAGTGGCTTGTGGGCAGATGCAGGTCGTGGTGGACAGAAAGTGCATTCTAAACAGGGAATTTAGATTTAGAGGTGGGTTGGGGGAACCTAGGGAGGAGGGGAGGTCATTCCATAGTGAGGGTCCGGCTGCAGAGAAGGCTCTTAGATCCATTCTCGTAGTTATGTTAGAGCATTCTAGTTGAACCTGCTTACATTTAGCATTCAGGCACCATACACTCGCACATATACTCCGTGTTTAAAAGCACTGCAATCACGGTTTTGTAGACAATCCATTCAACTTTAAAATCCTTGTTGTATGATATTTCTGTCACAAAGACAGATATTTGAACAAGAGTGCCCGTATAAGTTATATTTGTTTACTAGATGGAGAATTGTAAATATGAAACTCTAGCAACTCAGTAAAGCTATGGTAACATTAAGGTACTGTAAATGAATGTTACTTCCTGGAATATTGATAGATATACATTAACCCAACAGGCTGTCCCAGAGGAGGGGATGGCACATTCTTATTGTCTGGATTATGACAAACAGGCCCTATAGAATCCTACAAGCTGGTGTGCTTCCTGATGCCATCTCAGACAAATCCCCAATCTACTGCACCTGGAAAATTAACTTTCCTAAAGTGTCACCACAAATCACAAGCCTCTGTGATGACTTAAAGTTTGACCCTGGGCTCTTCATCTCAGGCCTTACAAACACTGACTGGTCCAGTGTCTATGCCTCCCCCTCTGTCACCACTGCCCTGGCTGCTTTTCCTCAGTCCTCTGTCTCTCTACAGGAGACTCATACCCCCTTTATCAGAAGGAGGGTAGAAGTTGCAGCAACACAATGGCTTCACAGTGGCCTCCTTAATCTTCTCAAGCAGAGAAACAGGAAGTGGTACTGTTATGAGGCATTCCAAGCCCTATCCAACTTATATGAGTATAGAAGGCTGCACAACATTTGCAAGCAAGAAATCCACTCCACCAAAATTGTTTTTTTTTAGTTTTTTTGCCATGAAACCCTGCTTGCTTCTGCCAAAGATTCTATGTCCTTTTGGAGAAACATTAGGGGTCTGGTAAGGAACTCCTTTAAGTTGCATCCCAGAGACATACTGGTAGGAGGAGTACACTGCAGCAATGCAAAGATGATTACTGATGCTTTCGACCAGCAATTCACAGGCCTTACAGCTTTCACCTCCCAGTTCTCATCCTGCAGTACAGGGGAATCCACTGTCAGCTCCCTTATCCCTCCTTACACCATCTTCCTTTTTACCTCAAGATGGAGATGACCAATGCCATCTTCAAGCTCCTAACTAGCCTCTCTCCATATATGACCGTTGGTTGTGATGGCCTTGAACCTAATCTACTGAGACTCAATGCCTTCATCATAGCCCCTGTGGTCAAGCACATCTTTAACCTTTCACACATGTCTGACACTGTTCCTGACAGCTGGAAGCTTGCCAGTTTTGCATCTGCCCCTAAGGCTGGAGACACAAGATGTCTTGAAAATTATTTCCCCATTGCAATACTCCCTACCCTTAGCAAACTACTTGAGCATGCTGTGGCTGGCCAACTCACTGAACATCTCTACACCCATGGTATCTTAACATGTGGCAACATGGTTTCCATAAGGACCAGATCACCTCCATTGCTATCGCCACTGTTGTCACCAGCATTATATCTGCCATACTGCAGATCAGGGTCAACTCACTGGGATCATTTTTGTCGCTCTGTCTAAAGACTTTGATTTGGTTGCCTACAAACACATGCATTCCAAACTGAGGGCATTGGTCTGTCCACTCATGCTGTCACCTGATTCAGGTACAATCTGTCGAACCAATAACAAGTGGTCAGGTTCCACAGCTCCATCTCTGAGCCAGCTCCTGTTAAACTTGGGATCATCCAGGGCTCAATTCTCAGACCTGTTCTCACTGTTTATAAACAGCCTCACTACTGTTATCACTATGTGTATTGCCACACTGATTGTTTATGACCTGGTGCTCTTCCACAGTTCTAAGAAAATAAATCTTTTTTCAAATCCCATCATGCAAAGGACTTCCACATACTCTAAGCCTGGAACAACAAAAACAAGTTAGCCATGAATGCTAAAAAGACTCAAACCATACTTTTTGGAGTCCCCTGGAAAACATAGAAACTGCTTCACCCCTCTGTCCATCAAGTGCACTAATGGAGCCACCCTGAAGGTGGCACCAGTCATTTAAGTACCTTGGGGTTACACTTGATCTGCATCTTGATTTCTCCCTCCACATCCACAACATGTGTAGGACTGTAAATGCCAAGCTTGGTCTGGCATATTGGGTAAAGAGCTGCCTAACACCAGATGCAATGCTTGCCTAGCCCTTGCCTGGACTGTCCTTCTTCCCTACCTCAACTATAAGTTGTATCCTTCATGAATGAGTCCAAGTCACTGTTTGCTAAGTGGAGGACCACCTACAATAACATTTACAGATTTGCTCACTCCCTAAACTCAGCAATACATCACTGTGACTTCTACCACCACCTTGGCTGACTATCCCTCTTAAAGAGCTGTCATTTTGTTCTAGGCTGTTCCACAGATAAAATAATTAGAACTGACACCTCTGCTTCCTTCGCGGCCCTGCTCAAGTCCTCCCACTGATCCTATCCCCTTTGATACAATGAAAAATCCCTTCTCATTGTCCCCAAAACATCCAGTCACATTGCGGACCAGGTCTACAGTACAATGGCACCCAAAACTGTGGAACTCTGCTTCTTGCAATATATAGCTCCTCCTCCCACCATCAATTTAAAAACTCTCAGTTCTTCTTGTCTATACATGCCAGTCCTCATGTAGCTTACTAGCTTCAATCCAGCTCATGAATTGTTTATGTTTATTTGTTGTGTTTGTTTATTTATATTCATGTTTTTAACTTTCAACTCCACAACATGTTTTGTTGTATTTGTTTATTTTCTGCACTGGCCTTTATTGTTTTGTAATTATTGTACTGTATCTTTCTTGTCACTATTGTATTGACTGTCTTGTAACCTCCTGGGTTGTACCTGAAAATAGGCACAACTGTGGCTAGTGTATGCGCATGGTCAATAAAAGGTAATAAATAAGTAAGATGTTACTGAACCCTTTTAAATTGAATTGTGAGATCCGTATTTCTATCAGACATTTTATGCTTCACAGATTATGAAACAGCAATTCAGGCAGCTTTTGAAAACAATGAGATTTGAGTGCTTTCTTGGCTTACAGTGCACCTATTGTAATATTGTAATGAATAATATACATCTCTACCTATGGGGACAAAAACATAGAAACACAGAAGTTGACAGCAGAAAAGGACCTCTTTGCCCACCTGGTTTGCCCTAAAATTCCCTACTTAATGTGCTACGGCAGACCCTATATGATCTCCAGCTAATATCCCCCCAGCCCTGGTACTAAGATCCCCTTGTGTCTATCCCATGCATGCTTGAATCCTGCCACCATTTTAGCACCCACCACCTCTTTTGGTAGTCTGTTCCAGATGTCCACCACCCTTTCTGTGAAGAAGTACTTCCTCACATCCCCTCTGAACCTTCCCTCCCCAGCCTCATATCATGACCCCTTGTCCTTAAGCATCTCTTTCTATAGAATATACCACCCCATGTACCTGCTTTATATCCTTGAGGAATTTGAATATTTCTATCATGGCTCCCCTTTCCCTACTTTCCTCAAGAGAGTACATATGTAATTCCTTGAGTCTTTCCTCATAGGGCTTCTGATGCAGGCCCTACACTATTTTGGTTGCCCTCCTCTGGGACGCTTTCACCTGATCCATGTCTTTCCATAGATGGGGCCTCCAGTACTGGATGAAATATTCCAGGTGGGGCCTCACCATTGGTCTATACAGGGGTAACAGTATCTCCCTCTTTCTGCTGGTGATACCCCTCCCTATGCACCCCAGCATTTTACTAGCCTTACCCCCTACTCTGTCACACTGCCTTGCTACCTTCAGGTCATCAGATCTGATGACCCCCAAGTCCCTTTCCTGACTTGTGGTTGCCATCATTCACATACACACACACACAAATATACACACACATTTTGTATGTTGCCCTTGGGTTTTTTTGCACTACTGTATGTGCATAATTTTGCACTTTTTGGTGTTGAAGCCTAATTACTAAGCTTTTGACCAGTCTTTCAGTTTTTCAGATCCTCCCTTTTTTTTTCCACACACTCCCCAGTGTGTCCACTCTGTTGCAGCTTTTTATGTGAACAGATATACCTTCCCTTCCAGCCCTTCTGTGATGTCAATAATAAAGACATTGAAGAGAACTGGTCCCATTATTGCCCCCTGTGGCACCCCACTGGTTACATTGCCTTCCTCTGAGTGAACTCCATTTACCACCACTCTCTGACTGAACTCCATTTACCACCACTCTCTGACTCCTGTTACTTAGCAAACTACGTACCCAATTTACTACCTTTGGTCCCACTCACAGGCTTCCCAGCTTGCTTACCACCCTCCTGTATGGAAGAGTGTCAAAGGCCTTGCTGAAATTCCGCAAGGCCACATCCATTGCTCCTCTTTGATTTACTTCCCTGGTCGCCCAGTCAAAAACTCATTCAGGTTTGTTTGGCAAGATTACGGCCCTCCCCCCCATGAACCCATGCTGCCTTGGCTCCTGTAATCCCCTGGTTTCAAGGTATTCCCCAATCCTTCCTTTTAGCAGTGTTTCCATAACTTTGCCTACAACCAAAGTCAGATTTACAGGTCTGTAGTTTTCTTCCCCCTCCCTATTCCCACTTTCTGTGGCAACAACTGTCCTCCTCCAGTCTTCTGGGGCCTTCCCTGTATCCAGTGATAACTTGAACAGGACCATCAGCGGTGCAGTCAGCTCTTCCCTAAGTTCCCTCAGTATCCTACGGTGAACCCCATCTGGCCCAATTGCCTTATATACTTTCAGTTTCACTAGTTCCCTAAGGGCACAGAGTCATAATGTCACAGACAAAACCCCGCCAGGAAACACAACACACAGACAACAGTGTGCGGCAACACAGTGGCAGTATATAATGCCGACAGCACAAAATCACCGCACACCCAATGAATTTTTTAGTGTTTGTAGGGGACTTCACCCCCACACCTCCTGGAATAATTATAAACAGCTCTGAGGGGGTGTGGACAGAGGCGCAAGTTAAAATTCACATTGCAGCACTTACTCATGGGTGAACAGATGGGAGTAAAATAATATTTCCCTTGAGCAGGGTTTCAAACCCTGGCCTCCCCCCTCACCTACTGCTGGGTTGAGTGCCTTGGCCACTCCACCATGGGAGCGGCTCAACTGAGCACTCAACCAGCAGTGCTCAAAAACCTTTTCCCCCACTTCTGTCTTCCATTCTACAATGACATGGGTAGTTTCATCTGCAGGCCATCTCCCCAAGGAATTCCCGCAAGCAAACTGCCCCAGGCGCAGCCCCATAGGGCCACCTCCGACTCTGTGACTTGTGGGAGGATCATGCTTGCTGCTTCATCCATAGGCCATCTCTCCGAGGACTTCCTGTAAGCAAACTGCCCCAGGTGCAGCCCCATTGGGCCACCACTGACTCTGACTGGCAGGAGGATGCCACCGGCTGCTTCATCTGCAGGCCATCTCCACAAGGACTTCCCACAAGCAAACTGCCCCAGGCGCAGCCCCATCAGGCCACCTCCAAATCTGTGACCAGCAGGAGGAAACCACCGGCCACTTCATCCACAGGCTTTCTACCCAAGGACTTCCCACAAGCAAACTGCCCCAGGCACAGCCCCATTGGGCCACCTCCAACTCTGTGACTGGTGGGAGGACACCGCCAGCCACTTCATCTGCAGGCTGTCTCCCCAAGGACTTCCCACAAGCAAATTGACCCAGGTGCAGCCCCATTAGGCCACCTCCGACTCTGTGAATGGTGGGAGGCCACTGTCGGCCACTTCATCCACTGGCCATCTCCCCGAGGACTTCCCACAAGCAAACTGCCCCAGGCACAGCCACATTGAGCCACCTCTGACTCTAACTGGCGGAAGGATGCCACTGGCCACTTCATCCACAGGCCGTCTCCCCAAGGACTTCATGCAAGCAAACTGCCCCAGGTACGGCACCTTGGAACTGGCTCCAAAGTCCGGGATTTGATTGGAGAAGAGCTGCTGGAGGAGGACGCTGATCGGTGGATTCCAGCTTCAGCCAGGCTGCAATTGGCCATCTGACTTTTAGGATGTCCTTGATTGCTTCTCCTCGGCAGCTGTACTACGAGCTGCCGAGAAGCTCCAGGACCCCACAGTAACATTCTGGGTTTTTCGGCCAAACCTATTAATCTCTATTTCTTTTTTCTTTCTTTCTCTGACTGCTGCATACTCTCTGGGGCATGACTGAATTGCCTAGAACGTTAAGTATCTGAAATGTATTAACTTTAGCACTGGGCTATCCTGGAAATGTCTAATTCTTTTTTTATCTGTTTTGTGTGTTCAGAATGTAGTTTAAATGTGCAAGGAATTATATATTTTTTTCGTCTTTAAATGTTTTTTCTAGCAGTTTTGGTGCTAAGCCCACCTCCGTGTAGTTGTATTAAATTTAAATTTCTCTCTACTGCCTTATTCCCCCACGATCCTGGAGCAGGTCTCCACCTGTACCAGCCTGCTTCCTCTTTATCCCTCTTGTCTTTTCCTACTACTCCTGCATCGTGTACTCCACAGCCCTGTGCAAGAGCCCCTAAACTGTTTCTGCTTCTTAAATAACTTTAAATCCATGGAGCCCCTAAACTGTTTTTTGCTTTTTATTAACTGAAATCCCTGTTGTCCCCTCTGCCCAGTGCTGCTGTATCTAGTATCGGGTGCTTATTTATTTAGGCATCAAAACTTGTAGCCTCCTGTTGCGGTGCAGGGCTTCCCCCTCCCCTCTGCCTACCTTCTGTTTTCCTGTTCTTTGTCTGAATTTAGGTGCCAAAGCCACTGCCATCCTTTGAGCTGTTAGAGCACCCCTCTCCCTCCTGTCCCTCTGTTAACCTACTCCCTCCCATATCTCTATTTATTAATTTATCAAGTCTAGGATTACAAATACCTTTGAGCCAAGGCTCTTTCACAAAGGTTCCACATCAGGGAAATACAAACTATGGGGAACATCAAGACAGATATTACAACAATGTGGACATTGCAAACAGATTACAGATTAATACAATTCAAGGGTAGCACTGTAAGCAAGGCAGCCAGTGACATTTGTCAGAGAAAGCAGACAAGAGAAAAGAAGTGCCAGAGTCATAGGGAGAGGGAAGGGGGGGAGAAGGAATGTAGGAAGGGTGGGGAGAGGGTGAAAAGTGCAGCATTGGGTATACCAAGATGTGAGGGTAGAATCCAGTGAGGAGAGGAGGGGGGGACCACTAGAGCAGGCAGGGAAGTGGAGAAACAAGGTTAAAAGTTGGACAGTCACAGGAACTGTTGGTAGTGAGATAGTCCTGGAGCCTAGTTTTAATCATACCAATTGTCGGGGCAGAGGAGATGGTGAGGCTGAGGCCATTGAACCAGTGGTGCTCAATAAGCAAAAGAGCGTTGTCCCTGTGAAGTATGACAGTGGGGGACTTTCAGTAGCTGTAGCGTGGATCTCTGAAGGCACCGTTTGTTGGTTCGGTGTTGTAACAGAGTTAAGACCCCAGAAGGTGCAAGGCCAAAGTAGATTTTGTTCACCATGGAGCAGGTGAGAAACTTTATGCGGTTTGATAGTTGGAGCCAGCCAGTCTGGGTGTACAGGTCACATGTGTGGGTGAGATGGTGAGCACCAGTGATGAGCTGACATGCCTTATGTAAGGCAATTGAGAGGCGTCTAAGAGTTGTGGTTGTGGCCGAGCCATAAATGATGAGACCATGGTCTATTAAAGAGATCACGGAGCTCAGGACTGCAACCTTCAAAGCTTCTGGCATGAGGTGCTGTCTGTGTTTGTAGAGGAGACCAAGCCGTGTATTAGCAGCTCTAGCTACATTATCTACCAGAGGTCCATAGGAGAGATTAGAGTCAAGCTGTATCCCTAAGTATCTGAAGGACCCCACCTGATCTAGAGTGTCCCCCTGGGTGGTGGAGATAGCCAAGTGGTATAGCTTGTGTGGGTTATGAGAGCTGCAGAAGAGCGTAGATTTGGTTTTCTTGTCATTGAGGATCAGTTTATGATTAAGAAACCATGTCTTTACAGAACTGAAACCAAGTTGAAGGTTGTGTTGAAGAGTTGCAGGATCTTTGTGAGTGGAGAATACAAAAGCATCATCGGCATATAGTATGATCTGCTCAGAACAGTGGTAAGGGAGGGAGTTTAAGAAAAGGCTAAAAAGGAGGGGGCCTAGTATGGATCCCTGTGGGACACCCGAGCGAACAGGCAGGGTGTCAGAAAGAGCGTCAGCAATTTTTACTCTCTACGACCAGTTTTCTAAGTAGCTTTTAAACCAGAGAGAAGAGTCAGGTGATAGCCTGGCATTCAGTAGTTGGTCAATTAGTAGTCCATGGTGTACTGTATTGAAGGCCTTGGAGAGGTAGACGAAAATGGCCCCTGTGAGAATGCCGTTGTCAAGGGATTTGTGCAAAGCTCCAGTGAACTCAAGAAGGGCTGTGGTGGTGCTGTAACCTTTCCAGAAACCGTGTTGTTGTGGACAAGGTATATTGTATTTATCCAAGTGGTCGGTAAGTTGATCAGTCACAATGCGCTCGAGTGCCTTAGAGAGTGGAGGCAGTATGGAGATAGGGCGATAATTTGAGTGATTCATCTTATCCCCACTTTTATGGACAGGTATCACGATGGCTGTTTTCCATCAGTCCGGGAATTTTCCACAGCTGAGAGATAGGTTTAGGATTTTTGTTAATGGATGAATTACCTCATTGAGGGTAAGCAACAGAAGCTTAAGGTCCAGGGTGTCGCTACTAGATCTAGATTTAGAGATAGCTGCAGTAATATAGCGGCAAGCTTCATTCAGCCTTACCTCCCTGAAGCAGAAGAGGGGATGGTTAGACTGTGGGGCTGAGGTATTTGGGGAGTAGGTGCTGTTTTCGAAAAAGTCATGGGGTAGGACAGCACTAAGGTCTGAAAAAAGCCGTGTTAAAGATGTTTGCGATCACCTTGGGGTCAAGGGTTGAGGATCCATCAACCATTAACATGGCTGGAGAAGTTTTTGGCTGCTTCCCCGTGACATCCTTGATATTGTCCCAGAAAGCATGACCATTTCCCCATGTATTGTTGAGATCATCTTTATAATAGGTGGATTTCATGATCCGGATGGCTTTTGTGCAGGCATTTCATGCTTGTTTGTAATTTTGGATGTCCAGTTGTTTGCTAGTGGCCCTGGCTACTGCCCAGAGGTGGTCCCTTTGTTTCAGCTGTGAGAGAAGAGCCACGGGTTAGAGAGAAATTTTGTTTTGCGCCTTTTAGCAGGGGCAAAGACGCTTTTTGTTGAAAATTGAGATGAAGTGATCAAAAGCCAAGTTAACATCTGTTGCTTCGTAGACAGGTAGTCAGTCTTGTAGAAGCAGGGGTTGTTTGAGATGTGGAAGTTTTCCACTAGGAAGGACTCTGCTAGGGATAATTTTGGGAGGGGGCTTAAGGAATTCTTTAGACCATGCACATATGACTGGGGAGTGGTCACTGAGAGAGTCTGGGAGAATGGTCGTACGAGAAATCCTTGTAGGGTTAATGGTGAGGACCCAATCCAGGAGGTTACTGGTGCCAGTCTTGTAGTTAATCCTAGTAGGGAAGTTTACCATTTGCATGAGGTTAGCAACTGAGATGGAGTCTTTATAGGCACTGGAGCTCTATGCTAACCAGTTTATGTTGAAATCCCCCTAGTAGAATAAGTTCAGTTTCAGGAGGATGAGAGTTAATAAAGTTTAGGACGTCATTGAAGCCATGTTTAGGGTCCCTGGCAGGATGTATACGGAGACAAAAGTTAAGGCTTTATGGTTGGGACCTAGGATGATTTTTATTGGCAGAATCTGGGCCGAGGCAGAAAGTGATGGAGTTGCTACAGGGTGCCATGACAGGGAGTCTTTGATATAGATTGCGCAACGACCGCCTTTTTTGGATATCTGGTCCAGCCTGTGGACATTGTAGCCCTGTACTGTTACTGCTGAGTCAGGAACTTAAGGCGTCAGCCAAGCTTCTTCCACTGCAAGGATGTTAGGGTTGTGTTGGCATATGAAGGCTTGGAGTGCATCCAGGTTTGGTAGTAGGCTGCAGATATTAATGGTTGCAAGGATAAGGGCACCTGGGCTTTGTGTGTGGCCTGAGCTTCTAGGGCCAGGATTGGGATGGACACTGTCTGAGATGAGAAGGAGGAGGAGTAGGAGTTTTTCGAAGCAGAGTCGCAGCTCTTTGAGAGATAGTTTTGATCATTGTTTCCAGGAGTAGAGGTTGCAAGGTTCCAGGCGGTATCCCATATTGACTGCAAGGTGGTACAGTGTATAGAGGTGGCCACACTTGTTGAGAGTAGTGGTCGGGGTAAGTAACTAGGAATATCTAAACCCCTAATCCTCACCCCACTATTAAATGCCCTGCTAGCTTTTTGTCGAAGGGGTTATATTTTCACCTTCCTCCTTTCTTTTCCAGAAATACATCCATCGGGCCACCTCTGACTCTATGACTGGCAGGAGGACACCGCTGGCCACTTTATCTGCAGACCGCATCCCTGAGGACTTCCTGCAAGCAAACTGCCCCAGGTATGGCACCTTGGAACTGGCTCCAAAGTTCCGGGATTTGATTGGAGCAGAACCGCTGGAGGAGGATGCCGATTGGCGGGATTCCTGCTTCAGTCAGGCTCCAATTGGCCATCTGACTTTTAGGCTGTTCATGATTGCTTCTCCTCAGTGGCTGTACTGTGAGCTTCTGAGAAGCTCCAGGACCCCACAGTAACATTCTGTTTTTTTTCCCACCTGCCCACCCCCTCCCTAGGCCACCTTAAATGCTTGCCGTCTCCGCCCACATTCCTTATACATACTCCCCATTGATTCACCGCATTGGCACCCATGGTACACAGCGTGAAACTTACTAAGTACCTGCTTCCCCATTAACAGGTTATACAGCTCCTCCACTAGAAGGTGTATACTTAAGCAAGTATCCTCTACTTTCTACTTCCCTACTACAGGCTATTCGGCTGGATACCTGAAAGAGCTTTATTGTAAGCATTACGCTCCTTTCCTTCGGTAGCAAAGCAACTCTGTTCAGCTACACCCCTTGTTGTAGTCTACAACCTACCAAAGTCTACCCTCCCCCTCTGCTGCTCCTTGACTCTAAGGATGTTTCATCTCCACTCAAATCCCTCTCCCGTCTACCTCCTCCCCCTAACCTTATTTCTTGCCCTTTCCTTACCTGCCCCTCCTGCTTTTGCCAGCCTAGGGCCCTATAACTCCAAATCCATCCAAACCCATTGTCTCCAGGCCCCAATTTATTTTCATGCTATTATTCCTGCCTCCCTAACGTATTCTGGTCTCACTCCCTCATCATTCCACATGAATCCCTACTAACGTTATCAAATTTCTTTGCTGTGCTCCAGCTAATGCTTCCACACTATACCACTCCCTTCTACATCACTCACTTGGCCTCCAAGCTCCATCACTACAAATCCATGAAGCTTCCTCATCTTAGCTCTACTATTACTCACCTCAGGGGACATCCACCCCAACCCTGGTCCTGCTACTTCCTTTACCCCTGCTATCTCCCCCACTGTCGCTGCTCATATCCCTACCCCAACAGCCCTCATAAAGGATTTCAAGATATTACACTTAAATATTCGTAGCCTACTTCAAAAATTAGAACTCCTGCAAGCCATGGTTGCTGCCCTGAAACCAAACATTCTAATTATAACAGAAACATGGCTAAAGAGCACAATTCCTGACCACTCGATCTCCATCCCTGGTTACCCCATCCTAAGGCTATCCAGAGTAGGCAGGGGTGGTGGAGTGGCCATGTATATCCACGCCTCCCTCCAATACTTCCCAGTCTTCTACTCCTCCAACCCAGCAACTCATGACGCCTTAGCCATCAATGTATCCCTCCCTTTCTCACTCCCTATCTTTGTAGCTAGTATCTATTGCCGTCCAAATGTCCAGCCCGCTGTCTCCCTTGACCACATAATTTCCATTACTTCCCTCTCTCAATCTGGTGAGCTTTACAACCTTGGCGACCTCAATTTAAATTGGTTGTCCCCAACAACATCTACCACAAGAATGATATCAGTGCCCTTCACCTCACACAACTAATTACAGAACCCCTCCCTCCCTAATCACAAGACCCAAAACCACTCCCATCTTGGTTTGGCCCTAACTTCCCACCCCCATAGAATCATCACCTCCAGCATCCTTCCGGAAGCTGTCAGTGACCACAGCCCGGTTTTCCTGGTCAGAAAAGTCCACAGCCCTATATCCCCACATAAAACCCTACAAATACAGACTTTTAAATCACTATAATTGGAACCTCTCCTGCATAGCCTTACCCTCTCAGACTGGTTTCCTATAACAAGCACCTCCTTGGTTGATAAAGCCCTAATCTATTTTAAAGACATCTTCCTAGTAAATTGGAATGCCTTCACACCCCTGAAACAAACTAGTGTTAGAGGTCATCACCTCCCCTGGATTACCCCTAAATTACTAGCCTGCCATAGAGCCAGAGATCGGGCCTGGAAATGGTACAATGTCTCCCAGTTTCCAAATGACCTTATTTACCAAAAACTCTGTAATGACTGCACCTGGGCTACCAGGCTATCCAAAACAGAGTACTTCAAATCTACCTTCGTGACTAACATCAACTGCCCTCCAAGTTCTGAAGAGTGGTCCACGTCCTCTTTACTCCCCATCCTGTCCACCTACCCCTATACTTAAGATAAATGCCACCCTTATTGCCAAACCAGTTGCAGTAGCTACTGAATTCAACTCCTATTACACCACTTGTGCTGATGAGCTACTCCAATCCCTCCCAAACAACACCCTTCCCTCTCCCCCTTCCTATTGTCTATGATAGAAACCCCCCCTCCTATTCCCCCTTCTCCTTTGCTACTGTCTCCCCAAATGGCACCCTAACTGCACTGCTAGAGATCAACCATTCAAAAGGCTCCTCTCCGGATGGCCTTGACCCTAAACTACTATCCCTCTCAGCCATAGCCATTGCCTATCTACTCTCTATCATCCTAAACCTCTCTTTCTCAACTGCCTAAGTACCTTATCCAAGGAAACATGCAGTGGTCTTTTCCCTCCAGATAGGCAGAGATCCCACCTCCCTGGCAACTACTGTCCCATCTCTCTTCTCCCTACACTGGCCAAACTTCAGGAACACCTAGCCCTCTCCCAGCTCATCGCTTACCTCAATGACTCCTCCTTCCTCACCCCTTATCAATCCGGCTTCAGGAAAATTCACTCCACCACCACCTCCCTTCTTCTGCTCACTGATTCTATCCTAATGGGAATGGACAATGGCCAAATCACCTCAGCCATTTTTGTCAATCTGGCCAAAGCCTTCAACACAGTCTCCTACTCCCTTCTCCTTGACACCCTATCAACAGCTGGGCTATCCCCCTTAGCCACATACTGGTTCAAGGCATACCTAACTGCCAGAACCCAGTCAGTCAAGATCTCTGATGCAATTTCCCAACCCCTCCCAATAAGAACTGGTGTCCCCCAGGGATCAGTGTTAGGCCCCATACTATTCTCTATTTTTCTGAAAGACCTCCCATCCACCTGCTCTCCCTTCTCCTCCATTCACATGTACACCAATAATACAGTCTTGTATGCATCTGGCTCCTGCCCCACTGAGGTTGCATCTAACTTGCAGCAAGGCTTCGACAAAGTTCAGCATTGGTTTGCAAATCACCAACTATCTCTAAATGCCAAAAGAACAGTCTCCATGACCTTCAGCACCAGGCAGAGACTTACCAGGTTTCCCTCTCTACCCTCCTTCCACACCCTTGATGGGCCTTTACTGGAGGACACATCCTCCTTCAGGTATTTAGGTGTCTGGCTGGACCAACACCTGAACTTCTCTGGTCATATCGATGCCATTCAGAAAAAATTGCATCCCAAGCATGACGCCTTATTCAGGAACCATGCCTGCATCCCTCCCATGGCCAGGCGTGAGATTGTCCGGAAGATGATCCCATCTATCTTCGACTATTGTGACGTAGTCTATGCGATGTTGCCCCTAAGTTCTCCCTGGCCAGACTAGATAACCTCTTCAACTCCTTTTGCCATTTTGCCCTTGACGCCCTTCTACACACTCATCATTGTGATCTCTACCATACCCTGTCTTTCCCTTCCCTGACAAATCGACGTCTCTCTCACTGCACAAAAATCACCTCCAGGCACTGGCTGGGTGAACTTCTCTCCTATCTCTCCCCTGCCTTTACAACAACCTCCTCCTTCCCACTCCCTAAGATCTACCGACTCATGAACGCTGGTGGTCCCACACCTCTCCAGCCTTATTGACCAATCGGGTTTTTCTTATCACCTCCCAAAAATCTGGAATTCACTTCCACCTCAAATTCACCACTCATCCTCTTGTCACTCCATTAACTCTGCCCTCAAGAACTTTTTTGCCCCTTCCTGTGCCTGCCATGACCCTCCCTAATCCCCCCGCCATCTCCTCTAAACCTATATTACCATATGCCTACTCCCTACCACTCCTATTTCCCTTTGATCATGCTCTTCCTATTCCCCTACTTTCCCTCCTCCTAAAGTGTTCCTCCCCCTTCTTTTTCTACCCTTATTCTAGCTCCCTCCTTAGAGCTCGATTACTGCCTTGTGCAGACAGGATCCATAGTGCACGGTGGGCAACAACTTTACTCCCTTTCCCCTGTTTCTCCTTTTACTGCACCCCCTCAGTCACTGCTAGATCACTGTCTTGTGCAGGCAGGGTCACCAAGCACACTAGTGGGGTACTACCCCCCGCTACTATAGTTGACCTCTTCTACCCCCTCACACAACATCCCTCCCCCAACACCCCCTCTCTCGCATCACTATATATAATTAACTGTCATCGCCTATAACCTGTGTCCTACCAGTAGGGCTGTCCACCACCCTACCCAGATAGGGACAACAGGACACACGAATTTCAACTCCCCTCTCCCTCCCCCTTGGATACCCTCCACCAACTATACTTCTCTATCCTCCCCCTGCCACACCCTACCTCTCCTCTCCTTCCAACCCCCCTTCCAGTTAATGTAGCCTAACACTGGCCTACCCCTACACTCAATTAAGCACTTATAACCTACCCCAATACCCCTCTTATATGCACTTTAGTCCACCCTGTTGCCTATGTTTACCTCGAAAATTGTGTTCTGCCTGTGTCTGTCCATAAATTTCCTTTCTGTTCTTCCATTCTTGCCCTCCACAATTTTTCATTCCCCCCTTCCATTTTTCTTTCATTACTCCAACTACTGTAAATCTTGAATATCTATGTTACACTAATGGCTACCAACTACTATTGTGTCACCTTACCATCTAGTGCTGCATACTGTTGCCAAGTTATTATGTGTGTTACAGTGTTACCAATTGTCACCAACTGTTGCCAAATTGCCACGTGTCTTCATATTTACTATAGTTAACTGTTGCATTGTTAGCCAACATGATCCACCTGTAATGCCTCCTTCTCTCATTGTATGCAAGTAAGCAAATTGTATTCCAACATTTTAACATTTCTCTGTATTCTATCCAATTGTTCTTTACCTCCCAGGTCACAATGGGAGATGAACAACTTGTTGCTCAACATGCCTTCCTGGTGAAACCTTTCAATAAATAAATAAATAGACATTTTTGTATCACTCTAATACCCATGTTACTGTACTTCTATACATGCTTAAGACAGCACGGTTCTTCATGTACGGTTTTGTCCTAGCTTTAGTTACTCTGTACCCTCCCTATGGACTCCCTCTTCTGTAAAAGGGTTAGTGTCCACCTCTCTTTCTTTTAATGCCCTTTTCCCATGTCTGTGGCCCATCGCCTATCTGTTCCTTCATAAATACCGAGCAAAGGTACTTGTTCAATATATCAGCTTTCTTCTAGTTTTCCTCCACACAGACTCCTCCTTCCCCCTTAAGTCTTACAATCCCTGCCTTGTTTTTCTTCTTTTCACTTATATACCTAAATAATCTTTTATCCCCCTTTTGACTATCTTGGCAATGTTCTTTTCTGTTTGTGTATTTGCTCTCTTAACTACTTTCCCAGTTTCCCTTTGTTTCTCCTGATAGTCCTTCCTATTCTCATTTTTCTATGTTGACTTGTACCTTTAGAATGCTAGCTTCTGTGCCTTAACTTTCTCTGCTAGTTCCTTGGAGAATCATAGTGATCTATTTCTTCTCTTGCTATTTTTTAACTGACACAGAGGTTTGTTTCCTTCACAATGGCCTTCCTTATATTTACCCAGTGTTTCTCTATGCCACCCATTTTCCCTGTCCCTGCTAGGACTTCCCTAAGGCACTCTCATTTCACTGAAGTCAGCCCTTGTGAAGTCCAGGACACTCATTTTAGTGTGGCTCAATTCTGGTCCAGTTCTTATATTGAACCACACTCTACGATGATCACTGGTCCCCCGTTGGCACCCCACTGTGACTTCAGTGACACTGTCCCCATTTGACAGTGCCAGGTCCAGTATAGCCCCAATGAGTGGGCTCCTTTACTAGTTGCCTGAGAAGCACCCCCTGCATGGATTCAAGGAATTCTCTGCTTCTAACTGTCACTGCAGCTGGGAGGCTCAAATCCACATCTGGTAGAGTGACATCCCCAACCATCAATACTGCCCCTTTGATAGCCATCCTTTGTTTTTCTTCCTTCCTACCCTTATCCACTTCCTCTCCCTGTGTGGGAGATCTGCAGATCACTCCTGTTTGAATGATGGCCCCCTTTCTAGTCTGCAGGGTGACCCAAAGAACCTCCGCTTCTCCATTTACTCCCTGTATTTCTGTGTTTTTTTATGTTTTCCCCCACATAAAGAGTTACTTCTTTTCCCATTTTTCCTACTCTGTCTCTCTTGAAAAAAGTATATACTGGTATGGCTACATCCCAGTCCAGGTATTCTTGCACCAGGTTTCTTTAATAGCAACTATGTCCAGGTCCTCTACTGCTATGGTGGCCTCATGGTCTGCAGTTTTGTTTCCCAGAACTCAAGCATTTCACACATGGCTCTGCAGATTATGCTGCCAACACCCCTCATCTTGCCCTTTTGCCCTCCCCTATTTCTTCCACTGGTATCCTCCCCTCTTCTCTTTCCAGATCCTAGTTGTATTTGTTCCTTTTGGATTTTTCCACCATCAGGATTATCCCTGTCAACCCTGTGAGCTTGTGGGGGGTCTATGACCTCCTGCCTTTTTCCACCTCCCCCCTTGGCTAGTTTAAATGCTTCACAATGTAGCATTTAAACTGTTCACTGAGGATAACAATTCCCCTCCTGGATGGATGCAGGCAGTTGGCCTTGTACAGGTCTCCATCCCCCCCAGGTGGAGCCCCAGTCACCAATTAATCTGAATCCCTCATCTCCACACCATTTCCTCAACCATTTGTTGAAGTTCCTGGTCCAGAAATTCCTATCATCCCACTTGTCATGGACAGGTAGCACTCTGTGAAAATAACAGATTGTGCTAACTGTGCAAGACCTCTCACCAATTCCCTGAACTCCTCCTGGACTATTTCTGACTCCTTCCTATCCAGGTCATTTTTCCCAAATAGACAATGATATACAGCACTACCTCCTTGCTTCCCCAGCAATCTCTAGGATGCTCCTTCCATCTCTTCATGCCATGGCACCTGGAAGACACCTTACCTTCCTCTCCTCACCCTTGCCTGTTCCCAACTGTATTCCCCTTATTATCACATCCACCACCAGACTTCACTTCCTCCTCCTCCTTTGGAGTCCTCTACCAGTCCCCTTGGGGTATCCAATATGGAGGACCTCCACATCTCTCACACTCACTACTTAGGGTGCCTCTGTGGGACAATCCTGATCTAGATAAAATACAAGGGCATCCTTGACATTGTATGAGTGATACTGTGTATTTTACAAGCCAAGCAGGCCTGGTACAGTAGTCTCACTGAAACCTTGTTGTGTGAACAAATAGCCGCTACCAAGCTGTCACACTTTAAGTGCATTTATTATACAGGTGCAGTCGCAAATTCACATTAGGATTAAGTAAGAACTTTCATATTGAACCCAAACTTTTGCACCTGAATAACTTTGTCCCTGTTCAACTGATTTACATGAAATTTTGAAAACACAGCTGTTGTACCAGTGTCTTCTAATCCTAAAATTTCATGTAGATCAGTTCAGTAGGAACAAAATTACAGAGGTGCAAAAAAAAAAACATGAAAATTACAGTTTTTGAAAAGTTTAAGACTTTTTTTTGTCACCTGATAACTGAACAAATATGAAGATTTGAAAGCTGAAACATTCAGGTTTGATAGAGTTTTACCCAAGGTACATACTTTTGCGTTTTTTTATGTTTGGGAGGCTAGTAGTTTTTAAATTATTTAAGAGAAAACTTCCATTTGTAAGCATGTGCAGTTTAAAAAAAGTTGTAGGATAGCTGAATGTTTGCAAAAGTGTGATGTCCTGTTGTTGTGTTTCATTATGTGTGTTGTATCATATACTGTGGTGTTTTGTATAGCAGAACACAACAGTATATGATACGATACACATAATGATCCAAACCTGAAATTAAGAAAAAGGTCCCTCATCATCACCGTAATCCCCTTCCCCCATCCAGACCTTCCCACTGAGCACCCATCACCTCATCCCCCCTTTACCCTGCACTTACCTGCCAAGGTTATACACTGTCATTCTCTGTGGACCATGACACTTCTGCACTCTTCAGAGCCTAACCGTGAACTGACGAATACAGTTAAGTGCCGTTGAGTACATTTCAATGGCATTTTGAACTTATGTTCCTAACATGGTCATTTTGGGGAATTTTTTTCACCATATTTTCAACATGTCCTTTTTGGGACATTACCTCATGAACACTGTTGGTGAAATTTTGTTAATTGGGCCCAGAATGTGATTTCACAGTTGCTGCGCAAAATCACCTTTCAGGAATAAATAATGAAATTTCACTGCCAGTGTTCATGAGTTGGGATCCCAAAAGGCCTTATGGAAAATTTGATGAAAAAGTTCTGAACAATGGTCAAGTTATGAGCGTTCATTGAAATGTTTCTATGCACATGCATAACTTTGGTAATTTTCAATATTTTGTCTCCAAATTTTCAACATAACCATTTTTTCACACCAGCTCACAGACATTTCAGCTGTCATTTTTCACATTTGATCGAAAATGTGTTTCACACATGTGGTGCTGAATGGCATTTCAGTGATGATTTGAACATTTTCACCTACAGCGTTCATGAGGTGGACTCATAAGAAGACTATGTTGAAAGTTTGGGGTCAAGATATTAAAAAAAAAAAGAATTTATTAAGTAACATTGTTTGCAGGGATGTCCATTGCACCACTTGGTGACCATGTTGCCTTACCGTGCCAGTGATCAGAGTTCGGGTATGAACTCAGTGAACCAGTTTAATGGGACAAGACTCATGGGGAAGGTGCTGTAAAATGCAGCAGCAGCTCTGACCTGGAATGGAACAGAGCAGCATTTTGGCACAGATGCGACACCCTGTGTCGGGTGAGGGAACCTTTTCAACAAGGTATTAGCATGTGCACCGAGGCCTGCTGCACCCATGCTCTGGGTCAGAACTGTCTGCAATATTGTATTTATCTCATTTTGTGAAAATCCCAAAGGAACATGTGGAAATGAGGATACACTTCCACTATCATAAAAGGGAATTCATTGCATTAGACTATGTTAATGCAGACATTAGGGTTCAAGAACGCAAAGTGCAGAAAGAAGGGAAATGAAAAAACATTAGTGATTTGGGTCTCTAGAGTATTGGCAAATCAGTGGTGGGATCTTTCTTGGGGTTGTCAACCCTAATGCCCACTCCCTACTCTGAGCAAGTAATCTCAGATGTGATATCCTCATGTCTCGGCGGAGGGCACTATGTGAAGAAAGCTATGACAGATTATGTTGCTCATACTGTATCACTATGAGGCACTAGCTTGGAGCTCTACCTTGGACTTTGGAGAGGAGGTACGTTCTGGGGAGAGGGGTGGGCATTAGGGTTGAAACTCCCAAGGAAGACCCCATCACTAATTTGCAAATACTCCAGAGACCCAAATCCCTAATGTTTTTTCATTTCCCTTCTTTGTGAGCTTTGCATTCTTGAACCCTGATGTCTGCATTAATGTAGCTTTTTGTAGTGAATATATGTATATATAGATGGTACTGCTCCTGTCTTTAGTTTTAAACTGTAAACCTTGAGGCACAATGGATGATAATCACAAATAATAAAAAGATTGCGTAAAATATATAAGCACTATCTCAGAATGATTAAAGACTACAATGGCATGCCATAACCCTGGATCAGTATTTCAAGGCTAAAAACATTCATAGGGGATTGAGAATTCTGATGGAAACCAAACTAGGTACAATTAATAAAACCCTGAATGAGAAGTGGGAAGTATTACAAAATAAAGCTTTGTTTGTCTTCATGTTGGCTTTAATTGAGGCCTGCATAGAAGAAACATGGAATCTGTCTCATGAGTCTAACAGAGTAAAGAAAGAATTTAAAAGTAAAATAAAATTGGACCAGTACAAACAACACATAGAGAAAATTGAAAAGGATCTATTGGATGAGATCACCAAACAACATAAATTAACAATTTATAGAGGCAGCTGATTGACTACAGAGAGAAGAACTTAGAGAGTGTATTCATGGAAGAACAACACAGCATTTTGGCAGGAAAAGCAGCTTGTACATAGACTCAGATATCCTGCACATCTACACTACCAATGTCAGGTATCAACAATCAGTTATATGGCTTTCTTTAGGACAGCAAAACAGCACCAGACAGAAGGGGACACTTCAAGCAGCACAGGATAGATATAAATCAAGACTCATTTCATCAGACCCAAATAGTGTCAAGAAGGTTACACCACAGTAGGCAAAGGCAGAGGAAGAGGTTATAATACAGGTTACAGGGACTATTACCCTAGGAGAAGGGGTTGGTACCAGAGTCAAAGGGGACAATACAGGAGATAGTAATATTTAACATAAGTGAGAGATCTCTAACACAAGCAGAAATGGATGTCCTAAGTAAATGACTTCCTTTGCCCCTATATATATATATATATATATATATATATATATATATATATATATATATATTTGTTGCATATGTCTGTGTTTTCAGCTCTATTCCCAGCTGTACCCACAGCTCGTCATTGAACAGTGCTCTGTATACCATACATAAATCGCTCCCAAGTCTTCGGGATTCCAAAGAATAAAGGTCCTGCTCCTGCAATCTCTGTTGATAACTCAGCCCATTTAGACCAGATACACTCTGTTGCTTTTCTCTGCACTCGTTCTAGTGCTCTAATTTCTGTTTTACCCCCTGGTGACCAGAACTGCGCACAATACTCCACATGCAGGCAGACTAGTGCTTTATACAGGGGCATCCTCGCTTGTGTATCGCTGCTCTTGATATGCTTATTTATACAATGCAATAAGCTGCTGGCTTTTTTAATAGCCTGTTGCAGTGAGACTTTATGCTAAGGTCGCTAGTAATGTGAATGCCTAAATCCTTTTCATCTTGAACTGCCTGTAACTCCAGTCCATTTAGAGTGTACTTATGCTGACTGTTGTTCTTGCCCCGGTGCATGACCGTACATTTGTCAGTATTAAAAATGGATTGCTTCATTACTGCCCACTGCTCTATCTCTTTTAAGGCTGATTGAAGAATAGATGCATCATTTTTTGAGTTTATTATAGATCCAAATCTTGTGTCATCTGCAAATGTTGATAGCCAAGCTGTAGTAGTAGTAGTCTGCATAGATGGTATATACAAATTAAAAAGACAAGGTCCCAAAACGTAACCCTGGGGGACTCTGCTAGTCACCTGCACCCATCCTAACAAGGATCCCTTCACAGACACCCTCTGCCTCCTATCCATCAGCCAATTTTCTATCCACTGGGTAATTTTTGCTTGTATACCCTGTTGTATTAAGGCTTCAATAAGAAAGCCAGGAGGAACTTTGTCAAAGGTCTTTGAATAATCTAAGAAAATAATGTCCACTGCATTCCATGAGTCAAGTGCCTGGTTAACCTAGCCATAAAACTCCAACAAGTTTGTCTGACAGGACCTGCCTTTTTTAAAGCTGTGTTGATGTTGGTCTGTGTCCCCTGACAGGGTCAACTTATCGGTAATGTGGTTTTATAATGCCCCCAAGGATCTTTCCCAGAATCGATGTTAGGCTTATTGGCCTATAGTTACATACCTCTTGCTTAGACCCCTTTCTATATAAAGGGATGACTGCTGCCTGTCTCCATTCCTCCAGTACCTCTCCACTGTTGACCGAATGCTGAAATAGATATGTCACTGGTCCTGCAACACATCAGCCAATTCTTTTAACACCCTAGGGTGGAGACCATCGGGTCCCTGAGCTTTATTGTGGTCCAGCACCTTTAACCTGGCTCTAACCTCATTTAACTTCATTGTAGGTGACAGATTTTCTTCTTGCACCTGATGTTTCATGGTATTTTGGGTTTTAGCATTATAGTAAGTGTTGTAATAAGAGGCCATTGCACTATCTTCTGCCATTAATTCCCCATTTGGACACCTCAGGGGACCAATTGTGTTTTTGCTGCCTTTATTAGTGTTTATAAAAGAAAAGACTTGTAACTGTCATTGACTTTGACTGCTAGCTTTTGTCCATAGTCTGCTTTAGCCTTGTAAATACTGATTTTGCACTTTCTAAGTTCTGCTTTGTATTTTGCCCAGCTTGCCTGAAGGCCACATTTCTTGGCCTTCCTGGTAGCAAGACCCTATCAAATCTGCTGGGCACAATGCATCTGCCTTTTGTTTCTGGGGCATTGAGAAAGTTAAAGAACCGCTGTGAGCTGGATACTGGACCCACAAACCTTCAAAAGAGAAGTTGGTGGATCAATTAACTGGGGACATTTCAAGAAAGAGGTGGACTAAATAAAGAAGAAGATTGGTCAGTCTTTTAGAAATGAGGTTTTTATTCTTCATAAGGGACTTTTAATATGGACCTTTAAATATTGGACCTAATATGCACTGTGCTATCAGGCAGCTGTCCCAGTGTTGATAATTATGTTTCAGCCTGGTCCCCCCTCCCCCTTCTTTTTCTTAGGGGTGTTCTTATTTTATTCTGATAAACTCCACCCTCCCAGCTTGTTTTACAGTATTACCACTCTTCCCAGTGGCTTCAGAGGCTTCATTTTTCTACAGTTACTAATTGCATGTTCAAGTGAACAAAGTTTAACTTAATAGCAATGAGTTCACTTTCAGTGTGCTACAGCACTTATCTTCAGCAGTCAGCAAGACTTATAAAGTTAAATCTTACAATACAGCAGGCTGTTTTAGCAATGTGTGGCTTCAGAGGCTTCATTTTGCCATAGTATCTAATCACAGATTCAGATAACCAAAGTTAGTGTTATGCAAAATTGGAAAAATGTCACTCCGTGAAATATTTTGCATCATTCACGCATTTTGTGAAATATTTTGCAGGGCAAAATGCAAAATTTCAACCCACCTGAAGTGAACAAAATTTCACCCACAAACTGGTGAAATCTGCCGTTTGTGGGTGCAATTTCACCTCCTGTGGTGACTCTGTCCACCTCATTTCCTTTAATTTAAAAGAATTCAACCCTCTCCCTCATGTCTAGTGGTCCCCGCGATCACGGCTGTAATTGAATTACACACACAACAAAGTTACCCTAGCCCACTCATTTCCTTTTATTTTTAAAACAAATTCAACCCCACCCCTCCCATCACCATGAGCTTGTACAAGCACATGCTCATTCATTCAAGTGCTCAGTCAGGCTGCTGGCCATGGAGGTGAGTGTAGGCTGTGCTAGTGGCCCAGTCAGGGTACTGGTTGGAGAGCTGAGTGGATGTTGCTAGCTCATGATGACAGAGTGGTGAGGTGGGGGGTCCACTAGACACAAGGGAGTGGGGGCTGAATTTTGTCTTTAAATAAAAGGAAATGAGGGGGCCAGGGTAACTTTGTGGGGGTGGGCTTATTTAATTCAATTATGGCCAGTGATCAGCGGGGCAGGGGACCATAAGACACCAGGGAGTGGGGGTTGAATTTTTTTTTAATTAAAGGAAATATGGGGGTCAAGGTAACTGGGGAGATGGGGCTTAATTCAATTATGGCTGGTGATTAACTGTGGGGGGACCATTAGACACAAGCATCTGTGGTGGTCGGCGGGAGAAATTGTGGGCAAAATTTCACAGCAATTTTGTGAAACATTTTTCAGAGCAAAATTGCTGATTTCACCGAAGTTTCCCCAGCAAAATTTTATTTTGCTGCATCTCTTAAGTTTACCTTAGTAGTAAGTGTGTTTACTTTCAGTGTGATTCAGAGCATCTCCTCTGTGGTATTTTGAATCAGTTCTAGTGACAGCCCACAAGTTATAAGGGATAGCCTAATCAAATATAAATCAACAGGCCTATACTAATCTAGGCATTTGTAATCTTCAGCCATTTCAAAATAATATTGTTTCAAATGTTTTTTTCTCAAAGGAACCTGCTTATATTTGGCATTAACAGACATAGACATGTCTGACATAGAGACAGTACCCAATACCACTGATAAAAACTAACCCAACAATTATCCCAAACTAACTCACCCAAAGTTCCATTTCAAAATGATCAAACAGAGTGAAGACATAAAAGAAATAAAACACTTTAATGCAAAAAAAATAATCAGCAGCTTAGATAAAATTGAAGTAAAATTCATAAAATATTCAGCTGAAATAATAGTTCCTGTCCTAACAAAGATCTATAATAGATGTTTAATGGAGAAGGGTCATACCAACATAAAAAATAGCCAACGTGGTGCCTGTTTACAAAGGGGGTGAACAAAATAACCCATCAAACTATCAGCCTATAGCACTACTGCCCATAGTGTACAAAATCATTAAATGATTGATCAGAAAGCAGACTGAGTAATACTTGGACAAATGCAAACTACTGTCTTACCATCAATATGGCTTCAGAACTGGGATGTCAGCATCCACTGCACTCATAGACTTTGTAAATACTGTAGCCTCTGGACTACATGGGGGCAAACACATGGGTGCAGTGTATGTAGACCTCTCCAAAGTCTTCAATCTGGTGGACCACAATATACTACTAGAAAGGTTAAATCAGATAAGATTCTCACAGGAAGCTACATGGTTCAGATTGTATCTATGTACCAGACAGCGGCAGGTCCCTGTAACGGGTGCACTCTCAATTCCACTACCTTTGCAAAGAGGGGTACCACACGGATCTAGTCTAGGCCCCCTGTTATTCCTGATCTACATAAACGATGTGCCCACCCACATAAATCAGGTAGACATAATGTTATACACAGATTATACTCTTTTAATAGGTAAAGCAGCCTCCATAAACAACCTAGAAATCACCCTACAGTCAGACTTCAATAGCTTACAGGAATGGCTCACTAACTCAAACATGATCCTAAGTACCAAGAAGACCCAGGCAATGCCGTTCAGGAACAACAGGGTGAGAAATAAACCAGAACTGACCCTAAACATTAGGTCCCTAGATGGGCAAACATTAACAAATGTGAAGTATTACAAATATATTGGGAGTTATAATAGAAGATGCACTAATATTTGCCATACTCATATACAACACCATTATAAAAGTGAACAGACATCTAGGAGCACTGAGAAGGAAGGCTTCCTTCAATCCCAAAGACAGTAGGGAAACAATAGCGACCAACTCTTATTATCTGTACTAGAATATGGTAACCTAGCATATCAGCATGCTGCCAACTCAACACTTAAAAAGCTTGACAGAACATATAATACAGTAAACTAGCCAGATTTGTACTAGGATACAAATACAACACACATCACTGCTCAGTGTATACAGACCTACAATGGGACTTGCTAGAACTCAGATGAGAACAATCAAGAACTTTAACTGCTTACAAACTGTACAAGGATCACACTATGCCATCTGAAAACAAAAAGGATATAACCAGTACACAAGCACACATCCTAAGGGGGGGGTAAAAATCAGAAGAGTTGTCTTACCTAGAATTTCAAATTCCTATGGGGAAATTAATTTACACTGGTGGGCTGTGAACCAATGGAACAAGCTACCCCCATAGGTTAGGAAGGCTCCTACTGTAAAAGCATTGAAAACCTTGTTAATCAAACATTTACATGATAGCTGCACCTGTCATTGCTTGCACAGTAATGTTACATACATCAGCTGCAGTGATACATGTTACTCTGTTAAATGTATCCCCTCCTTTGTATGCAAGACACCTTGTATCTTAATGTATCCTTCCTTTGTATATATAGAGCATTGTGTGTCAGCAATCATACACAACAAGGCTAATTTTCAATTGAGAGGTTTCCGTGCACTCTCGTGGTCTCATTACTATGGAAATCTCAAGATTTTAAAATAGCCTCATATACGTACAGTTCCTCATCCACAATCTTTTATAGTGTACGGGACACCATAACTGCACTCCTTGGCCCCAAAGCAGGTCCCAGTTACAAAAAAATGTTTTACTCCGGTGTACCTTCAGCGGTTCCTTCCAGCACTGCTCACTACCTCAACTTGACAGCTGATCCATGGTGCATGCGCAACAACGTAGATGTTGTTGTGCTGCACTAATGGCATATCTGGTGCAGCACAACAACATCATGATGTTACTAGTGCAGCACAACAATACTGTTCTAAGCATGGATTTTCGTACAGTATAGCGTTCTACCTTACATTATAATAAGCTTTGTACCTAGCATGTATATTATGCTGTCAGTTTGAAGCCTTTTGTATTCCACTTTTGTATATAAGAAACTTTGTACCCAAGCAAGACAAATTTGCAAACAGGACTGCAAAGTCCTAACAGTTCTATCCTGTTGAAAACTAAAGATTTATCATCAATATCCAGGCACTGTGCAATCCCAGATATACTAAATAGTTATAATAGTGTTGCTCAGATAGTATCTCAGAAATTAGGATACCAACAGATACATCCCATTTGGCCAGATAGTTGTTGTGATAGTAGTGCTATCTGACTATGGACCCTACCCTCTAGGATCCAGTGCTTATATCCTACAGAAACTGTGGATCCTAGCAACAGATCCAGCTCTGATCCTAACAATCTGACCTAGGATCCCTGGAGGTGACCTAGGATCCATAACTACCTTACCCTGGATTATAACTATCTGACCTATGATCCCTAGATCTGACCTAGGATCCATCATTATCTGACCCCAGATCCTAAATTTCTGGGATCCTAACTAGGACCATTACTATTTGACCCTGGATCCTACATCTGTCTTTGACAGGATATCTAGTAGGATCCTAGGTAGGATACCAGCACTATCTGACAGATAGTGGTAGGATCCACAAAAGCACTTCCTGAGCAACACTAATTTATAAGCCTTGCAATTACTTTTTTGTCATTAGTAGACAACCCATTCATCTTGAAAAGCCATGTTGTATTTTATTTCTATTACTAAGACAGATACTTGAACAAGAGCTCCCTTACAAGGTATATTTGTCTAAATAGGTGGAAAATTATAAATACTGAACTGCAGCAGATGAGTAAATCTATGGACACACTGAGGTACAGAAAAAGACAGTCACTTGGTAGAATATTGTTAGATATACTTTAAGATGTAATTAAACCATATTTGAATTGCACTGTATGATCTACATTTCTAGCAGACATTTTTTTGCTTCACAGATCATGAAACCTAGCCATTCAGGCTTTTTTTTTGCAATTAGATTCATGTACTTTCTGGCTTACAATGCATCAATTTTTATATTATGATGAATAATCTGCACTGCTATCTGCTGAGACAAAAACATACTGTGGCAACTGAATAAGTATATGGGAGCATGACATTTCATGGTGTCATTGTTACTGTAGAAGCATTCAATTCTATACATTAACTCAGATTACTGATGTAAAGGACCTACAGTATATTTTCTCTGCATTTCTCCAATAGTGGTATTCCCATTATATCAATGAGACACTGAATATATATGCACCCAGGCTAAGTCTAATTGTATAAAATATATACTAATGTAAATATTTTTCATCCAAATCTTAGAAACAACTATGTTTTGAGGAAGTGGTCAGTTTAGATTATGAAACATCAACTTACTCTATAATTGGTGGAAGTTAACACAAGGGGTTTGATTTTCTATTAGCCCTTAGGTCAGCACAAGGTGAGCCAATGCACAGCTGTGGCAAACTTCAGATTTGTCAGGGACCCTGAACCCTATTCTAGAAAAATAGGGGTCCCTATGCCAAAGTCCTGAGAGTTGCTGCAGCTACAGAGTTGTATCAAACTTTTGGCACACCCTTAGGGGTTTGACGTATGGTCCCATCATGCCCCCACAGACAGGTGCAACCCTAGGGGAGCTGCAAAGTTGGGGGGGGAGAATCTGCCTTCCAGGTTGAGACCAGGGGCAGAGGGACCAACAGGGCTGCCATAGTGGGAGACAGGGGTACAGCAGCAACGGCAGGGTTCAGAATTGGCACCTGGTAGAGAGAGACATTATGCCTGGGTACAGCGAGGTAGGCAGGGATGGACCCTTTCCTGGACCCCAGGTGGCAACAGCAGGTATGTTACCACAGTTCTATTAGGTCAGTGGTCACTGGGCCAGGAGAAATAGAAACAATTGGCACAGTGGGGCCAAAGGGTAAGGTGGGTTAGTGTGGGTAAAGACTTCCAAGCAGCATGCCTGTCTGCAGAGGATTCACAACCAGGTATACGGCCATTTCACTGGTGCTATGATATGCTCCAGCTCTGCTGGTGGTGCTCACTATAGTCAACACCCATCTATGTGACTCTCAGCTATGGGTTTCTAGCATTTGTCATCACTGCATGTGTGTGTGTGTGTGTGTGTGTGTGTGTGTGTGTGTGTGTGTGTGTGTGTGTGTTTACCTCATTGTGCTAGTACCCAGATAAGTAATACTTGTATTATCCATTTCCCTCACAATATTAGCATGCTGCCATCTATGATGCTTTCATTGTGTATTCTCAGTTATCCAACCCTTGACATTCATTTTTTTTTCAATTTTTTGTGTAGCCACCCATCGTGAGTATGTCTTCCATTATGTTACCATGCTAGTGTCACAATTGTTGAGCATATGTTCTGGGCAGATGAATGGATGAATGGGTGACTGAGAGCTAGCAAATGTTTTTTCACAATGTTTTCTGGTAGAAGACAGCATCTAAACATGCACTACCACTAACACCATCACTGAATGCTGGCAACACATGGAGCAAGCCACATAGGGAAATTGAAGAAAAGAGGTGAGCAAAGAGTGCTGTGTAAGCTTAAAAGTAGTTATAAAAAAAGTACTTTACAGGGACTGAGCAATGACAGCAGGGGTGGGGGAGCAAACCAGAAGCAAAGGTGACATGTAGTTATTAAGTTAAAAAGGATTTAGGGTAAAGCAGACTTTATAAAGCAGCAAAAGAGACAGACAAAATGTAACACCTTGAAAATAAAGTCTAAAGCAGAGAAAAAGAAATTCATTTATGGGCAAATGTTTGTGCTTAAAAAAGACTTTGTGAAACATTCATTTTGGCAACAGGAAAAAGAGATGTATAGGTTTGGGCAGACAGGAAAACGTTCTGAATCTTACTAGTGTTGTGCAAAACTGAAAAATTTTGCCATGTGAAATATTTTGCACAATTTCACAATTTCATGAACTTTGTTGCCCTAGTAAAATCTGTTTTCACCTGGGATTTTGATTTCATGTAATTGCAAAATTTTGAGTAACATGCTTTGACGAACAATTTTACCCATCCGTGCTTAAATTTCATCTTGTGGCGAAAATTTTGCAGGTGTAACTTTTGATTTCGCTGGTGAAATTATGCACCAAAGGTGAAATTCGCAATGCATTGTGGGTATATAGGTCAAATATCACATGCAAGTTGTTTACAGCAGTCTATTGCCTGTTGAGCCATAGAGCAGTCTGTTGTGATGCATCACAGCCAATAAACCCTTTTAAAACCTCTTTAAAACTTGTTTTTGAGAGCTAATTACTCCCATATATACAGTTTTTTCCTAGTACTGCTAGGGAACATTTTCTAATTTTGTGGATTTTTGCATAATACTTAGCTTTATTAGTTTTTAGTTTTGTCTGGGTCTGTGAAGGAGTTGAGTGGGGTAGGGTAGGTGTGTAAAACCAGTGCATACTATTTCTAGCTTTTTACAAACAAATTTCTCACAAATTGTGAGTGATTTACTGTTATTTCTTTTAAGCAGCTATATTTTTGTTGGTGTTCTGCTTATTTGCATTAATTTCCTTATATCCTGACAAGTATTGTTTTTTTCTTTCTCTGAAAAGTTACTCCTGTCTGAGAGTTCCTGCTCCTGCTAGCCTGTGTTATATACCATTCTTCTGCTTTTAGTTGTGAATTCTAAAGTTTTGAACACACAGTGCTGATCCCTTATTTTGTTTTTAATTTTTTGCTTGTGGTCAGTTCTGTTTTCTGTTAACTTATGTCATTTAAACTTGGAAAAACAACAGTTCTATATTTTTTGTATGGAAACTTAATGCAGCAATGCAATGTAAAAAAAAAGCATTTTTCTACAGTTTATTCCCTGTGCTCTACTGAACATTTCCCTGGTACTCTTTCTCACCGACATCATACTATCATCCTATAATGTGATCAGTTTTCCTTTGTTTTTGTTTACATTTCTGCCACCCGCCATGCTGAACTGGAATCCCTTCTGCTGCCAACTGCACATGTGTTTGACTGGCAGTACTACACAGGGACATCCAGAGTGTTCAGCACATGGTCCCATTGCAGTAACCAAAAGACATGATGCATTGTGAAGGGGGAGCGCAGCTGAAAATTAGGCAGCAGCCATATTTATTGTGGTGCCGCAATAATTGAAATACATTTTAAATAGCTAAAAAACTAAAGATCATTAAAAAAAAATATATGTACAGATATGAATACCTCATCTATGGCTGCATGCTTGCAGCCCAAAAAAAAAGAATTTCAATAATCACTTCCTGATTATCTTGTACTGCTGCTTTAAGTACTTTTAGTTGATCACTTGAATGTGTCCATATACGGTTTCACTGCTTTGGTGAATTGCTCCCTGTATTTTATTGCTGGAGCTTGCCTATGCATTGTGGTGTTCCTGTTTCAGTTGACTTTGCTTACACTTTCCCCTGTTACAGCGTTGTTTACTACCTGACCCACACAATATAAACAAACATTTGTCTATGCCAAATGTTGGCTTGCTGGTACTGGCATTGGTAGTGCAGGAGTTAGAGAGATGCATAATAGGAATGACAGTGAAGTACTGAACTGACTTCAAACCCACCCTCACCCTGCAGAGACTGACAGGCAGTGGGGGTGTGCCTTTGGGTCGTCAGCCATAACACACATGCCATTTCACCTCACCCTACCCTGCAGTCACTGACAGGTATTGTGGTATGCCTTGGGGTCTTCGAGACTTATACTCACCCCATTCCATAAGGAAATATGCTGAGATGGGTGTGGGTATAGGAGAATGGGGTGAATGTTGGGGCCAAAGACCCCAAGGCAAACCTTGATGCCTGTCACTGGCTGCAGGGTGGGGGTGGAATGGTGTGAGCATTATGGCCAACAATCCCAAGTCACACCCCTGATGCTTATCAGTCTCTACAGAGTAGGGTGTTAAGGTTTGAAACCCTATTGCTCCTCCGTTTGTTGCTATTTCACTCCAAATTTTCAAAATGGGATTTTTGTGACCCCACCTCATGAACAGTAGCACAATCATTTTGTTACTCAATCCCAAAAGGTGGTTTTGCACAGCGACTGTGCCACTTGGCACCACAGGTCCGAAAACACATTTCTGGTAGGATGTGAAAAATAACAGCAATACTGTTCATGAGGTGGTGTGAAAAACTGGCAATGTTGAAAATCTGGAATGAAATATGAAAAATTGACGAAGTTATGAACGTGCATATAAACTGTGCAATGCACACCCATAATGCAATAACTTTTTTGAATTTTTTCACCAAATTTTCAACATGGGCATTTTTGAACCTCTCCTCATGAACAGTAGCACTGTGATTTTGTTACTCTGTCCCGAAAGTTGATTCCCCACAGCGACTGTGCCATTCGGCGCCACAAGTGTGAAAATATGTTTCAGGAAGGATGTGAAAAATGGCAATTATACTGTTCATAAGGAGGTGTGAAAAAATGGCAATGTTGAAAATCTGGAGAGAAAATATCAAGAACTGTTGAAGTTACAAGTGTGCATAGAAACTGTGCAATGCACACCCGTAATGCAGTCATTTTTTGGAATTTTTTTAACAAATTTGCAACATGGGTTTTTTAGGACCTCCCCTCATGAATAGTGGTACTGTTGTTTTGTTAGTCAGTCCTGAAAGGTGATTCCACGAGTGACCATGAAATCGCCTTTCGAGACTGAGAAATTAAATGACACTGACATGCTCATGAGGTGTGGTCCCAAGAACCCCATGTTGAAAATTTGGGGCCAAAATTCCAAAAAGTGGCTGAGATATCAACCTAAGTTGAAACATCCCCATTGCCTCCCATTATAAAGCTTACTGTCATTTCTTCAGTTTGCAGTTCGGGTTTGAAAAGTGCAGATGTGCCCTGGTTCAGAGAAGATCATGTCTCCTGACCTCTGGAGGGTAAGTATGGGTGGGGGGGTGCAGGGAGGTGGGAATGCATAGGGAGGATGGGGGAGAGGGATGAGGGAGACAACAGTGGACTGTTTTCTTGTTTGCAGGGGGAAAAAAAAGACCACAAGGGAAGGTTTTCTTTATTTACAGGTTACACAAAAAACAAGCATTTGTCAATGCCGAATGTTGTCGCGCTGGCATTGGCTTTGGTAGTGCAGTGCGGCAACACATTTTGGGCAGGTTGTGAAAAAATGACAGCTGTACTGTTCATAAGGAGCTGTAAAAAAATGGCAGTGTTGCAAATGTGGCATGTAGATATTGCAAATTTGCGAAGTTACAAGGGTGCGTGGGAAATGCACAACGCACACTTGTAACACAGTTATGTTACGGACTTTTGGCACCAATTTTCAACATAGGCATTTTAGCACCTCTGCTCATGTACAGTGTCACTGTCATTTCCTCAAACTGTCCCAAAAAATGATTTCGCACAGTGACCGTGTTATTCTGCACTGGACGCATGAAACACATTTCAGGCAGGATATGTAAATAACAGCTGTACTGTTCATCAACAGGTGTGGAAAAATGCCAATGGTGAAAATCCAGAGTGAAAATATTACAAATGCATGTTACGAACGTGCATGCAAACTGCACAACGCACACTCGTAACACAGTCATTTTATGGAGTATCGTCACCAAATTTTCAACATAGGCATTTGAGGACCTCTGCTCATGAACAGTGTCACTGTCATTTTTGTAATCTGCCCTGAACACTGATTTCCCATAGCAACCACGCTATTGTGCACCAGAATTGCAGAAACACATTTCAGCCAGGATGTGAAAAATGACAGCTATACTGTTCATAAGGAGGTGTAGAAAAATGACAATGTTGAAAATCTGGCATGAAAATATTGTGAATTCACAAAGTTACGAGTGTGCATAGCAACTGCGCAACACATGCTCATAAAACAACCATTTTTTGGATTTCTTCCACCAGATATGCAACATAGGGCTTTTGAGAGCCCAACTCATGAACACTGCCATCTCTTAGGCATTTCCCAAAAGGTGATTCATGCGAGTGACTTAGAAATCACCTTTGGGACCAATTAACATCATAACAGTGACAGAATTCATGAGAGGGTCCCAAAACCCCATGTTGAAAATTTGGTGCAAAAATTCCAAAAAATGCCCGAGATATGCATCAAAGTTGAAAAAACCCTGTTCATTCCATTATACAGCTTACCGGCATTTACTCAGTTAGCGGTTGGCTTTGAAGAGTGCAGACATGTTCCCGTCCACTGAAGATCGTTGCGCCAGACTCCGGAGGTAAGTATGGGTTGAGGCGGGTGTGGGGAGGCAGGGTGTGCAGTGGGTGGGTGCAGGTGGTAGGGATACTATGAGGGACCATTTTCCATTTACAGGTATTTGGGCACCCCCGTCGGTACATAGGGAGTGGGGGGACAGATGCAGATGGGGATTGGGCACCCCCATGGGCAAACAACAAAAGCAGGGGGGTGCATGAGCCGAGGAGGATTGGGCACCCCCTTGGCAAACAAAAAAGGAGAGGGGAGACACATTATGCCGACAGGGAGTGGGCTCCCCCATTGGCACATACAAGAGGGGTAGGATAAGCTGACTGGGGGATTGGGCACCCCCAAAGTTGGCAGTTTAGAGGCCACTGTGCTGCCATGTTTGATATTGGGGAAGCACGTAGGAAGGTCCGCTGCATGTGACGAGCTTTGCTTGCATTGCAGTGGACCTTTCCTTAGATGTGCTTGCCCGGGTGGTGTGGCGCCATCATGCAGGCTGATTGGAAAATGAGGGACGAACCTACTGGTGCATGCCCTGCATTTGCCCAACAGCGACTGCACCTTCAAATCTCCGCTACCGTAAGATGTTGGCTGCACAAGCATGTCAACATAAAAAATAGGCATACTGGGGTGGGCTCCCAGTGTGTCACAATTCTGGGGGGATGCCAACACAGGGATTGGGCACCCTGATGTTGGCAAGGCATATAGATGGGGGGGCACACATCTGACACTGGGAGTGAGCATCCCAGTGTCAGAAAGGAAAGGGGAAGCTGTTTAACCAGGAAAGACACACTAAGAGGAAAGACACACTAAGAAGCTGGATGCCTACATGGGGATTGGGCAGCCTGATGTTGGCTTTTTGGAAGTGTGTGGCGGGCGGTAGAAGCCACCATGTTATGGTGTTCCACATAATGGGGGGGCATGCCAACATGGGGATTGGGCATCCCATTGTCAGCTTTCTAGGGATTGTGTCTCAGATGGCAGGAGCAGCCATATTTATTGAAATGTTTCACCAGCAAAGGCATGTAATGGAGACATGTCTTCGGCCGCTGCAATGATCAGCCTGTCTCTGATTGCAGTGGCAAATTCATTACAACTCCATGGCTCTCTTTGAAACTGCTGTCATCAGAAGCATGCTCACTGGTTGGTGGCTGAGGGACACACCCACTAAAGCATCCCCTGCATTCGCCACAACACTGACACACCTCTGAAATCTGCTACTACCACAAGATGTTGCTTGCGAGTGCATGCAAAACAACATAAAAACAACATAATAATATAGTAGTTGTCAAGAGATTGCTGAGCCCATCCATATTGTCATGGCACCTTTGTTTGTCAGTATCATATGGTTGTCTCTGCCCTTAATATAACAACAAAAAATTGTAGTAGTAAGTACTAACCCATTATAGTACTTCAGTTGTCCAGACACAGGTGATCTATATTTAAAGTAGGTTACCTGTGCCCTTTTACCCTATGTTGCTTTAATTCCTGTTTGGGGAAAGAAAAATAGTTGCCTTTTTATTTTTCATAGAATAGGCTACCATATATGGTATTAGTTATACAGAGTGCTGCTACCTGTCCTGATTGTGATTGGATTTGGAAGGAAACCAGGACTGCAGGAGCGAGGTGTTATTTGCACAGTTAGTAGTATATTCTTTCTTGATATACTCCCAGAGAAAGGCAAGGCTTTGAAGCAACATATAAAAATGTCTACTAAGAGACGGTCCAGTACAGAGAAACATTCCAGGGGGACGAGGCAGCTAAGAGGTCTGTTGAGGAGAGTACAACTTCAGTTCCAGTTCCCCAAAGCACATCTATGCCTGCATCAGTGTATTCTGTGGGCTCTGGTGGTGCTGCAGCAGGTACCAGCAAAGGAGTTGTTCAAAGAAGTACTGGTATTCCTGTGTCTCAGTTTTTTATGGACTGAAATGTAATTACATGGAGCCAGCGGCAGACCCTGATTCCGCCCTGCCACCACCACCACCCCTATGATGCAGCTCCGTCAGGAGTTCCAACACTTTTTGTTTGTTCTGAATGAGTTTCTTTAGGTCCCCCCTGGCCTTCTGGCAGAACTCATCAAAGTCACTGTGCAGAGCTCCCACCTCTCTGCACACAGCTGCCTGGTCTTCTTGGCTCACTGGCACATTAGTGGCTCGGACTGCTGCAGGTTGTGCGGGTTTATTACCAGCATGATGGTGGTACCACCCATGGCTGTGGGTGAAGGGGATGCTGCTGCTTCCTCCTGCTGCTGTCTTCTCATGCTGCACCTTCCAGGCTGACACTGATCCCCGTCCCCTTCCTCCTGCTGGCCCCCTTCCCCTTTGGACTGCTCACCCTGTGCCCCACTTCCATTTGCTTCTGCCACCTCTTCCTGTTTTCTGAGGACTTTGCATGGTGGTGGTGGTGCTGCAAATGACTCATTTGGCCACCAGTTCCAAAATGTCCCCCTTTCTGGCCCCGTCTTACAGATGTGCCGCACAGGTTACAGATCACCACACTATCATTGTCAGTGTTTCTGGTGGAAAAACACCACACAGCTGACACTTTCTGGGGGGCCACCACCTGCTGATGTCCTAGGAGCCACATCATACTGCTGCTGGGGGGTGGCAGGTAACATATGATCTTACTAGGGAGGCAACGGCATCTGGCTGCTGCTGCTGGGGATGGGGGCCACATGCTCCTGCTGCTGTTGCTGGTGGGGAACAATGGGACCCTGCTACTGCTGCTGCTGGGTAGTTTGGGCACATGAGCCTCACACTGCTTTGGGGGGGCAACAGGCTCATGCTGCTGGGCAATAAGGGCCACATGCTCCTGCTGCGGGGAAGGGCCTCAGACCTAAAGGCCTGCCTGTCAAGGTGAACACTGGATCCTGCCTTCATACCAGTCCCCTTTGCTCTACCTTTCCCACCCATCATTATTTATATAAAAAAAAGGCTTTCCTAACAGAAAAGAGAAAAAGAAAGAAAGAAAGAGAGTGATTGAGGGAGGTACACACACACACACACACACACACACACACACACACACACACACACACATACACACACACACAATCTACAGTCACAGAACAGAAATTATGAGCACACACCAGAAACACAATCCAGATCAATTATTTTAAACTAAATACTGTGTAAACAAACACACAATGGCACTCAGTACAGTGCAAAACCTCTGCTGCTGGCTGCCTGCTTCTCCTCTCCAAGTCTCCAGCTACCTGCAAAGGAAATTAATCACTCACTTCCTGCCTATATATAGTCACCCATGTGACCTGCAGAGAGTAAATCATGTGACAAGCCCAATTTCACCAAATTTCACATAATAGTAATGCAAGGTGAAATTTATGGTGAAATTAATGGGTAAACTTCTGTTGTAATCCTATAATTGCGCAAAATATTTAGTGGGGCGAAATTCATGATTTTGCTGATTTTTCACCAATGACATTAAATTTCATAACATCTCTACTTATTATCAGGATCAGGATCCTGGCCAGTGTCCTGATAAGTTTTGATTAGTTCCGATTCTAATCATAATATTTTGCAAAATGTGAGGAAAATGGAAAATATGCCATCCAATTTCATAAAATAACACTAAGATTTATGACACACACATATTGTAGAATTGTAAACAGCATTTCATGAAGTGAAAACTGAAAGTTTATTGGCACAGATGTGCTGGTCAATTCTGAATACATGGCACTATGCAGGTGACATGGTTTCCAGGATATTGCCTGACTGTAGCAATGTAAATTGATCAGTCTGACCACAGAGGGGTATCCCATTTAGTATACAATGGACACATCAGTTGATTGCTACACTAGCTGCTTCTCTGCTCCACTGAGAGTCATCCAGTTATTTTCTATGACAGTGTCCCCTCCACCCACCCTACCAAACAGATTATACATTTAGGGAAGCCCTACGAGAAAATAACTGTATGTCCTTCAATTTTAAGCACATACAGTAAGTGAATCACCAATTAAGAGACATGCCTCAATTAATGAGCAGAGAAATGAATAAGCAGCACAACCAGCAGAAACATGAGGATGATCATACATGAATTCAAGATCAAAGAATCTCAGGAATGATTAGAAATCAATCAGCATCATGCATAATTGCAAGATGGTTTTGAAAAAGAACATGTCTGCAACAGTAGGAAGCAGTGGTACATCTTAGTCTAGTTGGAGACTTTGGTCTGTTAAGTGGACAGAGGAGAGACAACACCAGACTGATCGGCAGCAGCACTGGTCAAGTCTGCAATATACAGCCAACTAACAGCTCACCTTTATAAGGGAATGCTCAATATGAATTAGGATAATATTTTTTGTTTTGAAAGGGAATATTCAGGGGAATGCAAATGTTAAGTGTAAATTAGGACATGCAGTGATTATGTTGAAAGGTGCAGTTCAGGCTTTCCAAAAACTAGCTCAGTCAAATAGGGCATGCTGCAAAGACTGTGCCATCAAAGTCAGGCAATCAGGCAAGAAGCAGCATCACAGGAGAGGAAACTAGATATCATTGTCCACCTCGGGACAAATGACCTAGCAAGGCATGAGATCAGTGCAGTGCAGGATGAATTTGTGGAGTTGGGGAGGGGCCTCAGACAGGTAGCAAGCATGGTAACCTTCTCAGAGGTGCTGCCAGTCCATGGCAGGGGTGAGGCTAGGGTACTGCACACCATGCAGTTTAATGAATGGTTGCAAAACTGGTGCAGAGCACAGGGCTTTGGCTTCATTGGGGACTGGGGGTCCACCTGGAGAGATAAAGGTCTATACTGGCATGATGGTCTGCATCTGTCCAGGAAGGGAAACACGCTTCTAGGTGACAGGTTTAAAGGCTTCTTGGCAAGCTTTTAAACTAGCCAAGGGGAGGTGCTGATAGGAAATAGAAAGTTCAAGCCTCCCCTGCAAAGCATGGCGGTAGTAGGGTAAACACTGAGGTACAGAGCTTGACAGAGGGCAGGACAGAGTAAATGGAAAAATGGACAAGGGCAATAAGATCAGGGATGGGGTAAAAAAGGATAAAGCCAACATTAAATGGAGGGCAATGAGTACCAATGCCCATAGTCATGGAAACAAGCGTCCAGAGCTAGTAGCCCTGATGGAAGTGGAACACTTGGATATTGTGGCAGTCACAGAAACATGGTACATGGAGAACCATGACTGGGATGTCAACATACCAGGGTACACAATCTACAGAAGGGACAGGGAGGGTAAAAGAAGAGGTGGAGTAGCTCTCTACATAAGGGATGGGATCAAAGTAACAGAACTAAAAGGTAAAGGGGGAGGACAAGAGGAACTCTGGGTCACATTGGAGACAGGGAATGGCATCACAATCTGCACAGGAGTTGTATACAGACCCCCATCTCAAGGGGAGGAAATGGACAAGAAAATGATAGAGGGCATTCTCAAAATGGCTGAAAAAGGGGAGAGACTGTTGATGGGGGACCTGAATATGCCAGATGTTAACTGGGCAACATGGACTGCAGCCACATCCAAGAGCAGGGTCATTCTCGATGCCCTACAGGGAGCATGCCTTAGACAGCTAGTGGTGGAACCCACTCAGGAGGGAGCAATATTAGACCTGGTACTCTCAAATGGAGAGAGGATCACAAACTTAGAAGTCAGTAGACACCTGGGAACAAGTGACCACTGCACAGTGTGCTTCACAATAAACACAACCATGGAGACAAGCCATACAAATACAAGGACACTGGACTTTAGAAGGGCTGACTTTGGCAAAATGGGTGAATACCTGAGGAATGCATTAGCAAATGGCCAGAAAGGAGGGGTGGAAGAACGATGGAGAAAAATCAAAACTGCCATCATGGAGGCAACAAGCCTTTGTGTGAAACAAATAAAGGAAACAAAGCAGAATAAAAAAACACTATGGCTCTCAAAAGAAGTGTCAGGGAAGGTTAAGGAGAAAAAGGCTGCATTCAAAAAGTATAAGGAATCACAGACAGAGCACAACAGGGAACTGCATCAATTAAAGCAGAAAGAAGTGGGGAAGGCAGTCAGAAAAGCAAAGGCCCAAACCGAGGAAAGGATAGCAACTCAGTTAAGAAGGGGGATAAAACCTTTTATAGGTACATTAGGGAACATAGAAAGGTTAAGGGAGGGATAGGGAAGATTAATAAAGGAGAGGGGAGGTGGGAAGAGGGAGACAGTGAAAAGGCAGAGATAATGAATGAATACTTTTGCTCAAAAGAAGAAGAGGATGAGTTACCTAAACCAAACAGTAGAAGCACTCTGGATAGTGGGGTTGATACCAGTCCATTTAAAGAAGAAAGAGTACTGAAAGAACTTCTAAAACTCAAGGTGGACAAAGCAATGGGGCCTGACGGATTCACCCTAGAATCCTAAAAGAGCTAAGGGAGGACCTAGTGACACCATTAACCACACTTTTTAACAAATCATGGGAAGATGGGTGGTACCTGAGGACTGGAGGAGGGCAGATGCGATTCCCCTTCACAAAAGTGGGAGCAAGGCAGAAGCAGGAAACTACAGACCTGTTAGTTTGACCTCAGTGGTGGGGAAAATGATGGAATCACTTCTGAAAGAAAGAATTGTTGAGTACCTAGAGGCCAGCGGGCCACTGGACCCAAAGCAGCATGGATTCACAGCAGGAAGGTCATGTCAGACAAATCTAATCAATTTCTTTGACTGGGTGACCAAAGTAATAGACCAGGGAGGGGCTGTGGATATGGCCTACCTAGACTTTAGCAAGGCATTTGACACAGTCTTGCACAAAGATTAATAATCAAGTTAGCCAGCCTGGGAGTGGGTCCCAGGGTGGTAGCCTGGGTAGAAAACTGGCTGCACAACAGGACACAGAAGGTAATAGTGAATGGAACACATTCTGAAGAAAGGGGTTACTAGTGGAGTACCTCAGGGCTCGGTACTGGGTCCAGTCCTCTTTAACGTCTTTATAGGTGACATTGCAGAGGGTCTGGAAGGAAATGTATGCCTCTTTGTGGATGACACAAAGATCTGTAACAAAGTTGATACACAAGGAGGGGTAGAAAGAATGAGAAGGGACTTGGCAAGGTTGGAGGAATGGTCAGACATATGGCAACTTAGATTCAATGCAAAGAAGTGCAAAGTAATGCACCTGGGAAATAAAAATCCAGGAGAAGAGTACATAATAGCAGGGGAGGTACTAACAACAACAATAATGGAAAGAGATCTGGGTGTAGTCATATCAGATGACCTAAAGGTGGGTATGCAATGTGAGAAGTCAGTAAGGAAAGCCAGGGGGATACTGGGATGCATAGGAAGGGGCATCACAAGTAGAAAAAGGAAAGTGGTTATCCCTCTATACAGACAGTTGGTGAGACCCCTTCTGAGTACTGCGGCAGTTTTGGAGACCTCATCTACGCAAAGACATAGACAGGATGGAAGCAGTCCAGAGGAGGGCAATTAAAATGGTGCAGAGTCTACATCAGAAACCATATGAAGAGAGACTGAGAGAGCTTAATATGTATACCCTTGATGAAAGGAGGGACAGGGGGGACATGATAGAAACTTTTAAGTACCTCAAGGGAATCAACAAAGTCCAGGAGGGTAGCATCTTTCAGAAAAAGACATGTGTAAGAACAAGAGGGCACAATTTAAAGTTAGAGGTGGGACGGCTTAGGGGTAATGTGAGGAAATTATTTTTCACGGAGAGAGAGGTGGATGCATGGAACCGCCTTCCTGGAGAGGTTGTGGGGTCTAAAACAGTGGAGGAATTCAAACATGCATGGGACAGACATAAGGCAATTATAGTGGGGGGTTGCAGGAAATAGGCTGTTGGTTAACTAGAATCTGCAGCTTATCCAGTAGGTAGGGAAATGGGCAGACTGGGTGGGCCAAGTGGTCATTATCTGCCATCAAAGTCTATGTTTCAATCCAAAACTTAACTCAGTCCAATTGGACATGCTGCAAAAATGGTGTCATCAGATTCAGGCAATCCAAACATTAGCAGAACCCAATAGGACATGCTTTAAAAATTGTGCAGCCCACTGAAGGGCTTACTGTATTGGTTATTTCTTTCACCAAAAAATGTCACTCTTCCAACTCTTCTATATAGTCAACATTGTAGTCACCGGTAAATGTATTTGATGGCTCTAGGTCATAAGTGTAACTAATTAGGGGAAGGTTCATTTTGAAGAAAGTTAATTTTTCCATGTTTTGTGGCAGTAGCCTACTGTAGGTGGTGTATCTTTTGTCACATTACCCACAGAGCTCAAGAGATGCTCTGAAAATACACTGCTTGGTTGGGGGACAGACAATGTATTTTAAAGTTATCTGCACAAATGCAGACCACCCAGTCTACCTGTGGTATAAGTATTTTATGGAATCTTCATTCCATGCAATACCTTTTTTTTTGCCAAATAGTAGTCAACCATAGCTTGGGCAGAGGTAGTGAAATATAGAGAGGAAAGGCCTACTTTTTCAATGATAACAGCATCTGAGTGACTACAGAGTTGACTAGTGGGAGTGGAACAAATGGCAGCAGCTGACTGCGGTATAGCGTAGCCTGATGGAGAAGACAGGGATGTGAAGTTGCAGTAAAAATGGATGAGAGGGCTGCATCTGTTGTCACTGTTTATTTTTTTTCCAGAATTGAATATGCTTCTTGAATGAGGTTTTCTCTGCAGTTCTGTAATACACTGGGTCATGCTGGGGGAGCTGTTTCATCATCATGTGCCATGGATCTAGTACTGTTGCTATAATACAGTCTTCCATCTCTAGCATTACAGAGTTTCTCATCATCTCTGACTTTGTTATCATTTACTCGACTATGTCTTTTTTTTTTATTCTGGGTGGCAAATCCCCTTCAGTGAGCACCATGACTGGGGATATAGCCATACCAGGCTATTCTCTGTTTAGGAAAGACAGGAAGGGTAAGAAAGGGGAAGTGGTGTCTCTTCACATAAGAGATAGCATAAGAGATACCATAAAAGCAACAGCGGCACAGGGAATCCAGGGAGGTGTGGAGGCACTGTGAATCACCCTAGAGACAAGGAATGGAAATGCTATTTGCACTGGCATGATCTACAGACCTCCAGCATGGGGGGTGGATAAGGTACTGGTGGAAGCTACCCAAAAGATGGTGACTAAGGGGGAGGTACTGCTGGTGGGGGACGTCAATCTGCTGGATGTGGAATGGAGCATCAATATAGCCAGCCAACAAAAGGACCAGGACAGCCACTGGTGTAAATGTGAAAGTACAGCATGTGTTTATTTAATGCTGGAAATCCCAAAGTGTGCAAGGAACAGAACAATTGCCTCCCTTTTTAAGGAGCATCAACAGTCCCTTGCAAGGGCAACAATTTAAGACATTTTAAGACTAAAGGAAAAGTAGTTTACATTCTTTTCTTACGATTCCTCAACTAAAGAAAGAAAACGTCTGCAACATAAGGTAGGGGAAGCTCTATTTATGTGATCAGAGAAAAACAACCCAGTACATCAGAAAGTATAAGAATACAAAGCAAAGGAAAAGAATCAGACACCACAGGAGGAGAAATCAGAGGCAGAGTGCACGACATGAGGTCCAAGAAAATTTAACAATTTTCAGCTTATCACAGAAAGTCCTTACACTCATAGAAATAAAAGTACTGAGCAAAGGTTTACCATTTAGATTGACTCAAAAATGTAATGCTTTTGAATTAAAGCTGGATTTAGAAAAATGTTATTGGAGATTGCGATTGAAACATCACTTTACCAATATAGCTGCACCAGCTTTAGAAACCACAGAGAGCCACAAAAGATCAGCTTTGAAACAAGTCTTAGGTACTAAATCCACATTTGACCCGGTTATGCATATTCCTCCGAATACAGAAACTTATATAGAGAAAGTAAACAGAGAAATTGAAGTGCTAGTGAAAAACAGTGAAACATCAAAGCCTAAATACAACATTACAAATGCAGAAAAAGAAACACTGTTAAATCTGGAAAAAGACAGTACCATCATAATAAAACCAGCGGACAAAGGTGGTGGCACAGTTATTTTGGATTATGACAATAATAAGGAAAGCTGTATATGACAGTTGAATAGTAATACCTATCTACAAATTCCAGCAGTACCTCTAGAACCCTTAAAACAGGAAAAACAAGCTACAACAGAACAAGCGATTGACAGAAATCTAATAGAGAGTCGGTTGGAACCAGAACTTATTTATCAATACCCTAGAACACCACTATTTTATTGCCTTCCTAAAATTCATAAAAATCAAAGCAAACCACCAAGAAGACCCATTGTATCAGAAATCAGCTCTATTACAGAACCTTTATCTCAGTATGTTGACTTCTGTATTAAGGAACTGGTTATAAAAATCCCATCATACATTAGGCATCCAAATACTTGAAGATTTCAACACCAGAAACATTGATCTCAGCAACTGTATACTAGTAACATGCAATGTAAAGAATCTGTGTACAAACATTCCTCAAAATGAAGGTTTCAAAGCATTAACAATTCTTTAGAAGAAAGAGAAATTAATGAACCAGACCAAGAATGTATATTAAAACTAACAGAAATAGTTTTAAAAAAATTATTTCAAGTTTGAAGACAAGAGTTTTTTTTACAGCTTAAAGGAACAAGCGATAGGTGCTACACTAGCACCCTCCTACGCTAATATTTTGATGGAAGAGTTTGAAAAAAATTACATTCACAATGAGGGGAACATCTACAGCACATCTCTTATTTTATACAAGAGATTTATTGATGATGTATTCATCATTTGGAAAAATTCAGAAATGAAACTTCAAGAGTTTCATCAATATTTAAATCCTTCTACACCTATTCTTCAATTTACAATGCAACATACTGTAGTTGCAGCAACATTTCATTCTTGGACCTCAGTATTGTGCGAGAGTGAAATAAGCTAAGCATGGATTTATATAAAAACCCACAGGAAAAAAACATCATATTACATGACCAAAGCTTTCATCCACCAAGTTTAAAAAGGAGTATCCCATTCGGTCAAACTCTACGTATAAAAAAAAAATAGCAGCACACCAGCACACTTTGAAAAGAATATAACAGACCTTACAACATGGTTCCAAGAAAGAGGGTATAACGTAAGAACTTTAAATGAAGCAAAAATTAAAACCCAAGGCCACAGTAGACAAAGGCTATTAGAAGATAAACCTCAGCAAGAACAGACAGGAAAATTAACAATGAGCACAACATTTTCAGTATCTTTTCCAAAAATTAAATGAATTCTGCCTGCCCGGTAGCACTGAGGGTTGAGGCAGTAGACGCCACACCCAACGCCATGCCGGTGACCTGGGTTCGGTAATGGACTCGGGGTGCTGGGGGCTGGCAGGGGAGAGGAAGCATTGAGCATCCCATGACTGCTTTCCTTCCTCTGGGGTGGGTACGGGGTATGTGGTGCTCTGCAGTGGTGCCAGCAGAGGCTAGGTGCACTGTCAGTAGCATGCATTCCAAGGGGAAGGGAGTGCAGCGGATATCTGCACATAGGTGCATCAGACGTCATTGGTGCAGTACTGCGGAAAATTGCAGGGCGACCATGGCTGCTCATAGCCATGCCCCAAGCCCCTGGACATGAGAGGTGTGACCACCTGATTCCTGGTCAAATGCCCCAGAGGGGGGTGTCCTGTTAATTTCATCGGGTCCTGTGTGAGTCAAGCACATGCAGCATACGTCAGACCTGGTCTGGGTATTCGGGTGCCGGCAGTCATTGTGGCCCACTCCACAATGGAGGAGGAGCAAAAAGTGTTAAATGATAAAAAAAAAAAATACTTCAAAACTGGAACAATCTACAGAAAACGGGAACAGAACATTTTAAGAAAAAACATGGATAACTGCCAGAAAAACTAAAAATAATAGAAACTTCACAGTAAAGACCCAACTCTGGAAACCAGAACCTCCTATTACAATTTGGTTGAATAGAGACTTGAAAGGCTTTTACAAATGTGGAAACTGTACCCACTGTAATAACTGTCTTAAAACTAAATCCATAAAAAGCAGTTATCAAGACAGAATTTGAAATTCATGATTTCATAACTTGTAACACATATCATGGCATTTATTGCATCATATGTCCCAGTACGAAATATTATATAGGGCAAACCACAAATAGTGGTGGGCAAAGTGGCTGAAATTCACTTTGCGGAGTAGTGGAGAATCCACAAAGTACTCTGAAATGTGAAGCAGAGTACTTCGCGTCATAATGAGGATTGCAAAGTCATTGATTTCAAGGCACTTCGCATTACTCCACCTTCCCCATCCACTTCTGTGCCCATTTTTAGGCGAAGTACATTGATTCCAGTGTACTTTGCATCACTTTGCCTTGCTTCTTGGCTCCAAGGTGAATTTTGCATTTATTCATGGGACTGCAGGTCACATGGGCTCTAGATTGTTCTGCACAGTCTCAGTTCTGTGTAGTGTGCGTGTAGGGGTGGTTGGAGATAATTTGCTGTCAGAGCTCTACGATTGAAACCATATAACATTTGTTAAAAAATCCTTTTGAGCCATTTTTTTGTCTTAAAACATAGTACATTAATTGTAGGAAACCCTCCTCTACTCATATCATTGAGTGTTTATTGTTTGTGTGTGGATTTTGAATGTTAATTTTGAACATTCAGTCTGCGTACCGAGACATAGTTGAAGTGTGCTTTGGGGAGGGGCGTATCTGTGTGGTGTAGGTAGATTTAAATTAACTGTATGGGAGAAAAAGGTAGTCTTTTTGTTTTGGTTATATTTTTGTTGTATAACTGTGTTAATGTATACACAGTATATTTTCAGTAATTCTTGACTTTTTTTGTTGAATTTTGTGTTGCAGTAGTGCATAATTGCAGTTTGTTGAAAAGATCTGGTTATATCACCGAAGTTTTCAATTTGCCACACATTACTTGTAGTGTGTGTGTGAATGTGTGTGTGACATGTGCCATCAAATCATAGTTCACAGACACCTTTTATTGTGCCACAGAGTAATTGCAGCAGTGTGCAACTTGCTATCCACTGCAGCCGCATGATTTTGTACTGCTCTGTGGCTGGAATTGTGGTATATTGATTTTGTACTGTTATTGCAATGCACTCCCCCACTCAGGTAAAAGGTATTCTTTTCCATATTGGATTTGGATTATGACTGTTGCGAGCAGTAGTGATTAAGGTGTTGTTGTGACTTTGCGTCTGCATCTTTTTCTTGATTGTGCAGTGCAATCTAATATGTCTGTGCCTACCTTTGCATCTGCTTAGTTTGCATTCTACATTTGTAAGCCACTGTTGTTTTTTTGGGCTTCACACATCACATCCACCGGACCAGAGTGAAAGTTCCAAAATTTAAATAGGTATATAATTTTATTGGTGATCCCCCAAAATGCCCGCAAAGAGAAGTGCAAGCAATGCTGTTTCTGGCCATGGCACTGCTGCCAGGGGTAAGAATATCTGTGGGCATGGTAGTATGCAGAAGTGCATAGCTGATGTGAGGAAAGGGATTTCTCCCTCAATGTTTTTTACAGTGCAATCTATAGCTTCACTCATAGTTGGAGGAGATGATGATGTCCCAGCTGGTGGTGTTAATACAGTTTCTGCTAACATGAGTATTGCTGCCTCAAGTTCCACTTCTGACCATTTAACCATGGCAAAAAATACAGTTGAGTCTAAAGCAATGAGTGACAGCATAGATGATGCCATACTCCCTGTCAACAGTAACATCCCCATGGTAGTTGAACATGATTCTGATCATGGCGACGATAAGGCACAATGTCACATTTCTTCCACTGCAGTGGAAGTCATGCCTTTGCCATCCAATGATTCACAGTGGGGTGCAAAAATATCAGGTGATGATGATGATAATGATGATCTTGTTGTGGTTGCAACATGTAGTCCACATGACACCATCCAAGCAGAAAATGTGGATGCGGACTATGTTCATGAATATGGTGATGATGTCAGTGACCCCTGTTGGGAACCTGAGGAAAAGAAAGTCAAGGTGGCTGTGTCTGGGTTGTTGGCATTAAATCCCCCCTCCTGAAAAAAGTTGTGATTTAGCGGTTCCAGTTCATGTTGATAATGATGATGATGATGTCCCAGTAATAATCATAGGTAGCTGTGGTAGTCAGTTGTAGTCCGAGTGTGTCCTGCCTGAAAAATCACGTTGCACACTTCTCATTTCAGGGCTTAAAAAAACAGAGTCCAATAAACAGCATCAAGGACATGTTAAAAGTAAGGGATCACAATCACTTGTTTAGGATGTTTTTGTTCAAGATGCAAATGATGAGTCAGTTGCTATCTGCCAGCTTTGCCATGCACATGAGAGTCAAGGTAAAAAGTGGAGTCATCTTGGCACAGGGGGCAGCACACACATCTTAAGAACAGGCACATGGCACTGTGGATCCAGTGCCAGATGGTAGCTAATGCCATAGTGGGGTGTTCACCATCAAGGAGCATGTTATCCCATTCCATGACTGTAACAGCAAGTAGGAATGTTTGCAGTAGTGATGAAATAACAGCAGAGGATTACTACAGGCATGATGAGGTGGAGGATAATGATTTTGAAATCTTGTCAAGTGGTGGTAAGAGTAGCAGTGGTGGTGATGGTCAATGCAGTACGTCTAGCGCAAGTGGTACATCAACCCCTGTGTGTAAATCTGGGAAAATAACTTAATTTGTGTATGTGTCACCTGTGTAGCCCTCTTCATCACATGTTCACACCCCCCATCCATTCACAAAGCAGAGCCATTTGTCACACCCCTGTGCAAATCATGTATGACAGCCCACATTGCAGAGTGTTTTTCCCATAACCTGTAGTACCCACCCAATCATGCAGTGTACTGTGAACTTAATGTTGCATAGCTGAAATGCTGTAAATTGATCTTTTGTTCTCCTTCATGGAGAATTCTGGCGGTTTGCAGCGTGTGCCTGTCCTAAATGGAAAGTCCCATCCAGGACATACTTTTCCACTCGTGCTGTCCTCAAGTTATACCGTACTGTGGTTGACTCTGTTAGACATGCTAGTAAACATTCCTCCTCTCCATTCATCCATTTAAGTATGGATATGTGGACAAGTGGCAAAACAGTGGGGAGTTCATATTTGTGTATAACTGCACATTGGGTGCAGGTGCTGGGGGTTGTTTGTACTAGTGGTAGTGTGAATAATCAGTGTAGTAAGGTGGACTGTCATGGTAGCAATCTTCCCAGAATTCGACAGCAGGCAACGCTTGCTATGCACAGAGTGATCTGTTCACACACTGGTGAAAACATGCTGGACCTGCTACTGACTGAAATTGATGAGTGGCTGAACCCCCTGTCCCCGAGAACTGGATTTATAACAAGTGACAATGGGTCAAATGTGATTAAATACATCACGAAAGGTGGCTATGTTCAGGTTCCATGCATTGCCCACTGTTTAAATCTTGTGCTACAGGAGTTTCTGCAGCACCCTTATGTAAAGGAAATGCTGACAGTTGCACACCATTTCTGTTCTCACATTTCACACTCTGCAAAGGCCCATGACCAGCTTCGGCAGTTACAGATCCAAAACAGCCTCCTGCAGCACCGCCTCAAGCTGGACATTGTTACCCGGTGGAACTCCACTTTATACATGGCAGAGAGGTTGTATGAAGAATACAAAGTCATCTCAGAATACCTTGTCATGCACACTAGCCGTGACACTTCCATGCCTCTCATGACTGAACAGTGGTGCCTCATGGACTCTGTAATAACAATTTTGAGGCCTTTTGAACATGCCACACAGGCAGTGACAAGCGAGTCTGCCTCCATTGGCCAATTCATTCCACTGCTGCAGGTGTTGAGGCAGACATTGCTGAATCAACAGCATAGCCTTGATGGTTCCGGAGACTGTGCTAGCAGTGTGTTGCTGAAACCCATGCTGACACTCTTCAAGTGCAATTGGCACATCTTGAGCATTCAGCAGAGTGACGACTTTGCCATAGCAACAATGCTGGACCCATGATACAAATTTGAAATTGCCTCACTACTGGAGGGAGGGAGGGCCTGAATGGGTAAAAAATGTCAGTGGTCAACTGGTGTGCTTGCTTCATGGGGCACAGAAGTCACAAGTGAAGGCCAGCAAACCTCAGCAGCATAATCAGGCTGAAGGTCAGTTTGGAGTAGTGTCAAGCACATCCTGTAAGGGGACTGCAGTTCCAGGTGGTCTGTCATCAATAGCAGATGTCATTAACCCACTTTGTGGTGCTTTGTTCCAAGTCGGGATTTGTGACATAAATGATTCCAGACAACAGGATGATGCATCAGCCACCAGACTTTGTGCAGCACAGCAAATTGTTGACTCATATTTGGCTGAAAACAGGCATCTGTTAACAACTGATGATCCTCTTTTATACTGGAGTGGAAAGGTCAGTGAATGGCCAGAGTTGACCTCAGTGGAACTGAAGTACCTGACATGCCCACCCTCCAGTGTAAGTGTCGAGAGGGTATTCAGTTCAGAAGTGTGCAATAGTTTGGGATCATCATATAAACCTCTCTCCTGCAAATGTCAGCTTGCTAACATTCATAAAAATGAATGAGGGTCACCATACAAGCTCGAACTACAACCTCAGTATCATGGTTGTGCTGATGTTGTAGAAATGGACCATCCTGGTATCACTGGCAGTATTAAACAACCTACCAGTGAGGTAGATGATGACACAATGGAGAAAAAAATCCCCTAGTGGTCAGAATTCAGACACTGATGACTGCGAGAGCAGCTTTCTATATGAGGATTATGATGAGGTTGATGTTGGTAGGTTTTAAGTGAAGTGGCTAAAAGGCTCTCACATTTTTTGTATGGTATATGTTTTGTTTTTTATGAAGTTAAAGCAGGATCCCACTCAGAATGACTCAAATTATATTTGTAACAGTGCACACTATATCCTGCCTGCCACCCACCTGTGTGTGTCTGACAGTGATAGTGAATGTGTTGCATACTGCAATTTTTCCCCCCATGACCACCACCAGAAAAGCATGGTTAGCCAAAGCCACCAAATGCAGATAAATGTGAGAGGGATTGTCAAAATCATGTGCCCCATGACTTTCCATCACCACCACCACCAGTCTGTTGCCTATGGTTTCCATTCTGTGTCCTGCACATTCCATGGCAGACAGAGTCATACAGAAAAACACATACATCAGCCACGGCCATAAGCCTTAGTTACTAGCATTATTTTAAAGTGAGTATGTGCACTAATGTGCACACCAAGTGAGACTATGTGACATGTGACACAAAACAAAACAATGATTACATGTATATATATATAGATGAAATATATATATAATATATAAAAATATGTCACACAGTTAAGGTCAGGATCACTTTCTGTGGAAAACGATGATGGTGCCAGGCAGGTAAATTAATCAACTTACCAAGGGTAGTATTAGTGTACACACAAAGGGCATCCTTCCTGTTGGGGTCAGTGCAGCTCACTTTGGGCAACCAACAGCATTCTCAGTATCATCATCTTGGACGGTAAACGGTCAAGTTATCCTTCTTGCACACCATTTAGCAAGAGACTGCATCCTCCCTTCACAGTCAGATCCACTGCAGCATTACATGTAATTCCAACAGCAGCAGCAGGGCACTTAGTTCTTATTGGAGTGTGGAGTGAGGAGAGTTTTCATTTCTTGTTATGCTCTCATTTCACTTCGTCTGGACTGGGGAATTTTCTGGAGACAAGACAGTAGCTCTCTGGGGGATGCACATTGATTCCGGTGACTGTGTGTGAACACTGCACACATGACTGAGTGCACCATTAATTCTGTGAGACTGCATTTCTTGCTATGCTCTCATTTCACTTCATCAGCACTGGGGAATTTTCTGGAGATATGACAGTAGCATTTTGGGGATGCATATTAATTCTGGTGACTGTGTGTGAACACTGTGGGCATGACTGAGTGTGCCTTTAATTCTGGGAAACTTTGCATTTCTTGTTAGGCTCTCATTTCACTTTTTCAGCAATGCAGAATTTTCTGGAGACAAGACAGTAGCTCTCTGGGGGGTGCACATTAATTCTGGTGCCTGTGTGTGAACACTGCATGCATAAATAAGTGTGTCATTAATTCTGGGAGACTGCATTTCTTGTTATGCTCTCATTTCACTTCATCAGCACTGAAGAATTTTCTGGACACAAGACAGTAGCATTTTGGGGATGCATATTAATTCTGGTGACTGTGTTTGACCATTGCACAGAACACTAACTGTGCCATTAATTAATTTCCTTCCTAGTTATAGTCCAACTTCATAATGTCTATTTCCAAAACTAAATATTTTTGGAGCCTCAGTAATGTTTACTTTATGCCATGGTATCGTGAAGGGTTTGTTAAAAAGCAGGACTGAGCAGTGGAATTATACTATGCTAAACTGCATGTGTGAAGTTAATGTACTTTCCTATGTGTGCAGACACTATCCAGCTTCTTGCAAACGTACATATGCTGATGTGTTCCAGTGTTTATAGTATAAAGAATAAAGATAAGAATATATAATGCATTTTTTATTTGTGCCATCATTAGCAGTGGACAAAGTCATATAATGTTTCCAGAGGTCTCAGGGCAGTGTGCACCTCAGTCGCAGTGCACACATGACTTTTAGGAGATCATAGCACAAAAAACACCTGCTTTTTAACAAATCATACCCAACAGACATGAAATATTATTGAAGCACCCAGAATATTTCATGGTGTACAGACATTATAAAATCAGAAAATATATAACAGGTCCAGTTCACTGCCATTACACTGTTCTATCACATTTCTTCTTTGTAGTTCTTGTTCTGGACTAAGTGATGTCTTTCTAGTTTACACTGGCAGTGGCAGTTTTGCAGCAAGTTGCTGTACACATAACATGACACGGCACCAGTGGTAGCACAGTGTGGTGGCAGTGGATTAGACCAGTTATATATTCCAACTTTATAATGTCTGTACACCATAAAATATTTGGGGTGCCACAGCAATATTTCATGTCTGTTGGGTATGGTTTGTTGAAAAGCAGGAGTTTATTGTGCTATGATCTCCTAAAAGTCATGTGTGCATGGTGACTGAGATTCACACTGCCCCAAGACCTCTGAAAACATATTATATGACTTTGTCCACTGCTGATGATGGTACAAATAAAATATACATTATATATTCCTATCTATATTCTTTGTGCCATAAAAACTGGAACAAGTCAGCATATATATATATGTTTGCAAGAAGCTGGACAGAGTCTGCAAACATGCAGTTTAGCACAGTATAATTGTACTGCTCAGTCCTGCTTTTTAATAAACACTCCACGACAGAAAGTAAACATTACTGAGTGTGACAGGGTTAGTCCTTGCCACTTCCAAAATGTACCAATTCTTTATCTTGTCTTTGATTGCAACCACTATCTTTCCCTCTTCTGAAGCTACCCCTGTGATTTTCTGTATGGAGACTGGCCACCTTCTTACACATACCCCCCCCCCCAAACTTGTTCCTCTTTTCTTATTTTTCTCTGTTTTTCTAGCATGGTACATTGGAATAAGGTCATTTGATGGTGGTATGGGCAAAAAGCCTTGCAGGTAAACAGGAAGGACAACAAGAATGTCTACTATGATATTTTTATTTTTGCATCTAATCTGGTTAAGAATAGAGCAAGGTTTGTGTGAGGTAAATAAATACTTCTGAACAAAGGATAGCAAATTGGAGGGCTTCTGAAATAAAGAGAGAGGCATTTTGCAGTAGAGTTAGCCAGTATATAAATGGCACCTATATCACAGACTGGGTTACTTGTTATTCTTGAGTATTTTGGTTCATATTCCATTCTAGTAACCAGCCCCCCCTAAGCAGCAAGCAACACCCTGAACAAACATTGAAGTAGCTCATGTTGTTTGGCAGAAATGTTTGTTCCTTGTTGATAGCACTCATTTGTCTTTAAAGTAAAGGACTTGAGCCACATTTAGGCTCTTCTTGGAAATGTTTCCCCAAGAAAATCACAATGCCATTTTGCTTAAAAAGAGAGAGAGCTACAACTCTGAGTTTGCTCTGCTACTGGGGAGAAAGCTCAGCTAACAGCTTAATTTTGCAAGCCGATAGGTGTTCCCTGCCAGTAGCTTTGAGCTAAGTCAAATTGTCCAAAAGCTGGAAAACCTGAACCCCTTTCACCAGACCTTTATTAAGAGGGTTCCTTTTGTTGTCCTGCAGTCTGAGTGTAATATAATTAAGGCTGTCTTTAGCCAAGTACATTTAGGTAGGTCCAAGTAAGGTTTTAGCTGTTTGTATCCTCTACAACTGCAAGACAAAAGGACACACCTTAATAAAAAGGGTCTGCATAGCTAGGAGTTGGTGTTCTACACCAACCTAAGTAATGTTAATTTACTGTATATGGTTTTCTCCACAGGTTTAAAAGTTAATATGGTTTAAAGGAAATAAAGTAAGCCATCATTTAAAACAAATGCCTTTAGTTAGTATCTATAATTGAAGCAGAGCTCTTCTCAACCTCCAGAAGTCTGTTTGTGGTGAGAGTCTGCTGCATTCTGGCTTGGACTATAGTGAATCAGCGGCCCCTTGTGGGCTATTTTTATAATTAAGGACCTGTCACTCAAACACAGGGGAATGTGCTATGGGATAGAAAAACCTTAGCACAATACATTATTTTGAGAGAAAAATTGCAATAGATCGCTTAGTGTGAATATAGCAATCTAAAATGTGTACAATATTGTTTTTAAAGCTATTAAAAGAGTTATATTTCTGTTGAAGATACAGTGTCACCTGATCAGGTGGGAGGGAATAAAAGCTTTACCTGAACAGGTCTCAAGGGATCATGGGTCAGTTGTTGCTGATCAGTGGTGGAGGAAGGGTCCACCATTTTTTGAGTATAGACCATCTGTGTATTTTCTTTTGTTTTACCTTTTGAAAAATCTGTGATTTTGTAACAAGCTGGTTCAAGATGAAGTGAATACTGAAAAAGGTGCCAGGCGTAAGACTGAGTTATATATATATATATTTTCCTTTATAATAAAATTCCCACATAGCTAAGTGGGTTGCACCTTACTGGAGTTTTGTCCATCTTTAATAATCCCACACCATTACATTTGGTGTCAGAAGTGGGATATTTTTGCCATATTACTGTCCAGGGTAAGGAAGAGAGATGAAGCGGCAGGTATTTGTCTGGATACCTAAGGTGGACATGGTGGCTGATGGACAACCACATGGCACCCTTACGAGACAGATGGTGGCCCAGACTGGGGCCCAGTTGCTGACTGGATTACCTGATGTGCATCCCAAAGTTAAAAGACAACCATCTGAGAAGTCTGAGGAGGACTATAGTGAACCTGGAGATGTATTCCCAGCCGAGGAACTATTGGAACCGGAAGATGTCGAGAAGGATGTTGATGCCTCTTATTTGGAACAGGCACCGATGGAGGATGTTGGTGAATTGTTGAAGTGGCTATGTGTCCGACAGGTCCAACTGGATAAAGAAAGAGAACTTGATAGAAGTCGTCAGGATGCCAAATGGGCGGACACTATACGAGTGTTGCAGGCCATCAGGATGGAGCATGCAGAATGACCCCAAGGCCCACGCGATATTAAACTAGCTTGTTTGCAAGACACAGATGATATTGAGGCCTACCTAATGACATTTGAGAGGGTAGCTCAAACATGTGGATGGCCAAAAGAGCAGTGGGTTGTGTGACTTGCCCCTCAATTAACTGGAAGAGCACAGGTCGTGTATAGCCGCTTAGCTATTCAAGTGGCTGATGATTACGATCATGTGAAGAAGGAGATACTCAGGAGATATGACAGACATGATATGAGAGACATACCGTCAGCGTTTTCGTTCCTTGAGGATGCAGTCAACAGATACCCCCAGGGAGGTATATGCACGCCTAAAAGACCTTAGTGACAAATGGCTCCAGCCAGGGAGCAAGACCATTAAGCAGATAATGGAGACCATTACCACTGAGCAATTTATTAGAATTCTTCCCCAGGACGTACAACTGTGGGTCAGGGAACACAAGCCTGAAGGAGCTGAAAAAACAATTGAATTGGCTGAGGACTTCCTGGCAGCAAGACCAGCAAGGGGAAGATATACAGGGGGATCTACACACACACACACCTGTTACAAATCTGGTAAGAAATACTTTTCCTTCTGATACTTATAGAAATAAGCCAGACATAAGAAAAGAGAAGAGGGAGAGAATACCCCTGTCAGAGGTAGTGTGTCATGGCTGCAAAAAGAAGAGACATGTAATTAGAAATTGCCCAACAGTTAAAAAGGATTTTGGACACTTGGCCTTGGAAATCTTGGCCCCATACATCACAACAGTTAAAATGGGACCCCATAAGATCATAGGACTGTTGGATTCTGGGAGTCGACAAACTTTGGTGAGAGCAGACCTAGTGGAAGGGGTGGAGAAAATGGAAGGCGGGACTATGGTCACTTGCATCCATGGAGACACCCATTATTACTCAACTGCCCCAATGAAGTCACTATTAATGGTAGCACTAATGAAATGGCAGTTGGAGTGGTACCTCATTTGCCTGTCCCAATGGTCATTGGTCAGGACCATCCTGAGTTTTCCAAATTGATGGAAACAAATGAACTAGCACCTGTGGTAGCAGTAACCATGCGATCACAAACAAAACAGGTAAATGAACAGATGGAGACTGTATTTCCCTTTTCTGATGAACTATTTGAAGCCCCGGGGAAGTCACGAAAAGGAAGGCAGAAAAAAGAAAGAATAAAAAGGACTGGCAGGATCAAAGGATTAATGGACTTATGAGTTCAGAGACTATCTCTCAAGCACAAAAACAGGATGAATTACTTAACCAATTTTTCTTACAGGTTGGAAAAGATAATGATGATGGGACCCCCAAATATTTACTGCTGAATAATATTTTATACAGAGAATGGACAAATCTCAAAGATGGGAATAAGGTATTACAATTGGTTGTACCACAAAAATTCCAGAGAGAGATATTGCAACTTGCCCATGACATTCCTCTAGCAGGGCATTCTGGGAGGGATACCACATTAAAAAGGATTCTGGATCATTTCTATTGGTCTAGAATACATGAAATGGTAGTAGAGTATGTACAGAGTTGCTCTGAATGTCAGAAGGTTGCAAGAATAGGCAAAAAGGATATGGTACCCCTCCAAAACATCCCTTTAGTTTGCCAGCCCTTTCAAAGGATTGCCATGGATGTGGCAGGACCCCTGGAGACCAGCTCTAAAGGTAACCGGTTTATATTGGTCATTTGTGACTATGCTACCTGGTACCCAGAGGCAATACCTATGAGAACAGTTACAGCTCAGAGAGTGGCCGAAGAGCTGGCAAAGGTATTAGTAAGGTGGGTATCCCAAAGAGATATTAACCATAGGGGAACAAACTTTACTTCTGAAATGTTGTCGGATTATATAGGTTACTGGGCATCCAAGCAATACGAACCTCCCCTACCACCCTCAAACTGACGGTTTGACAGAGAGGTTTATTCAGACCTTGAAGAAAATGTTACAGAAATATGTTAATGAAGAAGGTAGAAATTGGGATCTATTTTTACCATATCTTCTATTTTCATATAGAGAAGTGCCACAGGCCTCTACAGGTTACTCCCCTTTTACCCTTCTTTATGGTCGTAACCCCAGGGGACCATTAGATGTTATTAAAGAATCTTGGGAAGAAAACACAAAGATAGGAAAAAAGGGGGGTCCTAGAATATATGATGGCTCTAAGACAACGCCTAAAAAGATATGTTATGCTAGCACATCAAACACTGGGTGACAAACAGGTCCAACAGAAGAAGTATTATGATACTGGAGTGGGACATAAACAATTTGTCACAGGGGACCAAGTGTTACTTCTCCTACCTGCCAGTGAAAATAAATTATTAATGAAGTGGCAGGGGCCCTTCAGTGTGATTAGACAGGTAGGGCCAGTAACCTATGAAATACATATGCCACACAGACGAAATAATAAGCAGATATATCATGCCAACTTACTAAAACTGTGGCATGAGAGACCCAAAGAAGTTAATCTGAGTGGTTATCTACAAACTGAACCCCAACAATCTGAACTAGACATAGCATATGAGAGGCTGGAATGTAGGGGCCAAAATCAGGAGGTACAAATAAATCCTACACTGACTACAACACAACACATACAGTTACAACAGTTGTTAAACAAATATACTGACACATTTACCAGTGTACCTGGTCGAGCGTGAGGCATACAGCATGAGATTAGATTAACCCAGAGTATTCCCATTCATCAGAAACCGTATCGGTTACCAGTACAAATAAGAAAGGAAGTAATACAGGAGGTGAGGGCCATGGAAAAATTGAGAATAATACAACCCTCACATAGTGCCTGGTCCTCACCTGTCGTAATAGTCAATAAAAAGGAGGAAGGGATTTGCATTTGTTTAGACTTCCACAAGGTGAATGCTGTTTCCCTTTTTGATAGATATCCCATGCCCTGGATAGACGACATTATTGACCGTCTAGGAAGTGCCAGATATATATCTACCCTTGACCTCACAAAAGGCTACTGGCAGATACCCCTAACCCCTCAGTCCAGAGAGATTACTGCTTTCAGTACCCCTGTGGGCTTATTTGAATTTTTAACGATGCCTTTTGGCTTACACGGAGCACCGGCCACATTCCAGTGCTTCATGGATCAAACACTTGAGCCCTATACTACATTCTCAGCTGCCTATTTGGATGATGTAGTGGTATTTAGTCCAGATTTGGAAACACACATAGGCCATGTAGAAGAGGTTATTGGAGCACTAAAAAGGGCAGGGGTTACCATTAATCCCAACAAATGTAGTCTGGGACAGACAGAAATAAAGTACCTGTGGTACATAATTGGAAATGGGGTCATCCGGCCTGAAGTTGGTAAGGTGGAGGCAGTATCACACTGTGCTATTCCCCAGACTAAGAAACAAGTCCGTGCCTTCCTAGGACTTGCCGGATATTACCGTCGCTTTATACCTAGATTTTCAGCTATACCGGGACCCCTAACAGAATTAACCAAAAGAAATACACAAATAAAGTGGAGTGGACAAAAGCATGTGATGAAGCATTCAGACAAATCAAAGCCACTCTATGTGCTTATCCAGTTTTAAGAAGCCCAGGCTTTGAAAACCCTTTTAGTGCAGACTGATGCATCAGGGTAGGTTTAGGGCTGTTCTCACACAGGTTATAGATGGGGAGGAACATCCTATCGCTTATATAAGTAGGAAGTTACATGTAAGAGAGCGTAAATACGCAACAGTAGAGAAAGAGTGTCTGGCCCTCAAATGGGCCATAGAAGCCCTTAAATATTATCTTTGGGGATCAGAATTCACTGTTGTTACAGACCACAACCCCCTTTGCTGGTTACATCAAATGCGGGAGAAAAATCCCAGCATAATGAGGTGGTATTTAGCATTAAAACCATACCGATTTAAAGTTGTGCATAGGAAAGGAAGTGAACATAAGAATGCTGATTATTTATCCCGATATGGGGCAGAGGTTGAAATTACACCAAGCAAAGAGGAATTAATAAATGCATAGAGAATAGATGGATCTCAGGGTGCTAGTAATATGTTAAGTATCTTAATTTTTTTATTATTAATTATTAGCACATTTGTGCTCTAAGTAAAAAGGGACCCTGAGATGGAGCTTTTGGAAGTGGGTGGGCCAGAGCTCCTCCAGCCCTCGAAAAATAGAGGATTGGGCCATATTACTCTTACTGTAAAGTCCTTATGTTGGTAGTAGGAATATCACCAGTTATGGTTTTGTTATCCCAGGGCAGGGTTTGAAACTGACCTGAATGATGTCGCTAAGAGTTATGCCAAAAAAAGGGGGCCCTGGGATGGAACTCCTGAGAGTAGGTGGGCGGGAGTTCCAACCCCTGAAGGGTATTTCAAGGAGGAACCTGTTAAAACATGTTTCCTCTTTTCAAGGGGTGGTAAATGTGATAGGGTTAGTCCCTGCCACTTCCAAAATGTACTAATTCTTTATCTTGTCTTTGGTTGCAACCACTATCTTTCCCTCTTCTGAAGCTATCCCTGTGATTTTCTGTATGGAGACTGGCCACCTCCTACACATACCCCCCCCCACCCCCAAACTTGTTCCCGTTTTCTTATTTTTCTCTGTTTTTCTAGCATGGTACTTTGGAATAAGGTCATTTGATGGTGGTATGGGCAAAAAGCCTTGCAGGCAAATAGGAAGGACAACAAGAATGTCTACTATGATATTTTTTATTTTTGCATCTAATCTGGTTAAGAATAGAGCAAGGTTTGTGTGAGGTAAATAAATACTTCTGAACAAAGGATAACAAATTGGAGGGCTTCTGAAATAAAGAGAGAGGCATTTTGCAGTAGAGTTAGCCCATATATAAATGGCACCTATATTACAGACTGGGTTACTTGTTATTCTTGAGTATTTTGAGTTCATATTCCATTCTAGTAACCCAGCCCCCCCCCTAAGCAGCAAGCAACACCCTGAACAAACATTGAAGTAGCTCATGTTGTTTGGCAGAAATGTTTGTTCCTTGTTGATAGCACTCATTTGTCTTTAAAGTAAAGGACTTGAGCCACATTTAGGCTTTTCTTGGAAATGTTTCCCCAAGAAAATCACAATGCCATTTTGCTTAAAAAGAGAGAGAGAGCTACAACTCTGAGTTTGCTCTGCTACTGGGGAGAAAGCTCAGCTAACAGCTTAATTTTGCAAGCCGATAGTTGTTCCCTGCCAGTAGCTTTGAGCTAAGTCAAATTGTCCAAAAGCTGGAAAACCTGAACCCCTTTTACCAGACCTTTATTAAGAGGGTTCCTTTTGTTGTCCTGCAGTCTGAGTGTAATATAATTAAGGCTGTCTTTAGCCAAGTACATTTAGGTAGGTCCAAGTAAGGTTTTAGCGGTTTGTATCCTCTACAACTGCAAGACAAAAGGACACACCTTAATAAAAAGGGTCTGCATAGCTAGGAGTTGGTGTTCTACACCAACCTAAGTAATGTTAATTTACTGTATATGGTTTTCTCCACAGGTTTAAAAGTTAATATGGTTTAAAGGAAATAAAGTAAGCCGTCATTTAAAACAAATACCTTTAGTTAGTAGCTATAGTTGAAGCAGAGTTCTTCTCAACCTCCAGAAGTCTGTTTGTGGTGAGAGTCTGCTGCATTCTGGCTTGGACTATAGTGAATCAGCGGCCCCTTGTGGGCTATTTTTATAATTAAGGACCTGTCACTCAAACACAGGGGAATGTGCTATGGGATAGAAAAACCTTAGCACAATACATTATTTTGAGATAAATATTGCAATAGATCGCTTAGTGTGAATATAGCAATCTAAAATGTGTACAATATTGTTTTTAAAGCTATTAAAAGAGTTATATTTCTGTTGAAGATACAGTGTCACCTGATCAGGTGGGAGGGAATAAAAGCTTTACCTGAACAGGTCTCAAGGGATCATGGGTCAGTTGTTGCTGATCAGTGGTGGAGGAAGGGTCCACCATTTTTGGTATAGACCATCTGTGTAATTTTCTTTTGTTTTACCTTTTGAAAAATCTGTGATTTTGTAACAAGCTGGTTCAAGATGAAGTGAATACTGAAAAAGGTGCCAGGTGTAAGACTGAGTTATATATATATATTTTTTTCCTTTATAATAAAATTCCCACATAGCTAAGTGGGTTGCACCTTACTGGAGTTTTGTCCATCTTTAATAATCCCACACCGTTACACTGAGGCACCAAAAATATGTCAGGGTAAACATTCTTAAATTGGAATATAACAGGGCAATAAGAAGCACACTGCACTATGTGGACGGCTGCTGGTACACAATACCCGGCTCCAAAAGTGCAAGGCAAACACACAAAACCACTACTCTATATGAATACATGCCACAAAAAAATGTTCAATGCTACTGCAACTTTATTGATGGCAAAATAAGGCACACACAAATGACCACTGTGCTTTGTCGCTTAAGCCTTCATTAGGAGGCACACCACTGAAGACCTAACCACCAAAACACAAGGCTCATTACTGTGTGCCTTGTTTTGTCATAAATACAGTTGCAGTAGCAGTAGCAATATTTTAGTGGCATCTGTTCATGTGGAGTTATGGCTTTTTGGTTTCTTTGAAGGAGAAGTCAAAACAGAATTTGAAATAAAATTTATGTTATGCAGAGCACTTTTGATGTGTATGTAAAGTGCTAGTGTGTCCTTCCCTCTGTCTGCTATTAAGAGTTTTTACTAAATTTGCCTGCTACCTTTATGGTGGTTTTATGACCCATGTGGATCTTCTTCATGTCAAATACATTTATTGCCTTTATCGCTCCGACAATGCACCCTGTGTCATGTAACAATGATGTAGCATAGCCCACAGATTTACCATATGTACGGCAGCAGAGCTGTGTAACTGTTGTTATGCAGTGAGACCAAATGGCAACTGTTACAGTTCAGCATATACCTCAGAGCTAGGTGAGTGGGGTTTCTGTATGAAAACGGCTAGTCAGTTACACAGCTCTGCTGTTGTGCACTATGCAATTGCTAAATCAATGGGCTATGGTACAGCACTGTCACATGACACAGGGTGCATTATTGGAGGGATAAAGACAATAAACCAATTTAACATGAAGATCCACAGGGCAGTAAAACTACTATAAAGCTTGAAGGCTAATTTAGTAAAAACTCCTAATAGCAGACAGAAGGAAGGACACACTGGGGAGGGAGGGAGGGACTTTACATACAAATCAAAACGCTCTGCATAACATATGCTGTTTCAAATTTTGGTTGGATTACACCTTTAAGTTTAAATAATGATGGTAGGGACAACCCATTTTAACTTAAAACAAGGAAAACCAAAACAGTGCATACACACTTAACAGAAGGGGGGGCAGGATACAAACTGTAACACATGCAGAACAGAAGACAAGAAAAAAGTACATAATTATAAGATATAGGCAGTGGTAGGGAATACATTTTTATGACACATGGTGGAAGGTAAAAAAAAAACTAGTGCAGAATCCTATGGTGGTCCAGCAGTAGCTGGAGCATGGCCATCGTCTGCAATTGATGGCCCTCTGTCCATTCCAACTGCAGCTCAACAGCACTCACCCTCTCATTTGAGGCCTCTACAGCACTCCAGAGAACTGCAATGTTGGCCTGAGTTGCTGGCAGTTCTTTGAGGTCCAGATGTGCTGCGGCTGGTGGGGGTGGTGCTGGTGTAGCAGCAGGTGCTGCCATGGCCCTCCTCCTCTTAAGTCCATGCACAGCCAAACCCTCTGCCACAGAAGGGCCAGCAGGTGCAGGCCTGGCCCGTTCTGTAGCAGCTTGCCACTGCATTTGATGGTGACTGATCATGTGGGTGCACTGGCCCCCAGCCCGCATGTGACTCCCCCGGGGTCCAAGGCGCACCTCCACCCCATAAACATGGCACTTCAGCAGGCTTCTATCCCCCCCAAACACAATCAAAGAACTGCCAAGTCAGGGAGGTGCAAGGGGGACCAGGTACAAGTGGGGTGACCAGATGCACTGGCAGCCTGTTTATGAGGCTCCAAACTTGGGTCTGGGCTGCAGGCACATCCTGCTTAGGAGCTGGTGGTGGTGGTGGTGGTGGTGCCACTGCCTGAGGAAGTGGTGGTGGTGGTGGTTCACTTGGTGCTGCAGCAGCCACACCAACTCCTCCTGCTTCCGCGAGAGGGGGTGCGGCAAAGATTTTGCTCCAGTCCATCGTGAAACAGCCACACCCCCCAAGCATGCAAACTCCCCTGACCATACCATGGAACTGCCCCCCCCCAGACATTCCCTGCTCCATCTTGACTGCCCTCCCTTGGTCCGAACGACACTCACAGTCACACACAGCACAGGCATACACAGAGTCAGACACACACAGACAACAACTAATAAAACTAAGAAAAAAAGAAATTCACAGAACAAATTAAGTAACAAAATGGTCTACAATAAGACATGAATGGATGTAGCTTTTAAAAAAGCTTTTGAAATTGCCTCATCTCTCTCTCCCCCTCCCACTTTCTCTCTTTCTCCAGCTGCTCTGACTGCCTTCTCTCTCTCCCTCTGCACAGGAGAAAGTGAAAGCATCTCCTAGAGCATGGCTAAAGAATGTAACTTACAGTACTGCAAGGTATGTGATGTGTGGTGGACTGCCAATAGATTTGTCACGCTGCCTTACTTCACATTTTTTTTTCTTTTATTTTGTTATTGTTTACCAGGTAGGTGAGCTAGCCATAGAATGACTATTTTCAGTCACAACCCAGGAGGATTACGACATGAGAAAGAAAACACAACAACATTACAATTACTGTATAGACAAGATTGGAGAAATACATGAAAAGCAAATTACAAATTGGCTGAGAAAGTATACATGGTGAAGACAAGAGTATATGTAGGGCAGAGTAAGCATATAAAACCATAAAACTGACTATCTAACATATAGGGAGAGCTAGGTGACAGTTACAGCAACCTGGTGAGCACATAGTAAGTGCAAAGTTTAAGTAAATACAGCTCTTTACATTGAAATGAGGCAGGAAAAAGCAATCATTCTTATGAAGCAGATTGTGGTGGAAAAGCCGCCATCCTATGAGAAGAAAGGATGATGCATTTACACTGGACAGAGCAATAGGGAATGGAGTGGGAAGGGACGTAAAAAGGCAAGACAAGGCACATTTTATTTAAAAAGATGCCCATCCTGGAGGCTCTGGGTGCCATACATTAATCAATAAATACAACACATCACAATAATAATCAATTAAATACAATAATCTGAACAAGTTAAAACAAAATTTGCTGTATAATTTGCAACCCTCAACTTCAGCAGCATTTAAAGTCTCTAAGACTAAATTAACATCAGATTAATCTTTATTAAAAAGAGAGGTAAGGAACTATAAAACATAGTCCGGGAAGGCCTGATTGTACAAAAAGGCCTTGAGGAGGGCCTTAAAAACCTCAACAGTTGGGGTCTCCCTAACAGCTAGAGGAAGCGAATTCCACAGGACGGGGGTGGCAATACTAAATGCTCTGTCACCAGCAGTTCTTAACCGCGTCCTGGGAATCGCTAGGAGGCCCCTAGAGGAGGAGGAGTGGAGGGAGCAGACCGAGACAGCAGGTGCAAGAAGGTCCTTCAGGTAGTCAGGGCCCAGGCTGTGTAGGGCCTTAAAGGTGAGCAAACCCACCTTAAAGAGGACCCATCACCTTACCGGCAGCCAGTGCAGTTGACGCAGCACCGGGGTAATATGACAATATTTAGACTGTCCTATCAACAGCCTTGCTGCTGCATTCTGCACCAGCTGCAGTCAGTGCAGGGTACTACCAGAGACCCCGAGATAGAATGCATTACAGTAGTCAAGCCTGGACGTCACAAAGGCATGCACCAAAGTGGAGAGGTCCAGTTGCGGAACTAGGGGCTTTATCCTGGTGATATTCCTCAGATGATAAAAGCTAGTACAGACAACGGACACCACCTGAAACTCAAGTATCAAACTGCTGTCAAGAATAACACCAAGATCACGCACCCTAGAGGAGGCCTTCAATGGTACAGAGCCAAGACAAAGTCCTGTCTCTGCACCAGAGGCCAACCTATCACGTGCTCTGTTTGACTCCACCGCCAGTACCCCCATCTTACTGGGGTTCAGTCACAACCAGCTGGAGGCTATCCAGTCATTGATTTCAGCTAGGCAGCTGTTAAGCACTTGTACTGCGCAAGATGTTCCGGGGCAAAGGAGAGGTACAGTTGGGTATCATCAGCATAGCAGTGAAAACCCAGACTGTACTTCCTAATGATCTCTCCCAGGGGTAGCATGTACATGGCAAACAACATCGGTGACAAGACCGAACCCTGGGGAACTCTGCATGACAGTGACCATTCATTTTGAGGGGAGGAGAAGGAGGAAGACAAAGAGACAGGTTAGTCATTAAGAACACAGCAGGCAGTTGGAAGATGGGCAGAGGGAGAGATCAAAGGGGTTGAAAACAGGTGCATGATTTTGAAGCAAATAGGCATGGGATGGCACTTGGTGAAGTATTAATGGTAGGGTGTTCCACTGCAGTGGGGCGTAGTGGGTGAAAGCTTGGGTGCCTTTTGAGGTTTTACATCTTGACACCTGCAGCAGGGACTTATCAGCTGAGCATAGCCCATAGGAGGGTGTTTGAGGAGACAGTAGTCTCACAAGACTATCAGGAAACTGTGCCCTAATAACATTGTCCACTAGGGAGCCAACTGAGTAGAGTCTCAGTGCAGTAGGTAACAGCCATTTTAGGCCTGAGTAGAGTTTGCAGTGGTGTTCAAGCCTAGGGGATGAGCAGGCATACTGGCAAATGTTATTGTAGGCGGTGTCCCAGGCATGCAGCGATGACTTAGATATGGCCACATATGTGACAACTCTATAGGTCAGGGCTGGTAGAAGGATGCTGCGAGCAACAGCCAGCCTGGCTGATGGAGTAAGTGTATAGCTAGATCTCTAGGCAATGCCTAGCTTAGAGTTTACTGATTTGCAAGTGGATTTGACATGGAGATTAAAGCAAAGAGACTGATCAAGGACAACCCCAAGATATTTGAATGAGGTAACTGTATTTATGAGAGGAGAGCCTTGGCAGGAGACCGTGATGCTATTATTGCAGGAATTTAGTTTGGTAGCAGACCCAAACAGCATAGCTTGGGTTTTCATTACATTGAGGACCAGTTTGTGGTCGGATAGCCAGCTGAGTTTTCTGGAAGTCTGATGAGAGGGATGAGTTTATGTCGGATAAGTTTTTGGAGCTGGCATATAGAACAATATCATCCGCATACAACAGTGATGAACAGGAGGTGAGATCCCAAAGTGATGCTGTTGATGAATATAGAGAAGAGAAGGGGCCCTAAAATTGAACCCTGGGGTACCCCAATATTTAGAATAGTCTGGATCAAGCAGGTGGACGCGTATTTCACAAATTGGGTATGGTTTAACAGATAATTACTGAACCAGGCCACAACACCCATCGAGAAACCCATAGACTTTAATGTTGTGAGAAGAATAGGGTGGTCAACAAGATCAAATGCTTTGGGCATATCTATAAAAACTGCCCCTGTGAGGAGGCCTGCGTCCATGGCAGACAGGGTGTCAGTGGTGAATTTCAGCAGGGCCATGGAGGTGCTATGGCCCTTTTGGAAACCATGTTGGGTAGAGGAGAGAAGATTGTTTTTGTGAAGGAAAGCAGTAGTTTGAGTAGCAACGAGCTTCTCAAGAATGTTGCTTAATACAGATAATATTGCAATGGGTCTATAGTTGGAGGGGTCTTTAGAGTCACTTTTCTTGAATACTGGAGTGATTCTGGCAATTTTCCAGATATCAGAAACATGGATCTGATAGAGGGATAATGTAAAGATTTGGGCAAGAGGAGAGGCTATAAATGGGGCTACTATTTTCAAATGTCTAGGTTCAATACCATCAGAGCCAATACTAGTGTTGTCTGAGACAGAGTTTAGGAGTTTTAGTGCCTCTGACTTTTTTTTTTTTTTTTAGTTGTTGTTTAACCAGGTATAGCACACTAAGCTGAAAGCTTTTTTACAGGAGCGACCTGGGAGCACAAGGAGGCTAAGTGACTTGCTCAAGATCACACAGTACGTAAGTGGAAGCTGTGAGATTCAAACCCAGGTCTGGTCTGCTGGATGTCACCAGATTTGCAGCTCAGAGCCTTAGAGCACTGCGCTATACTGCCTCCTTAGAAATGGCTTTGACTTAGAAATGGCTTTGAAGTAAAAATATTGTCTTAATGTAGCTGTGTGTGGCTCAGTATGTATACCTAGAGGTTGCATAGTGGGGAAAGCCAAGGTGTATTTGGACAGGTCAGAAAATTGTTGGTTGAAGAAATTTGCAATTGTTGGTGGATCATTACAGTGGATCCCATTTAAGATCATGTTATTTGGAGTAGGGGACTGGGTAGACCCCAGGAAGGACCTAGCGTGCACCCAGAATCTTCTAGGCTCTCCTGCTGCATCAGTGAGAAGATTTTTGCAATATTTGCTTTTGGCAAGTAGTATTAGCTTTTTATATTCTTTTCACTGGGCTCTATAGAGGTCATAGTCAGCTGGAAGACCAGAGAATTTAAAACTTTTCCAGCTCATATCTCTCATTTTAAGTTTGGAAAGAAGGTCCTTTTTTAACCATCTTGTTTATTGATCCTTTACTCTACGTGTAGAGTAAGGGGTATGGATATCCTGAAGTGTCAGAAATTCATGAAGGAAGAAGTCTAGGGCTGACTGGGCATCATTGGCTCTGTATAGTTTGTTCCAGTCGATTTGAGAGACATCATTTAGAAGTGTACTGGATCTAAACTTGAAAAGTTCCTGAAGGTGAGATACTTTGGAGGTAGGGTAGGGTTTGTGGGGGCCGGAGACCATAGACAGAAAATAGGGGAATGGTCCGTGAGTGCATCAGCAAGTATGCCAGCAGTATGTATGGAGTATGTATTCAGGCCGACTAGTTCGGGGCCCCAATCAATTAGAGTGCTAGAGTTTGTGTGCATAGCTCTCCTGGTAGGTTCAGTAATTAGCTGATTTAGCGTATGTTGCATGATTTGGGATAGAAAGTTGACTTGGGAGTTTCCCAGCCAGTATAAGTTAATATAACCCATAATAAATCACTTTGTTAGACCCAGCCGACAGTGATGTCTGCTCAAGTAGCTCCACGAGACCAGTGAGGCCACTACTAGGGGGTTATAGGCACATACAATATGCAGTTTTTTTGTACCCAAGGTGAGTATCGCATGTAGTGACTCACAGTGGGGGCAGTCAGGTGTAGGGAGGACTGAGAGATTTAAATACTCTTTATAATAGATAGCAATGCCACCTCCCTTTTTGGAAGAGGTTCTATGTCTCCGGATAAGGTTGTAAGTGGCTAATAGGCAGGAGGAGTCAGTAACTGTGGGTTTCAACCAGGTATCTAATAGGCAGAGTAGGTCTGGCTTGTAGAGGGTAACCCACACCTCAAGTTCCACCTGGTTTTGCAGTAGGCTCCTGATGTTGTGATGAGCAATGCGTAGTTCTTTCAAGTCGTGATCCAAAAAGTCAGCATGTGAGCAAAGGGAACTCGAACCAGGATTGGACTCAACATCTCCAGAAAGTAGCAGGGCAATGAGGATGAGATACCACAGTTTCCAGTGCACAAAGGAGGTGTAATGTAGTGGACCAAAGCAGTGTGTTAGAGAACCTGCTGAGTCAATGTAGATGAGACCCCTATGGAGAAGGAGAGGGATGGGATCCAGCATCATTACATCCAGAACAAGGAGGTGGGAGAAGCAGAAGTCACTTTGCGATGCATGACAATCCCAAGCATTATTGAGGGGGTTAATGGTAGTCCCGGAGAGGGTGCTGAGCAGGAGGAGTGTGATAGGTAGATAGCGAAGGGTAGTGGAGGTCATGATAAGGCAATAAGTCACAGTGGGGACCAGATCAGTAAACGGAAGGGATGTTTAGATGAGGATGTTCACAAGGAGTGAGAGTGTGAAAATGCCTGTAAGGCTTACAGTCAGAAACCCGCTCACTGCCAGAGGGGGTCACAGTTTATGAGCATTTGTTATTTATGACTTAGGTGGTAGAGATGCCAGGGGTTAGAGAAGTAGAGATGCACAAGACTGTGGTGGCACAGTAATAAATTTGGTCTGAGAGATGAAAAATAAAAGGTATGCAAAGTACAAGTGGGGACAAGTTTTGGAAAAGATGCGCGCAGTGCTGCCTCAAGTGGCTAAAGCCTATAAGCTGCAAGTGGAGAAGTGAGCTGATTGGTTCTGCACTCACACTCAGCCCTATATAAGGGACAGCTGACCAAGGGTGGTGGTAGGGGCGGTGAGGAGCTGACGTGCAGTGTCAGCAGGGCCTCCTCTGCTCTGAAACGCAACAGCAGCAGTAGCATAGTGTTTGTGGTGTTGCACCACCGTCTTGTACCCAAGGAGATCTGAGTGAAGCTGGAGGGAGGGCTTCAGGAGTCTGGCCCTCATGACCACCCACCCGCTGGTGGTGGTGGGGGTTCTGTTCCTGTTCCCGAACCAAAATCTGTGGGGAAGATAGGAGAGAGGATTGATTATAAGAGGTAAGGGCCTTTGTTTGCCTGAGGGGGAGGGGGGTGAATAGAAAGGGAAGGGTAAAGAATCAGAGCAGTTTGGGCTGAAGATTTACAATTAAATAATGTGAGATCTATCTATCTATCTATCAAGTTTTTCAGCCTGAGTCTCAGACTACAGTTTTGTGATGCACTTTTTTGTCTGAACCCTCTGAAGTCACCCTGCTGTTTCAGCTTAAAATTGGATTGCAGTAGTGAGGATGGTGCTAGCTGAACCAGCTTCCAATTTAAGCCCTTAGGCGTGAAGTACAAAAGGCAAACTTTGAAATTAAAAGGAGTTAAAATAACAGCAAAGTTGCTGGTTTCAGCCTAGAGGGTTAGAGCATCGGAGTAGTTTGGGCTGAGGGTCACAATTAATTTAAATGTAAAGCCTTGTCTTAAACAGCCCAAGTCTCACTTCTATAGTTTTTATGATGCACATTCCTGTCTGAGTCCCTCTAAGGCACCCTGCTGATTCAGCTTAATTCAAGTAGGGAAAATGGCACCAGCTAAACAGTTTTCAAACAAATCCCTTAGGCATGCATTCCTATAGGCACACTATCGAATTAAAATAACCTCAGGATGCAGGTTACAACCTTCAGTTACTGCACAGAGTTGTTGCGTGGGAGGCTATCTCCACTCATATGCCAACAAAATACAAGTGTTATTACAGGAGTCCAAAGATTCAAATGAAAAAAGGCGCCAAATGCCTCCTCTGCTCTGAAATGCAGCAGCAGCAGCAGCTGGTGGCCGAGGTAGCATGGCATTTGTGGCATTGCACCACCGTCCATACCTGAGGGGATTTGAGTGAAGCTGGAGGGAGGGCTTCAGAAGCCTGGCCCTCATGACCGTCCACCCGCTGGTGGAGGGGGTCCGTTCTGGTACCAAAATCTGAGGGGATCTGAGTGAAGCTGGAGGGAGGGCTTCAGGAGCCTGGCCCTCTCGATCATCCGCCCACTGGTTGGGGGGGTTCATCCCAGTTCCCAAACCAAAATCTGAGGGGATCTAAGTGAAGCTTGAGGGAGGGCTTCAGGAGCCTGGCCCTCATGACCATCTCCCCACTGGTGGGGTGGGGGGTTCCATTCCCATTCCCAAACCAAAATCTGTTAAGGCAGAATGACAAGGCAAAGTAATAATTACAAGGTGAAGTGAGCCTTTCACAGTGGTCACTTAGCATTGTGGAGCACCAATACGAAATGCCAACTTCACGGGCACTTTCCGGCGGAATTTAAATCTGTTGCATCTCTAACCACAAGGTTGCTAAAACTTAGAATCTTGAGCACAAAAGCAAGATAAGATGAGGTGATGAAAAGTCTGCAGTTGCCAGACATTTTAATTCTTGCCAACATCAAGTTGCATCCCTGAAGTTTGTGGGCACTGAGAAGGTTAAGAAACCACAAAGAGGAGGGAACTGGGAAACTTTGTTTCTCAGAAGAGAAGCTTGGTGTATTTTCACTTTAAAAACTTTGAACAGTAGATATGGAATGAACAAAAACCTGAATTGGAGCCTCATAATGAAATAATTTACAAGTTTGGATGTTACTAGCATCTTTAGAGTACAATTGAAGCCATTTGGGAAAATAAATATATGGATGGGGAAACAATACGACATTAAGAAATAGTTACTGTCCCCCCAAGATAAGTTTAGTGACATTATCATGATAGTTTGAGACTACTGCCTCAGAAAACACTAAACCTTGGTTAGTTTTAAACATCAACATATGTCATACATATGAGGTCACATTAAAGTGACCCTGAGCATAAGGAAAAATCATGATTCCCTTTTTATTTTGTAAACATAAGTGACAGTAACATACTTAACCCATAAATAAAATTATAGAACATGGATAAATTTAGGACATCTATTAAATTACATAAAGTGGTTCATTATAGGTTGTCACTAATGCATATCAGTTTCCCTCCACCTCCTCTTTTCTCCCACCCCCCACTTGCCTCGTATAGAAATATAAAATTTACATTATAAAAAATTTAATTCCACTAGTCCAATGCTTCTGAAAATCTCCAGCACACCATGGCTGTTCTGCTATTGAGTAGAGTGCTCCAGATATAATTTTTATATTGAAAGTTCCTTGAGACTTAGTAATATACTCACAAGGGAAGGTACCTCTCAGCTTCTTCCAGGCATTGAGAGGTTTCTGTACAAGACTGAGCTGCAGGAGAACATCACCTTGTGTGACGTAATCATGCTAGACATAATCGTGCTATTTCCCTTGCATGAGCTCTGCAGCTCAGCCTCCTCTTCAGCTGTACAGAGAAGCAGCTTAGGAAACGCAAGGGGAGCTCGACACAATGACGCTGTGGAGCAAGATATCATTTTACTCGGCATTCATTTTAAACTATAGCCACCAAGAAACAATATGGAGACATATATCCCAGAAGTTGGTGACTTTTCCTAGATGTTACTTAAATTTGATAAACACAAAAGAACACCAAGATGTTGATAAAACTGAGCATCACAGCATGTCAGTAAAAGCATTCTTGTTTCCCTTCTATTTAAAAACAGGAAACACAAGACTATTTATCTATGAAAACAGAAGCAGAATATCTTTCAAGTAAACACTAACTATGTATTCGAAAGGGGAAAAGGGAATGAATGAAAAAAATCAACATAACAATTAATAATAAACTTTGAGAACTTTTTCTCAAATTAATACCCCCCCCAAGTACATGCAGAAGTAAAATGCACCAGAACTAAATGATGATAATAATTTTAAGTCACATCATATAAATAGATTATGCACATCTAGGAACCACCCCCTCTTTAGAATGACAGAATTTTGCAAGTACGCAGTTAAAATTTAGAAAGCTGACAAATTATGCAATATAGCAGCAATTGATTTATTTAATCTGATTCTTTAGATCAAGACAATATTGGTCTGTATAGCGAATGCCAGAGAGATGTATAGATTGTAAGCAGGTATGTTCCACCTGAAATTAACTGTTTAAATTATTTTCTATTTCTGAAACTCCATAATAAGAAAAAGAAAAAATAAATGTATTATTCTGATTATGTTTTTCAGCCCATTTAAGTTCTGATGAAGGGACAAAGTTGGTCCTGAAAAGTTAAGAAAGAAAATATAATGGGAGCTAATATAAAAATTGGAAATTCTGAATAAAGTAAAGAAATCTAACTTGAACCTGTATCAGAAAATTAGAGTTTTTGTTCTTTGGGGTAGAGATCACCACACATTCAGCAGTTTTTCCAGAGAGACAGACACCAACCTAGTGGTGAACTCCCCCTATTATTTGAAAAATTAAAAGGAACCTTGGGAGAACTTGTTTCTAATTTGGATTTAAAGATACCAGAACTCACAAGAAGACAATAAGTAAGGATGTCCTGTTAACCAAAGCAAAATTACTGGTTAAACATCTTGGTGTTTCTCTTTTTCCTCTTTTCAGTTGGGTGGCATTGGATATTTAAAGTGTCATAACATTAGTCATAACAAATTGCATGGTAAGGTTGCAAGTGTGGATGCAGCAATAGTGAGTGGTGAGTGATGGGGTTCGAACACATTTTAAAAGATTATGGGCTCAATTTTCAAAGGCTGATGCAGGGCTTCTGTCAGTCTCTGCATCAGCCCTATAGTTTGGCACAGCTGCTCCTTTGATGCAAGTGAACCTGATTTTAGTACATCGGGTGCAGTTGTGACAGTTTTCACACTTTATGTCAGCTTGTGCCAAATATTTGGCCCAAACCCAGTAAAAATGGTCCCCCAATTGGCACAAGTTAGACCAGGGAAGACCTGGTCTAACTTGCAGAATTTGGCCCTTGCAATTGACAATCCTGATGGGCAGTTGGGAGAATGCCACAAGCCCCGTGTGCCAAACAATCGGTGCACCATGGGCTTGCAGCATTCTTGCGGCTCTGAAAATTGAGCCCTATGGCAACAATAGCATTTTTAGCATGGATGAATCTGGCCTTTTCTATAGAAAGGATTCCAGTGTTACACTTGTAACAGGCCCAGTGTCAGAGGAAAATAAAACAAAGACAGACAGACAGTGGTACTATATGTCAATGCAACTTGTACAGACAAACTCAAGTCATTAGTCATCTGGAAATTAAATTACTCACAATGCTCTGGGAAGGAGTTTGACCCCGACTGTTTGTGCTTCAGGGTTTTAAACAGAAAATCCTATAAGTCTGCTTTGATTTTTGAAGAATTGCTACTGGAGCTTGATTGATTCATGCACCGAAAGAGATTGTGTGTGGTTTTGGTGCTTGACAATGCTTACTTACACTCAAACATAGACTTCTGTGTAATCTCAACCTGTATGCCTTTCCTCCAAATGCAATCTCTAAAATCCAGCCCTTGGATGCTGCCACGATCCAGAAGTTTAAGGCTCTGTATGAGCAGTAGCAACTGTAGCACTGTGTCATCTTCACATATGATGGCAAAAAAGCCAGATGTTAACATCATGGAAGCATTGTATTTCATATTGGACACAGCTGAAATGACATATGGTCTTCAACAATTGCCAGTTGCTGAAGATACACTGAAATATTAAACGTTACTGCACTGCCTTTTGCTGACAACAGTGCCATCCCATAATAACCCATCACCTCTGCTTCATGTGTGCTACAGTCCATCTCTATTCTTAACGTTTATTACCCAAAAGAAGATAATCCAGATTTTTTTATCCCTTAAAAAATATGTGACTTTTGTTCAGTTGATTCATTACTTATTTTTAGAGGAGGGTTTAACCTAGTGTGAGGCCCTTAATTGCATAAGGAATCTAAACACAACCATTGCATCAACATCAAAGGTGGTTAAACATGCACGTGACAGTATTTGTGAGGAATTCAGTTTACTGGACCCTTGGAGAGTGATGCATCTACAGGACAGACATTTTACCTTATGATCCACACAACACTACACTTTAAGTAGAATGAACTATTTTTCAGTTGGCTCATCGGTAGTCCCTGCACTTTGTGAGGTGCACATTAAGCCTATTTCCCTTTCATACCATGCACCAGTGGCAATGACCAAGAAACTAAGTCTGGCATTGTGGGGACTGAACCTCTTCCTGCTGCAATCTGTAGAATTTCAAACCTAGATCTCTAAGGAGGTAGAAACCTATTTCTCACTAAATGCTGAAGATAATATATTCCCTTTTTAGTCTGGGAGGCTTTCAAAGTTTTTATGCAGATTTGTTTGATAAGTTACTCAGCTTACAGAAATAAAACTTACTGGGGACTTCCAGTTAGGGTTACCACCTGTCCTGATTTTCTCAGGACAGTCCTGATTTGGGCAGCTATGTCCTGCAAAAAAGCATGAAAAATACTAAATGTCCTGATTTGATAGTACAAAAAATATTTTCTAACTTTCCACTAAATGTTCTAGAAAACTACAACACCTTAACTAAAATACCTTACAATGATAAGAAATCATAGAAGTAACCAAGAAACTACAATTCTTAGCCTTAATTCGGATTATAGAGAGAAAACAAGTCTGTTGCATTTGTCGAGGTTACGTACTGTCCTGTGCAAAATCATGTTTCAGTAAGAAATGTCCCACTTAGGGCTTCGTAAAAGGTGGTAACCCTACTTCCAGTGACGTCATCAGGGAGAATGTAGCAGTGAACCTTGGGCTCTGACAAACCTCATTGGAAAGCACTCCAAAACAGCACAAATGTAAGCAAATACTAAGAAAAAACTAACAGATAGGAGGCACAACAACTCATGGTAAGGCAGAAGAAAGAAGACTAAAACTCAAATAACACCGGATCAGCCCCGATCAGGAAACATGGAACCTCAGGCTTTGACTGCACAGCAGAGTATGGAGGCAGACACAGAGCACCAGACTCAGTCCTCCAGTACTACAATTTTATATGAGCTCAAAGACTTTCGAATAGAAGAGTGTTCATTCCGAGAGGAGCTCACGGCTGAGATGACTAAAACAACTGCACAAATCATGGATTTAGAAAATCAGCATGCTCAGTTGGACACATGTACTGACAGATTAGAAAGAGTCATGGTATATTTAGTAGAGGAGCAAAATGACCTATCCAACAAATGTGAGGACTTGGAAAACTGCTCCAGGAGGAGTACCCTCAGAATATATGATATCCTGGATGATGAAGCAGGCCAGGATATGGCAGTGTTCATAGACGGCATGCTAAGAGTAACTCTTCAACTGGGCCCCAACATCCATCTAGATATTGAAAGAACACGCACAGGACACTTGTGCCAAAACCGCAAGCCAGGGACTAGAGGCAGTGGTCTATTGTAGTGAACTTTCTAAACTATGCCATTAAACAACAAGTTCTCTTCACTGCACCGTGGCTGGCTGGCTGTCTTTCCTCTACTTCCTTCCCTATATATATATAGCCATTCCTTATCCTCTTTTTTCTCCTCTTCATGAGAATTCTATGTATATACTGTATATATTGATGTACATATTATGTTTGCATATATTGTATATAATGCTGTGTAATTTATGTATTAGTTGGTGACTTCTCCCTTGTTGAACTCTTATACTAATTATTGTATACCCTCTCTATTTTGTATCTTATTACATAGTTGTACTGATTATGTGTACCTGTCCAGGTCCACCTTCTAATTGAGTTCACTCAATGGTGTTTCATCTGGTAAAATAGAGATTGATTGATTGATTGATTGATTGATTGATTGACTGAAGATGGTCCTCTATAAGAACAGTAGAATTTTCTTCAACAAAGACTACTCCACATCCATAGCAACCAAAAGAAGAACCTACACCCTGATACTAAGAGTCCTCAAAGCACAAAAATTAAAATTTCAGACTGTACACAGCACAACTCACTATCATGATGCCGGAGGGCCCACAACACCTTGAAACACCAGAGAAAGCTATGCAGTACCTGAATACAAAGAACATTCCTGTACCCACTTTGAGGCTAACAGTGACCATCCGAGAAGATCAGACACCCAGCAACCCAGTGTGAACAGTGGTTGCGGAAAAGAAATGCCAAAAGCCAGGTTTGGCAGTGTTGAAAGACATAACAGAACTGTTGAAAACCTTCACCTGAAAGTCCACAGACTAAAGCTGCAATTATTCAAGGACTAACGTACCCCCAGTTTAGGATGTCTTGTTAGCACAGGGCTGGGGGACAAAGATCAAGGGGACTTTGCTGGGGCAGGCCTAGAAACTGGGACTTGTTTTGTTTTTTCCCTCTTTATTATTAATGTTGTTGTCTTTCCTTCCAGTTCAAATGTGAAAGAAAATGGGGAGAGACAACAGTATTGACAGGTAACAAAAAAATGTAATGAAATTAAGTGGGGAAGGGGTGGCAGTTTGAGGTGGGGACATGCATCTGGTATCAGTGAACAAAGAGATCAGACTGTACTCGAGGCAGTCTCATAAAATGCAGCTTAAGGAGATTTGCTGTAATGGGTCTGGGAGCAGATTGGATTTGGGGGACTGGAGCCGTGCTGTGTAACCACACACAAGGGGAAGCTAACACTACTGGTAATGAGATTCTGGACTGGATCAGCCTTGTGGTCATCCCTGACCTCAAGCAGCTGAAAATGTACAGCAGACACAGGAGATTCAGTCCTGGCTGCAGAAGAATATTTTAACGTGGTGGCCGAAGGGAGAGGAATTCCTATTTGTAAACCCCTAAAAAAATATATTTTATCCCAGGCAGGGAGTTCTATAGGTAAATTAAGGAAAGAGTTCTCCTTTTAGGAAGACAGGGAGTTGATGGCAGATAGAGAAAGTGAGATTCTGTGCCCCATACCACAGGCCATAGAAAGTAGGTTAGCCTGGGACTTGGTTTCCAAGAAGGTGGCCCTGACAGGCATGGCACAGTGGAGCCTGGAATGATTACAGCTTGGGCCAAAGTGCAGGAGCGTGGATGTGAGCCCCCACCACCCCATATCTGGAGTAATAGGCACAAAAGATGTAGAGAACTCCAACTTGGAGGGACCCACGATCATGCTACATGGAGCTGTGGTCGTGTCTCATGGGGGAGGTCCTGGGTCTGGCTGGGAAAGCATGCTCCTGAGAGGTGGCCATGGAGAAGGAAGCCCCTGGGGCACCGATATCTATATACCCAAAGTGGGGCCCTCCTGAACGCCACCACAGAGCATTGCAGGTAAGCTCAGCATTGCATACTCTAGACTAGATGCTGGAAAGTGGTGGTGGGAAGGAGGCCCTTGAAGCCGCCAAAGGAAATATTCCCCGGGGGGGGGGAGAAAACCAGAATGGCTACATCACTGGCTGTGTGGAGTGGACTCCAACACCCATGGAGCCCCTGAAAGAGTAGTGGGCAGGCCAGGTGGATCAGGGACTTCGTCCAGAGAAGAAGTAGTCAGGGGGAATCTGGAGATGGGGGTCTGGAACAAGATAAGGGAATATATACAAATCCAGAGAGCTGAGTGAAATCTTGCCAGGGTTGCCCTCCCTCTCCAACTCATGGGACGATCTCTAAAGAAATGAGCAAGAGATCCGACACACATTCCTATAGAGGGGCTGTAAGACAGATACAATAATGTCTGGGACTACAACCAACTTGGGAAGCCCCTGTACTGAGGGGAGCAGGAGGAGGATTTCTGGATGAGCGAGGGTGATAACAGAATGTATGCATAACACTAGCAGAATACAATGAAAATGGCTGAGGGAGAGCAGCTGAAGACTGTGTGGCATATGCTGGCCACAGCACTTGCAGCCAGCAGGTGAGAAGATGACTCTCTGACTGCAGCCTTCTGTCTCCTCTGTGCTCTTCCACCTCCTCCGCACCAGACAGCGGACCCATGCATCTGATCAAATACCCACTGGAAAGACTGAGGCCTAACACCTGTCACACAGGGGGAATGGAGTCCCCAGGAGTGGGGATCCTTTCCTAACCCCCCATCCCATACTGACACCCCAAACATGAATCAGAGTCCCCAGAAATAATTACCATAATCCAACCTACACCAATAGCTAATCATACCCGACAAGATGAGGGAAGTCTATTAATTATGGATAAACTCTCACACAGCCACTGCACATCCTCCTGAATGATGTAAACCAAGAGAATGGGACAATCAACCTAGCTGGTCAATGATTCTCTTGTAGTAGCACTAAGTGGCAATGGGGGCCCACGGTCACACATGACTTTTCCCCCACCAAGAGATTAGATCAGGTCTGGAATAGGGAAGGGGACATACTTCCCCCCACCTTGGAAGCTCAGTTAGAACTCCTTTCTGTCCCGAAAGGGGATATGCTCTCACACAGAGGTGTGGGAGACCTTGCACCAGGACAGAACCCTCTAACATCGCAAATTTATTTTATTTTTTTTTTTATTTAGTTTTTGTTGACCGGGTAAGCGCACTAGACAAATCCTGCCTATTTTCAGGCACGACCCGGGGGGGAGGGGGATACAGATGAATGCCAACTGACCTTGAACCAGACTAAGCTGGTGGTATTTTGTTTTTTAGTGAATGAGGGAAATTTGACCAGGGCACCAGGAAAATTCCCCTACTCTTTCTGAGGGGGCGCTGTTGTGCTGCAGTAAGATGGAGGTCCCAATTTTGATGGAGGAGATGGAGGAGAGAAGTTCTGTCCCTGGAGCTCCTGAGCTCTTGGTAGAATTACCGACAGAAATGGTTGCTATTGATCCTTTTGAAAACCAAGATATTGCTGTGGAGTTAGGGGAACAGACCTTGGAGGTGGAGGAGAATAATATGGAGAATACTGAGGAAGATACCTTGAATAAAGTGCTGGAAAAGAAAAAACTGCATTTATTGGAGCTAATTTCCCAGGCTGAGAAAGACTATGGTATATGCCAAAAATGTTTGGAGGAGGTGAAAAAAAGGAAGAGATCTCTTGCAAGCCCATTAATTATGGGGCATAAAAGATTGCCTGCAAGTACACCTGCAATTTCTCCAAACAAGGTACAACAGACAGAAAAACAGATAAATGGCTTGCAGGTTTCAACACAAGATAACAATGAGGTGACAGAGAAAACCTGGTCAACAGGAGAAATACTACAACGCACTGGCTAGTTGTTGCAGAATGGAATATGGATTCCGGATCCGAATATTCCATTACTGGGTGTTGCGAATCACACTGTGACCAATAACCTTGATCTTCTAGCTGAGTCACAGCAAAGCAATTCTTCTAGAGTGCAGGCACAGGAACAAGGTGTAACTTTAGGAAAAAGTGATGCGACAGACTCTGAAGGCCTACCTCCTAGTGCATCTCAGGCCATAATTCAGCAGTCAGAGGTGAGTGCACCACTATTACAGAGAAATGAAGCTGTGCAAATGAAAGGGAAAAGTACTAAATCTACTATGGATTGTGGGGGATAGTTCTGAAGTGATCCTGGATGGAACTTTTAATGAAGTAATTTTGGCTCCAGCTGAACGAACAAAAACCTATGCTGGATTGTTTTGACAACCAGCTATAGAAGCTAAACGAAGATTTTTGGTTCATCTATGATATAAAGGCAATGCTTCAGTGGTCCCAGATAGGATTTGGGCTAATATTAGATAGTTTGGGATTTGTTCCAGTCGATGTTTATGCATCTATCCATTCTTCAGGGGACCACAACTATGATCTTAGTTTTTGCACTATGCAATTATTGGACAAATTTTGGAGATTGTACTATGAAGTTAAAGACCAAGACATATGGAAGGACTTTTTGGTAATACCAATCACTAAACCAACTATTAAAACAATAACAGTACTTTTTCGTAATGAGGGGGTAAATGTGGCTAATATTACATACTGGTTGGAACAAAGATGTATACTGATAAATCTAAACCTATCATAAATGAAAATGGTTTCTGGACTGGAGGCTGGAATTTTAGGGTTCAATTGAATCACAATGATATGGGAATTCAACATTTACCCAGTTCCTTTTTTCTGGGGAGAGAAAGGGGGAATATTTTTTATTCAGGACAACCTAAAAGTTGTTCTAAATGTGGTTCTCTGTCTCATCTAAACACTGATTGTGATAAGATAAAGCGTTATAACTGTGGGGTTTTGGGGCATGCAGCCACACATTGTGAGGCCTCTCCTGTATGCAACCTACGTGAGGAAGCAGAGCACTCCTATACTAACTGCCCATGGGCATCACATGACAGGGATGAAGCCTCTGATCAGGAGTATTTTTTAAACAAAGCTAAACTTTCCTTTATGGATCACTTAGGGGTTCAGAGGGTGGACACCTTGAGGGAGAGACGCTGAGGGAGAGGAGCAGGAACTACCCCCATGTCTAAACATATAACAGGAAGAGATGGTTCCCCCTCCATTTCTAGTTCACAGGGGATCTCGCAATTAGAAGAGAAAAGAGTTTCAGTCCCGACAAGTATAGGCTTAGGAGATAAAGAAACTCCCTTTGTTACCCCTCAAGGCTCACCGATAAGATCCCAAAGTATTTTATCTCAGGGATCGCCTTGTAGCATCTATCTTGATGATTCAGATATGGAGACACCTGGGGAAGGGATAGATTCTCCTAACTTCTTGCAAAATAATGAGCCTTTTACAATGGTTAGCAAGAAGAGTGGATGTAAGAGTCATAACCCCTTCCCCCCCTTCTCCAGTGCCAACTTCCAATAGGTTTGTTCCTCTTACCTCTTGGGGATACCAAATGGAACAAGAATAACCTATAGAGAAAGGGAATATAGAACATGGCCAGGCCCCTCAGGAACAGGTTAAGGAGGAAATACCTGCAGCAAAACCATTTCGTACCCCCACATACCATAAAAGAGTTACCAGATCTAGTGGAAAAACAGTAAAACACCCCATGTGAAAGTATGAGTAAGCAGATAGCTAGCTTGAATGTTAACAGTTTAAAATTAGGAAAAAGACTCCTAACGACCTTTGGTATCCTACAAATATTGCACTGATATAATTTTGTTACAGGACACAAGACTGCATAAAAATAATGAGATTATACAAGCCACAAAGGATTGGGGATGGGGATCTTTGTTTTGGTCTCCAGGCACAGACCCTTACAGTGGATTAGGTTTTTGCTTTTCTAGAAGTTTTTGTACATAGGTTGTTAGATATTGAACCAAGATGAGCATGTTTGTTAGATGTTGAATTTCATGGTTTCCAACTCTGGCTATTGAATATTTATAACCCTCAAGTTAAAACCCAATGTATTGAGCTATTAAAAAAGATACAACCTTATTTGTATACTAAATGTCAGGTAATTCTGGGGGGATTTTAATATTAACTTTTTAGAGAAACTTGAAATGAGGAAACATTCGAAACTTTGCCAGATTAAACCCGGACCTGTTCTTGGAGGAACTCAGGCTTATGGACTGGACAATAGTCCACAGAGCACTGGATCCCTCCTCTGCCGTCGCCGCGTTCCACAACATCTTTGTGGATCTACAAGATAGGCATGCCCCTATCACAAGGCGTAGGGTCCGTGGGACAGCCACCCAGTGGCTTCATGGGGGTCTCCTCTCCCTCATGCGAGCGAGAGACAAATGCTGGCATCAGTTAAAACGCTCACACGATTCTGCCCTGTTACAGCAATATAGAAAACTCAGAAATGAGTGCAAGAAAATGATCAGGGGGCCAAAAAGCGACTTCTGCAAGGCTGCCCTTCTCAGCTCTGCTAAAGACCCCAGACGGTTCTGTAGAACCATCCAATCACTGGTCGTCGGTCGCTCCTACTCCAGGGTCACTGACATGCTCATCGAAGGAGTCTCCTGCAACAATCCTCACGTGATTGCTAATGCACTAAACTCTCATTTCACTGACCTCCCTTCTGCTCTCCCGCTCGGGTCCACAGCCCAAAACTGAAACTGCTCTGCCTCCACGTCCCAGCGAAGTCTGGTCTGCCCGCCCTCCATTTAACCTAAAGGCGGTATCGGTGGCAGTGCGGACTCTCCTTCTTGGTCTCTCCAGAATGCTAGCCCTGGCCTGATGACCTGGGCCAAGCTCCTCAAACTAGGTGCCCCTTATAGCCTCCCCGGTGGCCCACATTTTCAACCTATCCCTTACCCAGGGACTGATCCCTGATATCTGGAAGGTTGCCAAGGTCGTCCCTGTCCCTAAGCAGGGCGACCCCAAAATCATGGACAACTACTGTCCCATAGCTATCCTCTCTGCTGTCAGCAAGCTCCTGGAAAAGGTGGTCACCAAACAAATCTCAGAGTATATCCACTCCCATGGTCTGCTGACCCCGGCCCAACATGGCTTTCATAAAGGGCACAGCACTACCATGGCTCTCATCTCTGTCTCTTCCAGCATTGGAGCTGCTATGGATCAGGGAAAACTCTCAGGCGTGGTATCTATTGACTTATCCAAGGCCTTCGACCTCATTGACCATGACCTGCTTGCCTTGCAGATGAGGTCCCTTGGTTTGTCCACCTCTGCCCTAAACTGGGTCTCTGACTACCTATATGGCAGAAAACAACTAACTAAATTCAATAAAGTCCTCTCTGCCCCCCGGCCTGTTACCTCTGGTGTCCCTCAGGGCTCTGTGCTGGGTCCCCTACTCTTTTCCCTGTTCATCAACAATCTCCCCGATGTGGTCTCCAGCTGCCGTGTCACCATGTATGTGGATGACCTGGTTCTCCTGGCCCACTCCTGTGATAAAGCCACACTAAACCGTCACTTATCTGAAGACCTCTGGAACATCCAGGCACGGCTCTCCAACCATAAATTGGTCCTCAATCAAAACAAAACCCAGGCCATGCTCTTCGGTTCCTCTGCCAAAATTCGGGCCTCTTCAACTCCCCTACATATCAACTATGAAGATGGCTCCCCTCTTCCTACCATGACCTCCCTCAAATATCTTGGAGTGACGCTTGATCCCCAACTGAACCTTGGTAGTCATATCTATAATGCCTGCAGTGGGGTAAACCGTAAGCTGGGGATGTCCTACAGGGCTCGGTACAACCTCACACCAGCGGCTCGCATTGCTCTTGCCAGGGGAGTACTACTTCCTTCCCTCAGCTACGGCTCCCTCATATTTGCTCATACTTCTAAGACCCTCCTAAGCAAGTGGAGCACAACGTACAACAACATCTGTCGCTTTGCCCTGGCTGCCCCCCCCTCACCCATCACTGTGAGTTCTACGAGAAGCTTGGTTGGCTATCCCCGCTCAATCACCTTAACTTTAGCACCGGGTGCCTCGCGAGTAAAGTACTTAGCTCCGACACCCCTCCGGAACTGGTCCAGTTTCTTGCCCCTGCTGACCTCTCCCCCTACCTGCTGAGATCCCAAGGCCCCAGCCTACTAAATGTACCTACCACCTGCACCATCATGGGGGGCCTGAGTTTTGCTGTCCATGGTCCCAGGCTCTGGAACTCCTTTCCTGAAAGAGTCCGTACTGCCCCCTCTCACAAGCTTTTCCGGACCTCCCTGTGGGATCATCTTAAGTTGGCCTCTCGCTGTGAATGTCCTAAGCCTTCTTAGTCACCCGGTGCCCACTGGTGCCGGCTTCTTCTCTCCTTGCTCTGGCATCACCACTCTTGCACTATGACCTCGTCCAAATCCCCCCACCCTTGTTTGACCGACTCTATGATGTTCCTATGCTCATAAATCCTTACTAGCCCTGTTGGTCATTGTATTTATCTCTAATTTATACCTTGCCCCCAGCATTACATCTGGGTGTACTTTCCACGTAAATGTAATAACTGTAAGAATTGTCTTTTCTCCTGTTTCTGTACCTAAATGTATTTCGTCAGAACCAATTACTGTAATCGATGTACCTGTTGTACCCTTTTGTACTCTCCCGGGTCGTTCCTGAAAATAGGCATAAAACTTGTCTAGTGTACTTACCCGGTAAACAAAAACTAAATAAATAAATATTATGATAAGTCCTTTTTAAAGCAGATGATTTTTCAAGCAGATCTTAAGGATGTACATGATATTGGGCCACAACATATGAAACCAACCTTTTTTAAAGGAAAATTGTCATCTAAAATTGGTTTTCTTTTTGTAAAAAAAAAAAACCTTACAAATTGCTACAACCATGATAATACCCATCAACACTTCAGATCATTGTTTAATTGGCTTTCAATTTGAATCCCCTCCTCAAAGGGTAGCAGGACCAGGTTTGTGCAAACTAAATATTTCTAGATTGACTGAAATGATAGTTCTAACAGAGTTAGAAACTATTATACAAGATAAGTTAACAAAATTATTTTTCTATGATGGCATAAGGGAGTGGTGGACAGATTTTAAAGATTGTTTAATAGGGTTTTATCAAACCACAGGTGCATACCGAGCTAAAACTAAACAGCAGTTGTATATGAATCTGAGAACCAAGTTGGGAAATTTGTTAACTAACTAAGCTGAAGGGAATGTTGATGTCTCTATAAGCATAAAAGACGTGAGACAGGAAATGGGAGAATTTCAATATTTACAACTCTCATCACTCTATACGGAACAAAAAATTGGCACACAGGGGAAAACAGAACAAGTAAACCCTCTTTTAGCTGGTGAAAAGAGACAGGAACGATGGTATTCCTCAGCATTACTAAATGAAAAAGGAGAGATATGTACAGATAATTTGAAAAGTATGGTAATCACTCAAAATTTTGCTAAAAATATCTTTGGTGTACCTTTAAAACCCACAGATGAAACGTCTCACATCTTACGTATGGCTCAGCTTACCCAGTTGTCCCAGTTACAGAAAGAAATGTTGGTAAAACCATTTACAAAACAAGTATTGGAGAGGGTAATTATGTCTTTTCATACTGGTATTTCTCTGGGTTCAGATGGTCTGCCAAGTGAATTGTGTAAAGTTTTATGGTCCAAGATTCCTATGGTCCTGTTGAAATTATATAACCATCTGGTGAAGGATTATACTCTCCCGACTTAAATGTATGAAAGGTTGTTAGTGTTCTTATACAAATCTGGGAATAGGGCTGCCATTAATAATTGGAGACCTTTAACTCTGTTAGATACTGATTTTAAAATTTTCGCCAAACTATTAGGGAATAGGTTGTTGGCATTTATGAATGAATTGATTAGCCCTATGCAATTTTGTGCAGTTCCTGGGAGACATATAATGGTTGTTTTGTTATTCTTAAGAGAACTTATGACACAAGGTGATTCAATAGTAGGAGGAGAGAGGCAGACAGGATATCTTATAAGTTTAGACCAGGCAAAAGCATTTGACATGGTATCACATGATTTTTTATGGTCTTGTTTAGCAGCTTTTGATATTCCAAAAGAATTTATAGGATGGATACAATTATGCTATGCTTTAGTCAATGTAGTACCATTGGAGAATGGTTGGAGAGGTATACCTCAAGCAGCGTATAGAGAAGTAAGACAGGGTTATCCCTTGAGCCCCCTTTTATATGTATTTGTACTCGATCCTTAACTACGGATTTTACAAAGATCTCCATTACTTCAGGGAGTGACCCTAAATATAGATATAGATTGTAAAGTGTTAGCATATGCAGATGATATATGCTTGGTTTTACAAACTGAGTTTTCTTTTAAACAAGTGTGTGAATTAATTACAGCAATAGGGACAATAACAGAAGCAGATTTGAATTTAGATAAGGCAAAGATTTTGAGTTTTGCAGGTTTTCCAAATGACATAGAACTTTTTGGGGACCACTCAGTAGCACAGGAACCCTATAAAATTTTAAGCATCTATCAGGGGTCTGGAGATATGGCTTCATTTAATTGGGAACAGGTTTTGAGTACTGCTTCTGCAAGAGTTAAATTATGGTTAAGATGGAAAGTTTGTAAAAAAAAGGGTATTTTATATTAAGAATTTCTTGTTACCAATTTTTTTTTGTATAGAAGCATGATATTTCCATTACCTAAAAAATTAGAGACTAATGTTATGAGGGTATTTTTTGGTTGCTTTTGGGGAAATCTATTGAACCCTATAAAAAGGAATATGTTATACTAAGGAACTAAAGATGGGGGGGCATGATAAATCAGATTTTATTTTTTTTCACAATTTTCTTATATCATAACCTGGCTCATTTGATTCAAGGTACAAGAAAGTTATGGTCAAAATGGGGATTTATGGTATTCGATGGAGTTTTAACAGAATGGAAGGGAGCTGTATTTCTGCATAAAATTAAAAGACAACCTAGGTTGGTACAATGGTGGGCTGAAGTTTTTGTTAAAATCAAGTTATGGCATATTGATTATAAGCATGATTTACAGACCCCTAGGAAAGTTGTATGCGAGGAAATTCTGACATCTAACTTCTGTGAAAATCCTTTTGCTACTTTTTTAGTTTCTCAGCAGACCCAGATTTTGGACTATATTGCAAATGTGAGACTCCCTTCACATATGTGGGACACTGCATGGCTTGGGATACATAGCAAGATCAATGTCAAAGATAACCAAAAACACAAGGCATTACAGCAACGATATTGTCCTAGAGTTGAATGTGTAGCCAAACTGGAGACGATGAATCATTTATACTTTCAGTGTCTGTATGTGATACAGTTTTGGGATGCATTAAAAACCAGGTGAAAATGTTGATTAGTTATACCTCCTCAGCCTGATTCATTATTCTATGGTATTTTTGGATCACATTTGTCGAATGATTGTGTGAGCACGTTACTGGTGGTACATTTATTTTTTTTTATATTGGTTATGGATAAGCAGGTGTAGGTTGATTCTGCAACAATAGGATGTTTTAATGATTGATTTAGTTTATGCAGTGATTAGTGAGTTAAAGCCTTTCAAAATAAGGGAGCGGGGTACTATTTCAGATATCAAGTGGAGAGCTTATTGGGGGAAGTATAATTTTATATAGTTTAATATGTGACACAGTAAGGAAGAAGAAGAAGAAGAAGAAGAAGAAGAAGAAGAAGAAGAAGAAGAAGAAGAAGATTACAAAATGAAGAAATACTCTTTAGCATGATGGAAATAGTTTGTATACGTTTGGTCTTAGGCCTATTAATTTATTTTAGACACTGCATGGTTATAATACTTGGTTAGGTTTTATAATTTGGAATTTTTTTTTTCCTAGTGTGAGTAAACATTGTAGATATTCGAATTTTGAACTTTATACTAGGTTAGTTTCCCCATTCTTTTGGTAGGGAGGGGGTATACATTTAGTACTGTATTATGTTTAAGGTTTAGTCTGACTAGTATAATATGCTTTTTCATGTCTGATTTTCTCTTTTCAGTTTTATGTTGTATGACATAATACTTCATTGTGTCCTGGCTTCCTTTTTTTTTTACGACACTATATTATGTAATATTCATTGGTTATATGTTCTTTGATGACAAGAATAAAACATTTCCTACCCTTATAGTAGAGGGGGGTTGATGTAAATGTTTTTTATGGTAGAGGTTATGTATAAAGTACAATTTATTTAGGTTACTGACTTTGTCTTATGATTCTGTATGATGGAATACTGATTTGTATACATAAATTGTTATGATTTCGTTTTGATTTAAAAAGAAAAATCCCCTATTCTTTTAGTGGGTTGGGGGAGGGGTTATTTTGATTGTTTTCCTTATGTTTGGGGTTACTGTATGGAATACTTATTTATGTTCTTGTTTTCCCTTTTTTACGAATTTGTATGACGTAATACTGACTTGTACATGATTTGTTTCTGATTTGTTATGATTTCAATAAAAATTCCCCTACTCTTTTTGATAAGTGCTATGGGATCTTTAACATCCACCTGAACTACCACCAGTCCAGGCAGATGGGACCTCAGTTTAACTTCTCTTCCAAAAGATGGCACCTCAGAAGTGCAGCACCCCTCTCATGCTGCACTACAGAGTCAGTACTGGGATATTAACCCAAGTGCCAGATGTGGGAACTGAATCCACAGCCCTCTGATCCCCTGGCCTCAGAGGCAAGTGTGCTACCTATAGAGCCACTGACACTGCAATTTGCACAACTGGCACAAATGTTAAACAATTAAAGTTAAATCTCCAAGTTGAAATATCTACAGGTTTGTGGAAATGTAAAACAGTACCAGTCTACGTAATTTCTGTTTTTAACTAACAATGTTGTTTTCTGAACTTTCTCTCTCAGTTCAATAGCCCAAGGTACTGGAAACCATGAGGGAAGGGTCTTGGCCTACCCCAAATTTAAGTTATCCAAAGGGGTAAACAATGAATAAGATATCTCTTGTCATGTCACTCAGCATTAATGGGATTCACAATGCCATTAAAAGGAGTTGACCACTGCAGAGGATGAAAAGGGATAAGCCGGATGTGTTATTCCTACAGAAAATGCACCTTCCAGAAATAGAACATAGCAAATTTACAAAAACAGGATACCAAGCAGTAATTCAATGTGCTTACACAGCTGGATAAGATGGGATGATGCTTGGGTAACTTTATTTGTCTTGTGGCTTTCCAAAGCATGGGGCAACGATAGTCTCATACCACTCCACTCTATATGCTAAGCTTCAGTTAGGGAAACTGGAATGAGCACTTGTCGGAGACTAAATCTCTTCCACTTAAGAGACCCCGAATTTTGGCAACTCGTGGAAGAGGCTATCCCCAGAATTAGAAACAACAATCAAGGCACAGAGATCAAATCTACAATCCTATGAGACTCAATAAAGGTGGTTCTTAAAGGGGAAATAGTGGCATATTCAGCACGAAAAAGGAAATTAAGGGAAAAAGCCAAGAATTGTGGGGGATGCCGGCCACCCTCTTGGCCTTCTTATACCAGGGTGATAAATCTATTATCCCATAAATAAAACAAATAAAACAGAAACTTAAAAAAGTATAAGATCAAAAAGTAGAGCAGCAGCTAACATAGAAACATAAAATGATCAGCAAATAGGGACCAACTGGCCCATCTAGTCTGCCCATAAGCCCTTGTACTGGATTACTGCTTCCGACCCACCTGCTGCTGTACCTCTATGGTCCTCCCATGTTTTTCCCAAGCATGCTTGAATCCATCCACAGTGCTCACTCCCACCACCTCCTGAGGCAGACCATTACATGCGTCCACCACCCTCTCTGTGAAGAAGAACTTCCTTACATTCCCTCTTAACCTCCCACCTTCCAATTTCATGTCATGCTCCCTCATTCTTGTGCTCCTCCTGTATTGGAAAATGTCTCCCCCCCCACACCGTGTTTATACTCTTGAAGTACTTGAATGTTTCTATCATGTCCCTTCTTTCCCCTCTCTCTTCCAGTGAGTACATATTGAGGTCCATTACTCTCTCCTCATAAGTCTTGTGTTGCAAGCCCTGTACCATCTTAGTTACCCTTTTCTGAACTGTCTCCAGCCTGTTAATGTTCTTACAAAGGTGCGGCCTCTAGAACTGCACACAGTATTCTATGTGAGCCCTGACCATCGTTTTATAAAATCCCATCACTATCTCCCTCCTTATGCGGATGATATCCCTGCCTATGCACCCCAGCATGCCACACTGGCCTTCCCAGCTGCCTTAACACTCTGCTTTGACATTTTCAGGTTGTGTGAAATAATAACCCCCAGGTCCTTTCTTCCTTTGTGACTGTCAGCAAGTCTATAATGTCCTCCCCCATCCTGTAGCTTTCCCCAGAGTTTCTGTGTCCCAGGTGCATAATTTTGTACTTTTTTGAATAAAACTTCGGTTGCCAGTCCTCAGACCATTTTTCAAGCTTCCCCATGTCCCTCCTCATTTTTATGACCCTTTCTCTGGTATCCACTCTGTCACAGATCTTGGTGTCATCTGCAAACAGGCAGACCTTTTCCTCCAGCCCTTCTACAATGTTGCTAATGAAGACATTGAACAGGGCTGACCCCAGGACTGATCTCTGAGGCACCCCACTGGTCACCCCCCTCTCCCAAGACTGCACCCATTTACCACTACCCTCTGTCTCCTCTCTGTTAGCCAGTTTCTAACCCAGTTTACCACCCTGTCCCCCATGCCCAGCCTACCCAGCTTGTTTATCAGCCTCCTATGTGGGACGGTGTCAAAGGCTTTGCTGAAATCAAGGTAAGTGATGTCCAGTGCCCCACCATGATTTACTTCCTTTGTCACTCAGTTGAAGAAACCAACCAGATTTTTCTGACATGACCTCCCCACTGTGAATCAGTTTTGCCTATGGACCTGGGTTTTGATGGCTTCTAGATGTCCCACTATCCTTTCTTTAATCAATGTCTCCATGATCTTCCCCACAACTGAGGTGAGACTGACCAGCCTACAGTTCCCCACCTCCTCCCTGCTGCTGGATTTGTGTAAAGGGACTGCATGTGCCCTCCTCCAATCCTCTGGCACCACCCCTGTGTTGAATGACTCTGTGAACATGGCTGCCTGAGGTTCTTCTATCTCCCTTTGTAGTTCTTTTAATATCCTTGGGTGTATGCCATCTGGTCTCATCGCTTTGTCTACCTTCAATTTAGTAAGCTCCTGCAAGACTCTTTCCCCTGTGAATGGACTATTGTCCACCTCTTCACCCCCTTGGCAACTGCTGTACTACTGTGACCCCTGTCCTCCCCCTCTTCTGTGAATACTGAACAGAAATATTTACTCAGTAGTTCTGCCTTTTCTATGTCACCCTCCTTGCATTCCCCTCCCTCTCCCTTGAGCCTTGCAATCCCCTCCTTGTTTTTCCTCCTTTCGCCAATGTACCTGAAGAATATCTTGTCCCTTTTCTTAACTGATTGTGCTAAACCTTCCTCAGTCCATGCCTTTGCTCTTCTTACTGCATTTCCCATTTCCCTTAGACACTCTAGGTACTGCTTCCTGTCCTCCTCCCTTTGGGTCTCCTTATAGTTCTTGAATCCTTTCCTTTTTGTCATGACATTTACCTCAACCTCTCTCAAGAACCACAGTGGCTTTCTCCTTCTCTTGCCTTTGGATACCAATCTGATGCATTAGTTTGTTACTTCCAGTAAGGCTTCCTTTAGATGCTTCCACTGTTCTTCCACTCCCCCTCCTGCCCCTGTTTTCTCCAAGGCTCTTTTGATACTCCTCTCCATTTCAGCGAAGTCAGCATTTTTGATATCCCAAACCTTTCTCATAGTATGACTTGAGTGAGTCTCTGTCCCTACGCTGAACCACACAATGGTGTGATTGTTGGATCCCAGTTGACCTTCTACCTGAATATCTGCAATTCAATCCCATTTGGTCATTACTAGATCCAGAATTGCCCTGTCTCTAGTGAGATCAAGCACAAGTTGCCTGAGTCCAACCTTTTGGAGTGAATCAAGGATGCATTGCTTCTGACTGAAGAAGCTACACTGTTGTTCCAGTCCATGTTTGGCATATTGAAATACCCCATCAGTAGAATTTCACCTTTCATTGTCATCTCATGTATTTCTTCCACTAGCTTCCTGTCCAGTTCTTCTCCCTGTCCTGGAGGACTGTATATCACCCCTGTACATATTGCTGTGCCATTTCCAGGTTGAAAGGTGACCCACAGTACCTCGGCCTCATCCTGCCTACCCTATACCTGTGTTGCCATTATACCCTCTCTGACATACAGGACTACCCCCCCCATGCCCTCCCTATCCCTCCTCAATAGAACATATCCTGGTACATTTGTTTCCCCACTCATGATTAGCTGTGTACCAGGTTTCAGTTTTAGCTGCTATGTCCAGGTTACCTTCAGTTATTAAGGCCTCCATGTCTGAGACTTTATTTCCTAGGCTATGTGCATTTGTCACCATGACCCTCTAAGTTTTACTGCCTGCCCTCTCTCTCTTCCTATTTTTGGTTCCCTGCATCTTTCAACCTTTCCTACTACTTTTTTCTTGTGTTCTGAATTCCTTTCCTACTCCCTTTCTTCCTGACCCTGATGACCTTGATATCAAACTCCTCTTCTGGCTCTTTTGTTCTGCTTTCTCTACCATGAGGGGGTTGGCTGCCTGAGTATCCCTGCTCCTGTTGCCCTCCCCCCTGGCAAGTTTAAACTAGCGTCAGCAAAGCATTTAACCATCCATTGAAGACTGCCTTCCCCTTGCTGGACAGATGCAGTCTGTCCCCACTGTGCAGGGCTGCATCACTCCGGGTGGGTTCCCAGTCCCCAGTGAAGCCATACCTCTTCTCATTGCCCCAGCCTTTCAACCATGTGTTGAAGTTACTAATGTGGAGATTCCTCTTCCCCCCCCACTGTGAACTGGCAGCACCTCCGAAAATGTCACGGATCTCGCTAGCTTCCACAGGCACCCTCCCAACACTGTAAAGCCCTTCTTCACTTGCTTCAAGCTTGCCTTATCTTTGGATAGGTCATTTGTCCCCAAGTGGATAATTAACTTCAGCCCCCCTCCTTGCCACAACTTCAGCGATCCTCTTGATATGCTCCCCCTCCTTCCTAGCTGTGCCTCATGGAAGGCATATTACCTCCCTTTCCTCTGTCCTATCTGTGCCCAGATCCATTCCCTGGACAGCTGAGTCCCCCAAAAGGAGTAAATTCTTCTTCCTATGGGGTTCTTTTCCTCCTGCCACTGGATCTCCCTGCTGGAGGACCCTCACCTTCTCCCTGGTCTCAGCCTCGGGTTCCTTTGCAGGGCTGTCCCATTCCTCCAACACTGTATAGGGGTTCATGAGCTGGACTGGATGTGGGATGTGTCTCTGCCCCCTTCCCCTGAACCTTCCTGAGCCCACTGTGGTCCATTCTGCTCTCTGCCTGGGTAGCTGTTGTGGCATTGGCTGGGGATCTGGTGGTCTCTGGGAGGGGTGAAGGTCCCCAGTATTCCTGCCAGCTCAGCCCAGAGACTGGTGACCTCTGCCCTCAGCCCAGAAAGGTGCTTGCAAATGGACAACACCTCAGTAACCAGAATGTTTTTCTGAAGACTGCTGCACCACAACCAGAGCAATGCACCACTTTCTGCATCATCCTGCGCTTGCTGATATTCCTCTCCTCCTAACCCTTTTTTTCTTCTCCTTCTCTCCCTGTCATTCTCTCCTTCTGTAGTGACTCACAGCTTCTCTCTCTTCTTCTTGTATGTGCCCTTGTGGACCTTTTTGCTAGCTACACCCTTTGTAATTCTGCCTACAGAAGGCAGTATAGCGCAGTGGGTTAAGACTCTGAGCTGCATATCTGGAGACCTGGGTTTGAATCCCTCAGCTGCCTAGGTGCACACTGTGTGATCCTGAGCAAGTCACTTAACTTCTTTGTGCACCCAGGTCACATCTGGAAACAAGCTCAACTTAGTGTGCTACTCCTGGTTAACCAATGTTCCCTTCCTCCTCCTCCTCCCATTTACCAGCTAGGCTATGCTTGTGCTGTGCTACTTAACTGTCACTGTGTCTTTAAGTAGGTGTAGCTTGGTCTTCCACTATAAAGGTAGCGCACCTGGGGGTTGTTGGGAAATGGGGTGGGGCTTGTTCATTAGGTACTCAGTGTCTACAAAAAACAATCAGGTAAAAAAAGACTTTCTTCTGTAAACTTCAGGGCAAAAATACACTCTAGTTTAAGGCCCTTAAAATGTGGGCTACTGTGTTTCAAACTACCTTACAAACAAAGGAAAAAACACAAGTTCAGCAAGTTTCTCTACAACTTACCCAACTTATCCTATTACAAAAAAAAACCCTCCTCAAGTCCTGTCTGTGAGAAAACACGCACAGGCTCTGTTTTAATGCAGCAACCTGAGTGAGAGAGTCCTTATAGTGCAATCCAAACCAATATGCACTCAGAACTCTGACTCAGCCACTCATCCAAGTTATCAACTAGCAGAGGCCACAAGCCAAACAATTCTCTGCTAGCCCCCAAACTACAGGGCAAAACACAGCTCCAGTTTAAGTCTCTTAAAATGTGGACTACTGTACGTTCAAATTACCTTACAGATGAAAAGAAAAACACAAGTTCAGCAAGTTTCTCCACAACTTACCCCACTTATCTTGTTTCAAAAAAAATCTCCTCAAGTCCTTTCTATAAGTTACACACACAGACTCTGTTTTACTGCAGCAATCTGAGTGACAGAGTCCTTAGCTACCTAAAACTGAATAGCTCATAGGCTCAGGGTAAACAGAATGCAAGCCTGCGTAATGCAACTCCCAAGACCCAGCCACAGGAAGCCTCTTTAACAGACCTAAAGAAATCAGATCAGCCATGACAAAATACTACTATCAACTATATACAATGGAAACCCCACCCTCCCCAGACAAGGTCAAAACCTTCCTGGAAAGCCTACACCTACCTAAATTAAATCAGATGCATGCGCAGAACTTATTGCTTCCAACAATGCAGCAGGATCTGAAAGGAGCACTAATGACATTCAAAACTCAAAAAGCCGCAGGCCTGGATGGGAACTCTATAGAATTTTATAAGAGATTCAAGGCACCAATCCTCCCCTTACAAATGCAGACATTTCATATGATCCAGAAGGCTGACCCTCCTCCCCCTTCTAGGAAATACGCTGTCATATCGGCCATTCTCAAACCCCAAAAAAAGACCAGAAACAGCCAGCCTCACATCACCCAATCTCTCTGTTAAACTGTGATTATAAAATATATATGTCCATAATGACTAGGAGGCTGGAGCAATTACTGTTGCTTTTTATAGACTGAGACAAGGTGAGATTTGTCAGGCAAAGACAGGTGAGGAAATTTGATTTTAGGGTTCCCACCCCTTGCACTCCACCCCAGCCTGTCCCCCACCAACAGGCATCGGGAAGTGCGTTGGGGTCATTGGCCCTAACTCTCACCCCATTCTCCTATACTGCACCACCTCAGCTTGTTTATACATGGGATAGGGTGAGAGTTAGGGCCACTCTAGCACACCCAGCTCTGTTGAGTGAAACTGAGGTGGGCTCTGAGGTGGGCGCTAAAATTGAATTCTCACTTTTTCACTGAAGAACCCTAACTAAGACATTAACAAAGTTTTTCCATAGAATTTCCTTGCTTTTTAAGAAAGAATAGAAAAGTAGAAAGTTGCACAAGTTGGTGGGAGCGTGGAGCCCTTTGGGCTCCCACCAGGTGATTTTGTGTGACACAGTAAAAATGCAAATGCAAGCACAAATGGTTATGCACATGGTGTTGCAAACATAAGTGGTAACACAAACTGAAATAGAAATGCAAGTGCAAAGTGACGACAAAGCGAACAGTGATGGAAACGGAGATACAAACAGAATTCCATAAGAAACTCAAATGGTAACGCGCACGTTCATGGTACCACAATTGGAAATGCAAATTCTAATGGTAATAGTAACAATAACACCAAAGGAGACAGAAACGGAAACAGAAACGCAAGCACATACGGAAACGCAAACCATAACGTGCACGGACACGGTACTGCAATTGTAAATGCAAATGGTAACAGTAACAGCAAGAATAATGCCAAAGGAAACAGAAAAATTAATGCAAGTGCATACAGAAAAACAAACTGTTACACGCATGGTCACGGTACTGCAATTGTAAAAGCAAATGGTAAAGGTAACAGCAACAATAACGGCAAAGTAAACAGAAATGCAAGCGCGTCAGAAAACGCAAACCGTAAGGTGCACAGTCATGGAACCACAATTGTAAATGCAAACGGTAATGGCAACAGCAACAATAACACCAAAGGAATGAGAAATGCAAAAGCAAATGCAAGCACATACAGAAATGCAAACTGTTAGGCGCACGGTCATGGTATCGCAATTGCAAATACAAATGGTAATGGTAACAACAAGAATAACGCCAAATGAAACAGAAACAGAAACACAAGCACAAGCAAAAACACAAACTGTAATGCACATGGGGGTGATGGGGGGGGCTAGACTACTAAGGATATAAAAAACGTATGTTTTTTTACTCAGATGGGGCAGAACGAAGACCCCTGACCAAAACCCACCTTCAGTTAACTGGCTAGGGTACCCCTGGGCTGCAAAATATGTATTTTAAAATCTGTCCATCTCGCCTCTCGCTCGTGATGCACGATCATGATCAAATAATCTCATGATCAAAGAATGTGAAGGCTCGTGATCAAAGATCTTTAGCGAGCTGCGACCGAAGATTTTAAAAGCTAATAACTATTTTTAGACTGATTTGGATGGAGCCAAAGGCATGGCTCGATAGATTGGGGCCCCCTGAGTAAAACCCAACCAAGTTTTACTTCAGAAGTGACCCCTGAGCTGAAATATTTGTGTTTTTCCAAATCAGAAAACTGAAAACAAGATGGCAGACCTCACAATTAAAGAATTTGAAAAAATCCTTGAGGACAAAAATTCTTGAACCACGAGGCTGCAAATTCATTGACCGCCAGGTGGGACGAGATGGCCAGAACCCCATTCTTTGTTCGCAAGATATAGATATAAATTTTCCCATTGACTTATAATGATAACTTAAAAGTGCCATAATTTTTAAATGCCTTAATATTTTTTCACCAAATGAAAAGCAGCATGTTCGGCCTCCAAAGCTCTTTCAAACAAGCCATCTCACAGAGTGGCACACTACATGATGGCCGTGCAGGACCACATTCAGAATCCCAAAAGGTGCCTAAAAAATGGATAATTATGCATTTTTCAGCACTTTCATACACAAAGACTGTCAGTCTGACTGAAATGTAATTTGGCAAATCAAGAGATCTACCATGCCTCAAGATGCGTACCAAATATCAGGCAAATCCATTGAATGGGTCCAAAGTTATTAACGCCCAAACTTTTGACTTTGATATGTAACTGACCACTGAACCTTAACTATAGTGGCACGACCGCACCATAATATATATATATATATATTTACCTAGTTTGTCCTGGAATTTCTTGTAACCTAAATCAATGAATCTTTGCCCCTTCTCTGTAAATTGCACTACATTTTGTATGCACTGATCTCCTAGGTCGCCCCTGAAAAAGGGACTGTAATGTCTCAGTGAGCTCACCCAGTTACCAAAATTAAATAAATAAAATAAAGTATAGAGGCAACCTAAATAAAAGGGCCTATGGATGGTCACAGTAAAAGACAAGAAGAGTGGACTCTATAGGTCCTTTCTCAGATAGAAAAATAAGCTAAAGAAAGGAAAATGAATTTAAATGCTAAGAAGTGGCAATACTACATGCCTTGGCCCTTTACACAGCTAGAGATAAGTGAATGACAGCCTACCTGCACAGAATATAACATGCAAGTAGACAGGGAAGAGGAGACCCATGATGAGTCAGACAAACAAAGGAAAGAAATACCAAGCAAAGAAAAGCACATCACTATACATGTATACTGTAAAATGTCACTGTTTGTGTGTAACTTGTTTTAATGCTTTATTATATGTAATTTTCTGAATAAAACTTTAATAAAAACTTATTAAAACTGCAGGTAGAAATATAGATCAAAGAGAAAGAATACAATGCATATAGAGAAAGGTCCTCTAATGATTTACATACTATTCTGAGTCTCAAATATGATATTAATATTATAGTACACCATCAGGCTGAAAAAGCACTATATTTCACTAATCAGATATCTTTGCAGCCAGGCAACATGCAGTCAGAATGCTTGCCTATAGGGTATTAAAATGTAGGGCAGAAATGGTAATAGTCCAGGTAGCAGCAGAAGGGGTGACATCACCCAATACAGACCATTATCACATTAATGGCATATTTTGGGACTTCTATGCCAATTTATACAGATCTAAGCAGATGAACCAATGCATAAGCTTAAATGGTTTTCTGGGAACAACACTTTCTTAACTGCTGCAGAATTTTGTGCATTCTATTGACACATGTCTCCACAACTGCAACTGAAGAAGCCGTACAAGATTTGGCTGCAAATAAGGCTCCAGGTTCAGATGGGTTAAATGCAGACTTTTACAAATTATGACCACAGAAGGTGGCTGTCATCCTTCAAGCAGTGTTCTATACAGCACTCTAAATCTCAACTGCCTCATCCATGCATAAAGTGGTAATAACCATTTTGCCAAAACCACAAAAAAAAAAAAAACATCCCAGTGCAAGAGCTATAGACCCATTTGCTTCTTGAAGCAGATGTAAAGGTTTTGGAAACATGACTTGAATAGGCACTACACTATTGTATTCATGATTCATAGGTAGTCTTCATGAACGGAACGATGGGGCAGGTTATATTTGAGCGGTGGCCACATTGATCAAGGCAGCACAATTGTTGATGGTTTCTTTGACACTGGTTTCTGTAGATACCGAGAATGCCTTCAACTCAGTGGAGTGGGGCTAACTGGACCAAGTGCTAGAGCATATGGGAATAGGCAGTACATTTATGAAGTTGGTAAGAATGCTATTTAAAAAATGGGTAGAGAGAAATCTTAATGCTGATTGGCTAAAACCACCAACCAGCCAGTATGAAGTAACAGACACCGGGAAATAATAAACCTCAGTCTCTGTATGCCTCATTTCATTCTGATATTATTGTGCCTATAGAATTTTCAAAAAATAACTCCTGCCATGATTTCTTTTTCCCTGGTTAGTGATGGAAAGTCCCCCCACCACAACTCACTTCACTAATACTCCCAAAACACTGGCAATTGACTCACACAACTGCCACAAAGTCTGCCAAGCCAGTTTTTTTTTTTACTGAACAGATTGATTCATTTTGAATAAGCACCATTTTTCTTCACTCACTCAGTGAGTGAGTGGTGGTGGTGGCCCACTTCCTCGGCTCGGTTCTGTAAATGGAACAGTTCACTTGCTGTGAAAGTGTTTGTATTGTAGTACAATCAACAGACAGTTCATCATGCCAGCAATCAGAGTTGCATTACATGCTTACCTTCATCATGTAAACTTCAGACTGGCACCACAGTGCTAGTTCTGCCTCCTATTTTATTTCTTTTTCATTTAAACTTAATACTTGCTACCTAAAATAAAGCTGGCCCATGAGAAGCTGTTTCTCAGTGATGGTTCTGTTCATGCGGGGGTTGAAAAAGAGACTGTGAATGCATTTGGGGCAAGCAACAGTAGAAGACACCAGTACCGTAGGAAGGGTGGGAGTGGGTGGGGCAACGCCTGGTGCAAGCCTCCTAGGGGTGCAGTTTCATTCAGAGCTCACAGTACTATAAGTTCAAAAGTAAGTACTGCGCTTTAAATTAAAAGTTTTTAATTACTTTAGCAGTAATTACTACTTGCTGCCACTAGTGGGCTCATCTGAGGACCAGCAAATTGGGGGGGGGGGTTTCACATGGTGCGATGCAGCCTCAGCAAGAAGAGTCATGTGTACAGTTTCAGACAGCCATGTGGTCCGGCCGGCAGCAAGTATCTAGAACTGTTTGAGACGAGAGATAGTAGAGAGAGGTCAGAGTAGAGACAGTGTTGTGCTGCAGGATTTTCAATGAGCACATCTGTTTAATAAATTATATTAGTGATCTGTGCTGTGGAGCAGGTTGGAAAAATAGTAAAAAAAACTACCGATCTGTTTAAGAAGGCAAAGAGATTAAGATAGGAATAGGATTATTTGACTACAGTGTGTTGGTCAATTCTTTGGACCTTGGGCTGTCTGGTGCAGCTGCTTTCTCCCCCACACCCTGACTCCATCTTCCTGATTCTTAATCCTGGTCCCCCATCTAACTGACTCATGAGGTCAGGAGGCCTGCTCCCGCTCACTGCTTTCGTAATTTTGTTCCATCCTTTCTTTGGGTACTGTTTACGCTGGAGGCCAGGACAGGTCTAAAATCCGTTCTCCCGAGTCCCAAATGAAGTGTGAGTGAATAAATACATTGTGCAAATTGGGAAAGGGTGCTACTACTGAGACTGAATCAGTCTGTGATGACTAGACTTGCTTTCAAGTTTTTCAACTGTCATCTTGATGAGCCTGATGAATAAAATAAAAGTTAAAACTTTTATTTCCTTGTGTGTGTGCCCCCCGTGCATGCCTGCTTGACTGCCTAGATTTTTTTGGTGAACTGATCATCGCCGCTGCCTTAGTTCGATCTTTTCTTTGGATCTTTGACCAGGCCGGGGGGGGGGCATCCGATTGAAAAAAATAAAATAAAATGAATGAATTTCTGGTGTGTACAGTGTCTGAATTGCTGTCTTACTTTACTCCTGGGGAGGGGGGCAGGCTGCTGGAGAGGCAAGAGTAGTAGTCATCATTACAAAATAAATGCCAACTTCCTGGCTAGAAGGCTCTTCTGGTCAATACCATAGGAAGGGTGGAGTGGGTGGGGCAACGCCCCAGGCACAAGCCTCCTAGGGAGCAGTTTCATTCAGAAGCTCACAGTACTATAAGTTCAAAAGTGAGTACTGCCGCTTTAAATTAAAAGTTTTAAAATTATTTTAACAGTAATTACTACTTTCTGCCAGTAGTGGGCGCATCTGAGGACCAGCAAATCCCGGGGGTTCACATGGTGCGTTGCAGCCTCAGCAAGGAGAATCATGTGTACAGTTTCAGACAACCATGTGGTCCGGCTGGTGGCAAGTACATGAGGTGAGAGCAATGTGCATGCTGCTGCAATCTAGAACTGTTTGAGATGAGAGATAGTAGAGAGAGGTCGGAGTAGAGACAGTGTTGTGCTGCAGGATTTTCAATGAGCACGTCTGTTTAATAAATTATATTAGTGATCTGTACTGTGGAGTAGGTTGGAAAAATAGTCAAAAAAAAAAAAACTACCGATCTGTTTAAGAAGGCAAAGAGATTAGGATAGGAATAGGATTATTTGACTACAGTGTGTTTGTCAATTGTTTGGACCTTGGGCTGCCTGGCGCAGCTTCGTTCTCCCCCACACCCTGACTCCGTCCTCCTGATTCTTGATCCCGGTCTCCTGTCTTGCTGACTCCTGAGGTCAGGAGGCCTGCCCCCGCTCACTGCTTTAATAGTTTTGTTCCATCCTTTCTTTGGGTACTGTCTACGCTGGAGGCCAGGACAGGTCTAAAATCCATTCTCCCCAGTCCCAAATGAAGTGTGAGTGAATAAATACATTGTGCAAATTGTAAAAGGGCACTACTACTAAGAATGAATCAGTTTGTGATGACTAGACTTGCTTTCAAGTTTTTCAACTGTCATCTTGCTGAGCCTGATGAATAAAATAAAAGTTAAAACTTTTATTTCCTTGTGTGTGTGTGCCTCCTATGTGTGCCTGCCCGAGTGCCTAGATTTTTTTGGTGAACTGATCATCGCTGCTGCCTTAGTTCGATCTTTTCTTCGGATCTTTGACCAGGTGGGGGGCATCAATTGAAAAAAATAAAATGAATGAATTTCTGGTGTGTACAGTGCTTGAATTGCTGTCTTACTTTACTTCTGTGGGGGGGGGGGCAGGCTGCTGGTAAGGCAAGAGTAGTAGTCATCATTACAAAAAAAATGCCAACTTCCTGGCTAGAAGGCTCTTCTGGTTCATACTCTTTCTCTGTGTGAGTGTGCTGGTCCAGCACTGAGAAAGAGAGAGTATGAACCAAAAGTTTCTAGCCAGGAATTCAAACTTAAATTGCAAATAAACATATTGTTGCTGTTATGTGTTATTATTTGTAATTTTTTTAATAGATTTTCTTACTTTGTTGAAGTTCTGTATTTGTTTAATGTTTGCCCTATTTAAATTAACTGCTTACTAGTCTGTAGCTACTAGACATCTGCCAGCAATACCAGTGTGTACCCTACCAGGTGTATCAGTCACCAAATTATTGCTTCAACTGATATACTGACTTACTGTATCTGTTAGCCTAACAGATACAGTTAGTCGGTATACCAGTTACAGCAATGTCTGCTCTGTTATATCAGTCTTTGCTCACATTTTGCCGTTGTGCCAGTGTCCCATTACACATAGAAACATAGACTTTGACAGCAGATAAGGACCACTTGGCCCACCTAGTCTGCCCATTTCCCTACCTACTGGATAAGCTGCAGATCCTAGTTAACCAATAGCCTATTTCTTCCTACCTCCCCCACAAGAATTACCTTCTGTCTGTCCCATGCATTCTTGAATTCCCTCACTGGTTTTGACCCCACAACCTCCTTAGGAAGGCCGTTCCATGCATCCACCACCCTCTCTGTGAAAAAGTACTTCCTCATATTACCCCTGAGCCATACCCCCTCTATATTCAGATTGTGTCTCCTTGTTCTTGCACATCTCTTTTTCCAAAAGATGCTACCCTCTTGGACTTTGTTGATTCCCTTGAGGTACCTAAAAATTTCTGTCATGTCCCCCCTCTTCCTCCTTTCCTCAAGGATATACATATTAAGCTCCTTCAGTCTCTCTTCGTATTGCTTCTGTTGTAGACCCTGCACCATTTTAGTTGCCCTCCTCTGGACTGTCTCCATCCTGTCTATGTTCTTGTGGAGATGGGGTCTCCAGAATTGGATGCAGTACTCCAGATGGGGTCTCTCCAACTGTCTGTACAGAGGGATAACAACTTCCTGTTTTCTACTGGTGATGCCTCTCCCTATACATCCCAGTATCCCCGCAGCCCTTCTTACTGCCTTCTCACATTGCTTACCTACCTTACATTGACTGTCATCCAATATGACTACCCCAGGTCCCTTTCCATTTGTGTTGTTGTTGTTGTTGTTGTTGTTTATACCTCCCCCTCCATGTGTACTCTTCCCCTGGGTTTTTGTTTCCCAGGTGCATTACTTCGCACTTTTTTGCACTGAATCTAAGTTGCCACATTTTTGACCATTCCTCCAATCTTGCCAAGTCCTTTCTTATCCTTTGCACCCTTTCTTGTGTATCAACCCTATTGCAGATCTTTGTGTCATCTGCAATGAGGCATACTTTTCCTTCCAGCCCCTCTGCAATGTCCCCTATAAAGACATTAGAGGACTGGTCCCAATATTGAACCCTGTGGTACCCCACTGGTAACCTCCCTTTCTTCAGAATGTACTCAGTTTGGTTTACTATTACCGTCTGGGACCTGTTGTCCAGCCAGCTTGTCACCCAGGCTGCTACCCTGGGACCCACTCCCAGGCTTGCTAACTTGTTTGTTAATCTTTTGTGTGGAACTGGGTCAAATGCCTTGCTAAAGTCCAGGTAGGCCATATACACTGCCCCTCCCTGGTCTATTACATTGGTTAGCCAGTCAAAGACTGCTGTTCCTCCTAGTTACAGTTAAACAGTGTCTTGGTTATTACAGCAGTTTCTCTTCCCACTCCAGTTACAGTTATGCCAGTATCAGCTTCCTGTTATACCAGTGTCTCTGCCCAGTTACACCCCTCAGTATTTCAGTTACAGCATTGTCTCCTTCCTTTTATGCCCATGTCTCCTCTGAAACATAGAAACTTAGATTTGAGAGCAGATAAGGACCACTTGGCCCATCCGGGGCAGTCTGTCCACCACTCCTCCTTAGTCTTATTTAAATCAAAGAATGTGGCCTTGGTTGCAGCTGCTTCCCCACAAGAAAACAAACAGTACCTACAGTACTTTTGTGTTTTGTATATAAATAAATAGAATGTGATGGCATTTGCCCACCTGTGAGGGCAATTGCCCTTACATTCCATTTATATAAAAGTACTGTATGTACTCTTTGTTTTCTTGTGGGGAAGCAGCTGCAGCTAAGGAAAGTCAAGTTTAGTTGAAGTTAGTTGGCTGTTAGTACTATGTTGGAAGTGGAACTTGATCTGTTGGCAGCCAGGCGGCCAGCCCGCCTGACTTGTCTGTGTTTGCTCTTCTCTCAGTCTCTGACTGTGAGGGGTTGCCTCGACTCAGTTCATTATCTTGCCTGGGTGATCAATGATTTACCTTGTGCCCAATCCCCTGGGTGGAATGCCAGCAGTAGTGTGCAAGCTGTGATGCACACAAGCATACAGATTGCAACACTGTTGGTGTTCCCCTCCCCATATACCCCTTACCCCTACTTGTGCATTGCTACCTGTTGTCTCACATGTGACATGTGGCAGTATTGCACCATCACTGACAGCCTTACACTCCCCAGAAGAGGGGGAGGAGGAGGGTTTCCCCATGGACACTCGATCCTCTTCCTCCTCCTCCCTCCCACAGCAACCCAGGTTAGCTCCCAAACTCAGGTCACCAACATTGCAAAAGGTAGCACTACAGTTGTGCCAAGGGGCCAACCATAATGTGTGTGTGTGTGTGTGTGTGTGTGTGTTTTTTTGTCTAAACAGCTACCGATACCTCAGAGAAACTTTCAAAAACATAACATGATATTTAGATTTTAGACATAATTCATTATGTGTATTGCATGTATCTGCAGAAATCTACAAGAACACTAGATCGTTATCCCTTAAAGTGAATTTCCGACTTACCCTATAGCAGCTACCACTCGCATGGTGTGGTAGCTGCCCTCCAAGGCAGTCGTTCTAGCCAGGTTAGAAATACTATGTGCGGCTAATAATCCAGATATTTTACTCATAATTTAGTTTTAGCATTGGCTGCCTGATGCATTTTCAGAGCTCCATCGCCCGGCCCCTCCCCCCAACGCTCAAGCAAGTAATGACGTATGGCCAGGGAGAGCATTCGGGTGCGCCCAAGCAAAATGAATGGGGCTGGAGTTTTCATTCATTTTTAACATCAAGAATGGCCAGTAACACAATATTGAAAGGCACCACTTGACTAACATGATCCTTGTTGGTCAGCCACTTGTCCACAACAATGTGGCTACATACTCTGATGCCAGCCAGCCAGTGTCTCCCACATCTCATATTCCATGGTAGCAAAATATACCCTGAAATCAGGGGTAGGGAACGTGTAACAAAAGTATGTTTTTTTCCTTCAAGAAAAGGCCCAAAACTCTCCACAGAGCATGTAAACACCTCAGAGCTTATGGGAGCCTTGCGGCCCTCAGACCCCCGGCTATTTTCTGGGGGGGCGGGGCAAGATTTGTCTCTTGCCCAGGGCACCAAAATGCCTTCCTACAGCACTGCTTCTCAACAGTTTCCATTTCACATAGCACTAAATATTTACACTCAAGTTTATCCTTGTTCCACACAGATGTACTAATGTTCCTCACAGTGTAAGAGCTATTTCTGGATGCACATGCTATCACAAAAATGAGCTAACTTGATATAAATATTCCTTAACACTAAATACAGGGGGCCCACTATTGGACATGTTATTCCTTAAAAAAAGGAATGTGTTATTACATGTTCCAGTCATTTGCTCCACGTGTTAAAGGATAGTACAATGCATTTTAATGCTCACAGGTTGAGATCTAAGTATTTGCTGAACTTGTCTGCAGATATTTCAGGGCCACTAGATATGTTAAAGGGATCACAATTTACTTTATGTACAGAGTTTTTACAGGGTAATTACTCTGTACCTGTAGGGTACCTTCTATGCACAAACAGGGATCAAATATGTAACTACTCTGAAATTGTGCTGTACTTTCCCTTTTACTGTAAGTATACTGTAATTAAAGTGGTAAGAGAAGCAAAATGTAATGTGTAAATAATCAAAGTTTAGCATGGAAATCTGCATGGCAGTTTTCCGAATATATTCAGTTTTATTATTTATATTTGTGAAGGATTTTTACTTGGATACTGTAGCTTTAGCCCACCTGCAAGCATGGGTAATGCAGTTCTTCTGTTTTTGATTAAAGAATTACTTGTTCCTGACACTACCTCATTGTTCCCTTCATTTCTACATGTCTGACAGGATGCTGACCCTCTGACGTTCAGAAAAGTAGTAGTAGTCAGAGTAATTGTACTAGTAAAAGCATTATATGAATGATATAACTTATTTAGAAAGCTGTCCAGAATACAAAAATTGTTACCATTAAAAAAAAAAGTTTTAGAATACATAATATACAGTAGGCTGGCCGGTGGTGCAGATGGCTGAGATGCTGGGTGCCTTATCTCTCACCTCTCACTCTCTGTAGGCGATCCGAGTTCAGGAACGAGCACGGGCCGTCGGTAATTGGTCTGGTTGGGGGGAGTGATGCAGGATTGAGCTGCTGCTAGGTGGCTTTCCTCTCCAGAGAGGGGTTTTAGGCTTCCCTTAGCTCTTGACTGCCTCATGGTGGAGGCCAGAGGGGGAGCACAAGCCGGGGGAGCCGGGCACTAGGCCAGTGGGGTGGGAGGAAGGAGCCATCACTGGAGTAGGAGGGTACATGCGTGCCTCCATGCACATGTACCTCTCTGTCTGGGGCCCTGGGCAAATGGGAGAAAAATGTGGAAAATGATGGGGGTTGCAGCAGGATGAAGCCTTTGGGCCAGCTACGGGGAACCACCGGGACACACATAGCATCCTAAGTTCCTGAATGACCCTGGAGTCTGGTAGACCAGCAGACAAGCAGCCATGACCCACCGGCAGAGGAAAAGAAACATCTATATGAAAAAAAAAAATACATAATATACAGAAAATAATCTAACTACAACATAGATATAAACTGCATATAAACTATACATACAGTAACTAATGAATGTATTCAGTCTGCTCCAAGAATTTGTTATGCTTAACTATTCCCTGTCTATCCTATGTTCACCCTGTAGAACTATGGACCCTTTGTCACTCTATTTCTATTCTTAATTTTTAAGAACAACCAGATATCCTCCCCTTACTCCCATCCCAGGCTTTATATGGCCCAGCTAAGATATGCTCTCTTATCAACTGTGCTTGGTGGGTGTGAAAAACAGATACAAGGAGCACACTAATGGAGAAGCTGTACACCACTGCAAACAATATGTTGCATTTCACATGGGATGTCATGGGTAAATAAGTTGTAAAAACAAAAATGCTGGCAACAACTATCCTTTTCCAGTCTTCCCACCCCACAAGTAGTGTGGTCTACAGGTTAAAGCACCATTGAGAACTGGCAGATCATGATTCAAACCCTGCTACACTCAAGAACTGTGTAAACGTGAGCAAAGCATTTAACCTTCCAGTGCTTCAGTCAACCCAGCTACGGAAATGGGTAGAAGCAAGATCCCATTAGAAATGAGATATTGCAACTGAGCTGGGCTATCCTGCATAAATAAATTTTAAACACCAAATGAACAAAACATTGCCAGCAGTTGCCAGTCTTTCTTGGTCCCCCCACATTCCAGACAGCAGAGACAGTGTGGTCCACTGGTTGAAGCACTGTTGGGAACCAGGAGACCACAGGTTCAAATCCTGTTGCAACCAAATACTGTGTGACCCAGAGCAAGTCACTTCATCTCCCAACCACCCAGAAATGGTTAGAAACAGGACCCCATTGGATATTTGAAATTGCATCACTGTTGTGCCGTCCTAGGTGTGTATATATATTGTGAAAATGGATACAATCAAGAACTCAATGGAAATGAGATGTTGCATGTGAGCTGCTCTATCTTTGGAAAATAAACTGCAAAACAATGAATAATTGCAGGCAGATGCTAGTCTTTTAGGATTCCCACCCCCACAGGCAGTGTGTTCTCATAAGAGCACTTTTTGGCTTTAAAAGTCATAAAGTCCCTTTCCAAGTGCAACTTGGGAACTAGGAAGGTGCAGGTTCAAACTCTGCTGCAGTTAAACACTGTATGACCTTGACAGGTTACTAAACCACCCACCACTCCCGGCCATGCAGTTGTTGAACTGCATAGAAGCAGGACTCCACTGGAAAGAGATGCTGCATTTTTAGCTGGGCTATTCTTGGCAATACATTTTGGGAAAAAGCATGGATACCAATTGCATGCTTTTTTCCCTCCCCGAGCAGTGTGGTCTAATGGCTAGAACACTGTTGGGAACTGAGGTGGCAGTTCATCACTATGGTACACAGTCTTCACAGAGACCTATTAATGTAGCACATGATTCAGTACTGTGGCACAACCTCAGCACCAGTGGAAGAACCATTTAAGTTCGAGTCACCGTAGCTCTTGAGTAGCTTGCTTTGTTTTCACTGCAGAAATAAATGACATTTTTGCCATTATGCTGTATGTCCTTCTTCAAATTCATTTGTTACCATGTTCCAATAAAGTGAGAGCATTTTTTGGGTTGTTTTGTCTCTTCTTATACTGGCCTGGCTTGGAATCATGTTGGCTTGTTGCTGTTGAACTGATACTGGTCAATCCTTGTTGGAAGATGCACTGGTCTGCATGCCCCCCTCCCTCCCACAGTTTGTGGTCTAGCAAGCCAGCTTTACTGTATCCTGCCAAGCCCTGCTCACCTGCCAGTTTTACTTATTTACCTGCCTGCTTGCCTGTCTACACTGCCTGTCCTGGCACAAATCTTGGGTCTGATGCTGCCTGCTGTGCCCACAGTCCGCAACAGGACCTCATCATTGCCCACTGCAACGTCAGTCCTTTCCATACCACACTATGCCCTGCCACTTGTAAACATATATGTCTTTACCTCACCAACTAACCTTACCTATTGCACTACTAAAACATGCAAGCAAACACTAAAGCAGTAGTGCATGTTACAACGAAACTTCTGACTAATACTTTTTTATTCACTTTAGATTTGCCCTTGCCTCCTGCCTTGTGTGATACCCTTTTTTCTCCTATTATGAATCTGCTTAAACCGTTTTTTTAATTCTTTTGAAATAATAGAAGTAGCACTTTTAATATGGCTCAGACCAGGATTTCATCAGTACTCTCAGCTCTGTTTGTACATCTATTGTCTCATTAGGTCAGGGATCATAGTTGATTGCATGGAAGTTTGTTCCAATCACAGTCGAAGGGGTGTTACATAATGAGTGTTAAACAACAATAGGGAATACTTGTGAAAACCCTGACTGAGCCATATTAAAAGGTGCACTCATTTTATTATTTCAGATGTAAACAAATATAATACAGTAGACTCAGAAAGGGGGAAGGGGTGTCATACAGGGGATGAAATAAGGGATAATCTTACTAAATACAATACAATAAAAAAATCAGTCAAAATTATCACCACGGTCATGCCTTGCTGCTTTCAGGCACTGATCAATTCTTGTTTTAGCCAGTTTGCATATCTTTGAATGAAATTAGCTGTATAAAGTTTACTGTTTATTCCACAAAATAAGTTGATGTGAATGTCTGCTTTGATGTCTCATTATACACTGTGGAACAGCATCTACTCTGTTTAGGACAGTTTCCAAGTAGTAAAAAAATGTTAGTTGAGTGGTCATTCTCATACTGTGCCATTTTATTTCATTCAGGGTTTCCTACCAGCTTCTAGGCTAATCCTGACTCACTAAATAAAACCTGCTTCTGAATTCCATATCCTGGCTGTATTCATTCTGTTTGACAGTTCTTAACCGCAGTAACAACTGCTCCATTTTTATTAAAATATAACTTGTTCTCTGTATTCTCATTCTGTATTGCTCCTTTGAATACTGTGCTGCCACCTTTCATGTATGGTGCTGTTAAGCTCCTGCTTGTCCCATACTATTGAAACTGCATTCTTTCCAGCCTGGTTATTTATTACCAAGCAGGATAAAAATAGAATGTCCTTAACATACATTTCACCTTAAAACAGCACTGACATAAAATCATTTTACAAACTAAAGGTAATTTTTACAAAGATTATCTGTTACCTACCTTTGAATTCAGTTTGTTGTTCAGCAGCAGAAATTGAATAGACAAGCCCTTTCAGCAACTGCCTTTCTGTAGGCATTTCAGCAAACGGTTCTTAAAGGGGAAATGGCATCATTTAAGCTAAAGAGATGAGTCAGCTTGGAATTTTAAAAGGGTATAGCTGATTTAGTGTCATTATTCTGTTTGCATTAAAATTAGTGGTGTACACAGTTGGGGAGGTTTGGGTTCTATAAAAACAAAAATAAAGAGTCACACTCACATACACACACACTATAGCTGGAGATAAACTTGGTTATTGTATTGCAGCAAACTTCAATAACAAATATCCCTACACAGCACCCTAACAGGCTTCATCAGGGGGCCTGTTAAGGTACTACATAGCTGTGTATATTACTGAAGATTTTGCTGTAATAAAATAAGCAAGTTTATCTCCAGCTATGGAGTGTATGATGCTTTATTTTCATTTTCATGGTATTTGTCACAAAAGCACTCCACAGGTCAAGCCCTCTGTGCCCACAGTACCAACCTCAGAGTGCAATACTGTGAACAGGTAACAGACAGGGTAACCCTCCTGTCTGATTTGGGTCCAAATCACCTTTAGCCTCGAGTTCTGGAGGAATTCAAACTGTGAATCTTGTGCTAGCATATCCCATGCACAGGCTCAGATATGTACCCTCTTCGGGACTGCAATACAATCTTTCACCAGGGGCACCCAACCAGGCATCCAAAATAATCCCTTAAAACTCTGTAAGAGACCTTAGGTATGTTCTTACCTTATTATACAAGCTCAGTACACAATCAAGCTTTTTAACAGCTATCAGACTTAATCACCTATACATCACATGCAAAAAGAAACTGAGAAGACATCCAGGCAGTATTTGAAAGAAATGGTTGTTTACTAAAAATATGATAAAAAGGTAAAATTAAACACAGAACAATATATCATATAGCAAAAAATCATGTAAAATAAATAGGAAGTTACAGACAAAACACTCTGTAGAAGCATGGAATAATAACAGATGTCCAGACAGATTTTTAAGGTGCATAAAAAATGCAAATAAATGTGTTTGTCAATTTATTTCCATAAAAAAAAAAAAAAATTAAAGTTCACAGAAAGGAAAAAAATTGGTGTTAACTTCACAACCTAAATAAACAGGAAATGCTTCTTTCACAGACTCCTGAAAATGTATTTTTCTTTTCTCTGTATGAATAGCACTTGTGTGAATGCCCACAGACAATCTCCTTGCACTGTGGTCAGTCGAATACTGACCCACCTCTCTAAAAACTACCCCCAGTGAAGCATTTATATATATTTTATTCTATGACCTCATAGTCATGTGACTATCAATTTAGAAAACCTTGGCAAGTTTTATGGCTACTAACTCTCACACTGACTATGAGGTACAGAAAATAACATGTCTTCAAAAGGTGCATTATTTATCCTAGCATATACCACACTAAAGGCTCTGAAAATACATTTCTAGACCTTATTTAGAGCAGGGGGCATGATTTAAATCTTAGCCCATCCCCCTTTTGTGACATCAAACTCTCCAGTCCTAAAAAGGCAGATATTTTGTGGGCTGCCAGCCCTATAGTAGGACCTCACCAGCATAGCAAGCAATTACAGGTAAATCAACACTTTTATATTTGACAGGGTACAGAAAGGAAAAAGCATAGGTTAATGATAGAAAAAAAAATCTACAACCTCGGCACGGAAGGACAGATGAGGGCACGCTCCCTATCTGTTTCCATGCAAGGTTCCAGAATTTTATTTATTTTTGGTTCACAAACAGAAAATAAACAACTGTAATGACTTCATATTTGACTACTGTTTTGCTACAGTACATTTCTTTTAACCTATGTGCTTTATTTGGGCTGCAAAAAGCCTTATCTCTATATTGCAAAAGCTGACAGTCATTTTCATTTTATACATCAGCTGAAATTGCTGCCAATGGCTTTCTGAACCACCCAGCCTTCTATTTCGCAGAGGGCTCCAGATGTAAGTGAAAGCAGCTCCTTTTTGATGGATTTGGACACTACAGGACTTTATGTCACCTTCATGTAGTGTCCTGCATTTAAATTCAACAATTCAGCCCTTTTTTCATCATATCCATGGAGCGGATACCTTTTCAGTGCTTTGGGGCTTCAGGAGAGCGGTCCCATGGCAACAGTACTGTTGCCTCCTTTCTTCTGCCACTGAGTTGATGCTCCATTTCTTTAAAAAATTGCAACAAGCAGTTGCAATTTTGCAGCCCAGTGGCTCCAATATTTGGACCCTCTCCTGCATGAACATGCGCAGGGTCCCTCGTGAGGGTGCGAGCATGTGGATGTGTGATCTTGCACACCTTCGCCACCGCCACCACTCACTCCAGCAAACATAGCACAAACTGGCCCTGCGTGCCCACTATGTTGTGTACCAGGAGGCAATTAACCATAAGAAGACAGTGTTTTTGTCTAGGGAGATTGCTGCCGGAAGGAACCGACCGGCCTCACTTTTCCGGACTGTGGACAGGCTTTTACATCCTGCTTGTCTACAGCTCAGGAGGGTTTTTTCCAATACAGATTGTGAGGATTTCACTCGATTCTTTTCGGACAGGGTGTCCTCGATCCGGAGGGTGACTTCTTCAGCCAGCAATGATATAGCTGGCAGTGATCGCCTGATGTGTTCTGAGTACACTCTGTCTGGTTGCGGAGAGTTTAGACCAGTGGAGGTTAGTGAGGTTATTGAGGTAGCAACCAATATAAAGCATACCTTTTGTGAACTGGACCCGGTGCCAACATGTTTTTTAATGAGATGCATTGACTCTGTTGGCCCGGTGTTTGCCTTGATTGTACGGTGTTCCCTTTCTGAGGGTGTCTTTCTGGATGCTTGAAGGATGCTCTGATGAGATCCCTCCTAAAGAAGACATCTTTGGACCTGGAGATCAAGGCAAATTACCATCCAATCTCTAATCTTCCATTTCTGGAAAAGGTTATTGAGAAGATGGTGGCGCTTCCGTTGGAAGAGCACCTTGTATCTCATGAGTTGTATGAACCTTTCCAGTCGGCTTTTCATGCCAGACATAGCACTGAAACTGCACTTGTTCGGGTGCAGAATGATCTCCTCAGGGCTAGAGTTCAGGGAGACAAGACAATTCTTGTTCTCCTTGATCTCTCTTCAGCGTTTGACACTGTGGACCATTGTGTGTTGCGCGTTCACCTTAGTGACCTATGCAGACTCACCGGTAATGTCATCAAATGGTTTGAGTCCTTTCTTACCAACAGGAGGCAATGGGTTATGATGGGAAATTCCTCATCTATACCCAGCCTCCTTCTCTGTGGAGTTCCTCAAGGATCGGTACTGGCTCCAATGCTGGTTGCAGTGTACATGCTGCCTCTGGGTGGGATCATTAGGAAGTATGGCTTGAGTTTTCATTGCTATGCTGATGATACTCAGCTATATCTTTCCTTTGCCCCTGGAACATCAAATGCAGTGGATGTGCTAAACATCTGTCTGGCCAAGATAAACGACTGGATGGCCTCTAGCTGGTTGCGGCTAAATCCCGATAAGATGGAGGTACTGGTAGTGGAGTCGAACAGAGTCTGTGATAGGATGGTCTCTGACACAGAAACTGAGCTTGTTCTTGGAACTGTGCCATTGAAGGCCTCCTCTTGGGTGCAAAATCTAGGTGTGATTTTGGACAGAGACTTAACCATGGAGGCTCAAATATCCTCCATGGTTCATACCTGTTTTTACCATCTCAGAAACATTGCCAGGATTAAGCTCGTTGTTCTGCCTCTGGACCTCCCTACCTTGATACATGCCTTAGTCACATCAAGGCTTGATTACTGTAATGCGCTCTATCTCGGGGTCACAGGAGAATCTCTCTGCAGACTGCAGCTGGTGCAAAATGCAGCTGCCCGGGTGCTGACTGGGCAGCAAAAGTTCTGTCATATTACACTGGTTTTGCGTGAATTGCACTGGCTGCCAGTCAGGTGGAGTCCTCTTTAAAGTGGGTCTTCTCACCTATAAGGCCCTACATGGGCTGGGCCCTGGTTACCTGTCAGACCTTCTGTCACCTGCCCTCTCCTCGTGCCCTCTTCGTTCCTCCAGTGGTTGCTTCCTGGCCATTCCCAGAACTAGGCTGAAATCCGCTGCTGATAGAACGTTTAGCGCCGCGGTCCCTGTTCTGTGGAATTCTTTGACAATTATGGTCAGGGAAGCCTCCTCAGTAGATATTTTTAAGGCCCAGTTGAAGACTTTTCTTTTCTCTTAAGCATTCGATGTCTAGATGGACATCTATAGTTATGATTTTGATTTTGTCAGATTTTGTATTTTATTGTGTATAAGTCATATACAGTATTTATTATGTTTAAATGTTTGTTTTAAAGTTTTGTATGACGCCCAGAGCCTCCGGGATTGGGCATCTTTTAAATAAATTTTGCCTTGCCTTGCCTTTTGCCTAAGCGCTTTCTTTAGAAGAAAAACTTTTCTTCTCTTCTTTTCACCAAATAAAGTCACCAGCAATTTCTTGAGGCAGAGTGCTATGTTTTATAAACATATTTAAAGCTCTCTAAATTGTGTATTTATTTCTTTAAACAATGCACTGTTTTGGGCTTTCCTGTTTACATTTATACCTGTGAGGGTACAATAATTATAAACAGCCCTCCATCATTTTAACATTTCAGATGCAGGCAGGGCAAATTAAGGGGCAACAGGGGACAGTAAAGAAAGAATTAAAGATTGCCAGGTTGGCCACCCTGATAAGAAATTAGGATAGATAAGAACAAACAGAAGACGGGATAGAGTGAAAGGAGAAAATGAAGGGGGGTTGCATCTCCTTACAAAATGTATTTACTTTATTTCTTCATAACAGGACTCCCTGTTACACACCTCCCACCACAAGAAGGCAACATAATTTTCTTCTGTTGGCTGAGACCCTTCACCCTTGGAAGGGTTGGAAATTCCACCCACACACTCTCTGCAGTACACAACGTACTATCTGAACTACTGTACAGAACTATTCCCTTAGCACTTTGCCTTGTTCATGTCTACTTTCTGTGCATCTGTTCACATCTCCCCTCTGCCTGTTCCGTCCATACTGATAATCACACTCTTACCTACCCCATTCAGTTATTATAACGATGCAATGGCTGTTCTTTTAAGTACCTCCACTGTTGAAACCTTGGATACACAGTCTTATATTTTATTCATGGATAGTTGGGCAATGTATGTATTACCCTGCCCTGAAACCTCTTGTTATAATGTATCCGGCGATTTTTCTTTTTGTTGTTGTGTGCAATGTAAGTATTCTGCAACCATATCAGTGCTAGTAACTGTGTGTGTCCTAATTGTCCAGGACCATCTTGTAAATGAGCTTGCTCAAGGGTGAATTTGCCTGGTTAAATAAAGTTTGACTTGACTTGTTTTTAGTGCTTTACATAACACAATACATTCATGTCACATTTTATATCGTAACATTTGATATACTCTCAGCACCATATCTGGGTAGGAAATATGCATTTAGATGTTTTCCACCAGACCTGTGTTTCACAGTAAACCTATATGGTTGTAATGACAGGTAACAATGCATAATCCATTTGTTCTTATCTCTCATCTGGTTTAACTAACACAGCGGATTATGGTCTGTCATCACCACAAAATCATTGCCCCAAAGATAATATTTAAGGGATTCTATGGCCTACTTCATGGCCAAACAATCCTTTCTATTGTGGAATATTTCCTTTCATGCTCATGAAGTTTTCTGCTGATGTGCAGTACTGGATGTTCCCCTTTCTCATCATGTTGTGTCAGCATAGCCCCCAAACCTGTTTCTGAGGCGTCTGTCTGAATTTCAAAAGGTTTTTTAAAATCAGGGCTAGTTAGAACAGGGGCCGAACAAAGGACGGCCTTTATGTTCCTAAAGGCCTCCTCACATGCTTGAGTCCATTTGACTTTGTTGGGGTATTTGGTTTTGGTAAGCTCTGTTAAGGGAGTTGCCAGTGTAGCAAAATCCGGAATGAACCGTCGATAATAATTTGCTAAACCCAAAAAAGATCAAACATGTTTCTTTGTGATGGGGATAGGAGTGTTGGCTACTGACTCCACTTTACTGATGTCTGGATTCAAAGATCCTTTCCCAATTATGAAACCCAAATATCTGGTCTCTGTCCTTGCTATGGCACACTTAGCAGGGTTTATCGTCAACCCTGAATCCTTAATAGTTTGAATAATTGCACTTAGATGCACCAATTGCGTAGGCCAGTCGTGACTGAAAATGATCACATCATCTAAGTACGCTGAACTATACTGAGAATGAGATCTTAAAATGTGGTCCATATACCGCTGGAAGATGGCTGGTGCCCCATGGAGTCCAAATGGCATAGTTGTAAATTGGTACAATCCGACTGGTGTTGGGAATGCTGTTATTTCTTGGGCAGTGGGGGCAAAGGAATTTGCCAATATCCCTTGGTCAAATCTAATGTGATAAAGTAATGGCCATTTCCTATTCTATCCAATAGATCGTCTATTCTGGGCATGGGGTACCCATCAAAATCTGAAATAGAATTCCTTCCTTTATGTTTACCATCACCATCAGGGAGGACCATGTACTCTTAGAAGGAACAATCACCCCCAACCGTTCCATCTTTTTCACCTCGTCTATCACCTCCTGCCTAATTTTTTCAGGTAATCTGTAGGCTTTATGGTGTATAGGCTTTTGCTGATTCACGTTAATGTCATGGATCACTCCTTTAGTGCTTCCTGGGGTGGTTGTAACGGTATCCTTAAAATAATGCAATAACTGATCTATCTCTATTTTCTGTTCTAGTGTTAACTCCAAATTAATTAAAATTTCCCCATCACTTATGGGATGATCAAGTCTCTCATAAGGAGAGTCAATTTCAGTTTTTTTCTAATTCCTAGTGTATATATAGGGACTGGACTAGTGGTTTCTCTACCCATTTAAGAAGAAGGTTAACATGATACACCCTTTTTGTTGGTCAATGACCAGGCATTTCAATTTCAAAATTGACAGTCCCTATCTGTCTAATCACATCATAGGGGCCCTGCCAATGCATCAACAATTTGTTTTCAGTTGAGAGCAGTAACAACAAAACCTTTTTACCAGGCATAAAACATTTGTTCTTTAATCCTGCATCATAGGCTTCCTTTTGTCCCATTTGTTTCTGGGTCACATTCAAGTGGGCCATGGTTACATATTTTAGCAGTCTCTCTCTTAATGCTGACATATAATCCAGAATATAACTATATTCAACATTTTTGTACCTTCCTCCCAGTGTTCTTTCACTACATCCAGTGGACCCCAAATATTTCTTCCATAGAGTAGTGAAAAAGATGAAAACCCAGTTGTTGCTTGTGGTACCTCCCTGTAAGCAAAGAGGAGGTATGGGAGATACTCATCCCAGTCCCTTCTTTCCTCCTACACGTACTCTTGAAACATCTTTTTTAAGGTCTTGTTAAATATTTCCACAAGACCATCTGTTTGGAGGTGGTAAGGTGAGGTACGAACAGCAGAAACCCCTAGGAGGTGATATAACTCTCTCAACATGACAGAGGTAAAATTGCTGCCTCTGTCAGTGAGGATCTCCTGGAGTATTCCCATTGTACTAAATATTTTAGCCAACTCTTCAGCTATTCGGGGTTCAGTAACAGTGCGCATGGGAACAGCCTCAGGGTACCGTGTATCATAATCACAAACAACAAGTATGAACTGGTTACCCTTTGAACATTTGATAAGAGGGCCTTCAACATCCATTGTGATTCTTTCGAATGGTGTGGTTACATAGGTATAGGCTGAAGGGGCACCTGATCTCTTTTCCTACCCTGGGCAACCAACTGGCATTCTTTACAAGCACGGCAATACTCTGCCACATCCTGATGTATACCTGTCCAACTAAAGAGTGCAAGTAATCTTTGTAAGGTTCTATCCCTCCGTTCATGACCTGCCATGGGTATATTGTGGGCCAACTGCATCACTTGTTCCCTATAGACCTTAGGTACCATTAGTTGTTCTACTGGTAAATTCAAGACAGGGTCAACAGTTACTCAGTACAATATATATTTTTTCAATTCAAAATAAGATTGTCCAGGTTTTGCTTCCAGTTGTACCTGCAAATAAAAAGGTTCAATAGTTTTGTCTGCTTTCTGTACTTTAACAATATCATGTAAAAGCAGACCTGGCACAATGCCAGTGGCATTATGTTTTGTTCTTCCACCCACTTTCTCTGTTTTCTCTTCTTCTGTTTGTTAGTTTTTCTTGTTTTCCCTGAGTCCTCAAAAAAGTCCTCTTTAAAAGGGAAAACCTACTCCAAGTGTTTCTTGGCCTGTGAGCGAGTCACCACATTTACTGGATTTAAGTAATTCTGGTGGGTTTGTATGCAAGAATAAAAATGTAAAAAGTCCTGCCCAATTATAGCTGGAACTGGCAATTTAGGTACCAATCCTACAGTCATATGATGGTACTCATTATTCACTTTCAGTTCAACCTTGGTGGTATGGTACTGATGTATGTCCCCATGCACATACATAACAGTGGTATCATCAGAGCTTACTTCAATACCTGGGACTAAATCCATTCTCAGTATTGTCTGTCTGCTCCCAGAATCCAATAAGCCCACAGTCTGTTGATCTCCGATCCCCACTGAAGCAACATAACCAATGTTAGCTAAGGCCAAATGGGTGATGTCCGGCCTTTTCTTATTCAGACCGTTTCTTACAGTATGGCCTTTTCCCAGACAGCCATGACAAATCAGTTCAGAATATGGTATTCTTCCCCCTCTATCTTGCCTGTTGTAATTATTCTGACATGTATTGGAATAAAAAGGTCTTACCAATTCCGTAGTCTGAGGTGGGGAATTCTGTTGTCCTCTGGGTCTAGTGGGTCAAGCAGCTAGATAATCCTCTGCCAACTTCACTGTATCCTCTGCAGAGTCAGGCTGATGCTCCTTTACCCATAACTGCACATCATGAGGTAACACCAGAATAAACTGTTCAATAACAATCATGTCCGTAATCTGCTCCTTAGTTTTCACCAAGGGCTGTAGCCATTTCCCACCATAGTCTCTAAGCTTGGCATAAATCTCTCTTGGAGTATCATGAACTGTCATTCTTTGTGTCTGGAAACGCTGTCTGTAGGTCTGTATGCTAATATCATAGTGTCTTAACACTTCTTCCTTTACTCGGTCATAATTATTAGCATCTACCTCACTTAACTGGCTGTATACCATCTGTGCTCTACCAGTTAAGTAAGGGACCAGTCTTATGACCCATTGATCATGGAGCCAAGCACAGGTTTGGGCAATACGCTCAAAAGTGGTGAGGTATGCCCCGAAGTCATCACTTTCTGATAGTTTAGTTAGTTTAATGTCTCTAGGAACAGTTCGATCAGACTGACGTTGTGAAAGTTCCTGAATAGCCTTCAGGGTATCTGATCATTTCTCATCTTGTCTCCGACATTCTTCAGCCTGGACACACCTGTCCTCTTCCCTCTGGCGCCGGTCCTCATCTCTCTGGTGATGATCCTTATCCCTCTGGCGATCAGTCTCTACCTGGCAGAAACATAGCCACTTCAATAGTTTTCTGGGGTCATCTGGTACTGGGGCCACATGGGCTGCCTCCTGCTTCAAGGACTCCTAGTCCTCCTCCTCATGTCTCTTCATCTTGGGCCTTGCTGCAGGTTCCAGTCCAGGCAGTAACTGAATACCAGTTCTCTCAGCTACCGATCGAGTAATGTGATATGCACCTTTCTCTGTCAGGTCCCCTTCCTCCATCTGTTAGGGTACTTAACTTCAGTACCCCCTGGCAACGCCTCCCAGGCAGTCTAGACGTGCCAGTTCATCCCACTTCTGACACCAGTATAGAAGCGTGGATTAATAACAGATGTCCAGACAGATTTTTAAGATGCATAAAAAATGCGAATAAATGTGTTTGTCAATTTATTTCCAAAAATTAAAAAAAAAACAAATTAAAGTTCACAGAAAGGAAAAAATTGGTGTTAACTTCACACCCAAAATAAACAGGAAATAATTCTTCCACAGACTCCTGAAAATGTATTTTCCTTTCCTCTGTATGAATAGCACTTGTGTAAAAAGCCCATACACAACCTCCTTGCACTGTGGTCAGTCGAATACTGACCCACCTCTCTAAAAACTACCCCCTGGTGAAGAGTTTATATATATTTTATTCTGTGACCTTATAGTCATGTGAAAATCAATTTAGAGAACCTTGGTGAGTTTTATAGCTACTATCTCTCACACTAACTATGAGGTACAGAAGATAACATGTCTTCAATAGGTGCATTATTTATCCTAGCAAATACCACACTAAAGGCTCTGAAAATACATTTCTAGACCTTAACTAGAGGAGGGGGAGTGATTTAAAATGTAGCCAATCCCCCTTCTGTGACATCATACTCTCCCAGTCCTATAAAGGCAGCCATTTTGTGGGCTGCCAGTCCTATAGTAGGACCTCACCAGCATAGCAGGCAATTACAGGTAAATCAACAATTGTATATTTGACAGGGTACAGAAAGGAAAAAGCATAGGTTAATGATAAAAATAAAAATCTACAATGTTGGCATGGAAGGACAGATGAGGGGTGCGCTCCTTATCTGTTTCCATGGAAGGGTCTAGAATTTTATTTACTTTTGGTTCACAAACAGAAAATAAACAATTGTAATGCCTTCATATTTTACTATTATTTTGCTACAGAACATTTCTTTTAACCTATATGCTTTATCTGCACTGCAAAAAGCCTTATCTCTATAATGTGAAAGCTGACAGTCATTTTCATTTTACACATCGGCTGAAACTGTAGCTGACGGCTTTCTGAACCACTCAGCCTTCTATTTCTCAGAGGGCTCCAGATATAAGTGAAAGCAGCTCCTTTTTGATGGATTTGGACACTACAGGACTATATTTCACCTTCTTGTAGTGTCCTGCATTTAAATTCAACAATTCAGCCCTTTTTTCATCATATCCATGGAGTGGATACCTTTTCAGTGCTTTGGGGCTTCAGGAGAGCGGTCCCATGGCAACAGTACACAGTTGCCTTCTTTCTTCTGCCACTGAGCCGATGCTCCATTTCTTTAAAGAATCGCAACCAGTGGTTGCGATTTTGCAACACAGTGGCTCCAATATTCTGACCCTCTCCTGCATGAACATGTGCAGGGTCCCTCACGAGGGTGTGGGCATGCGAATGTGCAATCGTGTGCACAACTTGCCGCTGCCACCACTCACTCCAGCAAACATAGCGCTAAGCGCTTTCTTTAGAAGAAAAACATATCTTCTCCTCTTTTCACCAAAGTCACCAGCAATTTCTTGAGGTAGAGAGCTTTGTTTTATAAACATTTTTAAAGCTCTCTAAATTATATGTTTATTTCTTTAAACACTGCACTGTATTGGTCTTTCCTGTCTACTTTTATTCCTGTGAGGGCACAATAATTATAAACAGCCCTCCATCATTTTAATATTTCAGATGCAAGCAGGACAAATTAAGGGGCAACAGTGGACGGTAAAGAAAGAATTAAAGATTGCCAGGTTGGCCACCCTGACAAGAAATTAGGATAGATAGGAACAAACAGAAGAAGTCAGGATAGAGTAAAAGTAGAAAATGAAAAGGGGGGGGGGTTGCATCTCCTTACAAAATGTATTTACTTTATTTCTTCATAACAGGACTCCCTGTTACACACTCCTACCACAAAGACTTAATTTCTTTCTAAGTATTACCTTTCTAAGTGTGTTTAAGTTAGAGAGAACTTTCTGTCTCAGAGCCCAAGATTTTATGACACATATTCCCCAGATACACGGTTCATTTCACTCTATCTCCCCACCCCCTTTTTGGTGAGTCATCTAGCTCCTCCTTTTAGAATTAATCCTAACATAATTTCTACCAGGAGGTATTTTTAATTAATGGTAACATCAGGAAAAACATTTCCTAAATATGACATCCTTTAATCAAACATTTCTCTTTGAACTTAACAATCCTACCATTTGTCACTATTTCTCAGCTACATGTTACATTTTGAGAGGAACCTGCCAAATTACTCTTTATCCTGTTACTTCATAAACTTTATGTATGGTTTCAACTTCAAAAGCCTGGGCAGGTCATAAAAAGGTTATAAAATGCCCTTATGTAAGTTAGTCAGTTAATTAACTGGTTCTGTTGGTTAGTTTAATTACATTCTGTAGTTCCAGCTACTGAACTTTAAAGTTACAGGCCAAGTTGCTAACTTGTGTGATAAAATTTCATACACAGACCAGTTATTTATAATATAACTATCACACTGGCAACCAGAAGCAGAGGCAGAGTGTCACACTCCTCCCCACCTAGACTGAATTTGGGAGCTCTATCCCTTGCATGCAATGAGCTCCACAACTCAGTTCATTCCTCATATAGACACAAGTCATCTGCATTCTGATTGGTTGCACCAGCCCTATGAGCGATCATCATGTCATACCCTTGCAAGGCAAGACTTCATCTTAATAGTCTACCATTTGTTTTTCCCATTTGTGTCAGCCAAACCAGGGGGGTTGTGGTCAATTTGTACCTCAAAATGCTGCCCGTATAAGTATGACTCTAACTTCTTTAGTGCCCATACCATGGCAAGACACTCTTTTTCCACAGTAGAGTATGCTTGCTCCCCTGGGAAGTAACTTTTTACTTAGGTAGATGATGGGGTGATCTCTCCCTTGGTTGGATGTCTGACTCAGCACTGCCCCCAATACCCACATCTGAGACGGTAGTCTGAACTATAAAGACTCTGCTGTAGTCTGGACTTGTCAGTACAGGAGCACTGCACAGTACCTCCTTCAGCCTGGTAAAGGTATTTTCACAGGGTGGTTTCCAGGTAACTTTCTTAGGCATTCTTTTCTTTGCCAGGTCAGATAGGGGAGCAGCCAGGGCACTGTAATTTGGTACAAATTTCCTATAGTACCCTGCTGACCCTAGAAAACTCCTGACCTGCTTCTGCATTTCATGTTTTGGCTATGCCATGATCACCTCTATTTTTTACTTGGTTAGGACGGAGCTGTCCCCAGCCTACAACATGCCTAAGGTATGTCACTTCAGACATGGCCATCTGGCACCTCTCAGCTTTGATAGTGAGCCCAGCCCTCTGTATTCTGCCCAGCACTTCCCTAAGGTTGGACAGGTGTTCCTCCCAGCTGGTACTAACGATGGCAATGTCATCCAGGTATGCCATGGCATACTCCTCAGCACCATTTAGCACTTGGTTCACCGACCTTTGGAAAGTGGCCAGGGCATTCTTCATTCTGAAAGGCACTACTTTGAATTCAAATAACCCTATTGAAAGTGATGAAGGCTGACCTCTCCCTAGCTCTGGCAGTTAACTCTACCTGCCAATACCCCTTTGTCAGGTTAATAGTCATAAGGTAGGTCGCCCCTCCCAACTTGCCCAGGAGTTCATCTATCTGTGGCATCGGGTGGGTGTCTGACCTTGTGACTGCATTTAGTCCATGATAGTCCACACAAAAATGAGTAGAGCCATCTGGCTTGGGAACAAGGACTACAGGTGAGGCCAAGGGGCTGTGGGATTTCTGGATTACCCCTAAATCCAGCATTTCCTCCACCTCCCTCCTAATGTCCTTCTGGATAGCCTTGGACACCTGATTCGCTGTTTGCTGTGTGGCCACCTGCGTCCCTGTCTTCACATCATGTGTCACTAAGGGGGTTAGTCCAGGCTTGGTGCTAAACAGTGGGGTAGAGTCTACTAGAAAAACCTCCCTTACTTCCGGGATCTGGTCCAGGGCCAACTGGGGTGACAATTTAACTGCCTCCACAGAGGACACCCACTTGCTTTCTCCCAGCAAGTCCAGAAGGGGGTCTCATTTGTCCATCCCCTCCCCAGGACTACACACTGCAAACACCATTTCAGCCCTATTAGCATATGGCTTCATCATGTTGACATGGTACATTCTTTCTGTATTTCTTCTATCAGGTAACTCTATGATGTAGTTCACATCATTTATCTTTCTGATTACTTTGTACGGTCCTGCCCACTCAGCCTGACAGCTTATCCTTCTGGACTGGAATGAGGACCATGACTTCCTGACCCACTGTGTATGAGCGAGCTATGGCTTTGTGGTCATACCACACTTTTGGTTTTTGTTGGGCAGCTGCCAGGTTGCTCTGTGCTGTCCTCATAAGCTCCTTCAGCCTTTCCCTAAACCTAAGGACATAATCCACTATGGCAGTTCCCTGGCTAGCATGCTTGCCTTCCCAATCCTCCTGGATCAAGTCTAGGGGCCCATGTACCTGGCATCTGTATAAGAGCTTGAATGGGGAAAACTCGGTCGACTCTTGGGGCACCTCCCTGTATGTGAATAACAGGTGGGGAAGGTATTTCTCCAAGTTCCTCCCATACTGTTCAGAAAATGCTTGGATCATTGACTTCAGGGTACCACTAAATCTTTCCACAAGCCCATTGGCTTGTGGGTGATAAGGAGTTGGGCATCTCTGCACCACCCCACATTTCTCCCACCAACATTTCATCAGGTCTGACATGAAGGAACCCCCTCAATTGATGATAACATCCTGCAGAAACCCAGCACAGGAGAAAATCCCCAGTAAGGCATCTGCCACTATGTCTGTCCTCAGTGAGGATAGGGCAACTGTCTGTGGATACCAGGTGGCATAATCCACCACAGTCAGGATGAACCTCTTCCCAGAGGAGCTGGGGGTATTTAAAGGCCCCACAATATCAATTCCCACCATCTGGAATGGCTCCTTCCCTATGGGCAATGGAATAAGGGTGGCTTGGGTTTTCTTACCTGCATTACCTATTTCTTGGCACTGGTGACAAGACCTGCAATACTCCTTCACCTGCTGGGTGAAGTTGGGCCAATAGAAATTCTGGGCCAACTGCTGCATAGTGCGTGCAATTCCCAGATGACCAGACAAGGGAATATTGTGTGCAATGTTGAGCAACTGCTCACGGTACCCATGGGGAATGACAAGCTGCCTGTCTATCACCCCTCCAACTGTCTTAGCATCCTGAGTATACATCCATTGTCCCAATAAACTTTATGTTTCCCATCACTTCCCTGTGCTCCATAAGAGTCTGCCCAAGCCCTCAGCTCTCTAGACTAGGGTCACTTTTCCGAGCAGCTGCAAACTCCTTACACATTACCACGGTATGGGACAGGTCCCTTTTAGTCTCTAAACTAGGGTTCCTAGCACTAGCATCAGGGCACTCAGAATCACTGCCATCCCTAACCCTCTGACAATGGGTCACCCCCCCTTCCTCAGAGTAACCCTCCATAGCTATTTGGTTAGCTGCTACCGGGGGAATTTCTACCCCCCTTTCATTAGTCTCCATATCAGGAGACACAAGCTGGGGAACTAGCCTCGTAGTGGTTTCTACAGTGGCTTCTATGGGGTCTGGGGCACCACAATTTCCCTTTGCCACTTGGCTATGGGTAACTGCATACACCATGCCAAGTTTGAGACTGTTGCCAAGATTTACATAAACTGCTAAGGTTTTTGCTACCACAACCTGTTGCACAGTTCCCCCTCTGTTACCCGAGTCTAGGAGAGCACTAGCAAGTGGCAATGTTTCTCCTCCCCAGTGAACCCCTGTACAGTTACAAATTTATTGAGTATAAGCTGACCAAGCTCTACCAGATCCCCTTTTACCAATGTCAGGGATGCCCCTGAGTCTCTTAACCCTTGTGTCTCTACACCATTCACAGTGACTGGGTGCATGTGTTCCCTCATGTTTACAGGCGTGCTTTCAGGGATAAGATGGCCAAAAGAGTTAAGCTAGCACTGGCAAAAAGAAATACAGGTGGGGGGGTACAGGCAAAGTGGGCACACATTACAGATGCAATACTTGAAGCAACATCCCATTGTGTTATAGAGAAAAGGAACTGCAAAAGAAGAAGGAAACCACTTTGGTTCTCAAAAACAGTAGCAGAAAAGGTCAGAGCCAAAAGGCTGGCCTCTAGGAAATATAATGAAACGTAGTGAGATGAAGATAAGGAGGCATACCAAACTTCCCTAAGGGAAGCAGGGAAGGCAGTAAGGCAGGCAAAGGCCCAAACTGAGGAAAAACTAGTACAAACAGTAAAAGAAGGTGACAAGACTTTCTATAGATACATTAGTGAAAGGAGAAAGTCCAGAGGAGGTATTGCTAAGATCAAAGGGGATAAGGGGGCATGTGAGGAGGAGGACCATGTAAAAGCAACTATCCTAAATAGATACTTTTGCTCAGTATTTACTGAAGAGAAGGTAGGGCAGGGCCCACAGCTCAGCACCATGGACACAGGGGGAAGGGAGGTGTACACTAGTCCCTTCACAAAAGAAGGGTCCTATAAGAGCTCGCTAAGCTCGGGGTGCACAAGGCAATGGGACCTGATGGTATACATCCCAGGGTACTAAAGGAGCTAAGGGTGGAACTAGCAGAGCCATTATCAGAACTGTTTAGTGAGTCCCTGAACACAGGAGAGGTCCCAGAAGACTGGAGAAAAGCTCAAGTAATCCCACTCCACAAGAGTGGTAGCAGGGAGGAGGCAGGGAACTACAGACCAGTCAGTCTTACCTCAGTAGTGGGCAAGATTATGGAGGCATTCCTTAAGGAAAGGATAGTGCAACACCTGGAATCCATAGGAGCACAGGATCCAAGATAGCATGGGTTTACAAAAGGAAGGTCCTGTCAAACTAATCTCATAGATTTCTTTGACTGGGTAACAAGAGTGGCGGACCAAGGGGGAGTAGTTGATGTCGCCTACCTTGACTTCAGCAAAGCTTTCAATACTATTCCACATAGAAGATTTATTAATTAGCTGGGTAGGCTCAGGGTGGGTCAGAAGTTGGTCAACTGGGTGGCAAACTGGTTGACAGGCATAAAACAGAGAGTGGTGTTAAATGGTCAGATGAGATGCAAGTCACAAATGGGGTACCGCAGTGATCAGTCCTGGGGCCAGTCCTCTTCAATATCTTCATCAGTGACGTTGCAGAAGGACTGGGGGGTAAGGTTTGTCTGTTTGCAGATGACACCAAGATCTACAACAAAGTAGATGATCCAGATGGGGTGGGCAGAATGAGAAGAGATCTGGATAAACTAGCATAATGGTCAGAAGAGTGGCAACTGCAATTTAACGCAAAGAAGTGCAAGATCATGCACATAGGGAAGAGAAACCCTGAAGCCACCTATAGGCTGGGAGGGGAGTTGCTGGCGGTGGCAAGGGAAGAAAGAGACTTGGGCGTCATCATCACCAATGACCTGAAATCATACAAGCAGACCACTAAAGCAGTAGGTAAGGCTAGGGGGATGTTGGGATGTATTAGTAGGGGTATCACAAGTCAGAAGAGGGAGGTAATAATCCCTCTTTACAAGACACTGGTTAGGACCCATCTGGAGTACTGCATGCAGTACTGGAGGCCACACCTTCACAAGGACTTTAACCAAACTGAGGCAGTCCAGAGAAGGGCAAACAAAATGGTGCAGGGACTGCATCAGAAAACATATGAGGACAGATTAACGGAGCTCAATATGTATACCCTAGAGCAAAGGAGGGAGAGATGTGATATGATCAAAACATTCAAACACCTTAAGGGCATTAACAAGGTGAAAGAGTCTAGCATGTTTCAATTAAAAAGAAAAATAGCAGGACAAGAGGACACAGCATGAGATTGGAGGGAGGCTGAATAAGGGGTAACGTGAGGAAGTTCTTTTTCACAGAAAGGGTGGTGGATGCATGGAATGGCCTACCTCAGGCAGTGGTGGATATGCATACAGTGCAGGGCTTCAAACAGGCATGCGATAGGCATAAGGGAGCAATACAGATGAGTATGAATAGATAGGCCATTGACAGAGCAAAGGCCGATGGCACATTCATAAAGCAGAAAAAGAAATGGGCAGACTGGATGGGCTTTGTGGTCCTTATCTGCCATCAACTTCTATGTTTCTATGTTTCTATACACAAACAACCCACTTCTTTCCTAGCACCACTTTGAGTATTGCTCATCCTTTTGGGACACTGTCTGGCAATATACCCAGTTTCTTTGCAAACCCAACATTCATTTCTTTTCTCAGAAAAATCTTTTCTTTGAAACCTACCTGGGGCTAACTGGTTTTGGTGGAGGCAGTGAGGGTTTTAGCTGCCCTGAAGGTGTGCTTTTCCCTTCCTGCACTGCCATCCCTGTCCCATTTGCTCTCAGAGCAGGTCTGCTCTTGGCATAGCAGTCCGAGAGCTCAGCAGCTTCTTGCACTGTTTTTGGACCTTGGTCCTCCAGCCAGGTTTTCAGCTCTGCTGGGCATGCCCAAAAAAACTGCTCTAACAATACAGCATTTTCAATTTTATCTACAGAGTTTGCTTCAATTCCTTCCCACCAATGTTTTAAAAACTGATGTTGTTTCGTGGCTAGCTCCACGTAGCTCATGTCAGAGTTTCTCCCAAGCTTACGCTATTTAGTCTGTATGCTTCTGCATTTAAATCAGACTTTTTTTAAAAGTGCAGTTTTAAGTTTGCTGTAATCATTACTGTCCTCATTGTCCATTTGACCCAATGCATCCCGAGCTTTACCAGTAAGTAGCGGGCATAGCAGGAAGCTCCAAGACTCTCTAGGAATATTTACCTGAATACAAACTTTTTCAAAGGAATTTAAAAAGACATCCATATCCACCCCCTCTTTAAATTCAGTTATCAATAAATATGACATCCTTTAATCAAACATTTCTCTTTGAACTTAACAATCCTACCATTTGTCACTATGTCTCAGCTGCATGTTAAAATTTGAGAGGAACGTGCCAAATTAATCTTCATCCTGTTACATCATAAACTTTATGTTTGGTTTCAACTTCAAAAGCCTGAGCAGGTCATAAAAAGGTAATAAAATTCCCTTCTGTAAGGAAGTCAAGTTAATTAACTGGTTCCCCTGGTCAGTTTAATTACATTCTGTAGTTCCAGCTACTGACCTTTAAAGTTACAGGCCAAGTCTGCTAACTTGTGTGAGATGATCTCATACACAGACCAGTTATTTATAATATAACTATCTCACTGGTAACCAGAAGAAGGGGCAGAGCGTCACAGTACCCAGATGTTCATATGAACTTTTTGCGGCAGCACCTTTGGTGATGTCAGCTGCGTGTGATTCTTTCTTTTTTGAGGTTTTACTTCTGGTGTTAGTTTTGACAAATAAACTTCAACTTTTATTCTTGTTTGGGTTTTTGGATTCAAGCCAGTTTAATTTCTCTTTCCTGCCACCTTCCTTAAGAACTCTCTCACCTTACTAAATGTAAATATGCCCCTATTTTTATGGTGCAAAAGCTCCCTGTCAGAGTCTCACTCAGAGCCTCACATAACATATTGGGACTCCAGTCAGTCCACCCCACTTGAACTGAATTATAGTAGTTCGCTTTAACCCCCCCTCCCCCACAAACACACATGCACACAACAGTAAAGTCATTTAGTTTTATAGTGCCTTTAGACAATGTATTCTGAAAGACCACACAAAGGAAAAGATGGATGCTGGAAGTGCAGAGGCAGAATCTGTAGAATAGAATAGATTAGAATAGAATGTGTTTTTATGTAGTGCCTTGCATACAGACTGTATGCTAATGTGCTTTACAATCATAGAAAGGAAGGGGAGAAAATGTTGCGGCATTAGAGGCCCAACCTGCAACATACAGTTCACACTTCATATCCATATAGTACAGTTGTTGTTTTTTAAATGTATTATGGGCTAGAGACTGAATTAATGGGGATATGCATTTTTTTTCTCATGTTTCTATGAGTACTGCTGCTGAATTTGATTTGGTGTGCTTTAGCAGGCCAGCTCAACCCCCAATATACAGCATGGTCACAAAAATGTGTTTTCTCCTGTTTTTTTCTTGCTGTCATTTAATGTTTTGCCCAATCCATGGCCTGCCAATTTGACTGCAAACTTCTTGAAGTCTCATACCTACTGAATCCACTCCATGTCACTTGGAGCTGTAATTTAATGCATTTTGAATGAGAATAGTCCCAAACATTCATGTGAGCACTTTTTATATGCTACTCAGGTTTGTGCACTCTCCAAGATTGAGCTGGCATGTGCACTGCCAGTGACCTGTAGCTACAATGCTGTGCGCCAAGGAGCAACCAGAGGAGCAGACAGACTACAGTATCATGCTTTAGATAAGCCGGCATGATCAGAACAGGAGTGAAAAAAAGAACCAAATAAAAGGGCTTAATCCATTCCAACCTGGCAAAGTTTAATTCAGGGAGACTCAGTTTTACCCTCAGAAGTTCCTTAAAAACTAAATTTCATAATTATGTTTTTTTTTTCCAAGTTAGTAATTATTAAAAAAATGTTTGCTTGCTGCCAGACAGTGGCAGTATTTTTGTTCTTTTGTAAACTGAGAGGTATCTTTTCACTTCTTTTTTGAGTTCTCCTGCTGTGGATCCCTGTGTACACTGCACTTCTCAGCACCTTGTTTCCTGCCTATCACTGATTCTGCTGTCCACTGTTGACTAGAAATACTTATTACATTTCCTCAGGCTGCCTGAGCTTTATGCTTTAAAAAAGCTGTTTAGATCTTTCCAAAATTCACTAGTAAAAGATCTTTTACAGTAAATGCCTTTCACCTTCTCCCTGCTGCAATCTTACACTCATTTAAAATGAGATTGTGGCATGCTGCAGATATACCATCATGTGAGCTTCTTGATAGAAGAGGATAGATGTAAAGATAGCTGTTGCTGACATTATAATGATTGCAAATTATTTTGTAATTACTGTTTGTATACTTATTTCTCATTGCTGCCTGTATTGTATTATCATGGACTGTCACCTGAATTTATAGATGACTGTTGAATGTAATTAATTCTGGGTCACTCCTGAAAAAGGGACTTTTAGTCTTAGTGAGCTTACCCAGTTAACAAAATCCAAATAAATAAATAAATGACTGGATGTCCTCGATGTTTCCCCTTCTACCTCCTCTCATACTCTGACAGCCCTGGGTCATTCTGCTGTCAGCTCCACCACTAATGATGCAAACAACATCATAACATGATGACACTTTTTGCGTCACTTATCCCAACAGTGCATGTGTGCAGAATTAATGGGAAGGCTATGCCTGAGGTTCAATTGGTGGAGCAACAACATCACTTCCTCATCTGGCCTTAAAAGGCCACTCCTCCTGCACTGTTCCAGGATTCATTTCTTCATTACAGCTGGAGGCACCACCTTTCTTCACTCTGGTCTGTCTGTTCTCATTGTGCCTCCAGCCGCTCATTCCCACCTCTTGTCTCTTTTCTCTCCACTGTTTCTGTTATCTCTGACACACCCTACCTCACCTCCAGCTGCCACCTTGGCTCTGCTCCCTCCAATCTGCCCAGTGTTATTTCTTCTCTAGCCCTGGGATGTCCTAGCCTGTCTCTGTGCTGGTCCCATTTAGATGTCCATTGGCACTCCCAGCTCTTTTGGATGATGTCACCCACCACCTCCGGCATCCATGCTCTATGGTGGTGCAGTTTTCGGTGCTCATATTTCTCTGCCCCCTTTCCTGGTTCTCTCCTTCTCATTTATGTCCTCATGTTGGGCTTCTCACCATCCTCACTCGTTTCTTCCCAGCTCTTTTGGGTGTAAGGTTGTCCCCTAGTGCTCGGGTTCCCTCGCTGCTTCCCACCTCTCCCCTTCTCCGTTTCCCTTCTACCTGGACTTCCATTGCTGTGCCTTTGTCCGCCTCTTCTGGACTGCAGCCTCTCAGATTTCATTGTACTCACTGAGTACCTGCCCTGACCTGCACCTCCCTGGGTTCGTATGGAGACCGGTTTGGCTCTTCATGCCCATTGGTCATCCTTTGTCATCTCTTGGTTCCACCTCGTTCTTCTGTTTCATGTGTGTCCTGCTGTGCTCTTCTACTCTTTCTTCATTTCTGCGGGTCTGTCTGTGACCCTATCATGCCTGACTTTTTTTTTTTTTAAGTTGTTTTAACCAGGAGAGACACACTAAGCTGAAAGCTTTTTTACAGGTGCGACCTGGGAGCAGAGGGAAGTTAAGTGGCTTGCTCAGGGTCACACAGTATGCAAGTGGAAGCTGTGGCATTCAAACCCAGGTTTGGTCTGCTGGATGTCACCAGATTTTCAGCTCAGAGCCTTAAACCACTGTGCTATACTGCCTCCCTGTTCTCTCAGTACTGGCCATTTCATCATCCTTATTTTTCTTTTCATTCTTTATGAGCTAAATGGTGGATAACCCACTTCCGCTAGCAGATTTCAAATACTTCTTTTTGATCTAAAAGACTGGTCGAGAGGCATTCCAGGAAATAAATTTCCTGGACAGTTCTCATTCAGGACAGTTTGGTGGGGATGGCTGTGGTTAGCCACAGGTGTGTAATTGCTTTATGGGCAGCTACCACTAACAAGATTTTTTGTTTATAAGTAATTTTATCAACCTTTGTTTCCTGAGGGAGGGTAAATGTTAACAGGAACACAGGGTGGTCGAGGGCTCCCATATCATAAACCTCTTGTAACTCAATTATAACCTCTTTCCAAAACCCCTGGAGCAGGGGGCACATCCACAGCACATGGGTCTGTCCCACAAGATCAGCCCCACACCCTCTCTAGCAGGCCCCCGATGGGACCCCAGAATATTTGGAGATTAGCGGGGGGTCCTAAAATACTGGGCCCTGAGTTTCCAAGTATACTCCCTCCAATATGATGCCTGGACCATCCTGGTGGCTAAACCAGCTGACCCCTCCCGAAGTCGAGATATCCATTTGCATTTCCTTGGTCCAAATTATCCTCAAACTTTCCATGGAATCAGAGGGTATTTCATTTAATGCCTTATAGATGGCACTAATTTCATGGGAAGGAAGAGTCCCTTTAGTATACTGTATTAGTAGCTATACCATTGCAGGGACCTTTTCAGCAATGTCTGCCAGCGTATTTTCATATCTCAACAAGTATGGTCTTAGCTGCATATACCCATGAAACTCAGTGGACAAAAGATCATATGATTTTTGCAGAACTGTAAATGGAAGTAAGCCAGTGGGCCCTACCATTTGATGGATATATTTTAAACCCCTAGTCCACCAAGCCTGGGTTCTACCCCCAACCAGGTTCGGGGCAAGGATCTATCCGAGGGAATTGCCCTCATAAAAAGCAGTTCCTGCTGAGTGAAATAATGGGTATGCAGCCAGATCCAGATCCTCATTGGTTCCCTGGCATAGGAGGAGTATTTACTTAGAAAATTACAAGCTAGAGGGTTAGCAATTCGGGGAGATGTTCCAAGTCATAAACTGTCTCTATTTGTTTCCAATAGGCTGTGTACTGTGGATTAAGCCATCCCGTAAGTTCTTATAGTTGTACAGCCCTATGGTAGCTTTGGAATCATGGTAAATTACAGCCCCATCTCTCACTTGGAAGCTGCAAAACTGAAAATTGAACCCGTGGGGCTTTCCAGTCCATATATATCTAGATATCAAATGATCCCAGGCTGTGAAACATGTGTTGGTCAGGGGCTGAGGCAGGTTTTGCAGGAAAAACAGAACCTGGGGTAGGACATTTTGCTTTATGGATTCTATGCAGCTAAAAAAGTTTAAGGGGAAGTGGGACTATCTGGACATATCCAGGGTCAATTGGGTGTGAAGGGGTTCATAGTTTATAATGTCAACGACTTCTAGATTGGTCGCCAATTTTACCCCCCGAGTATCTCATTGTGACTTTGTTCCATTTCAGGGGTAGGATAGCTTTAATTGGGGCGTGGAGTGGGAATTGTATAGAAGAACTGCAGTTTTCTGCTCATTAACCCTATATCCTGCCAGAGCCGCAAACCTACGGAGTTGTGTCTAGACTTCTGGGGCTGAATGTTCGAGGTCTGTAAGAGTGAGCAATATGTCATCTGCCAACAGAAACAGCTTAAATTCTTTACCAGCAATAGGGACCCCCTCCACCCCCTGAGTCTTATCTATCACAGAGGCCAGTGGTTCCAAATATAATATGGATAACAAGGGAGAGAGGGGGCAGCCCTGTCTCGTACCCCTAGCAAGGATGATAGGGTCTGAGAGAGCACCATCCAGCCCCACATAAGCCTTAGGGGAGTAATAGATTTTTTAGAGCTGGGACACCAGGGCTTCTGGGAAGCTGAATTGGGACAGGATTGCACATAAAAAGGTCCAGGTGACCCTGTCAAACACCTTCTCTACATCAAGACTCAAGGTGGCAAAGGGTATACGTCGAGTTGTGGCATATTCAAGTAATAGAAAAGTGCGCCTGATGGCATCATGAGCCTGGCACCCCTTAATAAAACCTACTTGGTCCGGGTCTACTAGCTTGGGGACTAAGTCTTCAAATCTATGTGCTAATATAGCCATGTAGACCTTATAATTACAATTTAGCATGGATATAGGTCTATAAGATGCAGCCTGCTTTGGATCTTTGAAGGGTATAGGGACCACAGCAATAGTGGCATACTGCCAGGAAGGTGGGTCTCTCCCTGTTGGATTGCTTGTAGGGCTGGGAGTGAGATGGGGGTTAGAATGTCCTTATAGGCCTCTCCAGGAGCTTTCGGTGTGTTTGCTTCAGAGATAATTCAATCCACCTCAGCTCTGGAGATAGGCCTATTAATTAGCTGGGCCTGGTGAGTTGTAAGGTGTGGGAGGTTAAGGGAGTTCAAGTAAGCCGAGATTTCATCCGAAGAGGGGGAGCTGTCCTGGGCATATAAATGCTGATAGAAGTCAACAAAGATTTTTCTAATCTTGGAGAGTTGAGTGTGCAGAAACTTGGTGTTGGGGGTCATAAAGGGAGGAAACTACGGTGCTGGCTTTTTGTTCTCTGAGTTCTCTGGCCAATTATCTGGCTCCTCTCGGGCCCCCCTCATAGCGATAGTGTTTGATATAAAATAGTCGTTGCTCTATCTTTTGATCTAAGCACTTTTGGATTTGCTGCTTAACTCGCAGGAGGGCGGGCTTAACAGAGTAGTTTCCCTGCTCCAACATCATGTGTAGGGTGTATAACTCATTTTGTAGCTCAGTGTACCTCCTATCGTTCTCCCTTTTCTTCCTAGAAGAAATTTTAATTACTAATCCTTGAAGAACCACCTTAAGGGTGTCCCAGAGGATCCTGGGAGATGTTTCTTGATTCTCATTGTCTCTAATGATATCTGGGATCAGGTCTAATATCTCCTGTCAAAATTCTGAGTCCTTTAAATGTTGGACATTCAGACGCCAATGATAGAACTTGGGTATGTTATCCAGGTACACCTTCAGATAAACCAGGGAGTGATCCGACAGTAGGGGAGGGCCATGCCAGATGTCTAAGACTGAGTCATAATGTTCAACAGTTGTATACATATAATTTAATCTGGTGGCTACCCCATATTGGGGGATATATGTATAAAACGCTTAGTGGCAGGAAAGGTGTGCCTCCAGACATCCACGAAACCCATATTTGTCATGTTAAGCTTGAAATATTTTTATAGAGGATTAACCCTGTGAGCAAGGTACCTGGAAATATAAGGAGTAGGGTCAAAAACAATATTTAGGTCTCCCCCCATTATTAATTGCCCCTTATGTACAGACAGCAGATCTGATAGAAATCTTTGAGCTACAGACTTTGGGGAGCCAGGAGAGAAATAGGTGGAGACAAGTAAGTAAGTAAAGTAAGTAAGTAAAACTTTATTTTTTAAGTGCCTTTCAAAACCAAGGCACTGTACAGCATATTAAAACCAACAATTAAATAAACATATATACATATTTAAGAACCTTTAGAAAAAGCATTAAAAAACAGATAGGTTTTGAGCTCCGACTTAAAACTTGGGACAGTCAGGCATTCCCTTATCCGATGAGGTAGAGAATTCCACAGGGTAGGGGCAGCATAAGAAAACGCACATGCCCCAGATGTCTTTAACCGAACCCTGGGAATCTCTAGCAATCCCTCGTCAGTAGATTGGAGTGAGCGGGAGGGGCAGAAAGGAGTAAGAAGATCTTGCAGATACTGGGGTCACTGTCCATGTAGGGCTTTGTAGGTCAGTAACCCAACCTTAAAGGTGATCCACCACTGAACAGGCAGCCAGTGCAGTTCGTGGAGGACAGGCGTAATATGACTAGTCCTGGAAGTACCAGTCAAAACCCTGGCCACCGCATTCTGCACTAACTGCAGGCAGCGGATATCAACCCCCGGAAGCCCTAGGTAAAGGGCATTGCAGTAATCAATGCAAGTGGTTACGAAGGCGTGGACCAATGTAGGAAGATCGTCCTGAGGAACCAAGTGTTTCACCCAGGCGATATTCTGAAGATGGTAAAAGGACAAGAGTCACCTCTCTATTATATAAGAGGCCAGATATTATGGCATATCGTTCCTCTGTGTCCTCAAGTCTGTCCATTTCCACCGAGTTCTCTGTTTTAGTAATGAGTAATGCGACCCCCCCATCTTCCTCCCTGAACTGTGTGAAGCCGAGGCCATGAGAGCATAACTCTGGTTTTGTCATTTCAAATGCTTTGTTTGAGACAAGTGAG